>OW052239.1:82277377-83622544 GCA_932527175.1 Operophtera brumata | reverse complement strand
TCCTAGATTTACACACGTGACTTTCAGTTTACACACGCTATGCTTGTCCTTGTTGGCTTGGAGTAAATTGTATAACGAACTCAATGCGATTAGAGTAATCGTGAACCAAAAACATAAAGACCACTTTATTTCATACTAGCAACTCGCCCCAGCTTCGCACGGGTAGTCTCTAGTTGACACTTTATAGCACCAATAAAATAACATTAAAAAAAATCATTTTTCTGTTATAAAAAATATAATCAAATGAAACAATCAAGTTAGTGATTGAACGTATTTTTTTTGCAAAAGTCTTGATTTCACCGTATCAGAAAGTTGATAATATGAGCGAGAGAGCTAGATTACACACTACTAGTAGCACAGAGCTGTCTCATTTTAAAAAAACTACACTTGTAAATTATTTTTCTAGTTTTGTACAATCTACATTGTTCTACATATACCAATAAGTTAAGGTTTTGAAGCAGATTTTTCTGATCAAATCTGAACAGTAGGTCTTCATGCGATCGCATCGCTCATCCACATATGACAGAGCTTACAACAGAGTTTTTGCAGACGAGACAAATCGCTCTCCTAAGCCTACGTAATTACGGTTTTTATGCCGTAGAAATCTTTCGGTCAGCCCGTCAAGATGCATTCTCACTTCCTCGTGCAGATAAACTCACAATTACTTACATGTGTTGAGTGTAGATGCGACAGATGTTCCGCATATTCGAAAATGTACCTACGATAAACACATCATCATGGCTTCTTCATCGTGTCGTTGGTTCCCATTATAGACAATTATGTTGTTTTAGACCAAAATTTTGCCACGTCGACAGCATTTTCAGTGGCTTCGCAAAGGTCGCAATGTAACTTAACTAAACTACTACGCTTAAAGCCGGGTTTTCACAGTACGAGTGCAATCGGACCGAGTGAGCTCGGATATCTACTCGGACGCTACTCGTATCGTCTAAACACGTAAACCGAGCCCACTCGGACGCCAGTCGCCAAACCGAGTAGACTCGGACCGTGCTCTATTATTCAGTTCACTCGGATCAATATTATGTCAACAACAATAACATAGCGCTCGTATTGCGTGTAAACCGCAATCGCAATCCAATTTTTTTTTTTTTTTTACCTAAAATAGGCTTGCCTTTGGCTACATCTCACCTGATGGGAAGTGACGATGAGGCCTATTTAAGCACGCTCGCCTAGAAGATGCCTATTAACTCTTCGTTTGAAGACGCCCAAGTTGTATGAACAAAACAACACACAAACAAAGACTTTGTTGTGGGAACAAAGAAGCCGGAAGAGAGTTCCAGGCCTTTGATGTCCGCATGATGAAAGAGTTTGAGAAACGGTTTGTACGCGACGGTGGTATGTCAACAACAAAAGGGTGAAACGCCTCTCCACGTCTGGTCGTCAGGTGGCGGAATGGAGACGAGGGGATCAAATCGTGCAGCTCCTGAGCACACTCACCGAAATGTATGCGGTAGAAAATACACAAACACGCAACTCTTCGACGATGCTCTAAGCTTTGTAACCTTTTCGCAACCAGTGCCTCGTCATTAATTAGTTTTATGGCACGGCGCTCTATTGAGTCCAAAGCAGCAAGCTGATATTACTAAACGACGCTATACGACTAACTCGTATACATCCACCCGAGCTCACTCGGTCCGAGCGCACTCGTACTGTGAAAACTCGGCTTAATAGTTGATCAAATAACTGACGCTTCTGTACACCTTAATATCTTTGACGATAACCGTGGGAATCGTTCTTGAACTTACCGCGACGTTGTCGCTTTCCTCGCTGACAATGGTGCGAAAGATCTTCAAGATCGGCTAATTCAAAACCATTAGAGCAATTTAGTTTTTGCTCAAAAAGCAGCAATGCGTCTAGATTTTTACCATCACATAAGTGTGGTTGTTTTGTTAAATTACGAGGGTTGAAAGAAAGAAAAAAAAAACGTTTAATACAAACAAAGACACACACCAACAAAAAAAGCAAACAAGATAGGAACTAAATAAAAACTAAAACAAAAACAAATTACACAGATATAAAAAATAAGGCAATTAGTGTGTGTGCCCGACGTAAGCCACAAAAGGGTCCTCAACTCAGCATTTGCTAGGACACGTTGGCAACCCAGCGCTGATCTTCTTTTGAGGCCCAGAGTGAACCACCCGCTTGTGCATGCTTGTGGTTACATGTGAATTACACTCAAGATGTATCTTCTTCTACGTATAAATGGTTCTCTCTTGGTCATCCGTTACTCAAAGACTCTGGAAAGGGCCTTTGAATGTGAAAAAACCATTGTGATGAATGGATGCGAACGCTGGTATTTTCCTGTAGATATGCTGTAATGTGATTGTACCTACCAACTTTTTTTTTTTTTTTTATTCTACTTGGATGACGGATCAATCTAGAGGCCCACCTGATGTTAAGCGGTAACCTCTGCCTATGAACAGTGCATTACCTCATAGATCACGTCCACCTACGACGCAACCTATGTGGCATTGCACTGCGCCCGCCACCCTGAGACATAAAGATGAAAAGTCTCATGTGCCTGTAATTTCACCGGCACCCTTATCCTTCAACCCGGAACACAGCAATGCGAGCACTACTGCTTTGCGGCAGAAATAGGTATGGTGGTAGTATTCCCCCGGACGAACTCTTATTGCTAGATATATCTAGAAATGTAACAATAATCTCGAATGTAGGTATAGATAAGGCCATAGAATTTCTTGAAAACGTATAAACTGTTGTTTAGCTGTAAACTGCAGGTAAAAAGCCAGTACTCATAAAGTAAATTGTTAGATACAATGAGGTATGTATGATACATCATTTTGTTGCGGTCAACCTAGAGCATTGCGGCCTCAGTTCCGTGTTGCTCGATGCGGTGTAATGTTGTGTAAGGCTTTTGTCACTTCGTACCAGTACTGCACCTACAAACTACAACTCCTCGATGGTTAATAATAGACTGGCCATGTTTGGGCTCATTTTGATCAGCTCACAGAACAGTGAGGTGATCAAAATGAGCGCAAAATTACCAGTTTTATCATCGTCATCATCAGTCGGATGTAAACTCCAACATTTGTTTGAATAGTGTGGTTTTACAAACTACATTATATAGTCCGTTTGAATGCTGTTCGCAAGTTTATACTCGAGACGATTCCAGATTTCCCCCTTAAGGGGGATTATCGGGGGGAATTCTAAAATTGTTTTTTTTTTTATTCCACATTTCTCCCCTATAGTGGATTTTCAGGGGGGAATTCCAAACTTGTTTTTTTAAGATTCCACTTTTCCCCCTATAGTCGATTTTCAGGGGGGGAAAGTGGAATAAACCAGATGAGAGTAGGCATTTATGATCGTTATCTACAGGCTGATGACAAATAATGAGAGATCTATCTATCTATCAATATCTACTATAGCAAAACAGTTAGTGGGCCGAATTACTTTTTGAATACACTAATCGAAGTATCACCATAACCGATTCATTGTTAATATCAGTAAACTACAAGAAAAATAAATAAAATCCTTCAAAATACTCAGTTATCTTGAAATAAAATAAACTACACAGATAACTATTTATTTTACACAGTCCTATCCATTCAGAGGTTGACTGGTAGAAATCGCTACAAAGCGATAAGACCGCCCATTGTACGACATAGTTTGTTTTATTTTTAATGTTTGTAAATTGTTTTTTATATTATGGTGTGCAATAAAGTTTTTCTATCTATCTATCTATATATTTGATCTCGGTTTCGTTTCGTTTCGTATGAGAAAGTGCTGGCCTCTGGTGTCAGAGTTTGTCAAGCCGCCCGAGGGCCTCTGACATGGCTTATCGACTGCTATTAATCAATAACAGCCAGGACCGACAGCTTAACGTGCCCTCCGAAGCACAGAGCGATGGAAATCCGCACATAACTCAGAAAAGTCATTGGTGCGGAGCATAGGATCGAACCCGGTATCGTTGGATTCTGAGTTGCACTATTGAACCGCTAGGCTACCATCGCATTATCGGTTCTTATCTACAAGGAACAAGGGTAAAACCTTTTTTTTTAATTTATTTATTTCACCGTAAGGTACATTGGCATTTCTTTTCTACTAATGTAGATGGACTTACAAAATAACGTCAGATTCTGTTTTTTTTTGTTGGTAATTACTTTCATAACTTACGCAATGATACTTTTTTTTTATACTACTTGGATGACGGAACAAGCAAGAGGCCCACCTGATGTTAAGCGGTAACCTCTGCCTATGAACAGTGCATTACCTCAAAAGTACTAAAAGTAACTATGGGAAACGTTAAGTAACTGCGATTGGAGAGAGATACTCGCAATATTTTATGATTAGTTTTATACAGCCTAACCTTTGTATTTATTTCTCAATATTTTTTGTAATTTAATAAAATGAATCTATTAACATTCAAGAGAGAATGTAACATTTTATTTTAATTACCATGACCCGATGACTCCAGTTATTTGTTAGTAGGTAATGTTTCAACGTTATCTTAGGCTCTTTCGATACTTATGCAACCGATAATTATTTAAGCGAACAACTTCCTAGACAAGTATCAAGAAAAACGCAACATTTCGAGCCGGTAATTATAAACAGGTAAAAATGTGGAGTGGAAAGTGATTGCTTCAATAAAGAATGCAAGTAGGTAGTAGTAGTAGAGCTTTTTAGTAGTAGTAGAGCTTTTTTGTGAATGAGTTCGTCCGGGGAAGTACTACCACCATACATATTTCTGCCGCAAAGCAGTAGTGCTCGCATTGCTGTGTTCCGGTTTGAAGGGTACGGGTGCCGGTGAAATCACAGGCACATGAGACTTTTCATCTTTATGTCTCAGGGTGGCGGGCACAGTGCAATGCAACATAGGGCGCGTCCTAGGTGGACGTGACCTATGAGGTAATGCACTGTTCATAGGCAGAGTTTACCGCTGACATCAGGTGGGCCATCTGCTTGTTCCGTAATTCAAGTAGTATAAAAAAAAAAGGTATCTAGGAAAACCATTAAAAACCCTTCGTTCCGGCCGAATGGTACCACTTTTTCCCAAAGTGTGATGTATGGGAAATATATTATATTATTCTCTTATTCAAAAAGTATATCTTATCTTCTTTCATTCAGAGGCTCGCTTAAAGCGTTTGGTTTTTAACACGTGACCCTAACAGCTGGCAGAAAAGAAAAAACTATACGGACTGTTAAATAGGAACAGTGTGACAACACCTAAAAGTCACAGGATATGTACGTATTCGAATATCGGCCAGTTATGTTATTGATAAACATGTTGTACTTTGACAGACGTTAGAATCGTGAATGTTTTACAATCATTGTTTGAGGTGGCTGTTCGGTTAGTGTGACGTGATGCTAGCCGAACACTCGGAACGAGTCTCTGAACGGAACCACCATACGCTCTGGCGACAACTAACAGCTGGAGTATACCCAGGTACCCCCTTAACGCAGTCCCGCTCTGCACTAGGGCCGCGGGAAGAGAAAAACCTTGCTCACTTTTGAAGGGAAGATAAGAATAGATATGAAAACCATGTTTTCAGAAGATTGGGTTTCCTTGTTCTTAAAAAGAAAATGTCAATGCTTTGTTTGTACCAAAGATTTTTAGAAAAGCGACATCTTTTTTTTGACATTGTCTTTTTCAAAACAAGCTGTTACGAATCTATTTATCGGAATCGTAAATTGATCAAAATGAGCCCAATTAAATAAATATTTAAATAATACCGGACCGTTCACATAACATTGTCTAGCCCTAAGCAAAGCAGAGCTTGTGTCAAAACTCCTGCGTCACAGGCGTACGTTCGCCCGCCAGGCTACTATTAATCATCGAGGAGTTCCGTTATTCACCTTCCGTCGCCATAACGGAATAGAATAGAATAGAAAATGCTGCATATGCTTAGAGTTAGAGGCCTTTTTGTAACAGCAAATCTAACTGTAATTTTGTGTATATTCATGTTTTATTTTGTTCATATCTGTGTTGTTACAAATAAAAATAATAAATAAAAAAAAACCCTGGAATCACTGACTCAACAGAGTTATTAGAAAGTCTTTGCCTGGAATGGTTTGTTTTTATTTGGTATTTTTTTGCACGGGGTTCATGATCAAACAACACATTACCTGTGAAAATGTCAACTGGCTATTAGTACAGGCAAATTAGCAAAAAGTGTTGCCCTAAGTCGAGTAGTCGTGGATTCTTATGGAATCGATAGATGACACGAAAAGAAGCTTATCCCAGGTTTGCACCGTTTCTGGCGCATACGGAAGGCTTTTAAATATTAGGTACAAACTTTGAAAAATTGTAACTTTTGAAAAAACAAAAAAGTGTTAAGTGCAAGTTCAATTACTTATAGAGACAGTCTTAGTGCGTTATGGATTTTAATTTAAACTACGTGCATAGTGGGAAACACTGTAAATTTGTTTTTTTTAGTTTGTGGCTCGGGGGAAATTTATGTACTCGGTGCAAACTTACACAAGGTTTCTATAAGTATTATAAACACTATATTAGTTTTGCACACCTCAGCGATTTACGGAACATAGTTTTTTTTCTTTTTTTGTAAATAGTACTTCGGGGGAAACTTATGTAGTCGTGCAAATTTTATTATGGTATATACTATCAGTTTACCACATTCGCACGTAAAAAAAAACACAAATTTCGTACCGGAAGTACTTCTTAATAATATATCTTAATAAGAAATCAACGGCGTGGGTGGGGTGCAGATTCATACCAAAATGTAGCCCGTATTCATCCCACGAATAATAAAATTGTATATTTGTCCATATTAATCGCAAAATGTAGTCCGGATTCATACCAAGCCACGACCTTTAACAATGGATATTAGTACGGTCAGACACAAAAATGCCTTACTATCATTTTCATATATTTTTGTTGGATGCAAATTATTAATAATTGGCGTTCGTATGTTTGTATGTTTGTCTGAAGATAACTTGCGAACTGTTGATATATTCTTTATAAAACTAGTATTCTTTATAAAATTTGGTAGATGGGTATATAGTATTAGTACAATTTGTGTAAGGTTATGAGCTAAATTGGTTCGGGGGTTGTAGAAGATATTGGGGCCAAAGAAATGGTAAAAAAGTTAAACAATCATAGACGTTTCAAAACTAGTTTTAATTTTATTTTAGACTGTGTAACTTTTGGGATATAAGCAAAGAAGTCAAAATAAATAACCTCTACAGTTTTTCCAGTGATCTACTATCATCCATCGAGGAGTTCCGTTGTCCACCTTTAGTCTCCATCATCAGATCAGCTCGCTGTCACCATCATAAATAAATATTTAATAAATAAATAATGCTGGACAGTTCACACAACATTATCTAGCCCCAAGCTAAGCAGAGCTTGTGTTATAGGTTCTAGATAACTGATATACTTTAATACAATACATTACATAGATAGATATTTTTTATTATACTTAGAAAATAACCAACGAAAACATATAACATAACATTAATAACATCCTGAACAAATATCTGCAGATGGGTAAATTCAAGAGAAATATCAATAGGGCTCTTAATGGTAGGCAGCGCGTTTGCAATACCGTGGGTGTTGTCCATAGGCGGCGGTGACTGCTTTATATCAGGCGGGCGGTCTGCTTGTTTGTCACGTTTAGGGCATGTAATATCGGAAGGTTTTCAATTCCTATACTGATTTCCGATATTAAATATCAATATTGGCATTCCGATATTAATATCGGAATTTCGTTATTTATTTAGAAATTGCACATTTTATTTATAAATTGCACAAATTCGGTATTAGGTTGGATTAAGTGCACTAAAAACTATTTTTAAATCATATTCTAATCGTATCTGATCACGGGAGAACTAACTAATGTCTTTGCGAGTAGATTTTACTGGCAGATATATCAATCTACCCTCTTTCTCACTCTTTTATTATGAACGATACCACTACCATCGGTTTCATTGTGTGTGACAATCAACTCGACAACTCGACACACAACACTATCGGTATCCGGTCGCGTAGCAGGTACCACACTTTTTTGATTTTTACACATTCTCACCACAGGCTTCCATACTCCAGATAATTGAAAACCATCTTCTCTATTTAAATTTCTGTATATAGTAATCTCAATTGCCTCTTGTGCCATTACAAATATTTATATAATATACGAATCTTTGCTCGTTGTATAGGATATTGATGTTACCTAAAAGCTTATGTTATAAATAATTGTATAATTCTGATTCTCTGAAACGATTTCTACACTAGTCCGTGATTTTCCTTAAAAAATATTTTAAAAATGGCTTCCACTTTTTTTTAAACGTTTTATACTTATTTTTGTTTGTGATGACAGTAAACCTCAGATATCGGTTTTTAAAGTAATCGAAACAGTAACAAAAAAAAAAAGCATTTACATCCACAGCACGAACCATTGCATTGAAATAAAATAAAAAATATGGAAAAATTAAAAGTTCTGTTTAGTCCCTTACATTCTAAGGACATTTTAAAAGTAAAGTCACATAAACTTTTCTTCCAAACCTATCTTAAAAACTTGGTCATTATGTCAGCTATATATCATGTAAATTTGATTGAGATTCTTTTACGGGATCATTCATGATATTCAATTTAAACAGTTGAATGCGAAATTCTGGTTTTTAGATTAAGTTAAATCTTAAATAAAACTAAATAATAACTTTCAGCATTGCATGTATTCAGTGAATCATCACAGTAAATTTTCGAAATGGCGACCTTCTTGCACAATACATAATCAGCATCGTCTAAAAAAATTCTGCGATTCTGTTGCTTTTGAATTGTTGCTTCTGCCTGGGTCAACCTTTTTCGCAATTCTTCCACATTTTGGCACTCTCGAGAGTAAACAATCTCTTTAAAAAATCCCCAAACAAAAAAGTCAATGGGGTTTAAGTCGAGAGATCGTGGGGGCCATGCGATATGCCCGCCTCGGCCAATCCATTTATCACCAAGTATCGCATTTTGTTAGTATTAGTAGAGCTTTTTTGTGAAATACTTCGTCCGGGAAAGCACTACTACCATACCTATTTCTGCCGCAAAGCAGTAGTGCTCGCATTGCTGTGTTCCGGTTTGAAGGGTATGGGTGCGTGCCAGTGAAGTTACAGTCACATGAGACTTTTCATCTGTATGTCTCAGGGTGGCGGGCACAGTGCAATGTCACATAGGGCGCGTCCTAGGAGGGCGTGACCTATGTGATAATGCACTGTTCATAGGAAGAGAGTACCGCTTATCATCAGGTGGACCATCTGCTTGTTCAGTCATTCTTAGTAGTATTAAAAAAACCTGTCATTAAGATATTGTCTAACTTTTGACGCAAAGTGACATGGTGCGCCGTCGTTTTAAAAAGTCATGTTTCGGCGTGTTAGTAAAATGATGTCTGTGGATTATCCATTTAAATCTTCTCTTAAAAAGTTCAAGTATGACTCACTATTTAGGCGATCTGGCAGTTGGAATGGGCCCACCATCTGTCGCAGGTTTCTGCCTCGTATGTAGAAAATAATGTCCTTGAACAACAAAGATGGGTTGTTTTACTATTGCTTATGTGCAATACAATCTTCAGACTGTCACATTTCTTTTTAATTCCGACTTGCAGAACATTTTCTTAAATTGAACTAACTTTTATTAAATTGAGTGTTTTTATGATCCTGTGCAAGAATCTGGAACAAGGTTACATGACTAATAGCTGTCACATCAGCCATGTTTTTAAGATAGGTTTGGATGAAAAAGATTACGTGTGTTTTTTTTTAAACGTTCATTGAAAGTTAGAGTTTAGCCAAAAAAAAAAAACAACATATTATTATTTTTATTTTAATGCAATAGTAGGTGCTATTGATGTAAATGCTATCAGACAAGGTAGCCCTAGTATTTATCTTATTTACAACAAAAAAAACAGGACTCTACCTCAACGAATCGAGTCCCAATGGCCAAAAAAGTGTAAGAGCTCCGATTGTCTTAAAACACATAACTCGAAAACTACTAAAAATCGCGAAATGGGGGTGATTCGGGTATCTCTGGGGGTAACCTTTCTTTGGACTTCGGCTTGAGACTACTTTTTGGGACACACTGTATATATTATTACTTTGTTGATTATTTTATACCAACAATTTTATGAAATAAATAGATGTTCCATAATAACATATTTTTTTGCTGACGTTACTTTTCTCGTTTTAGGTGTAGGTATTTCTAGGTGGGATAAATACGGACTCTAAAAATGAAATGAATATTGATTGTATGAATCCGGAATAATAATTATTACTTTCAGCTCGTGGGATGATTTTCTGGGATCAATACGGATGCACCCCGCGGTCGGGGGACAGTGTTAGCAGTGTAGCGCCACAGTATATATATTAGTTTCTTAGCACCGCACTGAATTTACATATATAATACTTAAAAAATGCATGTTCCGTATATAAATTCCAGTATTAAATGGCTGGCGAATGTAGTACTAATCAAATGAATAAGTTTAAGTGAAATTCCAGAATTGCCTGAAATTTCCCCGAAGTAGAGCGACAATAAAATATGGAAAAAGTGACTTCCGTGTGAGGTACCCAGGTGCAAACCTGGTAATTTATTCGGCCCATTTTTCTGGTAATTCTGTCAATTTGCACCGACTACTTCAATTTCCCCCGAGCCAAAATACAGAAAAAAAGATTTTTTTAGAAATGTTTTTTTTTCGTATGTTCCGTAAGTCAGATTAAAAAAATACTTGGTGCAAATGTAGATCATAACGGTCTTAAGTGTATGCCAAATTGCACCGACTACATCTATTTTCCCCATTAAGTTACGGGTATTATAAGGTTTTCACCCTATTTCACCCTGTTCCGGGGGGGTGAATTTGCTGAAAGTTATATTAGAGGTGATTTTCAAGCCAAACAAAACAATTAGAAAAGGTTTTGTGACTACATCTAATTACTTCCACACTTTTGCTAAAAATCACCTAATTTGCCTGTACTATATGCTCTAAAATAAGCCAGTAGCTTATTTTACCTGTGCCAGTGGTAAAATATATTTTTGCGTGGATCATGTTTTACTAGTAGTGACCCGCGGCTTCTCCTACGGCTAACCAATTCAATTAAATTTTTGTAATATCCGCCAACGGGTTCGCTCGCGCAGTATGTACCTTCAATTTGCGGCAAATACCCACTACCTACCGAAGTTTATCTGACGAGCCAATGTTTAAACGGCAAAATGTTTTATTATAACTCTTACCTATTGATATAGTATGATCATTCCATTGTAAAACTGTGCTATTGGTTTCCAAATTAATAAAATTGGAACCGGCTTTCAAAACAAAACCCCATTGTTTAGAATATCTGCAGTGTTCCAAGTAACATGAAATATTTTCTTAATATTTTGGATTGTTTTTATTTGTAATTTTTTACTAGTACAAAGAGGTGGTTCAAGAAGGAATGACAGCGATAGTGTTATGGTGAGTTCTATTTTTGCTTGATAACTTTGTTAATAACCGAAATAACTCCAAAATATATACAAACCCCCCCCCCCCCCCCCCCCCCTCCCCCCCCCCCCCCACTGGAAATGAATCCAGGCTGGCCACCGAGCGGGTTTCAGTGAGCCCTCACTTAACCCTAAGTTATTACAGGGCCCAGTTAGACACCTTTTGGATTACTTGTGTGTTGTGAGTCACTGCCAATATATCCTGTGCACACTGTAAAAATGCTCAATACATGCAAAACAGATGTCCAGCTCTGTCTAGTGCTTGCACAATCGCATCAAATGACAGAGATAGATTATAGCGCGTCAGTGTAACTTTCGTTTTTATTGAATCGGATGTACGAAGAAATGGTATTGATTCATTTCACAACAACTCCTAGTTTTATAGCTTTCTGGTACTAATTCCTTACTTATAGACTACGAATCCTGTTTCAGTACTCCTCATGCTGAGCCTTCGCCATCTGTCTGTCCTCAGGAACTACCATTGTCATTGGTTATGCCATGTCTAGTATTATTTTATTAATGCCACAGATAAAATAATACTACTCATACCCAAGGAACGCTATGAATAAATTTGAATAAAATTGATTTCCTAACTTATTATTTAACTAAAACATACCTAACTTTCAACAATGAAGAAACTTGCAAAATATCTCATGCTCAAATCGTCGGATAATGTATGCCGCATAACTTAGTAGGCGCTTTTATCTGCATAGTTTTTTCTCCAGAATGTATCTTAAATATGAGATTACAGAGTCGAAACATGATTGGTGTGATAAAGGCGAGGCTTTCAACATCGTTTTGATTATACAGAAATTCGATTGTCAATTTCTAGTTTTATAACAAGGCGTATCGTGAGGATTAATTTCAGGTCAATCGGAATTTGTATTAAAACTAAAAAGATTGCATACCATTATTTTATTTTGAATATTAAAACTAATTAAAACATACTCGTACACAAACATGCACTTTAAAGTTTGAACATAGCATTTCCCTCTCAGTCGATTATAACAAAAGCTTTTTTTTTTTTTTCGGAAGGATTTATATGCAGTTGTCCGCCTGGGGCCATGACTGCTTTACCGGGCTTTTGGTGAGCGCAGATGGCGCTCAACCTGTAAATTTAGGTTTTGGGCAACGAGCACAAGGGCACCACTTAGGTACGAACCTCGGCTTGGGCTGTTGCCAGGTTGGGAGGATCGGACAGAACGCCCCGGAACATGCTTGTACCGGCTTAGGCGAAGGTACAGGAGGTACTTAGAAGGTTCTTCGACCTCGCCGGCGAGGTAGGTGCAAAGGTGGAGTGTTTTCTCTGTCTTGACTGGATGACGTCACTACCGCATTAGCGGCAGTGATAGGGTCATCGGGATCACCAAGAACATGTCTTGGTCTACGGAGGGACTTTATAACAAAAGCTTACAAGGGTCGGTGCTTATATACTAACACACGTAACCTTGTCTAATCATCCACCAGTTTGCACAGGAATCTATATACGGAATAAAAAAAATGATAACTACTACTTTTTGAAAAATGGGTTAACTTTATCACGAAACCAGCTATAGCTAAGCTAAACTGCTCTAATGCAATACTCCTAAAACATCTTGAGAGCAATGTTTATTTTAGTTTGATTCGGTTTTCAAAATAGTGTTCAAATATCTAGGAAGATGAACTGAAATATCCAAACCAACTTCTTTCATATGACATCACACTTGACAGGATTGAGTCACTAGGGCTTGAGCCCCAATTTCCCAACAACCCCCAGACCAATAGTAATTTAGCTTACTATTAAATTCTACTATCTGGCTAATAATCCTGGCTCTAATTATACTAGCTCTGGGTAGCACAATAACCTCAACAATAACCATGAATGTAGTAGTACATGGATTGAGTGCTAAAATAGCCTTCTTACTCCTATCCTAGAAGATAGCTTGCTATCCTATGTTAGAGAGAAACAAATATATTGTCACACGACAGTCGTCTTTCCGTTCCGTACCCTGAATATTGGCACCATGCATATACATCTCCCTAGATTGTTACCATGAATGTACTAGTAATTTGACATTTGCCCTGGTACGACTTACACAAATAAGAACAGATAGACTTATGCTTGTCTCATTCCAACACATGAATACATTCATATAAAAGAATGAGACTGGTATAATCGATACCGTTTCGTTTTTAGCCTTAGTTCCATGCTTTAGTTCTTATTCTGAGACAATAACACAGAGTTTTGACACACATTCCCCACAGGCAATAAATATATTTCCAAAGGTCGTTACTAAATCGATTTTTTATGTTGGCGCCATATTATGCAAAATTATATTATTTAAATGTTATGCGTAATAACTGTGCTAATAGGGTCTGTCTGACTGTGACCACCCATGGACTCACGTGATCTATCAACCATTGTTTAGTAGTCGATTACCATTTTGCTGTACATTGCGCTACGTGCTTTAGCTTTTTTACAAGAGCGAAAATCTTTGAAAGATGCAGCGCAATGAACAGCAATATGGTAATCAAAATTGAACTACAATCTTTTAGAAAATAAGACTGGCTGTTCTATTGAACTTGAGAATCTTATTTAGGAACATGTGCATGAATCTGCAGCATAAAATGCACTGCAATTTATAGGCTGAGCCATAGATAAAACATATTGCGAACTTATTTTTTTTTGTAACATTGATTGACCTTTGTTTGACCACGATCTCGCTTGTCGGTAAGTGACGATGTGGCTGAAGATGGAGCACAAAGGTCTAGAAGGCACCTATTCACTCTAGCCTTGAAGAGACCCAGATTATAGTTTTCTGGAAAGACAGACGACGGTAGTGTATTCCACTCCTTAGCAGTTCGCATTATAAAGGTAGAACTGAAACGTTTTGTGCGAATAGAAGATATACTAAATGAGGTAAGGATGGTACTGAGCCGTACGCCTGCTCGTCCTATGATGAAAAGGAGATGGTGGGTACTACGATTTAGGTGTTTGAAATCTATATCTTGTACCTACATTCTGACAAATAAATTTCTATAAACTATGAACTACGGTTACAGAAATACACCGGCGACTGAATCCGCCACGAAATAAAAAAAAAGCGGCCAAGTGCGTGTCGGACTCGCCCATGAAGGGTTCCGTAGCAGCAAGTAACATAATATAAAAAAGTTCTTGGATGGATTACGATTAATGACGTATTAAAAAAAACTACTTACTAGATCTCGTTCAAACCAATTTTGAGTGAAAGTTTATATGGTAATGTACATCATATATATTTTTTAGTTTTATCATTCTCTTATTTTAGAAGTTATGGGGGGGGGGGGGGGGGGGGACACACTTTTTACCACTTTAGAAGTGTCTCTCGCGCAAACTATTCAGTTTAGAAAAAAATGATATTAAAAACCTCAATATCATTTTTGAAGACCTAGGTATCCATAGATACCACCCCACACGTATAGGTTTAATGTTTTTTTTTTTTTTAGTTTCAGTTCTAAGTATGGGGAACCCCAAAAATAAAAAACTACTTGCTAGATCTCGTTCAAACCAATTTTGAGTGAAAGTTTATATGCGTTTATATGATAAAACTAAAAAAAATATATGATGTACAGTACGTACATCATATATTTTTTTTAGTTTTATCATTCTCTTATTTTAGAAGTTACGGGGGGGAGACACATTTTTTACCACTTTGGAAGTGTCTCTCGCGCAAGATATTCAGTTTAGAAAAAAATTATATTAGAAACCTCAACATCATTTTTGAAGACCTATCCATAGATAACCCACACGTATAGGTTTGATGAAAAATTTTTTTTTGAGTTTCAGTTCTAAGTATGGGGAACCCCAAAAATAATTGTTTTTTTTTTAAATTTGTTTAAAAATCTTAATGCGGTTTACAGTATACATCTACCTACCAAGTTTCAACAGTATAGCTCTTATAGTTTCGGAAAAAAAAGGCTGTGACATACACGGACAGACAGACATACAGACATGACGAATCCATAAGGGTTCCTTGTCTTTGACTGCGGAACCCTAAAAATGGAATCTATGGCTGAGTGCATAACTATCTTGGCAGCGAGCTGGATTATTCTACCAGCCAGCAGTCTCAATAATACTTGCAGAATCAAAGTTTAAGAGGCTGACAAGGCTCATTGCTTCTCTTACAAGTATTTTTAGTAAAATCTGCGCATTTTATGTCAAACAAATACATGTTAATCTTCATCATATTTCCAAAGGCATGATAGAGCCCAAAACAGGATTTCAGCTTATATTTTAATTGTTGACGACCTCTGATGTACGGAAATAAGTTCCTGCAAATTACATTTTAACAGAATCATATTTTTTGTTATTTTAGGAACTTATAACGCATTAGTTTTGCCATTCAGTGTGGCAATGCAGCTAGCGTCTTAGGTACACACTCATAAAAGCATTCATAATTTACAAAGATACGTGCGAAACATATAAACTTATAATACATACAAAAATATATTTATTTAAGTATATTTTTGTATTGAATAGGTTATCTAACAACATTCCTTCGACTCAAAATAATGTTCAAATAAACTTGTACATATTGAGTGCGTGTTGAAAGTTGAAAACTAAAGGTAGAGATTCTAGAGATATAAGTAAGTCTTAGAAGGCATAGAGGGATAGGCACTGCATAAAAAGTTACTAAAAAATTAAATTAAATCAACATAAATAATTCGGGGAAGAGTAAAATGTACTTCGTAGCTCACCCGATATAACTACCCGTGCACATGGTAAGACCGAAAATTATAGAAAATGAGTTTATTTTTTAAATTAACTTAAATAATTAATTTTTTGGACAGCAAGTTGCAGTAAAAGTATTTGCTGCATAAAGAAATTAGGCATTCTGATTAAAACATACATACATACATAGACACACGCCTTTTTCCCCGAAGGGGTAGGCAGAGCCACAATAGGCCTCTTTTCACAGTGGGTTGCACCATCGTGGAATGATGATGTCATCCAGGCCGATTTCGGCCACGGCGACTGTTTCCTGCTTTATATGGAAGAGCTTCGCTGGTGCGCTCTTATGTGACTTACATACCCTATCTTGGCTGTAAACGTGCGTTTGCAGTAGTTGCACGTGAGGGTATTATTTTCATAATGGTATACTATGCTAGAAGGCGGTCTACTTTTAAGATCGTCGCGCTTTAAATCAAGATCGCGCCTTCTGTCATCTTCAAATGCCCAGACTTTCTGCTGTACCAGCCTTCTCCACTCCGGGCGCTTTTCTGCCATAGACTCCCAATGAGAGGGCTCAATGTTGCATTTTTTCATATGTCTTTTCTGAACATCCTTGAATCTGAGGTATTTTTGAAGAGTTTTGAGGAGATTTGAAACCACCGGGTTTGCGTTTCCCTTTTTGGAGTTCAGAAAAGAAAATGCGCTTCGCTACTCTCTCGTCGGGCATCCTGGAGACATGGCCACACCATCGCAGTTGGCGCCGCATTAGATATGCCTCGATACCACACACGCTGGATCTTCGTAAAACTTCGGTATTTCTTACGTAATCGGACCACTTAACGTTCATTATGTCCCGGAGGCATTTCAGATGGAACCTATCCAATGTGCGAATATGTCTGCGATAGACACACCACGTCTCCGAAGAGTAGAGAAGTGCAGGCAGAACAACAGCCATGTACACTTTTATCTTTGTCCCTAGTTTTATATCATGTGACCGGAAAATCTTTTCTCGGAGCTTTCCAAAACTTGCAGAAGCTGCACCTATCCTGGCGTTAATTTCCGAGTCAAGATCACCTTTAGATGTTAAGGTGCTTCCTAGGTATCTAAATTTATCTACTTGCTTCAGAGCTTTATCATCTAGCCGCAAATTGAGAGGTGTATGGTTCGTTGTCTCCATTGCCATACATTCCGTTTTGGTAACACTTATTTTAAGCCCAAATCTGCAGCAAGACTTATTCAAGTTTGACATTAGCTCTTGCAAGTCATCAGGAGTTTCAGTCACAAAACAAAGATCGTCAGCGTACATCATCTCCGTTATTATGTCATGCGTGACCTTTGTGCGAGCTTTTAGTCTCGCAGGGTTGAAAAGTTTACCGTCTGTACGGAAACGAATATGAATTCCGCCTGAATGATCCATTAAGGTGTCCCTTACAACTACAGAAAAGTATAAAGCAAAGAGGGTAGGTGCTAAAACGCAACCTTGCTTTACACCACAGGAAACAGAGAAGAAGTCAGATTTGTCACCTTTTACTGTAACACAGCATTTCATGTCGTCGTGTAATAATTTGATCATTCGCACAAACTTTTCCGTACATCCGAGCTTTAGTAGTATCGTCCAAAGAGCCTCGCGAGGAACACTATCAAAAGCTTTTTCCAAATCTACGAAGCAAAGATATAGCGGTTGGTGTTGCTCTTTGCTTTTCTCCTGCAGTTGTCGTAGGCAGAAGATAGCTTCGCCAGTTCCTCTATTTGGTCGGAACCCAAATTGCGTTTCTGGTAAAATAGATTCAGAAATTTTAGAAAGACGGCAAAGGAGAATTCTGGCAAATATCTTACCAGGAGAGGAGAGAAGGGAGATTCCGCGATAAGAATTGCAGTCTGCACGATCACCTTTATTCTTATAAAGGGCACAGATCTGTGACGTCTGGAAGTGTGTTGGCACGCGTTCATCGGCCCACATTAGACAAAAGTGCTCCCAAACGACGGTGTGCAGCTCGTCGCCTCCATACTTGAAAAGTTCTCCTGGCAAGTCGTCCAATCCTACCGCTTTCTTGTTCCGCTGCCTATTGATAGCATTCCTTACTTCTTGCAGAGTCGGTGGTTCATCTAATGAGACAACTGGTGGGTGCTCTGGCAATGCAGTAACATAATGTAGATCAGCTGTTCTATCTACATTGAGCAAGTTATTAAAGTGCCCAGACCAACGATTGAGGACTTCCGTGCGGCTAGTTATTAAAGAACCCTCCAAAGATTTTAAAGGCACGGTTGTCTGACTTGGAGCCCCAACGAGTTTTCGCATTTCTGCGAAAAAGTCACCTAGCTGGTTCGTATCTGCAAGCCATTGCATGTGTTGAGCTTTTTCAAGCCACCAATTGTCCTTCGCATCGCGAGTAAGTTTCCTCAACTCAGACGCGCTCTTTTTAATGTTGTCTGCAAGTGACGCTTGCCTGCATCCTCGGCCTTGCCGTTTCAGGAGCTCACGGTGTTTAGCCAGGGCATCACAGAGGATTTGGTTATTATCGTCGAACCAGTCTTCATGCGTCCTAGGCTGCAGACCCAAAACGCATGAAGCTGATTCTAATATATTTGATGTTAAGTGGTGCCACCTGTGTTCTAGGTCCCCGTGATCGTTATCAAGTTGAGCAATGTTATTATTTATAGTTTGCACATATTTTTCCCGTATCTCCAGGTTCTGTAATTGATCTGTGTGAATATGTTTGGGTTTCCCCCTTGTAGGTCTGCGTGGAAAATTAAGTTTTAATTTAAGCTTGATAACAACCAGTCTGTGGTCGGACCAACAATTGGCACTTCGCATCACTCGTGTGATGTTAACTTGGGCTAGGTCTCTCTGTCGAACAATGGCATAGTCAATTAGATGCCAGTGTTTTGACCTGGGATGCATCCATGTAGTTTTATGTTTGGCTGGAAGTCGGAACATGGTGTTCGTCAACGATAACCGAAATTGCGAGCAAAAGCTGAGTAATAATTGTCCATTACTGTTCATGTTACCTATTCCATGCCTTCCTAGCACTTTGGGCCATGCCTCAAAGTCGCGTCCAACCCGAGCATTGAAATCTCCTAACAGTAAAATTTGCTCCTTGGATGGTATCTTAGATAGGACGCATACGAGTTCTTCGTAGAACTTCTCTTTAACTTCATCCGATTTATCCAAAGTTGGCGCATATACACTGATCATATTGAGATAGTTGTTGTTATCTAAGTGTAGTCGCAGAGACATTATTCTATCAGAAAAACCAACTGGAAGTTCTTCTAGTTTGGATGCAAGACTTGTCTTGACCGCAAAACCAACTCCAGATCGTCGGGGTTCATTAGATGGTAGCCCTTTCCAGTAAAACGTATAGCCACCGCCGTGCTCCTTGAGTTCCCCCTCATCAGCCAAATGAGTCTCACTAAGTGCAGCTATATCGATGTTTAGTCTCTGAAGTTCCCGAGCAACGACGGCAGTTTTACGTTCTGGGCAAGCGTTATTCGGTCTATCAAGAAGTGTACGCACATTCCACGTACCAACGCTTAAAGGTGTGATTTTAGTTTGATTTTTAGTTTTCGTATTCATTTTTCGACCACGTATTGGGAGATGCGGAGACAGCCGTGGTTACTCCCTCCTTAAAGTTTTGGGATAAGCATTTGTTTGAGACACCTTTTCTAGTCCCCTCCCCGGCTGAGCGGGGGAAGCAGTGCCACTCTTAATAGAGCTGCTTCGTCGCAGAGGGTGCTGCCGAGCCGCACTGTTACCCCAGAGCAGTGCAAAAGCGACCACTCTCCCTCTACCGCCCACGTGCAGACATCGGACAAAGCCCAGCAAGCATCAAAGCCAAACCTCTCTACTTCCGTCCATCGCCATGGGTCTTTTATAATCTCGGAGTCCGTTAAAAGCAGATACAGTCAGATGCGCAGGATATTTTTAAGTGCATAAGTGTGCGCGCAAACACAGATGCACTCTCTCGTCCACACTCCCCTTGGCCCGATGGAACGGAAAACCGCTACAATCGGAGGGGAGCAGGATGCAGTGTCTAGCCGACGATAGCTATATGGCCCCTATCGTCACCTTCAAGGCCTTCCACCATGCCTTTGCTGCCTCGCCATCGGAGATGGGTTGCATATTGCCGAGACAGACTTTGTGCACTGAGCGGGGAGCGACCGCTAAGACTTGAGGTACCGAGGCACTCCAAGCCCCCCTCTGCCAGGTTTAGCCCACGAGTCGACGTGGTTACCGGGATGTGGCGCTGCATGCAGGACAGCTACGAGGAGCCACTGGCGAGAGATTGTGGGTCACAACGATTTTAACCGAGGGCTCAGCCACCCCCATAAGGGTTCGACTTGCTGAGCCTGACGTTGATAACCCACTACATCCCATAGTGATCCCACTACGTAGGGATCGTGGAATATAGACGTGACAAGTGGTGAGCTCATCGCCGCCATTGCTTCCCACGACTGACTCAGCTAACGCTTTCTTTCAGTAATAACACATTCCATAATAAGCTACCAGCCAGGACAAATCTTATACCGACGAATCTTATCAACAAGTCCGGGTAATCCCTTAGTCGGCTTTTACGACATCCACGGGAGGAGACGGAGGGGTCTATTCTTAGGCCGGACACACCACGGACACACCTGATTAAAAACATAAAATAAATGCTTTAACCGAAATACTACAATTTATTATCAATACTATTATTTGTGAGGTAGAGCTGCTCCGTCATCGAAGCCGAATAACTTGGCTATTTATCATCATCATCATCAGCCCGTATCAGTCCACTGCTGGACATAGGCCTCTCCCAATGCTCGCCATTTAGACCGATTTCCAGCTCTTCCCGTCCACTTTCTACCTTACGCGCTTACCTTTCTTTTAGCCTTACGCAGATCGTCGCTCCACCTAGCCGGGGGGCGCCCCACACTACGTTTACCAAGACGTGGTCTCCACTCTATAACACGTTTACCCCAGCGGTTGTCGGTTCTTCGGCATATATGCCCAGCTCATTGCGATTTCAGCTTACTAATTCTCTGAGCTATGTCGATGACGTTAGTTCTCTGTCGGATAACTTACCTTACAATATATACCTGAACTTTGGATATTCATAATGTACTTATAAACAGTAAAAATAAAAAAGGGCTTCGATAGTATCTCGCCCATGTTGTCTAGAATCTAAATTATAAGCATTTTATTCATAAACTTGTAAGACTTTCTCAAAAAAACGTACGTGCTGGAACAAGTTTTAGAATATTTTGAGCGTTTATTGCCGTTTCGCTAGTAAGCAGCGGAATTTTCCGAATTCCAACCAGTGGCACCAGCTCTCATTTAACAAAGGGCTCTTTCAAAAATTGAATTGTCTGAACCTACAAGATTTTAGTTCAAATCGAAATGGGGCCCCTTAAGCAAGAAAGTGACAGAAAACCGGTCGCGCAATGAAAAGCGTATGAAAATCACGAAGCTGATTACATGTTTTAACTTCTGGTCTCGAATACCGAACTGCGAGTCTAATTGTGGTATTTTATGGTGAAAATAAAGAGCGCCCTTGGGAGACTTTCTGAGAAATACTGTGTCAAGATACTTAAAACACATTACTGCTCGCAGTGCGGTAATGTGAGGCTAGAGTGAATAGGTACCTTCTAGAGTTCTAGACCTTCAAGCTCCAACGTCGGCCGCATCTTCACTTACAAACAGGTGAGACCGTGGTCAATCGAGGGTCTACCATAGATTAAAAAAACTAAAAAAAACTGAGACATGGTGTGATAATATTGTAATCTGTATTATGAATGTCATTGACATAATCAACTATGACCAAAATCAACAGAATTATATTTCAGTATATTATGTATATTACTGTTATACATATATTATTCAATATATATATATATATATATATATATTATATTATTCAATTATATGTATTATTACTGAAAGAAAGCGTTAGTTGAGTCAGTCGTGGGAAGCAATGGCGGCGATGAGCTCACCACTCGTCACGTCTATATTCCACGATGGTGCAACCCACTGTGCAACCCACTGTGTTGAGGCTCTGACTACCCCTTCGGGGAAAAAGGCGTGTGTCTATGTATGTATATTTCAGCCGTGGCTTCTATGCCTTTCAACACCATGGTATAAAACTAGGTAATAAGTGTAAAGTCTACGCAGTTTGCATCTTCAGTTGCATAAGCGCATAATTTGTGCAAACACCGTATTTATCGGTGGATGTGGCCAACCAACATTTTGAGGCGCACTCCTAAGAGCCTACTCCACCTAGATACGAGTACGTAACATGCATACACGCATCAGTGACGGATTTGCCCTAAGGCCCAGTAGGCTCGGGCCTAGGGGTGCCAGATATTAGGGGCGCCCAATTTTGACAAAAAATTAACTGATGATAACAAGAAATCAAAAGAAAGTCAAAGTCAAAAGTTCCAACGCAACCAGACCTAGAAGAATCAGGCAACAAACACGGTCTGTTTTTCTTTTGATGATCCTTCTTACTACTAGGTGGGGAGCGCCTGTGTGGTGCCTCGAGAACAAGTGGAAGCTGATTCAAGGAAAAAAGGAAAACCAACTTAAAAGCCTTCCTTAGGTAGGCAGTCAAAAGTAAGATGATAGAGAGAATCAGCAAAAGTTCATAAGGCAGCACACACTACGCCTGATATACTCATAAATAACACATCAGTAATAAATTATATGCAGGTACAGACATTGCAAATTGACAAATTAGGTGTCGAGGGGCAGAGCGACATCAGGCCACGCGGCTTTATCATTAACATAGTCATGTAGTGTGTAATACGCTTTTTTAATTAAATTATTCTTTATGTAAGATTTCAATCTTCGAATCGAAAGTTTAGAAGCACTTTCTGGAAGTTTATTATAGAACCGAACAGAATTCCCCATAAAAGACCCACTTACTTTTTTAAATCTAAATTTGGGAATACTCAGTTTATGTTTATTTATCGTGTTAAAACAATGCACGTCACTTTTTTTAATAAATCTATATAAGTGTTTATGTGTATTTAATAAGGTTTCGTAGATGTATTGCGATATTGCCGTGAGAATGTTAATTTCCTTAAAACGCTCCCTAAAATAACTCAAATACCTACCTAAATATTCTAAAGGAATTTCGCGCATTTGGATAAAAGTTGTCAATAAAGTAAATTCATTACAGTCTATACGATGGGTGCTGAGAAAGGGGCGGCTGGTACTTACTACATGGCTTGAGGTCTAGGGAAGCCAAGACTGGCAATCCGCCAATGAAGCATCTAAGTGAAAGAAAAATATTAAATGTTTAATTAAGAAACTGTATGAAAATAATGAAAATCAATTCTATAAATTTACACTAATATTATAAAGAGGAAAGATTTGTACTTATTTTTGTATGTTTGTATGTTTGTAATGAATAGGCTCAAAAAGTACAGGGCCGATTTAAAAAACTCTTTCACCAATAGAATGCTACATTCTTCCAATTTGACATAGGCTACATTTCATTTTGAAAAAAATTAGGGATCCTTGGTAAAATTTGTACTATATAAAAATAAGTAGGGTTTTCCTTCCTGACGCTATAACTCCAGAACGCACGAACCGATTTGGCTGAAAATTGGTGGGGAGGTAGCTTAGAACCAGGAGATTGTCTAAGGGGGGGGGGGTTCACCGGGTGCTACCCGTGCGAAGCCGGGGCGAGTCGCTAGTGTTTAATAAAATTGTAAAATCATGTTATTGTTTCCAAATGAGTTACGAATAATCTATCGAATCATCCTGTTGCTGGGTTTTCACCTGAAATGGTGTTTGTTCGGTTTTTTTACGGAAACTTAAAAACATCGAAAGTTGTACTGTTAAACTTAATAAACGCATTACTACTTTTTATCCCGATTCCTTGCAAGCGAAGTTACGTTACTTGTTCTATTATTTATTCTGTGGTTACGTGCAGATGCCTGAACAACCTACATTGCACATTTTTTTATTTTATATTTTATTTTACTTGGATGACGGAACAAACAAGAGGCCCACCTGATGTTAAGCGATAACCTCTGCCTATGAACAATGCATTACCTCATAGGTCACGTCCACTAAGGACGCACCCTATGTGGCATTGCACTGCGCCCGCCACCCTGAGACATAAAGATGAAAAGTCTCATGTGCCTGTAATTTCACCGGCAACCTTACCCTTCAAACCGGAACACAGCAATGCGAGTACCACTGCTTTGCGGCAGAAATAGGTATGGTGGTAGTACTTTCCCGGACGAACTCTTTCACAAAAAAGCTCTACTACTACTACATATAGGGATTACTGCCACAAAGTAGGTATACACTATGTCGCCTGACGCAAAGTTTACTTAGCTTTACGTTGTTTGTACATGAATTAGCGACTACCCGCAAACTGCTTGTCAATAAACACCTTACACGGATTACTTTACAGTTGGTACCTTTTTATTTTGGTTAGTAGCTTAGACGCTATTACCTTTTCAAATACCGAATAAAAGTACATAGTTATTACTGGTTTATATATTAAATAAATAAATAATCCTGAACAGTTCACATAACCTTATCTGGCCGCATTATCAAGCTGAGCTTGTGTTATTGGTACTAGATAACTGATATACTTAATACAATACATTACATAGATAGATATTTTTTATTATGCAAATATTTATTTTGAGGCGGGTAGCGTCATCAACCCCCCCCCCCCCCCCCCTACTTAATGAAGTCAAAATAGTTAAGGTTACCAAGATATGATTATCACACCAATCACCCATCGCGTTTTCAAAATTCTTACAGGGCATCTGATCGAAGCGACGCATGACCCGAGAGCTGGCTCTTATCTGCCATTCAGCGTGGCAATGCAGCCAGCATCTTAGGGACGCTTCCGTCTGGTAGTGATTTGGATCAGTTGAGCTACCTTTAGATAGCTTGCAGCGGTCTTCAGGTAGCACAACTGTTTCATATGTATTTTGTACATACCTTGTATTATTCTTTCTGTAAATAAATGTATTACACCACCAATAAGATTTTCACACCGTTCAATTTAGTTATAAAAAACACACTATCCAAACAAGCTTTTAAGACGTGTACCTACATCTGACCGATAATGATGATGATGATGTGATGATTAAACGACCTCTGTGGAGCGGCTGGCGATGGTTCGCCTGCGACGCAGGAGGTTGCGGGTTCGATTCTCGCCTCGGAACAAATAATTTGTGCGTTCTGCAGATATTTGTTCAGGGTGTTCTGGGTGTTTTCTATGCATAATAAAAATATCTATCTATGTAATGTATTATATTAAATATATCAGTTATTCTAGTACCCATAACACAAGCTCTGGCTTAGCTTGGGGCTAGATAATGTTGTGTGAACTGTCCAGCATTATTTATTTATTTATTTATTTATTTATTAAATTAGTAAGCAGAGTCGAAATCAAAGTCAAAGTATATTTATTGCTGAATTACATTTCAAAAAGATATTATAGATAAAATGTTGGGTTCAATGTAATCTACCATGTAAGGGCGTGCAATGTCAATTTTATTTACAATAATTTTATTTTAAATTAATAGTAGACATATGAATAACAAAAAAAACCACAAAAAAATAAATAAATTAAACATGTCATAAAAATTACAAAAATTAAAATAGTCGCGAGCTGATCATGGATTGGGTATCTAATCTATGTATGTATTTTAAACTATTATGTATTTTATACATTTATTTACAGAAAGATTGATACAACTAATACAAGTTATGTACAAAATTAAAAAATACATGTGACAACATTCGTGCTACCTGAAGACCGCTGCTAACGATCTTAAGATAGCACAACTTAGTATTGCCATTCAGCGTGGCAATGCAGCCAGCATCTTAGGGATGCTCTCGTGTAGTGATTTGGATCAGTTGTATTTGATTGAATCAATATAAAACTATACTAAACTAGAAGCTCCCTACGGTTTCACCCGCGTAAGTCTCGATCCTGTGGGAATATCGGGACAAAAATGTGCCTATGTGTTATTCCGGGAGTCCAGTTATCTCCATTCCAAATTTTATGCAAATCCGTCCAGCCGTTACAGTGTGTAGAAGTTACAAACACACTTACACACACACAAACTTTCATATTTATAATATTAGTAGGATAGGATAAAAGTATGCACATTTATTTACAGAAAGAATAATACAACTAATACAAGGTATGTACAAAATACATATGAAACAGTTGTGCTACCTGAAGACCGCTGCTAGCGATCTAAAGGTAGCTCAACTAATCCAAATCACTAACAGACGGAAGCGTCCCTGAGATGCTGGCTGCAATGCCTTAGTATTATGTTTTTTTTTTTATCCTATATTTATCTATGTATCCCTGTAATAAGCTGTTAATTGTTGTATTTCTTGCGCACGCTGTGATGCCCTATAATTACGGGAACACTAACATTAAGACCTTGTTTTGTTTTGTTTTTTGAATGTGTTAGTGTAAACCTGTGTTGGGTGTCCTATAATAATAAAAACAAAAATAAAAAATAAAATTAAAAAATTGCCACGCTGAATGGCAATACTAATGCGTTGAGCCAGATAACAGCCAGCACTCGGGTCACGCGTCGCTTCGACCAGATGCCCTGAAAGAATTATGATATCGCAAAGGTTCCCGGTAACCCACGGAACTAGAGTCTATACTGAAAAAAAAAAGAAGTTCTTTTAAAGTTACATTACTCGACTAGACAGTGTCATGTGGCAGTGGGCCCCAGAAAGATGACACGAAATATATCTCCTTATCAATTTTCAATTATCGTTCGTTTTATCGATACGTGTGAAGAAATGATAAGAGAAAGATAAGTCACTTTTCACAAAAGGGGCATCGTCGATGATTCTAAATAAATATAAATAGTTGTCCACCACACCATGAATAACCAAAAACCAACGCACGTATAAAACGCACTATCACGGTCTGACACTTTGCTCCAATCAGGCCAAGGTCTCCAACGTTTGCACAGCAAATTCAACAACTACATTACAGTAAAATGCTATAGCCGTTCAGTTGGAGGCGAGCACTCGAGCGAGCACTCGAGCACTAACTGAGCATTACAAGTTCGAACTTGGCAACCACATCTTTACGAAATAAAAAGGTTAGGTATACGGTTTTAGGTTTTTGGCGACCACAAACCGAGTGACGCAAAAGAGGAATACCCTCCATTCGAAGGACCAAAGATGAGTTCGCAGGAAGGCGGTGGATGGAGGCGGCTCAAGACTATTCATCGTGCATTCTATTGGGGAGGCCTTTTTCTAGCAGTGGACTTCTATTTATAAGCTTATGATGTTGATGATAAAAATCCCTTGCGTCTGATTTCTAGTAACGACTGTATTGGTATAATCTAGGGTTCAGTACATAAACATACATATACACATAGTGAGAAGGAAAATATCTTTGACGTCTACTGCATCTATATGTAATCTTTTTCTACTCCTTCATTGTCGGTTATCACATTTTATAGCGTTTTTTCTAGAGATGAACGTGTTTGCAGAGAATTCATCGCGTGTTCCAGAATAAATAAATAAATACAAATAAATAATGCTGGATAGTTCACACAACATTACCCAGCCCCAAGCTAAGCAGAGCTTGTGTTATGGGTACTAGATAACCGATACATTACATGCATTACAGAGATACATATTTTTTATTATATATAGAAAATACCCAGAACACCCTGAACAAATATCTGCAAATTGTACAAATATTTGTTCCAAGACGGAAATCGAACCCGCAACCTCCTGCGTCGCAGGCGAACCTTCGCCCGATGCGCCACAGAGGTCGTCAATCGTTGGAGACTATATTCATGCACATTCGTATCTGTGGAACCCCTCCTTAAACCCATACTAGCTAATTGGTAAAGATTGGTAAGAACAAATGTTTGCTCCTAATATTGATTTTGGCTACTGTTTTTAAATAACTTGTTTCTCGTCTCATGAATCCCACAAGTACATAAAAGTGAAATGTTGTCTGTTAATTTGTATGTTTATTTTTCCTGCCTAGAAAGCACAAACAGCTGATCCATTTTGGACGAACTCTGTGGCGCGGCGGGCGAAGGTTCGTCTGCGACGCATGAGGTTGCGGGTTCGATTCTCGCCACGGAAAAATATTTGTGTTATCTAAAGATATTTTTTCAGGGTGTTCTGGGCATTTGATATCTATAATAATAAAAAAAAACTATGTAATGTATTGTATTAAGTATGTAGCGTCATCACGCACACTAATGAAATTGCATACTTGCAGTTTGACTTTACGAGGCTAGTACATGTATGTACTTACGCCATTCGTCACTCCACCGCGCCCTAATAAAGTCGTATTGTACAATAATACTAATCAGGATAAGTCATCAGTTAAATTGGTGACCCCGAACTCTAAAATTGTGGCGGCTCATAAACATACGACGGGGCGGTGAAAAATAATTTTGGACTTATTTTTTTTGTGTGTGTTAAAAGTCGTCACACCACCGCGGTCTTGTACAGACGCCCAACAAAAGTCATCCCGTCATAATTTACCCACTCATTGAGTGTAGTGAAGCTACATTATGTAAGGATCTGATGAAGTCCTCGCATAGCTGTGCGCACATAAGGTCGCATAGTAGTGCCCGCTAGCGACTTGGTCCGTCTTAACTAGCTTAACCGCTCGCGACTTCGTCCGCACCACGTGAGCAGAAACATAGTTCCAGCATCAGGTGGCGACTCCCTCCTGACGAAGAACACGCCTCGGGAGGTAACAATAGAACACCTATATGGTACGGTTGCGACGCGTTACTATACGGATGACGCGTCGAGTACAGCCAGGTCTTATCCATCTTCGGAAGCCCATTGGAGCAGCCGATCATCATTACGTGATGATGATTTTCCAGTCAAAGGAAATCAACCTACATCGTAGCGGTAGCCTAGCTGTTGTCTTTCCAGCAGGGTTCTACTTCATTGAAGTTTCTACTCTACATAGTGTGGTTTTAAAGTTATCACGGTGATATTATTTTTTGCGTGTAAATTCAGTGCAGTGTAGCTTTATTTTTACATAGCGAGCTTGCATTTACGCAATTAATATTAAGATGGCCTTGCAATTCATAGAATTGTATTTTTGCAATGTGCATACAATCATTTTTTTTTACAAATTATGGTATTCAAATTATAATTCATTGTCTTCATAAATTACATTCTAGGAACATAGTTCTGAGAAATATTGTAAACAGCTTGAGTACTTAGTTAGCATTACGTTGGAATTGTAATAGTATCCAGCCTTTGTTTATCCAACCAGCGTCCGGGCGATAAACCAAGGTCCAAGCGCTCAACTTACTGAGAACGCTAGTCAGCGACTCTTACTGTTATTAACAGGAATGTACTCAGGACTTGGTAATATTTGATTTATTTGTTTTTAATTTTGAATTGTTTTGTATAACTTTTATGTTCAAAATTTTCAAAAAGGGGGAGGTTGATGTAGCGTCATCACGCACACTAATGAAATTGCATACTTGCAGTTTGACTTTACGAGGCTAGTACATGTATGTACTTACGCCAGTCGTCACTCCACCGCACCCTAATAAAGTCGTATTGTTTAACATTACAAATTCACAAATAGGTCGAAGTAGCTGTTATATCCTTAATAGGATACCCATCAGTTAAAAGTACTAGCGACTCGCCCCAGCTTCGCACGGGTACCCCCCAGGTACCCCCCTTACCCTTCCCCCCCCCCCCCCATGTCAATCTCCTAGTTCTAAACTACCTCCCCACCAATTTTCAGCCAAATCAGTTCACCCGTTCTTGAGTTATAAGTGGTGTAAATTAACACGACTTTGTTTTATATATATAGATATCAGTTATCTAGTACCCATAACACAAGCTCTGCTTAGCTTGGGGCTAGATAATGTTGTGTGAACTGTCCAGCATTATCTATTTATTTATTATTTATTTTTGATATAATTTGATACAAAGAGCGACTAAAACATAAGGCGTATTTTCTGTCACAACATTCAGGACCCTCGGGAAACTAACGGTTTTGTGATATGATAAGGATAAAAATAATGAAATCATTTCACATGACAGACAGACAACGGACTGCGACTTAGTAAATAGTCCCGTTGGCTCTGAGTCAAATTTTATTTAGCCTTCACTCTACCATTTTTTTAAACAACTATTAATTACGTCCTTAATAAAGGATACGAAAGGATTTTGTTTTATTATTTCGTAATTTTGCGAAAGGGACATTACCGTCTGAATCCGTATTTTAGAACTCAAACAATTGATATACCTAGGTTACAATATATCGGAAGATACGGTAGCTGTACAAGTTAGTATTATGAAAATTTAAAAACCCTATTTTACGTATTAATACGTAACAGTCCTGGAAGAATCACATCGTTGTCTAGGACTCCGAAACTAATTCACAACTAAATGTCGCCACAGAAAAATTGATGACATTCTTATTCTTCAAAAAGACATTGTTAGCTAATGACCCTGGAAACGGCTGCATCAATTTCCACCAAACATAAGCTAAGAACCATCTTGCAAACACCATATTTCATGCAAGAAAACATCATTGAATTCACATTACCAGTTCCGGAGCTACATAGCGGGTTACCTGGGTCGCCCGGTGGCCGCGTTGAGCCCTTCTCCCGTTACGATACGCACAGGCGATTCAAGTATCCTGCAAGTATCGGAGACTAGTCGCCGCCAGGCATCTCACATACATTTGAATGCAGGCTAGTGTGCGAGCCTGCATTCAAATGTATGTGAGATACTTGGCGGCGACTAGTCTCCGAGACTTGCAGGATACCTTCAGGATACTTGAATCGCTTGTCCGTATCGTAATGGGAGAAAGGCCCAAGTCTTTGTTGGCAACAGAGACACATGCATACGTAATCACGTGTTTAATTCATTGTTACGAGTGTGTATCGGGCCTCGCGCTTTGTAGGGTTCGGAAGTTGCTCTTTACAATTATGAGTCGGACTAAGACAGGGACTTTCCCGTTACTAACAACTTAATCTAAGTAGTTTTCAATGGAATTTGTTTTCTTTTTTTTACTATACACAAGACTAAAGAGTAGGTATATGCAGTTATGTCTAACGTTTGTGAGTTACGAGAAAGCCTTCGATTCAATCGACACTTGCGAAATTCCATTGAACTCCACTGAACATCTAGTCGGTAAAACTTCAAATTTGTAATTTATAGCCCAGTCTGGACACTTTTCTGTCAGTTTCGTATTGTATAACTACTTGACAGCGGCAAATTTGTGACGTCCCACTATGAGCCAGTTTCAAGCCCAGTGATTAGTGTAATTCGTACCAAAACCAACGCTCCGTCTGACGTCACTGGACATCGAAAAAATCCTTCGGCAATTCCTCGAGATGGTAGTCTGGCATAAACACTGGTGTTCGATTTGAGTACTCTGACAGACAAACTACGCAATAAAGGGGCTGGGCAGTAGGTACCGATGTCACTCACTACAGCGCTGACAAATCGACTACGCGGTACCTATAAGAAGTGTTGAGGTGTTTGTACAGCAAGGCCACAGAGACTGTAACTACTTTGAGGTCAATACAAGGCCATGTCTATCCGCCTTCAGGACCAGAGTACAGAATCTATCCCATTGCAGAAGGGGGTGAGACAGAGTTTTGGAACGAGAATGGCATCAACAAGCTGTGGTGTGTCCGGCCTAAGAATAGACCCCTCCGTCTCCTCCCGTGGATGTCGTAAAAGCCGACTAAGGTAAGGGTATTTTGCAATGACAAAAAGTATTGTTACAGTTTGTACTTGAAGACTCCCATGGAAGCGGCCTACAGTACCTTATAACTTAGAATTATATAAGTATCTACTGCATTTAAAATTACTAAAGATTCATTGCAGGGCACAGGCCCAGCCCACTACTGACTAACCTCTCATGTTGTTATTCGTTCTGTGATTGCGATGACCCGGTTGTACAATTATGTCGATGTGGTAAATTGTATTATACGGTAGGTGGTGTTATGTAAGGGTCAATCTACACATTAACACTTGCTTCAACATCGGGCTAAATACGTGTTTTGTATGGAATATAAACAGTTTGCGTCTTACGTAAGGCCTATGGTGCATAGGAGATTCGCTTCGAACCAACGCACGGTTTACTATCGCAATGGCTGAGCTGACGCTTAGTACACATGTAGGCACATGTGGTAGTCATATAGTAAGTATACTCGTAGACGAACATATCAGCAAGATGAAGGAATACTAAGATCAGCTTACCACAATGCGCGCTACTAAACAATCGTGGCACCAAGCCAAGCTTCAAAGATAAAAACCGGCCAAGTGCGAGTCAGACTCGCACACGAAGGGTTCCGTACCATTATCAATAAAAACGGCAAAAAAATTACGTTTGTAAAAAAATACAAATAAAAATTGCACGCAAAAAGTGCTCACGCATCCAAAAACCTAAATTTGGATAAATCACGTTTGTTGTATGGGAGCCCCCTTAAATATTTATTTTATTCAAATTTTTAGTATTTGTTGTTATTGCGGCAACAGATATACATCATCTGTGAAAATTTGAACTGTCTAACTATCACGGTTCATGAGATACAGCCTGGTGACAGGCGGACAGACAGACAGACCAACGGATAGCAGAGCCTTAGTAATGGGTCCCGTTTTACCCTCAGGGTACGGAACCCTAAAAACAACAAAAGCTAAATCGTTTATAGTGTTCCATCACATTCCACGTTTTTTTTTTTTTTTTTTTTTATACTACTTGGATGAGGGATCATGCAAGAGGCCCACCTGATGTTAAGCGGTAACCTCTGCCTATGAACAGTGCATTACCTCATAGATCACGTCCACATAGGACGCGCCCTATGTGGCATTGCACTGCGCCCGCCACCCTGAGACATAAAGATGAAAAGTCTCATGTGCCTGTAATTTCACCGGCACCCTTACCCTTCAAACCGGAACACAGCAATGCGAGCACTACTGCTTTGCGGCAGGAATAGGTATGGTGGTAGTACTTCCCCGGACGAACTCTTTCACAAAAAAGCTCTACTACTACTAAACGTTTACTACTAAACCCACTTCTAATTTATGGGATAACAGTGCTGAAAAATACGTCAGTATGTAGCTTGACCCTAGTATGGGTTTGGTATTGTACTATAATTTAGTAGTAAATCATCACGCACGTGAGAGGTGGGCAGATGTTGGAAAATATTAAAAAACACCGTCGCTAGATATTATCAAACAAATAAGAAACCCAATCTCATTTTCATTCCATTTGCTATCGCATCGCATCGCCTCGCTCTCTAGTAGCGATGCCCTATACCCTATGCCCTATGCCTTATGCCCTATGCCCTATGCCCTATGCGACCTATGCCCTGTTAGCGAAGGTATTAATATTTCCATCAGAGGGGTGAGTCTGAGTTTTGCAAACACCATCGTAACGGTGAACGTAACACGATCGTACGTGTATAACATAATAACTAGCTATTAATCTGTGCCAAAAACGTCACAGATTAATGGCTAGTTACTACGCAATACACGTACACTCGCCGTTACGATCATCGTTACGATGGTGTGTGTAAACTCGGACTTGCCCCTCAGATAAAAAGCTCACTGAGCGCATAGACATTCATAGCCATCGGTGATCATGAAATAATCCATTTCCGATCGAAGCATTTCACTGATATTTTTGCATGATATTGCATAATTCGTTTTGTTAGTAAATTCACCAAACCCCGACATCAAGATAAGGTTTACGATAAAAACATGCACAAATAATAACAGCGATATCGTAATGACTATAAATATCATTAAGTACTTATCAAAAATTGTAACTCAATTGTTGCGAGTGAATTGCGAGTACGAAGTACATACCTACTATCTTCAGCTCCAGTGTTGGCTGAAACAAAAATCCCTGACTCAAACTGACTTGCCCAATAGTGAGCCTAAGTAAGTATAGGCATGTATTTAACGCGGCGACAAATTAATCTGATTTAGGGATTTATAAAAAACTAAAGGGGGTAGCAAAAATAATAAGTTGGCGACTAATTGCGGAGACTAGTATAAAGTAAAAAGTAGCAGCTAAGTAATCAATTTTCGGCTTTGTTTCAATATAAACTAGCATCGAGTTATTGTTTTGGCGACTGAATGGAAACATGACAGCGGATAAAAAGTTGAAAATGGCCTACTCTAATTGTTCAATGGAGATTGCATATAAAATAAATCAAGGTCATAAAAAAATTCTAACCTAGCCTAACCTAACCTAAAGTTGGAGACCTGTAGTTGCCACTAATATAAAGTTTGTTATCCTTCTGCTAATATTAGTCGCCAAGTCATAATTTATAGTACCTCGCCTATGATTTCAGTAATCTTGTTTATTATTTCTGCTACATTAAAGTAGCTGCCATTATTTGAATTTTAAAATATCCTTAGTTTAAAGCTCATTTAATATAAATGACTAGCGACTCGCCCCGGCTTCGCACGGGTAGCCCCCGGAGAACCCCCCCCCCCCTCCCACCTCCCCCCCCTCCCCCTCCTACCCCTCCACCCTATATCAATCTCCTGGTTCTAAGCTACCTCCCCACCAATTTTCAGCCAATTCGGTTCACCGTTCTTGAGTTATAAGTTATAATTTCTCCCGTTTTTTACACATTTACCACTATATCTTTGCTCCTATTGGTCGTAGCCTATAGCCTTCCTCGATAACTGGACTATCCAACACAAAAAGAATTATTCAATTCGAACCAGTAGTTTCGGAGATTAGCGCGTTCAAACAAACAAACAAACAAACAAACTCTTCAGCTTATAATATTAGTATAGATTGCCAAAATATGTAATCGCTGACAAGTTATTATTTTAGTTGCAAATAGTTTGCTGCTCTTTAATTTTTCTGTCGCCGCGAAAATAATAAGCCTTAAGTATATATCACCAATGCTGGTCCCCCAACCTTTGGCCCAATTGTTGAGCCAGTGTGTACAAGATTATACTTTTTGAATTCTTGACGACCTCTGTAGCGCGTCAGCCGGCTGAGATGCGAAAGGTTGCGGGTTCGATTCCCGCTGCGGGACAAATGTTTGTATGATCTGCAAATATTTGTTCCGGGTCTGGGTGTTATGGTACTATGGTACTCGTATTTTCTGATACCCAGTGTGGGGTCAGCACTATGTGTGTGACTGTTGGGTGTTATGTTATGTTAATTCAGCCTATCTACTCGTGTCAACGGTTCTTAGTGAATCCAGTGACCACTACATACTAGTGACTGATAGTGAAAGAACCAGTGTGGTGAAAAGATTCAACGTGCCTCACAGAGGCTGGTCACATACACATCATGGTTAAACGTTTCAGTTCTACCTTTATAATGCGAACTGCTAAGGAGTGGAATACACTACCGTCGTCTGTCTTTCCTGAAAACTATAATCTGGGTCTCTTCAAGGCTAGAGTGAATAGGTGCCTTCTAGACCTTTGTGCTCGTTCTTCGGCCACATCGTCACTTACCAACAGGTGAGATCGTGCTCAAACAAAGGTATATCATGCCAAGTCTTAGTTTTTTTTCTCCATTTTAATTTCTAAATTATAATTAAACGACTTCGTATTTATCTTAGATAACCTTATTTGTTCGGGAATCTTCGGTCAGAAGCTGATCATAGAGTAGTTATCAGAGCTGCAATCTGAACAGCATCTATCTGAAGGTGACATTTGATGGTATTGAAGGATCCGGTAAATTGAAAGGCAGCATTCAAAATAAAAACGATCAGGTAGTACTTCAGTCGGTGTCACAAAATCTAGGATACAAGAATAATGGAAGGAAAAATCTGCCATTTTTGAAAGAAACGTCGTCATTTTTATTTTATTACATTTTAATGCGTTTTTTCGAGTTATTTCGTGTAATTTTAGTGGCATTTTAACCGGTGTAACTTGGATAAATGGCACATGTGTGATGTAGTGAAATTTGAGTGTATTGCGAGTCTTTTCGAAATGGTGGATTTTTTCTTGTAAAAACTCAGTTTTGTCTGCCACAATTTAAACTGGGTTATGACTTGACGGAGACTCTGGACGACTTGACTATAAAACTATAATAATTATATCACTTGACATTGGCTAAATTGTTGCAAATAATGCACAGAAGCCATTACCTAAGATAAGAAGAAGAAGAATAATGGAATGCCTTTCGAAACTGACAGGACAATACCCCAACCGAGCGCCTTAAAAATTTAAATAGAGCCGTGATATTCCATTGGCGTTTTTATGAACGACGACATCCCATGCAAAACAGTCTTACCTCATTGGTATACCTTCTATTCGCACAAAACGTTTCAGTTCTACCTTTATAATGCGAACTGCTAAGGAGTGGAATACACTACCGTCGTCTGTCTTTCCTGAAAACTATAATCTGGGTCTCTTCAAGTCAAGAGTGAATAGGTGCCTTCTAGACCTTTGTGCTTCATCTTCGGCCACATCGTCACTTACCAACAGGTGAGATCGTGGTCAAACAAAGGTCTATCAATGTTAAAAAAAAAAAAAAAAAATAAGTCTTTTAGTACCTACCAATGGACGCGGTGCCACTAAGTGTGGTCCAACCCTAGTTCGAGATCGAGATTGAACTCGTCGGTGTTAGTCGGGTAGTCGGGTGGAATGGGGAGGTATCCCACGAAGAGCCAAACCCCCCCCTCCCCCCTCCCTATGTGCTTCTCCTGGTTCTAAGCTACCTCCCCACCAATTTTCAGCCAAATCGGTTCACCCGTTCTTGAGTTATAAGTGGTGTAACTAACACGACTTTGTTTTATGTAGATAGATTTACTTTATTTATTTATTCATATATAGATATATGTATATATATGTTTACACTAGGTATATGGGCGTGTGCGGTACAGTAGCCATAATAAAGCCAGTAATTAAGCCAACTCTGGAATAAAGAATGTCGTTTGCAAAGTCGTATTTCTGAATGACTAAAACTGGCAGAAACCACGGAGCAATATGACCTATGCTCCGTGCTGAAACCGAATCTTGTGTCGGACGCATAGCGACATTTATCCCAATCACTTTGATAACATAAATAAATAATAAATAAGTAATGCTGGACAAGTTCACACAACATTATCTAGCCCCAATATATAACTGTGCTGTCTTAACAAAGGCAGCAGTAACTATGATTTTTGTCAAAATTGAGTTGGTGTCTACCAATGACCCATGACGTCATCCTCTTGCTATTCTAATGATACCTCATACATCAAAATATGTTCAGCCGTTTGGGAGTAACGCCGTAATAAAGAATTTTTCAACACACTTGCTCATAAAGTGGCTCTAATTTCACCACACTTAGGCACATAATGACACCTGTAATCAAACTGTGACTTTTTCATTGTTATTATTCACTAGTGAGTTATAGAGACAGTTTAAAATTTATCAAACTGTGATTTATTCACTAGTGAGTTATAGAGACAGTTGAACATTTGCACGGCGTGTGAATTTCTGTTTTATTATTATTTTCTTCACAAGTGTGTTGAAAAACATCGTATGATACACGTGTGTATTGATGGTTACCGTCCTCGGGTCTCTTAAGACTCTCACCTAGCGCCTCAGTGGTAATCACCAACATTACACACTTGTACCATAATGTACTATTTTGCCACGTAGGGCTGACCTCAATCAGCCGGAAAAATGCAGATAACTGAAGTTTTTAATTATATTCCACATCAATTACTTTATCTACAACGTTTTTCTTGAAATTAACATTAATGTAGTTACCGCTGTTTTTGTAAAGAGGGCAGTAGATAAGCTATCAATATGTATTCTTGAGTATAAAAGAACTTATTATCACTATACTTGTTATTCAGTATTCTCAGTCAGTGGATATTGTGTAACACAACATAATGCCGATTTTGAAGATTCTCACAAATCTGCAGAAGAGCCAAATCCCCAAGGATTTTGTACCGAAGATTCTTCCTGTGCTAGCAAAATGTGTGAGAAAACCTGTTGAGGTAATTAATGAGTTAGTTTAAGTAAAACAAAATCAGTCGATCGGTTAAAAAGGTAATAAATAACAATTTCACCTCACAAGGAGGATCATCAAAAAAAACAGACCGTGTTTGTTGCCTGATTCTTCTAGGTCTGGTTGCGTTGGAACAGGAGTAAATGTAAATTTATTTTTTAAGACGATTCAAAATTATCCTTGTTATTTCAATGAATAAAATACTTATTGACTTTTGACTTTTATCAATCGTAATATGCGTGCAACAACAGCGTATGACACCCCGTTAACATCAAAAGGCTTCTCCACAAGCTGCATCAAATGACATATGACCTCAGCTTAGTACAAATGGTAGGACAGATTCTTCGTTACCGTCGCTTCCAAGTCCAGCTCCACACGGACAAAAGTAGACTGTGTCACGAAAAAGAGTATAACCATGATCTAGCCGTATTGTTAATGGAAAAAATCACTATTTAAGAGCATTATTTTGTTAGGAAAACAAAGCTTTAAAGTATTTTTTTCTTTATGGAAGGTAATTTATTACTATGGTAAAATTTGTCATAAAAATACTGTCTTTATGTTCTTAATTAGGCTTTTACAATGAGTCAGTCAATTATAGTACATTATGGTACTAGTGTGTAATGTTGGTGATTACCGCTGAGGCGCCATTGGGACCCGAGTCGTTAGGTGAGGGTCTTAAGAGAGCCGAGGACGGTAATCAGCAATACACACGTGTATCATACGACGTTTTTCAACACACTAGTAAATAAAATAATAATAAAACAGAAAATAACACTCTGTGTTAATGTTCAACTGTCTCTATAACTCACTAGTGAATAATAGCAATGAAAAAGTCACAGTTTGATTACAGGTATCATTATGTGCCTAATTGCGGTGAAATTAGTGCCACTTTATGAGCAAGTGTGTTGAAAAAATATTTCCTATTTCAGAATTTCACAGTGACGGTATCAGTGGACTGCATGCTATCAATCAACGGCGATGCCTCCTCTCCTGCTATCGTGGCCAGTCTGGAGTCCATTGGGCACCTGGGCCCAGCTGACAACAAGGTCATAGCCAAAGACATCACGGATTTCACCCAGAAGGAATTAGGCGTCACTAGCAACCAGTTAGTAGTACCTACCTATTCTTTAGCATGCAACTTTGTAGTAGGTAGCTCTGGGATTCATAGCAGCATTCAAGGCCCCGTTGAGAAAATGGTATTTGTTCTTGTATACGTTTGCATCAGTGACAGGTTTTCCGGACTATTTGGTGACCAATCAACTGATAGCCATTCATTGACAAGACCTTAATTTTGTAAATAATTAATTTTGAAAAAATTCTAAAAACCCTCAATGCGATGAAACGGCTGAACCGATTTTCATTTTGATTTTGGTCGGGGGTTTAAAAATAAAAATCGCCAACTCAATGAAACGGCAGAGCAGAACCGATTTTGATAAAACATGTCTAAGAACAATCGCTAGTATACCTGCTTTCAAGTTAAAAACCGTATTCAAATCGGTTCACGTGCCACAGACAGACACACACAGCGGTCAAACGTATAAAACCCCTCTGTTTGCGTCGGGGGTTAAATATGGACCCACAGGCATATACAAACAGTGCATTATCGCCCTGGTATAACTATACACCTACTTATAGTGATGAGTCCCTCACTCGTGAGGTACCTCGTTTGATTCTTTGTGCGTGATAATTTTTGAATTCTCTATGTTTGATATCTTATAACAATACACCTTTTTTATATTTTGTTGTTATGCCGTTACATTACCTCATAGGTTACGTCCACCTAGTGTGACGTTTCCCCCTCCTTACCTAGTATCGGTCTAGATACCGTCTAGACCCTAGTGGAGCAATTGAACGTTCCTCCCCTCTCTCTCTCTCTCAGTAGACTGCTGACCTTAGCTCACCAGAACAAAGCTGGTCATGAATTGGCCTGAACAGAACGGTTTACTTACAACTTGCTTTTTAGCTTAGAATAGAAACGGATATATATATTTCTCTGTATTTGGACCAGTCTGGTATTACTTGAAATTGATATGTTTAAGGCAGTGTGTGTCCGCTAGTCATGTGTTTAGTAACAAGGTTCAATTCTGTCCGGATTGAGTCTTTTGAGTCCGTAATTGGTTTTGTGAATTGTTGATCTTTATAAAAAACCCATCCTTCTAGAGATTAGAACCGGACTTCTGCTGTATATGCACTCTAACGAAAGTCTATGAACCTTTGAGAGCTAGATCGATCAATATCGGGCCCCCAGGGTTCTAGACTTGACTTTTATGGATACTTGCTGGTGATTATCGAGCTGTACCTCAGCCAGGTTTCTATGGACCGCTATCAGTTCTGTGTGATCGACTCCTCCGCCTGATGACCTCTATGGTGAACGGTTCGACATGGCACCAGGTCCTAAGTCAGCATCTGTGGATTCTTCAGGACAAGCTTGTTCCTGGTCCTATGCGTGGTTAAGACAACTCGTGTCTGCAGTAGCTGATCTTGATGTTGTTGTAAAACGGAGGCCTCCGATATTGGATCGCTTAGATATTTATATAGCGCTTGTAACCACCTTCGCTTATAGCGGGAATTCGTTGTGCAAACAATCAGAGCCTATTTAAGGATTAAATATATTGTTAATTAATTAGCATATTCATGACTTACGTTCAGCATCTGCTCTCTCGGGATCCAGGCTAAAATTACTTATTCTTAGCTGTTGTATGCACTATCTGAGTGCTAAATGTATTTGATAAGCCTGCCTAAGTATTTAGGGTTTTATCTGAGCAAAATCAAACCGTGTGATATTAAATTCAGTATTGGAATATTTTAATCATTCAAGCACACACACACAAATTAATGAAATACAGTAAGACGAGTCAATCCCGCATACAGGTTTGGCTTGTAGGAAATTAAATCTAAGACAAGCCTCTATATTGCATTATTAAAATGCGGTTAATAATACCACCGCTGATGCGATATGTTAGTTATCTTTCATAATACCTAGCATTACGCGAAATAGCTAACATATCCAGCTTTCCCTCAACTGAAAACAGATTACTCGCCTCAGGTAACTAAGGACACCAATATGCCATTAATTACCCTACCACTACTAACCGGATTTTACTGGTGGGAGAATCTTTAGCGTTAAGTAGCTATTTTTGCTACGGCCCTCAATAAATTAGGCTCCGAACAAAAGGACACGTCTTTATAGACGAAATCTGCAATATAGAGGCATATATATGTCTGAAATACACGCACAAATTGAGATATATTACTAATCCAAATAATCTAATCACATTTTTATATGGAGGTTAATCAGGGCACATATATGATGCCAATATTTACTGAGATTTAATAGGTCATTAGGTCATTTGGATTTCAGAGTTGGACAGTAAAACTTAGCTTTTTAATGTTCTTGAAGGCTAGCCACTTGATTCTATTATTATAAACACTGTCTTCTCTGAGACTTAAACACTTCTTTAGTTACGACCCCGTCAGACGACACTGATTTCTAGTACACTCTCTCGTGCTTAGCGAAACTAACTTCCTCATTCCCCAGTTCAAAACTCAATGAATCGCGCTCCCCGTCGCAACACTATCCCTTCATTCTAACGGCATTTCCTCTTCGTAGCGTAACACGCCCCACTGCCGTTACGCCATTGGTCCATCTCTTTGTACATCTTCTGGGTGACACGTGATTGGTACATCTTGTCGTCACCATTGCGTAAGAGACGCAACTTTTCGCGCCAAATTCAAACTCAGCGTGCGGGCTCGCAAGCCTCGCATGATGTCGCTTGGCCTTTTGGCGCCAACTGTCGCGTTCGCGCGCATTTCAGGTTGAGATATAGTCCATTGTTTCAATCTCGGTCTCCCAACATGAAAAACAAGTAAAGTACAGTGTATGTGTATCCGCAGATTTCAGTGTCCATTCGCTGAAACGCTACACAAATTAGACTCATATCTAGTTATAACTGAAATGCAGAATCTAGTTATTTCCTAGGTTCGTAAGGTGTTATTCGATAAGTGATCTAGTCATGTCTAGACGTCTCCTTTCATGACGAAATAACTTATCTCAACTAATTACTCGAGATTTCTACAGATCAGTTATAACCAAGGTACCAAAATTCCCCAAGCACACGCATTTTATGCAAGGAAGGTTTTTTTTCTCCATCACCCATTGTCAGGACATCTGCTTGCCCCATCTGTGACTGTGAACAAATCCTAAAACCATAGTCGCTCATCCAAGAATCCTAAAATAACAGCTTTCTATATTGGACACATAGAATTTTAATATCCTGGGAACTTTAAATTCTATTGAATATACAGGAAGCAATCAACTCCCTTTGTTTCACTTCGGACAATAAGAAACGAAATCTTGCTGTGATATAAAAAAAAAATATTAAACAGATGTTTTGGGACACGGGTCCATCACATTCCACCCTCTGAAAATTGAACACGCAGAAACATCTAGTGCTTAACTTTTCATCAATACTTAATCTCCCAACTCAGAACACGGTTCCTCATAAGAGCACACGTGAGAAAAAAAAAAACTTCGACCTATCGGTCTCCCTTCGCAAAGTGGCCACCCTCAAACTAAGCTTAACCTTAAGATACCCATCTACAAGATATGTTTGTGGTGTTTGACCACCCTCAAACCTAAGATAATCCCATTTTTTTTTTTTTTTTTTTTTTAAATATATTTAAATTTATTTTTATCTATTTTATTTATTTTTATTTATTTTATTTATTTTTATTTATTTTTATTTATTTTTATTTATTTTATTTATTTTTATTTATTTTTATTTATTTTTATTTATTTTTATTTATTTTTATTTATTTAATTTATTTTTATTTATTTTTATTTATTTTTATTTATTTTTATTTATTTTAATTTATTTTAATTTATTTTAATTTATTTTAATTTATTTTAATTTATTCATTACGCTCTTGTTTTCATAATACCTTGACAAGTGTATAGCATTATAATTCCCTCGGATATGATTTTCATTATTAATCAACGTATACACGTTGGCATACGGTATCGCACCCACGACGTATGGTCCCTCGTATAGCAACGCAAACTTTTTGGTTATCTTCTGACTTTTGTCTGATTTTGGTAACGTCCTCAACTTGACCTTATCTCCGATGTTGAATTGTATGAGTTTATGACCTTTATTATATGTAACCTCTCGTGTAGCTGCGGCCTTGACTATATTTTCTCTCGCTCGCTCGCGCATAAACTCTTTCGATTCGCGACTTTCCCCATCAAATCTTTTAATATAAGTGTCAGTTGTCAATTTAATTGAATTCCCTTCAATGAGCTCTAACGGAGTATATTTTGTACTAGAGTGTATTACATTGTTGTAGCATTCTTCGATAATTGGTAACACACTTACCCAACTCTTATGTGATTTATTACAATAGGCTCTGAACAGTCTCCCCAACTCGCGATTCACTCTTTCGGTAGAGTTGGGCCGCGGATTTCGTACTGATGTGTGTGATAACACGATACCCATTTTAGCTAGTCCATTTTCCCATGCTCGTGACACAAACTGTGCTCCGTTATCCGTTACAACTCGCTTTATCGTTACTTCTAAATGAAATTTCCTTACGCATGATACGACAGTCTTTCCCGTAGCCTTCCGCAACGCATACAATTTTATCAACTTACTAAACGCATCCTGCATTACAAAAACATAACACATCCCGAATTGACCTGCCGGCAATGGCCCATACAAATCAGCAAAGACAATTTCCCCTATTTCCAAAGCTAATACTGGCTGACTCGGACCCACCGTTGCCTGTAACTCATGTTTTGTTTTCTGACATAAGTCACATTCTCTCACTACTCTACCAATCTCACGTGACATACGTGTAAAGTAGAATCTTTTCCTCATTATAGCATGTACTTTATACCTACCAAAATGCCCAATTTCCTCGTGAACATTCTTTATCAATTCGTCTCTCATTACTTCCGGTATGACAAAAACCTTTTCACCCGACCCAGTGCGCTTATAAAACAACATATCGTCTTTCATCTCGTAAAACCTCATCTCCATAGAGGGTGACGCACTGTCATTTATCAATAACCTCGTAATTATTGCTTGTAACTTGGGGTCAGCTTTCTGCAATTGTACTATGTCTTTTAATTGTCCCGTTACCTGTCTATAATTAGCTGTTTTAAACATGTTTAGTTGTGGACTGACTATTCTAGTTCCTCGACCTAACTCCACGTTTGGTATGTGTCTAGACAAAACATCTGCTATACGATTATCGGTCCCCTTTATGTACTCGATACGATAGTCAAAACGTCCCATGTAATGTACCCATCTTATCATACGTGCACCTAGTAATTTCCACGAATGTAAAAACGTTAGACTCTTATGATCAGTTCGAATGATCATTTTAGCTCCGCGTAAGTAGGTTTCAAATTTTGTCAGGCTGAAAATGATAGCAAATAACTCCTGCTCCGATACCGTCCAACGAATCTCGGCGTCTGTCAACCCTTTACTACAAAAACCTACGATCATACGATCACCTTCTTCTGATAATTGATAGACACATCCTGCGATACCTACGGCACTGCTATCCGTTTGCAAATAGTATGTTTTATTGATATCAGGGTGAACTAGCATTACGGTATCTAAAAATAAAATTTTCACACGCTCAAAAACCTCGTTTAACTGTTCGGTCCATATGAAAGCCTCGCTTTTTTTGCAATAGCTTACATAACGGTTTCGTCTGCTCCCCGTATTTGTGAATAAATCTCCGGAAATAGTTTATGAGCCCCAAGAAAGCCCTTAATTGTTTTACGTTTTTGGGCGCCGGGAATTGCTTTATGGCCACTGTCTTATCAGGGTCCATTCTCACTCCATTTACCGATACAATATGGCCGAGAAATTTAACCTCTGTTTGAAAAAAACTACATTTAATCAAATTACATGTCATATTGGCCTGCCGCAATCTTTCTAATACCTGTCCCAAATGTTCCAAATGCATGTCTAGGGTCCCCGATGTGTATACCACTAAATCATCTAGATAATTCACACAAAAATCTCTGACTTCAGGCCCCAAGATAATATCCATTGCTCTACTAAAACTCGATACTGATGTTTTTAATCCCTGAGGCAATACATTATACGTGTATGACTTTCCCATAAACGTGAAACCTGTGTATTTCGTTGAATCACTATCTAACGGTATGTGAAAATAGGCATCACTGCAATCTAATACGCTTATGAATTTGACATTATGAAAAGACTGTAAAATCTCTGACGTGAGGGGTGGCGCTTCGACGTCCCCCATCATTCGTTTATTTAATTCGCGTGCGTCTAACAATAATCGAACACTGCCATCTTTCTTTATGACATAAGTCATCGGACTACAAAAGGCTGTTGACTCACGCTTTATGATACCCAAAGCTTCTAATCCCATTATCTTTTGTCCTACGATATCTCTATGTTTGAATGGTATCGGATAAGATCGTTTCATGAAAGGTGTTTGATCTGTCATTTCAATCTTGTGAGTGTATTTATTGGTCCTGCCAGGCTTATGTGAAAACACCGTTTTATATTGCCGCAAAACAGATAACAATAAATCCTTTTGTTCAACTGATTTATCTAGCCCCTGGACGTATTGTTCTACGGATAACCGCTTATCGTTATCAGTCGTGTTTGAAGTAATTGTTCTCTCTAAACAATTTAATCTTCGTTCCCAATCTAAACATTCGTGATCCGACCCGATTCTAACTTGAGTTCTAATCCCAAGATGTTCTATACTTAAGATCTTTTCAGGACCACATGTGATGACCGCCCTCATACGTTCTAACCAATCATGTCCTAATATCATCGGATACGGAAGCTTTTTTAAAACAACTACGGGCGTATCGATTTGAACTGAGCCTAACTCTATCGTAACCACATTGAGTTTATTAACCTTTTCACTCTTCGACCCGAACGCACCTTGAATTTGCATGCACGGTGTCGGAACTTCCGGTAAAACACCTACTTCGCTTCTAATTGAATCATACAGCTCCGATGTAATCGCTGTAACCTGACTTCCTGTATCTAGCAAACCTTTAATCTCTTTTCCGTTTATTTTTATTGTTACTTCGGGTAAACGAGATAAGCTGTGAGCTGTATTTTCGTCGTCATAAAAGGATGAATCACTAAAAATTGTATACAACCTTGCCTCGCGCTTATCGCAGATGTTACACGGCCTGCCTACCTCTTGGCACAAAAGAATTTCGTCGTTATCTTTTCCTAATAACAACCCTAAGCTCGCTTCGATGCTGTAACTGTTCGAACAAATAGCATTACCTACTGGAACTTTGCACCCGTTTTCTGTTTTTCCTAACGCCTTTCCTGGCCTCCAACCGGTCTTTATCATACAGTTATACGCTACAACATTTGCGCCCGATCTCATCCTAATTTCCGGTCCTAAAATCATATTAACGGTACTATTTAAACCTCTTGCATCTATATTCATTGTCGGATCACAGAGGCTGTCGTGTCCGACACTCATGCGTTTCCCTGATTTGAAGTTGCCGCCTGTGTTGAATTGGATTCCGTGGGCTTAGGCACTGGTTTAATTGTTCCGTTCGATTCGGTATTGTTGGCCCTTTCCCATTTAATAGCTGGCCAAGACGTGGCTCGATTTCCTCTATAATAATTCCTACCACGACGTTGACCGCGTCCACGATTTGAGTTCTGACCTCTCCACGCCAACGAAGTGTTCATAGAATTTACGCGCCTGTAATTACCCCTTCCAACGCGCTCATTACCTCGATTCGAGTAATTATCTGATTCGCTTGTTTTAATCGTTATATCTTGTTCCATATCGCGAAGGAATTCTGCCGCTACTAAAATAGTCTTATTACCCTTCTGAATTGACCATAACCGTTGTATGTCTACGGGGAAATGCTTAATCACGGAGTTGACCATATGGCTTTCCGTCAACGGTGATGTTAAAAATCGCACTGTATCGATTTGCCCTGCGAAATGTTCGCTCATGGTCGTCTGAGACTTTGAATCCCAAGTAGAATTAACTAGCTTATATTTGGCCCTCTCTTGTTGCGTTTCTCCCCAAAACACTTTCTGAAAATCCCTTTCAAAGTCAGCTAAAGATGTCCATCCGTCACTATATATCTCTAATAATTTTAATGCTGACCCCGTTAAACACTCGGTCGCAATATCTACCGCGCGATGCATACCATTACTGGAATTTATGTATCGTTTTAATTTTTTTTTTAATTTCATTGGATTCGTGTCATTTTTTCCACTGAAGACGGGCTTATCAACAGCCGGTCTCATTATATAAGTGTTTCCGTTTTCCGAACTGGAAATAATGGGCTGTGTCACTGGCACAGAACTTTGCACCAATACCAATTTGCTTTGTATAATCATTTGATCGCCCTGTATCCCCGATGGAATTGAACCTGTACTCGCCACGGAACTAGTTGCAATGCTTACATTTTCGCGCTCTCGTTCTAGTGTATCTAAACGCTTAAAAATCGCGTCCAATTTATTTCCCAAAATCTGAAAACCTAAATCGCTTTGGTTCATCTGTGCGGTTTCCACAGTACGACTCTTCTTTGCCCTTGATGTTACGGACGTGTCTCTGGTGGTACCTCTCCTGCTACTTTTCCTTGGAGCGTTGGCAGACATGATAACGAGCAGTTATAATTATCATGCACAAGTATAATCAAATACTGAATTTCTTATACTTAGTTATTTATAAATAACTAAAACTTATTTCACTCAGAATAAACCCTCTAACACGTTAGCAACTCGTGTAACACAGTTATAATGACTTATCTTTTGTTTTATTTATAGATAGCAATGGTCTCTGAAATTTTGAAATTCGTGTTTCTATGGTTGTAAAACTAATTGAAGTTACGTTCTGTCTTCTTTAATATGTTTGCAAATAATTAATTGATTGATCCTACGTTGTGTATTTTAATAAAATGAATTAAATTCAAATAACTCAGATAATTTTTTTTAGTGGTTAAAGCCTTATGCAATAACCTTATCACTAAATCCTTGGTCACTCGGCGCCAAATGTGACGTTTCCCCCTCCTTACCTAGTATCGGTCTAGATACCGTCTAGACCCTAGTGGAGCAATTGAACGTTCCTCCCCTCTCTCTCTCTCTCAGTAGACTGCTGACCTTAGCTCACCAGAACAGAGCTGGTCATGAATTGGCCTGAACAGAACGGTTTACTTACAACTTGCTTTTTAGCTTAGAATAGAAACGGATATATATATTTCTCTGTATTTGGACCAGTCTGGTATTACTTGAAATTGATATGTTTAAGGCAGTGTGTGTCCGCTAGTCATGTGTTTAGTAACAAGGTTCAATTCTGTCCGGATTGAGTCTTTTGAGTCCGTAATTGGTTTTGTGAATTGTTGATCTTTATAAAAAACCCATCCTTCTAGAGATTAGAACCGGACTTCTGCTGTATATGCACTCTAACGAAAGTCTATGAACCTTTGAGAGCTAGATCGATCAATATCGGGCCCCCAGGGTTCTAGACTTGACTTTTATGGATACTTGCTGGTGATTATCGAGCTGTACCTCAGCCAGGTTTCTATGGACCGCTATCAGTTCTGTGTGATCGACTCCTCCGCCTGATGACCTCTATGGTGAACGGTTCGACATGGCACCAGGTCCTAAGTCAGCATCTGTGGATTCTTCAGGACAAGCTTGTTCCTGGTCCTATGCGTGGTTAAGACAACTCGTGTCTGCAGTAGCTGATCTTGATGTTGTTGTAAAACGGAGGCCTCCGATATTGGATCGCTTAGATATTTATATAGCGCTTGTAACCACCTTCGCTTATAGCGGGAATTCGTTGTGCAAACAATCAGAGCCTATTTAAGGATTAAATATATTGTTAATTAATTAGCATATTCATGACTTACGTTCAGCATCTGCTCTCTCGGGATCCAGGCTAAAATTACTTATTCTTAGCTGTTGTATGCACTATCTGAGTGCTAAATGTATTTGATAAGCCTGCCTAAGTATTTAGGGTTTTATCTGAGCAAAATCAAACCGTGTGATATTAAATTCAGTATTGGAATATTTTAATCATTCAAGCACACACACACAAATTAATGAAATACAGTAAGACGAGTCAATCCCGCATACAGGTTTGGCTTGTAGGAAATTAAATCTAAGACAAGCCTCTATATTGCATTATTAAAATGCGGTTAATAATACCACCGCTGATGCGATATGTTAGTTATCTTTCATAATACCTAGCATTACGCGAAATAGCTAACATATCCAGCTTTCCCTCAACTGAAAACAGATTACTCGCCTCAGGTAACTAAGGACACCAATATGCCATTAATTACCCTACCACTACTAACCGGATTTTACTGGTGGGAGAATCTTTAGCGTTAAGTAGCTATTTTTGCTACGGCCCTCAATAAATTAGGCTCCGAACAAAAGGACACGTCTTTATAGACGAAATCTGCAATATAGAGGCATATATATGTCTGAAATACACGCACAAATTGAGATATATTACTAATCCAAATAATCTAATCACATTTTTATATGGAGGTTAATCAGGGCACATATATGATGCCAATATTTACTGAGATTTAATAGGTCATTAGGTCATTTGGATTTCAGAGTTGGACAGTAAAACTTAGCTTTTTAATGTTCTTGAAGGCTAGCCACTTGATTCTATTATTATAAACACTGTCTTCTCTGAGACTTAAACACTTCTTTAGTTACGACCCCGTCAGACGACACTGATTTCTAGTACACTCTCTCGTGCTTAGCGAAACTAACTTCCTCATTCCCCAGTTCAAAACTCAATGAATCGCGCTCCCCGTCGCAACACTATCCCTTCATTCTAACGGCATTTCCTCTTCGTAGCGTAACACGCCCCACTGCCGTTACGCCATTGGTCCATCCCTTTGTACATCTTCTGGGTGACACGTGATTGGTACATCTTGTCGTCACCATTGCGTAAGAGACGCAACTTTTCGCGCCAAATTCAAACTCAGCGTGCGGGCTCGCAAGCCTCGCATGATGTCGCTTGGCCTTTTGGCGCCAACTGTCGCGTTCGCGCGCATTTCAGGTTGAGATATAGTCCATTGTTTCAATCTCGGTCTCCCAACATGAAAAACAAGTAAAGTACAGTGTATGTGTATCCGCAGATTTCAGTGTCCATTCGCTGAAACGCTACACAAATTAGACTCATATCTAGTTATAACTGAAATGCAGAATCTAGTTATTTCCTAGGTTCGTAAGGTGTTATTCGATAAGTGATCTAGTCATGTCTAGACGTCTCCTTTCATGACGAAATAACTTATCTCAACTAATTACTCGAGATTTCTACAGATCAGTTATAACCAAGGTACCAAAATTCCCCAAGCACACGCATTTTATGCAAGGAAGGTTTTTTTTCTCCATCACCCATTGTCAGGACATCTGCTTGCCCCATCTGTGACTGTGAACAAATCCTAAAACCATTGTCGCTCATCCAAGAATCCTAAAATAACAGCTTTCTATATTGGACACATAGAATTTTAATATCCTGGGAACTTTAAATTCTATTGAATATACAGGAAGCAATCAACTCCCTTTGTTTCACTTCGGACAATAAGAAACGAAATCTTGCTGTGATATAAAAAAAAAATATTAAACAGATGTTTTGGGACACGGGTCCATCACACTAGGACGCACCCTATGTGGCATTGCACTGCGCCCACCACCTTGGGACATAAAGATGAAAAATCTCATGTGCCTGTAATTTCACCGGCACCCATACCCTTCAATCCGGAACACAGCAATGCGAGCACTACTGCTTTGCGGCAGAAATAGGTATGGACTACCACCCCGGACGAACTCTTTCACAAAAAAGCTCTACTACTACCAAACATATACCTACAACTTACTGACTAATGTCACAGTGCGGAGCTGATTCTAATCTAAGGCTGTGTGTATTATTAATATCGTCGTATAGTAAAAATATATCAAAGGAGAAAATTCAAAGGAAAAGAGGCTTCTAGCTTGTATAAATATTACCCACTGACTAAGCACACACTTATCTATCCAATATAACTTTGTAATAAGATTTTATGTTTATGAACGTTGCATGCAAGCTGTATCTATTTCATTACGAGCTTATGAAATGCAGCTTTATTCGATTACTAGCCTTTTGCCTGCGGCTTGGCACGCTTGGGCGCTGTCTCCACGAGCGAGAGAATCGCGGCGATATTAACGTCGTGCCATGTATTTCTATTAAGGTTGTTCCTCGTGGTCAGCTAGGCACGACAACGTCAATAGATGGCGCTGTTGCCAAATTTTGAAGTATTTTATGTATTTATGAATTAAAATGTGCATATTATGTCATAACACTAACGTTCACGCAAATGGTGGTTTATTTGCTATGTACCTAGCTATATTTCAGGTTATTTTAGTCTCTAGTTTTAACATACTTGTGCCGAGCAAATTCCGAGCAATATGAAAGCCTACTCACGCACACAGTCAAGGATATTATTGTATTAGAACTATAAGCTAATTTCGGCGCGCGAATTTCAAAATAGTTGGACTAGCGGCTTGGACTGTCGACTCAGAACTTCTGAACCCACGTTACTGCGTTCGATTCTATACTGCCTTTATTTTTTGTATTTTTTTTTTTTACTTTTTTTTTGTAACCAGTGACTAGATCTCTCGACACTAAAACCACAGTACTGGGTTCGATACCAGACTATTTTTTTTTATAAATGTTTTTGTAATGATCTACAAAATACACTGATTCTGCTTCAGCCAATATTATGTTTGTGAAGTGAGTGTTGTGGTGTGTCCTTATTTCAAATCAAAAAGTAGGTACTCGATTCTTAACCGACCTCAAAAAATGGAGGAGGTTATCAATTCCAGAGTTTTTTATTATGTTTGTTACCTCATACCATTTACGTAACGATTAGGAAAAAAAATTACATGATATTATACTTCCAGATTGGTGCCATTTTCATTAAAATGTTTTTCTGATGATGGAATCCATGAAGATTGAGGGAACTCCTCAAATATTATAGGCACACATATATCAATTTCGGTATTTTCAGCAACAAGTCAAGCATTTGCATTCAGAATGTTTTTTTTTTTTATACTACTAGAATGACGGAACATGCTGATGGCCCACCTGATGTTAAGCGGTAACCTCTGCCTATGAACAGTGCATTACCTCATAGGTCACGTCCACCTAGGACGCGCCCTATGTGGCATAGCACTGCGCCCGCCACCCTGAGACATAAAGGTGAAACGTCTCATGTGCCTGTAATTTCACCGGCACCCTTACCCTTCAAACCGGAACACAGCAATGCGAGGACTACTGCTTTGCGGCAGAAATAGGTATGGTGGTAGTACTTCCCCGGACGAACTCTTACACAAAAAAGCTCTACTACTACTATATTTCATGGGTGGCAACAATGGTGTCTCCTGCGATATCCGATTGAGCTGAAATTTGGCATACTCGTACCTATCTAGTTCCGATGACAGTACAATACTATGGTGAAAGCGAGCTGATCTGATGATGGAGACGGAACGTGGACAGCGGAACTCCTCGATGGATAATAGTAGACTGGCCGTGTTTAGGCTCATTTTCATCAGCACACTAATTTTATTAAGTCTTATACCCGGACTTGTAGTTAGCTTGTAGTTCCTGACTGCTAGCTTATTTCAGGAATGTATTATACTGGAAGAAAGCATTAGCAGAGTCAGTCGTGGGAAGCAATGGCGGCGATGAGCTCACCACTTGTCACGTGTATTTCCCACGATGGTGCAACCCACAGTGAAAAGAGGCACATGAGAGGCTCTGCTTACTCTTTCGGGGAAAAAGGCGTGTGTCTATGTATGTATTTATGTTGTATTGGGTATAAACTCCTAGCTATGAAGTCGTTTTTCAGGGTTCCGAAAAAAAAAATACGGAACCCTTATGGATTCGTCATGTATGTCTGTCTGTCCGTGTATGTCACAGCCACTTTTTTCCGAAACTAATTTTCACACAAAAATAGAAAAAAACAATAAGTTTTTGGGGTTCCCCATACTTAAAACTGAAACACATTTTTTTTTCATCAAACCTGTGTGGGGTATCAATGGATAGGTCTTCAAAAATGATATTGAGGTTTCTAATATCATTTTTTTCTAAACTGAATAGTTTGCGAGAGAGAGAATGATAAAACTAAAAAAAAAAATATGGTGTACATTACCATGTAAACTTCCAACGAAAATTGTTTTGAAAGAGATCTAGTACGTAGTTTTTTTTAATATATCATAAGTTGTAAACCATCCAAGAACTTTTATGTTATGTTACTTGCTGCTACGGAACCCTTCATGGGCGAGTCCGACTCGCACTTGGCCGCTTTTTTTTCTAAAGATTTAGTTACTTTCAGCTTTTATTGATAGATCATCAACTGAAGTCCACGGCTGGGCATAGGCCTCCCCCATAATATAATGCACATAGAAACTTTATTTTACGCCGCATCAATGGCTATTGCTTTACAAAGCACAAGTAAGGCCGCACGTAGAAACTGTTCCCATCTATGGCACGGGGCAACCAAGTACCAGCTGCTTCGTTTTGACTCCTTACAGAGAAGAGCCATTAGCATCATCGGTGACCCCAAGCTCTCCGATACTCTAGAACCGCTTAGCCAACGCAGAGCTATCGGATCTCTTTGCGTGTTCTACCGCCTCTACAACGGGGAATGTTCTGACGAGCTTTCCGATCTCATCCTCGCATCGAGATTTTACCATCGCTCTTCCCGGCACCGTGACAAAGCTCATCCGCACATCATAGAACCCTGGGTTTCTCGAACGAGTCGTTTCTCGAGATCATTTCTTCCCCATAAAGTACTATTATTTATTCTGTGCCTATAAACTATGGAATGAGCTTCCATCTGAGGTTTTAACGCTTGGTTACGTACGACATGTTTTATTTCATGAAAAATGGTCATAAATTCCTTCAGGGTAGGCAGCGCATCGACAATTACCCCCGGTGTTGCCGGTGTCTATAAGCGACGGTGACCACTTCACATCAGAAAGCCAATTCTCGTAATAAAAAATAGTCAAATTAAAGTTCGGATCATGTTACGATCGAGTGTCGATGTCACAAACGTCAAAAATGGTATTCTGCTCACCTGACAATACAACACGGAATGTGATTATATCGAAATGTGACTGTAACTTGAATGTTTCAAAGTTCTGAGAATTCTCTCTTTCACTCTTTACAATTATTATATAGCACTATCCTACTCTAATATATGGTCGCAAGAACCGAAAGTAGATTATCTTGTTATTGTGAGGGAGCAGAATACCAATTTCTCAGTCAATTTACAATACAATCTCGTTTCGGTCAACTTGCAGTGTGGTTATAAAATAATTAAGAGAATTGGGCTTCAGGCCGTATGCTAGTTTGCCAATTCGTATCATAAAAAATAAAAAAAAACTGCCAAGTGCTAGTCGGACTCTAGCACGAAGGGTTCCATACAATAACCTAAAATAAAAATAAAAATTACACGCAAATGTACCAGCCATCACCCAATCACGCAACAGGGGGACAGATCCAACTTTTTTGTTCTAACTGTCACCTTAGGGGGGACAGATCAGTGTGACAAATGGGAATAATTCGTCGCGCTCCATTTCCATTATTGTGATGTCTTGAGTTTGAGAAATAAAGCCGACGAAGTAACAATTCTTCATTGAGGAAATCCGCAGTTGACCCTATTTTCAACAAGTTTTTTTTTTTTTTTTTTAAACATTTATAGACCTTTGTTTGTGCACGATCTCACCTGTTGGTAAGTGACGATGCGGCCGAAGATGGAGCACAAAGGTCTAGAAGGCACCTATTCACTCTAGCCTTGAAGAGGTCCAGATTATAGTTGAGTTAGTAATTAATTTTGTAAAAATAAAAAAATAAACCCAACGCTGAACGGCTGAACCGATTTTGATCAAACAAAGCTAAGAACACTCCCGAAAAATACACCTTTCAAACAAAAAAAAAACGATTTCGGTTCATCCGTTTGGGAGCTACGATGGGACAGACAGACACACACACACACAGACACGTCAAACTTATAATACCCCTTCGTTTTTCGTCGGGGGTTAAAAGAGAGGATAACCCATTCAATAAAAATTAATTATATTATTTTTAATTTCGAGGCCTTTGCGACTTGCGAGACAATGAGGGAAAGGATTGTATTTCAAAAAGGCTAATTCTCCTTAAAAAAAAGATTGTTAATTTGTATTACACTATGTATAAAATATTTATCTTTTTTATGTTTTTTTATTTATCTTCACTATTATTTTGTATTTTTTAACCCCCGACGAAAAACGAAGGGGTGTTATAAGTTTGACGTGTCTGTGTGTGTGTGTGTGTGTGTCTGTATGTCCCAACGTGGCTCCCGAACGGATGAACCGAAATCGTTTTTTGTTTTTGTTTGATAGGTGTATTTGTCGGGAGTGTTCTTAGCTTAGTTGGATCAAAATCGGTTCAGCCGTTTTATTTCGTTCGGGTTTTTTTTAATTTTTACAAAATTAATTCCCTGTAAATATGTAAACTTTGTTGTTTTGTTTGTTTGTTTGTTTGCCAAGCTGCGGTGAAATGGCTAGTACAGTATAAACACAATTACCTACTAGTAATAAATTAGTGCTTAGGAACGTACCATCTGGACTAGCGCCTAGAAAGGAATGGAATCGCTTCGAAGCGAATGTCATTTGGCTAGGCCGGCTGATATGCATTGCATGCAAATAATATTATGGAAATTAAAAAAAAAAGTGGCCAAGTGCGAGTCGGACTCGCCCATGAAGGGTTCCGTAGCAGCAAGTAACATAATATCAAAGTTCTTGGATGGTTTACGATTTATGACGTATTAAAAAAAACTACTAACTAGATATCGTTCAAACCAATTTTCGTTGGAAGTTTACATGGTAATGTACATTTTTTTTTTAGTTTTATCATTCTCTTATTTTAGAAGTTACGGGGTTGGGGGGGGGGACTTTTTACCACTTTGGAAGTGTCTGTCGCGCAAACTATTTAGTTTAGAAAAAAGTTATATTAGAAACCTCAATATCATTTTTGAAGACCTATACATAGATACCCCACACCAACAGGAATGATGAAAAAAAAAATGAGTTTCAGTTCTAAGTACTAATACTTAGAACTGAACCCCCATTTTTTTTTGTTTTTTTAATTTTTTTTGTGAAAATCTGAATGCGGTTCACAGAATACATCTACTTACCAAGTTTCAACAGCATAGATCCTATAGTTTCGGAAAAAAGTGGCTGTGACATACACGGACAGACATAACATGTCATAGTAAGATGAACTCTTGTCTTCTAAGCAGGAGGCAAAATGTTCAATACCCACCCTGGGCCTGCATATCTGAATCTTCCGAAGACCCTAACTCGCAATTATAATGAATAATACCCCTAGGAATCATTTCAACGAATTTGTTTGAAGATTGTAGTTTCACCTACCTACACAGAACTGACTTCGACTGAAACAAGGCAATTTTTTTTTTTTTTTTTTAAATATTGAATGAGCGAAGCGAGTTCTCTGATTCAACTTGGAAGAATTGGCATTTGTATGTATGTATGTATGTATGTTTGTCCGAGCATAACTTCCGAACCGTTAATCCGATCTTCATGAAATTTGATTGGGAGGTGATAGTATTGGTACAATTTGTTGGTAAGGTTATGAGCTATATCGGTCGGGGGGTTGTTGAGATATTGGGGTCCAAGAGGAGGTAAAAAAAAGTGAGAATATCAGATCAAATGTGGTGTCATATGAAAGTTCCTCGCTTCGACATTTCAAAACTTTTTTAGTTTTTGAGATGTTAGGGTAAATCAAAAATGTAAAAAAACAAAACCTCTAGGGTACTTCCACTAATCCTACAACGCTGTTTTTTTTACGTTTGTAGATTTTATGATACAAATACTGGGAAAAGTCTAAAATTTATGAATCTTGAAACTTGTAGGTACCTATTAAAAGATAAACGGCTAATTACCACTATTATCTTATAATATGATTCCCAACCACGATAGTTTCAATTTTGTAGGTACCTATACTCTATAAAATAACAACCAGTGTATAACATTCTTTGTTGACCTCCCGTTTCTAGGAATTTGAACGACGTTGAAGGTCTAACTTTTCGAACCACATGTGGATGTACATAGATATTTTTTTCGAAATAAATAAGGTAACCTTCCTAAACCGTGTGTATTCGTGAGGTCTCAGTTCAAAAAACCTTGTGCGTAAATATATAGGTAATTATGATCAGCTAGTAGTATTTAATTTAATTTTTACGTAATTAAGATAATATTATATGTGTCTGTAATTTCTGTCTAGTTGTTTGTAATTTAATTTTCTCCCATTATTTATACAAAGTTCATATGTAGAGACCTTGCAATGCATTGCGGCCTCCGGCTGTCTGGCTGATTCGCATACACATGTCCAATCCTAAATGTTTGTTTTTCTAATATTTTCTATCCGAGCTAATTATGATATGACAGATCGAAGCGGCAACAGCGCTTAGCCGGCGTAAGTCACGAGCTGACAACGTCGCGTGTAAGTGACATGTTACTGTTGTCTAATCTGCGGCTATGTGTGTTACACTGTCAGTGTACACCCACACACTGACATAAATGAACTAAAATTTCGATGTTATTTTCGCTATTAATCCACTGTTTTCTTCAACCAAATATGTGTTGACGCAAATAATGACCAATATAAAAGCCAACAACAGTTATTTCAGTGTAAAATTATACTCTGTTTGCCCATATTTGTGCTAATACGTTTGTATGGAAAAGCGACCACCTTAACGCGTCTCCACACGGCGATGTTATCGCGGCGATAATTTGTATGGGCGAGCGCGGACTCTCTCGATCCTCGCGATTCTCTCGCTCTTGGAGACAGCGCCTAAGTGTTGGGATACTACATGAATGGATAATAAACAGTCTCCCTCCATCTCGTTTACCAATACAGAGGTTTTTTATATTTAACTATCTGTCACACTGAAATTGCTAGACGGGTTTGACTCGTTCCTATCTTCAACCTAACTTTCAACCCTAGGTTGGATGTTGGTAATTTTAAGTGTCATCTTTCAACCTCTCTCAGGTTGGATAGTGAGAGTACATTATCTTAATTATTTTTGTTTGCAACTTCCATACTGTCATTTTTTTAAAGATTTGTTTTGAGAATTATTAAGAACGTGACAAATTTATTGACTACGGAAAAAAACAATATAAAAACAATCTTAGAACAGTGTTTTTAACCTTCGACCAAAGTAAAATGTTTTTAACTATATTTTTCGATAGTGTTTACCACTTCACACCGAAATGGACCAAATTTGTCTTTAGGTATTCATGTTAACATTTTACGTATTGCTGGTGGTTGCCTTATAGAACATATAAAGCAATCATTTATATCTTTATTATCTATAAACAAAGTTTCTTTTTTTACCAAACAATTTTTTTTTTTTTTTCAAATCGTTACAATAATATGTTATGTTAATAAAACTTGGAATAGTTATATTTTTTTTTTTTTTTTTTTTTTTTTAACATTGATAGACCTTTGTTTGACCACGATCTCACCTGTTGGTAAGTGACGATGTGGCCGAAGATGGAGCACAAAGGTCTAGAAGGCACCTATTCACTCTAGACTTGAAGAGACCCAGATTATAGTAGTAGATTCAGGAAAGACAGACGACGGCAGTGTATTCCACTCCTTAGCAGTTCGCATATCATTACTTACTCATTATTTATCTTATTATTTCGTTATATCATTTACTATGAAATATCTTTTAAATTATTTATTATACCCAACAATTAAAGGGTTCCTGTAGGATAGGCGGGGTTCTCTGTTGTGGTAATCTCCGGAACAACTGAACGAAATCCGAAAATTCATTCACTTACAGGAAGCTACTTAGCGCTGAGTGCTATCACAATTTTGTGGTGCTATATAGGTTATGGTTTATTAGCTTCCGCTCACAGCTACGCTCACATTATGTTAGTTCCACTGAACTGCATGGATGCCTTTCGATCTTCTACAGGTTACATTTCGGGGAATGCTCCCAGGAACTGCTCGATCTGATCCCACCATCTCCTTTTCATCATAGGACGAGCAGGCGTACGTCTCAGTACCATCCTTACCTCATTAGTATACTTTCCATTCGCACAAAACGTTTCAGTTCTACCTTTATAATGCAAACTGCTAAGGAGTGGAATACACTACCGTCGTCTGTCTTTCCTGAAGACTATAATCTGGGTGCATTTTAGACCTTTGTGCTCCATCCGGCCACATCGTCACTTACCAACAGGTGAGATCGTGGACAAACAAAGGACAATCAATGCAAAAAAAAAACTCCGTTACTGTTTAGCTGCTAATATTATTTGTAGTGTGGATTGATGTTTAGGGGGTGAAGGCGAAGTGTTTTTTTATCCCGACACCATTGCGTTGCAGAGCCTTAGGCTCTAAACTAGTACATTATAAAAATGTTGTACTTACATAAGTACTAATGTAGTTGTTCACCGTAATCGAGCTATAGACGATTCTACTGATCCAATGTTTTTACTTTTAAACATCTTTAAACTTAAATTTTTGGAACGTTGTCATGAGTAGAGCACGTTGGATTTTTTTCTTCCAACGTCCCCCAGTGGGGCCAGACAAGTGGAGGACGCTGGGAATTAACGTGTTAAACAATAAATCATTTTTTTCTTGTGAGTGATTTACATTACACACAGGTATACATCTACACGTTTTTACAATGTCACGAATTTAAAAACTTCATAAAAATAGACATACTTAGTAGTAGTAGTTGACAATCACACTAATATTATAAAAGCGAAAGTTTGTGTGTGTGTGTGTGTAGTGTGTTTGTTACTTCTTCACACTGAAAAGGCTGGACGGATTTGCATGAAATTTGGAACGGAGATAACTGGACTCCCGGAATAACACATAGGCACATTTTTATCCTGATATTCCCACGGGATCGAGACTTACCAGGGTGAAACCGCGGGGCGCTGCTAGTACAGAATATGACAAGTACCTTCTCCTCAAGTATGTGGTACACAGTCTTAACAATCATGTGCCGAGGCTCCCAGGCCCTTTTATCATCAAGGTAATCATTTATTTTGTAGTAAGCCTTCTTAAGACAGTCAGAAAACTCCTTAAAATTGTTTTCAGATAGATTAAATAACAACGTGAATGAATGAATGAATGAATGAATGAATGAATGAATGAATGGATGAATGAATGAATGAATGAATGAATGAATGAATGAATGAATGAATGAATGAATGAATGAATGAATGAAATTCCTTATTGCACACCTTACAAACTAGTTAAAAACAAGACATAACAATTAAACAAAAAACTAAATGTACAATGGGTGGTCTTATCGCTAAAGAGCGACCTCTTTCAGACAACCAGATGGAGAGGAGCTGAACTTATATGGAAGATTGGTTGGGGTGGTCAGGAATTTATTAAAAAACGTGCGCGCTTTGTCCTTTGATCGACTTACGAATCCTAGCTAATCTAGTCGTTGGACGAGCAATCTTATTCCTGTTTCAAGTATTGTGTGTATGCCTGTCTCCAACGTATTCCCCCCCCTCCGTGGCCTCTGTGGCGCGGCGGGATAAGGTTGGCCTGCGACGCAGGAGGTTGCGCGTTCGATTCCTGCCTCGGAACAAATATTTGTGCGATCGCAGATATTTGTTCAGGGTGTTCTGGGTATTTTCTATGTATAATAAAAAAATATCTATCTATGTATTATATTGTATTAAGTATATCAGTTATCTAGTACCCATAACACAAGCTCTGCTTAGCTTGGGGCTAGATAATGTTGTGTGAACTGTCCAGCATTATTTATTTATTTATTTATTTTATTTTATTTATTTCCCTGTTACAACTTACAGCATTACATAGTAATTTTGTTTCAGAATTCTCCTTACATTCTACGACCTGCAAGCGTTCAACGTTGCCAAAGCAGGGAACACAATAGCCTAATTTTTTTGGAAAGTTTATTGTTTTGGTTTTCGATGTAGGGATTATATCTATTAATTTATTTACAGCCTATTTGTTCCCTCAGTAACAAAACTGTAACTGTGCAACTATTATACAATAAACAAACTATAATAAGTGCTTTGTTTTATTTCTAATAGAAGTTCCAATACTCTGAATAGTAGTTGTGGTAGTATAGGCGGGCAAGTGAGAGTTCGTCCGGGGAAGTACCTACTACCACCATACCTATTTCTGTCACAAAGCACTGCTGTGTTCCGGTTTCAATTGTAAAGGTGCTGGTGAAATTACAGGCACACGAGACTTTTCATCTTTATTTTATGTGAGACCAAGCTATACCCAAATCCTTACTCGTTTAATAATATAAAATTAATAGTAGGTATAGGATTATAGTATAGGATTTATTCAAGCCTATCTACGAGGCAGAGTCAAAAACCCTCGTTTTATGGTGGTAAGCTTTTGCATGCCTATGTACTAACTTGTCAAGTTCCGATGACGTTTAATATTATGATGTCAACAAACTAGAGGAACTATCTGATAAAGCTGGGTAACGAAATTCCTCGATGGTGATTATTTAGACCATCTCATAGTTCAGATCACTTAATCATCACCATCTTCATACGAAAGATATCCACTGCCAGTTAGGACCCCTCTTAGAATGTCACGAAGATCCATCTTGAACCGCTTTCATCCACCATCGTGTTGTGACCGTTACAATGTCATCGGTCAGAACGGTCCCAGGGTCTATAGATTTTCAAGTCAAACGCCTTCCAAAACAACTATAGCAAGCAGGAGTGTAAAATAGTACTTCTAAAAAAGCGCCTAGTGCGCCTTGGCAATCTTCGTTTTTTTTTTTTTATTTTTTTTTTATACTACTTGGATGACGGAACAACCAAGAGGCCCACCTGATGTTAAGCGGTAACCTCTGCCTATGAACGGTGCATTACCTCATAGGTCACGTCCACCTAGGACGCACCCTATGTGGCAATGCACTGCGCCCGCCACCCTGAGACATAAAGATGAAAAGTCTCATGTGCCTGTAATTTCACCGGCACCCTTACCCTTCAAACCGGAACACAGCAATGCGAGCACTACTGCTTTGCGGCAGAAATAGGTATGGTGGTAGTACTTCCCCGGACGAACTCTTTCACAAAAACATTGACTGACGCTTTTTCACACACTTTTTTTTAACATATGATTGACCACGTTGTTTGACCACGATCTCACCTGTTGGTAAGCGACGATGTGGCCGAAAATGGAGCACAAAGGTCTAGAAGGCAACTATTCACTCTAGTCTTTAAGAGACCCAGATTATAGTTTTCAGGAAAGACAGACGACGGTAGTGTATTCCACTCCTAAGCAGTTCGCATTATAAAGGTAGAACTGAAACGTTTTGTGCGAATAGAAGGTATACTAATGAGGTAAGGATGGTACTGAGCCGTACGCCTGCTCGTCCTATGATGAAAAGGAGATGGTGGGATCAGATCGTGCAGTTCCTGGGAGCATTCCCCGAAATGTACTTTCAAGCATATTTACTATTGTGTAAAGGCAAAGCTTGCCGAGACGCATTACTTTCGTACTAAGTAACTATTGTAAGTAGTTCGATACCAATTAGTGGACGAATGTACTGATGATAGTAATTTAACGATATTAGGTACCTACTTTTAGTATCACGCAGCTCACAAGGCCTCTTGCAATAATCCTACTAATATGTTACTTTGCGGGACTATTTTGGGAGCAGGAACCCTCAGAATCCTTGTCATCACCTAGATTAGACAGGTGTAACTGAAAATTAGACGAAAATATAAGTCACAAATACTTCATACATTTATTAAGATGACTAGAGATAGACATTTCTGACTACTACTGACTATTATTTTATATACTACTGACTACTACTATTTATATAGAAATTAATAATTAGTTTTTAAATAAATAAATAATAATGGCTGACTTTATGCAGCAATAATGAACAAAATTGATTATAATCTCGACGTGAGAAGTTTTATAACTAAGTTGATACATATTTATACGTACCAGAACCACACTACGGGGAGTTTTATTCAAAATCCATTAATCTTCTTATCTCACGCAATTCAATATTTAAATATAATATAATTACAATTACCATTACTACAATAAAATACTAATATAATAAAAATCACAAATACTGCAAACATTTATAAAGATGACTAGATGATTATAATCTCGACATGAGAAGTTTTATAACTAAGTTGATACATATTTATACGTACCAGAACCACACTACGGCGCTATTTATTCAAAATACATTAATTTTCTTATCTCACGCAAATGCTTTTCTGATTATTTTCTTCAATCTTTGATATTTCCTATAGCAATATTGAATGTTTTCAATATATAAATATAATATAATTACAATTACCATTACTACAATATAATACTAATTTAATAAAAATCACAAATACTGCAAACATTTATTAAGATGACTAGATGATTATAATCTTGACATGAGAAGTTTTATAACTATGTTGATACATATTTATACGTACCAGAACCACACTACGGCGCTATTTATTCAAAATATATTAATTTTCTTATCTCACGCAAATGCTTTTCTGATTATTTTCTTCAATCTTTGATATTTCCTATAGCAATATTGAATGTTTTCAACATTTAAATATAATATAATTAAAATTACTATTACTACTATATAATACTAATATAATAAGAATCACAAATACTGCAAACATTTATTAAGATGATTATAATCTTGACATGAGAAGTTTTATAACTAAGTTGATACATATTTATACGTACCAGAACCACACTACGGGGAGTTTTATTCAAAATACATGAATTTTCTTATCTCACGCAAATGCTTTTCTGATTATTTTCTGCAATCTTTGATATTTCCTTCAGCAATATTGAATTTTTTCAACATTTAAATATAATATAATTAAAATTACTATTACTACTATATAATACTAATATAATAAGAATCACAAATACTGCAAACATTTATTAAGATGACTAGATGATTATAATCTTGATATGAGAAGTTTTATAACTAAGTTTGTACGGATTTTAATGTACCAGAACCACACTACGTGCGTTTTATTCAAAATCCATTTATCTTCTTATATCACGCAAATTCTTTTCCTATTAATTTATTAAATCCTCGATATATCTTTTAGCCTCTTTTATTTAATGTTTTCAATACTCGACTTATGTATACCCAACAATATCTTTATAATCGATCTTCACTTTTCATCTTCTCCGTATTATATACCTTTATTTTATTACAAACCATAATAAGCCATCTTGGTTATCCGACGTAATACAAGAAACTTATTTTGGTTAACATATTTTCTTATAATAATACAAACTGAGAACTCGATACATGCGATTTAGGATACCGACTTTCCTCGAATGGACCGAATTCAAAAAATCATTAGGATAATAAAATTTCCACGGGATCTACTCGAGATCATTCCCTACACAGCATGGAGTGTAAATACTACATACCTAATGAAAATGTATGATGGCAATACTGCAGGGAAACTATTATACGAGTAGGTACAATATGATAATGCTAAAAGTATCGAAATAAATCAAACAATTTAAGTAAACTACAACTTCGTTTAAACTCCAACAAGTGGGAGGTGAAAAACGGATACTATATTGGTATCTAGTTATTATAATTTCCTTGAGAGCCTTTATTTATTTCTTTAGTTCCAAGTTGTTCCTAGTTGTTAACCACACATTGCAAGAATTTGAGAATTTATAGGCTTCGTTTTATACATTGTGTCCCTTATTTTTTTCACAACAGGTGAGACTTACTTCTTATTTTAAATTAAATCTGGTCTCTTGTCACTTTTTCACAACTTTGCTTAATTTTCCTGCACAAATTAATTGATTGATCGTTCGTTTAGACTACATCTGTGTGAACTCACAAGTCGTCACTGGTTCCTATCGGTAGTTTTTGCAATATTTAAAAAAGATCGCTTCCCCAAATTTATTTTCCACAAAAACCTTACTGGTCTGGAGAGGGACTGTCTACGCTGGACACATCTTTATTCAGCTGGCTTTCACCCGCTAACTTTTCAGTGCCAAGATTAATGTTCTCTGTTTTTAGCTGTTCCACTTCTTTAGCTTTTTGTGACCACATCTCGAGATTTTTCGATGCCATTTCAAATAGTATGGATGTATTTGGCAATATGTTTTGCATCATTTCGTAACACGGCAGGCATATTTGATTCAGGAATCCGACCTGCGAGGACAATTTAACATTTTACAACATAGATCAAAAAAGTTACTCTCGATAAAAAGTATAAGAGAATTAATCAATTTTGTGAAGTTGGTTGAAACTAGGATTCGTTTTATGAATGATCCATTCATATAAGTCATTAGTTGTCTGTTTTGACCGTGCTACTAATAAACATGATTTTTCCTGGAATTACACTGTGTTTTGTTTCATTCGATTGAATTTGAAACTGTCTGATTATACAAATATTTTTCTCACAGCCGGAATCGAACCCGCAACCTCTTGCATCTCAGCTGGCTACTCACCTGACGCACTAGAAGTCCTCAATACATCTACCATATATGCAACTATATATGCGACTATGTATTTGTACAAAACGACTTAAAGAGCGCTTAGCAGTAGCACGTTCGTAGAATATCATCATCACACAAGCACAGTCAATCGTTACACTGCCAGGGATACAAATATCAAGATAAAGGTACCTGGCTAGCTGGTTGCTCTTGAGGTTTATTTCTATCCATCATTGGAATCGGGTTCCTCCCGGCTGCCCTTTCCTTATCTCCTTGGTCATAAAATTCTTCAAAAATAACTTTTACTGTCTTATTTTGGATGTCCCAAGGCTTTGCTGATGCCGATAGATCAGCTGCGGTCATCGACATAACCATAGCCAGCTCACTGAAAACATTATAGTAGTGAATATCATCAACAATGAAGGACACCGTTAAGCGTGTCTTGGCAAGTTTTCACAATGACCAGAAAATCTGGGAGAGCTAGTTTGAAAACCGCGATTCCTTGAGGCAAACCGTTTCAGGCGATGTCATCGTTCCTACTAGTGATTCCACGTCATCACTAGCGATCTTAGCGATAGATTTTGCTCAACCATACTCCCAGTTGCCTCCTCTTTGCCAATTGTTCGATTCAAAACAGTTTTGTAGGCGACCTCTGTGGCGCGGCTGGCGATGGTTCGCCTGCGACGCAGGAGGTTGCGGGTTCGATTCCCGCCTCGGAACAAATATTTGTGCGTTCTGCAGATATTTGTTCAGGGTGTTCTGGGTATAATCTATGTATAATAAAAAATATCTATCTACGTAATGTATTATATTAAGTATATCAGTTATCTAGTACCCATAACACAAGCTCTGGCTTAGCTTGGGGCTAGATAATGTTGTGTAAACTTGTCCAGCATTATTTATTTTATTTATTTATTTATAGTCGAGACTCTGGATCCGAAGGATACCGAGGCCCTTCGCGTTTTCGAAAAGCTTTCAACACGTCTTGTCGAAGCGACGCAGTTAGTATTGCCATTCAGTGTGGCAATGCAGCCAGCATCTTAGGGATGCTTTCGTCTGGTAGTGATTTGAATCAGTTGAGGTACCATTAGATCGTTTGCAATGGTCTTCAGATAGCTCAACTGTTTCAATTGATTTTAGGGTTCCGTAATTTAGTTACGGAACCCTAAAATCAATTACGTATTCGTCATGTCTGTCTGTCTGTCTGTCCGTGTATGTCACAGCCACTTTTTTTCCGAAACTATAAGAGCTATGCTGTTGAAACTTGATAAGATGTATTCTGTGAACCGCATTAAGATTTTCACACAAAAATAGAAAAAAAACAATAAGTTTTCAGGGTTCCCCATACTAAGAACTGAAAGTTAAAATATTTATTTTCATCAAACCCATACACTGTACTGTATAGGCTGCTGTTCATAGGCAGAGGTTACCGCTTAACATCAGGTGTGCCTCTTGCTTGTACCGTCATCCAAGTAATATAAAAAAAAACATGTGGGTTATCTATGGATAGGTCTTCAAAAATGTCATTGAGGTTTCTAATATATATTTTTTCTAAACTGAATAGTTTGCGCGAGAGACACTTCCAAAGTAGTACAATGTGTGTGTGTGTGTCGTAACTTCTAAAATAAGAGAATGATAAAACTAAACAAATATATGATGTACATTACCATGTTAACTTAAAACGAAAATTGGTTTGAACCAGATCTAGTAAGTAGTTTTTTTTTAATACGTCATAAATCGTAAACCATCCAAGAACTTTTATATTATGTTACTTGCTGCTACGGAACCCTTCATGGGCGAGTCCGACTCGAACTTGGCAGTTTTTTTTTTTTTTTTATTTTGTTCATACTTTCTTGTAGTAAGTAGTTGTATTTATTATTTCTGTTAATAAATTTATTACCTGTGCCGCTGGTCTTTCCAATTGTATAATCCTTCATCGGTGCGAGTGCGACAGAGCTGCATCATCTGGACAAGATTTGGGAAAAACGCAGCTAGGTCTGTGGCCAAGATGCAAGTCCTGATGAGACCCAGAATATCTTTATACTCCTCGCTTGAGAAGCGAGAGAAAATATTGTGGCCGTCCTGCAATATGTCAATATCTTTACATTATAAGAACCGTATACATACATACACAAACACACGCCTCTTTCCCGAAGGGGTAGGCAGAGCCTCAATGGGCCTCTTTTCACAGTGGGTTGCACCATCGTGGGATACCGCGGTAATACCTGAATTAAGTTTAATAAAAACGCAGCTAGGTCTGTGGCCAAGATGCAAGTCCTGATGAGACCCAGAATATCTTTATACTCCTCGCTTCAGAAGCGAGAGAAAATATTGTGGCCGTCCTGCAATATGTCAAGATCTTTACATTATAAGAACCGTATACCGCGGTAATACCTGAATCGGAGGCCTGCGGAAACTTGAAGAAGCCCATGTAATAATTAGGTGGTTAATCAATATCATCATGGTATGGTATAATAATATACATGGGCTAGGTGTGGCATTCCGGGATACCTATATATTAAAAACTTCGATCAAGTATTCTTGATCGATGATTAAAAAGCTAATTCAATACGTCTCAGAAGGCGTACTTAGTAGGAATACGCATTTAGATGTACTAGGGACTCTCATCCTATTCGCAAGCTCGATTATAGTGACACGCGATACCAGCCTGCGTTACCAGTATCGTAGGCGTGGAGTAGTTCCTATTTGGCCCCGAATTTTTCCCCATTCGGGGACAAACAGGAACTGACAATTCCTGTCAGTCTCCGAATGGGGACAGATTCGGGGACAAACAGTAACTATTCGTATCGTGTATTCAAACTCCCCGACTCATATATTACCATACTACTTGTACCATTATTTATTATGTGATTTTACCATGTATCTGTACGAAACTGATAGTTACGAGGTTTTTACAAAAAAATACATTCAAACTTTAACTTGACTGTTCCATTTGAGCCTTCAACGAAAATACATTTGAGCGACTGTAAACATATTTCTAGGCTTCTAGCACAGTGATACGCGCAACGTCGCAGCGGTGACTGGCGAGACGTTGCGCTGTAATTTCGTTACGTCGTTTTAAAGTTTGTACCTTTTTGTATAGTAAACATATTCTAGATTGTATCGGTATCGTGCGTTGCGTCTCGGTGTGACCTAGCTTATAGGACTCGGCATTACGGCCCTTACGGCATTCATTAACTTAGTTGGGCTTATCTATCAACTGCTAACGCTCAGCATTTGAGTTGAATCGTTTTCAAATTCATAACTTCAGTTGTCAGGTTAAACTATTAAATTAAAGGTACCAGGACAAACCTGCTGCAGTATGGTGACGGTAATATTGAAGTGATGGTGCTCCAGTGCCGATGTCGTATACATAGCGGCTAGGGGAGAGGCTGTCTCGCTCATGTATTTGTTAGTATAACCACGGTGATCTAAATCGTGACAGAGACTGGCCACGAAAAGTGCCAAGCGCTGGAAATAACGAGGTTTTTTACAAAGCACGCACTAGTAAAATAGCTAGGATAAATAATTACAATTATATAATATGGTTAAACAAAATAACACACCTGTTTGTAGCTGAAATGTTGAGAGGTATCTTTCTTTAATATTGCGTACATGGTTTGAGCAACGGACCACCCATGGTGAAAGTTGTGATAGGGGACATCTCTATAGTTTTTCTTTACTGTTAAAACAAACCGAGTTACGTTCAAATGATCAAAGTTCTTCATATCGAACAAATCATTAATCATGATCATTACTGCTTGGCATTTCTGGACCACGTTCAGCGCAAAGGGGTCCAGATAGAAGTCACTCAAAAGAAATGGGACGGAGTGCGGCTCCAGTAACACGAGCTTTTCCACCTCTGTATCGCGGCAAGTGTTGTGATAGCTCAGCACTTCCAAAGCAACCCTGTACTTCTGCTCTTTTCTTGTTATCTTGTCATAAAGCCTGGCATGGTGAAGTGCGATTCCAAAGAATGAAGCAAAGATGTTAAAAGTTATTTCGTCTTGAGTGCAGAAATTTTTAGCTGTCTTTTTATTCACCATTTGTACTACGCCGATGATTTTGCCGTTTATGTTTATGGGCATGCATAAGATACTAGTTGTCCGATATCCAGTTGCTTCGTCGACCTGTCTAAAAAGGTAACGCTGTTAAAACATACAGTAGAACTTTACTTACGTCTATTATTTATTCTGTGCTTAGACCTCTACAAAAATAATACTTCTAACGAATTGATAAAAAACTGTTATTTATATATTTGAATAACTGCCTGGTGCCTACCTTTAACTAACTTCAAAAAAAGGAGGAGGTTCTGTTCGTGGTATTTTTTTGACGGAGTAATTGTTTAGCCCTCCTGGTGCTAAGGGGTTACTTCTGCCTATTCGTTTCGTTTCGTATGAGGTAGTGCTGGCCTCTGGTGTCAGAGTTTGTCAAGCCGCCCCAGGGCCTCTGACATGGATTATCGACTGCTATTAATCAATAATAGCCGGGACCGACAGCTTAACGTGTCCTCCGAAGCACAGAACGATGGAAATCCGCACATAACTTAGAAAAGTCATTGGTGCGAAGCCTAGGATCGAACCCGGTATCGTTGGATTCTGAGTTGCACTATTGAACCGTTAGGCTACTATCGCAAAAGTGCATAACCTCAAAGCTCACGTCCACCGCGGATGTGCCCTAAGTGGCATTGCGGACTGCGCCCGCCACCTTGAGACAAGGACGAAAACCCAACAACTTACAAAAACGTAGGTAACATCCACATCCACCAGGACGTACCCTTTTTGGCATTGCAATGCATCCGTTATCCTGAGACACATTCATTATAAAGATTATTCTCTTGTGCAATGCAAACACTACTCAACTCTTCAAGTCAAGAGTGAATAGGTGCCTTCTAGACCTTTGTGCTTCATCTTCGGCCACATCGTCACTTACCAACAGGTGAGATCGTGGTCAAACAAAGGTCTATCAATGTTAAAAAAAAAATAAAAAAAAAAAAAAACTACTGCGGTGGTAGAATGAATAGAAAATAGGAATGGTGGTATAGTACTTTCACGGATGAACTCTTTTGCTCTTTTCTTCTTCTTTCTGGCCAGTAAAACAGCCGATGAGTAAACTGATAGGCGATCGGACGAGGTATCACTAATAGGTAGAGCATTTTTTAAACAGCCGTTTAAGGATAACTCCTTTAGCTATTTAAATTCATATTATAATTCACAATTCAATTCAATTTAATTCATATTATAATTCACAATTCAATTTAATTCATATTTTAATTTCGTGTTGTCCATTTTGTGTAATTAAATTTAAATTTGTAAATTTGTAAAGTATTTCTGATTTATTGGGTTGTGTGTAGTAGTTTTAAGTCTATTGTGTTTTGTTATATGGGTGTATTTATAACCTGAAATAAATTAATAATAATAATAATATGCATTTACCTGTTAAATCTGTAATCTGAATAAGCATCGGGGATGTTCACATATTTCCCAGTTGTAACCACATGGCCCGCTATGCCCCGTGTAATAGGCATTCGGATCTCCTTATTATCCTTTGAGTCCTGGTCGTTTAATTTTAGATCAAACACAGTTGACACAAGCTCTTTGTTCTTGTGGTCAACCAAAAACAGAGAAGCTCGGTCTGCATGGACCAGCTTTTGAGCGTACTTGAGTATGCGCTTGATCACCTGATCAAGGGAAATCAGTTCTTCAAAGATGGCTCTGAAAATTTATATAATTTAAACCAGCACCTTGTTAATTAGGAACCAGGCTATAAACACCCGTCCGAGTATTTTTTTTACATAATAAAATTACGAACATTCGTAGGTACACAAATACAAAATATGCTTTAAAAGCAGTCTGTCTGGATTCTGGAGTCTGGCAGATTGTCTGGAAGAAAGAACTTTAAGCCACAAGGCTGTCCATTGTACTGCTAATTTTAACTAATTTTATAATAGAATCCTGGTTTAAAATAAAATGTTATTAAATTATCGAAACTTACTTCACGGTTCTCAGCAGGAAGCATGTTAATTCACTTTCCTTCTTTTTATCGGTCAGCATGTTGCAATAGTGTATGGCCAAGCTGCCCCAGACCATGAAAGTTGAAGCAACATCCACGTCGTCTGAATGATACCAGAATGCCCTCCAAATTTCTATGACGTGTGACACCTCGCCTATGTCGTTTATGATCGGGACAGCTATTGCGTGTCGTACATTATCCTGGATATAGAGCATGTTACTATTAGCAGCGATAACCTATTACTATACTAGTACTATTAGTAATAAAAGTTGAGCAGCTTTCAAGTAACTAGTAGTAAGTTTATCCAATGTATGTAATGGAGACGTACCTATTTTAAAACATTTGCATGCTTGTGAAGCAAGAACATGTGCTCCTCACTATAACATAAGGCCTTCCATGTATCCTACCATGTTCTAGCAAATAAACTGATTCATTTCATTTCATTTTTATTTTTATTTTTTAATACTACTGAATGGCGGAACAAGCAGATGGCCCACCTGGTGTTAAGCGGTAACCTCTGTCTATGAACAGTGCCATACCTCATAGGTCACTTCCACCTAGGACGCACCCTATGTTGCATTGCCCTGCGCCCGCCACCCTGAGACATAACGATGGAAAGTCTCATGTGCCTGTAATTTCACCGGCACCTATACCCTTCAAACCGGAACACAGCAATGTGAGCACTACTGCTTTGCGGCAGAAATAGGTAATCATTTCATTTCTACGGGCTATTATTTAACTTGTCTCATTTGTGTTACGCAGACTAATTGACGTAAACTAATTTAGGGCCTCTTAGCGCCATCTGTTGACCAGAAGACGCACTGCATAGTTAGAGTCAGGCGCATATTATACATGCGTCGTCTTTGGATAATTTTAGAAAGTTCTATGGAGTTCTTGATAGTAGAAGAATATTCTAGGTTTATATTGATCACGTATAAAAACGGAGCGCGTTCGAAGAGCAGACATTCATAAATTGGCTTGAAATTTAATACTTGATTATTAAATTGGTGTTTTTGATAATTTTATTATAGTGAGTTTTTGTTTTTCCCTGTCCACGAATGTTTTATTAGCTCACAGCTACGCTCGGTTTTTTGTATGTTCGTTTGTATTGGTTTAATTAAAAAAACACTTAACTGTTTTTTTTTAAAACAACTATAAAAAGCTACGTTATCCCTTAGTGGTATAAGATATTATTAGCTTCCGCCCGCGACTACGCTTGCTCTATAATTAATTAATGAAAATTATTACTCTTAGACGCTGCAAAGTTTTGCAATTTCTCTTGTTTCCTATGAATGAATGAATGAATGAATGAATGAATGAATGATTTATTTCGCAGAAAAAGGGTTTACAAATTTAGATCTTATTAATATTTAACCAGTTCCACTAATTCAACCTATATTAGGTATGCGAATTTTTAAGATTTAACATATTAAAATTTAAATTATTGATTATCTATTCAGTTGGTTTGGTACACACACATTGATCAATTGATTAACATTATGTCATAATTAAATACATTCCAAATTAATATTAATAGTAATAATGTCAAAGTCAGTAGTGACAAATTTAGTTTTGCAAAGACTCATTCACGGAATAAAAAGAATGGAACAAAAGCCACTTATGTAAAGCAGTTGTAAATCCATTAAATGGCTTATCCGTTAGGTCTTTCGGTAGCTTATTGTAAACTTTAACCGCCATTATATATACATTACGTTTATAGAGTTCAAGTTTACATTTCGGGATATAGAGTTTGTTAGCATACATACTCCTTTGATCTCTGATGCTGATCTCCTATGCTCCATTTATTATCATTGCTCCTTATCACTTTAACACTTAATTTTTTCATGCACAACGTTTTATCTAAATATATGTGTTTATTTTGCACTGCCTACTTTTCAGTACCTATTTCTATTTCTTTTTGCCGTTACACTGCTCTTTGATAATACTATTTTTATGTGTACCTACATCCTAACTTAACGTAAAATTGTAATAATCACGTCTTTTATTTTATTAAATACTTCGTTATTATTATTTGTTTATTAATTATGTATAATTATTTTTTGTGAAGCAGACAACCGTGTTTTTCACTTAGATGGTTTCAGCGGAAGATCAGCGTTGTGTTGCTACAACACAACAAATGCTGAGCTGGACGCCAATTTGTGTCAGTGATGCGTGGCTGATACTAAGAGGCACACTATTTTATTTTTCTTTGTTTCTGTGTGTGTCATTTTGTGTGGAATATTGTTTTTTGGCACAAATAAATGTTTTTCTTTCTTTTTTTTCTTTCTTTCTTTCTATATGTGTGTTTCGCTGAACTTTGTAAGATTTGGATTGCGGATTTTGGTGATATTTGGTGTGTGGATGGATGCTGGTTGTTATCCCCACACCACGTATGCGAAGCCTAGTTGTTAATATCTTGCAAGATGAGATGATATGATGCAGTTGCTGTCAAAGTTAATATATTAGTTCAGATGACGATGAATATTATGGTGAGTTCGTCTGATGGTGAAGACGGAAGGTAGACAGAACTCCTTGGCGGATAGTATTATAGTGGACTGGCCACCTACGGGATCTCATTTTGATCAGAACACGATGCTGATTACCTTATTTAAATATTATCTTCACACATTTTTCACGAGAACTTGTTCATACCTCGGTACGAATGGAACCTAAAAGTATTTTTATTATTATGTTTTATTATGAACCTGTGCTGTCACTGCGGTGCAAGGGCCTCCCCCTTCGTCCTTCCTTTCTCTGTTGTAGGATTTTTGGCACCAATCCTTCAAGTAGGAGTCTAGCTAATCCCGCTATCTCCGTCTGCGGGCCTTCCACGTGGCCGTCTTCTGTTTGGGATCCATTCTGTCGTTGTCTACGCCCATAGTTCTTCTGACATACGGCACACATGTCCAGCCCAGACCCACAGTTATCATTTACAAGTTACAAGTTTATCAGCTTTTTAACGACGTCAGCTATCTGTGTTTGGGAGCGTGTTTTCGAGTTCCTTATTCGTTTCCCTCCTAGGATACTACGCTCCGTAGCTCGTTGGAATAACCCGAGAGAGGTCTTTTGAATATTCGTTAGCGACCGCGCACCGTTTAATTATTTTTAAAAAGCCTTTGTTCAACTGTGAACTAAGAATGATAGGGCGCTAGTTGCCAATATCAGTCTTGTCTCCCTTTTTTAATAAAATAATAATGTTAAAGTACTAGTATAGTATTATTTTATTTTATTTTTGAATTTTGAGAAAACTTTCAGCTAGGTACAAAAACGATAACTTATTTAAATACTTACATGCAAAATACATGTATGCTGAAGGCCAATTACAAATTTCCATTGATAGGTTAAGTAGTCTATGCAAAAAATACAGTAAATGTTATATTATTGTGGTTAGAGTGACAAAAGTCACGTGGAAAGGTACCGGTCTTTAAAGTTGTGTTGATTAGTAATGTGTGGTATTAAAACTTGTTCTCCAGTTTTTAGTGCTTCAGTAGTAATGCCGTCGTCACCAGGACTCCTATTGTATTTCATGCTCGCTATTGCTCAGTTTCGTATTCAGTGATCGGTTCTTTGTGCCAGAGCATGAATAATCAAGGGTGGGTTTTTGTGGAGACATATTTTCGGAGTAAAAGTTCTTATAAAATTGCGTACAGATTTGAAACAGCTTGTCCCTATCACCTTGCTTCACGCCGTGAGAATCTTTTCAGCCGGTTATTGTGGACATTCCAGGTTCTCTACCACGCTTGGCTGATTTTATAGATCGATTCTTACATAGAGCAGATTGGACAAGATAAATGTTACATGTTCTGAAGTCTCTTCAGGTGTTCCTTTTCACCATTTTATCTAAATCTTTGTACTCCACAATTTCGAGACCATCAAACGCTTTCTTATCAATGGAAAGAATTTTAAACATAATACGTTGTTCTGAAATTGGTCAATGGTCTCCCCAATCAATAATGGGGTTAACAGGTGGAACGGGATAGTCACCAGGTACCTACTCACCAAGTTGCATTCCTTATCCTTGAATACAGAGCGTGCTCCAGGGTTGAGTTTAAGAGGCTCATTGATCCTGGTCGCCATCACGCATCTTGCGAGCCTGACCGCCTCCAGAATCTGGATGTGCGGGCGTATCGTCGCAAGGACTATTGAGCCATCCTGGAATGCACAACAGTTTTCAGTCGTCCTAATAATGTAATCTTAACGTTAAATTACGTCTCTATTTTGTTAGAGAAAACAATCAGGTAAAATAAAGTTAATTCTAAGTATTTAAATGCGTGAGTGTGAGTACAGAAGTGCGGACCCCGCATAAACCGCCATGCTCAGTTTTAAAACAAACCCCCAATAGACGACACTTATATAAGTATATAAAGCCCACCATTCACTACACGCATCGCGAGCCGAGCCCCGAGCCGTACCCATTCGTAAACAAATCCGTTATCGTCCACCCCACACACTACACAAGCGCCGAGCCGCGAGCCGCGCACTGAACCGAGAACCAATACATTCACCGCAGATTTGTCTGCGGACTTGTCGCCAGCGACATGTCTGGCGGATGGGCGCGTCTGTGAATGGTAGCCTTCTAATTCTAATTCTAATTCTAGGTGGGAGTGCTAAGACCTGCACTGACATCCCGCTGTGGGGTGCATTGTGCATTATCCCCCTGTGCTAACCCTACCCCAGCCAGCCCAGCTCCTTAAAGTAACGGAGCAGGACTTTGGGTTGATGGCAACACTGTTGAAGTGTGTCCGAAGGCGTCGATGATGGAGAGCAGGATCCAAGTAGCTCCTGCAAACCCGTCTTGGCCCTGGCGTCTTTTGTGGCCGCACAATTTAGGATGACGTGCTCCACCGTCTCTTCTTCCTGCCCCTGCCTTCTTAGGTCCCCAAGATACAGGTTAACCTAGTTTGGGGACCAACGATGTCATGTTTTTGTTATTGTAATTTTCCTGTTCAATAAACGTTATTGTTGTTGTATTGTTGCAAGCAGCCCCGACACAGCCCGCTGTCAGTGGCTCCAATTTTGTGCAGGTGATGGTTGAGGTCGCAGTGTCCTGTTATGATGCCCACCACCATACGCAGGTCCTCGCGTTTCATTTTAAGCAGTGTATTCGTCATTTTCTTGTCAGGTTTTGGGAGCATATGTTTTGTGTGCTTACAGTCCGACCTTCGTTCCCATAGCTTTTGGTGATCCATTTCTGAATGCAATCTTAGCTTGTTTTTGATTTCCACTGTTGGTGGTTTCGATAGGCTGATGTCAGCTTGAGTCGGGATAAGTTTAGCCCCTTCCCTAGCTAGGGAGTCAGCCCTGTCATTAATGGTAGCCTTAAGACTCGTTGACTATTAGGTAGCCCGACAGCAACCCGATATACACACGCATATAACTAACATAAGCACGATAAACACGCATTTAACTGACACTCGAAAGTGAATGCGATGCGACACCTTCGATCACATTCACATCATAGCCTTCTGTGTCATAGCTAAAAACTACAATATATACCGGGGAAGTCATAGCTGTCATAGCCGTAAGCTACGTGGCGAGACTTTATCCTTAACTCTTGAGTCTTTAACTCACATTTTCATTCATGGTGAAGACTTCGACAATGTCCTGCAAACTTCCAGGGAAGATCTTGTAAACTCGAAAGGCAACTCCCTGAATCACTGAACAGATACTAATAGCTAGTTCCCATAGGATGTTCCATTCGCTAGGTTTTTTTGAAAGCTGTTTGAGGATGCCCTGCAACGAAACATACGGCTTGGAAAGTGATATAACGAGAAGTACGCCATTGATTCTTCTACCAAACAACATAAATATTTGCAATTTAAATATTGTCAAGTGAAGTACAATCACTAAAACACAAATACAACGTGCCCCCTGGTGGAAATCCTGTGGATTTCCACTCGTAGAACTGATTACCATAAATTCCTTTTGGCCAATGGTTTTCAGTGTGTTCATCGTGTCGCGATTGTCCACTGGATCGGTTTTGTTCATCTAGAAAATAAATAAAGTAATTTTTGAGCTTTTAATTACCTTAGCTTGTAATTGTATATAAAAGGTCTGTTGATAATACAATAACCATAGTGTTTACGCAAACAAATACACACGAGAAGCCTCGCCCCTCGCTTCCCTGCGCGGGGGGACGAGAACGCACTTAGCCGTGGACCGCCGACATATCGGCACCATATTAATATATTTTTAACTAGAACCTATCTGTAAATCAATAGAACTACAATATTAAACGTAGATTCAATCCAAGAAGTTTTTTATATTTATCCTCAACAAGTTTTGGCGACCGTGACAGGACCTTTTTGAATAGTCAACAAAAAGGGTCGCGGTGCCAGGCTAATAAAATGCAGAACTCGTCAGTGATTTGACCACAGAAGCGTTTATATTGGCCTTGCGACGCTATATGTCTCGCCGAGGAAAGCCTCGCGCGATATTTTGTGACAACGGCACCAATTTCGTCGGTGCAAGCCGAGAGATTGCTGCCCTTGTTAGGAATTGTTCAGAGTCTGTGTCAGATTTAGCTAGTGAAGGCATTAAATTCAAATTTTCTCCGGTATACACTCCCTATTTCGGGGGGCTATACGAAGCAGCTATGAAGTCAGCTAAATATCATTTGAAAAGGGTCGTAGGTAACGCTCATTTCAAATTCGAAGACTACACTATTTTGCCAAATAGAGGCCATTTTTAATTCGAGACCGCTAGCTACTATGTCCTCCGATCCATATGACATTTGTTCATTGACCCCAGGGCACTTCCTCGTAGAGAGACCGCTCACGTCATTACCTGCCCCTGATCTAAAAGATGTTAATCCAAGCCGGCTCCACAGATACGCCATCATAGAGCAAGCGAGGCAGCACATGTGGAACAGATGGAGCCGCGAATATATATGCGAACTGCAGCAGCGAGCGTCTACAGAGGCTCTGATGGTGCCTGACGTTTAGCAGACATTCAAACAAGCAGCAAGGGAATCGTAAGACGACCAATAAACAGAATTTGCCCTCTCATGGATCTTCCCTAGATGGAACAGGAATCTTCACTTTTCAAGGAGGCGGAGATCCTGTCACGGTCGCCAAAACTTGTTGAAGATTAATATAAAGAACTTCTTGTATTGCAACTACGTTTAATATTGTAGTTCTATTGATTAACAGATAGGTTCTAATTAAAAATATATTAATATGGTGCCGATATATTCGGCGGTCCACGGCTAAGTGCGTTCTCGTCCCCCGCACAGGGAAGCGAGGGGCGAGGCTTCTCGTATGTATTTGTTTGCGTGAACACATAGTAAAAGCGAACTGATAATAGAGTCGATGGTGGACAACCAAAGATACTCTGCATACTGCATATGGATAATTAGTAGTCTGGCTGTCTTTACTACTATTGTTGCAGTTATTAACGGATTATTAAATTCTTCATAAACTTGTATGAACTGACAGATAATATAAGGACAAGAGGCTGGAGATGTTCACGTTGTATTGGGCTCAACTAAGTACACTAATAACAAAATAACAAAAATAAACGAAATAACCACGAGATAAGTCAAACAAAAAAAAACTATACACAATTTCTGCTAAAAATTACTACGGAGAAAGAACTGGTTACATTTTGCCTAGACTGATAAACAAAATTCCTACGGAAGTACGAGACAAAACTAACGTGAAAAATATTAAATGTTTAATTTAGAAACTGTTTGAAAATAGTGAATAAATAATCAAGAAATATTTAATAAATGGAAAATCTAAGTAATATAAATGAGTAACGAATAATTTATCGAATCACCTGTTGCTGGGTTTAGTACAAGCAAAAACAGGTTTTGAGCGAACGAGCGAGTGAGCCATTGAACAGCCGGCAAGCACGTTTGTGTGTGTTTTTTGTTGTGTGTGTTTAATGTTCTCCGTCACTCTGCTGTTTTATATTGTTACCTTGAGTACGATTCGTTGATATGTTTGTGTTTATGTTTATGTACTTAATTAACGATCGAATTTAAGGATGAGGAATGTGTTGCATCTTAGACAAGTTTTAGATGTTTAGACTTTTTGACTTTGACTTAAAGTTAATTATAAGAAATGTTTTTGAATAAATAATAATAAAAATAGTGTTGTTTGTATAAACACGACCCCTATAATGCTAGTTGTACAACTATACTTACGTCCAGCTCAATTTTGACGAAATACAACGATTCAAAGACATCTAGCGGGATCTTATTCATCAAATATTCTTGTAAGAAGCCCTGGTTTTCATCCAGGAACAGCTCTACCTCTTCTTTTAAACCTGAAAGGACAATACAAAACTGTAGTACCTACATACGTATGTACGTACTGTTTGTAACATAAAAACAATACTTTACAATATAAACGGGATATTTACCATGATTTTTGACTTCTAGTGAAAAGTAATAACCATGATAGTTTCAAAAGTTATAAAAACAATAATTGAAATGAATATTAATTCACCAATTCAGTTCAATATTATAAATATATTTTTTATACTCACCCTTAGTAGAAACTAAAGAAGGGCTTCTTGACGGATGAAGCAGGCCTATAAGAAATAACATAAGGTAGTACTTCAGTATAATCCATGTAATGTACTCGTACACCTCAAGCCCGTGTAGGTTGTTTGTTTATTTGTAGACTAGACGGCTCTGGCGGGTTTGTGTAGACGGATGCTAAACGAACACGAGCTTTAACTTAACTTGCAATGTTTGTTTGTTCAGTTACAATCTTACAAGCTGAATTAGAACCACTTCTTGACATCCGATAGAGCTGAAATTTTGCAAGTTCCGACGACAATAAAATATTATGGTGACAGCGAGCTGATCCGACTGTCAACGGAACTCCTCGATGGATAATAATAGTAAACCAGCCGTGCTTAGACTCATTTTGATCAGCACTCGGTTCCGATCATAAATTTTGTAAGAGCTTGTATTGTTTTTTTTTTAACTATAAACTTATTTACATATTTGAGTATGTTGAACTGTGACCATAAACCGAAAATGGGCGAGTCCGTGTGATCTTGCAAATAAGGCAAATATTGATAAACAAGTAATTCTCCTCACACCGTCGTTTTTGGGCCATTAAGGCATATACACGAACATGAATTGCGATGTGAAGTGCCACCAATATTATTATTTATATGATGTATTTGTTTTTTTTAAATTCATACGAGGAAGTTCTACCACCATACCTATTTCTGCCGCAAAGCAGTGGATCTCGCATTGCTGTGTTCCGGCTTAAAGGGTATGGGTGCCGGTGAAAATACAGGCACATGAGACTTTTCATCTTTATGACTCAGGGTGGCGGGCGCAGTGCAATACCGCATAAGGTGCGACCTAGGTGGACGTGGCATGTGTGGTAATGCATTGTTATAAGCAGAGGTTACCGGTTAACATCATAATAAATTCTTTTTCCGCAAACTACACAAGCAAAAAACCCCTCACAAATTACAAATAACCCTATATTCTTTTGTTTAGAGCCAGACCATTTGGAAAATTCGTAATATGGCAGTAGTTTTAAAAAGTATATTTCATTGAAGGGTTAATGTCACTAATAAATCCTTAAATAAATATAATTAAATATTGCTGGCCAGCAATATTTTTTTAAGCAATATTAATGTAGCCACATACCATACTAGGATATCCTGTGTCGTTGGTATCAGAAACTAAGAGTACCATGGTACCACAACACCCAGACCAAATATAATATGCAAGACAAGCAAACATTTACCCCGCAGCGGAAATCGAACCCGCAACCTTTCCCGTCATACCGGCTACTCACCCGCGGCGCCACAGAGGTCGTCAAACCGACTTATTTCAGGTCATGAATACCAAACATTTTTACCTCTAGCTTTTGTGACGAACCAATTTACTAAATTGGATTTCTTAGTTCGCCACCCATTGTGGAGATTAGTGCAGCAGCCTGGTCCTTGGGAACTTGATTCTCCCGGCAGAGTAGAAGGCCCTTTGGACAGATAATTAATTTCATTAGATTTGATATAAGATTTTCACTAATCTTGTCCTTGTTCAATTAATCGCAAAATAACAATGAATAAACCGGTTAATTGCGTGTGGGAGAACACATAGTTCCGTTTTCAACAGTTTTTTTTTTTTTTTTATACCACTTGGATGACGGAACAAGCAAGAGGCCCACCTGATGTTAAGCGGTAACCTCTGCCTATGAACAGTGCATTACCTCATAGGTCACGTCCACCTAGGACGCACCCTATGTGGCATTGCACTGCGCCCGCCACCCTGAGACATAAAGATGAAAAGTCTCATGTGCCTGTAATTTCACCGGCACCCTTACCCTTCAAACCGGAACACAGCAATGCGAGCACTACTGCTTTGCGGCAGAAATAGGTATGGTGGTAGTACTTCCCCGGACGAACTCCTTCACAAAAAAGCTCTACTACTACTACTAGTTGTATATCGCTAAAACTGCAGTCAGTAGGCTCTTTATGTGCAGTTTCCAGTGTATTATACTGACGGTTACTGAGATACAGATATTTCGAAGGCTTTTTCGGACCGTCCTTTTGGGCGTTTTTCTTAAATTCTTTTTTTTGTCGTCTTTTCCCTTGGACTTTTCTTCAGTTAAAAATAAGTCACAATTACAACACACGTACGTTACGTCGCTCGTTGCCGTCACAAAGACCGACTGAAGCGAAGTGAGTGAGCTCACTCTTTTTTTTTTTTTTTTTTTTTTTAACATTAATAGACCTTTGTTTGACCACGATCTCACCTGTTGGTAAGTGACGATGTGGCCGAAGATGAAGCACAAAGGTCTAGAAGGCACCTATTCACTCTTGACTTGAAGAGACCCAGATTATAGTTTTCAGGAAAGACAGACGACGGTAGTGTATTCCACTCCTTAGCAGTTCGCATTATAAAGGTTGAACTGAAACGTTTTGTGCGAATAGAAGGTATACCAATAAGGTAAGGATGGTACTGAGCCGTACGCCTGCTCGTCCTGTGATGAAAAGGAGATAGTGGGATCAGATCGTGCAGTTCCTGGGAGCATTCACCGAAATGTAACCTATAGAAGATCGCAAGGCATGCAACCTTACGGCGGTGCTCGAGACTCTGGATCTTAGTCTCCGCCATATGTTGCTCACCTATAAGCCTGAAAGCTCTACGTTCGATCGAGTCCAAGACAGCAAGCTGGTGTTTGGCCGAGCCATCCCAAACATGGCAGCAGTACTCCATACCAGCTCGGACTTGTGCTTTATATAAACTGAGAAGCTGTCCTGGTGTGAAGTAACGCTTTACCTTATTCAGGATGCCTAGCTTCATGGCAGCTGTTTTTGCCTTAGACTCGATGTAGGAGCCAAAGTTGAGAGTAGGCGTGAGCGAAACACCTAAGAGCTCGAGGTGATCTCCTAATCTCCTATTTATCTCGGAATACAGGAACTTGGAGAAATGGACTTTTTTTCGCCGAGAAGAGACAAGCCTGCGTTTGAGAGGCGTTGAACTTGACTAGATTAGCATCGCCCCAGTCGGATACGGCCTTGAGAGTCAAATTCAGACGCTGCAGCATCTTATCTCTTAACTCCTGAATTTCATTCTGCCTAGCTCGCGCAGTGGAAACATATCTCTCCACAACTGTGCTGTCGTCTGCATACCCTATGATACCGGGCATTAGCAGATCATTAATGTGCAGCAGAAACAGTGTGGCAGATAGCACTGACCCTTGAGGTACCCCGGCGTTTATAGCCAATTGATCCGACGAGCAGCCGTCAATAACTACTCGAATGGATCTTTCCCTCAGAAAGTCTGCGAGCCAGGAGCAGAATTGAACGGGCAGTCCGTAGACAGGAAGCTTGCCAATAAGGCTAGCGTGCCAAACCCTATCAAAAGCCTTCGAGACGTCTAATGAAACAGCCAGTGCTTCACCATATTTCTCGATGGTCTCGCTCCAAATGTGCGTTGCATACACAAGAAGGTCCCCAGTAGACCGGTTTTGGCGAAACCCGTATTGGCGATCACTGAGAAGGTCGTTACCTTCGAGGTATGCAAGGAGCTTCCTATTCAGTACACGCTCCATACATTTACAAAGTAGGGAGGTGACTGAAATAGGGCGATAGTTTGAAGGGTCAGCACGACTGCCTTTCTTGGGTACAGGCTGCACGTTAGCGAGCTTCCAAGATTTAGGGACTTCACCAGTTTTCAAAGAGAGGCGGAAAAGTCGCGTTAATACTGGAGACAACTCAGGGGCACAGGTTTTCAACACTATGGCCGAGATACCATCCGGACCGCTAGCTTTATTCACGTCGAGACTACGTAGCGTTCTGAGCACTTCCTTTTGCTGGATGCGAATTTCCTGCATTGAAGCTTCGCACCGAGGAAGGCTGGGTGGAGTTTCGCCAGAGGTGTCAAGACGCGAAGCCTCCGCAAATTGAGTGGCAAATAAATTTGCTTATTCAACCGCAGCGTGAGCTAGGGACCCGTCCGGTTTCAGTAGTGGAGGGAGTGAAGGGCGGCTGAAGTTCGCTTCCACTGACTTAGCCAGAGACCAGAAAGCTTTACTTCCCGCAGGGTACGCGGCAAGTTTAGCCCCCAGACGGCCAATCCGATCGAAGCTAGCCTTCCGTATCACCTTCTTGCAAGACTTGGCGGCTTTGTTAAAGGCTTTCTTCTTAATCCGTGCATCCGAGGTTTTACCGTTTCTTGCTACGACCCAGGCTAGGTAAGCCGCATGTTTAAGCGCTTCTGCGCTAGCACACGCAGGACTAAACCATGGGCGAGCATTGCCTGAAGGTGAAGCATCGGAGAATGGAATAAAATACTCCATTGCTCTTTTGATAACCTCCGAAACAGCATCAGCACAGACCGTCAGGTCACAAGAAGAAAAACAGGTTTGCCGCCAAGGATAAGAAGCGAAGAAATGTCGCATCTCATCCCAATCTGCCGACTTGTAACGCCACACTCGTCTACTACCTCTGGGCGAGGGATCGGGTGGCGAGTATGACGATACAGACCTCACCACACAGTGATCTGATGTACCCAAAGGAGGCAACACTGATACTGAGTGGTGATCTGGCCCGTTCGTCAGCAGAAGGTCCAAGCAGTTGGCTGTGTGGTCCTCAACGTCAGGAATTCTGGTTGCCTCATTGACCAGCTGAGTGAGATTTAGCGTGAGTGCAAGTTTACACGCCTCTCTCCCAGCATGGTCGGTGAACTGGTATGGGAACAGCCACTGCTGGTGGTGGGCGTTAAAGTCCCCCAGAATCACCAATTGGGCACCAGGATAACGTTGTTGGGCCACATCCGCCGCTTCACAGATGTAGTTGAACAACCTGGTTGTCTCGGAGTCTCCAGAGTGAGACCGATATAAACCAGCATAGATAATTTTATCTAAGCCGGTGTCCACCAAAGTCCATAAAACGGAAAAATCGGGTTCTTCGAGGTCACGAAGACGCAGACAGCAAATGCACTCGCTTTATAAGCTTCAAAAGTATCGTTCTCTAAGGCCCGTCCACATTTTTTATTTTCGTCGAAGATTATTATAGCGATTTGTAGAAATCACGTGAGGTTTTTAGAAGTTGGTTTTTGAATCAACTTTTTTGCAAAAAAGTTTGTGCTCGCGAGGTCTACTGTTCGCAGAACTACTAGTAAGTACATTTTTTAATGAAATTTGAATTTAAATTTAAAACAACTTTCTGCAGTAGACAGTATTCTGACTTCGTCGCAAGCATGTTTTTTTATATTACCATCGCACTTCTCAGCAACGCAAAGGAGCTCATCCACACATCATCGACACGTGGGTGTCTCGTACTGCTCGCTTTACGAGATCTTTTCTCCCCCATTCGTGCAAGTTGTGGAATGGGCCTGAGGTGTTTCCGCAAAACTACAACATGAGCCGATTCAAAAAAAAAGAAAAAAAAAAGTCCTTCAGGGTAAGCAACGCATTGGCAATGCCCTTGGTGTTGCAGATGTCAATAGGCGACGGTAACCGCTTACCATCAGGTGGGCCATATGCCAGGGAGCGTAGCCAAAAAAAAAACTAGGCTCAGATATTCCGTGATAACATTTTTAGAGCTAGGTACTTATACTATGCCACGCTATGCTTTCCCCCAATACACAATTGGCCTGTTTTTAAACACATAATCACAGTGTAAGTACAACATACCGCATGCTGGTGTATCCGCTATGTTCTGCGGTGTCGCAGCGCGTGATATGGCGTTGAAGCCGAGCTCCAGAGCTTGAGGTCTGTTGCGACGTGACCTAGCATCAGGGCTGAACTGGAACCTCTGTTTCATATCGTGCACCATAACTAGATTCCGATATTGGGACCTGATAGCAGAAGATACTAGACATACATTTCCGTTGCCAAGTTACACAAGGTTCGCTAGTTTGGATAGCGCGCAAGCCATGTCTTAGGCCAGGTGATGTTGGAATAACAACAGAAAATACTTAGATTGACAAGCGGGCTATCTTAAAGCTTGAGTGAGCTACCGGCTTTATCTCAATATGACATTTTAATTGCTGGACTTCTCCCATTACGATACGCACAGGCGATTCAAGTATCCTGCAAGTCTCGGCGACTAGTCTCTGAGACTTGCAGGATACCTTCAGGATACATAAATCGCCTGTGCGTATCGTACTGGGAGAAGGGCTTAGAGAGACGATAGTCAATTTCAAATATATAGGACAATGACATCGAGGCATTCGGAGGAAACGTTTCGATTGTGGCGCGAAATTCAAATATGATTGTGTTTTTGATAAATACAGCTCATCAAACACATCTTGAGATAGTGAAACCTCGGGTGAAGCAGTACATCTTTCTAGAGCGAAACCTGATTTTTCGGAAACTATGATAACTAACACACATGTTAAGATTGATAATGTCTCATAAATATCATTAGTTTAGCTCCGAAAATCAATGAACAGAAAAATCACTGTAAAAATAATTAAATTACATTCGCAACTAAGCTAAATATTTTATTTAATTTTTTTTTTTTTTATTATTTTTTTTATCAGTTACCTAGTACCCATAACACAAGCTCTGGCTTAGCTTGGGGCTAGATAATGTTGTGTGCACTTGTCCAGCATTATTTATTTTATTTATTTATTTATTTATGAGTATCAATCTAAATATGTGTGTTAGTTCTCATAGTTTCCTCAAAATCAGGTTTCGCTATCTCAAGATGTGTTTATGAGCTGAGGAGCAAAAATTTTTTTTTTTTTTTTAATTTCACTGTCAGTATTTGAATTTCGCGCCACACCTTAATATTTGACATAACTATCGTCTCGAGCGTCTCGTGCTTGCATGGTGCCCACATGTGCTAAAACTATTGTCTATGACCTACCTGGCATCAGGGATATGTGAAAACATGTTCAGATCATCCGTACATTCATCATTGGCCCCTGGGACATGCAGCCGACTCGGCCGGCCAGTACCGGAAGTGCTTGGGCCCGGTAGGGGAGACACCACGTCAAGGGCGATAGGCCGTATCCTATTTCGTTGGGGTAAGACGTCTAGAATCTGGAACTCCGGAGGACTGGCCGAAGACGGCAACATGATGCCACTGAAACAAAACAAATAAATAAATAAATAAAATAAATAATTCTGCACAGTTCACACAACATTATCTAGCCCCAAGCTAAGCCAGAGCTTGTGTTATGGGTACTAGATAACTGATATACCTAATACAATGCATTACATAGATTGATACTTTTTATTATACATATAAAATACCCAGAACACCCTGAACAAATATCTGCAGATCGCACAAATATTTGTTCCGAGGCAGGAATCGAACCCGCAACCTCCTGCGTCGCAGGCGAACTTACGCCGGCCGCGCTACAGAGGTCGTCCTCTGAATCGGTCCGAAGCAAAACATTTCAATAGTTCGCTTCTGAGTACCTGTTACATGCCTAACATGTACCTAAACTGCTGACTTGAAGGAGAGTGAAATAGCAGCCTTGCATTTTCAATGCCCGGCCGATACAACACGAGTGCCAATTCAGCAGTTGCAGTTTTACTTGGAATATGGAAATGGAACATGGTGTCGTCATTCTATCACTGGTCCTTTGACCAGTCGTAGTCTCTGTTAATTTTAACTTAGAATAACTTACCTTTCATTCGTAACTTGTTGTAATAAAATAATAAAGTACTTTTAAAAGTCTTTTGGTTTTTTTTAAAACCATTGTCTGTGGCTATCGTTATTTACCTGTAACTTATCAACAATAACATAACAAATCAAAAAGCTGTCTCCCGCGCCTTGTAGTTATCGAATCTTGATTTGGAAGAGAATTTGACAATACTAATATGGTGTACATGGTCCATGGCATGGAGGTATAATAGTAATGGAGTGAGTGCTAAAAATAGCATAGAGTGTTCCTTCTTACTCCTATCCTAGAAGATAGCTTGCTATCCTATGTTAGAGAGAAACAAATATATTGTCACACGACAGTCGTCTTTCCGTTCCGTACCCTGAATTTTGGTATCATGCATATACATCTCCCTAGATTGTACCATGAATGTACTAGTAATTTGACATTTGGCCTGGTACGACTAACACAAATAAGAACAGATAGATTTATGCTTGTCTCATTCCAACACATGAATACATTCATATAAAAGAATGAGACTGGTATAATCGCTAACGTTTCGTTTTTAGCCTTAGTTCCATGCCTTTAGTCCATATTCCTAGGTCCATGGTACAGACCGTTCACCGCAAGTTGGCACCTGCCATGGAGTATTTACAGGTGCCATCTTACGGTGAACGAGCCTGACCGTTCACCGTAAGTTGGCAACTGCCATGGAGTATTTACAGGTGCCATCTTACGGTGAACGAACCGGACCGTTCACCGTAAGTTGGCACCTACCATGGAGTATTTACGTGCCATCTTACGGTGAACGTGCCGGACCGTTCACCGTAAGTTGGCACCTGCCATGGAGTATTTACAGGTGCCATCTTACGGTGAACGAGCCGGACCGTTCACCGTAAGTTGGCACCTGCCATGGAGTATTTACAGGTGCCATCTTACGGTGAACGAACCGGACCGTTCACCGTAAGTTGGCACCTACCATGGAGTATTTACGTGCCATCTTACGGGGAACGTGCCGGATCGTTCACCGTAAGTTGGCACCTGCCATGGAGTATTTACAGGTGCCATCTTACGGTGAACGAGCAGTATCAAACCTGACATGCGGTTGCTGTCAATGTATGAACAATACAATACAATACAATATCTTTATTGATAACACCAAGTTATAAGTCAGTTAGAATAATGGAATACAGAATTCATAGAATAATCGTATTACTTATAAATCATAATAATTAATATTTTTTTAAAAAGATATACCTATAAAATATTAATTACTATTAATCTCATCATTTATACATTAAAAAAAAACATTATTACTTACTAAGAACCAATTGGCAGCTCGTAGAACACGTTTATCAAGTAGAAAGTGTGAGCTAGGAGCCACTTGCGTAATCTCGATTTAAAGACCATCGTGGAAGTTGCATCACTCCGAATTGTGTCCGGCAGCCTGTTATATACAGAGGGACCCATGACGTACACTGACCTCTCCGATTTGCACAGTTTATGAGGAGGCGCAACTAAAAGGTGAGCTAGCTTATTGCTACGAAGGGTATGGGAGGTATTTATACCTCTGCGTCCAAAACTATCAATGTTATTGTGGGTAAACAACGCAACCTGGTAAATTAATTCGCAGGGGAACTGCATTATTCCCAACTCTCTAAAATAGTCACGGCAGGACACATCGTCGGGTACACCAACAATGGGGAGCCACAGGCAAAACTAATCTCAGATGGCGCCACCATCGCTGGTGCTTGTCATTTAGTGGTCTTGTCTTTTTCTCATCAGAAGGGAAACGGTTGTACCTATAGTTTTACACTGAAATGCACTATACAGAGGCATGTTTTATACCAGACTATTATTTAATGTTTATTTACTAAAATTATCCATTGATATTTGACACTTTTGACAGTTTTTTTTAAACATTTATAGACCTTTGTTTGGCTACGAAACAACACCAGCGATTATGCGCCACCTAGCGTGATAACTAAGCAGTGTGTCTCCCCATTGCGCGCACCGCACGCTTTTGCATGACGAAGACTCTGTCAACATCAGCGGCTCGCGCCCAAAGCTCGACGCCGTATGTAATGGTGCTGTGCACCGTCGCGTGATAGCACCACAGTGCGGGTGGCGGTCGCGGCGAGTCGGCGCAGTGCGAAGCATGTGCGGCCCAGTCTGGAGCAAAACTCTTCTATGTGGTTATCCCAAGTAAGACCGCTATCGATATGAAAACCCAGTAACTTTGTGGATTCAACTCTTTGTAGAGCGGTTACCGATAGTGACAGTAAGCGGTGGTGTCGGTGCGCCATTAAGGCGGAAAGTCATGTAGCAGGTTTTATCCCTGTTCAGCGCTAGACCATTCAACCGGAACCACCGCTCGAGTCTCGACCACGTTGTTCTAGGAAGATGGACTAAAGGCATGGAACTAAGGCTAAAACCGAAACGGTATCGATTATACCAGTCTCATTCTTTTATAAGAAAGTATTAATGTGTTGGAATGAGACAAACATATATCTATCTGTTCTTATTTGTGTAAGTCGTACCAGGCCAAATGTCAAACTACTACTATTCATGGTAACGATCTAGGAAGATGTACATGCATGGTGCCAATATTCAGGGTATACGGAACGGAAAAACGACTGTCGTGTGACAATATATTTGTTTCTCTCTAACATAGGATAGCAAGCTATCTTCCAGGATAGTAGTAAGAAGGAACACTCTATGCTATTTTAGCACTCACTCCATACTATTATACATCCATGACGTTGTTCAGTCTCACCACCAATTCGGGTGGGTTCGGCGCGGTAACAATGATGGCTACGTCATCAGCATACATAATATATGCCAGCGCCCCAGCGACGGCTTTAGGAAGGTCGTTTAGCAGAAGACTGAACAAAGTGTTTGAGAGGCACGAACCCTGCGGTACTCCCATGGTGTTCATCAATTCAGCTGACTTCAGTTGCCAGTATGCACCTACTACTTCTGGGTGCGGTTGGACATGAAAGAGCTCAACAGGGACAGGGCCGGGGCCCTTATTCCGTAGAAATTGAGTTTGTCGGAGATGAGGTGATGATCGGCGGTATCGAACGCGCGTGACAGGTCACAGCATAGCAGTGCCACGCGTAGACCGTCTTCACGTGAGCTTTGCACGCGCCATACCACCTCCCTCACCAGGTCTGTTGTGGCTAAATCCGACAACCCGTAGTCCCGGAAGCCTTATATTTTCGCCATGTCCGTCTGACTATCTGACCGTCCGTAGTGAAAGCCGTTTTACTCGTAGACTATTAGCACTATCATGCTGAAAGGAGAATGCTCAAAAAAAACCAGTTCTGGCGGAAAAGAGACGTATCTCAAATTATCAATAATAATAACTAATAAATTAATAACCGGTTATTATCGTAATCCTTGATAGCAAACATATAAAAATTGCTAGTTTTGCAATTCAGGCGTCGCCTTTTAAAATAGCTTAATTAATTATTTTTCATCACCTTATTTTTAAATATGATTGTCAAATTCTTGGTGCTTGACTCATTTTATATATTAACAATAAAATGGTGTTGACCATTCTAAAATAAGTACTATTTATATATTTATTGTGTCAGTAACCAGTCTTGAGTTTTGGTAGTGAAGGTGAAATCAAACCAGAGAGTAATATAACATTTAGTCTAGGAAGATGGACTAAAGGCATGGAACTAAGGCTAAAAATGAGGCGGTATCGATTATACCAGTCTCATTCTTTTATATGAATGTATTCATGTGTTGGAATGAGACAAGCATATATCTATCTGTTCTTATTTGTGTAAGTCGTGCCAGGCCAAATGTCAAAATACTAAATGTAACAATCTAGGAAGATGTATATGCATGGTGCCAATATTCAGGGTACGGAACGGAAAAACGACTGTCGTGTGACAATATATTTGTTTCTCTCTAACATACGATAGCAAGCTATCTTCTAGGATAGGAGTAATAAGGAACACTCTATGCTATTTTAGTACTCACTCCATTACTATTATACCTCCATGCATTTAGTATATAGTATTTATAACATTTTTTTATTGACAATTAATGACGATCAATCAAAACGCGGTCTAAGAAGTCAGCAGTAGGCCTAGTGTGGGCATCGCAGTTAAAACGCGGTTACGCGACCACTGCGTTGGTTGAGTCAACGGCAAAAGTATACTTTACAACAATACGTGACGTGAACTGTCAAAAATATCACTTACACTCGCAAAACTGGGGAAACCCTAGAGTAAACGTGCGACTTGGAATACGCGTTTAATTTACGCGACGCCAAAATTGACGTTAGAAACTAACACTCACACAAAATGATTCATTAACTCGCCGCTAGGGGCTCTGTACATTACTTCATACAAACTGCGCGTAAAACGCGGTCTTGGTAGAGCGCGTAAACTTGTAGCAAAAAGTCGCACTACGGCTACAGGATGTCTAAATACGTCTCCGTGTCTGTGAAATATAAAATGCTGACAATATGGCTACAATAAGCTTTCGCCCTTATCTGTCCTTTCAATAATATCCTTTTGTTATGAATAAAATAGTTCTTTGGCAGGGAGACGGTGAGTCAATACTTTATCATTTTATGGTTTTTTTATGTGGTAATAGGGCAGTATTTTCAGGGGCTTCATATATTTTATTGAAGCATTTTAACAAAAATAAGGTAAAGAAAAATCATTAAATAAGCTATTTAATTATTTTTATTAAATAGCTTATTCAAGCGTTTATTATATAATAAACGCTTTTTTTAATATTTGTGCGATCGCAGATATTTGTTCAGGGTGTTCTGGGTATTTTCTATGTATAATAAAAAATATCTATCTATGTAATATATTGTATTAAGTATATCAGTTATCTAGTACCCATAACACAGGCTCTGCTTAGCTTGGGGCTAGATAATGTTGTGTGAACTGTCCAGCATTATTTATTTATTTATTATTTAAGCGTTTTTAAATCGTCGCCTGAATTTTAAAACTAGCAATTTTTATATGTTTGCCAGTAAGGATCACGGTAATTACCGGTTATTATTTTGGCGTGCCCCAGCACGCACTTGGCTGCTTTTTATATTCACTATTCGACCTCCGTGGCTCTGTGAGCGAGTAGCCGACTGAGACGCAAGAGGCTTTGATTCCCAATTCGGTACAAATGGTTGCATAATCTGCAAATATTTGTTTCAGGTCTGGGTGTTGTATTACCATGGTACGTTTAGTCCCTGATACCCACGACAAAGGGGATATAGTATGGAATCAGAAGAATTCATTATTTTATTTTACCACTTGGTCGGATGCCAAATTACATAGTCTCTGAGCTTAAGCTGTGGACAGACAGACAGGCGGACGAACATGGCGAAACTATAAGGGTTCCTTTTCTTTTTGACTACAGAACCTTAAAAACTATAAAATTATTGTGTTCTTCAAAACAATAATAGACAGTTTGTGTTCGTGTCATAGTAAAGTCCCCATTTATTCGCAAGATACAATGTTTACATCGTATGATTAATAGTCGTCTTCAATTACTGGTCATTAGATAGAAAAGGTTAAAGGCTATTTTGATGTTAACATAATACTTTCAATGTATATACTAGAACCTGGCTGGTTCATTCGATAAAATAAGATTACTTTACCGCGATCAAGAATATATATAAAAGATTATTTTACCGCGATCAAGAATATACAAATAAGATTATTTTACCACGATCAAGAATATATAAATGAGATTACTTTACCACGATCAAGAATATATAAATAAGATTACTTTACCATGATCAAGAATATATAAATAAGATTACTTTACTACGACCAAGAATATATAAATGAGATTACTTTAGCACGACCAAGAATATATAAATGAGATTACTTTAGCACGACCAAGAATATATAAATGAGATTACTTTACCACGATCAAGAATATATAAATAGATTACTTTACTGCCATCAAGAATATATTAATCTATTACTATATCACGATTAAGAATATACAAATAAGATTCCTTTACCATGATCAAGAATATATAAATAAGATAACTTTACCACGATCAAGAATATATAAATAGATTACTTTACTGCCATCAAGAATATATGAATTTATTACTTTATCACGATTAAGAATATACAAATAAGATTCCTTTACCATGATCAAGAATATATAAATAAGATAACTTTTCCACGATCAAGAATATATAAATAAGATAACTTTAACACGATCAAGAATATATAAATAGATTACTTTACTGCCATCAAGAATATATGAATTTATTACTTTATCACGATTAAGAATATACAAATAAGATTCCTTTACCATGATCAAGAATATATAAATAAGATAACTTTACCACGATCAAGACTATATAAATAGATTACTTTACTGCCATCAAGAATATATGAATTTATTACTTTATCACGATTAAGAATATACAAATAAGATTCCTTTACCATGATCAAGAATATATAAATAAGATAACTTTACCACGATCAAGAATATATAAATAGATTACTTTACTGCCATCAAGAATATATGAATTTATTACTTTATCACGATTAAGAATATACAAATAAGATTCTTTTACCATGATCAAGAATATATAAATAAGATAACTTTACCACGATCAAGAATATATACATAGATTACTTTACCACGATCAAGAATGTATAAATAGATTACTTTACTGCCATCAAGAATATATGAATTTATTACTTTATCACGATTAAGAATATACAATTACGATTCCTTCACCATGATCAAGAATATATAAATAGATTACTTTACCACGATCAATAATATATAAATAGATTACTTTACCACGATCAAGAATATACAAATAAGATTACTTTACCATGATCAAGAATATATAAATAAGTTTACTTTACCACGATAAAGAATATATAAATAAGATTACTTTACCACGATCAAGAAAATATAAATAGATTACTTTACCACGATCAAGAATACACAAATAAGATTACTTTACCATGATCAAGAATATATAAATAAGATTACTTTACTATGATCAAGAATATATAAATAGATTACTTTACTACGACCAAGAATATATAAATGAGATTACTTTAGCACGACCAAGAATATATAAATGAGATTACTTTAGCACGACCAAGAATATATAAATGAGATTACTTTACCACGATCAAGAATATATAAATAGATTACTTTACTGCCATCAAGAATATATTAATCTATTACTATATCACGATTAAGAATATACAAATAAGATTCCTTTACCATGATCAAGAATATATAAATAAGATAACTTTACCACGATCAAGAATATATAAATAGATTACTTTACTGCCATCAAGAATATATGAATTTATTACTTTATCACGATTAAGAATATACAAATAAGATTCCTTTACCATGATCAAGAATATATAAATAAGATAACTTTTCCACGATCAAGAATATATAAATAAGATAACTTTAACACGATCAAGAATATATAAATAGATTACTTTACTGCCATCAAGAATATATGAATTTATTACTTTATCACGATTAAGAATATACAAATAAGATTCCTTTACCATGATCAAGAATATATAAATAAGATAACTTTACCACGATCAAGACTATATAAATAGATTACTTTACTGCCATCAAGAATATATGAATTTATTACTTTATCACGATTAAGAATATACAAATAAGATTCCTTTACCATGATCAAGAATATATAAATAAGATAACTTTACCACGATCAAGAATATATAAATAGATTACTTTACTGCCATCAAGAATATATGAATTTATTACTTTATCACGATTAAGAATATACAAATAAGATTCTTTTACCATGATCAAGAATATATAAATAAGATAACTTTACCACGATCAAGAATATATACATAGATTACTTTACCACGATCAAGAATGTATAAATAGATTACTTTACTGCCATCAAGAATATATGAATTTATTACTTTATCACGATTAAGAATATACAATTACGATTCCTTCACCATGATCAAGAATATATAAATAGATTACTTTACCACGATCAATAATATATAAATAGATTACTTTACCACGATCAAGAATATACAAATAAGATTACTTTACCATGATCAAGAATATATAAATAAGTTTACTTTACCACGATAAAGAATATATAAATAAGATTACTTTACCACGATCAAGAAAATATAAATAGATTACTTTACCACGATCAAGAATACACAAATAAGATTACTTTACCATGATCAAGAATATATAAATAAGATTACTTTACTATGATCAAGAATATATAAATAGATTACTTTACCACGATCAAGAATATACAAATAAGATTACTTTACCATGATCAAGAATATATAAATAAGTTTACTTTACCTCGATCAAGAATATATAAATAAGATTACTTTACCACGATCAAGAATATATAAATAGATTACTTTACCACGATCGAGAATACAAAAATAAAATCACACATATTTTAAGGCAGTCACTCAGTTGTAAGTTTAATGTACTATTTATGTACCTATATAAAAAATGACCAAGTGCGAGTCGGAATCGCGCACGAAGGGTTCCGTACCATGGTACAAGATTTAACACTATGTAATTTTAAGGTCAAGCAAAAAAGACCAAAAAAAAGACGTTTGAGACATGATTTTTTGTTTTTTTTAACATAAGGTTGTCGTTAATACCGGTAGACATGGAATCATGGGCTTACCACGGCAGACTTGTCTTTAGGAAGGTTTGAAGGGCTGACGGGGTTTCGTCAATTTTAAAATGGTTACCATTTTCTAAGTTATCAACTGATTTCTTTGATTTTAGTCTAATATTAAAGGCCTATTTAGGATTTGCCGATTTTTGGATTGACATTTTTGTTCGTTATATCGCAATTTTGAGGTCGATGCATTTAAAATTTTGAGTTCAAATGTTGTTATTATTTTCTGTGAGTGCTTCTGGTACACAAAATTATGTTATTAGAGAGTACTAGTTATGAGATGCAAAACTCGTTTTTAATTTTTGCAATCGCACTTGTTGTTCTCGAGCTATTTTGGTTTTAGTGAAGCAACTCAGACATTTTCGGCGCAAAAGCACTCTCACGCAGACAAAGCTTAGAGGTAACTGAATTCAGCTGTCAAAACTCTGGCAACTGAATTCAGCTGTCAAAACTCTGGCAACTGAATTCAGCTGTCAAAACTCTGGCAACTGAATTCAGCTGTCAAAACTCTGGCAACTGAATTCAGCTGTCAAAACTCTGGCAACTGAATTCAGCTGTCAAAACTCTGCTATTGGTGGAAAGGCACTGAGTTACTCCATCACTTAAGGTGGTTGCTTTCGCTTGTAGCGTGAAATTTTTTTTTTTTCGTGTTTTTGAATTGACGCACAATCGTAGGTAAACTAATGATATTTATGTAATACTAAAAATTAAAACTTGTGTGTTAGGCAATATAATTACCGGCAACATAGTTTTCGCTGTCCAAAGAAGTGTTGATGAGCTGTGATGAGCAAGAAACACGAAAAAAAAATAATTTCGCGTCATTAGGGAAAGCAACCATCTTTACATCTGATTCGCTGTGTTTCTTTGAGTGGTTCGTGGGATAGTGGTATGCCGAAAGTACTCGTACATTTGAAACATAAGGCCCTCCACATACACTCGAAATACCAAAACGGAATTCCTTATCTAAATTCCTTCGCGGGATTCCGGGCAGACGCCACACACTTGGGTTTTTTTTCATTCGGATTATCAAGGCAATGCACAGGCCATCATGCGGGATTACGAAACGAAAAAAAATCCGTACGGAAAATTACCTAGTATTATTAGTGTGGTAGGTCCATAGATTTGTTTGGACTTCCTGCGATCGATATTTCATTTCGAAATTCCGTTTCGGAATTCTAAAACGGAATTCCGAGTGTATGTGGCCGGCCTAACGGTCAATTTTCGTGAAACCTGCGAGTCAGACATAATACGAGTAGGTACATGTCTATGGATTTCATGTCGAAATAATGCGTAGGTACATCCCACAAACATTTATATCTTTATACAGGGCGTCCCAAGACTATGTGACATGAAGGGAAAGAACCTTAAATATTGTAGATACCATATTTTGTTGTAAGGAAACTTTATTTTATTACTAAAAATTAGTGATACTGCATTCAAAGTTTTTTTTTAAATAACATGCTTCCTTTGGGTATCGAACCGAACATTTAATTGGATCAAACATTTAACGTATTTTTTTTGTTATAAGATACTATGTTACTTTAGAGGTTTTTTTTTGTCCATTCTTTTGATTAGCATCATAAAAATACGGGATGTTTTTTTTCACATTTATGTCGGTCGATTCCTAGACGAAGCAAGTATTTTTTAGACAATCTGTGAATGCAGTATTACTAACTTTTAAAAATAAAATAAAGTCTCCGTTCCGCAAAATATCCCATCTACAATATTTAAGGTAGGTTCATTCCCATCATGTTGCATAGTCTTGGGACGCCCTGTATAGTGCCATAATGTGTAATTATATTTCAAAAACAAATTAGTTTTATCTCTGACATCCCATATAAACAAAGAAAGAAAGAAAAATATCATATATTGATACCATATCATTTGATTTGATAAAGCCCACTATCAATTATTGCCCTTCTAAGTTGCAAGTTATTGTTTATAGCTACTATTTCGTGGTGATCAATAAAAAAATATCTATCTATTGTACGTGAATCTACTTATGAGAGGTTTTTAAAATATGTGTTTTAGAGTTTCCATGACACATTGGCATTGTTTATTTACTTAGTTTCACTAAAATTTTTATTGCCATTATAATATTATGGTTCTACACAGACAAACAACACCATTCAAAATAAAATGCCCGTCACGGGACGCCCGGTAAAAGTGATATCTATGTTAATCTGCCCCTAGGAAGGTGGACTAAAGGCATGGAACTAAGGCTAAAAACGAAACGGTATCGATTATATCAGTCTCATTCTTTTATATGAATGTATTCATCTGTTGGAATGAGACAAGCATATATCTATCTGTTCTTATTTGTGTAAGTCATACCAGGCCAAATTTCAAACTACTACATTCATGGTAACAATCTAGGAAGATGTATATGCATGGTGCCAATATTCAGGGTACGGAACAGAAAAACGACTGTCGTGTGACAATATATTTGTTTCTCTCTAACATAGGATAGCAAGCTATCTTCTAGGATAGGAGTAAGATGGAACACTCTATGCTATTTTAGCACTCACTCCATACTATTATACCTCCATGATCTGCCATCACGGCATACGGGTCGGTTTTACTGCCAAGGCGCGCCAATAGATGTTTCACATAAAAAATTAGACAAGACCTTGCAGTTAAAAAGCTAAGTGAGGTAGCTATTACCCTGCGCTATGAGAATACACCCCTATTAATCACTCTGTGGTGAATGTAATTGCCAATATCGCTAAGTAACCTGATTGCTGATTATAAACATGAGCGGAGTCATACCAGCTGAACTTTGATATCCTTATATGCCCTCAGTCCTAATTGCACTGGTGTACATCCTAGATCTGAAATTTGTTCATTTCATTTTTACATTCACACACTTCATCCCAAAACAGAAAACATCAGGAGATGACGTACTCCGGTTCGTGACGGAGAGGTGCCAGGGCCGGATTCAGGGGGCGGCGATTCGACTGTCTCTTCAGCGCCTGCAGACCAACAGGGCTACTAACTTCAAGTCATATGCTCTCCAGGTCCAGGCGAAGTATAAGGATGTGCTCCTTGATCCGGATTTCTGGCAAGCTGGTATTGTTTACCCCCATAGATACCCCACACGAATGTTTTTTTTTTTTTTTTTGAGTTTCATTTCTATGTATGGAACCCCAAAAATTTCTTGGCGAGTCCGACTCGCACTTGGCCGCTTTTTTCTATTTTTTTGTGCCCCATACATAGAAATGAAACTCTATATATTTTTCCTAACCTGAATAGTTTGCGCGAGAGACACTTCCAAAGTGGTAAAATGTTTATCCCCCCCCCGTAACTTCTAAAAAAAGAGAATGATAAAACTTAAAAAAAAATATGATGTACATTACCATGTAAACTTCTAACGAAAATTGGTTTGAACGAGATCTAGTAAGTAGTTTTTTTTTAATACGTCATTAAGGTGGATGCTCACGCTTGCGGCGCGAAATTCAATTTTTTTGGTGTTTTTTGCTAATTACAGCTCATCAACACTTCTTCAGATAGCGAAAGTTAAAGTTCGCGAGAACTAAAAGACTTAACACACATGTTTTAATTAATAGTATCTCACAAATATCATCAGTTTAGCTATGATACCCATAAACACATTTTTACAGTGTTTTTTTTTTGTTTAAGGGTATCGTAGCTAAACTGATGATATTTCTGAGATACTATCAATAAAAACATGTGTGCTAAGTCTCTTAGTTCTCGCGAACTCAACCTTCGCAATCTGAAGAAGTGTTGACGAGCTGTAATGGGCAAAAAACACAAAAAAAAATGAATCTCGCGCCAGAAGCGTGAGCATTCACCTTAATTGTAATCCATCCAAGAACTTTTATATTATGTAACTTGCTGCTACGGAACCCTTCATGGGCGAGTCCTACTCGCACTTGGCCGCTTTTTTTAACTAGCACGGAAGGCAAAGTTCTCTTATTTCATATACTTACGAACATCTTTAAAATTAATACAAATGTTAATTATGACTTGCTGTACCTATTCTAAGTGAAATGAAATTATCTTTATCTTAACCCCTACTTTATATATAAAATTAGTGATATATTTGGATGTTTCTAGAGTTTTCACGCCAAAACGGCTAGGCCACGTCCGATGAAGTTTGGTACATAGATAAATTAAACCCGGCATTAAAACAACATATTTTTTATCTATCACCACAGTTTTTGTGTCGAGATACCATCCCTTAGTGCAATCCCATAGTTGGCTTTTACGACATCCACGGGAGGAGATGGAATTAACCCCTATTCTAAAGCTAGCACACCGAGGGATGCCAATTATTACCTGATAATTGTGACAGTTTTATTTAATAATTCCAAATATATATAATACATTTATTTACAGAAAGAATAATACAAGGTATGTACAAAATACATATGAAACAGTTGTGCTACCTGAAGACCGCTACAAGCGATCTAAAGGTAGCTCAACTGATCCAAATCACTACCAGACGGAAGCGTACCTAAGATGCTGGCTGCATTGCCACGCTGAATGGCAATACTAATGCGTTGAGCCAGATAAGAGCCAGCTCTCGGGTCACGCGTCGCTTCGACTAGATGCCCTGAAAGAATTTTGAAAACGCGAAGGGCCCCGGAACCCCACGGACCCAAGGTCTCGACCCCGAAAGGCTCAAATAATTAAACTATTAATATGCCATTGGAATATCCACACTGTTGAAAAACGGCTAGTTTTTTTTGACCTGACCTTTTAATAACTAAATTATAGGGATATGGGATCACAAAAAACACATAACTCCTAGCCATGACCTTCAAAACTTTAAAAAAAAAAAAAAAAAAAGTCAAACTAGCATACGGCCCACCTGATGTGAAGTGGTCACCGTCGCTTGTAGACACTGGCAACACCCGGGGTATTGTCGATGCGCTGCCTACCCTGAAGGAATTTATGAACATTTTTCTTGAAGCGACACTTGTCGTAACCAAGCGGGAAAACCTCACAGTAAACAGTAACAGGCAGTAGGTTCAAGGACAGAAGGACAGATAAATAAATAAATAATGCTGGACAGTTCACACAATATTATCTAGCCCCAAGCTAAGCAGAGCTTGTGTTATGGGTACTAGATAACTGATATACTTAATACAATATATTACATAGATAGATATTTTTTAACATAGAAAAATACCCAGAACACCCTGAACAAATATCTTCAATCGCACAAATATTTGTTCCGAGGCGGGAATCGAACCCGCAACCTCTTGCGTCGCAGGCCAACCTTCGCTCACCGCGCCACAGAGGTCGTCAACAGATAAAATAATACTGTACAGGCTTATAGGGATATTATGTTACACCCTGTATAGTAAGAGTAGCAACAAAACAATAGTGTTTGCTTCACTCTTCTATAGCTAAATCACTTAATTTAATTCCTCCCAGCATTTTGAATATCACCTAGATATACATATATAATTGAGAATTTTTTGATAGATACCTTTTTATAGATATAGATACCTATTATCAAATTGATGAACGCGGCTAACAAGTGGGACCTGCCTCTACCTCATTTTGCCTATAAGTGGCCCTTGCCTGCCAAAAGGTTGCCTACCCCTGTTCTAGTCTATTGTAAAGTACTCCAAAATTCTTGCTAGCAAACTTCGGTTAACGATTGACTTCGTTTTTGCACAAAATAAATATTATGTATTTTGAATTTTAAATAATGTTTTTAAACAAAAAAGTAATACTTATAAAGATTTCATAATATTTCAAGGAACCAATAAATATTTCAACTTTTCAAAGTGATCACAAACTATTTTTGATGTACCTAGTTCAATAAATAAAAAAGTGAAAAAAAAAGTAAAAAAAGTAATTTAAAAAAGTGATGTATTATTTAACAGAATCAGGTGATGTTATGCATCAGTGACGATAACTCCACCAAAACTATTCCCAGACCTGAAAACTTACCTCATAGTTGTCAACAGGTGGGAGTCTTCCGGGAAGGTTGGAAACTTGCAAATCGCGTGAAAATACCGGGAAAACTCTAAAATCTGGGCGTTGGTACTGTTTATAATTATTGTCAAATTCTTCCGATAGCAGCTAAAAATATTTTTTGGGAACAGCGGGTGTGACCGATTCGCGCGCGCGTCCCGGCTGCAATAGATCCTGCAGCGCTCGGCTCTACAGGTGACACGGACGTGGCGCGGTGCGGGGCAGATACAGGTATGTACTAGATTGTACCTAGACTCCTCCATAGATACTATGTATGACTTTACTAAGGGACGCTTCCGGCTGGTTGTGTTTAGGATGACAAACATTTGATCGTTAGCAACTTTGGAAAAATTCTCTTTGCAACGGTCTTTACGTAGATCTATTAGATCGATTTTGCATTATGAGTAGTGGTAATATTGCGAATGAGCCGTTGCGTATTAAAAAAACACTACAGACCGTTCACCGTAAGAAACAACCAAGGCAGGAACCGCTGCCGGTCTGGCCAAAGACCAATTTTTACCCATTCTAGGGTCTTGTTTTATGTTTAAGTTTAAAACCCTATGGGTATTTTTTGTGTTTAATATTTCTTTTTTGTTCACATTCTTTTATTTTTTATTTTTTATTTCTATTATGTGTGTGTGTGTGTGTGCCTAAAAATTAATCTTTCTTTCTTTCTTTCTTTTCTGGTGCAGGTGTTCTGTAGGAATTTGTTTATTAGATGCAAAATGTCAATCGTAGATTTTATTTTTATAAGGTTGATAGCTCGCTCTTTTTGGGCAGTCTTTGTAATGTTTTTTTCTTAAAATGTTCTATGGATTTACTATGTCTTCGAGGGAGCTCAGTCATCACCAGCCGATAAAAGTCCACAGCTAGACATAGGCCTTCTCCATACAATGCTATGAGTTTACGACGAACACACGGATTACTCCTGAAATACCCAGACACTCAGGAGACTGGCTGTATCAGGATATTATCTAATTCTTGGTACAATTCGTATTATTTCGCTCGATCGAAAAAATCTTAAACATGGGTCATTTTATGAGCTTATACAGATTTATTTGAATAATGCCTACTAATGCGATTAGAAAAAATACCTAAAATAATGTTATTGGCACTTCCTAGCGACTCAAGGTGCCAAATTTTAATTTACGTTACGAAATAAAAAATAATATCAATAAAAATCGAACCGAATTGGTTTTTAAATCTACGTCCATCATCAATTGACGACCTCTGTGGCGCGGCTGGCGAACGTTCGCCTGCGACGCAGGAGGTTGCGGGTTCGATTCCCGCCTCGGAACAAATATTTGTGCGTTCTGCAGATATTTGTTCAGTGTGTTCTGGGTGTTTTCTATGTATAATAAAAAAAAATATCTATGTAATGTATTATATTAAGTATATCAGTTATCTAGTACCCATAACACAAGCTCTGGCTTAGCTTGGGGCTAGATAATGTTGTGTGAACTTGTCCAGCATTATTTATTTATTTATTTAATTTAATTAAGATCGACGTTTCTTTGGGTGACTTTTATTGTCTCTGGATCTTTAATCTTTCGAACGGAGGGGGCGTTGGTGTCTGTAACACAGTTTTTAGGGTTCCGTACCCAAAGGGTAAAACGGGACCCTATTACTAAAGCTCCGCTGTCTGCCTGTCTGTCTATCTGTATATCTGTCCGTCTGTCACTACGCTGTATCTCATGAACCGTGATAGTTAGACAGATGAAATTTTCACAGATGATGTATTTCTGTTGCCGCTATAACAACAAATACTAAACAACAGAATAAAATAAATACTTAAGGGACATAATAACAGAAACATAATAAAATTAATACTTTCTTTTAGAAACAGAATAAAATTAATACTTACCCATACAACAAACGGGATGTTTTTGCTCGTTTTTGTTCGATATTGATTACGGCAACAGGAAGACGCTTGAAATATTCCCAGAATATTTAGTTATATATTCACTTTAATTAAAAATAAGTAGCTAATTAAATTTAAGGGGGGCTCCCATAAAACAAGCGTGATTTTTAGCCGTTTTTATAGATAATGGTACCGAAACCCTTCGTGCGCGAGTCCGACTCGCACTGGGCCGGTTTTTTATATTTCTTATATAAATAAATAAATAATAAATATTGCCGAACAGTTCACACAACATTATCTAGCCCCAAGCTAAGCAGAGCTTGTGATATGGGTACTAGATAACTGATATACTTAATACAATATATTACATAGATAGATATTTTTTATTATGCATAGAAAATACCCAGAACACCCTGAACAAATATCTGCGATTGCACAAATATTTATTCCGAGGCGGTAATCGAACCCGCAACCTCCTGCGTCGCTGGCCAAGCTTCGCCCGCCGCGCTACAGAGGTCGTCATCGTACCCCATTGTCTGTATAGTATGTTATTTAGTCCAAATAAATACATATTGATTTGAAATTATATTTGTTTGTTCATAGTTTTGTAACCTTGTTTAAATTTGTAGATCAACGTGGCACAGAAAAATACTATTACCAGAGACTGCTCCCTGCTATTATTATATGAATCCAGGCGGAAAATGTATCCACGGATGCACATACTTGATTGTGGATCCTGAATAGTGAACGGGCTCTTTGATCGACAAAGAAGTTACCGGTCTGTTTGTCTGACCTGCACTCATGCTACTAAATGATGCTCGATAATTGGCCAGTCTTGTTGCTAGCTTGGCAAGTCTTTGATAAGAAGATATTTTACATATATGTATATGGCTCAGTCATTGTTTATGCAAGGAAAAGATTTTTATCATCCTTTGCTACTATTCCTTGTTACTTGGATTTTGTAAATAAATAAATAAATAAATAAAATAAATAATGCTGGACAGTTCACACAACATTATCTAGCCCCAAGCTAAGCAGAGTTTGTGTTATGGGTACTAGATAACTAAAATACATTACATAGATAGATATTTTTTATTATACATAGAAAGGGTAAGGGTAAGGGTGCCGGTAAAATTACAGGCACATGAGACTTTTCATCTTTATGTCTCAGGGTGGCGGGTGCAGGGCAATGATACATATTACGCGTCCTAGGTGGACGTGATCTATGAGGTAATGCACTGTTCATAGGCAGAGGTTACCGCTTAACATCAAGTGGGCCTCTTGCTTGTTCCGTCATCCAAGTAGTATAAAAAAAAAAAAAAATGTAGCTTCTATCATAAACATGATCTGTTCGAGTGGAAAATTGGAAAGCAAATACGGGCACGAGACTTCCCGTCGGGACATTTTGCGAAAGGGACATTACCGTCCGAATCGCTCATAAAGGCCCTCCACCTCCGCCGCACCGCTACGAAGCATAGCACAGCTACGGCGTAAAATTCATAAATCGTAAGCTTCATAAAATTTCAGAAGTACGATTATGCCCGTTATATATTAGCTAATAGTTACTACGTATTTCACGGACGATAAATATTATACTAAATCGCGGACGCATTTTACATACAACATCTATGTGTCCTTAATTAAATCAATCCATCGTACGCGATTATATGGGGCTAATTACACCGCATGTCCGTTTATAGAACGAATCAGTGATTGGCATCACGTTTTGTATCAATTGAACTCTAGAGTAGTCATCCATTATTACGGTCCTTGATTGTAGTCATGGTTAAGGATCAGTATACCTAACTATTGTTTAACTAAACAAAACAAGAGTGGCCGTGATTTAGCGGAGACCGCGACTTTCAACTTAAGGATAATCGTCTTGTTTACTAAAAGCTCGGTTCACGGTAGATGGCGTGGAAACATATTGTATTACTTTTTTATTTTTTGTGCTAAATTCGGGCGTCTTTTGTGTTTTATTTTATCGTACGCGACTATGTTGTAGTTGTAAGAATTTAATGCAGTATGAATTTCTTATGCAGTATGGCAAAGAGCTATCAGTTGAGCTACCTTTAGATCGTTAGCAGCGGTCTTCAGGTAGCTCAACTGTTTCATATGTATTTTGTACATACCTTGTATTAGTTGTATTATTCTTTGTGTTAATAAATGTATGGCATAGGAATAATTGATGTATAATATATTATAATATTTTTGTGTATCATAAGTGAGCTCACCACTCGTCACGTCTATATTACACGATGGTGCAACCCACTGTGAAAAGAGGCCCATTGAGGCTCTGCCTACCCCTTCGGGGAAAAAGGCGTGTGTCTATGTGTGTATGTATGTATGTATTTATCATAAGTGAGCTTGCGTGTTGAGTGCTCTGCTGGGTTACTATGAGCTCTTATAGCCATTCAGTTCAAAAACTATTCATTACAAAATATCCGTTCCGTGAGGGCACATACACAATGTCAACGACGAATTTTGTACTGAATAGTTTTAATACGAATTTTATTTTTTGTGAATATTTTTTAAACCTTAGTATATTTTTTTCGCATTGTTAGGTATTATTCAAATATAATCTGTATTAACCCACAACATTTACGATCGAGCGAAATAATATGAATCCTACAAGCATTAAATAATATCCGATGGTAAGCGGCCTGACGGCATGACTCTTGTTCCGTGGGAGAAGGGTAGGCCTTTGGTGTGGGACGCTACATGCGTTGATACCCTTGCGCCATCTCATCTGTCCGGGACATCAGTTAGGGCCGGTGCGGCGGCAGATTCCGCTGAGGACCTCAAAAGACGCAAATATGCAAGTCTCGACAGAGCTTACTTATTTGAGCCTTTCGGGGTCGAGACTCTGGGTCCGTGGGGTTCCGGGGCCCTTCGCGTTTTTAAAATTCTTTCAGGGCATCTGGTCAAAGCGACGCGTGACCCGAGAGCTGGCTCTTATCTGGCTCAACGCATTAGTATTGCCATTCAGCGTGGCAATGCAGCCAGCATCTTAGGGACGCTTCCGTCTGGTAGTGATTTGGATCAGTTGAGCTACCTTTAGATCGCTTGCAGCGGTCTTCAGGTAGCACAACTGTTTCTTATGTATTTTGTACATACCTTGTATTATTCTTTCTGTAAATAAATGTTTAAATAATATCCTGAAGTATTATGTAAAAAAAATTCATAACTTAAATCTCTGTATTGACAGTCTCTGTATTGTATCTGTACCTATTGGTAATCTCTGTATCCAAGCCTTACCGCCAATTCTCTAAACAATCCCAGTTGCACAATTTCTGATTGTTTCCGAGCCAAAATCCATAAGTGGAGATTTTTAATCGTACCTATTAGCAACTAAACTTAAATCTTACATAGGTACTTATTTCTTAAAAAAAATATAAATAACTACTAAGTCGTTTTTTTTATTTTAGTAACATAGGTTATTTACAGAAAGAATAATACAACTTATATATTAGGTATGTACAAATTTTAAAAAAACACTTAATAAATAAATAAATAATACTGGACAGTTCACACAACATTATCTAGCCCCAAGCTAAGCAGAGCTTGTGTTATGGGTACTAGATAACTGATATACTTAATACAATATATTACATAGATAGACATATGACATATATAACAAATTTCTCTATGCATATGACATATGACAACTGCTACATATGTAGCAGTTGTGCTATCCGAAGACCGCTGCTAACGATCTAAAGGTAGCACAACTGTAACATATTTTATTGTTTTTATCATAGCCACTTAATTATTGTCGGTATACTACGATAGGCCCTGTTTAGGTAACATCCCAATCAAATTAATAAAGTCGCATTTTAACCTCATTGAAGGCTTATCTATGAGATAGGAGAGATATCAGTGACAAAGCTTCGCCTTGTGGATATGACTTAAATCGATAGTTCATCAAATACCAAAGCAAGGTGCCAATGCCTATTTACCAGATTCCCCAAGGTCACTGGTCAATTTCCCCAAATTTGGGGAGAAAAATATCCTGATTCCCCACAAAACCCCCTCATAATGATATAGTGAAATAATAACGAAATAACTTTAAACATCAACCATTTATTAAAGTCAAACACTTCAAAAATCTCGATAGAAAGGAATGTTATAAAATAGGATGCAGAAAACATTCAATCATTGCGTCTGGCTATGCCATATCTTTTTGGAGAGCATATTGTTAGAGGGATAAAACCTCAAGCTGCCCCTATGCTTCTTAATTCCTTCTCTGGTAGCCATTAATGCTACTACAGTATCTGTATGCAGGCGATCACAGTGTTCTGTTTTCAGGTTTTTCAGTACACTGAATTTTCTCTCCACTGATGCATTTGCACTCGGTACGGACAAATGTCCGCTGTCACTGTCAACACGCGCAATTCAGTTTATTCCTCGGAACTAAAGCAGCACAGAAGCCATTAACTAAGCTAAGAAGAAGAAGAACTAAAGCATGCTATCTGCTAGGATAGGAGTAAGAAGGAACACTCTATGCTATTTTAGCACTCAATCCATGTACTACTACATTCATGGTTTATTCGCGTTGCGGACAAAATGTCCACGTTGTCTGAGCGACAAAATACACCGATCCTAATAAAATCTTACTCTATTGCGTGACCTAATAACGTTCTATGGTAGATATTTAAACAAGCAACCAAATTAGGGTAAAAGTTTCCCTGTGGTCAGACAATTGAATTTTTACCGAGAGTTATTCTCTCTGTGCGTTCGATGACGCAATCATCTGATGTTTAATTTTGTAAGTTTTTGTAAGGGTTTTGTAAGTTTGTTTGAATCGGTAAAATGCTAAAATCCCCGCATAATCCCCGCACAGTGCCTCTCCCCACAAAATACCCAATCGCTTTGGGATTCCCCGCAGTTTGGGGAAATCCCCACAAATTGGCAACGCTGGCAAGCGGACATATTTTTACTATTTTTATGTTTGAAAATACAGAAAGAAGTTCAACATGGGAAAAATTATCGTATTAGTTTTTTTTTCATTCGCTCAGGACCTATTGCTCAAAACGAAAGTCTATATAATTAGTGCGTGTTGCCAGTTACTTTGGTCGAAGTTGCCAGTGATGACTGACAGCACAATGACCTGGCCGCTAAATAGGCCGTATAGGAAAGCTGAAAGTTGCGTAAGTTGCAAGTTGCAAGACTTATAGAGGTCGCAGGAAGCCGGTGGATGAAGGCAGTTTAAGGTTGTTCATCATGACATGGTTGACGACTTCTGTGGCGCGGCGGGTGAAGGTTCACCTTTGGCGCAGAAGGTTGCTGGTTCGATTCCCGCCTCGGGACAAATATTTGTACGATCTGCAGATATTTGTTCAGGGTGTTCTGTGTATAATAAAAAAAAAAAAACTATATAATGTATTGCAGTTATCTAGTACCCATAACACAAGCTCTGCTTAGCTTGGGGCTAGATAAAGTTAAATAATTAATCATCATTAAATAAATAATAATTAAATCAATAATTAAATGCTTAGCATCTGGTGGGCCTGATGTTAAGTGGTAACCTCTGCCTATGAACAGTGCATTACCTCATAGGTTACGTCCACCTAGGACGCGCCGTATGTGGCATTGCACTGCGCCCGCCACCCTGAGACATAAAGATGAAAAGTCTCATGTGCCTGTAATTTCACCGCCACCCTTACCCTACAAACTGGAACACAACAATGTAAGTAATACTTCTTTGCGGCAGAAATAGGTATGGTGGTAGAACTTCCCCGGACGAACTCTTTCACAAAAAAGCTCTACTACTACTTTACTAGTTCCGTGTTATCTCAATGGTTCCGTGCAACGCGCGCTCGGCATGTCGGTCGGTGGACTACCAGCTGGCCGGCAACTTTTTATCGCCGTCAGCGCACTTGTATTGGAGCCAATAGACGCAGCAAAAGTTGTGTCGCTGACCTGTCTCCGGAACCGCGGGCGAAAATGTCTCCCGGATGTCGCGTCCGCGGCGTCACGTGGCCGCACTTTCATCTTGGAAAGATAAATACAAGTTCCATGACTTTAATACGAACCCATAATAGACCATAGAGGTTTTTTTTTAATCTTAAAAAATTAACACAGTCTTTGTATTATAGACCATTATGGGTTTGTTCAAAGCCTAGGAAAATGGACTAAAGGCATGGAACTAAGGCTAAAAACGAAACGTTAGCGATTATACCAGTCTCATTCTTTAATATGAATGTATTCATGTGTTGGAATGAGACAAGCATAAATCTATCTGTTCTTATTTGTGGTAGTCGTACCAGGCCAAATGTCAAATTACTAGTACATTCATGGTAACAATCTAGGGAGATGTATATGCATGATACCAAAATTCAGGGTACGGAACGGAAAGACGAGTGTCGTGTGACAATAATTATATTTGTTTCTCTGTAACATAGGATAGCAAGCTATCTTCTAGGATAGGAGTAAGATAGAAGGAACACTCTATGTTAATGCTCTGAACCATGGAGGTATAATAGTTATGGAGTGAGTGCTAAAAATAGCATGGAGTGTTCCTTCTTACTCCTATCCTAGAAGATAGCTTGCTATCCTATGTTAGAGAGAAACAAATATATTGTCACACGACAGTCGTCTTTCCGTTCCGTACCCTGAATTTTGGTATCATGCATATACATCTCCCTAGATTGTTACCATGAATGTACTAGTAATTTGACATTTGGCCTGGTACGACTTACACAAATAAGAACAGATAGATTTATGCTTGTCTCATTCCAACACATGAATACATTCATATAAAAGAATGAGACTGGTATAATCGCTAACGTTTCGTTTTTAGCCTTAGTTCCATGCCTTTAGTCCATCTTCCTAGGTTTGTTCAGAGCTAGGAAGATGTACTACTACATTCATGGTTCAGAGTGTATACAAACCTCCTTTGGTCTAAATACATTATCCTCTGTAATTCAGTATCCTCTTCACCGCTTAAAATAGGTAAGTAATATAGTTAAGTAGATAGGATAGCAATATAAAGGGAACATGTAGACTTGATGTGAAAGAAAACTGTCACGGAGACAAAAATTGCTCGTTCGTTGCCTAGCAACTAAGATAAAGCTCTACACAAAAACCGACCAAGTGCGAGTCGGACTCGCGCACGAAGGGTTCCGTACCATTATCTATAAAAACGGTTAAAAAAACTAGTTTGTTGTATATGAGCCCCATTACATATTTATTTTATTCTGTTTTTTTAGTATTTGTTGTTATAGCGGTAACAGAAATACATCATCTGTCTAACTATCACGGTTCATGAGATACAGCCTGGTGACAGACGTACAGACAGACGGACGGACAGCGGAGTCTTAGTAATAGGGTCCCGTTTTACCCTTTGGGTACGGAACCCTAAAAACGAGGCACAAAGCCTTAGAGCAAGGCGAACTCCGGTTGCGTGTTGCTCTATGCCTACGTATTAAGACAAGGCGGTATGGTTCCATAGTATGGTCCAGTCTGCCCGAAATAGCGAATATAAGTAGCTTGACTACTTCCATGGTAGCTTGGCACGGGCAAAGTCGATGGACACGCATGTACCGAGTGGGCACGGGTGTGCCGGGACATTAATTGACATTATTGTAGGATGACGTAAACTGACCATTAATATGGCATTGCTTATTTAAATACTCTTTGGGCACAAGTTAATGCAAGACTTTCTATCTTTCTCTTTCTATACATAAAAAAATTATCTATGGGCCAGACCATGGCCACCATGCCTATTACTTCCTCGGAATAAGAACTAAAGCATGGAACTAAGGCTAAAAACGAAACGGTATCGATTATACCAGTCTCATTCTTTTATTTGAATGTATTCTGTGTTGGAATGAGACAAGCGTAAATCTATCTGTTCTTATTTGTGTAAGTCGTACCAGGCCAAATGTCAAATTACTAGTACATTCATGGTAACAATCTAGGAAGATGTATATGCATGGTGCCAATATTCAGGGTACTGAACGGAAAAACGACTGTCGTGTGACAATATATTTGTTTCTCTCTAACATAGGATAGCAAGCTATCTTCTAGGATAGGAGTAAGAAGGAACACTCCATGCTATTTTAGCACTCAATCCATGTACTACTACATTCATGATAACTTCATGATGGCCACAGACAAACAGTTGGCCATAGGGCCATGGCAAGTATTTATTTTATCTATGATGGCAAGACAAAATTATCTTGAAGCATGACTGACAAAAATGCTACTTAGAAAAAAGGCAAAATTTCAACCATGTGCAAGAAAATATGGTTGGTTATGATAAAAACGATACCATGACTTCCAACCAGAAATTCATAGCGGGGTGTGTGTCAGGTGTAATGACAAGGTTTATTACTCAGCCCATGGATGTAGTGAAGTTAAAGACACAGCTCCAGAGAAAGAACACCTCCAACAAGAGCCAGTGGATCTGGAACACTAAAAAGATATTTAAAGAGGAAGGGATCACTGCTTTCTGGCACGGTCATAATTTAGGACAGGTTTGGAGTAGTTACTAATGATCCCCAGGCTTTGTGTTTTTTTATATAGATAGATAGATAGATAGATAACACTTAATTGCACACCACAAAAATAGAAATAACATTAAAAACAATCAGAAAAATAAGTACCCATGGAAGTACAATGGGCGGTCTTATCGCTGAGAGCGATCTCTTCCAGACAACCTTGGGATGGACTGGAATTGACGAGAACGATAAAGGACGGTGGTGTAGATCAAATAAATAAATAAATAAATAAAAGTATACGTATACATACAATCTAACTTATAATACATAAATATATAATATAACTACACAAAATATACTAAATAAATAAATAAAAATATCTGAACTAGAATTTACAGCTACTATATAAATAAATAAATAAATAATGCTGGACAGTTAACACAACATTATCTAGCCCCAAACTAAGCAGAGCTTGTGTTATGGGTACTAGATAACTGATATACTTAATACACAATATATAACATAGATAGATATTTTTTATTATACATAGAAAATACCCAGAACACTATATATACTACTAATAAATAAATATATACTACTTAGAATGACTGAACAAGCAGATGGTCCACCTGATGATAAGCGGTACTGTCTGCCTATGAACAGTGCATTATCACCTAGGCCACGTCCACTTAGAACGCGCCCTATGTGGCATTGCACTGCGCCCGCCACCCTGAGACATAAAGATGAAAAGTCTCATGTGCCTGTAATTTCACCCATACCTTTCAAACCGGAACACAGCATTGCGAACACTACTGCTTTACGGCAGAAATAGGTATGGTGGTAGTACTTCCCCGGACGAACTCTTTCACAATAAAGCTCTACTACTACTTGTACTCCATTGTACTGATAGGTGCTTCCCTTCTTATTTTTTTTTTTTTTTTTTATGCTACTGGAATGGCTGAGCAAGCAGATGGCCCACCTGATGTTAAGCGGTAACCTCTGCCTATGAACAGTACATTACCTCATAGGTCACGTCCACCTAGGACGCGCCCTATGTGGCATTGCACTGCGCCCGCCACCCTGAGACATAAAGATGAAAAGTCTCATGTGCCTGTAATTTCACCGGCACCCTTACCCTTCAAACCGGAACACAGCAATGCGAGCACTACTGCTTTGCGGCAGAAATAGGTATGGTGGTAGTACTTCCCCGGACGAACTCTTTCACAATAAAGCTCTACTACTACTTGTACTCCATTGTACTGATAGGTACCGTATGTGCTTCTCTTCTTAATTTTTTTTTTTTTTTCATGCTACTGGAATGGCTGAGCTAGCAGATGGCCCACCTGATGTTAAGCGGTAACCTCTGCCTATGAACAGTGCATTACCTCATAGGTCACGTCCACCTAGGACGCGCCCTATGTGGCATTGCACTGCGCCCGCCACCCTGAGAAATAAAGATGAAAAGTCTCATGTGCCTGTAATTTCACCCATACCTTTCAAACCGGAACACAGCATTGCGAGCACTACTGCTTTGCGGCAGAAATAGGTATGGTGGTAGTACTTCCCCGGACGAACTCTTTCACAAAAAAGCTCTACTACTACTTGTACTCCATTGTACTGATAGGCCCCGTATACTTGTGCTTCCCTTCTTCATATTGTAAAACTTTTGTTTCGCAACAATATTCACATATTGTAATATTCAATTATCTCAATACAAATAAACTTGGTCCTAGCAACTTGGTAACTTGGTAATTAGCGCACGAGCGTACGCCAAATTGCACGAATAAGCAAACTAAAAGTTAAAGTTCAATATAAACAGACAAGTGCTAGTTCAGCTAGTGCAAGTACTCGCCCTGTATAAGACTACTTCGTTTCGTTTCGTATGAGGTAGTGCTGGCCTCTGGTGTCAGAGTTTGTCAAGCCGCCCGAGGGCCTCTGACATAAGACTACTAGAAAACTGCTTTTGGATTCGGTGGTGAAAAAACGGAACGGCACATAGCTAAATAAATAAAATAAATAAATAATGCTGTACAAGTTCACACAACATTATCTAGCCCCAAGCTAAGCCAGAGCTTGCGTTATGGGTACTAGTTAACTGATATACTTAATACAATACATTACATCGATAGATATTTTTTATTATACATATAGAAAACAACCAGAACACCCTGAACAAATATCTGCAGATCCCACAAATATTTGTTCCGAGGCGGGAATCGAACCCGCAACCTCCTGCGTCGCAGGCGAACCATCGCCAGCCGCGCCACAGAGGTCGTCAAGCTAAACCTAAGCAAAACCAAGTAATAGCTGAAGGTGTAACTGAAAATTGCTATGTTAAGTCATCATCATCGAGATCTTATCATAGGCTATAGTAGCTAAGAGAGTTGCTCCTTACCAATGTCCGCATATATATTATCGGCTACGCGTAGGTATACCAATGTTCTCAAACATGTTATCGGCTAAGCGTAGGTACTTACCAATGTTCTCATACATTAAATCGGCTAAGCGTAGCTCCTTACCAATGTCCGCATATATATTATCGGCTACGCGTAGGTATATCAATGTTCTCAAACATGTTATCGGCTAAGCGTAGGTACTTACCAATGTTCTCATACATTTTATCGGCTAAGCGTAGGTACTTACCAATGTTCTCATACATTTTATCGGCTAAGCGTAGCTCCTTACCAATGTCCGCATATACTTTATCGGCTACGCGTAGGTATACCAATGTTCTCAAACATGTTATCGGCTAAACGTAGGTGCTTACCAATGTTCTCATACATGTTATCGGCTAAGCGTAGGTACTTACCAATGTTCTCATACATTAAATCGGCTAAGCGTAGCTCCTTACCAATGTCCGCATATACTTTATCGGCTACGCGTAGGTATACCAATGTTCTCAAACATGTTATCGGCTAAACGTAGGTGCTTACCAATGTTCTCATACATGTTATCGGCTAAGCGTAGGTACTTACCAATGTTCTCATACATTAAATCGGCTAAGCGTAGCTCCTTACCAATGTCCGCATATACTTTATCGGCTACGCGTAGGTATACCAATGTTCTCAAACATGTTATCGGCTAAACGTAGGTGCTTACCAATGTTCTCATACATGTTATCGGCTAAGCGTAGGTACTTACCAATGTTCTCATACATGTTATCGGCTAAGCGTAGGTACTTACCAATGTTCTCATACATTAAATCTGCTAAGCGTAGCTCCTTACCAATGTCCGCATATATTTTATCGGCTACGCGTAGGTATACCAATGTTCTCAAACATGTTATCGGCTAAGCGTAGGTACTTACCAATATTCTCATACATTAAATCGGCTAAGCGTAGCTCCTTACCAATGTCCGCATACATTTTATCGGCTAACCGTAGGTACTTACCAATGTTCTCAAACATGTTATCGGCTAAGCGTAGGTACTTACCAATGTTCTCATACATTTTATCGGCTAAGCGTAGCTCCTTACCAATGTCCGCATATATTTTATCGGCTACGCGTAGGTATACCAATGTTCTCAAACATGTTATCGGCTAAGCGTAGGTACTTACCAATGTTCTCAAATATGTTATCGGCTAAGCGTAGGTACATACCAATGTTCTCATACATTTTTTATCGGCTAAGAGTAGGTACTTACCAATGTTCTCATACATTTTATCGGCTAAGCGTAGCTCCTTACCAATGTCCGCATATACTTTATCGGCTACGCGTAGGTATACCAATGTTCTCAAACATGTTATCGGCTAAGCGTAGGTATTTACCAATGTTCTCATACATTTTATCGGCTAAGCGTAGCTCCTTACCAATGTCCGCATATTTTTTTATCGGCTACGCGTAGGTATACCAATGTTCTCAAACATGTTATCGGCTAAGCGTAGGTACTTACCAATGTTCTCAAATATGTTATCGGCTAAGCGTAGGTACTTACCAATGTTCTCATACATTTTATCGGCTAAGCGTAGGTACTTACCAATGTTCTCATACATTTTATCGGCTAAGCGTAGCTCCTTACCAATGTCCGCATATACTTTATCGGCTACGCGTAGGTATACCAATGTTCTCAAACATGTTATCGGCTAAGCGTAGGTACTTACCAATGTTCTCATACATTTTATCGGCTAAGCGTAGCTCCTTACCAATGTCCGCATATTTTTTTATCGGCTACGCGTTGGTATACCAATGTTCTCAAACATGTTATCGGCTAAGCGTAGGTACTTACCAATGTTCTCAAATATGTTATCGGCTAAGCGTAGGTACTTACCAATGTTCTCAAACATGTTATCGGCTAAGCGTAGGTACTTACCAATGTTCTCATACATTTTATCGGCTTAGCGTAGCTCCTTACCAATGTCCGCATATTTTTTTATCGGCTACGCGTAGGTATACCAATGTTCTCAAACATGTTATCGGCTAAGCGTAGGTACTTACCAATGTTCTCATACATTAAATCGGCTAAGCGTAGCTCCTTACCAATGTCCGCATATATCTTATCGGCTACGCGTAGGTATACCAATGTTCTCAAACATGTTATCGGCTAAGCGTAGGTACTTACCAATGTTCTCAAACATGTTATCGGCTACGCGTAGGTATACCAATACTTTACCTTTTTTTCAGGTTTACTCAATTGTTGGAGTCACCACCCAGTTCTTTGTTTACGAGATGTCGACGAAATACATCGCAAAGTCTTTAATTACCGATAATCAGAAGTGAGTATCTTAATATTATAGACTAACATACATATTTTATGCATATTTATTTTATTTATTTATCTTTTCTTTTATTTTTTAACTATAAATAAATAAATAAATAAATAAATAAATAAATAAATAAATAAATAAATAAATAAATAAATAAATAAATAAATAAATAAATAAATAAATAAATATATAAATAAATAAATAAATAATGCTGGACAGTTTACACAACATTATCTAGCCCCAAGCTAAGCAGAGCTTGTGTTATGGGTACTAGATAACTGATATACTTAATACAATATATAACATAGATAGATATTTTTTATTATACATAGAAAATACCCAGAACACCCTGAACAAATACCTGCATATCGCACAAATATTTGTTCCGAGGCGGGAATCGAACCCGCAACCTCCGGCGTCACTTACCGTCAATTAAATTAAGGGATTTTGTTTCGATACCGCTTCCCTATTATTTGTATTACTATTAGCCCATACTGTCCCATTGTTGGGCAAAGGCCTTTCCCCCACTTCCGCCAGTCACCACGGTCCTGTGCAACCGTTTCCCATTCCCTCTCATAGGCGTCCAGTTCATCCCGCCACCTCATGCGTGGTCTGCCGCGACGCCGCCTGGCTGTATTAGGGCTCCATGCCGTGGTGATTTTGGCCCAAAGTTCGTCGGGCATGCGGCAAATGTGACCGGCCCAATCCCACTTTAGTTGCGCGGCCTTCTCTCCCACATCGGCGACTTTGGTTTTGGAGCGCAGTATGGTGTTTCGGATGCGGTCAGATAGTTTAACGCCTAAAATACTGCGTTTCATTGCTCTTTGGCTAACCCTGTAGCGTCGGTAAACAATGCCAGCTAGCTACAATGACCCTGGCACCTCGCCCTCACGAACCGGAGTACATCATCTCCTGATGTTTTCTCGCTATTTCGGGAGAGGTAGATCTTGATAGTTGGCTCGGCGCGGCGGCTTGGTATGATATCTGGCGGCAGGCACGTGCCCACCCTAAGAATAGATCCCTCCGTCTCCTCCTGTGGACGTCGTAATATCAATACTGACTAAGGGATTACAACCGGGAATGGGCAGCAGCATCCACCTTAGTACTTGTCACCAAAACTGCGATCACCAATTCATCCGCCCAGCGTGGTGATTATGGCAAACTATTATATCCAGTAGATGGCGGATGGCGGTGTCAATTAAATTCAATTTTTTCATGAATGTCATGGAGTGGTGTTGCCACTAGTTCGCCAATGTCACGTAGTAAGGCTTGCAAACGATGGAGAAGGTGTGGCGAATTTTACGTAGACAGAGTCAAAGTCAAAGTCAAAGTATGTTTATTGCTGAATAAATGGCACATGCGTGATATAGTGAAATTTGAGTGTATTGCGAGTCTTTTCGAAATGGTGGATTTTTTCCTGTAAAAACTCAGTTTTTCTGCCACCGTTTAAACTGGGTTAGGACTAGACGGAGACTCTTGACAACTTGACTATAAAACTATAATAAATATATCACTTGACATTGGCTAAATTGTTGCAAATAATGCACAGAAGCCATTACCTAAGATAAGAAGAAGAACATTTCAAAAAGATAATTAGACAAAATGTTGGATTCAATGTAATCTACCATGTAAGGGCGTGCAATGACAATTTTATTTACAATAATTTGAATTAAAAATAATAGTAGAAATATGAATACCTAAAACAACACAGAAAATTAAATTAATTAAACATGTCATGAAAATTACAAAAACTAAAATTAAATTATAAGAAATGTCATCACTTGTCAAGAAAAATAACACACATCAAGTAATATAAGTTTTACGACCGCTGTGGCGCGGCGGGCGAACGTTCGCCTGCGACGCACGAGGTTGCGGGTTCGATTCCCGCCTCGCAACAAATATTTGTGCGATCTGCAGATATTTGTTCAGGGTGTTCTGGGTATTTTCTATGTATAATAAAAAATATCTATCTATGTAATATATTGTATTAAGTATATCAGTTGTCTAGTACCCATCACACAAGCTCTGCTTAGCTTTTGGTTAGTTAATGTTGTGTGAACTGTCCAGCATTATTTATTTATTTATTTATGTACAGGCAACATCAGAAGTATCTGAGCAGCTCTTATGTCCAAATAAAGCACTCCTACCAATACTTAGGTAGTAAATAAAATAAATAAATAATGCTGGACAGCTCACACAACATTATCTAGCCCCAAGCTAAGCTGAGCTTGTGTTATGGGTACTAGATAACTGATATACTTAATATAATATATTACATAGATAGATATTTTTTATCATACATAGAAAAAACCCAGAACACCCTGAACAAATATCTGCGATCGCACAAATATTTGTTCCGAGTGCGGGAATCGAACCCGCAACCTCCTGCGTCGCAGGCCGAGCTTTGCCCGCCGCGCCACAGAGGTCGTCAAGGTACAGTACTTTGATTTTCTGAGTTTCTTCAAAAGCACCGGCACACTATTAACGCGCTGCCTTTTCAGGAAGATACTGATTTTCATAAGTGGTATCTTCGCGGGCTGCTGCAGCGCGGCCCTGGTAATTCCCCTGGAGGTGATTCGGGTCCGACAGATGCTGTTGAAGAACCAGTACAAAGGGTTGTTCAACGGCGCCCGAGAGGTGTATAACTCTGGTGGCTTGCTGGCGTTCTATGAAGGACTGAATGCATCCCTGTTGCAGGTATACTTAAATCGGATCCTTGCTTATAGGTATACAAGCAGCGGCCCGCGGTTTCACCTGCGTAAGTCCCGATCCCGTGGGAATATCGGGATAAAAATGTGCCTATGTGTTATTCCGGGAGTCCAGTTATCGAATTAGCGTATCGCCGGTCAGTTTCCTTATTCGTCAATTTTGCTGATTCAACAGTTTACCTTCTGGTAATTTTCACTAGGTTGACAATTTCGCTAGTGGGTCATTTTCCCAAACCTTCAGTTTACTCCTTCGCCAGTTTTGCTAGGCTTCAGTTTCGTAAATTTGCTAGTTTACGTATTTAATTATTCGTCAGTTTGGTCAAATGGTCATTTTCCCTAGATAATCAGTTTCTATATTCGCCAGTTTCACTAGTTGCCAGGGTCTTATAGTCGTGTTTCGGTGTATCAAATATACAAGGGTGCCTAGTTTACTACGAAACCCCAAAATTAGCAAATCATAAACATGACGAGATGGGAAAACTGACAAACTAAACTATCAGATGAACAAGGAAAGTAACGCATTAGGAAAATGACGAAATAGCAAAACTGACAACTTAAGATAATTGAGGAATAAGGAAGTTTGCGAGTCAAGAAACTGCCTTAATAGAGGCTCTGACAATTTAGTGAAACTGGCAAAAAAGGAAATTGGCGAATTAAGAAACAGTCTAATCATTAAACTGTTGAATCAGCAAAATTGACGAATAAGGAAACTGTCTGGCGATACGCTAATTCCAGTTATCTCTATTCCAAATTTCATCCAAATCCATCTAGTAGTTTTTACGTTAAAGAGTAACAAACATACATACATCCATACATACTTACAAACTTTCGCGTTTATAATATTAGTAGGATATGAAGTAGCATAGTAGGACAGGATATATCTACCTACGTACAACACCTTTACAATATATTTGGGTTAGAATTTAGACGTAGGTACGAAAAAGTACCTATCTTAGATGATAATTCTAATAGATTAAATATGTGCCTTTTACCTTCACGGCCAAGGCGCTCTTAAGAGTCCAATAAGCTTCACTTATAGGTATTTTTAGAAAAATCTACACAAATTATGACAACAACAAATACATCGTATTTCCAAGGGCATAAAAGAGCCCAAAATACGATTTAGATAAATTTTCTCGATAAAAAAATCGTGAACCAACCTTTACAACGCGCTTATAACGTAATTATCTCTATAACCTATCAACGTACGTACTTAAGTTACGACGTACGTACTTACGTTGGTACGAGTACAATTTCTATTTTTGATTATGCAGAAAATATATTTGTTTCGAAATTACTCGTATTTATGAAAAATTTACATTAGTGTTTTTTTACTTTATTCTTTATGAGACATATTTTAATTTAATTTTTATATTATGTTTCTTACTTTTTTATTACTTTTTGTGACCTGTTATAATATTAATCTAACCTAAAGGAATATTTACATGCTTTATCTAAGCCACTGAGCACACTGAATTTTGAACTACCTACCCATAATTTTACCATACTTTAGTAGATAAGGTTTTTTTTTTTTTTTTTTTTTTTTTTTTTTTTTCTATGTATAATAAAAAATATCTATCTATGTAATATATTGTATTAAGTATATCAGTTATCTAGTACCCATAACACAAGCTTTGCTTAGCTTGGGGCTGGATAATGTTGTGTGATCTGTCCAGCATTATTTATTTTTATTTATTTATTTTTATATTTGATTCGAGTTTACCTTTATCGCCACAGAAAATGTAGCCGCAGGAATGATTCAAACCTAGAGCTGTAGACAGAATGCGAACAGTTTCAGCAGTAGGTAGGAAGAAGATTGAAAGCGTTCGTCTGGGATTTCTTCCGTTTGATACTGGTGAAATTACAAGTTGAGGCTTTTCATATTCGCATAAAGCATTAATAATGATTTGATGGTCTCCAGATATTGGGCGCAGTGCATGCTACGTAGGCACGTCGCGTCCTAGGAGGACGTGATCTAAGAGGGAGGTATTGGAGTGTTTATAGGCAGGGGCTACCGCTCAACATCAAGTGGATAAAATACCATTTCAGTCAATTAAAAAATATTTTTTAACGAACAAAACCAACTTTAGTGCTTACGATAAACGGGATTCATAACCTAACTTTCGTAGTATTTTGGCATATTTTCTTCAAATTGAAATAAATATTATTAATCAATTCAATAAAAAAAACACAAACGGCGAAGCTATCGAGTAACATACACACAATAACGAGGCTATGAAATCAGTCTTCTGACAAAATCATCGAAGCTATAGATAACATACGACTCAAGTAGCGCAATTTGGACGCGAGATACCATTAAAATCATTTATAGCCAGAGTGCATCTGATTACTATCCCATTCAAAGTCAAAAAAGTCAAAAAGTATTTTATTCATTGAAATCACAAGGATCATCAATCAAGAGCGATGGTAGCCTAACGGTTCAATAGTGCAACTCAGAATCCAACGATACCGGGTTCGATCCTAGGCTCCGCACCAATGACTTTTCTAAGTTATGTGCGGATTTCCATCGCTCTGTGCTTCGGAGGGCACGTTAAGCTGTCGGTCCCGGCTGTTATTGATTAATAGCAGTCGATAAGCCATGTCAGAGGCCCTCGGGCGGCTTGACAAACTCTGACACCAGAGGCCAGCACTACCTACGACGACAAGGATCATTTTGAATCGTCTTAAAAATACATTTACATTTACTCATGTTCCAACGCAACCAGACCTAGGCAACAAACACGGACTGTTTTTTTTTTGATGATCCTTCTTACTAATACTTCTTGTGGAGCGCCTGTGTGGTGCCTCGAGAAACATGGCTAGAATACATTGTTTTATGACGGAGTTCCGGTTCCTACCGGCTCGGCTTATCACCAGATCAGTTCGATGATACCATTTTAATCAGATCCATTTATTTAAATAAGAAAATAAAAAGAGAATTTTCCAAATTTAAAATTCCAAAATGTGAAACAACAAACAATGAAAACAAAATACAAGTGAATTGAGAACCTCGTCTTTTTATGCAGATGTTTTTTTTTTTTTTTTTTATACTACTTGAATGACGGAACAAGCAAGAGGCCCACCTGATGTTAAGCAGTAACCTCTGCCTATGAACAGTGCATTACCTCATAAGTCACGTCCACCTAGGACGCACCCTATGTGACATTGCACTGCGCCCGCCACCCTGAGACATAAAGATGAAAAGTCTCATGTGCCTGTAATTTCACCGGCACCCTTACCCTTCAAACCGGAACAGCAGTGCGAGCACTACTGCTTTGCTGTAGAAATAGGTATGGTGGTAGTACTTCCCCGGACGAACTCTTTCACAAAAAAGCTCCACTACTACTCTACTTGTATTATTGCATTATTGCAGATGGGTCCCCAAGTCGGCATCACCTTCTCTGTGTTTAGCTTCTTACACCCGCGCATTTTGAGCTACATCCCCAAATGTGAGAACGGGAGCTGCAGTCAGACAGACGACAGCGCGCAGAAGCCTCAGCACGTGGCTATGGCCAGCATGATCGCCGGCACGCTCGCTGGCTTCGTCTCCAAGACCGCTACATACCCCTTGGACCTGGCAAAGCGACGGATGCAGATAGGAGTTGAGTAACTTATCACCAGTTACATTTACCTGTACATTTATTCAAACTAATGTACCTACTTCACATATAGAGTCAAAAAAACTTGCGTTTACACCACATGTAATTTTTTTTTTATACTACTTGGATGACGGAACAAGCAAGAGGCCCACCTGATGTTAAGCGGTAACCTCCGCCTATGAACAGTGCATTACCTCATAGGTCACGTCCACCTAGGACGCACCCTATGTGGCATTGCACTGCGCCCGCCACCCTGAGACATAGATGAAAAGTCTCATGTGCCCGTAATTTCACCGGCACCCTTACCCTTCAAACCGGAACACAGCAATGCGAGCACTACTGCTTTGCGGCAGAAATAGGTATGGTGGTAGTACTTCCCCGGATGAACTCTTTCACAAAAAAGCTCTACTACTACTCAATATTAGTAAAACAACTTTTAACACACCATCTGAGGGAGTACAGGTTTTTCTAAGTTTTGCATTCGCTATCCTGACTATTGAATTATGAGTCGATATTTGTTTTTACGTATGGGTTTTAATGAGTTTCTCAACAAGTCCGCTAGGCGTGCTTATCATTTACTGCATACAAAAACGACATTTCGACTCGTAATTCGGTTTTCGTTTTTCCGTGTGGTTCCAAATTACAAACCTGTAAAGCCCTCTGCTGTAACACGGGACTTCGTGTGGTATTCGTGAAATGTTTTATGATGCGAACGGTAATACCGTTCACGCAATAAGATTTTCCCGTAGACTTTTTCTCCCTTTGACATATTCTAATACTTACTATTTATTACACTTTTACAATCAAGTAGGTAGTTACTAATAGACCCCGACCCGCGCAATATGATTTTCACTTTACCTTTTCACTGCCTAATAGAGGGCGTCTTTTAAGGTGTTTGGGAGAATCGTTCTATTTATCTGTCCTAAATATTTCCTACTGTAGATTTTCCATACAATTTTCCCTTGTTATACATTACCGAGTTACATTACCAGCAATGTACAAGGAAAACATGCGTAAATTCAATCAATTTATCCAAACACAAGCAAGCAAGAAGGTAGCAAATAACTTTTAAAAATTAAGAAAAGAGTTTTAAGCCTTTGTCTTTCTTCAAATATAATAAACCTGTCTAAAGCGATTTGTTTTAAAATCTTTTGTTTTTCAGAGTCACCATTCTGATTCGAGGTTTAAAGTTCCAAGCACATCAAAAAACTTGATCAAGTGCACAAGGTTATATACATGCTTCAGCCAGGCTTGCAAGAAGGAAGGCTTCATAGGCTTGTACCGAGGGTGGAGGGTTACTATCTGCAAGGCACAGCTTACCAGTTTAGTGGCCTTTACAACCTACGAGCTGATGGGCTATGTGTTCAGAGAAATAATCAATAAATGAGTGTTGTGACTTGTGGTACGTCAACATAGTGGAAAGTACTCGAAACAATCAATTGAAGTTGATAGAGTTCTTGCAACGTGAGTCACTGCTGCCAGCAGCTATATTTGTGCCAGTACTCCAGTTCTCATCATAAAATTACTCAAAAAAACTTGACATTAAGAATCTCTTCCTCAGTGTTTATACGTCTCAGCCATGTTTAAGTAGTAGTAGAGCTTTTTTGTGAAAGAGTTCGTCCGGGGAAGTACTACCACCATACCTATTTCTGCCGCAAAGCAGTAGTGCTCGCATTGCTGTGTTCCGGTTTGAAGGGTAAGGGTGCCGGTGAAATTACAGGCACATGAGACTTTTCATCTTTATGTCTCAGGGTGGCGGGCGCAGTGCAATGCCACATAGGGCGCGTCCTAGGTGGACGTGACCTATGAGGTAATGCACTGTTCATTGGCAGAGGTAACCGCTTAACACCAGGTGGGCCATCTGCTAGTTCCGTCATTCAAGTAGTACAAAAAAAAAAAAAAAAAAAAAAATTACTGAACAATGTGCCTGCACAGTACCAACGATTACTATCCTCAGTGCTTTTTAGTTGTATTCTCAACTAGATCCTTAACTTTTTACCCAATTGAGTTCGATTGTTCTTTTCTTTCCTGGTCAAGATTTTTAAAGTAATTTACTCGTTAGTAATGGAGAGTTGTATCAGTATTCAAATTGGGCTCCATTCAAAATTGAATACACCAAAATTTGAAAAGTAATGTCAAATTTTCTGTACCTTCCACCTCAATATTATTAATAAATGCCTGTTTACTAACCAATTTTCGCTAACGTAGTTATTTATTCTATGAATTACTTAAAATTTAAACTAACTATTGCTGAATTACTATGAGATTTCTTCAATTCACAGCATTCCCAAACAATAAGATAGTGATTAAAATGTTGTAAGTATATGTACAATGTCTAGTTGCGAGTTTTTTACAGTGATTAAATGTATTTTAAAAATGTGTTGTTTGTAGTTTCAATACAGCATTTGACAGCTTGTAAAAAAGTATTTTTGTGTAGGCAGGCGTGGCGCACTCTGTACTTTAGGTAGCAAGCTACAAGTAACTCCATCAGTCGGCCTACCTAATTCAGTGCATTGGGTTGCCGCCTTAGAGCATCTGCAGGCCTCCGCAGATTTGCCGCGCGCCGCCAGGTCTTTACGCGCCACGCTTCGTGTATATAACGAAGTCTCTGTACCTACCTAAACGCCTACTACATTCAGTTTCATAGACAGGGTACACACAAGTATAGGTATGTACACAGCGTGATGCCTGTCTACTTAGTTTAAAATTTGCAGACATTGTAAAATTGTTTTCTGATCTAATGCTATATTTTAAAAGTAATTAATCACAAAAGGAGAATAATAGTTAGAAATAGCTGTTAGAATGGTATCGACACAGACAAAAATAAACTTCTCTAACTCCTTAATCATTAAATTTCATGCAAATATCAGTCATCGCCAGGGTTGGCAATGTTTAAAACAGGAGTTTAAAACACTGGGAAAAATGAATACTTACTTGTTTAAAACAAGTTTTAAAACATTTTCAATCTCTAAAATATGCTTTACAAAGACAGTTTTTTTTTAACATTTTTGTTTTCCAACCTGGGGGGTTACTATGAGCTCTTATATCCATTCAGTTCAAGAACTATTCAGTACAAAATATCGGTTCATCGTTGACATTTTTCATCGTTGAATAACTTTAATCGCAGAAGTCTGTAGACCCTCTGCGATTGTGCCTTTAAATATAGTTGCGGACATCACGGAACCAATATTTTGTACTGAATAGTTTATCAACTGCATGGCAATAAGAGCTCATAGTAACCCACCTGGTCTTCGCATTACACGATAGGTTATCCGTCAAGCTGTTACCACACTATCGTGATATGGTATATCTCTGTCTGTCTGTCTATTACCACAGAATATATATAGTGCAGGAACTTTAGCATATCACTTCGGAAAAATTCCAACTAAGCTGAAAATTTGTATACACGTACCTTTTAGCTACCCAAATAACCTCTAAAAAGTCCCACGAGTCCAGAGGTGTGCATAACTTTTAACGGCTAAAAAACGGTGTACCACATAACACAAAAATCACTGAACTGATTTGGATGGGACTTTCACTGTTCGTAAGTTTATGATCCAACTTAGTAACTAGGGTAGTTTTGTTCATGCAGACATCCACCAAAAAGGGTGGAAAAAAGGGATAAAGTTTTTAGGGAGTTTTAGAAACTACGAACGTCTTTTTGAAACTTCACTAAGAATGAGGGAAATTAATAATCAAATATTTCAAAGATTTCCAAAAACAACTCCATTGGGGCATTGTAGCTGTAACCCAATCCTCAATCCTGAACCTCACACTTGCCCGGTTCCTTATATCTCAGTAGTTCCTCCTTATTAATTTTAAGGTACCTACTACTGAAACTTTAATGTCGCCGTAGTTCTTTTAAAATAAGTTCCTGAATAATAACACAATTAAGCATCAATTAAATGAAGAATGACTTGTATGATCACAAATAAACACAAATATATTATTTTTAACACATCATTTATTTCTTTGGCTCTTAAAACTAACAGTATGGTAACTAAATGAATACTGGTAACAACTTATGATATGACTTTCCATCATCATTGGAAACTGTTTTTAATGAAAACTTAGTATTATAAAAAAACTAATTCTGTGGTTTTGAGCAATAGGCATGATGACAGTATCAAAAAAACCAGTGACATAATTGGTCATTCAACTGAAAATATACATTTTTTTTAACTTTAATTATCAATGCGAGATTATTACTGTTTTAATAAAATAAGATTCATGCCCCAACTTTCATGAGCTTCACAAGCGTGAACCAAAAAACATGGTTAAACGCTGGCTCTGCTTTGATTCTAAAATCGTGACGTCACAAGCAACGCCATGACACCTGCGAGCGTTTTGTCGCAAAATACAAAGTTTGTTTAAAATTTGCTATTAAACGTTAGTTTTAAGCAGCAGATAATTTTTGGTAATAGTAGTACAATAAAGAATAGGTTTTCAAAATCAGTCATCATGCCTATTGTGCAATATTATGTTGGCATTGTTTTACAAGGCCTCCTACTACATCCATACAACGGAATAAGTCTTAAAAAAACTGTTTTTTTTACAGTCTTTTGAATTAATATTTTAAGTATAAATGAAGGCTATGATTGCAACAAATATTTCTGAAATATTATTATGTGTGGATATTTACGTGGAATACTATTATTAATTTTAAATTGCAGTTGGAAAATGCACCTTTAAATCTCGCTATCCAAAATGTTTCCAACTTCCCATTTTTCCCTCAAATACTTTTTTTACTCTGACCACAGCTCACAGCCATGAACAGCAGAACAGCTTGCTTCGGGTTCTTTGACTCTGAATCTTGTCTGAGTCCATAGTACTTGATGATGATGATGTCCTTGTGATGGGTGATGACGACGATGTGTTTGTACTTTACCTGTGGAAGACATAGATTTTAATTGAAGAACAAAAATCGTAATAAAGGACGGAGTCTTAGGCCTAGATAAATGGATGTTACTTACTATTACGTAACATTGTCCCTAACACTGTCTACCATGCGTGTTTTAACATTTGTGTGACAGGGATAGCGACAGTGCTCAGCATTAGTGCGTGTTATGTATCGTCTATTCATCTAGGCCTTAGGATGGACAGAGAGACAACTTTCTAATGGAAGCTTAGTATTCAGCCTAGCACCGCGGTGATCTATGAGGTAACTGATTAGTTAGCAAAATTATGATCATGTTTTTTTTTAAATGTTTTTTAAAACAATCATTTATGATATTAGGGGTCAGCACGGTGTGCTGATCACAATGAGCCTAAACACGGCCAGTCTACTATTATCCATCGAGGAGTTCCGATGTCCGCCTTTCGTCTCCATATCAGATAGCTCGCGGCCACCATAATATTGTATTGTCATTGGAACTTGACAGGTATACCAAATTAGGCTAGAAATAGAATAGAAGCTAAGAATAGAAGCTGTAATGTACCTTAGCCTACAACAAGTAGTAGAAAAATCAGTTCCAGCCATGTGACAGCGACTCGCTCTCCCAGCCGTGGTGCTCTTCGTGGTGCTCGTGCACGGGCACGAAGACCTTCTTCTCCACCAGCTCGTGCTTCACCACGGGCACGGGCACGTGCTGAACTACAGGGTACGGCACGTGCTTGTACACGGGCACTTCCTTGATGACCTGCACTTCTTTGATGACGGGCACGTGCACGGGGACATGCACCTTAGACACGTGGTGATGGTGGATGGTGTGGACCTTGTACGGGACATGGATAGTCACGTGTTTGCTGGAAGGGAAGAGAAGGTTTGGTTAATTATGTGTTCGCAAGCAAATATATCTAATAATAACATAACACCTAACAGTCACATACATAAATAACATAAAATAAAATGGCATTTATTCCTTACACTATCAGTACAAACAAAGGATATAAGTGTAAAAATAATATTTAGGCTAGTGTAAGAAAAAAGGTCGAGAGCTCAGCTACGCTGTTTTTTCGCAGTCGTCATAGCAGCCATGATACTAGGAAGCTATCCGCTGTTCCAAAACAAAAGTGCCCAAACATAGTCCTGATCCCTACAGGATCCCCTATGTCGTGGGTATCAGGAAATACGAGTACCTGGTACCACAACACCTAGACTCAGAACAAATATTTGCAGTTCATAAAATTGTTGTGCCGTAGCGGGAATCAAACCGCAACCTCTCGCATCTAAGCGGGTACTCGTCCGCCACGCCACAGGGAGTGCCATGTAATACTGAAGACGAATCGTCAGCTCTTGCTTTGAAGACGTGTTATGAAATTAAAAATGGGGACCTGTACCTAACAGTGAGACAGAAAGGTAGAATAAAAAAGTACGTGTCAAAACGGTAAACGAAAACATCTTGAGGAATCCTTAGTTTTCCCTACTGACGCTCACAATAAAAGGCTTTTCATAGCCACACACAGAGCTGGTGACAAAGAATAAACCAGTGCCGTGAGAGAAGATGTAATGTTGTTCTATCTTACAAGACAACAACAACAATACAACAATATTACGTTTTCTTTGAACGCTTTTGAGTGACGTTTTGCTTACAAATTACATACTTTCTCCATCATACGAGGGAAATGAACGATTTCCAGCAGAATGTGACCATTCATTATGCAATCGAGATTATTATGTACGCAATTTGCGTACGCGGGTCGTGGAAACTGCGATCCGACGATTTGGACATGTGAGTGACGAGTAGCAAGACATTTACTTGTCGAAGGATGTTGCCTGTAAAGATGGAACCCATGCTTGCACCCACTTATTTATTTATTTTCGGCAAAATATACTGAAATACTTGATTTTGGCAAAATGTTACATTCCTGCAGCATTTTTGACAGAACATTTAGGGAAATGCGGTTTTTCGAAGCGAACCTTTATTTCAATTTCATGTGTTTTTTGTAAAATACTGTGTATATTTTTTTTGTTTTGGGCACAGCATTTACATGTTCCAAGTTAATAATGCAGAACACGTTTAGAATCCGGTTACATTTAATTTAAATTATTTTCTATAGTGTGATGACAGAGAGTAGTCTTTAAGCCTTCTCCAGTTACCTACCAATTTGTCTATAGTGACTTGAATAGCAATAAGCTCGTTGTAGTGACGTATGACTATTGAACATTGTATTCAGACCAATGCTTACGAATGTATACTTTCGTTATATATCTTATAACAACAGGTTTTTGTAAGTTCTGTATAGAAATCCCTGAGAACATTTGCTTCAAAAAACACCTTTTGAAAGTTGTTTTCAAAGTTCGTGAAAGCGAGAAATCAAAACACAAACAGTCATTGCAAAATATCACTTTGTATAAATTCAACGGTTTGTGACATATTTATTTACCAATCATCTTGATAATTCTATTGTTTTAAAGCTAAATTATGCGAATTACTAACGTTCAGCTCCGATGGTTTCCACGGCCATAATGACCAAATTATGGCCACATCTCATACTCTGGTTGTTACACATTATCAGATGCGTGGGCGCGTGAAGAATAGTGATAAGGTTCCCGACTAATTGGAGTATTGCTAAACATCTCATTATTTAAAGTTTTTTTGATGGTTTATAAGTATTGGTATAATTCTTGACATAAATTGTTTTCTTACGAGTACCTAGTGGAAGGGTCTTCTCGCTTATTACCCGGACTTTGTAAGAAAGGCAATTACGCTTTATTTCACCAACACATTTGTATGATAAATTGTCACTAACGCATCCAGTTTGTCGCTTTTTGTTGCAGATTTTCTCTATTCTTGTGTGGGTTGGTGAAATATAGAAATCACAAAATACTAAATGATCATTTGTTTTAAAAAAAACAAAAACGCAAAAACGTCGGGGTGTTAATAAGTTTGACGTGTCTGCGTGTGTGGCTGTGTGTTTATCTGTGTGTGTGTCTGTCTCTGGCATCGTAGCTCCCGAAAGGATGAAGTTTTTTTTTGTTTGTTTGAAAGGTGAATTTGTTGGGAGTGTTCTTAGCTATGTTTGATCAAAATCGGTTCAGCCGATTCATGGCGTAGAGTTTTTTTTTTAATTTTTACGAAATTAATTACCTACTTGTATCTAAATTGATCTAAATCTATACTTATAATATTATAAAGCTGAAGAATTTGTTTGTTTGTTTGTTTGTTTGTTTGAACGCGCTAATCTCCGAAACTACTGGTTCGAATTGAATAATTATTTTTGTGTTGGATAGTCCAGTTATCGAGGAAGGCTATAGGCTATATAACATCACGCTACGACCAATAGGAGCAAAGATATAGTGGTAAATGTGTAAAAAACGGGAGAAATTATAAGTAATAAAATATCGCGGGCGGGCTGTTTTTCACCGGGGGCTACCCGTGCGAAGCCGGGGCGAGCCGCTAGTGTTATATAAATAGGAAGTAAATGACACCTGGCGTCACATGGTGTAGGTAATGAAGTAAGTCAACCACGTCTTATCTCATAGGCTCTGTTACATGCGGTCCAGTGCTCCACTTTTGGACCAACCACAAAGCCCAGATTCTTACCACCGGTTACGCTGACATTACTAGTGAAACTGCAGGACGTTCTTACGTTTTATTGCCTCAATTTATTGCAATCTAGCTTATCACCAACCAAAGTAAATCATGCCCGTTGCTTAATAACTAGCCCAGTAAATTTCTACTGATATATATATCTTTATCTACATCTACACTAATATTACAAAGCGGAAAGATTTGTATTTTTGTATGTATATGTTTGTAATGAATAAACTCAAAAACTACTGTGCCGATTTCCAAAATTCTTTCCCCATTAGAAAGCTACATTCACCCTGAGTGACATAGGTTACCAGTGGGGCGGCAGAAGGGGGGGGGGGCTGTTTATCTTCCTAAAAATACCCGTGCGAAGCCGGGACGAGTCGCTAGTATATAATATAATTCATGCAAATATTCTCTTCAATAACAAAACAAGGACAAAATCCGTGGAGAAAGGAACACTTATAACATACCAAGAATATCAATTTGAAAACTGGTTCCTAAGTGCATCTTGATTTGACCTACTGCACTCCATCTCACTGTAACCCGTTGTTATGTAATTGGTATTAAACAGATCTCGATCGAATATATTGAAAACGTATTTTTGTCTGCAATTTTTATGTTATTTTAGCTTCACGTTTTTTTTTCCTGGTATTCTGTAATGTTCGATTATGAATTCAATTTAAATATTTTGGTAGATAACTCTTACTATGGTCTTTATTTATTCAATAAAATAATAGGATTTAACATTAAATCTAGATAGATAAATAAATAAATAGATAAATTTTTGGTAGATAGTATTTTTCATCTATACAACTACTTTTAGAGTAAGGAATTTTAACGCCTTTTTCCCCGAAGGGGTAGGCAGAGCCTCAATGGGCCGCTTTTCACAGTGGGTTACACCATCGTGGTCTTTTCTCAGTTATTGATAATCAAGTAAAACATAAATCTAAATCATCGCGTAGAATTTATCTTGCAGTATTTAAACAAAGCGTTTTATATCCTGTCAACACGAGATTCCTATGGCGCCAGATTACATCGATTTTAGATTCACTTTGAGGATTTCGCTTTCAAATTAATAACATTAGTGCACGACAATAAGCTCAGGATTCAACAGGTTTATATTAAAAGCATCGATATGTGAGTAATCTGCAACTTTTTTGCAAATTTTCACTGTGTTCAATTAAGTATCACTTTAATTGGTATGGGGGCCAATAATATGGTAATGTTTTTCGATCAGAGTTAGAGACGAAGAGTGAGAATTTAGTTTGAAGAAGAACTGTCTTTATTTATACCTGTTGTATAAGAGTCAGTACCTACCTGCGAACCCAACTTTTTGTTATTTGGAAAAAAGAGCAACATAAGTATCAGAGAGTGACTTTTCTAAGTTATGTGCGGATTTCCATCGCTCTGTGCATCGGAGGGCACGTTAAGCTGTCGGTCCCGGCTGTTATTGATTAATAGCAGTCGATAAGCCATGTCAGAGGCCCTCGGGCGGCTTGACAAACTCTGACACCAGAGGCCAGCAGTACCTCATACGAAACGACGACGAGAGAGTATCAGAGAAGACATCGAAACCAATATAAGCTTTTAAATAATAAAACAACTAACCTATAAATGTCTACTAGTACATCATCAATTGCATAGTTTGGTATGCTAATGAGTTATTCAACTACCTTAAGGAAATCATTTGCAGCGAGACGTATTACGTAACGTGATCACTCTCCTTTTAAATTAATAGTCTGTAATCGAAACGAGTTCCGCAAACATTTAAACGAAAGCACCCAGTTAATAAACCGAAGGTATCAATTAATATAAACATGGGCTTGTTCGAGACAAATGTTTAATGCAAGAGTAAGGCACTGGCAAAATCGGTTCGTTTCGGTAGTGCTGGCCTCTGGTGTCAGAGTTTGTCAAGCCGCCCGAGGGCCTCTGACATGGCTTATCGACTGCTATTAATAAATAACAGCTGGGACCGACAGCTTAACGTGCCCTCCGAAGCACAGAGTGATGGAAATATGCACATAACTTAGAAAAGTCATTGGTGCGGAGCCTAGGATCGAACCCGGTATCGTTGGATTCTGAGTTGCGCTATTAAACCGTTAGGCTACCATCGCTTTAATGTTCGATGTAACGAATAAACTGGGTTATTAATGTTATCTAAGCCGGCCTCATGACCAAAACGTTATTATTTAATCATTAACAAAGAGCACATCCATTCTCAAGTGTTGCAAAATATTGTTCCAGTCTGCATGACAATGCACTTTATTAAATTCAAAGCCTCTTTGGAACGTAACCTTGTTATTTTTTGTGTAATCAAAGTAATTTTCTTGATATCCCGTAAATACGTACTAAGGTCCACAGACCATCCCCTTAGAACTTTTTTATAGTAGTAATAAAGTTTTGGCGACAACACAATAATCTTCTTTTTAGTTCGAAGCATCATGCTCCTGTAGTAATTGGAATTTATTTCTGCTCATAATTTAAATACCTATCTTTTTTTTGTATACTACTTTAATGACGGAACAAGCAGATGGCCCACGTGATGTTAAGCGGTAACCTCTGCCTATGATCAGCGCATTACCTTATAGGAATAGTGGAAGAATAGAGTAATTAATAATGACGTCATAAACGTGAGCTATTATCTCATAAGAGTTTTGTAATATGTATATAGTTACTATATTGGTGTATTATTTGTTTAGATAAACATCGTAACTACTTAAATTTTAAAGCACTAATAATTATGATAGTTACACAATAAATAAAAGGTTCGTCTGCAATCACACTCATAAAAAATTATGCATAAAATGCAAAACATCGCAACTCGTTATTAACAAAATTATATAAGTTAATCTGAATATTATGGTAGTATAAGATTTGTAGCTGTTATTTCTGGAAGAAAGTGTCAGCTGAGACAGTGATGAAGCAATGGTGGCGATGAGCTCACCACTTGTCACGTCTATATTCTCACCATGGTGCAACCCATGGTGAAAAGAGGCCAATTGATTCTCTGCCTACCTTTTCGGAGAAAAAGGCGTGTCTCTATGTATGTATATTCATATTTTAAATAATAATGGTAATTTCATTTAAAAAAAAATAATGACGCTGCAGATACGCATAGCGTCGTAAAAATAATGTGTACTATCATGAGCTTATTGCAGAAAATGATGTCGGTTACACAATAATTAATAAGTACTCCGCACCTCCACTTTTTACTCTTATTCGCGGCCTTGACTGACGTAACTGTACAGAGCACCAACGTTCTACACAGACTTATGGCGCGCGCACACCTAACGAGTACAGTGGCGAGTCAGTGTCCAGAATCCCAATCTGTTTACTAGGCCGAGTAACCGCTGTTCGCCACTCGCCACTGTACTCGTTAGGTGTAATCAATGCTTTACGTTTAACTATTTTTGATTTTGCTCTTTTATTCAGAGACTATTATTACTTTTTGGCGTGTACGATACAAGTTCACTGTCACTATTTTAGTTCTTTCGGTTCTTTTGTAATTGTTGTTATTTATTGAGCGGAAACAATTGATTTCATGCTATCTGGCGGCGTGATTAGAATGAATGAAATTTGTTGTTCTGGCTGGTTCTATTCTTTGAACGAGTGCTGCATGTGCTGGTATTTTATCATGGGATCCCACAAAAAACTTGTAACTTGTATATCGCGACCTTGAGGTCAAACTTTCGAGTTTCAAAGATTTTCCGAATCACTTAAATTGTTTGTAAATTTTTAATATCGGGTTTCGATCGTGCCCTGATTGGAATCTCCTTAGATACGTAAATGTGACGTAGAACGAAGGTGGTAGCCGAATTATGCAACTCAAAGGAGCTGAGTGGGAAACTTTGGCAAGCTTTGGTGATGGCAGGTGGAGTAAGGGAATACACGAACGGCCTTGATAGGTTTGCCAGGTATGTGAGATTGTTGCCGTGGAGTGAAAGACCTGGATACAAAAGGCCCAGAACATACTGGAGTTGTGTTTGTAGGAGGAGGTGCAGAAATGGGTTAATACAAGCCGCCAATGATGATTGTGAAGGGTTTTGAATACTTACTGTCCTCCACCGAAACCGCCGGGGGTGGGAGCAGCTACGGCGGCAGCAACCAAGAAGGCAACGAGCTGAAAATAGTAAAATATATAAAATTTGGATACCAATACCTAAATAATCAAAAGAAAAACAATAAATCAAGTTGGTAATAGGTATTACACATATTCACAACTTAAATATCTTCATAGAGGCTGAAGATGTAAATGTTAAAAAAAAACTTTGCCCACGAGTGGAAAAATAAAGAATTACGGTTTAGAATACAAATAGTGGACTCGGAAAAAACTAGTTATTATAACAGCAATCATCATTTGCTTATAAATTGATTACAATTTGATATAAATTGATTACAAAATTAATATTTTTTCATTATGGTTTGTAACTTAACACTGTATTTTGAGAAGATACAAATTTGCAAGTGTTTACGTAATTTTTGAACATTGAACCAGCGTTATCCATGTTCACCATAAATAACTGCGCAATTCCTTAGCGAAAGGAACTCCAATCCTTGCTCTTAAGTTTTAAGTTTACATAGTATCTTATTTTTAATAATTATGATCAAGTAAGTCAAACTAATTCTTTCATTAGTTTGTCGCATGGTTTTGCTAGAGTTCAAGTGTTACCAAATATATTTATTTTTATTGGGGTGATAGAGTATTTTTTTTAATTGCTGATCAGGAGGTTTTAATTGAATAGGATTGTCACGTCACTTTTCGCGGTCTCTCCATCCCAGGACAAGATTCAATGATATTATTTATATTAGCGAAGAAAACGCTGGTTTGCTTTTCCGGGAAGGTTAACAAAATTAGGACATCACTCAGTTGTTATTAGAAATTTATGAAAAAAGAAATTAGAAAAAAAAATGTTTTCAAAATAATTAAATGATTTTGTGGAATTTAATGATATGAAAAAGATTTTAAACCGATTTTAAAATCATAACATCATCAATATAAACGTGAAAGTTTAGATATCTGAGTGTTTGTTATGCTTAAAAGCAACTGAACCGATTTTAATTAAATGTGGTGTTAATACGACATCGTGACCGAGGAATAACATGCTACTTATTATCATAGTATGCGAACGAGATGTGGGCAGTTTTTTTTAATAAACTTTCTATGAAAATTAATGTAACACTTGTTTTCCGGGATGAGGAGGAAAATTTACACATCACTTTACACGGGATAATTTAAAAATAAGTTAAGCTTTGTAAATTTGCATTTTATGTTTTGGGACTGGTTTTTAGATCTCTATAAAACTATTCTGGATTATTTATATTTTTTAATATTTGTATCTTTATAAAAGGGCACTGGAGACTCACAGCGAGTTTTGCGTACATCTTGCTTGGCTTGCTGGACTGATTCAGTAAACACTTGGTTTGTAGAGACTGACTTACTTTCTACTTATTCGTAACGAGCCACAAGCTTATATACTCGAACATTGCGGGTCTGGGCATTGCATAATCTAGCCCCTAGTTCATCCCTACTAGTAAGTAACAGGTTAACCGAACACATTTCGGAAAGGTTCAGCTCTCTTGAAATTAGTTAAGAGAAAGGAGTCTTCGTAAATTGGTGGGGCTATAGGTGGGGTGCATTTGCGAAGGCCCGCCCGGTAACATTTCGAGTGACTTCTAGTGACTGTGTGATGGAGATCGTGCTCTAAATTGAAAAATGATTTTTTGGTATTCGATACGTTCTAGTCAAAATACTTGTGTAAAATGTGGTTATTTCTTAGTGAAAATATAAAAACAATATAAAGGTAACCTGCTTGTGTGACCTAGAATTAGTCCCATTTATAAAATAATCAACAATGTACAATAGCTTTTTACGTAGACATTAAAATGTTTTTTGTCCAACGTAATTTTATTTCTTATTAATTTTATCCGCTTACTGTCATAACTAGGTACACTCTAACACGTTTCAGTTAATTTTGAAACTCACCCGTAAAGGACAACCTTGCAGAAACGCAATAAATATAAATTGTTGAATTCTGGGTATAGGTTGCAAAAATCGAATAAAAGTTTTGTAGGAAATTCGGTGCGCTTCTACAACAAACTACCTAAACATATAGTGGATTTAACAGAAAAGGGATTTAAGAGATGTATTAAACTTAGCTGACAGAGAAGCTTGGGATGACAAGGAATAAGGTAGCTTAAGTTCTGACAAAGCCCCTGTACAGCTACTTGCCCTTGTTTTAATTTAATTAATTTTATTGACAAGGCCTTTATACAGCCGCTTAAAATTTGACATCGTTCTACTGTTTTATTTTTTTTTCGTTGTGGTAATATGACAAAGCCCCTATACAGCTGCATCTATTATCAACATGTTTTTTTTTTCTTCTATATTTTGCTATAATGTACATTGATGTGTAAATGAATTGACGTAACTAAGTGTTCCCTGAGATCCTACAGCTTGAATAAATATATGAATATGAATATGAATGAAAGCACTATTAATAATAGTAGGTAGATCAATACACCACAAACAAATATATTATAAATAGTAGAATAGAGCAAATAGGGGAATTAAACTGGCAACGATCAAATAGCTTATGAATAAAATAAACTTTAGGAAACAAGTGTACCTATAATTAAATTAATTAAACTATAATAGTAGAGTAGCATTTTAACGAAACTGTGTAGAAGACGATATTTACGTAGATTTAAGACATTCCGTTTGTTATTGTTAAGCGAATGTAATTTTACTGTTTTTGTTGGTAAGTTATTTGTTTCAATCAGAGCTAAAATGTTAATCGTATATGGTATATTTTTTCTATTGTTATGATATATCTTGAGATTAATACTCTATACTATATTTTACCTATTTTATCTGTCGCTTACTGCATCCTTGTAAGTAAACTCCACATAATCACTAGCACTATTCAAGAAAATAAGTAGATATTAGGTATACCCAGCTATAAGGTTTGGCAAGGTGCGTGCGTAAATGTTCTAAATACATTTTGTAATTGCCCCCTAGTTGGATAGGTATCCTCAAAGATTTGATGACATCATAACATACATACATACATAATCTCACGCCTGTTTCCCGGAGAGGTAGGCAGAGACCACAGATAAACATAATATAGATAACATAACATAGATCATAAATTGATACAAAATTCATTATTGCACATAAAAGTAGTACAAAAGCGAACTTAATACTGTAGAACATTATCTTCCAGACAACCATCATTTATTGCGATAGGTGGTGGCAGAGCATCCTTTATGAGAATTGAAATTATCGTGGTTGGGAATCATTTTAAAATAGATAGCGGCTTATTAACACTGTGCTCATGATGAAGAGGCTTCTGAATTCAGTCTCGAAACGTCAAAAAAGCGACGAAATACAGTGAGAATAAGCCGTTATTTATTTTATTTTAAAATCCTTCATGAGGATTAAACTCTTGAGTGTATGTTTGGAGATAATTGTGTTTTAATAATTTATGTTTCCACCTGGATAGTGAAATTCGGAGCGACTCAATATCAGCAGCCACAATTCAATTCAAATAATTCAATTCAATTGTCTGGTAACCGGAGAACAATGTTCACATGACTCGTTCAGAAAGAATGATAGGGTACCTTGTAAGGTAAGTAATAAAACACGCAGTACCAACGTATTACAATTTGTATGGATGCGCATTACCTTCCGTAAGTAGTTTGTATAGTTAGGAGTATGTTTTATGAGCGTGTTTGCAGCGCGATGCGATTGTTGATGAGCCCCGCCAAATGATATAATTGCTTGGCGACTGCGTTGAGCGTTATTTTAGCCGACCTTAGAAAAAGGAGACTATTAAGTATATATTTTTGGTTACAGATCCATCAACTTATCTTTAGAATGAAATGTAAGGAGACGATATAAAACTATAGATACATTTTATTCTACAGATAAGTTGGTGGATCTGTAACATAATGTACTCTTGAAAGAAGGTAACAACAGATCACTTTGTTGTCCATGTGTCTGTCATGTCCGTGGTCCGTGGCCTGTCAAGACCATTCTTCACAGAAAAGGCTAAGCTCAAAATTTCTACTATACCTACATAAAAGTCTGTGCAGTCCTAATAGCTCTCCTTCTTATGAGGCTAATAGTGTTCCTTCAATGCATTATAAAGATAAGGCAGATAATGTCAAATTTCTGTATGAAAATGAAGAAAAAAAAAACTCATAACTCTGAAATTTGATATGCTTGGAGCCTTTGTGCCACAAAAAGTCTAAAATTGAAGAAATTTTGCATTTCTACACCTATATTGGACTAGTGAAGTTAGTATGTCAAGTCGGAGAGGTCCGTTTATATAATGGGTCCCTCGGTCTACAACAGGCTGCCGGACACGATTAACGATGCAACTTCCATAATTGTTTTTAAAAATCGACTGAAGAAATGGCTTCTTGACAGTATATTTTATTCTGTAGCAGAGTTCTACGAATTGCCAATTATTTAATTTATATCAAATACTATTAATATTATGCAATTCTAATTTTATTTATTATAACCTTTATATTAAGTCAATATATGAATTTTTATATTGACCTTTTCTGACCTGTAACTTGGCGTTATCAATAAATGATTTGTATTTGTATTTGTATTTGTATGAAAAAGTGTCTGAAACTCAAAAAGGACCCTGACGATTTCTAAATAATGTACATATCGGAACCTTCAGAGCGCTAGTCTCGCTCGCACGTTTCTGTTTAATTTATGTATAGATACACCGATTACGCCTCGATGGCTAGTCCGATTAGATTAAGACTTTTTCTTTGCTGTGCGTAGATTTTTAACCAGCAGATTAGCTTACTGATTATCTGACGGAGTGCAGTTAGGTCAATTCGAAAAGTTCGGTAAAGTTTTAAATATTTTTTAATTGACTCTTTATTTCAAGTTGTTAGTTTAAAAACAAATGTTTAATTGGCTGTTTATGCTGTAATTTTGTGATAAAAACAAATATAATTTACAAATCATGATTAACATCCTGCTGATAGCGTAAATTACTTTTCAACACACTTGCTCATAAAGTAGCTCTAATTTCACCGCTATAAGGCACATAAATGGCGCCTCAGCGGTAATCACCAACATTACACACTAGTACCATAATGTACTATTAAATTGGTTATTAATCCTACTAATATTATAAATATCAAAGTTTCAATGATTGTTACACAATGATGCCGAAAAAACTGAAACAATTTCGATAAAATTTGGTACACAGATAGGTTATGTCTGGATTGAGATATAGGTAATTTTTTGTACCAGTAAACCGCAAATGGAGCCGCGGTTGGTCTCTAGTGTATCTAAGTGAATACTAATGAATACTCATATATAATGAGTTCTGTTATGTTACTAGTAAGTATAGTATTCTATTTTAGTAGTAGTAGAGCTTTTTTGTAAAAGAGTTCGTCCGGGGAAGTACTACCACCATACCTATTTCTGCCGCAAAGCAGTAGTGCTCGCATTGCTGTGTTCCGGTTTGAAGGGTAAGGGTGCCGGTGAAATTACAGGCACATGAGACTTTTCATCTTTATGTCTCAGGGTGGCGGGCGCAGTGCAATGCCACATAGGTTGTGTCCTAGGTGGACGTGATCTATGAGGTAATGCACTGTTCATAGGCAGAGGTTACCGCTTAACATCAGGTGGGCCTCTTGCTTGATCCGTCATCCAAGTAGTATAAAAAAAAAAAAAAAAAACTTTTATCTGTGGTTATGTTGTTAATTTTAGTGTACTGTATTTAGAATACTTGTTTGTATAACAATGTCTTTACCTTTTTACCTGTTGTGACGAGTCGTAGTATGCAGCACTTAATATAGTTCTTATAACCTTATAAATCTTGTTAATGTGTTACTTCTATGCCAATAAATGATTCTATTCTATTCTATTCTATAACTTAAAACGGGATTCTTATACTCAATGCCAGATGTACTCGAAAAAAAAGGTTAGAATTAGCTAGTTTTTAATGTGATAACAGTCCCCAAACAGTAATGAGACAGTAATATAGACATAAGTTTGAAAGGTGCTGTGATCTCATTTTGAAAGCCCACTTCTCGTAAACAGATAACACAAACTGATTTGAACTGAAACACGCCAAATTCACTTCAGACGTTCTTAAAATGTTTTGAGTCATTCCAATGACAACAGCTAACTGAATTCTGGTGAACTGATGAGTTGGGATCCCCTGGGGGATTGGGTTAGGGGATCCTGGTGGCATCACTCGAACGGATGACGAAGGCGGAAGGTATAACACAGAAATCCTCGATGGATAATGTAGATTGTTCAGATTCTGATTAACATAAAACATTGATACACAAGGATATTTTTGGAACGAACTGATACGGACAGTTCGTTCCAAAAATATCCTCCAATAAGTTCGAAAAAAATTATAAACTTTGAAAGGCTTAATCTCAGAAACTATTGGGTCTACACATCGAGCAACGCAGGCCTCCGTACCGGAGGGGAGACGCCTTAGAGCTGTCAACCGATACATATTTATTCAGAAATTTTTGGGGGGGGCTTCACGCACTCACTTACAGTTTAATGCACACTTTTGTAACCAGTCGTTCTATCGCTATAAACGCACACATCTATAAACAGCAACACATCAAAAATCTTTATACACACAAAGATGCTTTCTGTGTACAAACATCATGTTATGTCACAAAATTGACAGTAACACCCGTTCTAGGGACTTCCAGCACTCAAGTCGATAAATTAATAGTATCGATAACTTTTTGGTAGGAACTTACTTTGCCTACTGTATATATTCTGTGCTATCATCAAGGGTCATTGAAGGGATTTAAGGGCGGCTAGGTATGGGGGGGAAGGGTTGAACGCTCTCTGTGAAGGAGGAGTTCCGGAGTTGTTATCGAGGATAACATACAGATCATTTTGTGGATCACTATGAAATTTTAGATTAGTAAAAGGTAGTAGTAGGCTGGAGAGAGAGGGGGTAAACGCGGAAACTTAGAGTATAGAGAAAAAATCAAGAAAATTTTGAGTTCCCCAGGTACAACCACTAGCTCATGAGATGATTAGTTCTTGGGAAAATTTAATTAGAATTTTGTTCAAAGCCTACAATAATTTCATAAAACTATGGGTCGGCAAGTCAAAAGAGACGAAAGGAAAGGAAAGGAAAAAACGCTTTACTTAGCTGCCGTCATCCTTCTAACCTACATAATCCATGTCGGTTCTGGCCACGAAATATACGATGTATTATATCTGTCAGTCACTGTTATTGTCAAAAACCAAAAATCATGATCCTAAGTGCCAAAAAACTACATTAGTCATTAAAATGTAAAATAGTTTTTTTTTTAAATTTCAGGCATAATTATCCCACGTCACATGGGATCCTAGTGTGGGATCACAACTATGTAGGTATGTGTTGGGTGTGTTAAGTTATGTTAATGTTAAACAATGGTAGGTAAAGTAATACTTAGCGCTTTATCTAGTGAACAGAATATCGCGTTGAAAAAATTATACCTAGTATTTTTTTTTAATTCTTTGATCAATCAAAGAATAGGATTTGAATAGAAAAATCCCACGACACAGTACGGACACTCATGACACGACTTTTCTTGAAAATGAGTAAATGAGTTCAAACTGGGAAATGCTTTTGTTAATTTATCGTGATCACGTATCCCACAACCTAGGTAGGCATGCAACTTTTTACGAAAAACTATCACACCTCTAGATTTGTAATATCACATAGTAATTTAAATTCATGTCAAGATGTCGTTCCCCTCTGGCTATGCACAATTTCATTTGGGCATACGCGTTAGTAAAACTGTTTTCACCCGATCATTAGGGCGAGCGAAGCGAGTCCTCTACTATCCCATGCAATTTTGTGGTACACTTAACGAAAAAACTATCCGTTGTAATTTAGCATAGTAATTTAAATTCATGTCTTTGTTTAAATATAAATAATCACGGAAAAAAAGCTTGCTAGCCCTCACCAAGCATGTTTTGCTTTTGCTAGTAATAAAATTGTATCATGATGGGCCGATTGCTCTGTCAGACTGAACCGATCGTGTGACGCATAGAGTAAAACAGTGTGACAGTGCTACAAATACTGAAATGCCGAATCGTTTCATTTTCAGCTGTAAATCAAGGTCTGGAACATCGAATTTACGAAAAGATGGGGTTTTCTTTCCCATTGTACCTAAGTGAATTTCATTATATATATATATATATGTATATATATATTTTTTTGATGCTGGACACAGTTCACACAAGATTATCCAGCCCCAAGCCCAGCACAGCTTGTGATATGGACTAGATAACTGATATCCCTAGTACAGTACATTACATAGATATTTATTTTGCATTAACATAGAAAATACCCAGAACACCCTGAACAAATATCTGAAGATCGTACAAATATTTGTTCTGAGGCGGGAATCAAACCCGCAACCTCCTGCGTCACAGGCGAACCTTCGTCCACCGCGCCACAGAGGTCGTCAACTTATGGCATAAAATGAATAATTTCAAATTAAAATCATAACAGTTACCTACCTTGTTACATACCAATACCTTCATGGTGATTGGATTAACGGTTAGAAAGTTAGGTTAGGCTAGGCTATTGGCTCCCGAATAATATAAATCAAATTTCAATAGCTTGTAAAACATTTTAAACGAGCATTTATTTTATCGATAAAAAATCGACTTTATTATTGAGGCACATCACTAATTTAGTAGTATAAAAGAAAACACGGGCAACTCACATACAGGAATTTTTGAGAAATAAAAAAAACTGTTAAATGAGCACAAAGCTATTTCAGTGTGCATTGAGGCTGTTATTGTTAGCAGTTGCTTATTTAATAAAAAAAATTATTAGGTTTACCAACAGTCTACACATGTATGTCGGAGAGAGAAGTCATATGATGAATCTGGAGAATAGATCTACTGAGATTGAAGGTTTATAAACACCACGTGTACGGCTGCGAACAATCGTATTCTGTCGTGTCGCGCCACCCAAACGAATGCGCCCGAGTCTTTTTTACGCAAAGACGCAAAGCGATCGACGCTCAGATATAAAAGGAGCGTACGAAAGCGCCAGAGCTCATTATTACATCGGCGTTGGCAGAGTGCACACGATTTAATCAACAAAATACAAAATCAAGTTCAAAGTCAGTTTGAATAAAATCTTAGTGAAACCTCTTTTGAATTTTCCTCATTTGTACGAGACCCACTGGAAAGCCCCTAAGTTGCCTTTTGCCGCTCGGAGGGATCTTGAGGATCCGACATGCATACATGAAGAGGTACAAACTATATACCTATCTTTAGCTACAGAAGAAACCAATGGGGGCTTTTCATTTTAGTTTTTTTTTAATTCAATTTGGCTCAATTGATGGCCCTGACTCAACTGTGGTTGTCAAAATCAACAAATGCATCGTACCTATGTTATTTTGTGTGATAGTAACAAAATACCACGAAAATATATCACTTCGTTGTTGACTTTTACATTTCACTTTATTTTTACAGTTAAGTACACAGCAGCGTCATCTATTTTCAAGGGTTTATAGATGATTTGGTATGGCCGTGAAAACCCCTCATTATAGGCAAACACAACGTGCAAAGATTGTACAGTAACCTCACAATGGGCGATCAACGATTTTTTTAAAGCATCTTTATTTACATTTAACTGAAAAGAGTAATGTTATTTAAGTATGATCAATATTGCCGATTTTGATAAAATTAACCACGTAGTTTTATTCTTATTATAAACTAGAAGCAACCCGCGATTTCACTCGCATAAGTTTTGATCCTATGGGAACATCTAAATAAAATTTAAAACTATTCCAGTGGTCCAGCTATCGCCGTTCTAAATTTCATCCAATCCTTAGAAAATTTAGCATTTATAATATTACAAACATACACACATACTCACGCCTGTTTCCCAGAGAAGTAGGCAGAGACCATGAATTTCCACTTGCTACGATCCTGGCATACCTGTTTCGCTTCATTCACTCACATCACATTCTTCATATATGCTCATTGGTTAAGGGCGCTCTTAGCCTGGCCATTCTCCAGATCGACCCTGATCTATTCTGAATACCTTCACCGAGGTCTCCCCCTTCCAACTGTCCCATTCATGCTCATCTTATGAACTAGTTTCGTTAATCTACTATCATTCATCCTTTATATATACCCAAACCATCCAAGCATACCTTTCTCAATCCTTGTCACTATAGAAGTGCTCTTTCATTTTACAATGCTCTCTTAACACACAGTTTCTTATTCTCTCTCAAAGTCCACCATACATACTTCTCAAACCTCATCTTCACTGCATTTATTCTACTTACATGTTTATTCTGCCTTAGCAACTTTCGCTACCACCAGATACATTAGTGTTGGCACTAACACCCCTCTATGCACATCCAGTTGTCGTGCCTTTTTGAATACGTTCCGGCTGATAATAAGGCGTTAAGTTCACTTGATTTCCAGAATTTACACTCATTTAAATATCATCTTCATGCTTCCCATCTCTTGTAATCAAAGTTCTCAAATGTACAAACTTTTTGATGTTACACTTGTTGTTAATAGTAGTGTGATTTAATTTAATTTCTTTAAATATAGTTTCACATGACACTTACGTTGACATATCATATAATACACCTCTGCGAGGTACATTTAATCCTTTTACCACACTGGTTCTTTCACCATTGGTCACAGGCCACTTTCAGGGACACTATATCTCAAGTTGGTCACTGAACCAAGAAAGAGCCTGTGACACGAAGTAGTAGTAGTTAGTAGTTACCGGTTAGTTAGTGGTTACATAGCCGTCAAATACGATACTCGTTAATGCCATATGTCACATGATGTCGAACGTGTTTAATAAATGGTATTTAGTAATCAAGGATATTAAGTAATCATCCACCTCTTGGCTTACTGACATTACACGTTATATACATGTTTACGTCAGCAGAATACATCCTGACATGCACATTGATGTATTATACACATTTATATCTATTCTTTTGGTCACTTTTATGTCGCCCCTCTATCACACGCTTAAGTGGAGCTCGGTTTAAGAGTGAGCAGGGTAGTCGTAAGGGAATTGGCTTTCAGTACGAATAAATCAAGTAACTTGGCAGTGATTTTAGAGTAATGAATGACTAGTGTACTGAAGTGCAGTCGTAGTGAAGAGTGAATCAGTGTTATTGAATAAAATATTCAGGGTTTTTTTTGTTAAACCGTTCAATTTTATTATTTTACCCCGAACACTAACTCAAAAATTACAAAATCTAAGATGGCCACTTTTGTTTTCATACGGCTTAATTTGACTTGGTCAATTTTTATGCAATAAATTATAATAATTTAATTGAAATTCAGGTACATGTGAAAGGAAACACCATCTTCTTGTAAATTTGATGATCCAATCATTTTTTTACAGCATAAAACTGAACAACTCGGCATTTTTCTTGGAGCACTATCTCCCACGCGAGTCGATTCAGTCTGACAGAGCAATCGGCGACAGCTAGTTTTTTATAAGCTGTATGCCCTCGAGGGCATTCAATTTAGAGGGGAACTACAGCGGGGAATGCCTTTGATGGCGTCTCCATTCCGTGTTGCTCGATGGGTCTACAGATACAGTTCTATTATCATATTGTAGCAAATTTAGTTTACTTAAAAAACGTCATAAGAAAGTTTTCTCAAAAACTAGTCCTTTAGTACTTGATATCAATGTTGTATGCTGAAGTCTTGCGTTATTTGTGTTACCTACACGTTATATACAGGTAGGTATTACATAAAAGCATGTCTCACTTCTGTAACATAACTAAATGCTGTCGTTAAAGACTTACCTACTCAGGTTCCTCAATATAAAAGTAGATCGGTTGGCAAAGTCAGTGTAAGCTGATCCTTCCGTATTTGGCCATACGTATCGAGTTCTTATTGAGACAACTGGGTTGGATTATCTTTCCTAATTTTCAGTCAGCAACCTAATTACCTACTTAGTGGTAGGTATGATTATATCTAGACCTAAAATTATGATGGTGGCAAATACATAGCTAGATATCACTATAAATGTTGACTACCTCTGTGGCGCGGCGGGCGAAGGTTGGCCTGCGACGCAAGAGGTTGCGGGTTCGATTCCCGCCTCGGAACAAATATTTGTGCGATCGCAGATATTTGTTCAGGGTGTACTGGGTATTTTCTATGTAATGTATTGTATTAAGTATATCAGTTGTCTAGTACCCATAACACAAGCTCTGCTTAGCTTGGGGCTAGATAATGTTGTGTGAACTGTCACCACATTATTTATTTATTTATTTATTTAATGTTTTCCGCCTGTATCTGGCAATTTCGCCGATTGACACAACACAGCTAGAAAACTTTAACGACCTCTGTGGCGCGGCGGGAGACCGTTCGCCTGCGACGCAGGAGGTTGCGGGTTCGATTCCCGCCTCGGAACAAATATTTGTGCGATCGCAGATATTTGTTCAGGGTGTTCTGGGTATTTTCTATGTATAATAAAAAACATCTATCTATGTAATATATTGTATTTATTATATCAGTTATCTAGTACCCATAACACAAGCTCTGCTTAGCTTGGGGCTAGATAATGTTGTGTGAACTTTCCAACATTATTTATTTATTTATTTATTTACTATCTAGTACTACTCAGCTTCGAAAAAGTAACCTATATCACAGAATAAATAACAGTACAAGCACCTATACATATCTATGTATATATCAATTCAGGACATAATCTACCTGGTTACCTAAAATATAAATTGTTTGTAATTCAATTTTAATTGTTTATTAGTCATTACGGCGTGATTGAGTTACCAACATCAAAATATGTAAACTTTCATATTTCTATTATAGGATTCCTAGCTGGAAAAATAGTGATTTATATTTATATTTATATTTATTATAAGGAAAACCAACAGCACATGCATACAAAATAAATAAAAGAAGTTAAAGCAGAAGGCTATTAAAAGGTTTTCACGTTTAGAAATAATAATAGATACATAAAAAGAGAGAACAGGCTGAGTGGACTAAAAATGACTATAAACTACAAACTGGTATACAAAACACATAGCAGAATAATAGAATAAAAAATGAGAGATACAAATGATGAATACATACAAAACAGAAAACAACAGTAGTAGTAGAGCTTTTTTGTGAAAGAGTTCGTCCGGGGGAGTACTACCACCATACCTATTTCAGCCGCAAAACAGTAGTGCTCGCATTGCTGTGTTCCGATTTGAAGGGTAAGGGTGCCGGTGAAATTACAGGCACATGAGACTTTTCATCTTTATGTCTCAGGGTGGCGGACGCAGTGTAATGCCACATAGGGCGCGTCCTAGGTGGACGTGACCTGTTAGGTAATGCACTGTTCATAGGCAGAAGGTTACCGCTTAACATCAGGTGGGCCATCTGATTGATCCGTCATTCAAGTAGTATAAAAAAAAAAAAAAAAAAAAAACAACAGTTTAACTATAACAGTAAAAGTAAAACAAACAGTATAAATTAAGGAAACAGATAGAAATAATAGTAAACAAAATAATCGTTTGGACCGGTTTAAATTTGGATCGTTTGACATAATTTATCCTTATCTATTGTCAAACTTCGCTGTCAGTCATCCCGGACCAATCCATGAATGTAGTAGTACATCTTCCTAGGACCAATCACAATAATTGGTCCAAGGAACAAAGCCTAGTCCGGCTAACTGTACGACTGTTAATTTTGTTTAAGGTGAATGCTCACGTTTGCGGCGCGAGATTCAATTTTTTTGGTGTTTTTTGCCCTTTACAGGTCATCAATACTTCTTCAGATGACGAAAGTTGAGTTCACGACAACTAGGAGACCTAACACACATGTTTTAATTGATTGTATCACATAAATATCATCAGTTTAGCTACGATACCCCTAAACAAACAAAAACACTGTAAAAATGTGTTTAGGGGTATCATAGCTAAACTGATGATATATATGAGATACTATCAATAAAAACATGTGTGTTAAGTCTCCTAGTTGTCGCGAACTCAACTTTCGTTATCTGAAGAAGTGTTGATGAGCTGTAATGGGCAAAAAACACCAAAAAAATTCGCACCTTAAACGTGGTCCGGTCAACTGTACTACCCAACTGCACCAAGGAAAACAAACGGTTAAATCATTGTTACTTCAAGACCTTCCCCGTGTTGTCAATTCTCTTTTCGTCAAGTCTTCCATTGGCCAAATTACTTCTACATATACTATACAGCTCGTTCACCGTAAGATGGCACCTGCCTTGGTTGGCGTAACTTACCATCATATCATAAAACTTACCTATTTATCTTAAACCATAAAACAGTATTTGTTTCTTTTTTTTTTACATTGATAGAACTTTGTTTGACCACGATCTCACCTGTTGGTAAGTGACGATGTGGCCGAAGATGGAGCACAAAGGTCTAGAAGGCACCTATTCACTCTAGCCTTGAAGAGACCCAGATTATAGTTGTCAGGAAAGACAGACGACGGTAGTGTATTCCACTCCTTAGCTTAGCTAATAACTAACTACACTTAAAAAGCCCTGATGGGCTTGTCTTAAGCGAGCTTACAGTTCTCTAAATTATAACATGTAATTTTTAAAGTATCTAAATAATGTTATATAAGTGACGAGTTTTCGGAATCCAACAATTTTTGAAAAGAAGCGAGACAGCTTTTCCAGTGCTGAGTGATGGCAGGTTGCTACCACTAGGCCACTAGCAAGCAAGGTGTGCAGAACCGGTCCTTTACGGAATAACAAGCCAATAAGTTATTATGTAACATTGTAATTTGCCTGCAGACAAATGTTTTGATATGCATTCACTGACATCTGTGTTTTTATAATCGTTATTATGGTCCGGGTGACATAGTCTACATTTTATACGAACAAATCCGGATGTTACAGCCAAATGGGAAAAAATCGTCGGCGACATCGTCACTTACCAGCAGGTGAGATTGTGGTCAAACAAAGGTCTATCAATGATAAATAAAAAACAAAAAATTTTTTTTTTTTTTTGCTATCTAATCTTGTGAATAATTGAAATTTTATTTACATTTTGCATTAAGATAAATAAATAAATAAATAATGCTGGACAGTTCACACAACATTATCTAGCCCCAAGCTAAGCAGAGCTTGTGTTATGTGTACTAGATAACTGATATACTTAATACAATATATTACATGGATAGATATTTTTTATTATACATAGAAAATACCCAGAACACCCTGAACAAATATCTGCGATCGCACAAATATTTGTTCCGACGCGGTAATCGAACCAGCAAGCTCCTGCGTCGCAGGCGAACCTTCGCCCGCTGCGCCACAGGTCGTCGTCGTTCATAACTGATGAAACTAAGAATTTTTCCACAAATAGGTACTTTTCATTATCCCAAATTCCCAACCAGTACAACAAGGAAGAGTAGGTGTAGTAGTAGAGCTTTTTTGTAGTAGTAGAGCTTTTTAGTGAAAGAGTTCGTCCGCGGAAGTACTACCACCATACCTATTTCTGCCGCAAAGCAGTAGTGCTCGCATTGCTGTGTTCCGGTTTGAAGGGTAAGGGTGCCGGTGAAATTACAGGCACATGAGACTTTTCATCCTTATGTCTCAGGGTGGCGGGCGCAGTGCAATGCCACATAGGGCGCGTCCTAGGTGGACGTGACCTATGAGGTAATGCACTGTTCATAGGCAGAGGTTACCGCTTAACATCAGGTGGGCCATCTGCTTGTTCCGTCATTCAGTAGTATAAAAAAAAAAAAAAAAAAAACAAGGAATACAGAACGTGTACAGAACTAATCTGTCTATTTGTAATCGATGAGGAATGGTAGTCCTAAAAATATTCGAATATATGAACGCGTGCTGGGACTGGTTAAACTTCAGGGTGTATTACGACGCCCTTGGCCAATGAATGGGGGGGGGGGGGGGAATGCAATAAATTATAAAAGAGGCGTGGTTTCAACTATTTAATACATTCTGCGTATGTGTTTGTGTTTGTCTGCTGCATGGAGGTATAATAGTAATGGAGTGAGTGCTAAAAATAGCATAGAGTGTTCCTTCTTACTCCTATCCTAGAAGATAGCTTGCTATCCTATGTTAGAGAGAAACAAATATATTGTCACACGACAGTCGTCTTTCCGTTCCGTACCCTGAATTTTGGTATCATGCATATACATCTCCCTAGATTGTTACCATGAATGTACTAGTAATTTGACATTTGGCCTGGTACGACTAACACAAATAAGAACAGATAGATTTATGCTTGTCTCATTCCAACACATGAATACATTCATATAAAAGAATGAGACTGGTATAATCGCTAAAGTTTCGTTTTTAGCCTTAGTTCCATGCTTTAGTCCATCTTCCTAGGTCTGATGGAAGGCAAAGACGTAAGTAAATTGCTGCCTGCTCAGTAAAACCAATCTCTTGCGTATTGATCTGGTGCCGTGTTACAATGGACTAGATCCAAGATTAATTGAATTTACACGGCCCGTGTACATATAGACCCTTGTTAATTCAACTTCAAACGGCTGATGACAAAGTTTATTTTTAACCAACGACGCATAAACGACGGTTAGTTTGGCGTGTCTGTGTGTGTGTGTGTGTCTGTCTGTCGCATCGTAGCTCGCGAATGGATGAACCAATTTCGTTGAAAGGTGAATTTGCCGGGAGTGTTCATAGCTATGTTTGATCATAATCGGTTCAGCCGTTTCATTGGGTTGAGGGTTTTTTTTAATTTTTACAAAATTAATTTATTGTGCGAAATACATATTTTGTAACATTTTTTATATCAGAAAGCTTTGAAGAAGAATTAAACGCTCATCTTAGATATATAGTGACTAAGAATAAAACAAAGAAACAAGAGGAGACCAAGACTGTTAAATCGTTTTTATGATCGACAAGCAGCGCCCCCGCGGTTTCACCCGCGTAAGTCTCGATCTCGTTGGAATATCGGGATAAAAATGTGCCTTTGTGTATTCCGGGAGTCCAGTTATCTCCATTCCAAATTTCATCCAAATCCATCCAGTAGTTTTTACGTGAAAGAGTAACAAACATCCATCCATACTTACAAACTTTCGCGATTATAATATTAGTAGGATAATAAATAACGTAGGGGAGGCCTGGGGCTAAATGGCTAAATGGGGATTTACTCGATCGTCATAGGTTGGATTTTGAAGATTAGATACGTTAGATTAGAACGAAAAAAAGGTACACCCTTTCACCGGTGCGGGAAGCGTCAACAGAAGCCAAAAATGAAAAAAACATTGTCACATGGTTTTACTCGAACGCGTCAGATATTGATATATGTATATGGCCCACGTGTCTCGTGATATCGGAGGTATTGCATGGTGGGGGTAAAAAATATCAACATTGTAGGAAATTATACATTTTGGGATTTCAACATTTTGCAAAGTCAACTGAATGGCCCTAAAGGGGGGTGGCGCTCGAGAATGTCTAGGTGACGTTTTTTTTGCAAGTTTGTGACCCTCCACTCTCTTACTTCACGCTCAAATCGTCAGATTATTGAAATGCACACCATTTTAGCATTTAATTAAGTCATCTTACCTTAATAGGACGCGCTCGAGTATTGCTAATCATCTTTGTTTAGTGTTCCATAGCCAAATGGCAACAAACGCAACCCTTATGGATTCGTCATGTCTATCTGTCTGTCTGTCCGTCCCGCATGTCACAGACACTTTTTTTTACTATTCTGATTGGCTGCCCTAGACGCGGGTTCTTATATTAAGGGCTTATATATAGTGGAGGTACTCAACAGGGGTGCAAGGTATCCCCATATATGTTAATCTGTCGCGCTCGAGTAAAATCCCGAAATCCCCTCTTGGCGTCTACTATAATGTAATACATGTAATACCATGGTAAGCAAGTCAAAGTGTGCCTCAGGCGAGCGGTCAGATTAGAATGTAATCCAATAAATTACGTTTACGAAAATACGTATAATTATTATTATAAGTTGAAACAACATTACGTTATGTGTGTCGGTGAGTGTGATACAATCGAGTCTGCATAATCTTGATCCCCTTATTAGCCACGACGGAACGGGGTATATAGTCTCGTGCAATTTAGCCTTGACTTCGGTTTAGCTGCCTTTATTGACAGACGGAGAAAAAAACGCAGTAGCCGAACGAAGTCACTATAGCCCGAAAAGTTTAAATTTTTTGGGGATATTTCTCAGATTTATCCACTCAGCTTATCATATACAGGTCGTCCCAAAACTATGCGACATGAAGGAAAACTTTAACATTGTAGATAGGATATTTTGCAGAAAGGAGACTTTAGTTTATTTTTTTAGTAATACAGCATTCTAAGATTTTCTAGAAAATTACATGATTCGTTTGGGAACCTAACCGACTTAAAATTAAAATGATTAATTTTACGGTATTCCTTTGTTTTAAGATACTATGTTTTTGAGTGGAATTATTAATGTTTGTCCATTCTTTTGATTGGCATCTTAAAAATACAAATACGGAATGTTTTTTTTTTCACATTTAAGTCGGTTCGATTCCCAGACGAAGCAAGTAAGTTTTTGAAAATCTTTGAATGCAGTATTACTTACTTTTAAAAGTAAAATAAAGTCTCATACATACATACATACATAGCACACGCCTTTTTCCCCGAAGGGGTAGGCAGAGCACAATAGGCCTCTTTTCACAGTGGGTTGCACCATCGTGGAATATAGACGAAAATATCCTATCGACAATATTGAAAGTACTTTCCCTTCATGTCGCATAGTCTTGGGACGCCCTGTATATTTTAGTACCCTATTTCATCACTTTCAGGATTGTTTTTCTGGATTAAAAGTATTATATAGCTCAATACAGTTCGTCATCTGTAACTTGTAGGTACCGCTTTTCATTGAAATCAGTGTACCTGTGATTGAAACAGGCGCAGTCCAATGCCACATAGGGTGCGTCCTAGGTGGACGCCCACCATGAGACATAAAGATGAAAAGTCTCATGTGCCTGTAATTTCACCGGCACCCTTACCCTTCAAACCGGAACACAGCAATGCGAGCACTACTGCTTTTGCAGCAGAAATAGGTATGGTGGTAGTACTTCCCCGGACGAACTCTTTCACAAAAAAGCTCTACTACTACTAAAATCGATACGATTCGATACGACAATCATGAGGAGCACTGAACTGAACCTTTCACCACAGCGTTCCTTTCAGAGCCGGTGAAACGACGAGCAAGCGCTCCTAAAAAGCGAACCTACGTGAGCCACTATAAATCAATCACCACGATGATGTCACTCCTATAAACCCGGTTCTTTTTACATTTACCTACTTGTAATGACTACAATTTCGTGAATGGAATATGTTTAGGATACCGTACCTCAAATAGAAAAAAACTAAATTCTTATAGGGATCAGTTTGCTATCAGTTCTGTCTCTCCGTCCCTTTTTACAAGCTTTTATTTAACTTAAGGCGAGGCATTGATAAACTATTATTTCCCATAGGATTTCGTACAAGATCCACAGTAAACAAGATTTTCTACTATTCTTTTTTAAAAATCCTACTACAGTATTTAAGTATGTGTTTGGATGAACAAAATTAAGAGACTTAAATCGGTCCCATAGAAAAAAACGATAAAAAGGTACGGTCGTTATTAAACATGTAATATTTGTACTAAAACTACCTTTAAATTACATATAAACCTCTAGAGTACTTAAGTAGCTCCAGGTTGCTTATATGTAGCAGCACAAAAGTAAAAAATTGAGTTAGGTTTTTTAACTTTGACACAGAAATGGAATGGTGAAGATTGTATTGAAAATTTGTTAAAATCTAGCATTATTTTGGCCAAACTTGTTTAGCCAAAATAACGGTACGGAACCCTCAGACCTAGAGTCATACTCGCACTTGTTTGTATTTATTTCTACTTTCATTGATATGCTCCAAGGAGATTATTGCGTCCGTCTATTCGAAATTATCTTTACGTAATAAGGTACATGTGGGATGTCTCTAACGCATAACGGAATATAGAAGAATGAATTCACATGCACGCTGTGGTTACTTATAATTGAAAGAACACTAGATTTAAGTAACTTATTTGCACGATTGTGCTTCTTTCGATGGTGATCCAATTAAAAATAAATAAATAAATAAATGAATAGAAGACTGTTCAAATGTTCGACTAGTAGTATAGTAGTAGAGCTTTTTTGTGAAAGAGCCTACCACTATACCTATTTCTGCCGCAAGGCAGTAGTGCTCGCATTGCTGTGTTCCGGATTGAAGGGTTGCCGGTGAAATTACAGGCACACCAGACTTTTCTTTTTCATCTTTATGTATCAGGGTGGCGGGTGCGGTGCAATGCCACATAGGGTGCGTCCTAGGTGGACGTGACCTATACGATAATGCACTGTTCATAGGCAGAGGGGTCACCCATTTGAACGAGAAGCGCGTAAGAGGTTAACATCAGGTGGGTCATCTACTTGATCCGTCATCTCAAGTTGTATATTAGAAAAATGATCTCAATTTGGAAGATCAATTTGGATTTGTTTCGTCCAAACAGTTAGATCATCGAACTTCTAGTAGGAATGGATGGAAAAGACGCCAGATAGGTACCACTAGTTAATTGTATCACTGGTTCATTCTTGGTAACCAATGCGTTATGTCAGAGACCAGCCTGGGGTATGTTGGCCCTGACAATGGTATGTTGGAACTCGCGTACAGGGCTTATTTTAAAAGTTATCCTGACAAAACTTGGTATACAGCTTCTTCAATTTGATCGTAGTTTTGTCGTCGGAGATTTTTTAATGGAGGGGTAGGTTATTGTGTATCAAATATGGCAGTTGCATACGTAATTTATTCATAAAACGAGCCCTATTTCACTTCAGTTGCCTACCTTAAGTACCACGTACATTATGAGTACCAACCTGCCTAAGGCCAGGTTCTTTATTTGGTAGAGTCCGAGACATGATATTACAAGTTCTGTCTAGGAAGGACGCAGCTGTGAAGAAGTCCGCGATCCTCCGAACCGGTCCTTCAATTGGCGCTTCATCTTCAGGAACAGATCTGGATACAGACGCATATAACGCCGGAACAAGACCTTGCTCAGGATAAGTATCTGGCGAATACAAGATTAATATTAAGGTACTTAATTCGCTGGGCAGTCGACGGGTGTCAACAGCTCAAAACTATGGCATTCTATGGGCTCCCCAGCTATGGTTATGTACAGCTGTACATAACCATAGCTGGGGATAATCATCATCACAGTTCTTTTATACGAGTAAGTACCTATAGTCAAGAAAACTGGATACCTCCTTAGTGTACCGCTAGAGCGCTTCAGACCTTTTTTACGCGAAAAAATGTTGTTCCTATTTTGGATAAATTAAAAAACTGAGAAACCACGGCTCCAGTTATTAGTGTACTGATCATGTTATCAAAATTACATGGATTTTTATGAGATAATATCCAAAATAGGAATGTAATGATTTGGAATCTATCCGTTGCTGAAAGAACAGCAACAGTGAGCAAATAGCTCTGCATAGTGTCAGACAAAATATCTGCAAAGTCGAATATTATACTTAAATACTTTAGTGATCTGATATACACAATTGTAACATGTCTTACCTACATAATAAAAATCTAAATGAGGAGAACCAATATCACCGACATAGCTCTTAGAATTAGCAAGTTGAAGTGGCAATGGGCAGGCCATAAAGCTCGCAGAACTGATAACCGTTGGGGAAGAAAGGTTCTCGAGTGGCGACCACAAACCAGACGTTGCAAAATACTTTCGATGGACCAAAGACATTATAGAGGTCGCAGCAAGGCACTGGATGGAGGTGGCTCAAGATCGTACGCCGTGGCATTCTATGGGGAAAACCTTTGTCCAGCACTGGACTTACGTAGGCTGATGATGTTGATAAATAAAAATCTACTTAGCTTATTCAATTGAAAATTATACTAACCAAACAAGGTGTGAGCGCGATGACGCTTGAGGTTCTGACCTCTCCATCTGTCACGAGAGAGAGCTCCCCGAAGTAGTCTCCGTCGATGAGGTGGCCGACCTCATTATCTTCAGAGTAAACCGCCAGTGCGCCTGCAGCCACTATGCACAGGCCTTCGCTCTGGACCCAAGGCTGGCGAGAGTAAAGATAGTATCACCTCTTATTTTTCCACTATGAGGACTATAATATGGTCTGCTGTTTTTTTTTTTTTTTATACTTCTGGTATGGCGGAGCAAGCATATGGCCCAGATGTTGTGTACTGACAATAGCGATGATGAAGAGTCCATTGCTTTGGAGCCATTATACTATGTGTCATCATCATCATCAGGCAGAGAAAGCTCACTTCTAATCAAAGCCATTAAATGCTGTGCCACATAAAATTGTCTGGAGCAGTCTCCGTCAACTGTCTTCCAGTAATCTTCCCAATAGCATCAGTCTATTTGGGTACGGGGTCAGTTCACACAGTGTTTTACTATTGTGTAAACAAAGAGAAAAAAATAGGTCTTTTCAATAACATGAGTGTTCCAGCTCTTCAGCAACCTAAGATAATTTTCTGGTTATGTGGATATCCAAGTACGGAAAGGCAGTGACGACTTAGGGAAACTGATTATTACGGGAAAATTTCAGGGGAAGAGGCCACGAGGCTGTAGCCCATTACGTTGGTCAGACCAGCCCCCCTATTCCCTATCTTGAAAGTCACTCAGTGAGCATCGTTTGACAAGTAAAATTACCATCAATTGACAATTCTTAATAGTATTTTTTTTAAATTGATGATCATTCTTCCTGTCAAACGTTAGTCACCGAGTGACTTTCAGTTAGGGAATTGGGGGGCAGATCCGCACCACTCTCGATTCTAAATTCCACGAAGCCGTGCAGCTCGCTGGCAACAGATCTTATTGGCACAACATCGTCCGGCAGATGGTGATCCATGGAGGGGGTCACGACACTCAGAATTGAGGAATACGACGCGAGGAGGAGGATATCCTAGTGAATAAAATTTGGAACTTTGACTTACTTCTGCTACAAGATCATTCTCCAGAAAAATTTCTTCCTTCAGCATGTGAACTATAGTGCTTTTAATAGCAATGGGCCACTCTGCGAAGTAAGGTATCCTCATGATGAACCGACTGTTGCAAGACATGAACAGTTCCCTCCTCAGAACCGTCGGCATAGATTCAAACATTTCGTTGCCCCTCTCCACAGCCTTCAGCTTTGAAAAGTTAAAGTCGTAATACGCGTCCAGCTTTGCACTCACTTTGTCGGACAGCTGGCGACATCGAACCATGTTGACCATCGACCTCTTGATCAATATCATGCGATCCTCGGGATACTTCAGCAGGCAAATCAACGCGAAGACCTCTGTGATAATCCACAGATAAAACATACTCGCGATCATATACGCGATTAACGAAATAATTCTGTCTAAGTAATAGGTCATATTTTGGTAAGCGAAGCTGAACAGGAGAACAGATTTGCAGATGCGGGAGAAGTCTATAATGAAAAATAGAAAGGCGTCGGAGCGTTCTTCAACTCCGTACCTATTCCGCAGCAGTATGGCCACGTAAGAATTACTCACGACTTGGCCCTCCTCCACCATAACCCGCAGCGTCACTATATCAGCCATCTCTATGAACTGAAACATCGTCAATAATCCAAGTATAGATATCCTGAGACTCTTCATGGTGTAAGATATTTTATAGCTGCTCCATTCCCTCGACAAGTACTTAGAGCATTCGTACAGTCTGATTAGATTGAGGACGCTAAATATCTCAAGGACGCAGATAAATCTTGAGGTCTTACAAAGAGAGCAGTCGAAGTTAGAGCCGTAGCGGAGGAAGATCATCCATTGGAGTGGCATAGCTGATGCCATGTGGAGGAACAGTTTAGTAGAGCAGTAATGCAACACTCCAAGCCACTTATCGAGGACAACTTTCTTCTCTTGTTGGTTGATATATCCAGTGGCCAGGTTAACGAATAGATCACTAATGATGATCAGCTCTAGGCCGGCGCCGATGTAGTAGAATGATCGGTACAGGTCGCTGAATATGAATGACGTGTTGTGGTGTAATGTAACCTTATTCAGAATAAAGACGAGCAACATGAAAAAGTCCCAGGAACTTCTGAAAGAGAGCCACAAAAAAACTTTTATCGCACAATTAGTTGGGTAAGCTAATTTTATTTAAAAAAAACTCTATTTTCAGTATTCCAACATCAGTGCTGTGGAATACTGCATTGCTGTGTTCCGGTTTGAAGGGTAAGGGTGCCGGTGAAATTACAGGCACTTTTCATCTTTATGTCTCAGGGTGGCGGGCGCAATGCAATGCCACATAGGATGCGTCCTAGGTGGACGTGACCTATGAGGTAATGCACTGTTCATAGGCAGGGGTACCGCTTACCATCAGGTGGGCCATCTGCTTGTTCCGTCATTCAGTAGTATAAAAAAAAAAGTACAGTCTATACGAAGAAGGATTTACCGTAAAGTTCTGAAGAACGGACAGGAGATTGAAACAGCAGCATTTCTGAGGAACGCAGATTACGATTATGTGCCTCATGCACTAAAATCGTTTTTTTAGATATGCGAGTAATGAAACTGAATTATGTTACCTGGTATTTTAATTAGGTATTCGTATACTTTACCTAAACTTGCTTAACGGGTGTATTCTACCTCTGAACTTCCTGAATTGCCTCTGTCTGTCCTTCCTCATTGAATAGGAGCTCGAGTAGAACACTCTAGAACGTTGGTCGGAATATGATAGCAGGAATAACCCATACCACAACTTCTTCAACCTGGCCAAAAAAAACTTGAGTAGAAACATTCATGCCTAAGAATAGACCCCTCCGTCTCCTTTCGTGGATGTATAAGAGCCGACTAAAACAATCAATCAATCAATAACTTTATTTCAGACTTAATATGGTTTCTTTATTATACTAACGTATTTTACCAAATATGGGCGAACAGAGTATAATTTTACACTGAAATTACTATTGTTGGCTTTTATATTGGTCATTATTTGCGGCAAATCATATTAAGTTGAAGAAAACACTGGATTAATAGCGATAATAACATTGAAATTTTAGACGATACAAGTAATTTTCACGTTATTTGTCGGTACTAATCCAGTTTTTTCTTCAAATAAATATGATTTGCCGCAAATAATGACCAATATAAAAGCCAACAATAGTCATTTGAGTGTAAAATTATATCCTGTACGCCCATATTTGGTTAAATACGTTAGTATGAAAACGCAACCACCTTAATGAGGAATGTACTTTCGTGCGGATTCCACACGCAGGCACTAGATTCAATCTCGCATCGGACGAGCGCGCTGAAGATTAAACGAACCACATGATCACTACGGAAGTCACGGGCGTTCCTAAGAACGGAATCTAGACGCCTAAAAGACTCCTTAGCCAACGCGGCGACATGATCGTGGAAGGTAAGCTTCTGGTCGAATGTGGCTCCCAGGTCTTTCATTGTGCATATATTTATTCTTCTTGAAAACTGTAAGAACTCATATCAAAAACTTAAAAATTCTAGTGCTCGTTATAGACTTGCTATGAACCTATTGCGCCGAAGTTACTTTTGCAGTTCATCCAATTTTTATACGCCGCTTTCTCGTGGTCCTACTCTAAGTACCTAACATATATGTTGATTTGTATGTAGACGTGCGATTGCCAAGGCATTCAGAAATAAAGATGGGTCACCATAAAATGTTTTTAGTTAACTAATCAGCCACCAATTATATAACAAAGTTGTTCGATAGATGCTACCATAGATGATAGAAGGTACTGAATAAATTAACCGACTTGGTTCTACATTAGATCACACAGCTTTTTACGGTAGAACTGCGGCATTGCAAGACTTGCATTTTTGTACCTACATTTTATTTTCTTTATGGGGATTTGTTTTGGCTGCTATTCCATTTTAATAGGGTGATTAGTCATCCCAAATTCTGTCACTATTTAACTCAGTACAGTTCAGGTAAGTGAGAAAGGGACCGAATAGCGCACGCAAAACAAAATGTGAGCGAAAATCGAAGGACGTGTTTTGTGACGAGAACCCTGCATTTGAAACCCGATGGATATTCCAGGAAGAGACATGTTGAGGCACCATAAATTAATATAGATATGAACCTGGCAGAGAAGGAAGTCCCGCGGATATCCGTCTCCAAGACATCACGCTCAGCAACCACGGAACAGCTGTGCTCATAGTAGGACTCGTGAAAATCACGTGTTCTCGACTCCAAACACATTATTTCGTAGAAAAGTATACTGGGGGCAGTCAACAACAAATTATTTTGTGCATATCAAAGAATATACTAAGTCAAAATAGTATATATATACTATAGCTTTTGTCATTGAATTACGATCAAACAGAAGAATGTATTACTTTTATTACCTAATGCATGCCACTCGTATAGGTATATACACACACACACCATTCACCCTCACACCCACACACATTCACTTTTTAAACCTACACACCACACACACAACTCACACATACTCATACACGGGAAATCCCTGCAATACCCAGACTCTTTAGAGGCTGGTAGTTTTGCAGGGATAACCCCCTTACACTCACACAATACACCTTCTATTACACAAACCCCACACACACCTTCACGCTTAACACACATGTTTACATACACCCTCGCTTATTTAATCTCCTTTAAATTGCCTTAGCCTTCGACCTTAGGCTGGGTTGAAATATAATATATTACATACTCATACATACAAACATACAGTAAAAGTTAATAACGTACTATTATAAAAAAAAAAAAAAAAAATTAAGTATCATTAAGGAAGGAGGTCCCCAAGGTACAGGTTAACCTAGTTTGGGGACCAACGATGTCATGTCATCGAGCAACACGGAATGGAGACGCCATCAAAGGCATTCCCCGCTGTAGTTCCCCTCTAAATTGAATGCCCTCGAGGGCATACAGCTTATAAAAAACTAGCTGTCGTCGATCGCTCTGTCAGACTGAATCGACTCGCGTGGGAGATAGTGCTCTAAGAAAAATGCCGAATTGTTCAGTTTTATGCTGTAAAAAAATGATTGGATCATCAAATTTACAAAAAGATAGTGTTTCCTTTCACATGTACCTGAATTTCAATTAAATTATTATAACTTATTGCATGAAAATTGACCAAGTAAAATTAAGCCGTATAAAAACAAAAGTGGCCATCTCAGATTTTGTAATTTTTGAGTTCGTGTTCGGGATAAAATAATAAAACTGAACGGTTTAACAAAACAAACCATCAATTGACAATTCTTAATAGTATTTTTTTTAAATTGATGATCATTCTTCCTGTCAAACGTTAGTCACCGAGTGACTTTCAGTTAGGGAATTGGGGGGCAGATCCGCACCACTCTCGATTCTAAATTCCACGAAGCCGTGCAGCTCGCTGGCAACAGATCTTATTGGCACAACATCGTCCGGCAGATGGTGATCCATGGAGGGGGTCACGACACTCAGAATTGAGGAATACGACGCGAGGAGGAGGATATCCTAGTGAATAAAATTTGGAACTTTGACTTACTTCTGCTACAAGATCATTCTCCAGAAAAATTTCTTCCTTCAGCATGTGAACTATAGTGCTTTTAATAGCAATGGGCCACTCTGCGAAGTAAGGTATCCTCATGATGAACCGACTGTTGCAAGACATGAACAGTTCCCTCCTCAGAACCGTCGGCATAGATTCAAACATTTCGTTGCCCCTCTCCACAGCCTTCAGCTTTGAAAAGTTAAAGTCGTAATACGCGTCCAGCTTTGCACTCACTTTGTCGGACAGCTGGCGACATCGAACCATGTTGACCATCGACCTCTTGATCAATATCATGCGATCCTCGGGATACTTCAGCAGGCAAATCAACGCGAAGACCTCTGTGATAATCCACAGATAAAACATACTCGCGATCATATACGCGATTAACGAAATAATTCTGTCTAAGTAATAGGTCATATTTTGGTAAGCGAAGCTGAACAGGAGAACAGATTTGCAGATGCGGGAGAAGTCTATAATGAAAAATAGAAAGGCGTCGGAGCGTTCTTCAACTCCGTACCTATTCCGCAGCAGTATGGCCACGTAAGAATTACTCACGACTTGGCCCTCCTCCACCATAACCCGCAGCGTCACTATATCAGCCATCTCTATGAACTGAAACATCGTCAATAATCCAAGTATAGATATCCTGAGACTCTTCATGGTGTAAGATATTTTATAGCTGCTCCATTCCCTCGACAAGTACTTAGAGCATTCGTACAGTCTGATTAGATTGAGGACGCTAAATATCTCAAGGACGCAGATAAATCTTGAGGTCTTACAAAGAGAGCAGTCGAAGTTAGAGCCGTAGCGGAGGAAGATCATCCATTGGAGTGGCATAGCTGATGCCATGTGGAGGAACAGTTTAGTAGAGCAGTAATGCAACACTCCAAGCCACTTATCGAGGACAACTTTCTTCTCTTGTTGGTTGATATATCCAGTGGCCAGGTTAACGAATAGATCACTAATGATGATCAGCTCTAGGCCGGCGCCGATGTAGTAGAATGATCGGTACAGGTCGCTGAATATGAATGACGTGTTGTGGTGTAATGTAACCTTATTCAGAATAAAGACGAGCAACATGAAAAAGTCCCAGGAACTTCTGAAAGAGAGCCACAAAAAAACTTTTATCGCACAATTAGTTGGGTAAGCTAATTTTATTTAAAAAAAACTCTATTTTCAGTATTCCAACATCAGTGCTGTGGAATACTGCATTGCTGTGTTCCGGTTTGAAGGGTAAGGGTGCCGGTGAAATTACAGGCACTTTTCATCTTTATGTCTCAGGGTGGCGGGCGCAATGCAATGCCACATAGGATGCGTCCTAGGTGGACGTGACCTATGAGGTAATGCACTGTTCATAGGCAGGGGTACCGCTTACCATCAGGTGGGCCATCTGCTTGTTCCGTCATTCAGTAGTATAAAAAAAAAAGTACAGTCTATACGAAGAAGGATTTACCGTAAAGTTCTGAAGAACGGACAGGAGATTGAAACAGCAGCATTTCTGAGGAACGCAGATTACGATTATGTGCCTCATGCACTAAAATCGTTTTTTTAGATATGCGAGTAATGAAACTGAATTATGTTACCTGGTATTTTAATTAGGTATTCGTATACTTTACCTAAACTTGCTTAACGGGTGTATTCTACCTCTGAACTTCCTGAATTGCCTCTGTCTGTCCTTCCTCATTGAATAGGAGCTCGAGTAGAACACTCTAGAACGTTGGTCGGAATATGATAGCAGGAATAACCCATACCACAACTTCTTCAACCTGGCCAAAAAAAACTTGAGTAGAAACATTCATGCCTAAGAATAGACCCCTCCGTCTCCTTTCGTGGATGTATAAGAGCCGACTAAAACAATCAATCAATCAATAACTTTATTTCAGACTTAATATGGTTTCTTTATTATACTAACGTATTTTACCAAATATGGGCGAACAGAGTATAATTTTACACTGAAATTACTATTGTTGGCTTTTATATTGGTCATTATTTGCGGCAAATCATATTAAGTTGAAGAAAACACTGGATTAATAGCGATAATAACATTGAAATTTTAGACGATACAAGTAATTTTCACGTTATTTGTCGGTACTAATCCAGTTTTTTCTTCAAATAAATATGATTTGCCGCAAATAATGACCAATATAAAAGCCAACAATAGTCATTTGAGTGTAAAATTATATCCTGTACGCCCATATTTGGTTAAATACGTTAGTATGAAAACGCAACCACCTTAATGAGGAATGTACTTTCGTGCGGATTCCACACGCAGGCACTAGATTCAATCTCGCATCGGACGAGCGCGCTGAAGATTAAACGAACCACATGATCACTACGGAAGTCACGGGCGTTCCTAAGAACGGAATCTAGACGCCTAAAAGACTCCTTAGCCAACGCGGCGACATGATCGTGGAAGGTAAGCTTCTGGTCGAATGTGGCTCCCAGGTCTTTCATTGTGCATATATTTATTCTTCTTGAAAACTGTAAGAACTCATATCAAAAACTTAAAAATTCTAGTGCTCGTTATAGACTTGCTATGAACCTATTGCGCCGAAGTTACTTTTGCAGTTCATCCAATTTTTATACGCCGCTTTCTCGTGGTCCTACTCTAAGTACCTAACATATATGTTGATTTGTATGTAGACGTGCGATTGCCAAGGCATTCAGAAATAAAGATGGGTCACCATAAAATGTTTTTAGTTAACTAATCAGCCACCAATTATATAACAAAGTTGTTCGATAGATGCTACCATAGATGATAGAAGGTACTGAATAAATTAACCGACTTGGTTCTACATTAGATCACACAGCTTTTTACGGTAGAACTGCGGCATTGCAAGACTTGCATTTTTGTACCTACATTTTATTTTCTTTATGGGGATTTGTTTTGGCTGCTATTCCATTTTAATAGGGTGATTAGTCATCCCAAATTCTGTCACTATTTAACTCAGTACAGTTCAGGTAAGTGAGAAAGGGACCGAATAGCGCACGCAAAACAAAATGTGAGCGAAAATCGAAGGACGTGTTTTGTGACGAGAACCCTGCATTTGAAACCCGATGGATATTCCAGGAAGAGACATGTTGAGGCACCATAAATTAATATAGATATGAACCTGGCAGAGAAGGAAGTCCCGCGGATATCCGTCTCCAAGACATCACGCTCAGCAACCACGGAACAGCTGTGCTCATAGTAGGACTCGTGAAAATCACGTGTTCTCGACTCCAAACACATTATTTCGTAGAAAAGTATACTGGGGGCAGTCAACAACAAATTATTTTGTGCATATCAAAGAATATACTAAGTCAAAATAGTATATATATACTATAGCTTTTGTCATTGAATTACGATCAAACAGAAGAATGTATTACTTTTATTACCTAATGCATGCCACTCGTATAGGTATATACACACACACACCATTCACCCTCACACCCACACACATTCACTTTTTAAACCTACACACCACACACACAACTCACACATACTCATACACGGGAAATCCCTGCAATACCCAGACTCTTTAGAGGCTGGTAGTTTTGCAGGGATAACCCCCTTACACTCACACAATACACCTTCTATTACACAAACCCCACACACACCTTCACGCTTAACACACATGTTTACATACACCCTCGCTTATTTAATCTCCTTTAAATTGCCTTAGCCTTCGACCTTAGGCTGGGTTGAAATATAATATATTACATACTCATACATACAAACATACAGTAAAAGTTAATAACGTACTATTATAAAAAAAAAAAAAAAAAATTAAGTATCATTAAGGAAGGAGGTCCCCAAGGTACAGGTTAACCTAGTTTGGGGACCAACGATGTCATGTCATCGAGCAACACGGAATGGAGACGCCATCAAAGGCATTCCCCGCTGTAGTTCCCCTCTAAATTGAATGCCCTCGAGGGCATACAGCTTATAAAAAACTAGCTGTCGTCGATCGCTCTGTCAGACTGAATCGACTCGCGTGGGAGATAGTGCTCTAAGAAAAATGCCGAATTGTTCAGTTTTATGCTGTAAAAAAATGATTGGATCATCAAATTTACAAAAAGATAGTGTTTCCTTTCACATGTACCTGAATTTCAATTAAATTATTATAACTTATTGCATGAAAATTGACCAAGTAAAATTAAGCCGTATAAAAACAAAAGTGGCCATCTCAGATTTTGTAATTTTTGAGTTCGTGTTCGGGATAAAATAATAAAACTGAACGGTTTAACAAAACAAACCGTGAATATTTTATTCAATAACACTGGTTCACTCTTCACTGCGACTGCACTTCAGTACACTGGTCATTCATTACTCTAAAATCACTGCCAAGTTACGTGATTTATTCGCAATGAAAGCCAATTCCCTTACGACTGCCCTGCTCGCTCGTCAATCGAGCTCCACTTAATCGTGAGACACAGGGGCGACATAAAAGTGACCAAAAGCGTAGATATAAATGTGTATAATACATCAATGTGCATTTCAGGATTTATTCTGCTGACGTAAACATGTATATAACGTGTAATGTCAGTAAGCCAAGATGTGGATGATTACTTAATACCCTTGATTACTAAATACAATTCATTAAACACGTTCGACAAAATGTGACATGTGGAATAACGTGTATTTGTATTTGATGGCTATGTAACCACTAACTAACCGGTAACTACTAACTACTACTACTTCGTGTCACGGGCTCTTTCTTGGTTCACTAACCAGCTTGAGATATAGTGTCCCTGAAAGGGGCCTAGTGACCAATGGTGAAAGAACCAGTATGGTAAAAGGATTAATTGTGCCTCGCAGCGGTGTATGATGATATGTCAACGTAAATGTCATGTGTAACTATATTTAAAGAAATAGAATTAAATCACACTACTATTAACAACAAGTGTAACATGAAAAAGTTTGTACATTTGGGAACTTTGATTACAAGAGATGGCAAGCATGAAGATGATATTTAAATGAGAGTAAATTCTGGAAACCAGGTGAACTTAAGGCCTTATTATCAGCCGGAACGTATTCAAAAAGGCACGACTGGATGTGCATAGAGGAGTGTTAGTGCCAAAACTAATGTATGGTGGTTGCGAAAGTTGCTAAGGCAGAATAAACATGAAAGTAAAATAAATGCACTGAAGATGAGAGGTTTGAGAAGTATGTATGGTGGACTTTGAGAGATAGAATAAGAAACTGTGTGTTAAGAAAGCATTGTAAAATGAAAGAGCACGTGTATAGTGACAAGGATTGAGAAAGATATGCTTGGATGGTTTGGGTTATTGGTTAAAGGATGAATGATAGTAGATTGACGAAACTAGTTCATAAGATGAGCATGAATGGGACAGTTGGAAGGGGGAGACCTCGGTGAAGGTATTCAGAATAGATCAGGGTCGATCTGGAGAATGGCCAGGCTAAGAGCGCCCTTAACCAATGAGCATATATGAAGAATGTGATGTGAGTGAATGAAGCGAAACAGGTATGCCAGGATCGTAGCAAGTGGAAATTCATGGTCTCTGCCTACTTCTCTGGGAAACAGGCGTGAGTATGTGTGTATGTTTGTAATATTATAAATGCTAAATTTTCTAAGGATTGGATGAAATTTAGAACGGCGATAGCTGGACCACTGGAATAGTTTTAAATTTTATTTAGATGTTCCCATAGGATCAAAACTTATGCGAGTGAAATCGCGGGTTGCTTCTAGTTTATAATAAGAATAAAACTACGTGGTTAATTTTATCAAAATCGGCAATATTGATCATACTTAAATAACTTTACTCTTTTCAGTTAAAAGTAAATAAAGATGCTTTAAAAAAATTGTTGATCGCCCATTGTGAGGTTACTGTACAATCTTTGCACGTTGTGTTTGCCTATAATGAGGGGTTTTCACGGCCATACCAAATCATCTATAAACCCTTGAAAATAGATGTCGCTGCTGTGTACTTAACTGTAAAAATAAAGTGAAATGTAAAAGTCAACAACGAAGTGATATATTTTCGTGGTATTTTGTTACTATCACACAAAATAACAGAGGTACGATGGATTTGTTGATTTTGACAACCACAGTTGAGTCAGGGCCATCAATTGAGCCAAATTGAATAAAAAAAAAACTTAAATGAAAAGCCCCCATTGGTTTCTTCTGTAGCTAAAGATAGGTATATAGTTCATATATGCATGTCGGATCCTCAAGATCCCTCCGAGCGGCAAAAGGCAACTTAGGGGCTTTCCAGTGGGTCTCGTGCAAATGAGGAAAATTCAAAAGAGGTTTCACTAAGATTTTATTCAAACTGACTTTGAACTTGATTTTGTGTTTTGTTGATTAAATCGTGTGCACTCTGCCAACGCCGATGTAATAATGAGCTCTGGCGCTTTCGTACGCTCCTTTTATATCCACAAACCACACCACAAACCTCTTCTTCTCAGAGCGTCTTTTCTGAATGTATCTTGCCTTAAATCTCAGTCCTATTTAAAATATTCTTATAACAAAGGTGATTATTTATCTATTAACAACAAGATCGCGGACATGGACTGGAATGCTGAATAGTTTTTTTATTCGATTTTAGATCAGCTTAAACACCAATATGTCCCGTCTAGGTTGGTCAGTGACAGCTCTTACCCTAAGTGGTTTAGCCGGGCACTCATTAGATTAACTAAGGAAAAATATAGGCATTATAGGAAATATAAAACTTATGGTGGACTTACAGACTTAGCCACTTACAAACTTTTACGTAATCGAATCCAACTCTTGGAAAAGAAATGCTTCGCCGATTATATGTCATCCATTGAGAATAGTATTGAACAAAATCCAAAAAAGTTTTGGTCCTACATAAAAAGTCGCTCGAAATCAAATGGTATACCTTCACATCTAAATTATTTAGACGCTTCAGTAGCTACAGGTGAATCTATCTGCGAAGCATTCTCTAAGTATTTTCATTCTACTTTCCTTGTCCCCTCTGGCATCTGTTCTTATAACGTTGACTCATTAGTCCCTTCAGAGGCTGTGAAATGCGATATTGGCAGTATTGAGATCGATCCTGATGAGGTGTTTAAATTGATCTCTAACCTTGATTTATCCAAGTCTGCTGGCCCAGACCACGTTAGCCCTGTCTTCCTCAAGTCGTGTGCTAAGTCAATTTACATTCCTGTTTCATTTTTATTTAAGAAATCAATATCTTTGAGTGCCGTACCTAAGCTCTGGAAAGCAGCATTTGTATCGCCAATTTATAAAAAGGGCTCTAAATGTGAGATTATCAACTATAGGCCTATCTCCAAGCTATGCTTAGTTGCTAAGCTATTTGAAAGGATAGTGTACAATCAGATTTATTCAGCGCTTCATCAGCACTTCTCCCCCTTCCAGCATGGGTTCCTTAAAGGGCGGTCGACTGTGTCTAACCTTATTATTTTCAATGAGTTCTTGAGTGAGTCAATGGATAATGGTCGTCAGGTTGACGTAATCTATACTGATTACAGCAAGGCCTTTGATAGGATTGACCATAGCCTTCTGTTGCATAAGTTATTTAGTATGGGTATTAGAGGGGATCTGCTCCGTTGGTTCTCGTCGTACATCTGCAGTAGGTCGCAGGCTGTTGTTGTTAATAATTATATGTCCAGCTGGGTTCTTATTCCTAGTGGAGTCCCCCAAGGATCACTGCTCGGACCCTTGCTCTTCCTGATATTTATTAATGATATCTCTTCCTGTTTTGTCAACAGTAACCTGCTTTCATTTGCTGATGATATGAAGATTTTTAAGACTATAGTTACTCCTCGGGATGTGCTTGACTTGCAGGCTGATTTATATCGACTTGACACGTACTGTGCTAGTAATAAACTAGATCTCAATCCGTCTAAATGCTTTACTATTACATATACTCGCAAAAAAACTGTAGTCAAATCAGTTTACCTATTAAAAAATCAGAGGTTGCAGGATTGCACGGTTATGAGAGATCTAGGCGTGCTGCATGATTCTAAACTTCTCTTTGACTCTCATATCGATTCCATCATTGCTAAAGCGTCCAAAGCTTTAGGCTTTATAATGAGAAGCTCCGTTCGTTTTAGTAGATGTAAAACATTTAAAATTTTATATTGCACTTACGTGCGCAGCATACTTGAATATGCTTCTCAAATTTGGAGTCCACGTTATGATACCTATATCAACAGAATTGAGCGTATTCAAACCAAATTTATTAAGTTTATTTGCTTTCGCCTTAAGGTTCCGTATAATTCTGCTAACTATGTTGACCTTTGTCGTAAATTCCACCTTCTGCCACTCAAAAAAAGGCGTGAAATTGGTGACCTGCTTTTCTTGCTCAAAATCACTAATAATCATATTAATTGCCCCGAACTTCTTAGTAAAATAACACTTGTTGTTCCCCGTACAATAATTAGATATAATGAGATTATTCATGTACCAATAGTTAGAACGAATTATCGCCAAAACTCCTATTTATGGCGAGTTGGTAACCAATTTAATAAATTATCTAAGCAAATAGGTCTAGACCTATTCTACTCCAGTGTCGGTTCCGTGAGGCGGCGGCTCAGTTCTGACTTTTTCTCGCCCTCCGCGGAGGATGATGAAATTCGTCATGAGATAGGTGTGGTTTACTTTTTTGGTTCTTGTTCTTATTTTTTTTTGTTTACTATTATTTATATCTGTTTCCTTCATTTATACTGTTTGTTTTACTTTTACTGTTATAGTTATACTGTTGTTTTCTGTTTTGTATGTATTCATCATTTGTATCTCTCATTATTTATTTTTTATTCTATTTTTCTGCTATGTGTTTTGTATACCAGATTGTAGTTTATAGTAGTTTTTAGTCCACTCAGCCTGTTCTCTCTTTTTATGTATCTATTATTATTTCTAAACGTGAAAACCTTTTAATAGCCTTCTGCTTTAACTTCTTTTATTTATTTTGTATGCATGTGCTGCTGGTTTTCCTTATAATAAATATAATATAATATAATATCCGAGTTTCGATCGCTTTGCGTCTTTGCGTAAACAAGACTCGGGCGCATTCGTTTGGGTGGCGCGACACGACAGAATACGATTGTTCGCAGCCGTACACATGGTGTTTATAAGCCTTCAATCTCAGTAGATCTATTCTCCAGATTCATCATATGACTTCTCTCTCCGACATACATGTGTAGACTGTTGGTAAACCTATTTTTTTTTATATTAAATAAGCAACTGTTAACAATAACTGCCTCAATGCACACTGAAACAGCTTTGTGCTCATTTAACAGTTTTTTTTATTTCTCAAAAATTTCTGTATGTGAGTTGCCCGTGTTTTCTTTTATACAACTAAATTAGTGATGTGCCTCAATAATAAAGTAGATTATTTATCGATAAAATAAATGCTCGTTTAATATGTTTTACAAGCTATTGAAATTTGATTTATATTATTCGGGAGCCATAGCCTAGCCTAACCTAACTTTCTAACCGTTAATCCAATCACCATGAAGGTATTGGTATGTAACAAGGTAGGTAACTGTTATGATTTTAATTTGAAATTATTCATTTTATACCATAAGTTGACGACCTCTGTGGCGCGGTGGACGAAGGTTCGCCTGTGACGCAGGAGGTTGCGGGTTTGATTCCCGCCTCAGAACAAATATTTGTACGATCTTCAGATATTTGTTCAGGGTGTTCTGGGTATTTTCTATGTTAATGCAAAATAAATATCTATGTAATGTACTGTACTAGGGATATCAGTTATCTAGTCCATATCACAAGCTGTGCTTGGCTTGGGGCTGGATAATCTTGTGTGAACTGTGTCCAGCATCAAAAAATAAAATAAAAATAAATATACTTATATATATAATGAAATTCACTTAGGTACAATGTGAAAGAAAACACCATCTTTTCGTAAATTCGATGTTCCAGACCTTGATTTAGAGCTGAAAATGTAACGATTCGACATTTCTGTATTTGTAGCACTGTCACACTGTTTTACTCTATGCGTCACACGATCGGTTCAGTCTGACAGAGCAATCGGCCCATCATGATACAATTTTATTACTAGCAAAAGCAAAACATGCTTGGTGAGGGCTAGCAAGCTTTTTTTCCGTGATTATTTATATTTAAACAAAGACATGAATTTAAATTACTATGCTAAATTACAACGGATAATTTTTTCGTTAAGTGTACCACAAAATTGCAAGGGATAGTAGAGGACTCGCTTCGCTCGCCCTAATGATCGGGCGAAAACAGTTTTACTAACGCGTATGCCCAAATGGAATTGTGCATAGCCAGAGGGGAACGACATCTTGACATGAATTTAAATTACTATGTGATATTACAAATCTAGAGGTGTGATAGTTTTTCGTAAAAAGTTGCATGCCTACCTAGGTTGTGGGATACGTGATCACGATAAATTAACAAAAGCATTTCCCAGTTTGAACTCATTTACTCATTTTCAAGAAAAGTCGTGTCATGAGTGTCCGTACTGTGTCGTGGGATTTTCCTATTCAAATCCTATTCTTTGATTGACCAAAGAATTAAAAAAAAAATTGCTAGGTATAATTTTTTCAACGCGATATTCTGTTCACTAGGTAAAGCGCTAAGTATTACTTTACCTACCATTGTTTAACATTAACATAACTTAACACACCCAACACATACCTACATAGTTGTGATCCCACACTAGGATCCCATGTGACGTGGGATAAATATGCCTAAAATGTAAAAAAAAAACTATTTTACATTTTAATGACTAATGTAGTTTTTTGGCACTTAGGATCATGATTTTTGGTTTTTGACAATAACAGTGACTGACAGATATAATACATCGTATATTTCGTGGCCAAAACCGACATGGATTATGTAGGTTAGAAGGATGACGGCAGCTAAGTAAAGCGTTTTTTCCTTTCCTTTCCTTTCGTCTCTTTTGACTTGCCGACCCATAGTTTTATGAAATTATTGTATGCTTTGAACAAAATTTTAATTAAATTTTCCCAAGAACTAATCATCCCATGAGCTAGTGGTTGTACCTGGGGTACTCAAAATTTTCTTGATTTTTTCTCTATACTCTAAGTTTCCGCGTTTACCCCCTCTCTCTCCAGCCTACTACTACCTTTTACTAATCTAAAATTTCATAGTGATCCACAAAATGATCTGTATGTTATCCTCGATAACAACTCCGGAACTCCTCCTTCACAGAGAGCGTTCAACCCTTCCCCCCATACCTAGCCGCCCTTAAATCCCTTCAATGACCCTTGATGGTAGCACAGAATATATACAGTAGGCAAAGTAAGTTCCTACCAAAAAGTTATCGATACTATTAATTTATCGACTTGAGTGCTGGAAGTCCCTAGAACGGGTGTTACTGTCAATTTTGTGACATAACATGATGTTTGTACACAGAAAGCATCTATGTGTGTATAAAGATTTTTGATGTGTTGCTGTTTATAGATGTGTGCGTTTATAGCGATAGAACGACTGGTTACAAAAGTGTGCATTAAACTGTAAGTGAGTGCGTGAAGCCCCCCCCAAAAATTTCTGAATAAATATGTATCGGTTGACAGCTCTAAGGCGTCTCCCCTCCGGTAAGGAGGCCTGCGTTGCTCGATGTGTCATGTTTTTGTTATTGTAATTTTCCTGTTCAATAAACGTTATTGTATTGTATTGTATTGTATTGTATATATTGTAGTTTTTGCTACCTATTAAGCTTTTAGAACAAAATTAAATTATGTGGATGGTCCACATAATTTAATTTTACAATAAGTACCTATTTTTTTTATGGGTTCTGAACTCAGCACAGAGTACTCCGGGAACTCAGAATAAGAATTGTAGTTCTTATTCTGAGGTTCTGAAGGTATTTTGTGGTTCTGAGGAATTGACATTAAACTTCTTTTTTTTAAATCTTCTTCTTCTTCTTCTTAGCTTAGGTAATGGCATGGAGGTATAATAGGGTAATGGCTTCTGTGGTCTATGGGAATTATATCAAGTTCAGTTGACTTGGTTGATACCACAGAAGTCTCGGATTAAGAACACAGAAGTACACTCCGCAGAAGCCATTATTATAAGAAGAGAAGAGAGGGAGAAGGTGGTTGATACCATGGACTTAGTATACAAACGTTGACACTCAACCGGTACGGAGGCCTGCAATGTTCTAAGACACTCAACCAAGGCAGGGGACATCTTACCGTGAACGGTATGTATACCAAGGAGGTGATGTCAGACGAAAGCCCGGTTTTCACCGAAAGGGTAATGAGTGGGAAATTGTTAGGCGGATCCTCCGGTACGGAATCATAACATTCTTGAAACAACGGCACCTATTGAAAACAGGTATTTCAAAGGACCCAACCAACCGACAATGTTACAAGATTAAAGTCCTTCTCCCATTACGATACGCACAGGCGATTCAAGTATCCTGCAAGTCTCGGAGACTAGTCAAGTATCTCACATACATTTGAATGCAGGCTAGTGTGCGAGCCTGCATTCAAACGTATGTGAGATACTTGGCGGCGACTAGTCTCCGAGACATGCAAGATACCTTTAGGATACTTGAATCGCCTGTGCGTATCGGAATGGGAGAAGGGCCTAAGGGGTTTTCACAGTCGCGTTGTCTCGAATAATGCTTTCAGCATTGCAAATAGAAGGCGCGGCTTTGTGGATACACCTTGTTATGCCGAGGTATACACTATCTAATGAAACTTTAACTTTGAGGTAATGTGAAAACCACAGACCTATATCAATCAAGTTTCTATACTAAGTCCATGATCAAGACAGATACCGCAAGCGTACCTTTGTGTCACTTTGCCCAAAAACTACAATATATACTGACTTTGCCCGTCCGAAAGCTTGCGCATTGTACTAGCAAACCTCAAATCTGTTCGCTATCGGCTACCTTCGCATAAAAAAATGCCTCCTAGTGTTGCGTAGTGAACTGTAAAAATTCTTCGAAATCAGCTAGCCGTGCAAATGGAGATATTTTGTAGCAAAGTAGGTGCACAATAAAACGGCTCGCTTGTTTTCATACAAATGTACGTGTTTGCGGTGTCTATCTTGATATAGGACTGTGGTGAAAACAAATTCCCGCGGCTTCACACGCTTGTGTCTGGGTAAAAAATAATCCCCCTTCCCCTTTCCTGCGCCACCACCCCCCTCAGCATCCTGATCAGATGGGTAAGAAGCTGGCTCAGGTAGCCCGCGTTACCAGGGCGCAGGTAGCCGTCGGGACAGCGGAAGAGTGCGATAGCGTACCCGTTGTCCCGACAAAAGGCGACCGGATGCACACAGTGGTGGTTTTAGCCGGTTCGAGTCCGGCATAACCCTCCTGTTACGCCCGTGCCAGGCGGGTAGCTACCCATGACGGATTTAATCTTAATTTTTTTTTTAGTCCGCGTTGTGGCAGGTGCCTACTGGTGGCTATGTACAATCCAAGGGCAAATACCAAGAGGATTTCTTTTTTTGAAAAATAAATTATTTGACAAATAAATAATTTAAATTAAAAATCGGTATCTACATTAATTTTTGATAGTAAAAAATTAAGAAAAATATTACAACAATTTTTCCTCATTTATTTTATCTGATTTAGCAACACTTTGATCATTTTCCAAAGCTCGTCGAAATGTCTCATAGCAGACCCAACCTTGTGAATGATTCTTTTTGGCTTCTTCCCAAATAGCATTGAATCGCTCATCACTGAATTTCTCACCGCTCGCTTCAAAGACCCTTCTTATGATATGAGGCTCACGTTTTGCATACATATCTCGATGACTGACGTGAAACAATGTCAGAACACTAGGGCTCAAGGAAGATTTGATATCGGACTCCTGAAGGAGACAAATGCGGTCCGCTCTGCAACATCTTTCAGGCGTCACAGGATAGTCCATATCAAAATAGCGTCCTGAAGGCAGTCCTGCCATACGTGTATTATCAGGCTCTTTCCTTGGTTTCACCATCTCAGTGTATGTAGTACGGAAGTCGAGGCACTCATCTGGTATGTCGGATATTTTAGGTATTTCTGGAGAGGGCTCTCTATAGTTTATGACATGCACAAATGTTTTATATTCAACTCTAGATCCGTCGAACGCTTGCCACATTGCAAGCAGTGGTTCAATCAAACCAGGGTCAAATCTTATCAGTTTGGTCCCACAGAAATTATACACAATCTCTTTAGGAAGCCAGCCTGTCTTTTCCTTGTCGAAATATTTCAAGTTCAAGTAGAAGCCTTGAAAGAAAGTTGGCAAGTACCGCGTTTTCAAACATTTTCTCAGGGAGTTCAAGTGTCTCATACACTTTCTGAAAAAGGCTAGACCTGGATTTATTTGACAGGTTGTCAGACAATCTGGTAGATTGTCCGGAGGCTTGAGGATGCCGAACGCATAACCTTCTGGCACTTCGTTTATGTTATTGTTTGGTGCCAACACAGTACCCATTCTAGGTTGGTTTGCTTCTTGGAAATTCGATTGTACTGTGTTAATGATAGTTCGATTTCCATTTCCAAGGACAATGCGGTCATCGGTCACACAGCATTTAGCGTACGTCCCTCGCTTATCAACGTATGTCCTATGGCCAAAAACACATTCAGGCTGGAAAGGTGGCCTGCAGTAATTCCGATCCTGTTGAACACCAGCTAGTGTCTTACGAGGCGTTTTATCTGGATGCGGCTGCTTTGGCATCACGATGTCGTACAGACGTCCGTGAAATGCGTTTTTTTTTCCGAAAGTAGTCCCAAACGTGTCAAGGCCCTCCGGTAGCATAGGCACGGGGTTCTGCACTTTGCCAAGCGGCTTCTTCCAATACGATGTATAGGACGTTTCTTTTAAATCGTCAACGAGAGTTTGGAACTTAGTTTTTATTGGTGGGTTGATTATTGCTGCAACTGTGCCAAAGGGCCCTGCATAGCGCATATCAAGGGGTAGCGGCTTACGCATTCGAGGTAGAGGTCTGGGTTTGTAAGGTGGAATGATGGCATCACTGATCAGGCTATCAGCTTCGTCTTTCAGCAAGTAGTGCTGCAATAAGTCTTCTAGGCGCTCATCAGGTTGAGCGCTCGGTAGTCCTGCCGCACATATATGGGGGTCTCGTTCCATAAACATTCCAATATTCCCCTTCCCTCCAGATGTTGATCGCTGACAGTCTACAGGCATTTTTGTATGGTATTCTTAAATTAATGTGAAGTGTTTCTATAAAGTACAGTTCTTGATTGTTTCGCTTCAATCCAGGTAGTCTATAAAATATGTTTAATAAACTCTATAAAGACTACACTCAAAAACTACAATATAAATCAATTGATCAATTAATTTTGATTGTCGACAGTGTTACGTATGTAAAATCATAGAAAAAATACTGTGTAAAATGATCATAGTAAAATGACAATCATATCCTCAGAGTAAAAATTACAAATATGACAAACGCCAGTTGGATAGGATACATACTTTTTACTCGAAATGGACATCCGCCATTTTTTAAAGAAACCTCTTATTTTATTATCTAATTTATTATTATTGTGTTTTTTAAGGTTTATTAGTAGTGTAATTTTGATGGCATTAACGTTGTAAAGGTGTAACGGAGGTATATAAACAGTAGGTACATGTGTGGTGTAGACAGATAGAAGTGTATTGCGTGAATTTGCGTGTCTTTATAAGTGAATGGTCGATTTTGTTTTCCAAAACCTTGGTTTTTCTGCCACCATTTTAACCTGGGTTATTATTTGACGGAGACTCTTGACGACTTGACTTTCGCTGGAATTTATTATTACGCACTTATGTAAAAACACTCAGAAGCTATAAACAAACAAACCTAGTTGCTGAAATCACAGATTTTTAAACTAGTGCCTGCCTACGGCTTCTCTCGCGTTATAGCAAGATAAAAAGTAGCTCAATCCAGGTCGTAATCTGTGTAACAAATTTCATCTAATTCGGTTCAGCCATTTCGACTTTATAGAGTACTAGCGACTCGCCCCGGCTTCGCACGGGTAGCACCCGGTGAAACCCCCCCCCCCCCCCCCCAAGACAATCTCCTGGTTCTAAGCTACCTCCCCACCAATTTTCAGCCAAATCGGTTCGTGCGTTCTGGAGTTATAGCGTCAGGAAGGAAAACCAGACTTATTTTTATATAGTACAAATTAAACCAAGCATCCCTAATTTTTTTCAAAATGAAATGTAGCCTTTGTCAAATTGGAAGAATGTAGCATTCTATTGGTGAAAGAATTTTTTAAATCGGCCCAGTACTTTTTGGGCCAATTCATTACAAACATACAAACATACAAAAATAGGTACAAATCTTTCCTCTTTATAATATTAGTGTAGACTACACCAAACATCCAAACATCAATACAACCAAACATTCGCATTTATGATATTACTAGCCATCTGCCCGTGGGAGATCAAGTTGTAAGAAACTCCCGATGGACGTAAAATTATTTGAATTTGGAACGTCAAATTCGTGAGGAAACTCGTGGAAACTATGGCATATGGAAACATATGGGTTTGTAGTTAATCACCTGTCATTGGCAAACTCTTGTGGCACCACTACCGGTCCGCTGAACACGCCAAAAAAAAGAAGAAGAAGAAGAACCATAAGCAGATCTTCTTATCGTGCCGATATATTTCCGATTCTGTATTTCAAATAATTTTAGAGCATTGCGATTGGCCATCCCAATCGCAAAAATATCTGTGAATTATTATTAGCATAAATCAACTTCAACGCAACGACTCTACATAACCATAGAGTCCCTCGTTACTCTCAGGGTTCAATATGCCGCCCGCGACATAAGACACTGCTTTATCAGCTCAGTGCAAAATCTACTACCTATTAGGTACTTAGTTAGAGAAAGGAGTCAACAAGTGGACTCTACAGAGGCAAAGCACTTGGGTCTCCTACTTGCAAAGTATACCTACTACCTTACACTCAACTTTGAATAGAAACATGCGTAAATTACCCATTAGTTAGTAAGTTTATGTGAAAAATACCCAATGAATATTTTACCCTTTATTGAAATTAAATACTTTTTATAATTTTATTTATTATTCCACATAGGTGCAATGGTTGGTATGGTTGTATACTTATATAATATATGTAATCACGTTCTCAAAAACGGTTCTAAAGATTTTGATAAAAGTTAAATGGGGGTTTTTGGGGCCGAAAAATCGATCTAGCTAAGTCTCATCGCGATGATCTGTGAGGCCAGTCTTTGGATGGGTGATTTTGCTTGTAATTATTATTTTATTTCGAAAAACCGAGCGATACTTTGTCGTACCCAATGGTCGAACCAGATATTTTGATTGTTAAGTAAAAGGTTTGGTTTGTTGGAATTAAGATTGTTTAGATGTAGAGTCCATGGAAAAAGTAATACAGTAGAGTCCTACAAAATAAAGACAAGAGACGTTTTTAAAGATTGATTGATATTTCAAACGCAAAATCGTCTATCGTAATTTGTATCTTCAGCTTTGATAGGGAAATCAGAGAATCGTATCGTAACACAATCGGATCGTAATTTAGAAAGAAATGTATCTAATTGTTAAGATCAGAAAACATTTTAAAAACTATTATGTAATCTAATAGGTATGTCTCTGTATTAATGACAGTATGGTCCCACCAAGGTCCCACCAAATACATTACTGTTACTGTTACTGTTAGCCTGAATCATCCCATTGTTGAGCAAAGGCCTCCCCCCCATATCCTCCAGTCACTACGATCCTGTGCTATTGTTTGCCAATCTGTGATAGAGGCATCTATTTCATCACGCCATCTCCTGCGAGGTATGCCGCGACATACATTACAATACGACCAAATACACTATGTGAAAGAAAACCAACTCGTCATACAAAATACAAACCTCGCTTAGAACTTATAATCGTCACCGGTTCTTAGTTGTTGGCGACCAACCTTCCGCACCTACCACGCCAGCCTCCTTCAGAACTTGAGGGAGGCTGGCTGGTGAGAAAATATTATATATATTAAAGTTAGTTCCTTTTTCTGTGATGTTTAAAAATAAATGATTTTGTTTTGTCAGTCGGAAAATAAACTCTGAATGAAATGGTTATGCAGTTTTAATTTGGTCCGCAACATAATTTGGTGTCAGAAGTGGGATAATAAGTTCGACTTATTGTGTGAGATGGCGTTACTAAACCACGTGAAGTATGACATATAATGCTATCTATCGAACAGTTACTGTACTAGCTGGTTAGATGGCACTAGGTATTATGGCACCATACAACAATACTTCAACTTGCATAGAAGCGCCATCTCACGACAATAAGTCGAACTACTAAGTACTGATTGACTACGACATCATGTTCAATGGATCAAAATATAAAAATACCTTATTATGAGTTTTGCTATTTTCGTACGTGATGTTACATAAATTTTGTATTTTGATTCTAAATATAAACAAATATGATAAATCAGAACAGCTCGCAATATTTTGTCAATGAGGGCTTTACAATTTCGAATAAAAAACAAAGTAGTTCGGTTTGCTCGATAGATGACGCTGACTCAAATGTGGTTGCCAAAATTAACAAATGTATTGTCTGTGCTTTTGTGTGATAATAACAAAATACCATGAAAATATATCACTGCGTCGTTGACTTTGAAATTTCACTTTATTTTGACAGTTAGGTACAGAGCTGGCGCCATCTATTTTAAGCATGATGTGAAACTGCCGTGAAAACCCCTGATTTCAGGCAAATGTTATTTCCAACGAGCCAAGTAACGCTATCTAGCGAAACTGTTTGAACTATTAGGAATGTTACAAGGTTGCAAATTACAATAATAAATTTTACCTAGGTACTTGAAAATGGAAAATGGAAAAGCCGTGCGACGCCAATGAGGGGGTTTCACGGCCGTCTCAAAACATGATTCCAATGTTAAAAATAGATGGCGCTGCTCTGTTGATAAACTGTTACTGTTAGAAGAAAGTTTAACTTTGTGACATGGTAACTTTGAAAACCAACAAATATAAAACGGCTAAGAACTTTTGACAGAGGATATTTAGTCAGCGCCATCTATCGAGCCAATTGGAACGACTTTTTTCCGTATAAATAAAACGAAAAGCCATCATTATAAAGAAAAAAAAAGTTTGCAATCTTTTGTTTTTTTTACGGTTTAGCACAGAAGAAGTAATACATACATCCATGGTTTTTAGTATCTTAGCCATAGATCTACGATGTACGTAGCGAAAATTCTATGTCTATGGTCGTAACTTTTTTTTTTTTTCTCTCTCACTACTCTTTGACTCTCTATCTATTCTATTGTCTATTTCATTTCGTTTGTTGTTTGTGCTGTACGAGAAAATAAAAATTGACCAGTGCCTTGTGAAGTGTTTTTGTTGTTAAAACTCATTTTACATTCACAAAGATGCCTAAAAATATAACCAGTGAAGTTCGCGATATTATATTGAAGGTCAAAGAGTTTATGGACGAGGAAAAACGAATGCAAGTGCCGATAATACCCCTGTCTAAAGTGTACGTGAGAGTATCAGCCGCCACAGGTATGGGAATTATCTTCGTCCCTTCGATAATACTTCCAAATCGTCAAAACTCCTTTGAATAATGTAATGATGTTTGTTTTGTTCATATGTAGGTACGTAATGTGGCTAGGGGCTGGTTGGAGCCAACCAGCCACTTCGAACTGAGTCTCTCTTGTTCAATCTCTTCTTGATTGGCCTTTGAAAATACTAGGTACCTAAACAAAATCGGTTCTAGTTTAACTGACAAAATAGAGTATGTAACACATATAGAAGCTCTTTTAATTTAAGTAGAAGAGTTGGCATGCCAAGGATATTGTACCACGGTGCTTGAGGCATTGAACTTGAGGACTTTTTGTATTGAGCGAAGTTTGCTCCTCGGATAATATCTCATCAAACTCAATTATATTTTGTACACAAAATCAATACACTACTCAACATATCTATATTATACTATTGAATGTAATTTCAAAAGTATTTTTATGATACTTATATTATCTCAGTGTACCGTCCGAGAAAACCCTGCGGGCGATCGCGGTATGTTCGAGGAGTAGTGTGAAATCGCCAAGGACAGACTAAAATGGAAAGATTTGGTACGAGACATTTACCCAGCAGTGGGATGAATAAGTTAGGAAAACAATTGCATATAATAACACCCAACAGTCATATATGTAGTCTTGATCCTACAATAGAATCCCCTGTGTTGTGGGTATCCAGGTACCATGGTACCACAACACAAAGTCCAGGAACAAGTATATTTTTGGAAAATTTGCCGTGTAGCGGGAATCGAACTAGAAAACTATCCGCAACTCAGCCTACTCACCCATTGCGGTCATCTGATATATTCTATAAGTACTATTATCATAAACAGGTAAAGCTGTAGATAATAATGGTTATATTATCTAGGAACTCTCTCAATTTCAGGAGTGTCAGAGCGCACAGTTCTCAACATCGTCAAAGAAGCGAGACTCGTCGAGCAAGGGCTGCTAGACCCGGAGACACTGAAAAAATCACCCAAAAAACGAGTGAGAACGAAGGGCAAGATCGAAGTAGACGAGTACGACTTACAGGTGATCAGAAGGAAAATCCATGAATTCTATGCTTTTAAAAAAGAAGTCCCAACTATAAACAAACTTCTTCAAATTTTAAAAGAAGAAATCAACTTCAAGGGCTCGAGGGAGACACTACGAAAGATTCTTCGGAAAAATGGTTTCCAGTTTCGGAAAACTAAGAATAGTAAAGAAAAGGAAGGAGTGCCCGAACCTACCACATCAGTACCACCCATGGTTCCCCCATACATGCACACCGTGTTTACCCATAAGAATCTTCAAAATTGATAATCGCTAGCTCTGTACGTTAGAGTAATTTAGACATTGAACAATGACTGACATTTAGTGTAGTAGAGCTTTTTTGTGAATGAGTTTGTCCGGGGAAGTACTACCACCATACTGGGTAGTGCTGGGTATGGGTGCCGGTCAAATTACAGGCACATGAGACTTTGTATCTGTCTTAAGGTGGCGGGCGCAGTGCAATGCCACATAGGTAACGTCCACCTAAGACACAGCCTATTCAGCATTTCACTGCGCCCGCCACCCTGAGACATATATGAAGAGTCGCGCGTCCTAGGTGGACGTGCCCTATGAGATAGCACTGCACTGCTGTACATCTGCACTGCTCATAGGCTGAGGGTTGTATAAAAAAAATATGAACTTATAAATTTTGTAACTATCATGGTTATGTACATAATTTTCACTAGAAACGGGATATTTACCATGATTTTTGAGTTTTAAATCTTCCCGATATTTCGGCACAGTTGCAAGCACTGCACTGCTGTACATCTGCACTGTTCATAGGCTGAGGGTTGTATAAAAAAAATATGAACTTATAAATTTTGAAACTATCATGGTTATGTACATAATTTTCACTAGAAACGGGATATTAACCATGATTTTTGAGTTTTAAATGTTCCCGATATTTCGGCACAGTTGCATGCGCCATGATCACGGGAGAACTAACTAAAGACTTTGCGAGTAGATGTTCAAAAATCATGATGACTCAAAAATTATGGTAAATATCCCGTTTCTAGTAAAAATGTGAACTTGTCTAAAAAGCTATCAAATAATTTATATTAAAAAGAAATTAATACAATTTTCATGCTAGATTCATCTTCTATATAAAAACAATATTGTGTGTGTGTGTGTGTAGTGTGAGGACCACATTGGGAAAAACACTACAAAATTAATTTAAAATTGGCATGATGACAAAAATACAAAATACCAGCAAAATTATTGATTTAGAAATAAAAATGGGTATAAAGTATTCGAAAATGTTATGAAGCTAGGAGATTTGATAACGTCTGCAATGCTGGCAGTTTAAATAACAGTTACGCTAGCTTCTCATCGTGTACAAAAACAATAACTGGATCTTTTAACCCATAATAGGGCATAGGAAACTCTAAACTTTGTGTGGTAATTATTAATGAGTGGATTTACACGTAAAAAAATAATACCTAGCAAGGACACTGCATAATCGAATAATCTGTAAATAATTAGATATCTTAGGAAATTGTGAATTTAATTATAATATTAATAATATAAGTTTAGTGTTAGAGTCTAATTATAATTCAATCTAAACATCCCTCCCCGCTTCGTCATTCTGGTCCCCTTTTCCGTTGCATAGCCGTATGACGCGACGTCTCAACGCACCGTGTGCATGTATGTCACTGGTGTATATGTAAGGACGCGGCGTCGCATTACGATGCGACGCCGCGTCCTTACACAAAAGTCAGGCCATACGTGGCCTGACTTTTGTGCTCATATATTTACCAATTCCTATGAAAAAGGTCGAATCATGTTTTTATGGTGATGCAAGGGGTTGGATCAGCTTAGGTAGGTTGCAGGTTGCAGGTAGTCTATGAAGGAAGTTTTTGATGTTAAAAATAACTGATGTATGATTTATTTGAGAAATATATTATCGTAATTTTTTGTTATTTTTTAGCACAAAAACTGACTCATTTAAGTAAAATTGTACCTGATTGCGTCCAATCAGCCAATGAACCAGCTACTTAGTTGTTGTCATATTATACATAGCATATACGAAGTAACAAGATTCTTAAAATTTATTATTAAACCCAAATAATTTAATTTTCAAAGAATTAATTATTCAACTGACTTTAAAAAAAAGTTTCTCAAGTCGTTTTTTTATGTTTGTTAGCTCCGTCATTTATGAACCGTATGTATTTTTTTTTATTTGACACGATAATACTTTCAATTTATTCCCATGATCATCAAAATCTGGTTCTGATGATGGGATCCATGAGGAATTGAGGGAACTCTTCAACTATTATAGGCACACTCATAGCGATTTCGGTATTTTCAGCAACAAGACAAGCATGTGCATTCAGAAAGTATCATTTGGTGAAGTGGAACTGATGAAGAAGACCAGAGATGGCCATTAGAACTCCTCAATGATAAATATTTCAAGGGTGACTTTCCGATATCCGATTGAGCTGAAATTTGGCATACCTATGTCTAGTTCCGATGAAAATACAATATTATGGTGATAGCGAGCTGATCTAATGATGGAGACGGAAGGTGCACAACGGAACTCCTCGCTGGATAATAGTAGACTGGCCGTGTTTATGCTCATTGTGATCAGCACACGATTCCGATCACTAATATTATAAAATGTTCTATTGGGGTTAAATTCCTAGCTTCGAAATCGTTTTTTTTTTTTTCGTAAAATATTATTATTTTTAACATCAATAACTTCCTCATTTCATGAACATTCTGCGAGTTCCGTTTCGTTAATCCAGCGACTTCATCATAAAAACATGATTCTATGAGAACCCTTTTTCATAGGAATTGGTCAAAATTTTAACACAAAAATAATCATTCCTAAACTTTTCAAAATCATAGAGCAATATTCAGCAATATAGTTCAGACGTGCCACGAGGTCAAATTTTTTTTTTTTTTTTTTTTTTAACATTGATAGACCTTTGTTTGAGCACGATCTCACCTGTTGGTAAGTGACGATGTGGCCGAAGATGGAGCACAAAGGTCTAGAAGGCACCTATTCACTCTAGACTTGAAGAGACCCAGATTATAGTTTTCAGGAAAGACAGACGACGGCAGTGTATTCCACTCCTTAGCAGTTCGCAATCATCCATCCCTCCTGTTACAATGTACTATATAAAACCATTAGATAGTGTGTATTGTGTATTCTGCAATAATATGACAATTGACGACCTCTGTGGCGCGACGCAGGCTTTTGCGGGTTCGATTCCCGCCTCTGAACAAATATTTGTTCAGGGTATTCTGGGAATTTTTGATGTATACTAAAAAATATCTACGTATGCAATGTATTGTATTAAGTATATCAGTTATCTAGTACCCATAACACACTCTGCTTAGCTTGGGGCTAGATAATGTTGTGTGAACCCATAACACAAGCTCTGCTTAGCTCGGGGCTAGATAATGTTGTGTGAACTGTCCACCATTATTTATTTATTTATTTTATTCATGTACATTAAGTATACCATAAAAATAACTAGAGTTAAATGTGTACATATGTAGTGAATTATTAAAAAAAAAAAATTATAGGCATACCTAGTTTTTAATTGGTCTTTATTTTCATCCAACCCTACCTAGTAGTAGTAGTAGTAGTAGAGCTTTTTTTGTGAAAGAGTTCGTCCGGGGAAGTACTACCACCATACCTATTTCTGCCGCAAAGCAGTAGTGCTAGCATTGCTGTGTTCCGGTTTGAAGGGTAAGGGTGCCGGTGAAATTACAGGCACATGAGACTTTACATCTTTATGTCTCAGGGTGGCGGGCGCAGTGCAATGCCACATAGGGTGCGTCCTAGGTGGACGTGCCCTATGAGGTAATGCACTGTTCATAGGCAGAGGTTACCGCTTAACATCAGGTGGGCCTCTTGCTTGTTCCGTCATCCAAGTAGTATAAAAAAAAAAAAAAAAAAACCTTGACATAAAAAAAGCCATTTTAATTCTAGTTCAGTCTTTGCGTAAATAAAATAAGTAGTATCATAGCACGAGATCAACTTTTATTTATTTTAATTAGTCTTTAAATAACATAATGCGCAAATTTGTAATTACCTATTAGTAATAAACGAATGATATTTTTTTTTTCTTTTTATGCTACTGGAATGGCGGATCAAGCAGTTGGCCCACCTGATGTTAAGCGGTAACCTCTGCCTATGAACAGTGCATTACCTCATAGGTCACGTCCACCTAGGACGCGCCCTATGTCGCATTGCACTGCGCCCGCCACCCTGAGACATAGATGAAAAGTCTCATGTGCCTGTAATTTCACCGGCACCCTTACCCTTCAAACCGGAACACAGCAATGCGAGCACTACTGCTTTGCGGCAGAAATAGGTACGGTGGTAGTACTTCCCCGGACGAACTCTTTCACAAAAAAGCTCTACTACTACTAAAAACTTGATATTTAGGTAACTAGATACCTACTTCCTTAACATAACATAAATAGGAGATTTTACGTAACAATTTAACTTTCTTACATAATTACATTAGTTAATAGTACATTATGGTACTAGTGTGTAATGTTGGTGATTACCGCTGAGGCGCCTAACGGCTCGGGTCTTAAGAGAGCCGAGGACGGTAATCATCAATACACACGTGTATCATACGACGTTTTTCAACACACTTGTGAATAATAGCAATGAAAAAGTCAAAGTTTGATTACAAGTGTAAAACAGAAATACACACTCTGTGTAAATGTTCAACTGTATAACTCACTTGTGAATAATAGCAATGAAAAAGTCAAAGTTTGATTACAGGTGTAAAACAGAAATACACACTCTGTGTAAATGTTCAACTGTATAACTCACTTGTGAATAATAGCAATGAAAAAGTCACAGTTTGATTACAGGTGTAAAACAGAAATACACACTCTGTGTAAATGTTCAACTGTATAACTCACTTGTGAATAATAGCAATGAAAAAGTCACAGTTTGATTACAGGTGTCATTATGTGCCTAATTGCGGTGAAATTAGAGCCACTTTATGAGCAAGTGTGTTGAAAAATATTTAAATTCATATATTAGAAAGCTTAACCGTGTGACTTAGTCACACCCTCATCATTATTGGCACAGCCTACAGAACCTACTGCTGAATCATTTATCATTTATAAATGATTTCCAGAATAAAAGTTGATTTGAAGGCAAGAGAGGTCCCAATTTTGTAATGATGTCAGATTTGCTCTGCTCAGTAATACCTCGTGCTGAAGATTAAAAAAGTTTAAGTTAATTAAGTAAGGTAAGTTTGGTTTGGTTTGGTAAGTTTTGTTGGTAAATCAGCTTTTTCATAATTCACTTTCAAAAACTGTAGATCAGTATTTAATTTTCCTGAAAATTTTTTTTTTTTTTTTTTTTTTTACTACTTGGATGACGGATCAAGCAAGAGGCCCACCTGATGTTAAGCGGTAACCTCTGCCTATGAACAGTGCATTACCTCATAGATCACGTCCACCTACGACGCAACCTATGTGGCATTGCACTGCGCCCGCCACCCTGAGACATAAAGATGAAAAGTCTCATGTGCCTGTAATTTCACCGGCACCCTTACCCTTCAAACCGGAACACAGCAATGCGAGCACTACTGCTTTGCTACTGCTTTGCTTTTTTTTATGTGCATGTTAAGGTGGTCGCTTTTCCATACAAACGTATTAGCACAAATATGGGCGAACAGGGTATAATTTTATACTGAAATGACTCTTGTTGGCTTTTATATTGGTCCTTATTTGCGTCAACACATATTTGGTTGAAGAAAACACTGGATTAATAGCGAAAATAACATCGAAATTTTAGTTAATTTATGTCAGTGTGTGAGTGTACACTGACAGTGTGACACACATAGCCGCAGATTAGATAACAGTTACATGTCACTTACACGCGACGTTGTCAGCTCGTGACTTACGCCGGCTAAGCGCTGTTGCCGCTTTGATCTGTCATCTCATAATTAGCTCGAATATAAATTTTTAGAAAACCAAACATTTAGGATTGGTCATGTGTATGCGAATCAGCCAGACAGCCGGAGGCCGCAATGCATTGCAAGGTCTCTACATATGAACTTTGTATAAATAATGGGAGAAAATTAAATTACAAACAACTAGACAGAAATTACAGACAAATATAATATTATCTTAATTACGTAAAAATTAAATTAAATACTACTAGCTGATCATAATTACCTATATATTTACGCACAAGGTTTTTTGAACTGAGACCTCACGAATACACACGGTTTAGGTAGGTTACCTTATTTATTTCGAAAAAATATCTATGTACATCCACATGTGGTTCGAAAAGTTAGACCTTCAACGTCGTTAAAATTCCTAGAAACGGGAGGTCAACAAAGAATGTTATACACTGGTTGTTATTTTATAGAGTAGGTACAAGTTTCAAGATTCATAAATTTTAGACTTTTCCCAGTATTTGTATCATAAAAGCTACAAACGTAAAAAAAACAGCGTTGTAGGATTAGTGGAAGTACCCTAGAGGTTTTGTTTTTTTACATTTTTGATTTACCCTAACATCTCAGAAACTAAAATAGTTTTGAAATGTCGAAGCGAGGAACTTTCATATGACACCACATTTGATCTGATATTCTCACTTTTTTTTACCTCCTCTTGGACCCCAATATCTCAACAACCCCCCGACCGATATAGCTCATAACCTTACCAACAAATTGTACCAATACTATCACCTCCCAATCAAATTTCATGAAGATCGGATTAACGGTTCGGAAGTTATGCTCGGACAAACATACATACATACATACATACAAATGCCAATTCTTCCAAGTTGAATCAGAGAACTCGCTTCGCTCATTCAATATTTAAAAAAAAAAACATAGTATTGCCTTGTTTCAGTCGAAGTCAGTTCTGTGTAGGTAGGTGAAACTACAATCTTCAAACAAATTCGTTGAAATGATTCCTAGGGGTCTTATTCATTATAATTGCGAGTTAGGGTCTTCGGAAGGTTCAGATATGCAGGCCCAGGGTGGGTATTGAACATTTTGCCTCCTGCTTAGAAGACAAGAGTTCATCTTACTATGACATGTTATGTCTGTTCGTGTATGTCACAGCCACTTTTTTCCGAAACTATAGGATCTATGCTGTTGAAACTTGGTAAGTAGGTGTATTCTGTGAACCGCATTCAGATTTTCACAAAAAAATAGAAAAAAACAAAAAAAAAATGGGGGTTCAGTTCTAAGTATTAGTACTTAGAACTGAAACTCAATTTTTTTTTTCATCAAACCCGTTGGTGTGGGGTATCTATGTATAGGTCTTCAAAAATGATATTGAGGTTTATAATATAACTTTTTTCTAAACTGAATAGTTTGCACGACAGACACTTCCAAAGTGGTAAAAAGTCCCCCCCCCCCCAACCCCGTAACTTCTAAAATAAGAGAATGATAAAACTAAAAAAAAATGTACATTACCATGTAAACTTCCAACGAAAATTGGTTTGAACGAGATCTAGTTAGTAGTTTTTTTTTAATACGTCATAAATCGTAAACCATCCAAGAACTTTGATATTATGTTACTTGCTGCTACGGAACCCTTCATGGGCGACTCCGACTCGCACTTGGCCACTTTTTTTTTTATTTCCATAATATTATTTGCATGCAATGCATATCAGCCGGCCTAGCCAAAAGACATTCGCTTCGAAGCGATTCCATTCCTTTCTAGGCGCTAGTCCAGATGGTACGTTCCTAAGCACTAATTTATTACTAGTAGGTAATTGTGTTTATACTGTACTAGCCATTTCACCGCAGCTTGGCAAACAAACAAACAAACAAAACAACAAAGTTTACATATTTACAGGGAATTAATTTTGTAAAACTTAAAAAAAAACCGAACGAAATAAAACGGCTGAACCGATTTTGATCCAACAAAGCTAAGAACACTCCCGACAAATACACCTATCAAACAAAAACAAAAAACGATTTCGGTTCATCCGTTCGGGAGCCACGTTGGGACATACAGACACACACACACACACAGACACGTCAAACTTATAACACCCCTTCGTTTTTCGTCGGGGGTTAAAAAATACAAAATAATAGTGAAGATAAATAAAAAAGCATAAAAAAGATAAATATTTTATACATAGTGTAATACAAATTAACAATCTTTTTTTTTAAGGAGAATTAGCCTTTTTGAAATACAATCCTTTCCCTCATTGTCTCGCAAGTCGCAAAGGCCTCGAAATTAAAAATAATATAATTAATTTTTATTGAATGGGTTATCCTCTCTTTTAACCCCCGACGAAAAACGAAGGGGTATTATAAGTTTGACGTGTCTGTGTGTGTGTGTGTCTGTCTGTCCCATCGTAGCTCCCAAACGGATGAACCGAAATCGTTTTTTTTTGTTTGAAAGGTTTATTTTTCGGGAGTGTTCTTAGCTTTGTTTGATCAAAATCGGTTCAGCCGTTCAGCGTTGGGGTTTTTTTTTTAATTTTTACAAAATTAATTACTAACTCAACTATAATCTGGACCTCTTCAAGGCTAGAGTGAATAGGTGCCTTCTAGACCTTTGTGCTCCATCTTCGGCCGCATCGTCACTTACCAACAGGTGAGATCGTGCACAAACAAAGGTCTATCAATGTTAAAAAAAAAAAAAAAAAAAACTTGTTGAAAATAGGGTCAACTGTGGATTTCCTCAATGAAGAATTGTTACTTCGTCGGCTTTATTTCTCAAACTCAAGACATCACAATAATGGAAATGGAGCGCGACGAATTATTCCCATTTGTCACACTGATCTGTCCCCCCTAAGGTGACAGTTAGAACAAAAAAGTTGGATCTGTCCCCCTGTTGCGTGATTGGGTGATGGCTGGTACATTTGCGTGTAATTTTAATTTTAATTTTAGATTATTGTATGGAACCCTTCGTGCTAGAGTCCGACTAGCACTTGGCAGTTTATTTTTTATTTTTTATGATACAAATTGGCAAACTAGCATACGGCCTGATGTGAAGTGGTCACCGTCGCTTATAGACACCGGCAACACCGGGGGTAATTGTCGATGCGCTGCCTACCCTGAAGGAATTTATGACCATTTTTCATGAAATAAAACATGGTTACGTACGACATGTACGACACGGGAAAACCTCAGATGGAAGCTCATTCCATAGTTTATAGGCACAGAATAAATAATAGTACTTTATGGGGAAGAAATGATCTCGAGAAACGAGTCGTTCGAGAAACCCAGGGTTCTATGATGTGCGGATGAGCTTTGTCACGGTGCCGGGAAGAGCGATGGTAAAATCTCGATGCGAGGATGAGATCGGAAAGCTCGTCAGAACATTCCCCGTTGTAGAGGCGGTAGATCACGCAAAGAGATCCGATAGCTCTGCGTTGGCTAAGCGGTTCTAGAGTATCGGAGAGCTTGGGGTCACCGATGATGCTAATGGCTCTTCTCTGTAAGGAGTCAAAACGAAGCAGCTGGTACTTGGGTGCCCCGTGCCATAGATGGGAACAGTTTCTACGTGCGGCCTTACTTGTGCTTTGTAAAGCAATAGCCATTTATGCGGCGTAAAATAAAGTTTCTATGTGCATTATATTATGGGGGAGGCCTATGCCCAGCCGTGGACTTCAGTTGATCTAAACTGAATGATCTATCAATAAAAGCTGAAAGTAAATAAATCTTTAGAAAAAAAAGCGGCCAAGTGCGAGTCGGACTCGCCCATGAAGAGTTCCGTAGCAGCAAGTAACATAACATAAAAGTTCTTGGATGGTTTACAACTTATGATATATTAAAAAAAACTACGTACTAGATCTCTTTCAAAACAATTTTCGTTGGAAGTTTACATGGTAATGTTCACCATTTTTTTTTGTTTAGTTTTATCATTCTCTCTCTCGCAAACTATTCAGTTTAGAAAAAAATGATATTAGAAACCTCAATATCATTTTCGAAGACCTATCCATTGATACCCCACACAGGTTTGATGAAAAAAAAATGTGTTTCAGTTTTAAGTATGGGGAACCCCAAAAACTTATTGTTTTTTTCTATTTTTGTGTGAAAATTAGTTTCGGAAAAAAGTGGCTGTGACATACACGGACAGACAGACATACATGACGAATCCATAAGGGTTCCGTATTTTTTTTTTTCGGAACCCTGAAAAACTACTTCATAGCTAGGAATTTATACCCAATACAACATAAATACATACATAGACACACGCCTTTTTCCCCGAAAGAGTAAGCAGAGCCTCTCATGTGCCTCTTTTCACTGTGGGTTGCACCATCGTGGGAAATACACGTGACAAGTGGTGAGCTCATCGCCGCCATTGCTTCCCACGACTGACTCTGCTAATGCTTTCTTCCAGTATAATACATTCCTGAAATAAGCTAGCAGTCAGGAACTACAAGCTAACTACAAGTCCAGGTATAAGACTTAATAAAATTAGTGTGCTGATGAAAATGAGCCTAAGCACGGCCAGTTTACTATTATCCATCGAGGAGTTCCGCTGTCCACGTTCCGTCTCCATCATCAGATCAGCTCGCTTTCACCATAGTATTGTACTGTCATCGGAACTAGATAGGTACGAGTATGCCAAATTTCAGCTCAATCGGATATCGCAGGAGACACCATTGTTGCCACCCGTGAAATATAGTAGTAGTAGAGCTTTTTTGTGTAAGAGTTCGTCCGGGGAAGTACTACCACCATACCTATTTCTGCCGCAAAGCAGTAGTCCTCGCATTGCTGTGTTCCGGTTTGAAGGGTAAGGGTGCCGGTGAAATTACAGGCACATGAGACGTTTCACCTTTATGTCTCAGGGTGGCGGGCGCAGTGCAATGCCACATAGGGCGCGTCCTAGGTGGACGTGACCTATGAGGTAATGCACTGTTCATAGGCAGAGGTTACCGCTTAACATCAGGTGGGCCATCAGCATGTTCCGTCATTCTAGTAGTATAAAAAACAAAAAACATTCTGAATGCAATGCTTGACTTGTTGCTGAAAATACCGAAATTGATATATAATATTTGAGGAGTTCCCTCAATCTTCATGGATTCCATCATCAGAAAAACATTTTAATGAAAATGGCACCAATCTGGAAGTATATCATGTAATTTTTTTTCCTAATCGTTACGTAAATGGTATGAGGTAACAAACATAATAAAAAACTCTGGAATTGATAACCTCCTCCATTTTTTGAGGTCGGTTAAGAATCGAGTACCTACTTTTTGATTTGAAATAAGGACACACCACAACACTCACTTCACAAACATAATATTGGCTGAAGCAGAATCAGTGTATTTTGTAGATCATTACAAAAACATTTATAAAAAAAAAATAGTCTGGTATCGAACCCAGTACTGTGGGTTTAGTGTCGAGAGATCTAGTCACTGGTTCACAAAAAAAAAGTAAAAAAAAATACAAAAAATATAGGCAGTATAGAATCGAACGCAGTAACGTGGGTTCAGAAGTTCTGAGTCGACAGTCCAAGCCGCTAGTCCAACTATTTTGAAATTCGCGCGCCGAAATTAGCTTATAGTTCTAATACAATAATATCCTTGACTGTGTGCGTGAGTAGGCTTTCATATTGCTCGGAATTTGCTCGGCACAAGTATGTTAAAACTAGAGACTAAAATAACCTGAAATATAGCTAGGTACATAGCAAATAAACCACCATTTGCGTGAACGTTAGTGTTATGACATAATATGCACATTTTAATTCATAAATACATAAAATACTTCAAAATTTGGCAACAGCGCCATCTATTGACGCTGTCGTGCCTAGCTGACCACGAGGAACAACCTTAAGGAAAACCCTTGGACCACTACAATTTCGCGCAAGTAAACTCTTATAGACCAAAGACATCATAGAGGTAGCAGGAAGACGGTGGATGGAGGCGGCTCAAGACCATTTGTCGTGGCATTCCAGTGACCAGGAATTCTACATTTAAGTTCCTTGTTGAATGTATAATAAACGATGTGCAGACTAGCCAAAATGGAGTAAGTAAATATGAAGGAATAGGTACTTACGTTATTTCCCTCGCGTTCTATGGAAGAATCACGCACAGCGCACTTGTTTGCTGATAGGATTGTTATCCTCAAATAATAGTTATTTAATGGCGATTTTTTTTTTTCATAATATTCCTGAAGAGTTCAAGGACAAGACATTTTACCCTACCCGTGCGAAGCCGGGGCGAGTCGCTAGTAGCTAATAAAATACTATGTTGAGCTCTTTTGTATCTCGTTAACTATAGGTTGGCTAGACTTAGCCAAATATCGAACAGTTGAATTTTAAGATTCTGGTAAGCTAAAAGTAGTCAAAACACAGTTACTGTGTTTTCTTTTACAAGGCCTGTAATATGTTCAAATAAAACTTTATAGATGTTTGTGGAATTCGGAAAATTATACCTTAACCACAAAAAACCCAACGCACGAAATGCAGATCTCAATGCATTCAGACAGGACAGACAGACACGAGAGCGATCCTATAATGGTTCCGTTGGTACCTTATGAGGTACGGAACCCTAAAAACTTTAAAGGAAAATTAAAACAACAATATTCAATAAGTACCTACTTAGTTTATTAAAGAAATATCCAGGTTAGACGTAACAATTTTCATACAATTTATTGGTAATGTGTCAAATCTTACAAATTACAAATTTAACAATAATAGATTTTCGGACACTCATTCGTTCTAAAAATTCCACTGTGCAAAAAAACATGGAAAGGAATACAAGGGAAAATAGATCATCAGTCCAGCCAAGGGTTTGAAGCCAACATAATTCCTCTGCCTCTGATTTTGTGCACAGTGATAGAGTACCACATAGAAGGGGAATGTCATAAAATCCAACGTAGAAGACGTTTCAGTGGGACAAACACGAATAATTACGGTTATATAGTATTACAAGAAGCGCCCCGCGGTTTCACCCGCGTAAGTCTCGATCCCGTGGAAATATCGGGATAAAAATGTGCCTATATGTTATTCCGGGAGTCCAGTTACCTCCATTCCGAATTTCATCCAAATCCGTCCAGCCGTTTCAGCGTGAAGAAGTAACAAACACAGAAACTTTTGCATTTATAATATTAGTAGGATTTCATCTGTGCCGTTAGCGAGACGCTAGCGAGACGATAGTCAATGTCAAATATTGACCAATAATATCGGGGTGACTAGAACTCTTAATAACTTGATTGGTTAATATTCGACATTGACTATCGACTCGCTAGCGTCTCGCTAACGATAATTAATCGTGCTTGCCCCACAGATCCCTATTTCGTCAAACATGACGTGCAGAACCCTAAAATTGTCTGCGTAGAAAATTATTATCTTACAAAGTAGATTTGTTTGAGTGTTGTGTTTGATTTGTTCACACGGCAGCATCACTGTCAGCATCCTGCTACGGGATCCTGGTACAAGATCACCATTAATCAGGATCGCACAAAAACCTTTGCGTAGTAGACTGACGTTTGATTTCGATGTCCAGTTTGATGTTCATTGCGCAGCGTGTTTTAAATATTTCTGTTCTTGTAAAAAAGCTAAAACACGCCGCGCAATGAACAGCAAACTGGTAATCGACATCAAACGTCAGTCTTCTACGCAATCCCCCGGCCGGACGGTGTCGTGTGAACGAAAAAGGATTTTTGCTATGATATCTCTAACATAGTTATGGCCATAATTAAGATAAAAACTAGGGTGCCTCTGTTCGCAAGAGTTCAACTTTCTCAGGAGTTCAACTTTTATAACATACATACAACTACAAGTCTTTGCATGAGTCCAAATTTGTATGTACTTTTATTAACACTTTTTCTTCCAACTGGACGGTACAGTCACGCACATAAATAAACTATTTGATAGAAACTCAACGTGGTTTTTAAAGAGGAAAATAATGTCATGTTTTAGTTTTGTGAAAAATAAATATGGAGATGTTAGAATTTCCACAATTTTTAAAAATAAATGTCGTCTACTTGCATTTTATTTCATTTCCTAGTTATGAGTAATTTTGTGTTATGTTGGTGTCATTTTAACTAATGCAGCTCATCTATATAGCACAAGTATAGTGAAATTCAATGGAAGTGAATTGCGTGACTTTTCAAATTGGTGGAAATTGTCTACAAAAGGGAGCGAAAGAATTCCAATTTAAAAAAATTAAATGACTATGGCTGAAGATGGACATTACAGATTGTAAGGAAAGACACTTAATAAACACGAAAAGGGTAGCGACACGATTTAAAAAACTAAAACGCCTAGAGGTCGGTTGCACCAGATATAAAATTCATAATAATAAAAAAAACCTTGTTTAAGTTTAATCTTTAAAAACCACATTGTGTTTCTGTCCTTTTTTTTTATACTACTTAATGACGGATCCAGCAGATGGCCCACCTGATGTTAAGCGGTAACCTCTGCCTATGATCAGTGCATTACCTCATCAGGTCCACCTAGGACGCACCCTATGTTGCATTGCACTGCGCCCGCCACCCTGAGACATAAAGATGAAAAGTCTCATGTGCCTGTAATTTCACCGGCACCCTTACCCTTCAAACCGGAACACAGCAATGCGAGCACTACTGCTTTGCGGCAGAAATTGGTATGGTGGTAGTACTTCTCCGGACGAACTCTTTCACAAAAAAGCTCTACTACTACTAACTGTGTGTGTCCTACTGTACTGTTGGAATAGTGCTAATAAAAGTACATACAAAATAAAAGCTGGACTCTTGCGCACGGGCAAAAAGGGCACGTGCATTCATAAATAATCTGCCAACTACGTACATAAAAAAAAAAAAAATTTTTTTAAGGTCCGTGCTGGCAACATAGATAAATTACACTTAGCAATAGCAACTAAGCGGGTGTAGTGTAACACGGATTATCGTATGGAAACACGAATGGCGTCTATATCGAGAGACGTGGAGAGGCGTTTCACCCTTTTGTTGTGGACATACCACCGTCGCGTACAAACCGTTTCTCAAACTCTTTCATCATGCGGACATCAAAGGCCTGGAACTCTCTTCCGGCTTTTTTGTGCCCTTTATCATACAACTTGGGCGTCTTCAAACGAAGAGTTAATAGGCATCTTCTAGGCGAGCGTGCTTAAATAGGCCTCATCGTCACTTCCTATCAGGAGAGATGCAGCCAAAAGCAAGCCTATTTTAGGTAAAAAAAAAAAAAAAAAAAAAAAAGGACACTTTAAGAACCTTAATTCACACTCAACAATCCGTAGGTACATGCACCCGTGTAGACGGCTGTTACATTTTCTAGACTCTGCTTAGGGCGAGAGTATAAAATAATACAGGGTTTGTAAATAGTAGGACTCACAATTAGCGCTCAAACAGCATAATAATTACTGCATCACAAATCTGGGTAAAATATCACTCAATTTCAGCTAGCAATACGCATTGAAAAATAGAAAAGAAAAAAGAAAAAAAAAATATAAGATAGTTTACCGCAGTCATATCAGTCAAAAAGGAAAGAGAAGGTTTTAATGGATGATTTCGTTGCTGAATTACAAAGAGTGAAATTATAATCAAACAGATATGTCTATATCTACGAATGGTACAACAGCTATAGCAAAATCTAATACGATTACAGCAGAAAGCAGCACGAAACAATGAACAGTAGAATCACCAGTACATGGCCAGAAAAGAAAAGCCAAGCCTGCTAAAGCGAGTGTTAAGAGAAGAGTTAATGAGCAAACAAGGAGATTTGATGAGTCAAACAGGAAAGTTGAGGTTTTGGAGGATGTTTCCGTAGCCAACTTCATAGAAGTAAATGATAATTAAACAGATATGCCTACATCTACGAATGGTATAACAGCAAAAACAAAATCTAATACGATTACAGCAGGAATCGGAACGACACAGTTAACAGTATAATCACCAGTACATGGCCAAAAAAGAAAAGCCACGCCTGCCAAAGCGAGTGTTAAGAGAAGAAAGAGTTGATGAGCAAAAGGAGATTTGATGAGTCAAACAGGAAAGTTGAGGTTTTGGAGGATGTTTCCGTTGCCAACTTCATAGAAGTAAATGATAATTAAACAGATATGCCTTTATCTACGAATGGTATAACAGCTAAAACAAAATATAATACGATTACAGCAGGAATCGGAACGACCGGCTCGGAATCGGCTTTTCTTTTCTGTCCATGTACTGGTGATTATACTGTTAACTGTGTCGTTCCGATTCCTGCTGATTACGTATTACATTTTGTTTTAGCTGTTATACACAAACAAAAATGCTATCTGAAGAGTTGATTTAAAAATAAATGAATTTCGCGCTTCAAGCTATAGCATTCGCCTTAACATTTTTTCTTTGAAACCTTCAGTTTGACCTTAAAAAGTACATTTTCCGCAGAGGGTGAATAGTATAGGGTGTAACTAAGGTAGTAGTATAGGGTGTTTGCATAACATACATACTTGTATACAGGGCGTCCCAAGACTATGCGACATGAAGGGAAAGTACCTTAAATATTGTAGATAGGATATTTTGCTGAAAGGAGACTTTATTTTATTTTTAAAACTTAGTAAAACTACAATCAAAGATTTTCAAAAAAATTACATTATTCGTTTGTGAACCGGACCGACTTAAAATTAAAATGATTAATTTTACGGTATTCCTTTGTTTTAAGATACTATGTTCTTTACGAGGAATTATTAATTTTTGTCTATTCTTTTGACTATCCCCATAAAAATACGGGGTGTTTTTTTCGCATTTAAGTCGGTTCGATTCCCAGACGAAGCAAGTAATTTTTATTAAATATATGAAAGCAGCATTACTTACTTTTAAAAATACAATAAAGTCTCCGTTCCGCAGAATATCTTATCTACAATATTTAAGGTACTTTCCCTACATGTCGCATAGTATTGGGACGCCCTGTATACTGACGGAGATCTGTCACTGCATGTAGCAAGTGAAAATAGCTTGTGTTGCGATTAGGAATTGCAATCCGGATATCCGAATCATCCGGATATCTGCCAATTTTCAAATCCGGATATCTGCCAATTTCCAAATCCGGATAATAACGTCCGCTAAATCCGGATAATTCGGATGGTTCGGATAGTGAAATTTATCAAAAAATTACGATAAGCATCTAAATTTTAAATACTGATCCTTTCTTTTACATGTTTGTCACATATACATAAAGTACATGGGGGACCTAGCTTACCTAGGTGTTTGCAAAATGCGTGAAAACTCGGAAAACCTTGTTTTACCAGAGATGAGACCTAGCTAGCAAGATTTTAAATGCAAGTATTGCTTTATTGAAAGAAAGATATAGTTATTTCGACAAGATAAGACGACCTCTGTGGCGCGGCGTGCGAAGCTTGGCCTACGACGCAGGAGGTTGCGGGTTCGATTCCCGCCTCGGAACAAATATTTGTGCGATCGCAGATATTTGTTCAGGGTGTTCTGGGTATTTTCTATGTATAATAAAAAATATCTATCTATGTAATATATTGTATTAAGTATATCAGATATCTAGTACCCATAACACAAGCTCTGCTTAGCTTGGGGCTAGATAATGTTGTGTGAACTGTCCAGCATTATTATTTATTTATTTGTATTATTTATAAGTGTTAGCTAGAATATAAGAAAAAAAATTGTCATTTTTAACTTGTTTATGATATTTTTTGTTATTTTATGATCACATTATTATTATGACAGTAGTTTTAATTTGACCATAAAGAGCTACCGAATTGTTTAAAGTGATTCATATTTTAATGGTGGGTGAATGTTGGTTTAATTTAAACATGAACAAAACTATACATTACCATAATTTTAGTTTTTTTAAAGGTTTTCTGAAATTATCCGTATTATCCGGATATCCGAATACTAAAGTTCACTACTATCCATATTATCCGGATATCCGAATACTAAAGTTCACTACTATCCATATTATCCGGATATCCGAATACTAAAGTTCACTACTATCCATATTATCCGGATAGTAAAAGCTTACGGATAGTTGCGATTGAAATGAGCTTAATATTAAATTAATTAATTATTTATTGTGTTAATATTAATATTAAAATACCTGTTATAAACTAAACTTCGTAACAAAATATAACTCACCCATTTGAAAATTATAATAAAATTTGGATCAATCACCTCATATTGTGTTTTTACAATCTAATGCAGTAATAGTGTCAAAGGGAATCGCCGTATCTATTTACAGGTGGAAACTGATCTATAAGTGGCAAACCGCATCTAGATTGATTCAGGGATGATCTCGTTAAGAAAACTCCCGCTGAAACTAAACACGTCTCATTTAAATTTAAATGTAACCCAAAAATTCCGTTCCAGCGGGAATCGAACCCGCAACCTTGCCTGTGATCGGCAATGCCTTTACCAGTTCGGCCATAGAACACTATGACGCTGAAGACGAAATTTGTGGGCACTATCAACTCGGCTATAGCGCCGATGGGAGCCATCTACAGGTGCTTCATTAGAAACCTGGTAAAGGCATTGCCGATCACAGGCAAGGTTGCGGGTTCGTAAATTTTTGGGTTACATTTCAATTTAATATTATCCATAAAGTGTGGTTTACACTTGAAAAATAATAAACGTCTCATTAAATTCAACTTATTACAAAGAATTTGCGTTTTTTTTTTAGCAATGACTTAACTTTTATCTTTTATATGCTATATAGAGACTATAATATTCTTAACAAAGCTTATAGGTATCCAGTAAGTAAATAAAACATTGCACAATAGTAGGCACCACACAAGCATTTAAGTATTTACAATAAGCGTGGTTCAACATAAACAAATCGCCAAAGGTCTCACCGCGGCCGTTAGAACGGCATCGGTCGGGGGACCGTCTTAGTTATTATTTAATGTTAAACTTATTGAGAAATTAAATACAAAGGAATGTAATAGTACATTATGGTACAAGTTTGTAATGTTGATGATTACCGCTGAGGCGCCATTGAGACCCGAGCCGTTAGGTGAGGGTCTTAAGAGAGCCAAGGACGGTAATCATCAATACACACGTGTTTCATACGACGTTTTTCAACACACTAGTGAAGGAAATAATAATAATACAGAAATATACACTCTATGTAAATGTTCAACTGTCACTATAACTCACTCGTGAATAATAGCAATGAAAAAGTCACAGTTTGATTACAGGAGTCATTATGTGCCTAATTGCGGTGAAATTAGAGCAACTTTATGAGCAAGTGTGTTGAAAAAACCTTTAGTTATGATAAAAAATATTATTTAATAATTAACTAAGTTTTTTAAAGTTACGTGAAGTCCGTTGTGCATACACTAGCTACACATATTGTTTATTTTTTTATTTAATGATGAAAATAGACAATATTACACTTATTATTGATAGTGCCCACAAATTTCGTCTTAAGCGTCATAGCTCGTTCTATGGCCGAATTGGTAAAGGCATCGCCGATCACAGGCGAGGTTGCGAGTTCGAGTCCCGCTGGAACGAAATTTTTGGGTTACATTTAAATTTAATATTACACAATACATTTTATCCTAAATCTAATAAACAAACATAGAATACCAGGACAACAATTTGTTACAAATCCCATGTAAGCATTGTATTTATCTTCCAAAAAATGCCCGCACTGCAACGCGTTGAAATAAGACGTTAAACAGACGCCATTTTGAAAATAAACAAGAACCGATATTTAGTTATTTTAACGTAGGGTCAGTGAAAAGCAACGAAATGCGATTCAGTGGGCAGATACTTGAGATAAAACGCGCAGCTTCAAGTAGCTTCGCGTTGCACCTCACAAGGCCAAGATAATTAGAAGTTCCTTAGCACGTACTAAAGCTTAGCATTGTCTGTCCCTCTCTAGCACGCGTGATTTGAAATGTGTGTGAAAGTGACGGGGATAATGCTAAGCATAACAGGTATAGCGTTTAACTTAGTAGCCTCCTGAGGTGTGGGAGCGGCACGGGGAGGGTGGTGATTTTCTTATGTCAAATGTTTAGACAAGACGCACACGAGATTAGCAACCGAAGATGGGTCCTCGGATTAGAGCTCAAACTAAAGATGTTGTTTATAATGTATATAATTTTTTCAAGGTTAGGAAATCTGATCCAAATTCTGCCGAGCATGAAAACGATATAAACGACTCAGATAACGAAAGTGATTCCAGTCATACTGACAGTGATTCGAGTAGCGATTTGGACATAAGCTAATAAATTGAAAGTTCAGTTGAAAATATTGATATTAGTATTAAAAATAATAATTATTTGAACAAGTATTTTATTCTCTTTCGCAATGGCTTAGGTACTTATTTGTAAATATCGTAAGATCTATCTTCACTAATTTTCATCACGTGTGTAGCCCGACAGTTCTTTACGTCACATGTCACCCCTCCCGTGCCGCTCCCATGCGTCACGACGCTACTGAGTTAAGCACTAGGTCTGTAGTACGGGCTAAGTAAGATATTATTTATCTCGGCGTTATGCCCGCCTTCCACCTTCCACGCCTTCGAGTTCAAAGAGTCACAAAAGTGGTCGCAGAGCCGAGCGGATTCTGAGCGGACTCCGCTCGACACGCAACACTTATTTTCATACAAGTAAATCCATCGCGTGCGAGTAAGCGAAGCGGACTGAGCGAGTTAAAATGGGTCCGCTGCGTCATGGCGTCGCGCGCTAGTTTTGAATGGACTCGCCTCGCTCCGCAAAATCCGCTGGCAGTGGAAGGCAAATGCTGAAACTCTTTTTTAGTGGAAGTGCACAGCTAATTTCCTCCGGTCCGCTCAGTTCGCTAGCTCCGTTTCTCAGTGGAAAGCGGGCATAAGTGTTCTGTGCTTGATGCGCGGTGCGCATCGGCTGCGCCCGTAGCACGCTCACGACGGGACGGTGTGCCCGCGGACCGTGGCACGCCGTCTCGACGCCTTCCAAATGTTCTTTCATACAACATGTAGGAGAGGAACGTGGTGCAAAACATATAGAGTGCGCTGATGGCGCGCCGCGACCGATCCGTTTCTATCTGGCTTGCGCCTTACGCTGCGCGAGTTCTCATGCATCTGTGCGCCGCATCTGTGCACATCTTTACTCATAAATGTATCTTGACGACCTCTGTGGCGCGGCAGGCGAAGGTTGGCCTGCGACCCAGGAGGTTGCGGGTTCGATTCCCGCCTCGGAACAAATATTTGCTCGATCGCAGATATCTGTTCAGGGTGTTCTGGGTATTTTCTATGTATAATACAAAATATCTATCTATGTAATGTATTGTATTAAGTACATCAGTTATTTAGTACCCATAACACAAGCTCTGCTTAGCTTGGGGCTAGATAATGTTGTGTGAACTGTCCATTTTTTTTTACAATATTATTAGATCTATGATGACTTTGTTGTAATTAAGGATATTCAAAATATGACCACTTGTTACCACTTACTTAAAAATACGTAACTCTTACAATTAGCATATTAATCAACAAAAGCCCTCGAAAACGATCATAAATGGTAATTTCGAAGCGATCCAAATAATTTAATTATTACTTAAGATGATGCCCACCCTTAAGATTATACCATGTACCAATGTATTCAATGTTTGCATTTTAAGACCCAAGCACACCAACACAAGTCTTTGTCTTAAGGTGGATGTGCACGCTTACGGCGCCAAATTTAAATTTAATGGTGTTTTTTACCCATTACAGCTTATCAACACTTCTTGAGATAGCGAAAGTTGAGTTCGCGAGTACTAGGAGACTTAACACACATGGTTTAATTGATAGTATCTCATAAATATCATCAGTTTAGCTACGATACCCCTAAACACATTTTTACAGTGTTTTTTTTTGTTTATGGGTATCGTAGCTAAACTGATGATATTTATGAAATACTATGAATTAAAACATGTGTGTTAAGTCTCTTAGTTCTCGCGAACTCAACTTTCGCTATCTGAAGAAGTGTAGATGAGCTGTAATCGGAAAAACACAAAAAAAAAAGAATCTCACACCGCAAGCGTGAGCATTTACCTTAAGGCAGCCCAGCAGACTTATTTGCCCTTGAAAACGACGCATCCAATGGATACAGAAATGAAAAACAGAATTATACTTTGTAGAGCTACTACACTAGACCATACGAATAAAATAAAACACATTTATTTACAGAAAGAATAATACAAGGTATGTACAAAATACATATGAAACAGTTGTGCTACCTGAAGACCGCTACAAGCGATCTAAAGGTAGCTCAACTGATCCAAATCACTACCAGACGAAAGCGTCCCTAAGATACTGGCTGCATTGCCACGCTGAATGGCAATACTAATGCGTTGAGCCAGATAAGAGCCAGCTCTCGGGTCACGCGTCACGAATAAAATAAAATGATGACAGGTAGGTATATAAGAAAAGGTTAGGCCCATTGTCCACGTAACCGCACGTCATACGCACGCTTTCGTCAATTGACGATTGAAAGACGAATGCTTGCATCTTGCTTAGAAACAATGAAATCTGTGTCCACGAAGCGGCAACAAGTCATGACGAACGCATGACGAGCGGCTGACGCGACGTTGCCGCTTCGTGGATATAGATTTCATTGTTTCTAAGCAAGATGCAAGCATTCGTCTTTCAATCGTCAATGGGGATCCACACTGCGCTTTTATCCCGCCAGGTGGCGCATCGTCGATACGGCCACTGTTAACTGTCGATTCAGTACATTTTGTTGTTTTTTCGCTACAATTGATTGGTTTTATATTTATTTCCTTCGAATATGCCACTGTGTTCTGTACCAGGCTGTTCCAATCGCGGTAATCATATATTCCCCAAAAAACCCACATTGAAAAAGAAGTGGGAAATTTGCTAATAAGAAGAAAAGAACTTTGGATGTGATGTTTGGTAATTTTTGGCAGGATTGTGGAGCTATTTACATCATGATATGTGTTTGCTGCGGGAACATCGACTATCTGGCTCGGTTGTGTTGCCTGAGCGCTTTTATTGCCATGGCCGGCATTAGGATCAATATAATTCTAACCTAAAATCAAAATCGTTATTTGTGATTAGAATACAATGCATTTAGGTCTATTTCAATAGCACATTTAAGAATATTAAATGTTTTAACTAATAAGCACTACTATAGTAATAAAAATACACCAAATCCATGAAATATTGTCTGTTATCAACCGTTCGAGAGGTCCGCTTTTTTCCAGATATTTTTCCTCCTCTTTTCTATAACTCTTCCTTGAGTTCAAAAAGCCTCCAAGTTGAATACATAGTGCCCGATCGTTAAAAAAGAACCCAAATTGAACTCATTTTTTGCTTTTCAACTCAAGCTTTGACATGTCCGGACCGCCGCTGGCGCCATCTGCGAAAAGCTTTGCCTGTGGAACCCCATTGACGAAAGCGTACGTATGACGTGCGGTTACGTGGACTACGGGCCTTAGACTACACAGCTTCAAACTGCCCGTTTGTAGTGTTGGTGAACTTTAGCCTAAAGACTAAATACCTTTTTTTATGATACCAGACTTTTATGACGCTTATGCTTGACTGATATTTTTTGGGATTATGAATTTATTATCTTTTTTTGGAGTTTCAATTTTTATTTTTTTTGTGTTTTTATTTTTTTCGTACCTATTATAGAAATTTACTATCATGATGGCGTGTTTATGTTATATATACAATGAAAAATAACAGTAATTAGCGCTATGATATATATTTTATTGATACGAAAAAGAATTGCAAGTTCTTTGACCACAAGCAGTTTCCTAGTACAGGTATACCCAACTGATATGGCGCGTCGTGAATCTTCGTTCGCGCAGAAAAGAAAGTATGGCTCCGAAGATTAACGAATGAATGCTCATAACTTACAATCAACCTTAGGTCACTATTATAAGGTTCATAATACACTGCAGCTGTTAGTTCCGTCTCACTCGCAAGTCACGCCCCTCAATCACAAGTATGGCGGCTGACTAACAGCTGTCGACCAATAGCGGTACATAGCATTTCCCGCGCTTTATAAAATCATCTTCTGCGCAGGTACATCGGTAAGCCATATTACTTGGGTAGTACTGTAAATCCATGGCCGTCCACAGGCCATCATCTTAATATTATGCCGACTGTTTTTTCATGATTGAGACTAATCAACCTTTCTGTAGTTATGTTTTAAGCAGAGGCCGTACCTTTCTTATCCTGGTAACATAACACTACTGATGTTATCCTGCCTGTAAGTGACAACAGGTTGGTAGGTTGCCACTTGTTACGTTCCAACTGGCTGGTAGGTGTTTAGCAAAGGCCACCGAGGTCGCTGCGGCCGGGGATGACGACGGACTCGTACGGATCCTCTTGGATATCCTCGAAACGCTGAATATAAAGATAAGATAAATGTTAGGTACATATAAGGGCAGAGAAAATAGGCAAAAATTGCACTATGCCAAATATTAAAGCGTTTTTATTTACAACTAGCGACTCGCCCCCTGTGCCCCTTTTTGTTTTTTAAGAGTGAAGACTTATCATTAGCCTTTTTATTCTAAATTTATATATATTTATGATGTTTTTGGAGCTATTAGTCTTCCTAAAAAAAACAAATATAGTCTTGTTAATGGTCAGACATCTCAGTATGAAGGGGCTCGCCGTCGGCGGATAAATGATGATAATCACTTACTTGGTCGGCAGCAGCGGCTTGTCCGCTCACGTACGGCTGCTCAGCCCCCAAGCGGACGCCCGGCCCGGTCAGCGCGTCGCGGTCTCCCTGCGGCAGCGGGATAGTGGCCGCCAGGCGAGCGTACTCCACGTCCATCGAACGGATGAACGGGGCGCGGAGGGCCCTTTTCACCAGCTCACTGTCATTTTCATCCATGCCTTGGAGAAGCATCTCGACCGTGTTCTGCTCGGCTTGTTCGCAGTTGCTTGCCCACTCCTGGAACCACAAAATATCATCAAAATCATGTCGGAATGATGTGTATGAACATAGTAAGGGGCCTGTGCATCCTAACTGTATGTATAACCAGTATCACTAAGTAGGTATGTATGTATGTATGTACCCACCTCTGTCCGATTAAAGTTTTTTTTTTTATACTACTTGTATTACGGAACAAGCAAGAGGCCCACCTGATGTTAAGCGGTAACCTCTGCCTATGAACAGTGCATTACCTCATAGGCCACGTCCACCTAGGACGCACCCCACAAGTGCTGCGCCCTAGTAATAAACTATGCTTACAGTGGAATGGTTGTTTTACTCGCTTGCGTACCTCCTTACATGTACGCCACGGAATCATCCAGCTATTGCAGTAAAGTGATCAATGTTTTTTTTTTTTTATACTACTTGAATGACAGAACAAGCAGATGGCCCTCCTGATGTTAAGCAGTAACCTCTGTCTATGAACAGTGCATTACCTCATAGGACACGTCCACCTAGGACGCACCCTATGTGGCATTGCACTGCGCCCGCCACCCTGAGACATAAAGATGAGAAGTCTCATGTGCCTGTAATTTTTACAGGCACATGAGACTTAAATAAATTGAAGTAAAGGATAAACCCGTATTTATAGGCTTTATTTAACAAAATTGCACATAGTTTTAGTTATACATTTCATGTTGTCATATCTCTGACATAACAGGAAGTATATCCTTCTTTTGCTTGTCAAACAACCATAGAGGCTTATTACCACAGTTATTAAGGTGAATGCTCACGCTTGCGGCGCGAGATTCAATTTTTTTAGTGTTTTTTGCCCATTACAGCTCATCAACACTTCTTCAGATAGCGAAACTTAAGTTCGCGAGAAGTAGGAGACTTAACACACATGTTTTAATTGATAGTATCTCATAAATATCATCAGTTTAGCTACGATACCCCTAAACAAAAAAAAAACACTGTAAAAATGTGTTAAGGCTCGTAGTTCTCGCGAACTCAACTTTCGCAATCTGAAGAAGTGTAGATGAGATGTAATGGGCAAAACAAACCAAAAAAAAAAAAACACACCGCATGCGTGAGCGTCCACCTTAACAGTGACCGATAAGTGATGAAGAGTGGTTGCACCTTGTAGGCCTTCTCAGCAGCGACGAGATCGCCGCGGGCCAGCTGGATCAGCACGGCCACCACCACGAGCCGACCGACGGCGCCGTAGTTGCTGGCCTGCAGGTGGTAGCCTATCTCCAGCCGCACGGAGTCCATAGCCTGGTCGAATCTGAAAATATCAAGGACACATTTTCTTTTTTATACTACTAGAATGACGGAACAAGCAGATGACCAACCTGATGTTAAGCGGTAACCTCTGCCTATGAACAGTGCATTACCTCATAGGTCACGTCCACCTAGGACGCGCCCTATGTGGCATTGCACTGCGCCCGCCACCCTGAGACATGAAGATGAAAAGTCTCATGTGCCTGTAATTTCACCGGCACCCTAACCCTTCAAACTGGAACACAGCAATGCGAGCACTACTGCTTTGCGGCGGAAATAGGTATGGTGGTAGTACTACCCCGGACCAACTCTTTCACAAAAAAGCTCTACTATTAACTGACACATACACACACACATACACATACACATGTGAGGTCCGTGCTATTACCAGCATTATGCTCAACACAAACCGTTTTTGACGGCCTATGTCTATTTCTAGTTCTTTGTACTGCTGGGCAAAGGCCTCCCCCACTCTTTTTAGACATCACGATCCTGAGCTATGTTTTCCCAGTCGGCCAGAAACTTATCAATTTCGTTTCGCCATCTCCGTTTAGGTCCGCATCTATTTCTATTTCTAGCTCTTTGTGTCCCACTCCTGGGCAAACTGGGCAAAGGCCTCCCCCACTCTTTTTAGACATCACGATCCTGAGCTATGTTTTCCCAGTCGGCCAGAAACTTATCAATTTCGTTTCGCCATCTCCGTTTAGGTCCGCATCTATTTCTATTTCTAGCTCTTTGTGTCCCACTCCTGGGCAAACTGGGCAAAGGCCTCCCCCACTCCTTAAAGACATCACGATCCTGAGCTATGTTTTCCCAGTCGGCCAGAAACTTATCAATTTCGTTTCGCCATCTCCGTTTAGGTCCGCATCTATTTCTATTTCTAGCTCTTTGTGTCCCACTCCTGGGCAAACTGGGCAAAGGCCTCCCCCACTCCTTAAAGACATCACGATCCTGAGCTATGTTTTCCCAGTCGGCCAGAAACTTATCAATTTCGTTTCGCCATCTCCGTTTAGGTCCGCATCTATTTCTATTTCTAGCTCTTTGTGTCCCACTCCTGGGCAAACTGGGCAAAGGCCTCCCCCACTCCTTAAAGACATCACGATCCTGAGCTATGTTTTCCCAGTCGGCCAGAAACTTATCAATTTCGTTTCGCCATCTCCGTTTAGGTCCGCATCTATTTCTATTTCTAGCTCTTTGTGTCCCACTCCTGGGCAAACTGGGCAAAGGCCTCCCCCACTCTTTTTAGACATCACGATCCTGAGCTATGTTTTCCCAGTCGGCCAGAAACTTATCAATTTCGTTTCGCCATCTCCGTTTAGGTCCGCATCTATTTCTATTTCTAGCTCTTTGTGTCCCACTCCTGGGCAAACTGGGCAAAGGCCTCCCCCACTCTTTTTAGACATCACGATCCTGAGCTATGTTTTCCCAGTCGGCCAGAAACTTATCAATTTCGTTTCGCCATCTCCGTTTAGGTCCGCATCTATTTCTATTTCTAGCTCTTTGTGTCCCACTCCTGGGCAAACTGGGCAAAGGCCTCCCCCACTCCTTAAAGACATCACGATCCTGAGCTATGTTTTCCCAGTCGGCCAGAAACTTATCAATTTCGTTTCGCCATCTCCGTTTAGGTCCGCATCTATTTCTATTTCTAGCTCTTTGTGTCCCACTCCTGGGCAAACTGGGCAAAGGCCTCCCCCACTCCTTAAAGACATCACGATCCTGAGCTATGTTTTCCCAGTCGGCCAGAAACTTATCAATTTCGTTTCGCCATCTCCGTTTAGGTCCGCATCTATTTCTATTTCTAGCTCTTTGTGTCCCACTCCTGGGCAAACTGGGCAAAGGCCTCCCCCACTCCTTAAAGACATCACGATCCTGAGCTATGTTTTCCCAGTCGGCCAGAAACTTATCAATTTCGTTTCGCCATCTCCGTTTAGGTCCGCATCTATTTCTATTTCTAGCTCTTTGTGTCCCACTCCTGGGCAAACTGGGCAAAGGCCTCCCCCACTCCTTAAAGACATCACGATCCTGAGCTATGTTTTCCCAGTCGGCCAGAAACTTATCAATTTCGTTTCGCCATCTACGTTTAGGTCCGCATCTATTTCTATTTCTAGCTCTTTGTGTCCCACTCCTGGGCAAACTGGGCAAAGGCCTCCCCCACTCCTTAAAGACATCACGATCCTGAGCTATGTTTTCCCAGTCGGCCAGAAACTTATCAATTTCGTTTCGCCATCTCCGTTTAGGTCCGCATCTATTTCTATTTCTAGCTCTTTGTGTCCCACTCCTGGGCAAACTGGGCAAAGGCCTCCCCCACTCCTTAAAGACATCACGATCCTGAGCTATGTTTTCCCAGTCGGCCAGAAACTTATCAATTTCGTTTCGCCATCTCCGTTTAGGTCCGCATCTATTTCTATTTCTAGCTCTTTGTGTCCCACTCCTGGGCAAACTGGGCAAAGGCCTCCCCCACTCCTTAAAGACATCACGATCCTGAGCTATGTTTTCCCAGTCAGCCAGAAACTTATCAATTTCGTCTCGCTATCTCCGTTTAGGTCCGCATCTATTTCTATTTCTAGCTCTTTGTGTCCCACTCCTGGGCAAACTGGGCAAAGGCCTCCCCCACTCCTTAAAGACATCACGATCCTGAGCTATGTTTTCCCAGTCGGCCAGAAACTTATCAATTTCGTTTCGCCATCTCCGTTTAGGTCCGCATCTATTTCTATTTCTAGCTCTTTGTGTCCCACTCCTGGGCAAACTGGGCAAAGGCCTCCCCCACTCCTTAAAGACATCACGATCCTGAGCTATGTTTTCCCAGTCGGCCAGAAACTTATCAATTTCGTTTCGCCATCTCCGTTTAGGTCCGCATCTATTTCTATTTCTAGCTCTTTGTGTCCCACTCCTGGGCAAACTGGGCAAAGGCCTCCCCCACTCCTTAAAGACATCACGATCCTGAGCTATGTTTTCCCAGTCGGCCAGAAACTTATCAATTTCGTTTCGCCATCTACGTTTAGGTCCGCATCTATTTCTATTTCTAGCTCTTTGTGTCCCACTCCTGGGCAAACTGGGCAAAGGCCTCCCCCACTCCTTAAAGACATCACGATCCTGAGCTATGTTTTCCCAGTCAGCCAGAAACTTATCAATTTCGTCTCGCTATCTCCGTTTAGGTCCGCGTAACTTGCAATGTTTGTATGTAACTTTATTAAGGTTCGGGTCAAATCTTGCAACTGAATTTTAAAGCAGTTATCCTCAACCGATTGAGCTGAAATTTGGCATACCTGTCAAGTTCCGATAACAATACAATATGATGGCGACAGCGAGCTGATCTGATGATGGAGACGGAAGGTGGACAACGGAACTTCTCGGTGGATAATAGTAGACTGGCCGTGTTTAGGCTTATTTTGATCAGAACACGGTTCCGATCACTAATTTAATAAAAGCTTGTTATCTAAAATATATCTTTATCTAAAATCTTATTGTTCATAATTATGCAAGGTACTCACTGTTCCATTTTCACGAGGATGCGAGATGCCTTGCTGGTGTACTCGACAGCACTGTGGGTGGAGCTTTCAGTCTGCATAATAATGATTGAACATTTAAAATATCACTGTTACGGAATAAGTATCATTATCTTTACCGCTGCTAGCGATCTAAAGGTAGCTCAACTGATCCAAATCACTACCAGACGGAAGCGTCCCTAAGATGCTGGCTGCATTGCCACGCTGAATGGCAATACTAATGCGTTGACCATTAGTAATTTAACTAATTACTAATTTTTAGTTTAATTAAATGGCAGCGATGAGCTCACCGCTTGTCACGTCTATATTCCACGATGGTGCAACCCATTGTGTAAAGGCCTCTGATTCAAAGAAAAAATAAAAACCAACTTAAAAACCTTAGGTACCTAGGCAGTCAAAAGTAATATGCTAGAGAGAGTCAGCAAAAGTTCATAAGGCAGCACACTCTACGCTTGATATACTCATAAATAACACATTAATAATCAATTATATGTAGGTACAGACATTGCAAATTGACAAGTTAAGTGTCGAGGGGCAGAGCGACATCAGGCCACGCGGCTTTATCATTAACATAGTCATGTAGAGTGTAATACGCTTTCTTCATTAAACTATTCTTTATGTAGGATTTAAATTTTCGAATGGAAAGTTTAGAAGCACTTTCTGGAAGTTTATTATAGAACCGAACAGAATTCCCCATAAAAGACCCACTAACTTTTTTCAATCTAAATTTGGGAATACTCAGTTTATTGTTATTTCTCGTGTTAAAACAATGCACGTCACTTTTTTTCATAAACCTATCTAAGTGTTTATGTGTATATAATAAGGTTTCGTAGATGTATTGCGATATTACCGTGAGAATGCATATTTCCTTAAAACGCTCCCTCAAGGAGTCACACGTGGCTTCATTTTATAAATGGCACGTGTGACCAGCCAACGTGGGTAGTTTAGTTGGTTACTTGATATGTTTCTTGTTTCTTCTAAGCTATGTTTGGTTTTTAGGTTTCCAATGCTGTGTGCTAGTTGCTACTTAAGTACTATAATGATTATTGTATAAAAACTACTTACTATTACCCGGACTTGTTTGTAAGATTCGTTGGTATAAGATTTGTCCTGGCTGCTAGCTTATTATGGCCAGCTTACAAACAGTCTCATGAAAAAGTCCACAACTTTCAGAAGGAAAAGAGCTCTTTTAAAGAGGAGAGCCCCTCAAGACCTAATCTAGTATCTAAAAGAATATGTACTGAATTAGAGTCGTGGATAATTATGCCACTGGGCGTATACCATTCATGTCAAGCACGAAGAAGCACAAAACTCTTGCTCAATGCCCGGAAAGGCAGATTACAAGAAATAATGGAGACTTAAAAAAAAAGTTATGTATTATTACAGGAAGAAAGCGTTAGCAGAGTCAGTCATGGTAAGCAATGGCAGCGATGAGCTCACCACTTGTCACGTCTATTTCTCACAATGGTGCAACCCACGGTGAAAAGAGGCCCATTTAAGGCCATGCCTACCCTTTCGGGGAAAAAGGTGTGTGTATGTTTGTGTGTGTGTGTGTGTGTGTGTGTGTGTGTGTGTGTGTGTGTGTGTGTGTGTGTGTGTGTGTGTGTGTGTGTGTGTGTGTGTGTGTGTGTGTGTGTGTGTGTGTGTGTGTGTATTCCAACTGATCGCTAAGCTTTTTTTGATGTGTGTATGTATTTACCATAGAAATTAATAGGATTCAAGAAATAAAACACAGGTTACTCACAAACGAAGCTTCTGCTGCCTGTTGGAACAGCTTGCAGGCATGTTCCGGATGGGCCTCCTCCAAGATCCTGGCAGCTTTGCCCAGGACAGCTGCACCACTGTCCCCGGAGCCGTGTTGCTGGTACAGGCAGGCCGCATCGCACGCGAACCCGTATATCTGTTGTAGACCAGCTGGTTTTAGACTGTGGTGTGCGACAGTTTGGACGCACAAAGGCAATTGGCAATTCGGCATACCTGTCAAGTTCCGAAGACAATACAATTATGGTGACAGCGAGCTGATCTGATGATGGAGACTGAAAGTGGACAACGGCACTCCTCGATGGATAATAGTAGACCGGCCGTGTTTGGGCTCATTGTGATCAGCACACCGTTTTAATCACTAATTTCATAAAATACAAGTATTGGGGATAAATTCCCATATTTTTTTTACATATATTTTTAAAGAAAAAACTGTTTCTTACATCTATTTCCAATAGCATCATCTAGCTAGATTGTACTTACCTACACAGAGATCTACTTGAGATAATCTACTATTTTTTTTATACTACTTAGAATGACTTTACAAGCAGATGGACCACCTGATGATAAGCGGTACCCTCTGCCTATGAACAATGCATTATCACATAGGTCACGTCCACCTAGGACGCGCCCTATGTGGCATTGCACTGCGCCCGCCACCCTGAGACATAAAGATGAAAAGTCTCATGTGCCTGTAATTTCACTGGCACCCTTACCCTTCAAACCGGAACACAGCAATGCGAGCACTACTGCTTTGCGGCAGAAATAGGTATGGTGGTAGTACTTCCCCGGACGAATTCTTTCACAAAAAAGCTCTACTACTACTAAATATATCTTTAAGATAAGATAAGATAATCTATTTGCCAGAACGTTGTACAAAGGTCTTAAACTAGGTGAAGTCCACTTGTGTTCTACCTTATTACTAGGCATGCAAATTTTCACATGAGTAGGTAACAATAAAATGAGTAAGGTACAATCAAAACGTTTTAAAATAATTGATATTGAGTAATAATATAAAATAAAATGTTAATAATTAGCATTATCAATAAAAATTATAATTGAAAATCCCTGTAATGTAAGTATAACATCAGGTGGGGGTCCGTCTGCTTGTTCAGTCATTCAAGTAGTATAAAAAAAAAGTATTAATTTAAAGAATAATAGCATCTACCCATCAGCCATTTTTTTTATATTTAATGTTAAAAAAAAAACCAATTAGACTTGTAACATCTACTGGCAGATTGTTGAAAATTTTAATCGTAATGTACTAGGCCTGATTTTGTGTCATTTTAAATTATATTTTGGATTGTTCAGTCTGTTGTCAGATCTATCCCTTAGTTTTATTAGTCTACATTCTTTATTTTTCTTGAACAGTTCTGGAGATAGTGATAGAGAACTGGTAACAAACTAACCTCTTTAGGCTGAGCTATGTCCCGCCCGACCACGATGGCGTTCTCCAGAGCCTTGGCGGCGTGGAAGAAGGAGTGGTTCAGCTTGTAGTTCTCAGACGCCTTCAGGTGGCATTCCATCGAGTGTTTGAGGTCCCGGGCGATGCGGTAACACTGGGCTGTAATAGAAGAGCCACCGTTACAACGAGCCTTACACAAAACATATTTAGTGCGGAAAAAAACGAATGGAACATGTAGGAACGTCATTTTAACATGCTGCGCAAAAGTACATGAGACTTCTTATCTTTATGTCTCAGAGTAGCGGGCGCAGTGCAGTGCCACATAGGGTGATTGTGAGATTGCACTGTTCATAGGCAGAGGTTACCGCTTAACATCAGGTGGGCCATCTGATTGTTCCGTCATTCAACTAGTATAAAAATAAAATATAAAAAAGTGCGACAGTGGAAATAGACAGCCCAAGAAGAGCATAAATAAAAACATTTACAGAAATAATAATACAACTAATACAAGGTATGTAAAAAATACATATTTAACAGTTGTGCTACCTGAAGACCGCTGCTAACGATCTAAAGGTAGCTCAACTGATCCAAATTACTACCAGACGGAAGCATCCCTAAGATGTTGGCTGCATTGCCACGCTTAATGACAATACTAATGCATTGAGCCAGATAAGAGCCAGCTCTCGAAGAGCATTATATTCTAAGATTACGTAGGTAGGTACTAGGTAAGACAAAACCTAGGTAAACAGGTAGGTAGGAAAATCAATGACGTTGAGACGGGCTTTGTTTCAACTGCATACATAAAGGCTTACCCCCCTAATGGAGTTGTAGAGGATCCTCCATCAAAGCGCGCAGTACGTAGTACTTACTTGGACAAACTCTTCACAAAAAAAACTACTAGGTACTACCTAACAAAAGAATATGACTAGGTATTGTAGTTAGGAACTTACCGGCTTGGTTGTATTCATCTGCTGCAGAATCATAATCAGGGCGCCAGCGCAGGAGGCTAGTGCGGAGCCTGTTCACAGAAGAAAACCGTTAAAATACAGTTGCACCCTGTTATGTACTGTGTACCTAGTGGCTCAAAAAGTGTACTTTCAAGGCCAGTAAACTTAGCTTGAATGTTAATTTTACCGATAAGTGGTTTCATTGCAATATTATTTTTTTTATTTCAGTACAATCAAAATAAAAAGTTTACTAGCAAAGAGTTTTATAAACAAATGAGAATAACATGATGTTGACTTTACAAAAAGATAATTCATTTTGAAAAAAAACTGACTTTGAATCTAGGATTTTTATCCCAATACAAGATTTTATTCAATGGAACTGATATGGTCGACAATCGACAAAAGATCCACCAAATAAAGAGAAAAAAAATAAAAAAAAATACAACAGTGATCGGAACCGTGTGAGCCTAAACACAGCCAGTCTACTATTATCCATCGAAGGGTTCCATTGTCCACCTTCTGTCTCCATAATCAGATCAGCTCGCCATCATATTGTATTGTCATCAGAACTAGAAAGGTATGCCAAATTTCAGCTTAATCGGTTGAGGACAACTGCTTTATTTAGTTGCAATATTTAATCCTAATATACATACCAAAGTTACATACTGATATAACAAGTTAAATGAAAGATCTTTTAAAGAAATTTATTTGAAATACTTTTATTTAACTTTATATGCTATGAACTCATCATAGGTATAGAAAGTTTGCTAGGTAAGCCGGAGATTTAACCTATTTTAAAAAATAGTGAAGCTAGGAGCGTCTGTGACGGTGTCAGGAAGCTTGTTATTCACAGCTAGGGTCATAACATGCCTCACTTTAGATGACTTTGTATGTTTCCGTGCAGCGATACTAGTCTGTGCAAAAAACTTCTTTTTCCTAAGGTGTTTTTTTTGTCACAGATTTTGCCTAAACTTTACACTAAACTTGTTTTACAGACACAGAAAACCAACACCTTAATTTCAAGCTCTAAAAGTTGGGTTAGTTACGTATACGAATTGTTAATCATTTGAAAATAGAACCTTCACTTTACTGTAGTTATTTCGTTATCAGCCCGTAGTCTCCCGAAGTCTCAATATTCGAGAAAATCGCTCCATTTTTACGAGTCAGCAAAATTGAAATATATAATGCTAGCAGTGAAAAGTAACTCACATCTTCTCGGCAGCCTTGATATGCTCCAGAGCTTCCTGGATCTTGGCAGACATGTTGAAGTTTGCAGTAAGTTAGTGTTTACGCAAACGATACCTAGGTGGTTCAACCAACCAAACCACCAGCTAGTTTTCGTGACTAAACTGAGTGGCACAGAAAGCTAGGGGCAGATGGAAGGAGTGGAGTCTGTCTGGAGCGCAAGGGGTTTCTTCTCTTCAGAAGGGAGCGAAAGAAAAGGGAGGATCCTATTAGTCTGTGGCAAGGGCTTTGGAAATGGAATGGTTTGGATTTGGAAATCGGAAAATTGGTAGTTGGCACCTGCGCAAAACGAACGACAGTCCATGATATAGACAGACATACCATACACAGTCTTTTTTTATCTATGAACCATATGGTACATAGACGTAGACGTCACCATAGACGTAGTATTTTCGTTACGTAGTACATACTAGATCTATGGTTTTCACAGTACACAGAGTGCAGAGACCTCGCTTGAGAGTATTTTTTTTCTGTGGCACATTCAGACTCATGGAGGTATTATAGTAACCGAGTTCAGACTATAACGTAGTAGTAGTAGTAGTTGGTACAAATGTACAACTCATAGACGTAGAATTTTTTCGCTACGCTAAAAATCTATGGTACAGCTACAATATGCATCGAGCAACGCACAATATGCATACAATATAGTAGTAGTAGAACTTTTTTGTGAAAGAGTTCGTCTGGGGAAGTACTACCACCATACTGCCGCAAAGCAGTAATGTAGTGCTAGTGTTCGCATTGCTGTGTTCCGGTTTGAAGGGTAAGGGTGCCGGTGAAATTACAGGCACATGAGACTTTTCATCTTTATGTCTCAGGGTGGCGCAGAACGATGCCACATAGGGCGCATCCTAGGCGGACGTGACCTATGAGGTAATGCACTGTTCATAGGCAGAGGTTACCGCTTAACATCAGGTGGGCCATCTGCTTGTTCCGTCATTTAAGAAGTATAAAAAATAAACAAAAAATAAATAACAAAAAATGCTACTTGTACTTTATGCTCTGTCTACGTATTACTCGGAACAATTGCTTACTTCATGTACAATAAACTTATGGCTGTGTGTACAGGAGGGCAATTCTCGGATTGTAGAGATTAAGTCGAATTCGACATATTTCGAAAAAAGATGGCGAATGTCGAGAAAATCTGAAGTTGCTTTTCTCGTGATGTCACAAATAGACATAAGTCGACCAAAATCATCAAATCAAATACGATTTGATGGTTATTGTGACATTTTCGTGTAATTTTTTGTAGACATTCATGCTTCGACATTATCTCTAATTTAGAGATAATCTCTACAATCCGAGAATTGCCCTCCAGACCGTTCACCGTGAGATGTCCCCTGCCTTGTCAATGCCAACATCACGGGCACGGGACATCTTACGAAGATCCAAATTGAATCTTATTGCAAAGCAATATTGTATATTTTACATCGAAATAAGAATTGGGAAACCGATACCTACATGTTTGAGTTGAAAAATTATACTGTCAAATGTCGTCGTCGTCGTAGACAGTTTTTATGACAATTTCTATGTACCTACCTCTAGCACAGAAGACCTCTAGCTTGTACCATTATTTATTCTGTGCTCTAGCTTGTATTAGCAATATGCATCTGCTAAGATGATTCATTTCACGAAAAATGCGTTATGAGTTGACGGAGTCTGACGACTTGACTATGAAAGTAATAATTATATCACTTTAGTAGTAGTAGAGCTTTTTTGTGAAAGAGTTCGTCCGGGGAAGTACTACCACCATACCTATTTCTGCCGCAAAGCAGTAGTGCTCGCATTTCTGTGTTCCGGTTTGAAGGGTAAGGGTGGAAGACTTTTCATCTTTATGTCTCAGGGTGGCGGGCGCAGTGCAATGCCACATAGGTTGCGTCGTAGGTGGACGTGATCTATGAGGTAATGCACTGTTCATAGGCAGAGGTTACCGCTTATCATCAGGTGGGCGTCTTGCTTGATCCGTCATCCAAGTAGTATAAAAAAAAAAAAAAAAACTTGACTTTGGCGAAATTGTTTGGAGCACTCGTCAGAAGCCATTATTATAGATAAGAAGAGAAGAGTGGGGGAAGAGAGGTGCAGATTTTCAATTTGCCATTTTTGAAAGAAACGTCTCTTTTTTTATTAGTGACATTTTCATGAGTTTTTTCGAAATATTTCATGTAATTATGGTGGCATTTTATCAGGTGTAGTTTGAATAAACAGCAAATGTGTAAGTGTTGCGTGTCTTATCAAAATGGTGTAATTTTTTTTTTTGCAAAATCTCCGATTGTACTATTATTAATACTGTAGTTATGACTTAACAGCATGGACTTTGTATACTAACTCCATGCTTAACAGAGACTCTTGACGTATTGACTATAAAAAATATAATTATAAGTACCCTTAGAGCATCCTCGATGTAAGTACCTATCACTTGACATTGGCGAAATTGTTTGGAGCACTCCTCAGAAGCCATTGTAAGAACAAGAAGAAAATTATGTTTATTTTTGTATGTAGTAATCATCGAGCAATATGGAGGCCTGCAATGCTCAAAGGTAGTAATTGGATTTAGGTAGGTAATTGCTTCGACCAAAGTTTTTAATTTGGTCGAAGGGTAATTGTATTGTATGAAACTTAGATAGACTGTAAGTTTTCCTAAAATTCTGAAATAATATAGATACAATGTTTTGGTCATTCAATAAGTAGGTTTAATAGGTACGTTTAAAAATCAGTGTTTCAATCCATGGCTATTTTAACCGGCCTAGATCCCCAAAGTCACCTTAAGGGTGCGCGCAGGTGTTCCTACTGTGTCGCTACGTGAGAACGCTCTCCCCTAACGTACCAAGAATAATCATTACTTACCTACCTACACGTAAGGCGGAGGAACATGTTCCCACGACAAATAGGGCTGGGCTGAGGTTATTCTTGACTTTTGTAAGAGGAAATAACGGTGGCCCTTGCGAATTGCGCACGTGTCCACGTGAGTAGGTTATATACCTAGTCTAAGATCCGAACTAGAAACGATTTTCAGTCTTCACCCATCTGTTTAATGGTTGAAAAGTATTTTATAATTATCAAATTTAATATACCTGTCTAAAAAACTCCTGGCCAGACTACGATTAACAAAAAAATTAGAAATTACTTTTTACTTAATATTAATAACCGTGATAGTTAGTAGTATCACAGTAGTATTTAGAGCTTTTTTGTGAAAGAGTTCGTCTGGTGAAGAATACCACCACACCATTCTGCCGCAAAGCAGTAGTGCTCGCATTGCTGTGTTACACTGTATATATTCTGTGGTTTCGGTTTGAAGGGTTTTTATGGTTGCCCGTGAAATTACAGACACATGGGACTTTTCATTTATGTCTCAGGCTCCCATATAACAAACTTGTTTTTTTTGCCGTTTTTATAGATAATAGTAGGTACGGAACCTTTCGTGCGCAAGTCCGACTCTCACTTGGCCGGTTTTATAGATAATGGTACGGAACCCTTCGTGCGCGAGTCTGACTCGCACTTGGCTGGTTTTTCAATTTTTAATTAATCATAGTCTGGCCAGGAATTTTTTAGACAACCCACTCGAGATATACAGGGTTATATTTTATAATATAACTATTCAATTTCATATAAAATACTCATGAAGGTCGTCTCTAGTGCGGATCCTCTACTAATACGTCAACAATCCAGTGCCATCGGTTTAGCTGCTAACGCCGTGATTGAGTCAAGTAAACATCGAACTTCCGATGTTTTAGGATTATAAGATTATAACGACCTCTATGGCGCGGCGGTTGAAGGTTCGCCTGCGACGCAGGAGGTTGCGGGATCGATTCCCGCCTCGGAACAAATATTTGTACAAAATGTTGAACAAATACGATCTGCAGATATTTGTTTAGGGTGTTCTGGGTATTTTCTATGTATAATAAAAAATATTATATATCTAGTACCCATAACACATGCTCTGCTTAGCTTGGGGCTAGATAATGTTGTGTGAACTGTCCAGCATTATTTATATTTATTTATTTATTTAGTAGAAGCTCACGAGAAGGAGTGGTGGGAAACTGCCAAAGGCCGGGATGCCTGGAAAATTTTGGGGGAGACATTTGCCCAGCAGAGGGACACAATTAGTTAAGAAAAAAAATTGAAAAAAAAATAATGGCCTACGAGTATTATATCTTTGCAGCCGATTTAAATCTTTGAATGTAGCGGGCCGACTCTACGCCTGCTACGCCGTAGCAGGTCTAACGAAAGATTATACTCCTTTCTTCCCCATCATTATTGATAAATAAGGGTTAGACAAACGTATTTATTGAAGGAACAACAATCCCACTAAAACCAATGTCAAAGCTACGATGTTTGGATGTCTGTATGTTTGTTTCTCAATCACGCTGAATCGCCTGAACCGATTTCCATGAAATTTGGAGCTTATTGGTACAGATTGTGACCTGAATTGGGCAACATGCTACTTTTTATCCAGATAAGACACGAGGCGTGCTTGGATATAAACTTAGACACAACTTGATGAACCGATCACTGATTAACCGACCGCTGATAAAATTTGGTACACAGATGATAGACGTAGACCTGGATAGGTACTTGTACATATATTCTGTGATGTAGGCTACTTTTTAAAAACTTTTATTACTTGCACTGTATGTTTGTTTAGTTTAAAACTTGCAGATGAATTAGAACCAATTCCCGACATCGATTGAGCTGAAATTTTGCTTGGGTACCTGTCGAGTACCGATGACAATACAATATTGCGAGCTGATCTGATGATGGAGACCGTACCGTACTAGTACCGTTTAGTAGTAATAGAGCATTTTTGTGAAAGAGTTCGTCCGGGGAAGTACTACCACCATACCTATTTCTGCCGCAAAGCAGTAGTGCTCGCATTGCTGTGTTCCGGTTTGAAGGGTAAGGGTGCCGGTGAAATTACAGGCACATGAGACTTTTCATCTTTATGTCTCAGGGTGGCGGGCGCAGTGCAATGCCACATAGGGCGCGACCTAGGTGGACGTGACCTATGAGGTAATATGCACTGTTCATAGGCAGAGATTACCGCTTAACATCAGGTGGGCCATAGGCTTGTTCCGTCATTCAGTAGTATAATAAAAAAATAAAAAATAAACTACGGAAGGTGGACAACGGAACTCCTTAAACTGGCCGTGTTTAGGCTCATTTTGATCAGCTCACGGTTCCGATCACTAATTATAAAAGTTTGTATTGAAAAATATACTTTTCAAATAAAACCTTTTATCCTGATAAAACGCGAGGAAACCCGTGAGTGAACAATATGAAGGACTCTTCCCGCCATTTTCGAAAAGAGTCGTTGTCTACTTTAATTTTATTTCTTTTCCTAGTGTTTTATTGAGTTATTTTGTGTTATTTTGGTGGCATTTTACCTAATGTAGCTCGTTTAAAAAGCACAAGTGTAGTGAAATGAAATGGAAGTGAATTGCGTGACTTTTGAAATTGGTGGAAATTGTCTACCAAAGTTTTAGTAAAATTGGCCACCGCTTGACAACTTGGAAGGAGTGTAACGTTGCAAAATATATTGAAAATACAGATACTTGAAAATGGCAAATACAAAAGAAGTGCGGTGCCAATTAAAAAAAAAAAAAACAATATGAATAGATAACAAAAATTCCATTGCACGACAAATATTGCACAACAGTCGCCCGCCAGTGGTTTTGTTTAGCTCCCCCAGGCGGAGGTTCGCGGGTTCCCACGCACGAAAGGAGCTCCGTCTGAATAATAGTAGTACCAAAGTAATGGCCACCTTTGGAAAATAACTAACGGAACAATGAACGGGTTTTATTTTTCGGAATGTTTACTCCCCTCGCATTCGCATACCTCAATACGTCACAGTGCCGGCACCATGGGTAATATAGACGCGCGGTGGCATAGCGCGCCGTACAGCACACCAATGCAAGTGCAAGGTGACAGCTCTGTGGCGCGGCGGGCGAGTAGCCTGATGAGATGTGAGAGGTTGCGGGTTCGATTCCCGCTGTGGGACAAATGAAATGAAATAATAATTTATTGCATGAAATATGGTACAACAGGCCATGTTAAGGAGTGGAATACACTACCGTCGTCTGTCTTTCCTGAAAACTATAATCTGGGTCTCTTCAAGTCTAGAGTGAATAGGTGCCTTCTAGATCTTTGTGCTCCATCTTCGGCCACATCGTCACTTACCAACAGGTGAGATCGTGGTTAAACAAAGGTCTATCAATGTTAAAAAAGAAAGAAAGCTGTATGAAAATAATGTATTTTGTTTAAATAATCTTAGGACCTGGAGGCCAATTCTCGGATTGTAGAGATTATCTCTAAATTAGAGATAATGTCGAAGCATGAATGTCTACAAAAAATGTCACGAAAATGTCACAATAACCATCAAATCATGTTCGATTTGAATGATTTTGGTCGACTTATGTCTATTTGTGACATCACGAGAATAGCAAATTAAGATTTTATTCGACATTCGCCATCTTTTTTCGACATATGTCGAATTCGAATTAATCTGTAAAGCACGAGAATTGCCCGCCAGCATATTTCCCCAAATGTTAATTCAATTGCCAAATTTGACGACCTCTAGCTGTGGCTCGCCGGGCGAAGGTTGGCCTGCGACGCAGGAGGTTGCGGGTTCGATTCCCGCCTCGGAACAAATATTTTTGCGATCGGTGATATTTGTTCAGGGTGTTCTGGGTATTTTCTATGTATAATAAAAAAATATCTATCTATTTAATGTATTGTATTAAGTATATCAGTTATCTAGTACCCATAACACAAGCTCTGCTTAGCTTGGGGCTAGATAATGTTGTGTGAACTGTGTCCGGCATTATTTATTTATATTATTTTATTTAATTCAATTCAAAGTTCTTTATTGCAACACAACGTAAAACAATTACAGTAAGTATATTATATTACAAAAGGCGGTCTTATCTATGAAACGATTTCTTCCAGACAACCTGACTGCCCTAAGGCAAGACAAAAGCTATGCTCTTGAGCACAGAGCTTCAAATTGGTAGCGCAACCAAACGGACACCAGGTGAGTAACTCTCAATAGAGCTGTAGGTATACATTTTGTTGGTGGCGGCGACTGGTTACGCCGCTATGGTGTCCCGCCCAGCTAGCAAAGTAGTGATAAAAGAAAATGAATTAACACTAAAGAGTGATATAAATGTTAGACAAAAGCAACGCGGTGACTGCTTGACATAGCATTGCTGTATATTGGTGATTCGTGACATTTTTTAGCTGTATAAGTGAATAGTGTAAACTGTATCCCCAGGGGGCAGTGTTCGTTCTCAACACCCATTCAGGTTTGTTAATGTTTGTATAATTTACAAATATATATATTGATCGCTAACCAAAGAACCGTTCACGTTATTTTGTACGTCTGGGATCGTTTTTGGATCGTTGCTTGAACTATACTGGAAATGATAGCGCAATTCAAGCAATGATGAAACACAGCCACCATACTACATTTGTGATGTTTCAACAACAACAACAAACATCCTTGCTCAGTAAGTACCTAGGTACTAGGGGGATTCAATCTGCCATTTTTTAAAGACATAACATTTTTTTATTAAAATACATCTGTATACATATAAAACAAAGTCGTGTTAGTTAAACCACTTATAACTCAAGATCGGCTGGACCGATGTTAGTTATCTCTTTTTTGGTGGATTCTTCTCCGCTCCGTATAGCAGAATATCGGGGGGGGGGGGACTGTTTTTTTTTTATACTACTTGGATGACGGAACAAGCAAGAGGCCCAGCGGTAACCTCTGCCTATGAACAGTGCATTACCTCATAGGTCACGTCCACCTAGGACACACCCTATGTGGCATTGCACTGCGCCCGCCACCCTGAGACATAGATGAAAAGTCTCATGTGCCTGTAATTTCACCGGCGCCCTTACCCTTCAAACCGGAACACAGCAATGCGAGCACTACTGCTTTGCGGCAGAAATAGTTATGGTGGTAGTACTTCCCCGGACGAACTCTTTCACAAAAAAGCTCTACTACTATAATAGTAGTTCATCAGTAGTTTATCACCGGGGGCTACCCGTGCGAAGCCGGGGCGAGTCGCTAGTTTTATATAAATAAATAAGAAGAAAATAAAGAAGTAGGTACTGTGACGATTACCTTGAGGCGGTATCCCCCAGCTAACTATTTGAATAAACCCCGTGCGGTTTTGGACGCCTAATACTCAGCACACCTGGCTCAGCGAGGGTCCAGCTCGTGGAATCAAAGATTACGATCAATCAAAGGTATAATGCGCTTCATGTAAAAAGAACGCTGGCGGTCCAGCTTCTACAGGCGTTCCAGCGTTCTTTTTACATGACGCGTACTATAATTGTACATTATTTGTAGTAAACTAGGTAGGCACTCAATAAATGCATAGGTATACATCTCTTAAATAAGTAGAAAAGTAAGTACCTAATATCTTAAAAAGAACGCTGGAACGCCTGAAGAAGCTTGACCGCCAGCGTTCTTTTTACATGACGCGCACTATATAAATCTCTTAAATAAGTAGAAAAGTAAGGTACAAACAAATATACTTATTTTTTTATGTATTTTAATATCGGGAACAATTAAAACTCAAAAATCATGGTAAATATCCCGTTTCTAGTGAAAAGTATGTACATAACCATGATAGTTTCAAAAGTTAAATTTACATAACATAACACCCAATAGTCACAAAAATAGTCCTGACTACTAGGATTCTCTGTGTCGTGGGAATCAGAAGCTACGTGACAAACGCAGACATTTGTCCCGCAGCGGGAATCGAATCCGCAACATTTCGCATCTCAGCCGGCTACTCGCTGAGGTCGTCAAAACACGCGCTAACCATGAATAAAGTACTACATGGATTGAGCGCTAAAATAGCATAGAGTGTTCCTTCTTACTCCTATCCTAGAAGATAGCTTGCTATCCTATGTTAGAGAGAAACAAATATACTGTCACACGACAGTCGTTTTTCCGTTCCGTACCCTGAATATTGGTAACATGAATGTACATCTCCCTATATTGGTACCATGAATGTAGCAGTAATTGGTACCTAGTGTGACATTTGGCCTGGTACGAGTTACACAAATAAAAACAGATAGATATATGCTTGTCTCATTCCAACACATGAATACATTCATATAAAAGAATGAGACTGGTATAATCGATACCGGTTCGTTTTTATCCTTAGTTCCATGCTTTAGTTCTTCTTCTGAGACGTTAACGTAAGGTAAACGTAAGGTAACTAAATTAACGTTATTTAAAAAGGCAGTACCTAAGGTTACTGGGTAACTTATATAGGTACCTAAGTTTAAAAAAAAGTTGTACGGTTCACACAACATTATCTAGCTCCAAGCTAAGCAGAGCTTCTGTTATTTATGGGTATTAGATAACTGATATACTTAAAACATTACATTACATAGATAGATTATTTTTTATAATACATAGAAAACACCCTTAACACCTTTAACAAATATCTGCAGATCGTACAAATATTTGTTCCGAGGCGGGAATCAAACCCGCAATCTCCTGCGTCGCAGGCGAACCTTCACCCGCCGCGCCACAGAGGTCGTAACGTAAGGTATTTGTGAGGTAACTTAACATTAACGTAAGGTAACTTAACGTTAGCGTAATTTATATAGGTAAGTATATACCTATAAGGTTACTAAGTACCTTAAATATAATATGAAATATAATAGGTAGGTCCTTTCCTACCGGTAGTACAGAATAAGTAATAGTACAAATGGTAGGGATTATCCTACTGATCAGTGCACGGGGTTAGTGCAGGTACTGGAGGGCAATTCTCGGATTGTAAAGATTATCTCTAAACTAGAGATAATGTCGAAGCATGAATGTCTACAAAAAATGACACGAAAATGTCACAATAACCATCAAATCGTATTCGATTTGAATGATTTTGGTCGACTTATGTCTATTTGTGACATCACGAGAATAGCAAATTAAGATTTTATTCGACATTCGCCATCTTTTTTCGACATATGTCGAATTCGACTTAATCTCTAAAGCACAAGAATTGCCCTCCTGATCATGTGTTTATTTTATTTCTAAATTTTATAGAGCGCCCTTCGTTCGCGTGCAAAAAAACCGCCCTACCGGTATACCAACCTACTAGCCCAGATAGGTACATTCGTCCTACCTACACTCAGGTATCAGCACTACCATGCACAATCTATCACCAATATAATTGTGGTACTAAGTACTCGTACTGCGAAAGTAATGGGCCTCGGCAATCATCGCTTTTTCGTAACAGAAATAGCAAGTGATTGAAAAAGTGACAGACACGAACGACAGTTACCGAGGCCTAATTTTTTCTACTGTACGTCGGTTTCATTACGATTTTTTCATTCACTGAAATGCTAAAACAGCATCATTATTTCAAAATCTCAATTGACTTCTAAATAAAAATTTGAAATCCTTTCCAGAATGTGTCAGAACAGTCTCCATTGTTGCTGTCGCGATATGAGGGAGTATGGATGACTTACTGGGGCGAGCCACGCCGCCATAGACCTATCGTAAAATAACCTCCCTTCCTAAGCCACGCGTGGGAACCGCAGTCCGCTTGCGTGGCGTTTGCGCAGCTGCTCGGCGGGTGTCTTGCAAGAGGGTGGCGCACCTTGCTGTTTAATAGTTTCAAGGTTCAGAGTCGATTCAAGCTGGTTCAAAGACACGAGACTGAGAAAATAATATCCGTCTGCGAAATTTAACTTAAAAGTGGTATACAAGCTGGCGGGGACAATGTTCAACAGCCCGTTTATTCTACTAATGCCTACGAGTGTAGGTATCTCATATCTGAACTTATCTCTGGATTTTGATACCTATGTGACTTTCCCTTTGGTTACAGAACACTAAAAACCATCACATTCTTTAAGCAACACGGACAAGTGCGTGCGAGACTATCCCTGAGGGTACTAAATTATTTCAAAATAATTTTAGGTCTTCAGGTACCACAACAGATTTTTATTTTTTATTTTTTACATATCTTTTACCTTAGTTGTATTATTATTTCTGTAAATAAATGTGTTTCAAAATCATTTTGAGTTTTAGCTACTTTTTCCTCCAAACTTCACGAAGCCATTTTGGGGTAAAGAATAAAGTTTCTCTATTTTAGACTTTTTCCTCAAAAACTCTTAGCTGTCAAGATTTGAAAATTGTGAGGTTACTGGAAGTACCCTAGCTAAATAATTCTCAATATTTAGCGATTTTACCTTTGTTTTTTCGATAAATGCTTTAGGAAAACGCTTTTTCTGAGAAATGAGACCTAGCTAGATTGATTTTTCGCCCCCAAAAACCCCTACTTGTGTAGCAAATTTTATCAAAATCATTAATATAGCCATTTTCGAGACCGTGATTACAAAATATAACTCGTTAAATATGAATCATTAAATTATTTTCTCGGCCCCCAGTACTCTCTCTATATAGAGAGTATTAGTGTTCTGTGCCCCAGTAGCTCCGTCAAGGGTTGCCCGCCTGTTGCTCTAAGCGGCAAGGCTTAAAATGTCTGGTCAAGGTAGGTCAAGGTAACGGACTGACTGACTGACTGAGATAGGTACTTAGTTATAAAGTAAGTACCTCTGTGCGCCACCCTCTCGCAAGACACCGCAGCTGCGCAAACGCCACGCAACTTCACGCAAGCGAAGCGCGGTTCCCACGCGCTGGGTTTACTTCTATTCTATTCTATTAAGGTGTACTTCGCACCTACGTTTGACCATAGGATCAAACGTAGGTGCAAATAGGAGTATTCTATCACAGCACATGCTACAATTCTACCCCCTGGTCACTAAAGCTCTGGGTTTCACGTAGAGGCGACCACAAATGACGCTGGTAACAATGTTGTGAAAGCGCAAAAACTGAAGAGTTCGGCTGGGGCTATTTCGGGGTGGGCATTAGAAACGGGCCTTCCAATTTAGGAGGCAGTGGAGAAGGGACTACCCCCGGATCCACTCACCAACCTAAAACGCGTTTAATTTGGAAAACAAAAATAAAATGTATTTATTGTAAAATTGAAAGTGTCGGATTCCAGTATGGGCTCTTGTCAGTACGCTCACAAGGTTGCCCCTGAGTATCGATTGAGACCCCTAACAAACTTTTTTTTTTTTTTTTCTTTTTTTTTTTTAAACTTAGATAGACCTTTGTTTGACCACGATCTCACCTGTTGGAAAGTGACGATGTGGCCGAAGATGGAGCACAAAGGTCTAGAAGGCACCTATTCACTCTAGCCTTGAAGAGACCCAGATTATAGTTTTCAGGAAAGACAGACGACGGTAGTGTATTCCACTCCTTAGCAGTTCGCATTATAAAGGTGGAACTGAAACGTTTAGTACGAATAGCGGGTATACTAATCAGGTAAGGGTGGTACCGAGCCGTGCGCCTGCTCGTCCTATGATGAAAAGGAGATGGTGGGATCAGATCATGAAGTTCCTGGGAGCATTCCCCGAAATGTAACCTATAGAAGATCGAAAGGCATGCGACCTTACGGCGGTGCTCGAGACTCTGGACCTTAGTCTCCGCCATATGTTGCTCACCTATTAGCCTAAAAGCTCTGCGTTCAATCGAGTCCAAGGCAGCAAGCTGGTGTTTGGCCGAGCCATCCCAAACGTGGCAGCAATACTCCATACCAGCCCGGACTTGTGCTTTGTACAGACTTAGAAGCTGTCCTGGTGTGAAGTAACGCTTTACCTTATTCAGGATACCCAGCTTCATGGAAGCAGTTTTTGCCTTAGACTCGATGTAGGAGCCAAAGTTGAGAGTAGGCGTGAGTGAAACGCCTAAGAGCTCGAGGTGATCACCTATAGCTACAGGTACATCTCGGAAGACAGGAACTTGGAGAAACGGACTTTTTTTCGCCGAGAAGAGACAAGCCTGCGTTTTAGAGGCGTTGAACTTGACTAGATTGGCATCGCCCCAATCGGATACAGCCTTGAGAGTCAAATTCAGACGCTGCAGCATCTCATCTCTTAACTCCAGAATTTCATTCTGCCTAGCACGCGCAGTGGAAACGTATCTCTCCACAACTGTGCTGTTGTCTGCATACCCAATGATACTGGGCATTAGCAGATCATTAATATGCAGCAGAAACAGTGTGGCAGATAGCACTGACCCCTGAGGTACCCCGGCATTTATAGCCATTTGATCCGACGAGCAGCCGTCAACAACTACTCGAATGGATCTTTCCCTCAGAAAGTCTGCGAGCCAGGAGCAGAATTGAACTGGCAGTCCGTAAGCAGGAAGCTTGCCAATAAGGCTAGCATGCCAAACCCTGTCAAAGGCCTTCGAGACGTCAAGTGAAAAAGCCAGTGCTTCACCATGCTTCTCGATGGCCTCACTCCAAATGTGCGTGGCATACACAAGAAGGTCCCCAGTAGACCGATTTCGGCGAAATCCGTATTGGCGATCACTGAGGAGGTCGTTACCTTCGAGGTATGCAAGGAGTTTCCTATTCAGCACACGCTCCATACATTTACATAGCAGGGAGGTGACCGAGATAGGGCGGTAGTTCGAAGGGTCAGCACGACTGCCTTTCTTGGGCACTGGCTGCACGTTAGCGAGATTCCAAGACTTGGGAACATCACCAGTTTTCAAAGAGAGGCGGAAAAGTCGCGTTAATATTGGAGACAACTCAGGGGCACAGGTTTTTAACACTACGGCCGAGATACCATCCGGACCGCTAGCTTTATTCACGTCGAGACTACGTAGCGTTTTGAGCACTTCTTTTTGCTGGATGCGAATTTCTTGCATAGAAGCCCCGCACCGAGGAAGGCTGGGTGGAATTTCGCCAGAGGTGTCAAGACGCGAAGCCTCCGCAAATTGATTGGCAAATAAATTTGCTTTCTCAACCGCAGCGTGAGCTAGGGACCCGTCTGGTTTCAGTAGTGGGGGGAGTGAAGGGCGGCAGAAGTTCGCTTCCACCGACTTAGCCAGCCTTTGTGTTCTTGCAAACGCATGTGTAACCTACGTGTGTATTTGCGCTGCTGTTGGCGCGGTGATGAACCCCAACCATAGGAGAAGCCAACGTTTGACATTAAACTTAAGTATATATGAGTATTTTTCAAGAGATTTTAGAAGCTGGCTGTGAGTCGTGGACAATGACACAGAAAGACGAGAGGTGATGGGAGCGTTTGAGTGTAACTGCTAAGGAGTGGAATAAACTACCGTCGTCTGTCTTTCCTGAAAACTATAATCTGGGTCTCTTCAAGGCTAGAGTGAATAGGTGCCTTCTAGACCTTTGTGCTCCATCTTCAGCCACATCGTCACTTACCAATAGGTGAGATCGTGGTCAAACAAAGGGAAACCAATATAAAAAAATAAAATAAAAATGTACAGAAAAGGCAGGTAACTAATTCAGACGTTCACCCGAAACTAAAATATTATTTTAAAACAGTGTGTTAACATCTTTAAACTTAATTTTATTTCAAGGGGATTCTGGTGAACCGATGAGTTCACTGGGATCCCCTGGGGGATCGGGTTAGGGGATCCTGGTGACCTCACCCTTAAAAATAGTGATCGAGAAGAGATTGGCCCGCTTTTAAGACTGTCAGCTTCTGAAAGAACACAACTTTTTGTTAAGCTGTTAAAATGCTTGATCAAGCTGATATCCCGATACATTACCCCATACGTCACATCCACCTAGGACGCGCCCTATGTGGCATTGCACTGCGCCCGCCACCCTGAGACATAAAGATGAAAGTCTCATGTGCCTGTAATTTCAACGGCACCCGTACCCTTCAAACCGGAACACAGCAATGAGATGGAATCATTTTCATTCGTAGCAGCAATGGAAGCAGCACAGAGAAGCAGCACAGAGATGAAATAAAAGAGGCCGCTTTGGAAATACCTAAGCAATTGGAGGGACTTGCATCCATCAGTTATGCTAAGGCCAAACCAACGCGTTCGGTTCGCGTCCTCCAGTGGCGTGACGGTAGCGATCAATGGTAAGACTGTGCACGCTACCACGGACGCGTAGTAGTCGCGTGGTAGTCCATTCGTGATATCACTGGTTATTTCTTGCCTGGTTGAGGTAAGATGGCCCTGAAAAGGATCTGTGACCGTCAGTGAAAGAACCAGAGTGTGAAAGGTGTGTGCCTCGCAGATTCCTCTCATGCACGTTCTAGGCCTTGTCAAAATTCAGTATTATCTCCTAACTCCTAATCGATGAGGAGTGCTCTGCTTTTCATCATCAGCTCACGAGGAGATAATGACTCCCAGACGCAAACAACTGAATAAGTTATCAAAATACTTTTCACTCGAAACGGGATAAGTCCCCAGTACTGTAGTTTATTCTGTGCCAATGGCCCGATGAATTTCCGATGTTTCTGTGCCGAAATATCGGGAACAATTAAAACTCAAAAATCATGGTATATATCCCGTTTCTAGTGAAAAGTATATATATAAGCATAATAGTTTAAAAAGTTAAGTTAACTTAACAAACCATCACCTCTGGAATCCAGAGGTACATTTTTATTTGTTAGTATATTTGTTTGAATGGATATTATAGGTATTCCAGAGTCTGGAGTAGGTATATCCACCAAACAAAAAAATGTTTTTCAAATTGGTTCACAATTGACGGAGTACATAAATAAGCGACCAAGTGCGAGTCCGACTTTGACTAGGTATATATCCTACGCTGTTATACTTTTATTACACGGTATGTTTATTATGTTAAAATATTGTTCGTCGGCGCGGCGGCTTCGCTCGTATTTGACCAGAATAAAAAGTAGCCTATAGCTCAATCCAGATCATAATCTATCTGTGTAGGCAATATATTCTGTGGTGTAGGTACCAAATTTCATGGAAATCAGTTCGGCCGTTTCGGCGCGATTAAAAAACATATATATACATATATGTACTAGCGAGTACATGGGGTGTTCATTTTCCGATTTGCATGCGCAATAGGAGGTACCTAGGTAAAAGTATCTAGGTACTCATCGACATAAATAAAATGAATGGACGGGCCTTAGGGAACGATAGTTTTGAAGCTTCTAAACAGACCTAGCTAGTATACTTCGCTTCAGTCAGTCTTTGTCACGGCAACGAGTGACAGCTATGCTGAAAAATACCTAAATTAGATACCTTGGTGATACAATGCCTTCCTGTGCTGTTCTGCAAGTGCAAACAACACAAGAAATACAAATAAAGCTTCAGGCATCGCATTTAATTCGTAAGTAAAGGTTTTGTAATATAATTTTCATCAATTGATAAAAAACTTATAAATCGTCGTGTGGTAGGAAAACTACATAACTAACACATTTTGCGAAATCGACTTTATTGCATGGTTATGATGGCCCATACATGTCGATGGACACGTCTTGCTCTAGAGGACGAGCGACAAGGAGGACTACGCCCCAGGACATTATCTCAATGTTCCCCACTCTGAATGAAAGTTAACAGACACAAGTTTATACTCGTAGATAGTTTTAATTTTAGTCGACATGCCTTTTTCTTTTTGATACTTAGAATTATTGTGTTCCACAATTTTTTTTCATTTTGTTGATTTTATAAGCATTAGTCGTATGATAAGTTTGTTATGTCACTTACTTTGAATTTATAAGTCTGCTAAAATAATGTAGGTGTTTCAGTAGTTTTCTAATATTCAGTCTTGATAAAAAGAAATGATTATAAGCTGGTTTTACTTTAAAATTTATTTTAATATTATATAAATCTATACCCATGGATAGGATTGTCATATTAAAATAAGTAAATAATAGATCATTTCAATTATTCAAAACTTTGGCGAGGGAAAAATACATAGTCGTTTTTTTATTTTTTTCTCTTAATCAAAAGAACTAAAATGTATTATCATTAAATTCGAAAATAGATACAGTACCAATCTATAACATATCAAAACACGGACTGAAAAATTAGTTACGATAAAAAAGTTATTGCCATTTTTGACGCAATAAAACAGTAAATCGCGTTTTTCTCGCGATGTTGGTTTTGTTGTTGTTATTACTTATTTAGTTTTCCAACTACAGCGACGAAATATTTGACAAGACTTCACGCATGACGGATGGTCCAGTACAGACTGCAAAAAAATCTGATGCCTAAGGGGTATCTTATTGATTTAGAATTGTAATTTGCATTATTTACGCCAAAACATTGCCAAGCACGTCGCTTTAGGTAATTGCATATAATATGTAATGGCAAGTTAATTAACCTTATAGCTTTCCAAAAAAAAACTAAAGTAAACAAAAATGGATAGAAGTCATAAGACGAGCAAGAACAGACGACTTTTGGAAGTGGAATACATTTTCCCGTATTAGCTCTGATCATTTTCTACACAATGAATTCTATACGCCAAAAAACGGTTAGTAGTAGTAGAGCTTTTTTGTGAAAGAGTTCGTCCGGGGAAGTACTACGGGACCCTATTACTAAGACGTTGCTCTCCGTTTGTCCGTCTGTCACCAGGCTTTATCTTATGAACCGTGATAGTTGGACAGTTGAAATTTTCACAGATGATGTATTTCTGTTTTTAGTAGTAGAGCACACCAGCGAAGCTCTTCCATATAAAGCAGGTAAACAGTCACCGTGGCCGAAATCGGCCTGGATGACATCATCATCATCAAGGTCCCGTTTTACCCTTTGGGTAAGGAACCCTAAAAACAGCTGTATATAGAAAATACAAGTAATTAATTTTGTAAAAATTAAAAAAACCCTCATCGCAATGAAACTGCTGAACCGATTTTGATCAAACATAGCTAAGAACACTACAGACAAATTCAAATTTCAAACAAAAAAAAATAATCGGTTCATCCGTTCGGGAGCTACGATGCCACAGACAGACACACATACAAACACACACACACAGACACGTCAAACTTATAACACCCGTCGTTTTTGCGTCGGGGGTTAAAAACAGGACAAAACAGCCAAGCAAAAATTCTACTGAACTTCGCTATCAAAATGCACTATCCCGCGAAACTGAAACAAAAATCTTGTTAGATCTCATGTTATAAATAATGCATAAACATTTTTCGCGTGAAAAGCTCAGAAAACTCGAGGAAAGTTTCCAGCGTGCGACCATCTCGTAGCGGCGCGGACACCCACATCTTCCATTGATCCCCCGTGCTGGCACTAGCCTAGCCAGCTGCACCGCGCGCGCCACCCCTGTTCCCACGACTTGCATCTGTCCGACTTACAACTCACAGGTTGAGGGCTCACAACAATAACATCTCAGCTTTTCACTTCTTCCCCAGCAGTGATTCGGGTCCCGTTATTCATTTCGCAGTCAGACGCCGGCCTGATCAGGCGTCCGCGTCTCGTCTCCGATTCCCACTTGGCGGAACAGGTAGTGTTGTGAACATGAACGTGATATACACATCGCCTAATGTGACCGCCCCGCTGCCTACGATGGATCTTACAGGTAGGTAGGTTTTCCTAGTAGATTTTTTGTGAAAGAGTCCGTCCAGGGAAGTTTTATCATACCTTTAAACGACGAGGTGTTATAAGTTTGACGTGTTGTGTGTGTGTGTGTGTGTGTGTGTGTGTGTGTCTGTCTGTGGCATCGTAGTTCCCGAACGGATGAACCGATTTAGTTTTTTTTTTTTTGTAAGTTGAATTTGTCGGTAGTGTTCTTAGCTATGTTTGATCAAAATCGGTTCAGCCGTTTCATTGCGTTGAGTGCTTTTTTGATTTTTACAAAATTAGTTACTTGTTTATAGGTACCTATTACTGCCGCAAAGCTGTAGTTCTCGCATTGCTGTGTTCCGGTTTGAAGGGTATCGATGCCGGTGAAATTACAGGCACATGAGAGTTTTCATCGTTATGTCTCAGGGTGGCGAGCGCAGTGCTATGCCACCTGGGGTGCGTCCTAGGCCTCGCGAATACCAACATGCACTGTAGGTAGGTTACCTACTTTATTTATCTTCCTAACCACCGAGGGTCTACCTCGAGACAATTTCCTCGAAAGAACCTTTACATATGACTAACCAATGGGGCGTTAACATACCTATTAGTATTAAGTAGCTGACGAATTAATTGATTACCTCCTTTTGTGAAGTCAGTAATGAGCTTTTTTGTGAAAGAGTTCGTCCGGGGAAGTACTACCACCATACCTATTTCTGCTGCAAAGCAGTAGTGCTCGCATTGCTGTGTTCCGGTTTGAAGGGTAAGGGTGCCGGTGAAATTACAGGCACATGAGACTTTTCATCTTTATGTCTCAGGGTGGCGGGCGCGGTGCAATGCCACATAGGGTGCGTCCTAGGTGGACGTGTCCTATGTGGTAATGCACTGTTCATAGGCAGAGGTTACCGCTTAACATCAGGTGGGCCATCTGCTTGTTCCGCCATTAAGTAGTATTAAAAAAAAAAAAAAAAAATTGTGTATCATAATGGTAGTACCTACCTATTACAAGAAAACGTTATTGTAGATTTTTGAGTAGGTATCGAAAGATTATGCCTACACTACTTGTACTATTATATATTCTGTGCCCACACCTTCATTCAAATGCCTTGAAAAGGAAGGTCAACAATGGATCTTACATTGGAATGTTTTATAGGGTACAAATTTCTAAAATCTTCAATTTTAGACTTTTTTCTGTATTTGTGTCTCAAAAGCTACAATCATACCTACCAAATTTCGGCATTTTGGTATTGCTGGAAGTACCTTATAGGTTTTGTAATTTTACATTTTCTATTATCCCTAATATCTTAAAAACTATAACTTTTGAAACTATCATGGTTATGTACATAATTTTCACTAGAAACGGGATATTTACCATGATTTTTGAGTTTTATATGTTCCCGATATTTCGGCACAGTTGCATGCGCCATGATCACGGGAGAACTGACTAAAGTCTTTGCGAGTAGATGTTATTGGCAGATATATCGATCTACCCTCTTTCTCACTCTTTTATTACGAACGATACCACTACCAAAAAAAAAAAAAAAAAAAAATAATAAAAGAGTGAGAAAGAGGGTAGATCGATATATCTGCCAAAAACATCTACTCGCAAAGACTTTAGTCAGTTCTCCCGTGATCATGGCGCATGCAACTGTGCCGAAATATCGGGAACATATAAAACTCAAAAATCATGGTAAATATCCCGTTTCTAGTGAAAATTATCTTAAAAACTACTTACTTACACAAGTAGTTTAAAACATAATTAAAAATAGCTTTGAAATGTCCAAGCAAAGCGCTTTCACAAGACACCCCAATTGACCTCACTGTTTTTTCTTTTTCTTTTTTACTCCCTCTTGGACCCCGATATCTCAACAACCCCTTGAGCGATAGGTATGGCTCATAACATTACATACAAATTGTACCAATACTATCTACCGTACCACCTACCAAATTTCATGACGGTGCGGGTGTTTTCATCGGACAAACATAGGTACATACATACACAGTGCCGATTCATCCAAGATGACCCGGAGAACTAGTTTAGTTAATTCGTTCAAAAAAAATCCTAGCAAATTGGTTTTTTATTTTGAAGCTGTTCTAATATAGGTACGCGAATCCAGATTCGCGGTGAAATCTTGTAATTGTGTCTACTAACGGGATAGCTAGACCCAGGAGAAGGTTGTTGCGATGACGTGGTCGAGGTTGCAGCATGGACTTACTTCCATGGGTTGCAGGGAGGACTCAACTCGCTCAGGATCGTAAGGATTGGAATCGCATGGAGGAGGCCTACACTCATTTTTGGGTGGCCAAGTTTTAGTATTATAATAAGTACCTAGATTATAGAATAATAATAATTGATATAATGAATACTGCAATTGAGAAATTTAATTAATTCTATGTAAATATGTTAACATGTAAGTATAGGGAAAGAAAAAATTATTTTGTTCACACAAAGAGTGTGTAGTTAAAGTGCATTACCGACGTCAATCACTCTTATGGTAGAGAAATATTAAAAACCGGCCAAGTGCGAGTCGGACTCGCATACGAAGGGTTCCGTACCATTATCTATAAAATTAGCAAAAAAATCATGTTTGTTGTATGGGAGCCCCCTTAAATATTTATTTTATTCTGTTTTTTGTATTTTTTTGTTATAGCGGCAACAAAAATACAACATCTGTGAAAATTTCAACTGTCTAACTGTCACGGTTCATGAGATACAGCCTGATGACACCATTATCTACAAAAACGGCAAAAAAATAACGTTTGTTGTATCGGAGCCCCCTTAAATATTAATTTTATCATATTTTTTAGTATTTGTTGTTAAAGCGGCAACAGAAATACATCATCTGTGAAAATTTAAACTGTCTAACTATCCCGGTTCATAAGATACAGCCTGGTGACAGGCGGACAGACAGACAGAAAGACAGAAGGACTGTCGAGCCTTAGTAATAGGGTCCCGTTTTACCCTTTGGGTACGGAACCCTTAAAATTAAGATTTCCCCGTACACCTTCGTCGAAATTTTCGGCTGAATTATACCGGTCCTTGGTTCAAAAATGTACCTACAACCCTTGATAAGCTTATACGATTAGGTATATCTACAAAAGTTTATGAAGATCTGACTTGTAGTTTGTAGTATTACCACAGAATAAATATTAGTAAGCACAAGATATTACTTGTATGTAGGTCCTACCTACGACACAAAATATATACAGTATGTTTTTTGTTCCGTTCGTTGTACCTACCTACCTATCTAGGTACTTTGCATTTTTGTCAGATCGTCGTAGAATGGGTTTATTCCCGATATCCACGTTTTCATGTTGATAGTGAGTTTAGTACTAGGTACCTAAGACTGGCTAAGACACGTCGTGATCTAGATTTTTGAAAAAAATAAACCAGTAGGTAAGATTATAGATAGTAACAAAGAGTTTATACCTACACGGATACTAATATATTCGACGTGGGAACCTTCAGCTACTTAGGTAGTCTGATACCAGGGTCGCTCCACGCCAAGCCGCGCATCGCAGCGGATCCCGGAGCGGGCGAGACGACGCGACGCGACGTCTCGTGTGTCAGTCAGTTCAGTCGGTGGTTCAGTCCAGTCCAGCAAGCAAGCCAGTCCTTTGATCCGCGCGCATCGCACCGCACGCACGCTGCGCCCGCGCCACACATGGTCCGCGTGTGAGCGTCCAATGTTTCCATGCAAGGTGCGGGGGCGGCGGGACCGGTCGTGCGACCCGCCGACCTTACGTACCGTTCACCGTACGCACCTCGACTCGTGCTAAAACTGGGTGCATCTTACACATAAAAGACATAAAAGAAACGCTCGCGACAGCCACGGACTGATTTGGATAGCTGCAGCTGATCCTCACGTCTGGAAACTGCATTCAGCAAGTTGTGAAACATGTACGTACTTATATTGAAATTAGTTACCAACCGGTGCTTGTAGCGCATATTAATATTCTGTTATGTACGCAGAATAAGTTTTATATTCTCCCGTCGCCTCTTTGCCTTGCTCATACCTCACAGGTATACAATGACTTCATCTAATAGGTACAGTTTTCGGGCTTCAGTTAAAGGTATCTAGATTGATTTAATTTCTCGCTTCGTTTTGCTATAAAAACTGGTCAAGTACGAGTCGGTCTCCCCATCATCGTTAATCATCGTACATTATCGTTATTTCAAGTTATTTCGTGTCAAAAGATGTTACTAAATAAGATCGAGCAAAAAAAACGAAAGTAGGTACCTATATGGGGACCCCTTAATTTTTAACATTATTTTAAACTCACTTGCTTAGCTATAACTTTGTATTAGGCAGGTAGGTATTAATTTCTCAAAAATGTATGTGTAGGTTATACTGTTCAAGAGATAGGTGCTAAGTACAAAAAACGCATCGCACCGAAAGCAATTGTATATCTATCAATAGAGATACAAAACCCTCATAGCAGGCCTTAGAGTTTATTGTATTGTTTTTTTTTTTTTTTTTTAAACTACTTGGATGACGGAACAAGCAAGAGGCCCACCTGATGTTAAGCGGTAACCTCTGCCTATGAACAGTGCATTACCTCATAGGTCACGTCCACCAAGAACGCACCCTATGTGGCATTGCACTGCGCCCGCCACCCTGAGACATAAAGATGAAAAGTCTCATGTGCCTGTAATTTCACCGGCACCCTTACCCTTCAAACCGGAACACAGCAATGCGAGCACTACTGCTTTGCGGCAGAAATAGGTATGGTGGTAGTACTTCCCCGGACGAACTCTTTCACAAAAAAAGCTCTACTACTACTAGGTAGGTATTTTAGGTATTTATCTAGTTTTTTACCCAATAATCTGCACCATATTGAGAAACAATCGAATCTAGCCAAAGTTCGAGGTAGGTAACTTAGAGTTAAGTTTGTTGGTAATAGAAATAAGATTTTTGTGAAAAAAATATTTTTTAATACAAGCTTTTATAAAATGTGACCGTACCTAACCGTGTGCTGATCAAAATGAGCCTAAACACAGCCAGTCTACTATTATTCATCGAGGAGTTCCGTTGTCCACCTTCCGTCTCTATCATCAGATCAGCTCGATGTCACCATCATATTGTATTGTCATCGGAACTTGACTACTTGGTACTTATATGCCAAATTTCAGCTCAATCGGTTGAGTATAACTGCTTTAAAATGCAGTTGCAATATTCCACCCGGACAAACATATTCCACGCGGACATACATTGCAAGCTTCGACCAAAGTTACTTTGGTCGAAGATTGCAAGTATAAAGCTTGTAAAATTAGAAAACCCTCGAACAACTTTCAAGTTTTCTAAAATAATATTATTTGTAATAAAGAATACATTTATTTACTGAAAGAATAATACAAGGTACAAAATACATACTAATGTTGCAGTTGTGCTTCCTGAAGACCGCTGCTAGCGATACATACATAATAAGTAAATAAACCCAAAATAAAAGCAAATAAAGTAAAGTAAACCAAAACGTTCAACAGGCAAAAAAACAAACAAAAAATATTCAACACAAAGATTAAACATTGAAAACCAGTTCCTCCCTATTTTTCGTAAGCAAGTAACGCCTCTTTATGTTTTGCCTACGATAAATACCAAAAAAAACGCTCTCATCTGTCGGCACCTTTGTAATCCGAGCTAAGAAACCTCAGGGATCCCCTTTTGTAATGCTGCCAAGACGCCTGATTGGTTCTAAACTTTTAACCGCTTGCCAATGAAAAGTTCGGGATAAGGTTCGCTCAAGATAGTCAACGGGCTGACAGATGGTATAAGGATGCGTCAAAGGCGCATGAGAAGGCGCTGTTCGCCCATGATTCGTTGACGCCTACCTCATAACATGAAGAAAAAACATCCACCTGGTACCGAACGCCAGCCATCTCACACCTAGAGGGACCTCATTGGTTTGATTGGTGTAGTGATGCTATTTGACGTGAATGCGATGAACGTCTTAAAAAACGGCATCCTAAAGGGCATTTCAGAAAAATTGCATAATCACAAACGTGTACTTTTGAGTGCTTAGATCTCCTAAAGTTCAAAAGTTACAAAAGTGATAGTTAGATCGTTATGAAGATCCATCTACCAACAGCACAAAAATATATGCCAAATTCCCCATTGACCCTCTCTGATAAAGCGACAGGCCTCGCAAGTGAGCAATAAAATAATTTTGTTTACACAAAGAGTGTGCAATTAAAGTGCATTACCGACCTCAATCACTCTTATGGTAGAGAAGAGGCCAGCACTACCTCATACGAAACGACGACGACGACGACAACGACGATGGTAGAGAAATATTAAAAACAGGCCAAGTGCGAGTCGGACTCGCGCACGAAGGGTTCCGTACCATTTTCTATGAAAACGGCAAAAAAATCACGTTTGTTGTATAGGAGCCCCCTTAAATATTTATTTTATTCTGTTTTAGTATTTGTTGTTATAGTGGCAAAATCATCTGTGAAAATTTCAACTGTCTAACTATCACGGTTCATGAGATACAGCATGGTGACTATTGGTGACAGACGGAAAGACAGATGGACGGACAGCGGAGTCTTATTTTTATTTTTTTTATAATACTTGAATGGTGGAACAGGCAGATGACCCACCTGATGTTAAGGGTTAATAATAATAATAATAGTGAAAAATATATATTTTTTACGAGTTTTAAATAAATAAGTGAGATAATAATAGTAATAGGGTTCCTTTTTACCCTTTGGGTACGGAACCCTAAAAATGAGCCACCACGCGGTTACTGCGCTCTAAGAAGCAAGCTAGCTGCCTACTTGTCCGTTACACCTTGGACCAAAATAAAAAGTTTGGTCGAAGCGCTCCACACAAGAATATTTTCAATATTTTGACAGCAAGAATAATTTTGCAATAAGTAGTTATAAATATGTAGCGACGTTTCAAAAATAAATTTCCGGGACCTTATAAAAGGAAGAGCATAATAAATAGGCATAATGCCATTTGCAACCGACCAACATCAATCTCGGGTGCAGAGAAGGACTGCCACCACCCCAAAAAAATAAAACCAGCTCGAAACAAGATGTTCAGCGCCGATACATTCAACGCTTTCAAGTTCGCAGCCCTCTACCTTGGCCCAGATGCTTCCGATCGGTTCGAATGTGTTACCAATGGGCGAGAATGCTCCTTCGATCATAGAAAATATACAGTTGACCAGTACCAACACCGACCGAGAGTAGCTATAGCAGAAACAGTAGTAGTAGTAGAGCTTTTTTGTGAAATAGTTCGTCCGGGGAAGTACTACCACCATACCTATTTCTGCCGCAAAGCCGTAGTGCTCGCATTGCAGTGTTCCGGTTTGAAGGGTAAGGGTGCCGGTGAAATTACAGGCACATGAGACTTTTCATCTTTATGTCTCAGGGTGGCGGGCGCAGTGCAATGCCACATAGGGTGCGTCCTAGGTGGACGTGACCTATGAGGTAATGCACTGTTCATAGGCAGAGGTTACCGCTTAACATCAGGTGGGCCAATTGCTTGTTTCGTCATTCAGTAGTATATAAAAAAAAAAAAAAAAACAGTCCCTGGGAAGGTACAAAGTACAAAGTACAAAGTACAAACCCCTCCATACAAGGAAGAGGAACAACAATAATGAATGACACCTAATAGCGCGCCACAGTTATATTGTTGAGAAGATACATCAGGGACAACACAAAAATACATATATGTTTGATCCCCCCTCATACCCCCCGCGATGGCGTCATAGGCCGCATAAAACCAGTTCCACCCAACAAATTGAGCTGAAATCATAATTTATATATATAAAATCGTTGCGTGACTGACTGACTGACTGACTGACTGACTATGAACGCACAGCCTAAACCGCTAGTCCTAGAGATCTAAAATTTGGAGGGTACGTTCCCTTTGTGGTCTAGAGTTGCACTAAGAAAGGAATTCTAGAAATTCAACCCCTAAGGGTGTACAGCGGGGTGTTTAAGTTTGTATGGAAAAGTACACGCAGACAAAGTCGCTGACATTCCACTAGTTTTACATACTTGTCAAGTTCAAATGCAAATAAATAAATAAATAAATAATAAATAATGCTGGACAAATTCACACAACATTATCTAGCCCCAAGCTAAGCCAGAGCTTGTATTATGGTGTCACGGTGCAGCCGTGGACAGGTAGGTAGTCTAGGTTTTAGGTTCCTATCCTACCTGATAGAAGAGCTAGGAGTAGGTAGAAAAACGATTAGGACATTTTTATACATATATTAAACTTAAAATGCTAACAATAAGGTCACTGAATGGATTGTTAAACTTAGAGTCTTTAGTATTATGCTGAAGGCAGAAGTGCAGGCAGAGGGCCAGAGTAGCAGGCAGAAGGCCAGACGGCTATGGGCCGGGGTATGATCAAGGGTCTCAATCTCAGCAGTAGAATAGGTCTCAAAAGGTCACGCTTGTAGAAAAGAACACTTGGACACACGCGTAGTACGGAACCCAAGAACAGGTGTGGACTCTCCACGGTACTGTCCTGTGAGCTGTAGATCGGAAGCACGTGGTCTAGGCGTCATGGTGATGAGCGCGCCCCTTGTCTGCGAGGTGGCTCGTGGCAGGCTGGTAGCAGCAGGTAGGGCTGGAGACAGCTGGTAGACAGCAGGTAGCTGGTGAGTCCGGTTGGTGGCTGTGAGGCCACCAACCGTAAGGTTCGACCCGTAGAGTTGGACCCTGTAAAGATCACGTAGTTGTAGTGACAGGCTTGATTCTTCCCCCTGGTGTAACTTGGTTGAAAGTCGCCTCTAGGTGCCGCAGACGTGGCTCGCAGGGGTAGGCAGTACGTGGCTTTCAACCTTATTACACCGTAGGGTTTACAACAGAGATTAAGAACTAGTTAGTCAGAAGGACAAACATAGTAGGTGTCTTAGATGCTAGAGTTTACAACATTTAGGAAAGATAAGAAGTACATTAGATTAAACAGTGCTAGTTAGAGTGTAGTATATTTAAATAAACTCACCAAAATTGGGCGTAGTGGAAGAATATAGATGTGTTATTGATTGCTCTGTCTGAGTTTGAAAAGGGCCGGGCGTAAGGGCGCCTGCCATTTTATAGGTGAGCCTAGTTGTCAACAACGTGTATGTGTGCGTGAGATGTAACCAACATGGCTGTGTGCATGTGTGAGTAATGCTTGTCCGTTAGTTTTTTGTCAACAACTTTCTATGTGTGAGTATCGAATGTTCTAGAAGTTTTTATAATAATTTTGTAATGTTACAGTATCGCCCCTCCCAGAGAAAGGGTTTTTCCTGATAAAACCCGCTAGAACTGCAACCTATCTCTTGATGACTCTACATTCATACTGTCTTTCATACTTCAATCTTTTATTCATCCCGCATTAGCCTCAAGTCATAGAAGGCTTAAGAAGCTACAACTAGAATATATTTACTTTGATGTGTAAATATACTCATATCAACAAGAGTTTTAGTTGTTAGTGTAGTAGAGGCTTTATTATTTAGAAGGGCAAGTGTTATTTAGTACTAGTCTGTATGTAAGTTAATGTTCTAATATAAATTCTAAGTGTCTCTATCATTGTAGAGTTGTTTAAGTTTAAGTTGTTAAGTGTTGATTAGTATTAATTTAGAGAAGCTGGCATTTTAGGCTTATTTTAGATGTTTGCCATAATCCGCATCCTAGTCAGAATTGGCTTGTTTAAAGAGTTTTGAAGCAATCCGCTCTGTTGTTAGAGGCTTATTTTTAAATGAGTTTTCACCGCTCATATTGCTTCTTAGAGTGTTCTAATAGGTTTAGTTTAAGTAATTATTAGTTAAAGTTAATTATTAAATATAACAGTTATGATAAGAAAATATTTAGTGTTAACTCTATAGTTCTATTTGTAGTTAAAGTTGTATGAGTATAAGATAAATTAAGAGTTGATTCTATGTTTCTATTTGTAGATGAAGTAGCAAAAAAAAAATTTTTTTTTTTGTAAGTGTTGACTCTATGTCTCTATGAGAAGTGAAAAGGAAAAAAAAAATTTTGAAGTGTCTGCTCTATGTAAAAAAAATTTAAGTGTAAGATCTACGTTACTAAAAATTATAAGTGTTTGCTCTATTAAAAAAAATGTAGTGTTAGCTCTATAAAAATTTTTTAGTGATTGAGTAAGTGAGTGAGTGTTTGTAATAGTGACTGTTGTTTATGATACTGTATGTCGCTCTATGTGTTGGAGTTTCAGTTTAAAGGCTCATCGAGAAAAAAAAATTAAGGAAGTTTAAAGTCATCCAAAAAAAAGTATTAAGTAAATGCAAGTTCTTAAATAGGTAAGTGTTTTCTATTATTAAGTTAAGTTTATTTTATTTTGTGTTTACTTGTCTTCATATTATTTATTGAATTTATTCTAATTGTTTATGTTTATTACTTTTATCAATGGGATTAAAAAATATTTTTACGAAGTTATTGTTTGTACTGAACTTATGGTGACATCTGTTGAGAAAGTTTTTAAGTTATCTCTAGTTCATTATTACTAATATAGAAGGCCATAGCAATATTGTTTAACCGCCATCTGTTGGGGAGGTTTAGTATTAATGTCTTTAGTTTCCTGTTGGAAATCATAGATGGCAGTAATAGTATCGAATAGTCACTTTTAGTAGCTGTAGATCACTGCAACAAGATATCATAGGGGTAGGCAGGAATATTTTAGTTATCTGTTTGTATTAGTACTAATAGGGTTTGAATGTAGATGAATAAGTAGATAATAATTTGTGATTTTAAGTAATGATTAAATATTTAAATAAATAGCATTAATTAATTTGTTTAAGTTAGATTTCTCATAAATATTTTAATTAATATTCTAACAATTTTGTTTCTGTTAAATAAGACACGCGTGAGTTGTTTACGAACTATGCATTCCTGGCAGACCATAAGGTAAGTAGGTCAGGCATGAGTGACAGTAATGTTCGCTCAAGTACCTATTTTAATGTGTTTGTAATGAATAGGAAAGATGTTAAGAATTATGGCTTAATCAAACTCTGATAATGTTTTTTTTTTTTAGGATAGTATTTAATAAGATATACCTAAGTGAGAATTTTCCGTTATTTGATAAAGTAGTTGAGGTCTTTAGTAAGTATTGTATTTTTAAGTACCTCAACGATAAATAAGTGTTTGATAGTACAGCAAGGTATTTAATTATATTTTATGATCTCCTTTGCAATTTTTAGGGGACTAGGTGTCCTTATATGTTTTACATAAGTTAGATAAAAGGTATTATACATAATTGATTAGGTACATAAAATACGTAGATTAAAGTGTTGTACTTAGTAAAAGTTTAGTGTAGGTAAGGCTTTATTCTTTAGCGAGTTTTTCTTACATATTATTTCTATTCGCTTAGGTTTTAGAATTAGGCAATAGTAAGTGATTATCAGACTAAATCATTCATAATTTAGCGAATAGCTACTTTTGCAAATGTAAGTAGGTAGGTTAATTGGTCATTTGATCGTTTAGGTTAGATAAGAAATTCATTTCAGAGAGTTTTAGCCAAGGAATGTTGGTAGGTAGGTATGTAGACAGCGTGTTGTTTTGACAAACAGTTTATAGTAGGTAGTTTTCTGGAAGATTCTACCGGTCAACAGTGACGATGCCTGTGACGTAATGTGATGTTGTAGCCATCAACATATTGTATTTTGTTTTTTTTTTTTTAGTAGCTAGCTTTATAGCAGTTTTGTAGGTTTACAGATTATTAGTATTTATATAGTAGTACATAGTTTGCTGGTTTTTAATGAGCTTTCAGAATTATAGATTTTAGATATAGATACTCATACATACTTAATATAGATATAGATACATAGTTAGTTATCTAGTTAGTTGTTTTTCTTAGATTTAATTCTTGCGTGAGGTCTGAAATGAGTATGTTATAAAATAGATTACTATAGGCAATAGTAAGCTAGCATTTAGTGATGGCTTTTTTTTATATCGGAGTCACGACCCGCTCCGTTTGTTCCACCAAAGGTTTAGTCCCTTGGGAGAAAAATGCAGATATCCCGCCAGAGATGTAGGGTCTCGGCAAGAAAGTATATTTCGCAACATTTTAGGTTTGTTGACCCCTGTTGCGTTGGAAAGTTTTTATGAATAACATACTCAAGACCGCCTCGCACATAGATTGAATAAGCATTTATTAAGTAGGTAGTATAGTTTTATTTGGTTATAGTTTAGTCTTTAGAATGTAGGTAAAGTCATTTTCTAGTTCAAAGTTAACTAGGTTATAGGTAATAAGTCTTTAGTCGACCCACACTCACACGTAGGATTAGTTTTATCAAGTAGATAGTAGGTAGTTTAGTTTCTAGATGATTCGTTGGTAGGTACGTTCAAAGTAGTTTACAGTTTTATACCTAGTTTAGGTAAAAGTATTTGTATAGATTACGAATTACGATTAGTGTAGATTAAAGTTACGTTTAGTTTAGTTATGATTTTAAGATTTTAGTGTTTACGTAGGTAGCTACGATGTAGATTTTACGTTTCTAGTTTCAAGTTTAGTTTTAGTAAAAGGAATAGTATAGATTTTAAGTTAACCTTTAAGTTTACGTTTAGTTTAGTTTAGTTTTTAGGGAACTCGTAAGTAGGTACGATTTAGATTTTAAGTTATCATGTTTATTATAAGTATGTAAAAGAAGTATTTAAGGTCAGTGTTTCTCACACACACACACACGCACACGCGTTGATAGTATTAGTATTCTATAAGTAGGTAGATTGTTCTAGTGTTGTTTACTATTTCCAACATTCTAGTGTCAAGGTCAGTTGTAAGTCAAGCTTAGTGAATCAATGAAATTGCATGATAGATACATAGATATATAGATTGTTAGTTAGGTAGATAAGTAGGCAAATATTATTCTTTATAGTGAATGAGTTTAATATCCTTTATGATAGTTTCCGTTCATATCTACTAGTTTGTAGACCAGATGAACGTTTGAGTGAGATTCTACATTTTAGATATTTAGTTTCCATTGTTACGACGAACTAGCACTGTTTACGCAATAATGTAGGTAGGTACACAGAAATGGTTAGAATTACACAGTAACACACAGATAGGTATACACAGATAGATATAGCTGTAAAGAATTATACACAATTAGACAATAGATAGTAGTATACACGATTAGACAATAGATTATTAGCTTTGGTACAATAATAATTTCTAGTAGCTATTATTATGATACCGCCACGATGCAATAAAGGCGAGCTTACACCTCTGTTCTTGTAGGTATGTTGTTCCGAGTTTTTACCAAGCGTTTGTAAATGACAAAAATTGGTATGAGACATAAGTTTGAGACTGAGATTGAGAATGAATAGGGTACCATTATCATGTTGATATGGGCCGGAATAGGTATAGTGAATATATCTCTTATGGTAGTAAAGAGAGAATTGTAAAGAGAGTTGGAAAGAGAGTTTTAAAGAGAGTTGGGCGCCACTGTCACGGTGCAGCCGTGGACAGGTAGGTAGTCTAGGTTTTAGGTTCCTATCCTACCTGATAGAAGAGCTAGGAGTAGGTAGAAAAACGATTAGGACATTTTTATACATATATTAAACTTAAAATGCTAACAATAAGGTCACTGAATGGATTGTTAAACTTAGAGTCTTTAGTATTATGCTGAAGGCAGAAGTGCAGGCAGAGGGCCAGAGTAGCAGGCAGAAGGCCAGACGGCTATGGGCCGGGGTATGATCAAGGGTCTCAATCTCAGCAGTAGAATAGGTCTCAAAAGGTCACGCTTGTAGAAAAGAACACTTGGACACACGCGTAGTACGGAACCCAAGAACAGGTGTGGACTCTCCACGGTACTGTCCTGTGAGCTGTAGATCGGAAGCACGTGGTCTAGGCGTCATGGTGATGAGCGCGCCCCTTGTCTGCGAGGTGGCTCGTGGCAGGCTGGTAGCAGCAGGTAGGGCTGGAGACAGCTGGTAGACAGCAGGTAGCTGGTGAGTCCGGTTGGTGGCTGTGAGGCCACCAACCGTAAGGTTCGACCCGTAGAGTTGGACCCTGTAAAGATCACGTAGTTGTAGTGACAGGCTTGATTCTTCCCCCTGGTGTAACTTGGTTGAAAGTCGCCTCTAGGTGCCGCAGACGTGGCTCGCAGGGGTAGGCAGTACGTGGCTTTCAACCTTATTACACCGTAGGGTTTACAACAGAGATTAAGAACTAGTTAGTCAGAAGGACAAACATAGTAGGTGTCTTAGATGCTAGAGTTTACAACATTTAGGAAAGATAAGAAGTACATTAGATTAAACAGTGCTAGTTAGAGTGTAGTATATTTAAATAAACTCACCAAAATTGGGCGTAGTGGAAGAATATAGATGTGTTATTGATTGCTCTGTCTGAGTTTGAAAAGGGCCGGGCGTAAGGGCGCCTGCCATTTTATAGGTGAGCCTAGTTGTCAACAACGTGTATGTGTGCGTGAGATGTAACCAACATGGCTGTGTGCATGTGTGAGTAATGCTTGTCCGTTAGTTTTTTGTCAACAACTTTCTATGTGTGAGTATCGAATGTTCTAGAAGTTTTTATAATAATTTTGTAATGTTACAATGGGTACTAGATAACTGATATACTTAATATAATACATTACATAGATAGATATTTTTTTATTATGCATAGAAAACACCCAGAACACCCTGAACAAATATCTGCAGAACGCACAAATATTTGTTCCGAGGCGGGAATCGAACCCGCAACCTCCTGCGTCGCAGGCGAACCATCGCCAGCCGCGCCACAGAGGTCGTCAATACAATATTATGGTGACAACGAGCTGACCTGATGATGGATACTTAAGGTGAACAACGGAACTCCTCGATGATAGTAGCCTGACAGTGTTTGGGCTCATTTTGATCAGGCCACGGTCAGAGCTTTCTCTACCAGAGGAAGCAAAGGGTGCGGCGCACCCAGGTGCGAGGTGTAGGGCATCTCTTTGAATGCCACTGAGGAGCAGAGATCCCCTAAGAAACCTGTTAAACCTCCTTAGAATTGGAAATATCCGAATTAAACAAAAATACTAGCCGACTTCCACCCATAGACGTAGAATTTTCGCTACCTTCTACCTATACCTAGGTATAGTACAACATAGGGCTACGAAAATGGTGGCTGGTCTTAATGCACTTACATATGAGGAACCACTTCACGAACTTGGATTTACTACCCTTCAGCATCGTAGAGAGCGTGGAGACCTAATAGAAACCTACAAGATCCTAAAAAAACACTACAGTATATCTACCAGATTTATCACAGACACTATATACCATTAACAATAATATAGGACTCAGAGGACACTCGCTGAAGCTGCAACGCGGGCCAAGTACCAGCAATCCGAGGATGCACATATTGCCTAATCGCGTCGTGCGCACTTGGAACCGGCTACCAGACTCAGTGAACAGTGCCCCCTCAGTGAATTCTTTCAAAAATAGACTTGACAAACATTTAAAGTGCACTGATAAGGACTGAGATATACACGCATCAGTTCCGAGTGCTGCCTGTGTATTATAAATAAATAAATAAATAGTTTTTTTTTAACATGAACACCGCGGGTCTCTTTTTAGGGTTTCTTTCTACCATTATAGAATCATATTTTGGTGTCCGTCTGTCTGGGTACTTCCAGTAACCTCACAACTCTGAAATTTGGAATGCTTGGAGGTTTTGTGTCACAAATAAAGGAAAAAGTCTAAAGAAGTGTAACTACCTAAGGAATTTTGTACTTTTTTACACCTAAAATGGCTGGGTAAAGTTTGTAAGAAAATGTGTCTGAAACTCGAAAAGAGCTCTGAAAATTTTGCAATAATTTATTGTTTGGAACCCTTTGGGCGCGGGTTTCGCTCGCACTACACCGTTTTATTTTTCGTAAGCTTGGAATGGACAACAATGATTTTATGCTTTGAAAGAACCACCGTTAAATTATGACAGTCTGATTATGAACTCAATAAAGTTTAAAACCTTCCAAAAACGTATCATTTCCTATTATAATTAGGATAGGGCGCTTTCACATTGGACGATAACGACACGCACGACATGATATCGCATCGATATCGACGACGATATTAGGGGCAAAACGATGCACCCAGTGGCGTAACAATAGAGTGGCAGGGCTGGCAAAATGCCACGGGCCCCCGACCCAAGTGGGCCCCGGCCCAAGAGGCCGCGAGGTCAAAAATATTTTTTTACATTGTACCTGAGTATTTTATTTTATTTGAAAAGTATTTTTTTATAAGTTCTGCATAAAATCCAAAGTGAGACAACTAAATTTTTTTATATTTTTGAAATTGCCACGTGCTCAAGTCTAAAAAAAAAAAAACCAATTTGCCACGGGCCCCAGATGGTATAGTTACGTCACTGGATGCACCACACCTACACACTACCGCATCTGTTCCAGTACCTATACAACAAACAAAGTGCGGTGTGGTGCATCCCTCCTGTGGTGCACCTGGTATCGTCGACGACATTCGTCCTATGTGAAAGGGCCCCTATTATTATAGAATTTGACGTCATGTGGCTTGAAACTGATAATTGTTCCAGGTTGGGGCCAGGCGTTCGTGAAATCGGAGCAGGGAGAGGGCAGCAGCGAGTTCGGCCGTAGCATGACCGAGGCCGCCGCGAGCCCGCGCAGTCCACGCCACCAGCACAAGCGGCGTCGCCTGTCGCGCCTGCTGGACCGCCTCAGCGTGCAGATCCGGAATAACAACCACTACGCGACGCCGCGCTGGCTCATGTTCCACGCACCCGATGCGCCTTATAACTACGAACAACCTAAGGTTACGGAGGATGCGCCACTGGACCTCTCCAAGAAGCCAGAGCTGCAAGTGCACGCGCTGCAGGACAAGGAAGCTTTCTCATGCAGCGCCTGTGGGCAGACGTTCGCGGTACACGACCGCCTGGCTAAGCACATTGCATCTCGCCACCGCAACCGCACCCCGGATGCGCAACGTCAGTATGAATGTGAGATCTGCCTGCGTCGGTTTGCACGTTCCGACATGCTGACGCGCCACGCCCGCCTGCACAGCGGTGTGAAGCCGTACGCGTGTCCGGTGTGCGGCCAGGTGTTCTCGCGCTCCGACCACCTCGCAACCCACCAGCGCACGCACACCGGCGAGAAGCCGTATCGCTGCCCCGCGTGCCCGTACGCTGCCTGCCGTCGAGACATGATCACCAGGCATATGAGGACGCACACTAGAAAAGACGCCGCCTAACGCAGAAACTGGTGATTAGTACCAGATCTCGGTTTTGGAGCCAGTATGTTTGTGCGTGTACACAGGAGGTGCCGGGATTTGGTATAGGGTTCGTTATTTTATTTCCATTTGAAAAGTGGAGACTGATTTTTTATTCCAAAGTACTTAGTTTTGTTTAATTAGTGTTGAATATTAATTATGTTATAGGTTGTAGGTAATAGACTCGCTCGCAGGATCACATGCTATCGTATCGGGTAAGAACATCGGAGGCCTGCGTTGCTCGATGGGTAAGAATGACATATCGCATTGCATCTGCTGCGACGTTTGTTTCTGCTATTTCGCGACTTCGCTAAAATGATCCTCAAATTACTGCTACCTATGCGATGTGTCAATTGTGTCATCATATTATTATTGAAATGTAACAACTTTCCTCTTGCCTTCCCGAAATCTGTGGGATTGATTTCGTGAAAAAGGGCGGAAGTGTGTCACAGAAAGCGCCCATTTTTCCGAGAGGTTGGTTCTATCAGCCGTTGCTTATTACCAAGAAGGTGAGATGGCAGATGTTAACATCATATGCGAAGGCAAAAGGCTTGCTCGTTTTTTTTTTGTACGCAACCTTGCTTACAAGTTACAATGCTTGTTCCTACATAAACCTATATAAGTATAAGTATAAGTAATAAGTTTTAGGTTTTGATACGTTTTTTTAAATTACTTATATAGGTATAGATAGGTACTTACATAATTGTAGGTACCTAAACATCTACGTTGGCTATTATTATGTAGATACTTAAAAATGGGGCTAGTTGAATATTTATAAGAGTTAAGATTTAGAAATTGGACGTAAAAATGTTTGTGCCATTTGAGTTTTGTGTTTGCCTGCTTTTTAGAATTAGCATTTTAGTTTTTGATTTTGTTTAGTATGTAGGTATATCTATTATTCTTTTAAGGCTACAAAGTTTGCCTATAAAACAACATTTTGTTTGACAAGAATTAAGTTTTTTTTAGTTTAAGCTTTATTTGTTGAATAAACGAATTCTCAACTCAAACAAACCGTGTTTATATAATATATTAAGTCAGTTAAAACATTTATTTACAGAAAGAATAATACAAGTTATGTACAAAATACATATAAAAAAAAAGCCTGGACTGTTCACACAACATTATCTAGCCCCAAGCTAAGCAGAGCTTGTGTTATGGGTACTAGATAACTGATATACTTTATACAATATTATACATAGATAGATATTTTTTATTATACATAGAAAATACCCAGAACACCCTGAACAAATATCTGCGATCGCACAAATATTTGTTCCGAGGCGGGAATCGAACCCGCAACCTCCTGCGTCGAAGGCCAAGCTTCGCTCGCCGCTCCACAGAGGTCGTCAAATATGAAACAGTTGTTAAAGTTATTTAAACCCCCGCGACTGCCACGGTAGCTCTTTACCTAGTGCTTCTAGAAAAAGGCAAAGTACCTACAAACCCATAATATCACAGCAAATGTCTGACAACCGGCAAAGCTATCTCAGGCGTGGATTCGAACCACAGTGTCTGAAATGTGAAATCCTGACCGATGTGAAATGTACCGGTTTTTCCTGCCTACTTGTTTTGAAATGCCGAAGCGAGGGGTTTTCATATGACATCCCATTTGATCTGATATTCTCACTTTTATATTTTACTCCCTCTTGGACCCCATAGTATCTCAACAACCCGCCGACCGATATAGCTCATAACCTTACCAACAAATTGTAACAATACTATCTACCCCGAAAACAAATTTCATGAAGATCGGATTAACGTTTCGGAAGTTATCTCGAAAAAACATACATACATAATTACATACAAACGCCGATTCTTCCATGTTGACTCAGAGAACTCGCATCGCTCGTTCAATAAAAATCGAGGCAGTCTTTGATATAAGGTCGTAAATTGATTTTAAATCATTGATTTTGGATTCTGCAATTTCTTTACCATTTGGCCATATTAAAGTCAAATCACTTTCAGAAAAGTCTACAGGTCTGTTATTTCTCTTCTTCTGAATATCCAGCTCTTGAAATTGTTCTTCATCTACCATTTTCATGAACACAGTATATTTTTTATGCATTTTTATTAGTGTTCTGGATTGTTTTCGTGATTTTAATTCAGTTTAGTTCAGATACAATCAATACAGCAAAAACTATCCATGTGTTCTGGATCGTTTCCGTGATTTTACTTCAGTTTATTTTGGTTTAAAATCAATACAGCAAAAACGATTCAAGTGGTCTGAGTCGTTTTCGTATTTTATTAAATGTTATGTGATAAAATAAATATAATTTATCCGAAACAATCCAGTCCATTTGGATCGTTTTCGTTAAATCTAAGATATTTCACTCAGAGCGATCGACCTTTAGCATAAGTTTGGTATACATAACTGATTTTCGACGATGTTGTGGGTTGGATCCTTCTCGTGTATATAATATAATATAAATATAATAAGCCTTTATTGCTGTTCTTTCTTTACAATATAACATAGGTACCTAATATTAAACTAATCTAAAATAAACACTTTATAAATCATGTTTCGGCAACCGGATTTATCACTTCAACAGCTTGTCCTTCGACAAAGGCCTCCTCTAAAGATTTCCATTATATCTTATCCTTTGCTACCCGAGTCCATTCTGGACTACTTCTCGTGTAACTACGTCCAAATGATTTATGATTTCGTTTTTGCGTCGAGGGTTATAAATATTTTATACCAGCCAGTGCCGATTGCGGCATGTGGCCGTGCCTCAGTCCAGGTTTATCCTCACGGAAATTGCCACTTGTTATATGACTAGTAAGTACCATTATTATTAGGTATGTACACTACTAGATACTTTACTAGACCTATACGATAGAATACTAAAGTCTTCAATCAGTGCGTCATACCAGTGCTGAGAGGTGGACACTTGGTACGGAAGGGCTAATCCACCAGTTCAAGGTTGCACAGCGAGCTATGCAACGGGATATGCTCGGAGTTTCTCTGAAAGATAAAATCCGAAATGAGATTATCCGAAAGAGAACTAAAGTCATTGACATAGCACCACCGGATTAACAAGCTGAAGCTGCAATGGGCTGGTCATAATTATATGCCGAAGAACCGACAACTGTTGGGGTAAGCGAGTTCTAGAGTTGAGACCGCGTCTTGGCTATTATACAGGGTGTAACATAATATCCCTATAAGCCCGGGGAGGGGGTATTCTACACATCATGGCGTATAACTTTAGTTCTATGACTTATTAAATTTCGAAGTTTTTCATTCATGAAATGCCTTGTAAAACGCCTGAAATTCCTCCAAAAATGTACCTAGCACTACATGAGGACTTTACGATACGTTAAGGTACGTTACGTGGGTCTGTCTCATGCTGTGTTAGGTACATTTCTGGAAGTATTTCAGGAACTTCAGGATTTTTACGAGGCATTAAATGAATGAAAATCTTCAAAATTTTACAAGTCGTAGGACAAAATTTATTCATCATGATGTGAAGAATACCCCCTCCCCGGGCTTATAAGGATATTATGTTACACCCTGTATATTCTGTGGTCTTGGCAAACGTAGCGAAGAGCATATTTATTCTGTGGTGGGCGCCCTACTAGGTGGAGCGATGACCTACGAAAGGCAGCTCAGAAAGTGGATGAGAAGAGCCGAACACCGGACTCAGTGGCGCGTATTGGGAGAGGCCTATGTCTAGCAGTGGACCAGTGTGGGCTGATGATGAGATACATAGGTAGTAGTATCTAGCAGTGTAGGTACTTAGTAGAAGTAGGTACCATAGAATTAATTAGATATAGAGTCTTAGGTACCTACTCCATATCTATTGAACGACGCCGAAGTCTGCAGCAGTTCGAGGATCTAGCCGGCACCCCCGACACCGCCTTCATGCGGCAACCCTATCTTGTTATTGATAGTAAAATTAGAGTTATTGCACAGATTAGATAAAACTTAGATTAAGAAGTTGTAGGTAGTACCTTTTTTTTCAGTTTGAGAATTCTTTTATGGTTAAACCGGTCCGGGGAGGACCGTAATTATGTGGGACTCGCCGCAATGAAAAGAGCAGTACACCCACTAAAGTTTGCGTTTTGAGCATGGAAGATTGTTTTGGGGTTGAGGTTTTTGAGGTTGACGTCCTCTGTGGCGCGGTGGGTGAGTAGTCGGCTGAGATGAGAGACATTGCGGATCGATTCCCGCTGCGGGACAAATGTTTGTACGATCTGCAAGTATTTGTGCAGGGTCTGGGTGTTGTGGTACCATGGTACTCGTAATTCTTGGTATCCACCAAATAGCTTCATATGTAGGTACCTACATTAGGAATATAATTATGTTGTGATCGAAATACTAGGTCTAAAGAAGCTCAAAGATGTTGGGAATCGTCTAACGGAACTAACATGGAGTTGGGAAGGCAGCAGCCGGCCTAGCCAAACGGCATTCGCTTCGAAGCGATTCCATTTCTACAGTCGTAATACAATACAATGACCACGTGACATTTCGATAGCTAACGTCAATCTTTGGCTTTTTATACTTGTGTCATCGCTATTAGAATGCATATGCACTGTCCACCTATGACCACGGAAGAATTTCTTCTATGTCAAGGACCCACACTATGCGGCATTTGCCTACACTGCGCCCGCCACCCTGATAAATAAAGATGAAAAGTCTCATGTGCCTGTAATTTCACTAGTACCCGTACCCTTCAAACCGGAATACAGCAATGCGAGCACTAATTCTGCTTTGCGGCAGAATTAGGTATGGTGGTAGTACGGTGAGCAACACTCAGGGGCAACCTCGCTTGAGTTCATACCGGAGTCTGAAACTTCCTTATAAAGTTTCATACTTAAGGTGTTTGTTTGTGGCGCTAAATTCAACTTTTTTGGTGTTTTTTGCTCAGCACAGCTCATCAACACTTATTCAGATAGTGAAAACTGATTTGCCGGTAATTATATGACCTAACACACCGTTTTAATTTATAGTATCACATAAATATAATTTATGATAATATAAATATATTATCATTTATGTGATACTATAAATTAAAACTTTTGTGTTAGGTCATATAATTACCGGCAACTTAGTTTTAGCTATCTTAAGAAGTGTTGACGACCTTGTGTGATGAGCAAAAAACCCGGAATTTGAATTTCGCGCCACAAGCGAAAGCAACGTTTTCACACTATCCGATCCGATATCGTTGTCGGATCACATTTCTATGCATTTGAACGGTGTCCGATATCGGTGACCGATAAAATGTATAGAATTGATGTCCGATATGGATATCGAATCAGGCAGTGTGAAAACGCTCTAACGATCATTATCTCTCGGAGGCATTTCAGATGGAACCTATCCAATGTGCGAATTAACTGCGAATATGTCTGTCTGCGATAGAGACACCACGTCTCCGAAGAGTAGAGAAGTGCAGGCAGTTCAACAGCCATGTACACGTAGTAGTGTGCGTCAAGCTAGCGACCCCCAAATCGAATTCAGGGTTTTCTTCCCGGCCAATAAATGGTGCATAAATAGTGCCAAATAGTGCCTTTAGTTAAATAATTAGTGCCTCAATACTTTAGAAGTTATAAGCTAAAGAATGGGGGGTCGCCAGCTTGACGTCACGATAGCGACCCCCACCACCTGTAACTCAGCAACCACAGCACGTACGACTTAGCTTTATATCTCAAAAAATAGTGCCTAATTAGTGCCTAAGACCTGCAAAACCTCAGCTACGAGGCTGCAACAGAATAGAAGATATTTGATATTCTTTCTGAGACTATTGGCTTCATGGCGTCGGTCTTCGCTGCCCTCACTGCCGCGCCAATACGGCAACTGACAACATTAATATATTAAATTTCGTCGTTTTTCTATATCTCAAAAAATAGTGCCTAATTAGTGCCTAAGACCTGCAAAACCTCAGCTACGAGGCTGCAACAGAATAGAAGATATTTGATATTCTTTCTGAGACTATTGGCTTCTTCATCGCGTCGGTTTTCGCTGCCCTCACTGCCGCGCCAATACGGTAACTGACATGACACGTAGTACCATGCAACAGCCAGTGGCGTAACTATACAATCTGGAGCCCGTGGCAAATTCGAAAATTTTAACAAATTTGTTGTGGGCCCGTGGCAAATTCAAAAATTCAAAAATAAATCTTGTGTCGCTTTGGGTTTTAAGCAGAACTTATAAAAATAAACTTTTCAAATAAAATAAAATACTCGGGCACAATGTAAAAAAAAAAAAATGAGCTCGTGGCCTCTTGGTCCGGGGCCGTCTTGGGTCGGGGGCCCGTGGCATTTTGCCAGCCCTGCCACCCTATTGTTACGCCACTCAGCAACACACCTACCTAGTCTCATGTTCATGAAGTTATAGATTTACCTATAACTTCATGCCTAGTATATACCATAGTGATGTGGTTACCCAAGGTGGGCAAATATCCCTGACCCAACCGACCCAAAAATCGAGTGCTTGCTATATAACAGAACAACCACCTATTTACATTCGATTGCGTAGTTCGCGTGTCGGCCATTTTGGCGTCTCAATCGCGCTCTTGGATTGACTAAAACGCCCTCGTTGTGAGAAAATAGAACTTAGAAGCTTCATTGAAGAAATTTAGAATCACCAATGTATTTAGTGATAATAAATAATGACCATCTTACTTTGATTTAGTTTACCGCGTTGTTATAGACATTGCCGAGTGCAGCAACGAAAAAGTGAATTGTTACGTGAAGTGATATCCTAGGATCTCAATTTTGAAACAAGTAAGTGTCCTTTCATCATCGGCTGTCGGTGACGCCAGCGCCGCCTGCCTTTTTACACCGTATTATGATTTTTGGCGGTAATTGTTGTGTTATCTTATTATTCGTAAAATAATCATAATTCGGAAACTTGGATGAACGCGTAAGGTAAGAAAGGGTGCATAAAATGGCGGACTGTTCGTAGCTAGTTTGTTGGAAGAAAGTTATCTTCACATTGTTTACCTTTGAATTTTACGAATCAATAGGCCACAATCTTGCAATAACTAGCCGCTAGGTATTTTACGGCCATGCCAAAATGTTAGTATAACAAAAAAGTGCCTACCTTTTCTAATCAGATACACAAACAATGATTGTTAGCTGTCTCTAGCACAGCAGTCACCTTGTGACAAATACATGAGCTGAGCTGTTCTGCTGGGAATAACTTTACACTCCTTTGTATATAAATATATAAATAATGCTGGACAGTTCACACAACATTATCTAGCCCCAAGCTAAGCAGAGCTTATGTTATGGGTACTAGATAACTGATATAACTTAAATACAATATTATACATATGAACTATGTGAACTATTTGTGTGTTGTGTGAACTGTCCAGCATTATTTATTATTTATTTATTTATATCCAATTGAAAGTTCTACAGGCTCATACTCAGTTGTCCAGCCTGAAGTACGTGACTGATATAAAAATGATTTTTACAACTGCTGCACCTTGAGTAAAGGTATTGGCAAACAAGTTAAGCAACTGTGTCAAATTCCGAGCTGACTATAGTAATAGTAGCTGTTCAGACACAGCGGACCGTCTTGCTTGTCCTATATAGCCAAATACAAAGGCAGAGTTCAGGTTCATTGCTTGGCTCATTCTTCCATTCTACACAACTACGTGAAATTTGGCATCTTCAGGCATACATGAGAAACACATAAAACAGCCAAGTGCATGTTGGCCTTAGACAGAGTTATTGGTACTTTTCGAAGTGGCGATGGACAGGCTATATAACTTTCAGAACGGACAACCGTTAGGAAATGGAGGATGGCGACCAGGAGCCGGACAACTAAGTGTAGGATTTGTTGATGGACCAATGACTTTAAGTTTACAGGTTTAGATGCAGCATGAGGCTGTTTGTCTTGGCATTCTATGAGGACCGCCTATGTCCAGTTTTGAACTTCTATAGGCTGATGATGATGATGATAAATACTTATGTTTGTTGCAGCCATGCCTCGAGAGATGAGGAAGTATAGCAGGAAAACTCCAGCAGCCCCAGTCATGGAGACAATTGTGACTGAAACCATTGGTGAGTCAGCTCAGGTCCCTTATTAGTAATTCTAATTGGAGATCTAATTGTATGGCTTAAACGGGGCTTACGAGAGGTTGAGGATTTGATTAACGCTGCGGTACAAATATTTGTGTGATCTGCAAGTATTTGTGATACCATGGTACCTACTCATAGCTCCTGATACCTATGACACAGGGGATGCTAGTGTGGAATCAGGACTATGTATTTGATTGTTGATATATGTAAATATATACGTTATGTAATTCAAACTATATAATCTGTAACTTGACTTCGGAACCCAACACTGAGGGGTCCGACACTCAGTTATCCAGTTTTATTATATTTTATGTACTGTTGCACCATATAAACCGCATCATTTTAATATTGGGTTAAGTATTTAAAGCTATAGATCCCGAGCATTGTTCTAAATTGAAAATATACAACTAGGCAACTTGAAACAATAACTATTATGTACAATAGTTGGCATTATCGCTTATAGCGACCATTCAGTCGTAGTAGAGCTTTTTTGTGAAAGAGTTTGTCCGTGGAATTACTACCATCATACCTATTTCTGCCGCAAAGCAGTATTTCTCGCATTGCTGTGTTCCGGATTGAAAGGTATGGGTGCCGGTGAAATTACAGGCACATGAGACTTTTCATCCTTATGTCTCAGGGTGGCGGGCGCAGTGCAATGCCACATAGGGTGCGTCCTAGGTGGACGTGACCTATGAGGTAACTATGAGGCACTGTTCATAGGCAGAGGGTACTGCTTAACATCAGGTGGGCCGTCTGCTTGATCCATCCTTCCAAATTGTTAAAATAAATTTAAAATAAATGTAGAGGAATTATTAAAGAGTGGTCCTGGGTCCCAGCAGTGATGATGATGTAATTCCCACAGTGCCTGATAAAACAGTGGAAAAGAAAGAGCCCCACTTGACGTACTACGTGGACGATCAGGGGCACTACTACTACGAGACTACCACCGCCGAAGGCAGCAGCCTCGTCGCCTTGGACCCGGAGGCCGTCGTCCAGGGGACACAGGTACTACTTGACGTACTACGTGGACGATCAGGGGCACTACTACTACGAGACTACCACCGCCGAAGGCAGCAGCCTCGTCGCCTTGGACCCGGAGGCCGTCGTCCAGGGCACACAGGTACTACTTGACGTACTACGTGGACGATCAGGGGCACTACTACTACGAGACTACCACCGACGAAGGCAGCAGCCTCGTCGCCTTGGACCCGGAGGCCGTCGTCCAGGGGACACAGGTACTACTTGACGTACTACGTGGACGATCAGGGGCACTACTACTACGAGACTACCACCGCCGACGGCAGCAGCCTCGTCGCCTTCGACCCGGAGGCCGTCGTCCAGGGGACACAGGTACTACTTGACGTACTACGTGGACGATCAGGGGCACTACTACTACGAGACTACCACCGCCGACGGCAGCAGCCTCGTCGCCTTGGACCCGGAGGCCGTCGTCCAGGGGACACAGGTACTACTTGACGTACTACGTGGACGATCAGGGGCACTACCTAAGTAAGGCTTTTAATTTGGTTTTCCTTTTTTTCTTGAATCAGCTTCCACTTGTTCTCGAGGCACCACACAGGCGCTCCCCACCTAGTAGTAAGAAGGATCATCAAAAGAAAAACAGACCGTGTTTGTTGCCTGATTCTTCTAGGTCTGGTTGCGTTGGAACAGGCGTAAATGTAAATTTATTTTTTAAGACGATTCAAAATGATCCTTGTGATTTCAATGAATAAAATACTTTTGACTTTGACTTTGACTTTGACTACTACTACGAGACTACCACCGCCGACGGCAGCAGCCTCGTCGCCTTGGACCCGGATGCCGTCGTCCAGGGGACACAGGTACTACTTGAGAGCACCGAGACCGAAATCGGAGATTTAACAAGCAATGGTGTTGTGTAACACGGATTGACGAAAGTTCTATCAAAAAGCGGTCAAGTGCGTGTCGGACTCGCCCATGAAGGTTTCCGTAGCAGCAAGTAACATTGAATGAAAGGTAAATTGCGGTTTACGATTTATGACGTATTTAAAAAAACCTACTTACTCTCGTTCAAACCAATTTTCGGTGGAAGTTTAAATGGTACATATTTTTTTTTTCTTTTTATTATTCTTAGAATTTACAAGGGGGGGGGCACATTTTACCACTTTGGAAGGGTCTCTCGCGAAAACCATTCAGTTTAGAAAAAAGTGATATTAGAAACCTCAATACCATTTTTGAAGACCTATCCACAGATACACCACACCAATGGTTTTGTTGAAAAAAAAGTTTCAGTTCTAAGTATGGGGAACCCCCAATATTTATTGTTTATTTTTTATTTTTGTGTGAAAATACTTACCATGTTTCAACAGAATAGTTCTTATAGTTACGGAAAAAAGTGGCTGTGACATACGGACGGAAAGACAGACAGACAGACATGACGAATCCATAAGGATTCCATTTTTGCCATTTGGCTACGGAACCCTAATAAAACGTGCCAAAGAAAGCCATACGGAGTTCAGTTCAAGTTTGTCCTCAACAACTTGCTGATTGAACAGGCATACTACTCTGTTGATATACTACTTGTACTATTATATATTCTGTGCTGTTGATGAATTTTTGAAGGATATATTTGCTTGACATTTAAAGGGTCCCCGAAACGATCAAGTGCACTTGACAAGTCTACGTGCTTGAAGTGAATATTGATCGTTTACAGCGTTGACTTGACAAGTACCGTCAAGTATCTACGGGCTGGACCATACTTGACAAAAAAATTGATTGACGGCACTTGAACCACCTTGCGCTTGATGCGACCTGACGCGACTTGACAAGTTTTTATTCATTGCGGCCGGAACATCGAAAAAAAAAAAACTTTCTTTTCTCTTTTTCTGTGATAGATACCGCTAGAGTTATAGCAAGGAATGCCTTGTCTGCGTTGGAAACCATTATTAATTTTTGCGACGACCACTTGTCTGGGCACAGGGCGGTAAACGACTGCGGCACGTGGACTTGACGGCACCTTCAAGTCACGTCTAGTCCCTCGTCAAGTAAAATCGTCAAGCACGTAGACTTGTCAAGTGCATTTGATCGTTTCGGGGACCCAATTTAATTCGATATGTACCTACAGATATTGTGTTTTTGTCTGTATGTTTTAAATTCTCAATGATTTTAACTTTTATTTGTAACTAGTGACTCGCCCCGGCTTCGCTCGGGTAGCCTTCGGTGAACCCCCCCGAAACTACTAAACCCTGAAACTACCCGTGCGAAGCCGGGGCGAGCCCCAGTTATTTATAAATGAAGCCTCAGCCAGCCAGCCAAGTCAAGCCACGGTGTTCCTTCACCTAGTCTGTTGTTTGACGATGATAACTAACCCAAGAATAAACCATGTTTATAAATAACACTGATATTGTTTTGTGTTGTACAGTCTCAACAAATCGAAGACCTTATAGTGCCTGATGTGGATGGAAACTACAGACAGACAGTGACCCTCGTGCCTTCAGAGAACACCAACGGAGAAGTCAGCTACGTGCTGGTGGTGGCCGATGAGAACAAGGACTTGGTCAACCTCGATATTGAGATGGACACGGAACAGGTACGAGCCATTCAAGTTGCTTGAAGCATCTCGTCTAACTTGTCTTCAGCACCCATTCTTATGTTAGACCAGGGGTTCCCAAAGTGGGCGATAACGCCCCCTTGTGGGCGCTGCAGGCCAAAGGAGGGCGGTAAGAGACCCAGAAAAAAGAATGGGGGGCGTCAAATCAGACACACTTTCGCATTTTAATAGTTATTAGTATTCCTAGATAGGTCATTTTCGTAGATAAGACCGCAGGCAATCATGTTTTAACAAGTTTTTGTTAATAACCCGATTTGTGCATGTTTAATCTCCGCTAATATAGCTCACAATAATTAATTTAATATGAAGTTATAGTGGTTTTTAAGTAGGTGAAAAAATGGGGGCGCTACAAAATAATTTATTCGCAAAGTGGGCAGTAGAGAAAATAAGTTTGGGAACCCCTGTGTTAGACCTTTAATTTGTTCGATCTTGAGCAAGTCTAGTTCATTATTGCCCTAATTCTACAACTAGATCATCGAAGCATCGGTCCGGTGGTGTGGCCATTGCTCGGCCAACACTCTGCGACTGCCATGTTCCACTTGTTGTCCTGTCTAGCCCAGTCTCCTGAAATCGCCACTGAAGTTCTTGAAGCAAATGAAGTAAATGAATATATGGTCAATTCTTTTTTGCTTTTTAAACTGATCAATGAATGATCTTTTTGACACTCCTCATCTTCTTCTTCTTTTGTATTTAGGCTTCTGTGGCTTTAGTTTCCATAATTTTGCCAATGGTAGCGATTGGAGTTTGTATTCTCTAAAGCTAAAAATGTAATCCCGGCCCTTTGCTTTTTATATACGAGTATTAAATAAAATAATGGCGGTACATTTAGTTAGCTTTAGCTTTAGTGAATGCAACTTCAAATCGCTATTCACCAAGTTATATGACACGATGGAGATCTGAGTATGAAAACTGGCCTGTCTTTGACAATGGGAGTCTCAACCAGAAGTTATGACACCAAAATAAGGAGACTTATTTCTTCTGAAAAACTAGGGACAATAATAACACACAATACAAATATATTATCTATGTAGGTACATCATAACTATAGTACCTATAGCTCGTTCACCGTAAGATGGCACCTGTAAATACTCCATGGCAGGTGCCTACTTACGGTGAACGGTCCGGCTCGTTCACCGTAAGATGGCACCTGTAAATACTCCATGGCAGATGCCTACTTACGGTGAACGGTCCGGCTCGTTCACCGTAAGATGGCACCTGTAAATACTCCATGGCAGATGCCTACTTACGGTGAACGGTCCGGCTCGTTCACCGTAAGATGGCACCTGTAAATACTCCATGGCAGGTACCAACTTACGGTGAACGGTCCGGCTCGTTCACCGTAAGATGGCACCTGTAAATACTCTATGGCAGGTACCAACTTACGGTGAACGGTCTGTAGATATGGTTTATGCATGGACTTAGTATACAAACAGGACTGAGCGCTCTAAAAAAATATAATAAGACCTTATTCCATTAGGTTAAGACTCAATTTTGATTATCGTCATAGTTTGAGGAAAAACGAGCCAAGAGAGATAGGTAGAATAGAGTTAGTTTGTCCCTTTCTAACACTTGAAATGAAAGCTTTATGATAGCAAGGGTGACCATGACCATTTTATAGGTAAATACTAAGAGGTCATCGATACTACAAATCTAAAAGTTGGACGTCGCGGGACGTCCGGCAGACGAGAAAGATCACGGCGGCATGACTGCGTTACGCCATTTGCCGACACTGAACACTCGGTACGTAATCAGTAACAAGGTTCAATAACACTATGTGATACTAGAAAAAAAACGTGTTTCCTACAAACGCAAGCCCAGTTCCGAGACGTCTACTATGGGAGGTCAACATTTTATTTTACGAAATTAACAAAAAGTGTTATCGATTCTTGATACTGATCACTTACCAAGCCTCCAGTATGAATCTGGCTGCATAAATAACTGTAATAAATAATTTGATTTAAATAATGTTTGCTCCACTCCACGTTCATAAGTGTTTATGGAAAAAGTCTCCAGGACACGACTTTATTTTATGGTCACCGTATTAGAAGTAGACACACTAACTCTGCAGTTCATATCTTGCTCGGCACGTTTTTCAGCTGCGAGCGCTCATTCCTGTTTGTATACTAAGTCCATGGGTTTATGAAGCTATCATGACACGGACACTGGCGGAATTGTGACAGCTAGCCACAGATGCCATAAACTAAGAAGGGAAGTTTTTCTTATTATTTGTGTTTCTTACAACCTGCCTATCAAGATGGATGCGAATCGAGAGGAGCCCGACCGGGAGGATGCAGATGATGACGTATGTATTTCTAGTAAATGAGGAGAGAGGGAGATAACACGCGTAGGAATCACAATGTGCCAGGAGCCTGCCTGCGAGTGAACTTGATGCCGGGTTTTCATAGTAATGCATTGATTACACCTAACGAGTACAGTGGCGAGAGAGTCACTAGAATCCCAATCTGTTTACAGGGCCGAGTACCCACCTTTCCTGACTCGCCACTGTACTCGTTAGGTGTAATCAATGCTTAAAAGTTGGCTCGGACCGAGTGCAACTTGGACGCTACTCGTATCATGTAAACACGTAATCCGAGCGCACTCGGACACCGGCATCTAATCCGAGTAGACTCGGACTCTGCTCTATTTTTCAAGCTCACTCGGTTCAATTTTATGACAACATAGACAATAACATAGCACTCGTATTGAGTGCAAAAACAAAAAAAAATGGGGTTTCCCCGCAATACGAGCGCACTCCTATACAACTAACTCGTATACATCCACCCGAGCTCACTCGTACTGTGAAAACCCGGCTTTAGTGATGTGCAGACTCTTGCGCCAACGACAAGACTGTTTTCAGAACAAATTACACATAGGGATACCATTTTGGGAGTCTCATGTTCATTTTTACATACTACTAACTATAACGCTTACGGGACATTTTACGCATGTCAAAAGTGGTCAGTTTTTATAGCAGTGTGCCATTAAATAGTTGCTGGTTGGTGAATATGGGCGTTAGTGTTGTGCAAAAGTTTAGAATCTTGCTGAAAAAAAGGAATAACTTAATTTAAATTTATATATGTATATGTGTGGATTCATTCGCAGGCTTTTAGACGTCCACTTCTGGACAAGGCCCCAAAGAATACAATGAAGGAATTTGCCATAATCACCAAGCTTCGTAGGAGTATTGGTGTCGAGTACCTACTCAGGTGGATGCTGCTGCACATCCCCTAGTGTAATCCCTTACTCGGCTTATACGACATCCACTAGAGGAGACGGAGGGGTCCATTCTTAGGCGGGCACACCACAGCATAGCAACACTGTGGTTTACACTTGAAAATTTAACAAACAGAGGAACGTGTTCTATTTATCTTTTCTTTTTCAAGTTTCATATGTTTTGGCGAGAGATAGGGAGTATTCACACGTACCACAAGCACGCCACGTCGCAGCGACAAACAGTGGTGAAGCATTGGTTAGCGTGTGGATAGTGCCGCAGCAGCTTCTTGGAAGTGTGGGTGGCGCGGCTAGTGCGCGGTGTCGCGTTGTTGTTGCGATGTGGTCGGTATAGACCAGACACGGTTGCGTTTGACGGCAAAATGTGGTCCGTGTGAATTAAACTATTCATTTTAAACCCCCGACGAAAGCGGTGTTATAAGTTTGACGTGTCTGTGTGGGTGTGTGTGTCTGTCTGTTTGTCCCATCGTAGCTCCTGAACGGATGAACCGATTTGGTTGAAAGGTTCACCGAAAGGTGAATTTTTCGGGAGTGTTCTTAGCTATGTTTGATCAAAATCGGTTCAGCCGTTTCATTGCGCTGGGGTTTTTTTTTACTTGTCATACAAATCGACGCCCGTCCACGTGTTGTGGTTGTGGTACGTGTGAAAGCACACTACAGGTATAGCGTTTAACTTAGTAGCCTCCTGAGGTATGATAGCGGCACGGGAGGGTGGTGATTTTCTTATGTCAAATGTTTAGACAAGACGCACACGAGATTAGCAACCGAAGATGGGTCCTCGGATTAGAGCTCAAACTAAAGATGTTGTTTATAATGTATATAATTTTTTCAAAGTTAGGAAATCTGATCCAAATTCTGCCGAGCATGAAAACGATATAAACGACTCAGATAACGAAAGTGATTCCAGTCATACTGACAGTGATTCGAGTAGCGATATGGACATAAGCTAATAAATTGAAAGTTCAGTTGAAAATATTGATATTAGTATTAAATATAATAATTATTTGAACAAGTATTTTATTCTCTTTCGCAATGACTTAGGTACTTATTTGTAAATATCGTAAGATCTATCTTCACTAATTTTCATCACGTGTGTAGTCCGACAGTTCTTTACGTCACATGTCACCCCTCCCGTGCCGCTCCCATACCTCACGAGGTTACTGAATTAAGCGCTAGGCCTGTAGAATTTGTTTTTGTAGCGCAAAAAGTAACGAGTAACAATGTTGCCAGGGAGACAAAGAAGATGTCGCCGGTGACATTTACACGTTCGAGGACGAGGACGAGGAGGCGGGTCCTGGCGAGTCCAACGACGACGACCCGCCCCCCGGCGCCAGCGCCGAGAGGAAGCGCAAGCGCAGGCATCCGCGCGCTCTCTTCACCTGCAACTTCTGCGCGTACACCAGCCATAGACGGTACTACCCATGGCCATTAGTCACAATCCTTTTTTTTATTTTTTTATATTACTTGAATGACGGAACAAGCAGATGGCCCACCTGATGTTAAGCGATAACCTTTGCCTATGAACAGTGCATTACCTCATAGGCCGCGTCCACCTAGGACGCACCCTATGTGGCATTGCACTGCGCCCGCTACCCTGAGACATAAAGATGTAAAGTCTCATGTGCCTCTAATTAAGTGTCGCCTTACCTACCGCAGGTAGGTTCCTATACATACATAGATCATGGTGTATGCTACACCAAGAATGTATGTATGTTATGTATGCTGTGTCATCTCTCAAGAAGCTTTTTCAGAGCAACCAGCTACTTTAATCTGTTAATGGTGGAAAGGACCCTACAACGTAATATTCATATCAATCTATCGAAAACACTTTAGCTCAAACAAAAATTAGACAATCTTTGTTGCTAGTCAACAAGTCAACACTTGTATGTTCCGCTAACAAGGACCTTCGTACTCTGGTGTAAAATTAATTGGTGTTTATTACACGCTTTTATTTAACTTCACCTGTTAGTTTCTTAGTATGTTTGGGATAAATCTTGCAACTGAATTTTGAACCATTTCCTTCCAACCAATTGAGCTGAAAGAAGGTGGGCAACCCTTGACCCAGGACAAACATAAATGAACCAGGGCCCCTTCATGGAAGTAAGTACGGTTCTAAATGTTGTTTTTTTTTGTCCAATTTTTCTAAAGAACTTCTATATATTTAGAAGTTGGGAAGTTAAAGTTGTATTTCTAAGTAATTAGATAAATCAGCTCATTGCATTTGCGTGAAACAAAACGCAACAAGCTTCATTACTTTCCCACAACTTCTACGCAAGAAATTAAATTACCATTTTCATTATCTTAACATATATTATCAATAACCAAAAGTATCTCAACTGTACGTTACGTTAGTCAAAAAAGTTGGGTCAAACAATGTATGGGGGGTTGCCCATGTTCTTTGGCATGTTTCCTGGCAGTGTTTGGGCTCAGTTTGATCAGCTCACGGTTCAGATCACTCATTTCTTAAAAGCTTGCCATGTAAAAGGTATTTTTCAACATTAAACTTGTTTGTTGCAGCTATCTGCTCCTGCGCCACATGAAATCTCACTCGGAGGACCGTCCGTACAAGTGCTCGGTGTGTGAACGAGGCTTCAAGACCCAGGCGTCGCTGCAGAACCATGTGAACATGCACAATGGTGTTAAGCCGCACACTTGCAAGTACTGCAAGAGTACCTTCACCACCTCCGGTGAGTGTAGACTCAGTTACCGACTTGACGAACCAATGTCGATACGTGCGGCGAGCTAACCCCGTCGTATCTACCAAATCCTATCCTACTAATATTATAAATGCGAAAGTTTGTGTGTTTGTGTGTTTGTTACTTCTTAACACTGAAACGGCTGGACGGAGTTGGATGAAATTCGGAATGGAGATAACTGGACTTCGGTATAACACATAGGCACATTTTTATCCCGATACTCCCGCGGGATCGAGACTTACGCGGGTGAAACCGCGAGGCGCTGCTAGTAGACTGATAAATCTCCTACTGCGCAGGTTCATCGCATATTTTATGCCAGTATTCTACCTAGTTCATTGTATCTCTTGTTGACAAGATCGGATCGGACAACCCTCTGTCGCTACTGATATCCTGGCAATCCGATGGCACTGTTTTAAAAGGTCTTTATTCCTTATTAGAGACTCGTCCCGTCTTCGCACGGGTAGCCCCCGGTGACCCCTACCCCCCCCTTTATCAATCTCCTGGTTCTAATCTACCTCCCCACCAATTTTCAGCCAAATCGGTTCACCCGTTCTTGAGTTATAAGTGGTGTAACTAACACGACTTTGTTTTATATACTCGTATATAGATTTAAAAAACACAAACATCATACATATTACACATTCAAAAAAATTACAGGGACAAAATAAATTCTGATGTGTACAACAATAATGGTGTTCTATAACATTTACCACAAACATTGTACACAAAGGGAAAATAAAATAACAGTAAGAAACACTAAATTAAGAATAAGAATTAAAAACTAAAGCTAAATCTACCAAATAGACCAGGGGGTTCCTAAACTTATTTTGTCTACTGCCCACTTTGAGAATAAATTATTTTTAGCGCCCCCTTTTTTTGTGAGCTTTATTAGCAGAGATTAAACATACACAAATCGGGTTATTATACAAAAACTTGTTAAAACATGTTTGCCCGCGGTCTATTATCTACGAAAATTACCTATCTAGGAATACTAATAACTATTAAAATGCGAAAGTGTGTCTGATTTGACGCCCCTTTTTTTCTGGGTCTTTTACCACCCCCCTTAAGGCCTGCAGCGCCCACAAGGGGGCGTTATCGCCCACTTTGGGAACCCCTGAAATAGACTGATAAATCTCCTACTGCGCAGGTTCATCGCTCATTTTAGGCGAACAGTACCATATCCACATCCGGTGTGTACTTTACCTAGTTCATTGTATCTCTTGTTGACAGGAGTGAATCGAAGTACCCTCTGTCCCTACTCATATCGTGGCAATCCGAAAGCACTGTTTTAAAAGGTCTTTATTCCTTATGAAATATACAAATTGTTACAACTAAACATTTCTTCGACGTTACACTCTTGGTAGAGTGGTCGTGGTCGTCACTTCAGGGTCTGAGGCTCGCTTCACAATCCTTCGCCACTCGTCTCGCACCGCAGCTTTCCTGGTGCATTCATGCAGTGGACCGTCCAAAGCTGCCTTGATTTGGTCAGTCCATCTCATGGGCGTTCTGCCCCGTGCTCGTGTGCCCTCAACTCTACCCTGTACAACAAGGCGTCTCCGCGTCGCGACACGTGTCCGAACGTTGCGAGATTGCACAGTAGCTGATTGGTACGAAACTCAGTCCACGAAACCCCAAGCATTGTTCTCCAGCATCACATCTCGAGAGCATCTATCCGCTTTTTCTCGCTCTCCCTAAGAGTCCATGTCCATAACTAAACATAGTGTTGTAATATACAGCTTTAATTAGAAGTAACATCCATTAAAGTTTTTGTAAAAAATACAATAATATGTAATTACATAATTGGTCATTTTTAACCCCCGACGTAAAAACGAAGGGGAGTTATAAGTTGGACGTGTCTGTGTGTGTGTGTGTGTGTGTGTGTCTGTCTGTCTGACCCAACGTAGCTAACGAACGGATGAACCGACTTCGTTTTTTTTTTTGTTTGAAATGTGAATTTGTCGGGAGTGTTCTTAGCTATGTTCGATCAAAATCGGTTCCGCCGTTTCATTGTGTTGGGGGTTTTTTGTTTTTACAAAATTAATTACTAGTATAAATCTACGTTTCGTGATACTATATGCAATTTACATATAATGTAAGATACTCGAGACACTGACGATGACTGATTCTAGTTTGATGGTCTCAACTGCAAAAAGCGGTTGTAGAAAGTGGCACGCCATCTTGCCTGGTTCCAGTACGCCAGCTGCGGGCTTGTGTATCACTCTGTGTGTGGTGGTTGCAGGCGAGCTGGTGCGGCACGTGCGCTATAAGCACACGCACGAGAAGCCGCACAAGTGCACAGAGTGCGACTACGCGTCTGTCGAGCTCTCCAAGCTACGGCGTCACGTGCGCTGCCACACCGGCGAGCGACCCTATCAGGTACACTCTCGCCCTTTTCTCGAAGCTACTAATTGTTAGAGTGTGTGTAAGCGCTTAATTGTGTGTGTTATGAATAGTAATTTAATTTGTAGTTTTTAGTTTGTTGTTTTTTTGTAGTAGTAGAGCTTTTTTGTGAAAGAGTTCGTCCGGGGAAGTACTACCACCATACCTATTTCTGCCGCAAAGCAGTAGTGCTCGCATTGCTGTGTTTCGGTTGGAAGGGTAAGGGTGCCGGTGAAATTACAGGCACATGAGACTTTTCATCTATGTCTCAAGGTGGCGGGCGCAGTGCATTGCCACATAGGGTGCGTCCTAGGTGGACGTGACCTATGAGATAATGCACTGTTCATAGGCAGAGGTTACTGCTTAACATCAGGTGGGCCTCTTGATGGTTCCGTCATCCAAGTAGTACAAAAAAAAAAAAAACATGAAAATGAATTTACCAACTGAAGAAATGGTAGCAGACATTCTAACGAAACCTTTGTTAAAAGATACGTTTTGGAAAGTTGTATCAGGCTTAGGTTTCATCATCGAGCAACACGGAATGGAGACGCCATCAAAGGCATTCCCCGCTGTAGTTCCCCTCTAAATTGAATGCCCTCGAGGGCATACAGCTTATAAAAAACTAGCTGTCGCCGATCGCTCTGTCAGACTGAATCGACTCGCGTGGGAGATAGTGCTCTAAGAAAAATGCCGAATTGTTCAGTTTTATGCTGTAAAAAAATGATTGGATCATCAAATTTACAAAAAGATAGTGTTTCCTTTCACATGTACCTGAATTTCAATTAAATTATTATAACTTATTGCATGAAAATTGACCAAGTAAAATTAAGCCGTATATAAACAAAAGTGGCCATCTCAGATTTTGTAATTTTTGAGTTCGTGTTCAGGATAAAATAATAAAACTGAACGGTTTAACAAAACAAACCGTGAATATTTTATTCAATAACACTGGTTCACTCTTCACTGCGACTGCACTTCAGTACACTGGTCATTCATTACTCTAAAATCACTGCCAAGTTACGTGATTTATTCGCAATGAAAGCCAATTCCCTTACGACTGCCCTGCTCGCTCGTCAATCGAGCTCCACTTAATCGTGAGACACAGGGGCGACATAAAAGTGACCAAAAGCGTAGATATAAATGTGTATAATACATCAATGTGCATTTCAGGATTTATTCTGCTGACGTAAACATGTATATAACGTGTAATGTCAGTAAGCCAAGATGTGGATGATTACTTAATATCCTTGATTACTAAATACAATTCATTAAACACGTTCGACAAAATGTGACATGTGGAATAACGTGTATTTGTATTTGATGGCTATGTAACCACTAACTAACCGGTAACTACTAACTACTACTACTTCGTGTCACGGGCTCTTTCTTGGTTCACTAACCAGCTTGAGATATAGTGTCCCTGAAAGGGGCCTAGTGACCAATGGTGAAAGAACCAGTATGGTAAAAGGATTAATTGTGCCTCGCAGAGGTGTATGATGATATGTCAACGTAAATGTCATGTGTAACTATATTTAAAGAAATAGAATTAAATCACACTACTATTAACAACAAGTGTAACATGAAAAAGTTTGTACATTTGGGAACTTTGATTACAAGAGATGGCAAGCATGAAGATGATATTTAAATGAGAGTAAATTCTGGAAACCAGGTGAACTTAACGCCTTATTATCAGCCGGAACGTATTCAAAAAGGCACGACTGGATGTGCATAGAGGAATGTTAGTGCCAAAACTAATGTATGGTGGTTGCGAAAGTTGCTAAGGCAGAATAAACATGAAAGTAAAATAAATGCACTGAAGATGAGAGGTTTGAGAAGTATGTATGGTGGACTTTGAGAGATAGAATAAGAAACTGTGTGTTAAGAGAGCATTGTAAAATGAAAGAGCACGTGTATAGTGACAAGGATTGAGAAAGATATGCTTGGATGGTTTGGGTTATTGGTTAAAGGATGAATGATAGTAGATTGACGAAACTAGTTCATAAGATGAGCATGAATGGGACAGTTGGAAGGGGGAGACCTCGGTGAAGGTATTCAGAATAGATCAGGGTCGATCTGGAGAATGGCAGGCTAAGAGCGCCCTTAACCAATGAGCATATATGAAGAATGTGATGTGAGTGAATGAAGCGAAACAGGTATGCCAGGATCGTAGCAAGTGGAAATTCATGGTCTCTGCCTACTTCTCTGGGAAACAGGCGTGAGTATGTGTGTATGTTTGTAATATTATAAATGCTAAATTTTCTAAGGATTGGATGAAATTTAGAACGGCGATAGCTGGACCACTGGAATAGTTTTAAATTTTATTTAGATGTTCCCATAGGATCAAAACTTATGCGAGTGAAATCGCGGGTTGCTTCTAGTTTACAATAAGAATAAAACTACGTGGTTAATTTTATCAAAATCGGCAATATTGATCATACTTAAATAACTTTACTCTTTTCAGTTAAAAGTAAATAAAGATGCTTTAAAAAAATCGTTGATCGCCCATTGTGAGGTTACTGTACAATCTTTGCACGTTGTGTTTGCCTATAATGAGGGGTTTTCACGGCCATACCAAATCATCTATAAACCCTTGAAAATAGATGTCGCTGCTGTGTACTTAACTGTAAAAATAAAGTGAAATGTAAAAGTCAACAACGAAGTGATATATTTTCGTGGTATTTTGTTACTATCACACAAAATAACAGAGGTACGGTGGATTTGTTGATTTTGACAACCACAGTTGAGTCAGGGCCATCAATTGAGCCAAATTGAATAAAAAAAAAAACTTAAATGAAAAGCCCCCATTGGTTTCTTCTGTAGCTAAAGATAGGTATATAGTTCATATATGCATGTCGGATCCTCAAGATCCCTCCGAGCGGCAAAAGGCAACTTAGGGGCTTTCCAGTGGGTCTCGTGCAAATGAGGAAAATTCAAAAGAGGTTTCACTAAGATTTTATTCAAACTGACTTTGAACTTGATTTTGTATTTTGTTGATTAAATCGTGTGCACTCTGCCAACGCCGATGTAATAATGAGCTCTGGCGCTTTCGTACGCTCCTTTTATATCCACAAACCACACCACAAACCTCTTCTTCTCAGAGCCTCTTTTCTGAATGTATCTTGCCTTAAATCTCAGTCCTATTTAAAATATTCTTATAACAAAGGTGATTATTTATCTATTAACAACAAGATCGCGGACATGGACTGGAATGCTGAATTTGATTCGCGTTCGCTCGAGGAAGCAGTTGAGTTTTTTTATTCGATTTTAGATCAGCTTAAACACCAATATGTCCCGTCTAGGTTGGTCAGTGACAGCTCTTACCCTAAGTGGTTTAGCCGGGCACTCATTAGATTAATTAAGGAAAAATATAGGCATTATAGGAAATATAAAACTTATGGTGGACTTACAGACTTAGCCACTTACAAACTTTTACGTAATCGAATCCAACTCTTGGAAAAGAAATGCTTCGCCGATTATATGTCATCCATTGAGAATAGTATTGAACAAAATCCAAAAAAGTTTTGGTCCTACATAAAAAGTCGCTCGAAATCAAATGGTATACCTTCACATCTAAATTATTTAGACGCTTCAGTAGCTACAGGTGAATCTATCTGCGAAGCATTCTCTAAGTATTTTCATTCTACTTTTCTTGTCCCCTCTGGCATCTGTTCTTATAACGTTGACTCATTAGTCCCTTCAGAGGCTGTGAAATGCGATATTGGCAGTATTGAGATCGATCCTGATGAGGTGTTTAAATTGATCTCTAACCTTGATTTATCCAAGTCTGCTGGCCCAGACCACGTTAGCCCTGTCTTCCTCAAGTCGTGTGCTAAGTCAATTTACATTCCTGTTTCATTTTTATTTAAGAAATCAATATCTTTGAGTGCCGTACCTAAGCTCTGGAAAGCAGCATTTGTATCGCCAATTTATAAAAAGGGCTCTAAATGTGAGATTATCAACTATAGGCCTATCTCCAAGCTATGCTTAGTTGCTAAGCTATTTGAAAGGATAGTGTACAATCAGATTTATTCAGCGCTTCATCAGCACTTCTCCCCCTTCCAGCATGGGTCCCTTAAAGGGCGGTCGACTGTGTCTAACCTTATTATTTTCAATGAGTTCTTGAGTGAGTCAATGGATAATGGTCGCCAGGTTGACGTAATCTATACTGATTACAGCAAGGCCTTTGATAGGATTGACCATAGCCTTCTGTTGCTTAAGTTATTTAGTATGGGTATTAGAGGGGATCTGCTCCGTTGGTTCTCGTCGTACATCTGCAGTAGGTCGCAGGCTGTTGTTGTTAATAATTATATGTCCAGCTGGGTTCTTATTCCTAGTGGAGTCCCCCAAGGATCACTGCTAGGACCCTTGCTCTTCCTGATATTTATTAATGATATCTCTTCCTGTTTTGTCAACAGTAACCTGCTTTCATTTGCTGATGATATGAAGATTTTTAAGACTATAGTTACTCCTCGGGATGTGCTTGACTTGCAGGCTGATTTATATCGACTTGACACGTACTGTGCTAGTAATAAACTAGATCTCAATCCGTCTAAATGCTTTACTATTACATATACTCGCAAAAAAACTGTAGTCAAATCAGTTTATCTATTAAAAAATCAGAGGTTGCAGGATTGCACGGTTATGAGAGATCTAGGCGTGCTGCATGATTCTAAACTTCTCTTTGACTCTCATATCGATTCCATCATTGCTAAAGCGTCCAAAGCTTTAGGCTTTATAATGAGAAGCTCCGTTAGTTTTAGTAGATGTAAAACATTTAAAATTTTATATTGCACTTACGTGCGCAGCATACTTGAATATGCTTCTCAAATTTGGAGTCCACGTTATGATACCTATATCAACAGAATTGAGCGTATTCAAACCAAATTTATTAAGTTTATTTGCTTTCGCCTTAAGGTTCCGTATAATTCTGCTAACTATGTTGACCTTTGTCGTAAATTCCACCTTCTGCCACTCAAAAAAAGGCGTGAAATTGGTGACCTGCTTTTCTTGCTCAAAATCACTAATAATCATATTAATTGCCCCGAACTTCTTAGTAAAATAACACTTGTTGTTCCCCGTACAATAATTAGATATAACGAGATTATTCATGTACCAATAGTTAGAACGAATTATCGCCAAAACTCCTATTTATGGCGAGTTGGTAACCAATTTAATAAATTATCTAAGCAAATAGGTCTAGACCTATTCTACTCCAGTGTCGGTTCCGTGAGGCGGCGGCTCAGTTCTGACTTTTTCTCGCCCTCCGCGGAGGATGATGAAATTTCGTCATGAGATAGGTGTGGTTTACTTTTTTGGTTCTTGTTCTTATTTTTTTTTTGTTTACTATTATTTATATCTGTTTCCTTCATTTATACTGTTTGTTTTACTTTTACTGTTATAGTTATACTGTTGTTTTCTGTTTTGTATGTATTCATCATTTGTATCTCTCATTTTTTATTTTTTATTCTATTTTTCTGCTATGTGTTTTGTATACCAGATTGTAGTTTATAGTAGTTTTTAGTCCACTCAGCCTGTTCTCTCTTTTTATGTATCTATTATTATTTCTAAACGTGAAAACCTTTTAATAGCCTTCTGCTTTAACTTCTTTTATTTATTTTGTATGCATGTGCTGCTGGTTTTCCTTATAATAAATATAATATAATATAATATCCGAGCTTCGATCGCTTTGCGTCTTTGCGTAAACAAGACTCGGGCGCATTCGTTTGGGTGGCGCGACACGACAGAATACGATTGTTCGCAGCCGTACACATGGTGTTTATAAGCCTTCAATCTCAGTAGATCTATTCTCCAGATTCATCATATGACTTCTCTCTCCGACATACATGTGTAGACTGTTGGTAAACCTAATTTTTTTTATATTAAATAAGCAACTGTTAACAATAACTGCCTCAATGCACACTGAAACAGCTGTGTGCTCATTTAACAGTTTTTTTTATTTCTCAAAAATTTCTGTATGTGAGTTGCCCGTGTTTTCTTTTATACAACTAAATTAGTGATGTGCCTCAATAATAAAGTAGATTATTTATCGATAAAATAAATGCTCGTTTAATATGTTTTACAAGCTATTGAAATTTGATTTATATTATTCGGGAGCCATAGCCTAGCCTAACCTAACTTTCTAACCGTTAATCCAATCACCATGAAGGTATTGGTATGTAACAAGGTAGGTAACTGTTATGATTTTAATTTGAAATTATTCATTTTATACCATAAGTTGACGACCTCTGTGGCGCGGTGGACGAAGGTTCGCCTGTGACGCAGGAGGTTGCGGGTTTGATTCCCGCCTCAGAACAAATATTTGTACGATCTTCAGATATTTGTTCAGGGTGTTCTGGGTATTTTCTATGTTAATGCAAAATAAATATCTATGTAATGTACTGTACTAGGGATATCAGTTATCTAGTCCATATCACAAGCTGTGCTTGGCTTGGGGCTGGATAATCTTGTGTGAACTGTGTCCAGCATCAAAAAATAAAATAAAAATAAATATACTTATATATATAATGAAATTCACTAAGGTACAATGTGAAAGAAAACACCATCTTTTCGTAAATTCGATGTTCCAGACCTTGATTTAGAGCTGAAAATGTAACGATTCGACATTTCAGTATTTGTAGCACTGTCACACTGTTTTACTCTATGCGTCACACGATCGGTTCAGTCTGACAGAGCAATCGGCCCATCATGATACAATTTTATTACTAGCAAAAGCAAAACATGCTTGGTGAGGGCTAGCAAGCTTTTTTTCCGTGATTATTTATATTTAAACAAAGACATGAATTTAAATTACTATGCTAAATTACAACGGATAATTTTTTCGTTAAGTGTACCACAAAATTGCATGGGATAGTAGAGGACTCGCTTCGCTCGCCCTAATGATCGGGCGAAACCAGTTTTACTAACGCGTATGCCCAAATGAAATTGTGCATAGCCAGAGGGGAATGACATCTTGACATGAATTTAAATTACTATGTGATATTACAAATCTAGAGGTGTGATAGTTTTTCGTAAAAAGTTGCATGCCTACCTAGGTTGTGGGATACGTGATCACGATAAATTAACAAAAGCATTTCCCAGTTTGAACTCATTTACTCATTTTCAAGAAAAGTCGTGTCATGAGTGTCCGTACTGTGTCGTGGGATTTTCCTATTCAAATCCTATTCTTTGATTGACCAAAGAATTAAAAAAAAATTGCTAGGTATAATATTTTCAACGCGATATTCTGTTCACTAGGTAAAGCGCTAAGTATTACTTTACCTACCATTGTTTAACATTAACATAACTTAACACACCCAACACATACCTACATAGTTGTGATCCCACACTAGGATCCCATGTGACGTGGGATAATTATGCCTGAAATGTAAAAAAAAAACTATTTTACATTTTAATGACTAATGTAGTTTTTTGGCACTTAGGATCATGATTTTTGGTTTTTGACAATAACAGTGACTGACAGATATAATACATCGTATATTTCGTGGCCAGAACCGACATGGATTATGTAGGTTAGAAGGATGACGGCAGCTAAGTAAAGCGTTTTTTCCTTTCCTTTCCTTTCGTCTCTTTTGACTTGCCGACCCGTAGTTGTATGAAATTATTGTATGCTTTGAACAAAATTCTAATTAAATTTTCCCAAGAACTAATCATCCCATGAGCTAGTGGTTGTACCTGGGGTACTCAAAATTTTCTTGATTTTTTCTCTATACTCTAAGTTTCCGCGTTTACCCCCTCTCTCTCCAGCCTACTACTACCTTTTACTAATCTAAAATTTCATAGTGATCCACAAAATGATCTGTATGTTATCCTCGATAACAACTCCGGAACTCCTCCTTCACAGAGAGCGTTCAACCCTTCCCCCCATACCTAGCCGCCCTTAAATCCCTTCAATGACCCTTGATGGTAGCACAGAATATATACAGTAGGCAAAGTAAGTTCCTACCAATAAGTTATCGATACTATTAATTTATCGACTTGAGTGCTGGAAGTCCCTAGAACGGGTGTTACTGTCAATTTTGTGACATAACATGATGTTTGTACACAGAAAGCATCTATGTGTGTATAAAGATTTTTGATGTGTTGCTGTTTATAGATGTGTGCGTTTATAGCGATAGAACGACTGGTTACAAAAGTGTGCATTAAACTGTAAGTGAGTGCGTGAAGCCCCCCCCAAAAATTTCTGAATAAATATGTATCGGTTGACAGCTCTATGGCATCTCCCCTCCGGTAAGGAGGCCTGCGTTGCTCGATGGGTTTCATCATTAAGGCTGTGTTGAAGTGTGTGTAAGCACTTAACTGTGTGGGGTTGCTAGGCAACCGAGTGAAGAAAACACAAGGAAAATTATACGATTCATTTTAATTTATAAAAGACTATTTCTTCATAACACTAATTACGAGTGTGTTGCTTTGGTAACAAGTAATTTTGTAATCTTAGAACTATTTGTGTGGCTCCGTCTAGTTGTATGGTCCGGATCTAGTGCGTAAACTACCATACAAATAGTTCTACGACAACTCCGGACCGCATTTTGTAGGTTTCGGATTGGACGTAGTGCAAAACCGCCCTAACGGCTACCCACTCGTATATTTTTTTTATATACTAATTGGATGACGGAACAAGCAAGAGGCCCACCTGATGTTAAGCGTTAACCTCTGCCTATGAACAGTGCATTACCTCATAGGTCACGTCCACCTAGGACGCACCCTATGTGGCATTGCACTGCGCCCGCATTGCATTGTTTTTTTTTATTAAATATAAATAAATAAATATAAATATAAATATTGCTGGACAGTTCACAGCCAAGCAGAGCTTGTGTTATGGGTACTAGATAACTGATATACTTAATACTATATATTACATAGATGGATAATTTTTATTATAGATATAAAATACCCAGAACACCCTGAACAAATATCTGCGATCGCACAAATATTTGTTCCGAGGCGGGAATCGAACCCGCAACCTCCTGCGTCTCAGGCCAAGCTTCGCCCACCGCGCCACAGAGGTCGTCATTGATGCTAGTGTGGGCTCAGGATTATGTATGACAGCCTGCATAAGTCCACTGCTGGACATAGGCCTCCCCCGTAGAATGCAACGAAGAACGATCTTGAGCTTTCCTGCCACCTCTATAACAGGGGTTCCCAAACTTATTTTGTCTGCTGGCCTCTTTGACAATAAATTATTTTTTAGTGCCCCCATTTTTTCACCTGCTTAAAAACCACTATAACTTCCAAATTAAATGAATTATTGTAAACACAAATCGGGTTATTTAACAAAAACTTGTTTAAAACATGATTGCCCGCGGTCTATTATCTACGAAAATGACCTATCTAGGAATACTAATAACTATTAAAGTGCGAAAGTTTGTCTGATTTAACGCCCCCATTTATGCCGGCAGCGCCCACAAGGGGGCGTTATCGACCACTTTAGGAACCCCTGCTCTATAATGTCTTAGTCCATCGAAAGGAGGGATTCCTCTTGCGTTGTCCGGTTTGTGGTCGCCACTCGAGAACATTACTTCCCCAACAGTTCTGTGAGCTATTTTGCCTGTCTTGGCACTTGGACTTGCTGATTCTGAGAGCTATGTGTTATGTTCCAGTGCCCCCACTGCACCTACGCCTCCCCGGACACGTTCAAGCTGAAGCGGCATCTGCGGACGCACACGGGCGAGAAGCCGTACAAGTGTGACATGTGCACGATGTGTTTCACGCAGTCCAACTCGCTCAAGGCGCACAAGCTCATCCACAACGGTACTTACAATGTACTTACATACTCTTAGGCCGAGATAATAGTACATTATTGTACTAGTGTGTAATGTTGGTGATTACCGCTGAGGCGCAGGTGAGGGTCTTAGAGAGTAGAGGGCGGTAATCATCAATACACACGTGTATCATACGACGTTTTTCAACACACTTGTGAAGTAAATAATAATAAAACATAAAGGCTTGTGTTTAAACACCGCCCAAAAAAGTACTAACCCGTCACCAAAATGGATAAATGGTCACCAAATTATTTCATTCATTGTTTCTTTTTTTCGTACAATTGACTGACATAAAAATATATGGACGCCTTTAAACTACACTTTAGACTAAATATTATATATTTAACCTAACCTAACCTAACAGAATTTGGTGACCGTTAATGCATCGTAATTTGGTGACCATTTATCCATTTTGGTAACCGTTTAGTACTTTTTTGGGCGGTGTTTATTTCATCTGGTGCCCAGGCTTAGAGAATTAAAAATATTTTTGGTGACCGTCTAAATTATACCCAAACAGAAATACACACTCTGTGTAAATGTTCAACTGTCTCTATAACTCACTTGTGAATAATAGCAATGAAAAAGTCACAGTTTGATCATTGTGTGCCACTTTATTAGCAAGTGTGTTGAAAATAAATAAATAAATAATGCTGGACAAATTCACACAACATTATCTAGCCCCAAGCTAAGCCAGAGCCTGTGTTATGGGTACTAGTTAACTGATATACTTAATACAATACATTACATAGATAGATATTTTTTATTATACATAGAAAACATGCAGAACACCCTGAACAATTATCTGCAGATCGCACAAATATTTGTTCCGAGGCGGGAATCGAACCCGCAACCTCCTGCGTCGCAGGCGAACCATCGCCCGCCGCGCCACAGAGGTCGTCTAATTATGACTAATGACTTAATTATGTATTTATGTATTTTCGTTACTGTTGACTAGTTTGTTCTATTGTGCTCTCTTCACGTGAAAACCTGTAATTGGCTTTTTATTTTTTAACTCTGTTTTTTATGTATTTATAGATAGCTATTTGTTTTCCTACTATAATGCGCGTCATATAAAAAGAACGCTGGCGGTCAAGCTTCTGCAGGCGTTCTAGCGTTATTTTTAAGAGATTACTTACTTTTCTACTTATTTAAGAGATGTATACCTATGCATTGAATGAGTGCCTACCTAGTTTATTACAAATAATGTACAATTATAGTATAACAATGTACAAAAAGAACGCTGGAACGCCTGTAGAAGCTTGACGCCAGCGTTATTTTTACATGAAGCGCACTATACATAAACATAAATATAAATGATGCAATCGCGAGCTGCGCGCTTACCTACCACCTAACTTTGGGGAACCATTTAAGACAACTACCAGTAATTAAAACTTGCAAAACATACTGCTTACATTCAGATACCCGGACTTGTTAGTAAGATTTGTTGGTATAAGATTTGTCCTGGCTGCTAGCTTATTATGGAATGTGTTATTACTGGAAGAAAGCGTTAGTTGAGTCAGTCGTGGGAAGCAATGGCGGCGATGAGCTCAGCACTTGTCACGTCTATATTCCACGATGGTGCAACCCACTGTGAAAAGCGGCCCATTGAGGCTCTGCCTACCCCTTCGGGGAAAAAGGCGTGTGTCTATGTATGTATGTATGTATGTACATTCAGATTATTCAGATATGTTTTTTAAAATGTCTGTTTAGGAATATATTTTGTGAACGACGGAATAAGCTGATAGCTCACCTGATGTTAAGCGGTAACCTCTGCCTTTAACAATGCATTACCATTAAGGTCACGCCCACCTAGGACGCGCCCTATGTGGCATTGCTCTGTGCCTGCCATCCTGAGAAAAGGGTGAAAAGTCTCATGTGCCTGTAATTACATTTAATTTAAAGATAATTTAAATTTAAATTTAAAACTTAGCCATTTTGCTGCTTAGCTATTTCTTCAATTAAGCCTACTTGCGATTTATTTTAGATTTTTTAATGCCTGTGTGCCTTGCTATTTAGATTGCAGTCTTAAAGTCAAAAATATTGTATTCGTTGAAATCACAAGGATCATTTTTAAGCCCCGACGCAAAAACGACGGTGTGTTATAAGTTTGACGTGTCTATGTGTGTGTGTCTGTCTGTGGCATCGTAGCTCCCGAACGGATGAACCAATTTCAATATTTTTTTTGGTTGTAAGGTGAATTTTTAGGGAGTGCTCTTAGCTATGTTTGATCAAAATCGGTTTAGCCGTTTCATTGCGTTGAAGTTTTTTTTAATTTTTACAAAATTAATTACTTGTAATTTATTTTAATTGCGCCCCCTAGTACAACTTAGAAAACTATATATCTATAGAAGTTAATCATTGGTCTTGGCCTCCGTCATATAATCCCTCGATGAACGGTCTTGAGCCGCCTCTATCCACTGAATTCCTGCGACCTTTAAAATTTCTTTGGACTATCCATACGGCACCACATCTTATACATAAAGGCGAAAGTTTTGATGTTTGCTGCTAAATAATTGCGAAACTACTTGAATAATAAATTAATATATTCCACGATGGTGCAACCCACTGTGAAAAGAGGCCTATTGTGGCTCTGGCTACCCCTTCGGGGAAAAAGGCGTGTGTCTATGTATGTATGTAGTTAGTAATTAAGCGAATGTCACCCATTATTTATTAAGACGCTATGTTAAAATTTATGAGTAGTTTCGTTACTTGTTCACTAACTATCAGTAAAGGTTACAAAAAAAAAAAAATATAGACTAGAAACACGATTCGCGTAACTTTTCTCGATAGCTTTATTTTTTGAAATTGGCTCTTCTAAAGCCCTTTTTAGGTCCCTCCTTCGACTAGAGAAAGTATTAAGCATATTTTTTTATATTATTCAGTAGGTAATCACATTACTTACATTAATTATAGATAATTTATTTTTATATTTGCTACTTTAGAAGCTAAACGAAGTTTTATCATTTGTCGCTTACGTCAGTTACTTCCGAGTGGCAAAAATCTATACCTCACCTTTTCCCGGGTTCAAGTGAGCAATAGCGCTGTCACTGTCTTACAGCTATTGTTTTATTGCTAGACTCCGCCCATTCGGTATTTTGACATATCGCCTTAATAGGGGCGTATATATGATATGTCTACTTCATCACAGTGTAATAATGTCTTATTTTGGATCGCTTTTTGTCCCAAACTGAATTGCCCTTTCGTCACGGCCGGACACTATTTCAACCGCGCTGATAGGCTGTACTCGAAAAAAAACTACCATACCTATTTCTGCCGCAAAGCAGTAGTGCTCGCATAGCTGTGTTCCGGTTTGAAGGGTAAGGGTGCCGGTGAAATTACAGGCACACGAGACTTTTCATCTTTATGTCTCAGGGTGGCGGGCGCAGTGCAATGCCACATAGGGTGCGTCGTAGGTGGACGTGACCTTTGAGGTAATGCACTGTTCATAGGCAGAGGTTACCGCTTATCATCAGGTGGGCCATCTGCTTGTTCCGTCATTCAGTAGTATAAAATAAAAAAACGCGCAGCGTAGAGTGCCCGATGTATACGTAGTACTATATATGTATTGTGTTCTTTCGTAGCCATCGTTTTCGTCTGTTGTTGTTTTTGAATGCATTGATTTTTCATAATCACCACGCTTGGCAGTATTGGTGTTAAGTACTCGGGTGGATGCTGCTGTGCATCCCATGGCCGTGGTGGTTTCGGTGGAAGAATAGGGCTCTGCGCGTGGATGTCGTAAAAGGCGATTATACCCCCCACAATATGGATCATATAGTATACTATAACGAGCCATATTTGTATTAAATATAATATTTTTTGCGGCTTTGGAAACTGCTCTGAGGATTTCGATTTAATTTGCTATATGCGAGTGAAAAATCTGTGAAAAAAGCGAATTTTAATTTAAAAAAAACTTTGTATATTCGGTATGTATGTATTTATTGTTGTTGGTTATTATATTCAGTGGTAGCGTCCCGCCCGCCTAGCAATATGTAGCTGCGCAAATGTGGGCGTATTATTGTGTACAGCTCGCGCCAATAGAATCACTTACCTTCTTAGTATTAGATTTATTAGACGATTTCTGTGGCGCGGCGGGCAAAGGTTGGCCTGCGACGCAGGAGGTTGCGGGTTCGATTCCCGCCTTGGAACAAATATTTGTGCGATCGCAGGGTGTTCTGGGTTGTTTCTATGTATAATAAAAATATCTATCTATTTAATGTATTGTATTAAGCATATCAGTTATCTAGTACCCATAACACAAGCTCTGCTTAGCTTGGGGCTAGATAATGTTGTGTGAACTGTCCAGCATTATTTATTATTATTATTATTTCCGGACCATCCGATCTGGGCCCATATTCTCGCGTAAATCTCGTCCACGAGTTGATGTCACACCTTGTAAACCACCCGTAACCTAGTATAGCATAACTTTATCTGTGCCCATAACGTTGTAATTTTAATTAGAGATGTCTTGATGTTACCTTAGTATATAAGATAATTCAAAATGATCCTTGTTATATCAAAGAACACACACGTTTGATTTTGCCAGAGATTTCTGAAAATAACCTGTATTCTATTTTTGACTCGAAGTTCTCAATAAGTACTGTACGTTTCTCGCGATTTCTAATGCGAAGATGCGATGCGACGTGTGACATGTCCGCATGAAATGTTCTTGTAGCTCTAACTCTTTCTGTAGCTCAGAAACGTCGTGCATAGACCGAGAAAGATTGATTGCTAGCGCTCGATTTTTTTTTTTTTGTTTTTTATACTGCTTGAATGACGGAACAAGCAGATGGCCCACCTGATGTTAAGCGGTAACCTCTGCTTTTAACCATGCATTACCTCATAGGTCACGTTCACCTAGGACGCGCCTTATGTGGCATTGCACCCTGAGACATAAAGATGAAAAGTCTCATGTGCCTGTAATTTCACCGGCACCCTTCATACCGGAACACAGCAATGCGAGCACTACTGCTTTGCGGCAGAAATAGCTATGGTGGTAGTACTTCCCCGGACGAACTCTTTCACATAAAAGCTCTACTACCACAAGTAGGTACTTTTTAGATGCTATCTTTCTCGGTCTAGCAAGCTATTTTACTGAGCTAAAGAAAGGGATAAAAGCGACGGGAGAATGCTGTTAGTGAGGAGTATATAAAGTGAGTGTAACTTTTGACTGGCAGTTTCCGAAAAGCCGGTGTACGCGTGTGAGCTGTGCCCGGCCAAGTGCGGCCGAAAGACGGACCTACGCATTCATGTTCAGAAGCTGCATACCTCTGAGAAGCCGCTCAAGTGCAAGCGCTGTGGGAAGTCCTTCCCCGATCGCTACTCCTGCAAGGTCCACAATAAGGTACGATATCAGCTTGCGGAACACGTGTTGCTATCCGGTTCAAAGGTGTACTATGACCCAATATACGCTGTTTACCAAAAATTGCGCAGTTACAAAACTGGGTAAATTAAGAGGAAACACAAGGGCCGTTTTCCCATACAAACGTAGTCCCCTGTTTTCTCCCTGGATAATGACAGTAGAGCATTTTTTTTTTTTTAAAAATCAATGGCCACCGTTGCATGTCCCTATGTTTCCTTTTTTTTTATTAATTAATTCTTAAAAAAAGATATGAACATTCAAAAACCAAAAAAAATGGTCAGATTTTCCGCTCTGTTCAAACATCCTGAAAACAAATTTGACTATATAATATAAAAAAAAATGAAATCATAGGAAAACGGCTAATCCTTTCATTCATTTTTAATAAAAAAAATAGTTGAATTGGTTAAGTTTTGGAGAAGGAATCAGGGGACTACGAATCGTTGATTTTATGTACTTTTAATAGGTATTGTCGATCGAAGCTGCAGTTGTCTCTATCACGCTCTGCTGGGTGAGGTTTGAGGTCTGCGCGACAACATTAGATTTCACAAATACCTATTTTTTAATTCTCTAGCCCTTGGTGTTTCCTCTTAAGTCTCCGCAACAATGCCTTTTCAAATTATAGGAACAGCATTGAAAACGATTGAAAAATAAAGCGCGTTTACACATCCGCGCGAGTAGCGAACAAACGTAGTGCGGGGACTGAGGATGTGATACGAAACATGTGTGCTAGGTCACATAATTCCAGTGAAATCAGATTCAAAAGAAAAGTGTGGATGATTCTAACGTTCATCCATTTCGGCGTGATTGAGTAACGAATAACAAACATTTAGCATTTATTATGTTAGTATGATCGAGGGTTATATTAGGGTTAGTTAGATCGATTGTTGTGTATTCACTCACAGCTCGGCTCGCGATTTCATTTCCGTCCAAAGTCAAAGTTAAAAGAAGTTTATTGAATCGTCTTATAAAAATAATATGATAATCCTAACAAATTATCCTAATTTTATGAGACGATTAATGATATTTTGTGTTAATGAAACACCGTCCTTCTGCTCTCTGACATGACGCAAGGTCCGGTGCAACTGCTTCATGAGACCCAATGCTGCATAAGCAGGCACCGTTAGATGAGGACATGTCAGGTTAAGGTGGATGCTCAAGCTTAAGGCGTGAAATTCAATTTTTTTGGTGTTTTTTGCCAATTACAGCTCATCAACACTTCTTCAGATAGCGAAAGTTGAGTTCGCGAGAACTAGGATATTTAACACACATGTTTTAATTGATGGTATCTCAAAAATACCATCAGTTTAGCTATGATACCCCTTAAACACATATTTGCAGTGTTTTTTTTGTTTTTACAGGGTATCGTAGCTCAACTGATGATATTTATGAGCTCAAAACAACAAAATCAATCAAAACCAATTTTAATAAATTAAAACATGTGTGTTAAGTCTCCTAGTTCTCGCGAACTCAACTTTCGCTGTCTGAAGAAGTGTTGATGAGCTGTAATGGGCGAAAAACACCAAAAAATAATAACTTTGCGCCGCATGCGTGAGCATCCATCTTAAGAGGCTATGTTAACATTTTGGAGTCGTTGCGTTACATGCTCACTCACTATCAGTAAAGGTTACAAACTTGATGTCAATACAGTAATTACTAAGGAAGAACTAGAGGAAGTAATCTAAATAAATTATAGACTAGAAACACGATTCGTGAAACTTTTCTCGATAGCTTTATTTTTTGAAATTGGCCCTTCTAAAGCCCGTTTTAGGTCCCTCCTTCGACTAGAGAAAATATTAAGCATATTTTTGTATACTATTCAGTAGGTAACTTAACATTACTTAGATTAATTATAAATCATTTATTTTTATATTTCCTACATTAGAAGCAAAACAAAGTGTTATCATTTGTCGCTAACGTCAGTTACTTCCGAGCGGCAAAAATCTATACCTCACCTCTTCCCGGGTTCAAGTGAGCAATAGCGCTGTCACTGTCTTACAGCTATTGTTTTCTTGCTAGACTCCGCCCATTCGGTATTTTGACATATATCGTTTACTGAGACTAAGACGAGCTTAATTTTAGCAATCGTCATTATCAATGTTACGTCGCTTGTAACAACAGTACGAGACATGTTCAGGAAGAAGTTAACTAGTTTTTTATACATGCATAGACACTCGCCTTTTTCCCGAAAGGGTAGGCAGAGCCTCAAATGGTCCTCTTTGTTTCTTAAAAAGTGTATTTGGGAAAACATTACATGACACTTGTTGTCAATTTTTCCATATAATCGGAATCCAGTTCAATGCTTGTGGTGAACGTTGGCACAATTACTTATGCCCTCCTTGAAGATTTCTCCCGCCTGCTTCTTCCTCATTCAGAACCTCTTTCTGCACCAGCACGCTCTGGTCGAAAATTCAATTTCACCCATTTGTGCCTTCAGGGAGGTGAAAAGATGATAATCTGAAGGCGCCAAGTCATAGGGGGTTGCTTTAAAACATCCCAAGCAAATGAGTCCAAGAGAGCCTTGTTGGCTAATGCTGTGTGAGGACGGGCGTTGTCATGCGACAAGCAACACTCCTCAGCATTCCCTCCTTTTTTTGTCATGCTTCTTTTGAGTAGGGTCTCTCAATATAGTTGTGGGTTGTGGTCTCCCCCTGAGGCAGAAATTCGACTTATTCGTGTGATTCCTTCAGCTAGTAGGAAGCGGATCACAACACGTGGCTTGCACTTACCAACATCTCACACGCAACTAGACACTAAATCGTGAGATTACGTTCTACCGTGTTCCTGCTATGTTCGCTCTGTCAGGAGATCCCACTCTGAGTACTCATTGTTGCCAACGCTCAAAAAACAACAGCCCGTTTGGGTTTACACTTACTTTCGGTTCATGCCTCGTTTACCGACCGATTAAAATTATTTCTCGCCTGAATTTCCTGTTGAGGTATGAAACCTTAATTCAAATTTTAAAATTCAGTAACTCCTTATTTCAGACTATACACGAATATTACAAAACATATGAGGAATAGTCCATAGTTTATTATATTATTATGAGCCTGTGGTGTCCCGCTGCAGGGCAAAGGCCTCCCTTTCCTCCTTCCATTCGTCTATATTGTTGGCTATTTGGGACCAATCCTTCAAGTAGGAGTCTAGCTCATCCCGCCATCTCTGTGGCCGTCGTCTGTTTGGGATCCATTCTGTCGTGCTCTTTGCCCATGGTTCTTCTGACATACGGCACACATGTCCAGCCCAGTCCCACATAAGCTTTGCATCTTTTTGAGCGACGTCAGCTATCTGTGTTTGGGAGCGTATTTTCGAGTTCCTTATTCTGTCCGTGAGTTTCACTCCTAGGATACTACGCTCCATAGCTCGTTGGCATACCCCGAGAGAGGACTTGAATATTCGTTAGCGACCAGGTTTGCCATAGTTTGGTTAAATAAAAAATGATTACTACACTAACTTAATACTAAACATAACTCACCGTATGTCACAAGAGACACTGGGCTAAGAAAGCATGACATGCTTCCGTGTCCAGCGCTCCATGAAGGCACAGTCCGTATCCAGCCCCCCTGCAATGAGTTGCGGGTAGCTGTTGGAGCCGTCGCACACCACCAAGGGCTAGAGAATTAAAAAATAGGTATTTGTAAAATCTATTGCTGTCGCGCAGACCTCATAACTCCCCGCACAGAGCGTGATCGAGACAAATGCAGCTTGGATCGACAATACCTATTAAAAGTACATAAAATCAACGATTCGTAGTCCCCTGATTCCTTCTCCAAAACTTAACCAATTTAACTATTTTTTTTATTAAAAATAAAAGAAAGTTTTAGCCTTGTTCCTATGATTTCATTTTTTTATATAATCTAGTCAAATTTGTTTTCAGGATGTTTGAACACAGCGGAAAATCTGACCATTTATTTAGGTTTTTGAATGTTCATATCTCTTTTAATAATTAATTTATAAAAAAAAGGAAAACATAGGGACATGCCATGGTGGCCATAGATTTTTTGGAAAATAATAATATTGCTCTACTGGCATTATCCAGGGAGAAAACAGGGGACTATGTTTGTATGGGAAAACGGCCCTTGTGTTTCCTCGTAATCATAGAACAAATATTTAAAGCATTTCATAATCATTTGATTCACAGCTTTCCATATTCTTACTCCACAGACCCACGAAGGCGAGAAGTGCTACAAATGCGACCTCTGCCCGTACGCGTCGACAACGCTACGGCATCTCAAGTCGCACCTTCTCAAACACACGGATGAAAAGCCGTTCTCGTGCGACAGCTGTGATCAGTCATTCAGGTAACTGTTATAACAGTTTGAAGAGGCTCTCGTGCCCTCTCTAAAGCCGGGTTACACGTGCTTGTTAACATATATTTGGAGTACTGGGTATTTTGTCTGTATAATAAAAATATCAATATATATAATATCGTTATATATAGCGTGACTGACTGACTGCCTGACTGACTGACTGACTATCAACGCACAGCCTAAACCATAAGTCCTAGAGACCTGAAGTTTGGAGTGTACGTTCCTTTTGTGGTCTAGGGGTGCACTAAGAAAGGAATTCCAGAAATTCAACCCCTAACGGGGTGCAGCGGGGTGTTTAAGTTTGTATGGAAAAGTACACGCGGACGAAGTCGCGGGCATTCCACTAGTCTATCTATATAATGTCTGAAACCTATCTGGACGTATGGCATACGACTATGGGGATCAGCCTGCAAATCAAATATTTTGATCATACAAAGAGCACAAAATGGCATCTTAAGAAACCTATCCAATGCACTGTGGTTCTTGATGATTACTGAGCTGCATAACGAACTGAAGGTGAACACAGTCAACGACGAATAAAACTATATTCATCGAAATACAGAGAACGTACATCCGAACCACTCGGCCTCACAGCTAACTACCATCAACTAACCGAAGAGGCTGAAAAGACAACATATCATGGAACTCGGTGGAACACGACACATAAGACAAGGAGAGGTGGTCGCTGGACCACTTCTGCTACAAACACGACTACCCGCACCAAATCTGCTCATAGTCTGATGAGTTGTCGCAGATGAAAATAGAACAAAAAAAAAACTATGTTATATGTATTGTATTATTAAGTCAAGCTCTGATTAGCTTCGGTTTAGATAATTTACCCAGATAGATTATGTCCTGGATTGAGCTATAGGCTACTTTTTATCCTGGTAAAATGCCAGCGAAGCCGCGGGCGGACACTAATAAATAAATAAATAATGCTGGACAGTTCACACAATATTATCTAGCCCCAAGCTAAGCAGAGCTTGTGGTATGGGTACTAGATAACAGATTTACAATTTTTTTTTACATCTGATGAGGATGGGCGATAGTAGATTGACGAAACGGGTACATAAGACGAGCGTGAAGTGTAAGACCTCGACGAACGTATTCTGACCAGATCGGAGACGTTCTGGGAAAAGGTCAGGTCAAGAGTACCCTTAACCTACGAGCATGTATGAAGAATATGATGAGAGGGAATGAAGCAAAAGAGGTGTGTCGGGATCGTAGCAAGTAAAAATCAGTGATCTCTGCCTATCCCTCCGGGAAACAGCCTTGAGTTTATCTATGTATGTATAACTAGAATAGAATATAATTATTTTTATTTGTAACAACACAGATAGGTATACAAAAGAAAACATGAAAAAAACAAAATGATAGTTAGATATTACTTAGTTGTAGAAAGAATAATACAAGGTATGTACAAAATACATATGAAACAGTTGTGCCACCTGAAGACCGCTGCAAGCGATCTAAAGGTAGCTCAACTTAGTTGTTATTTGTAAACATGCAGGCAAAAGCAGCTACTACGACGCCATCAGAACCTGTACCACAACCCGAACTACGTGCCGAAGCCGCCCAAGGAGAAGACGCACACGTGCCACTCGTGTCAGCGCACGTTCGCGCACAAGGGGAACCTGATGCGGCACCTCGCCATCCACGACCCTGAGTCGGGCCACCACGAGAGGGCGCTCGCACTCAAGCTCGGCCGCCAGAAGAAAGTCAAGTTCATCGACTCGGACGCACTCAAGGTGAGGTGCATCACAGATAAAAAAATAAATACTAAATGCTTTTACTCGATAGAAGAATTTTTAAATAGAAAGAAGAAAGAAAGATAGAAAGGAATTTATTTTGACCAAAACTGCACACAGATTCAATAAAAAAAAACATGTAAGTACGTAGGTGAGCTGTGTACAGTACCGTCTAAAATGGTTCGGGCTCAGCATAATGCTGCAGTTCCCTGCAGCGCTGATTTTCAGCGCGAACCTCGATTGATGCACGGACACGGCACGGCGCGCGACACAATGTTTAAAGTAAAATTGATATTTAACAGTAAACAAGAAAGTTTTATAACTTATACAATATACTTCATCTCGCTGAACTAAATACAACAACAAATATAATATAAATCCTACTGGTTACCACTGAATAACTATACATATAACAACAATCTACTTACATATAAATATTTTAACAAAGGAATGACATGCCTACATTGTAATAATATTACTTTTTAAATTCAGTTCAGTTCTTGAACGTTGCATTGGCCCTTGCGGAATAGAACACAATTTCGCCGATGTCACGCTTTAAAACAAGTTCAACTATTGCACGAAGTGTATTCCGGTGTATGGAGAGTGGACGGAGTGACAGTTTAAAAAAATAACCAAGCGAAAGTATCAATTTAAACTAACAAATTCTATCTAAAAAACATACAACTAAAATTGTATATTTCAAATTGAAACTAATTACATAAGTAGTCATAATTAAGGTGGTTGCTTTTGCTTGTGCCGCTTTTTTTTTTTTTTTTCGTGTTTTTTGCTCACCGCATCTCGTCAACACTTCTTCAGATAGCGAAACCTAATTTGCCGGTAATTATATGACCTAACACACAAGTTTTAATTTATAGTATCACATAAATATCATATATGAATGTGCTTGAAACAAAAAAACACTGTAAAAATCATTGAAGCACAATCGCAGCTAAACTAATGATATTTATGTGATACTATAAATTGAGACCTGTGTGTTAGGTCATATAATTACCGCCAAATTAGTGTTCGCTATCTGAAGAAGTTTTGGTGAGCTGTGATGAGCAAAAAACACGAACAAATTTGAGTTTCGCGGCACAAGCGAAGGCGACCACCTTAACATAAGATAATACGAAGCTTAAAGTTTTTTTTTTAATGAAACGTACATTATTTGTTTGTATAGGTAATTTATTTTTAATATTTTTAATGTTTTGTTTTTCTTTTTTACTTAATTCTTAATTTGGCATACATTTTAATTTTAATTTTCCTTTGTCATAAATACCTGATAATAATGTTAACAACCGTAAAGGAATATTTGCACTCCATAAGCAAACGTATGAGCACACTGAATTATGTACCGACCCATAACTTTACCATACTTTAGTAAATAAAGATATTTGATTTGATTTGATAGAGCTTTTTTGTGAAAGAGTTCGTCCGGGGAAGTACTACCACCATACCTATTTCTGCCGCAAAGCAGTAGTGCTCGCATTGCTGTGTTCCGGTTTGAAGGGTAAGGGTGCCGGTGAAATTACAGGCACATGAGACTTTTCATCTTTATGTCTCAGGGTGGCGGACGCAGTGCAATGCCACATAGGGTGCGTTCTTGGTGGACGTGACCTATGAGGTAATGCACTGTTCATAGGCAGAGGTTACCGCTTAACATCAGGTGGGCCTCTTGCCCAGAAAAAAAAAAAGATATAGTAGTAATCTCAAACTTAATTTAGACAAAAATTTAAAAACGCCACCATGCATTCTAAATTGAATTGGATATTTCAGAAAACCCATTAGTAATGTATCTTACCTTATATTTTTATTGCGTCATTGTGTTCATAAGTAATCTCACACAAGTCAACCAGAAACCGCGCAAGTCTAAGCAATAGCAAAGGAACAGCGGGTTGTTGAGAACTGCATGTATTTGAGAATCCCCAGAAGTTACAATGTACTTCTGTAGTATGACCGAAGTTGTTACCTATCGATGTTCAGCAGTGGTGACCAAAGCACTATACAAATAAAATCATAAATAAAATAAATAATGCTGGACAGGTCACACAACATTATCTAGCCCCAAGCTAAGCAGAGCTTGTGTTATGGGTACTAGAAACAAAGTCGTGTTTTTTACAGCACTTACAACTCAAGAACGGGTGAACCGATTTGGCTGAAAATTGGTGGGGAGGTAGCTTAGAACCAGGAGACTGACATAGGGGGGAGGGGTAGGAGAGGGGGGATTTCACCGGGGGCTACCCGTGCGAAGCCGGGGCGACTCGCTAGTACTTAATACATTACAATACGTAGATAGATATTTTGTATTATACATAGAAAATATCCAGAACGCCCTGAACAAATATCTGCAGATCGTACAAATATTTGTTCCTAGGCGGGAATCGAACCCGCAACCTCCTGCAAAACACAAAAACATCCTTTATATGGATTCTATGGGCAAAGATGTCCCAAAAGATCAAAAAATCTCATTCGAAATAAGCAAATATACATATTTACATTATGCTGCTGAACAAGATGGTTAAGTTACTACTTAATGTGTTTCTGAAATGACCGTTTGACGACCTCTGTGGCGCGGCGGGCGAAGGTTCGCCTGCAATGGAGGAGGTTGCGGGTTCGATTCCCGCCTCGGAACAAATATTTGTACAAACTGCACATACTTGTTCAGGGTGTTCTGGGTATTTTCTATGCATAATACAAAATATCTATCTATGTAATGTATTGCATTAAGTATATCAGTTATCTAGTACCCATAACACAAGCTCTGCTTAGCTTGGGGCTAGATAATGTTGTGTGAACTATTTCCAGCATGTCTAGAATTATTTACTTATTTTATTTGTTTTAATGATAGTGACAAAACTTAGTAACGTTTGTGCTTGTCCGGGCACAGCACCCGTTCCTGTCGGAGATCAAGTCGGAACGCGCCGAGCCCCGCGACAGAGAGATGGTGAATGTTGGCGTGAGCAGCTCGCTGAAGCGCGGCGAGCTGGTGACCGTCTCGGACGGCGACGGGCAGCAGTACGTGGTGCTGGAGGTGATACAGCTGGAGGACGGCACCGAGCAGCAGGTGGCGGTCGTCGCGCCAGACTTCATGCAGAACGGGGACGAGCCAGGTAAACTCTGCTTATCAGCATCAGCCGCAGGACATGGCCAACGGTCTCGAGCCGTCTCTATCCATTGACTGTCATCATCATCTTCGATCCATCAAGTGTTGGAACTTCCTACACTACCGAACCTTACCTTACCTTACCGTACCGTACCTTATGTACGTCCGGGAGAATGTTTGCTGTCGCCGTCTTCATGGCCTAGATGACAGATCTGTCAATTTTATGGGTACGTTTGGATCATGGTGGCCACACCCGCATCTACGCGTGCCTCTACAGATCACACAGCGGTGATCATGACACGGGCCGCCTTTTTGAGCACTTGCAATCGACATCGGACAAAGTCGCAGAGCAGTACCCCTCGGAGCGGAGATAGTAACGCACATCACGTAGAGTGGCTCGGTTCTCAGACCACTGACTTTGCGGGGAGGTCTGCTCGTGATTTTGGGGTATGGCTTCTCTCAGCTGGTTAGTTCTCCAACGAGAATACCAGATATTGATACTTGTTCTTTACTGGACCTTCTGCTGACCACACGTCCGGACGGATACTTCATATATAGAAATATAGAAATAGAAATAGCTGTAAATTATCCATTAGATAGTACCTTACGTTGTATACCCAGAGTATGTTAATTGTTAACCTTTATTATTTAAAATAAATACTTTTTATTATTTATTTATTATTATATCAGTGGATGCGGCACTTGGCTCGTCTGACCACTATCTTGTCCGGACGCATGTGCCTTGTCCTTGGCCGGATCCACTTCGGCCAACACAATGATAGATAGATAGATAGAAAATACTTTATTGTACACCTTAATAGCTAATAATACGAACAAAAGGAAACAAACTTAACTATATAATGGCGTCAAATGTGGAATTACAAGTCAGCAGATTGGGACGGACTGCGTGAGTTTTATGCGTCGTACCCGTGGAAGCAGCTATGCTTCACTTCAGAAGATCCTGACTCTTGTGCGACCGCAGTCACAGAGACCATCCTATCGGGTATGGATTGTTTCATTCCAAACCTAATGGTGGCTGCGGGAATAAAGAAGCGTCCGTGGTTTAATCGGCCTTGCAGAGAAGCTAAACTTCTCAAGCAAGCTGCATATGAGGCTTGGACCACGGCGCGAGCTAATAAGGATCCTAACATCTCTGATGTGAAGCGCAAACTTAATGCTGCTTCAAGGTTCAGTAAAAGTGCCACTACTAAGGCGAAATTAAATTTCGTCGGCAGATTTGGTGAGCGGCTAACGCGCTACCCTTCTGGGAGTCGTGCATTCTGGTCGCTCGCTAAAGCTGCCGAAGGAAACTTGTAAGTCGTCCCTGCCACCACTTCGGAAAGCTGACGGAAATCTGGCCCATAGCGCTAAAGAGAAAGCTGACCTTTTGGGGAATCTCTTTGCCTCAAACTCGAGTTTGAACGACGGAGGTGCTGTACCAACTACCATTCCATGGTGCGGTATTTCTATGCCGGAAATTACTTTCACACAACGGGAAGTCCGGCGGGAATTACTTTTTTAAGATGTTCATAAGTCGAACGGGCCAGACGGTATACCGGCTGTGGTGCTGAAGCGGTGTGCTCCTGAACTGTGTCCTGTTCTGACGCGCCTCTTCGAGCTTTCTTACTCTACCGGACAGGTTCCATCTTCGTGGAAGACTGCCCATGTCCACCCGGTGCCCAAAAAGGGCGATAGGTCAGACCCATCAAATTACAGGCCAATCGCTATAACCTTCCTTCTCTCTAAGGTTATGGAGCGTGTAATAAATACCCAACTCCTTAGATACCTAGAAGTAAACGATTTGATCAGCGACCGTCAATACGGCTTTCGCCATTGTCGTTCGACCGGTGACCTTCTAGCGTAAGTAGCGTATCTCACACATCGGTGGGCCCTTGCCATTGAGAGTCAAGGTGAGGCATTGGCTGTGAGCTTGGATATAGCTAAGGCCTTTGATCGGGTCTGGCACCGGGGTATTCTATCGAAGTTGCCATCTTACGGACTGTCCGAGGGGTTGTGCAAATGGGTCGCTAACTTTTTGTCCGGCAGAAGCATAAGAGCCGTCGTTGACGGTGGTAGCTCTGATTGCATGGACATCAATGCTGGCGTCCCGCAAGGCTCTGTGCTGCCCCCAACGCTGTTTTTGTGCATATCAATGATATGCTGTCGGATATGATGAACGGATGAACCGATTTCGTATTTTTTTTTTATTTGAAACTTTTATTAGTCTGGAGTGTTCTTAGCTATGTTTGATCAAAATCGGTTCAGCAGTTTCATTGCGTTGAAAGTTTTTATAATTTTTACAAAATTAATTACTTGGTTTGTTTTCAGATGAGGAGGATGAAGATGATATGGACGATTACGGAGAAGAAGAGACTCTGGAACACTACGAGGTGGTGGAGGCCGAGAAGAAGTACAACCAGGCGCTGAAGCAGAAGCAAGAAGCGGTCGAGCGCAGCATCAAGCTCGAGAAGGAGGTGGACTCGTGCTTCGGCTTCGACGTGAGTTCCCACAGCACTAGTCATCATCATCATCAGCCCACACTAGTCCACGAACTGCTGCAGACTTTAAGTCGTCGTCGGCGTCGTTCAATAGATATGGAGTACCTATGACTCTATCTAAACATTATTAACTACGAATGTTAATTAATTCTATGGTACCTACTTCTACTAGGTACTAATACCTATGTATCTCATCATCAGCCCACACTAGTCCACTGCTGGACATAGGCCTCTCCCAATACGCGCCACTGAGCCCGGTGTTCGGCTCTTCTCATCCACTTTGTGCCCGACGCCTTTACTCCATCCACTTTTTCCATCCACTTTTCCCACTACAACCAGTTTCTCAAGGTTATCTGGCTGTCTTCGGGCTATGTGTCCAAAATAACTGAGAACTCGCTGGTAGCAGATGGTGGAGAGTCTGGTCTTGATGGCCAGCTGGTCAAGTATAGACTTGTTGGTTCTGACGACTGTTGTTGGTTGTTGGTGACGACCTCTGTGGCGCGGCGGGCGAACGTTCGCCTGCGACGCAGAAGGTTGCGGGTTCGATTCCCGCCTCGGAACAAATATTTGTGCGATCGCAGATATTTGTTCAGGGTGTTCTGGGTATTTTCTATGTATAATAAAAAATATATATCTAAGTAATATATTGTATTAAGTATATCAGTTATCTAGTACCCATAACACAAGCTCTGCTTAGCTTGGCGCTAGATAATGTTGTGTGAACTGTCCAGCATTATTTATTTATTCTTCTTACTACTATTTCTAAAACAGTGTTGGAACAGTCATGCGACGTTGTATTTGTAAAAAAACTAAATCTATGATGCGGAAGAGCGAGACTACCTAGCACAGGTATTTTATACTTAAAAGGTGGTCTCAACTACGGATATTACTATGTTACATTAAGTTACAGAAATAAATATTATCTTAATTTTCACTAGAAACGGGATATTTACCATGATTTTTAACAACAAGAGGTACAAGAGGCAATTTAGATTACTAAGTACAGAAATTACAATAAAGAAGATGGTTTACAATTATCTATCATTTTTTTTATTCTTACACATTCTCAGCACAGGCTTCCATAGAAGCCTGTGCTGAGAATGTGTAAGAATAAAAAAAATGTGGTACCTGCTACGCGTCCGGACACCGTTAGTGTTGTGTGCCGAGTTGGTGTGAAGTGTGACAGTGAAACCGATGGTAGTGGTATCGTTCGTAATAAAAAAGTGAGAAAGAGGGTAGATCGATATATCTGCCAATAACATCTACTCGCAAAGTCTTTAGTTAGTTCTCCCGTGATCATGGCGCATGCAACTGTGCCGAAATATCGGGAACATAATAAAACTCAAAAATCATGGTAAATATCCCGTTTCTAGTGAAAATTATTTACATAACTATAATATTTTAAAAGTTAAATATTATCTTATCTTATCTTATGTGTTACAGGAACCGGAGGAGGATGAGGATGAGGAAGATGATGAGGAGGATGCGATGGCGCGCGCGGTAAGACGGCGCGCCGCGGCCAAGAGTGGCGCCGCGCCCACCCGCGCGCCTCAACAGCTGTTTCCCGTGAGTACACTACGCACCATACATAGTTCATAGTTTCTTTATTATACAGGTCAAAAATTATAATATAAAATAATATAATAAATTGGTATGTTTCGTAATTAATTAAAACAAACAGAAAACATGATCACTTTAATTTAATAATAGTAAGGTACCTATCTCATAACCCCCCCCTCCCCCCCCCCCCTATTTCTGCCGCAAAGCAGTAGTGCTCGCATTGCTGTGTTCCGGTGTGACGGGTAAGGGTACCGGTGAAATTACAGGCACATGAGACTTTTCATCTTTATGTCTCGGGGTGGCGGGCGCAGTGAAATGCCACATAGGGCGCGTCCTAGGTGGACGTGACCTATGAGGTAATGCACTGTTCATAGGCAGAGGTTACCGCTTAACATCAGGTGGGCCATCTGATTATTCCGCCATTCAGTAGTAAAAAAAAAAAAAAAAAAGTCATAACTTCTAATACGTAAAACCTAATGAAGTAAGCTCGTTACAATCATAGAATGACTGCTCTATAAGCCACTTCTTAAACCTATTTTTAAAAGATTGTGTCGATGGTGAGTCTGTGATATCAGCTGGTAGACGATAGTACACCGTCGGCCCCATCACGCGGATTAGCTTTGCCGTTTTCGTGAGCCGTCGCGGCAGCGCTCTCAACCTGTATGCGTGCCTATGCCCGTCACCGTACCTTGCATACTCATCAAAGTTATTTCTGACATAGAGTGCTGCTTGAAACATGACAAGGTCAGGTACTGTCATGATTCCCAGGGATTTAAAACATGCATACATAGCTATTTTTATCAGTATAAGGTGGCTCTTGCTTGAGGCGCGAAGTTCAATTTTTTTGGTGTTTTTTGTCCATTACAGCTCATCAACACTTCTTCAGATAGCGAAAGTTGAGAGAGAGAACTAAGAGACTTAACAAACATGTTTTAATTGATAGTATCTCATAAATATCATAAGTTTAGCTACGATCCACCTAAACAAACAAAAACACTGTATAAATGTGTTATAGTTGTGAATCGTAGCTAAACTGGTGATATTTATGAGATACTATCAATTGAAACATGTGTCTTAAGTCTCTTAGTTCTCGCGAAATCAACTTTCGCTATCTGAAGAATTGTTTTCTGAAGAAGTGTTGATGAGCTGTTATGGACAGAAAACACCAAAAAAGTTATCCGGACTTGTTTGTCAGATTAGTTGTTATAAGATTTGTCCTGGCTGCTAGCTTAAGCTTGTTATGAAATGTGTTATTACTGGAAAGCGTTAGCAGAGTCAGTCGTGGGAAGCAATGGCGGCGATGAGCTCACCACTTTTCACGTCTGTTTCCCACGATGGTGCAACCCACTGTGAAAAGAGGCCCATTTTTGGCTCTGCCTACCCTTTGTGTGAAAAAGGCGTGAGTCTATGTATGTATGAATGTAATGCGAGCGAAGCCGCGAGCAGACACTAGTATTTCCTTCATTATTTGTCATCATTAACTCAGTAACCGCCTCAGTAGGTGTTTTTGAAATCGGGTCTAATTCAATTCTAATTCGGGGTTTTATGTATAACTAGCGACTCGCCCCGGCTTTGTACGGGTAGCACCCCCCCCCGATATTTTATATTCTGCTATTTGGAGCGGAGAAAAATCCACCAAAAAAGAGATAACTAACATCGGTCCAACCGATCTTGAGTTATAAGTGGTGTAACTAACACGACTTTGTTTTGTATATATATAGATATTAAAAAACTAATAGATAGATAGATAGAAAATACTTTATTGCACACCATAATCTAAAACAATTTACAAATAATAAAACTAAAACTAACTATGTTGTACAATGGGCGGTCTTATCGCTTAGTAGCGATTTCTACCAGACAACCTTTGGATGGATAGGACTGTATACAATAAACACGGGGTATCAATGGTACTTATATAAAAAATAAATATAGATGCGTTGATGTGCAGCGACAAACATACATACTAATAATAATAAACAAATACCTACTATAATATACATATACCTACTATGCACATATTATAAATTTCATATTATATACATATATATATATATTTAATACATTATACTTACATATGATAACATTGTACAAAATATGAAGATAAGAACAAGCAAAAAGTCAGCGACAACAGGACAAGTAGTGTTCCTTGACCATGGACTTGAAAATAGGGAGAGATTAATAGTAAGTTCTCTAGTACCCATAACACAAGCTCTGCTTAGCTTGGTGCTAGATAATGTTGTGTGTACTGTCCAGCATAATTTATTTATTTTTATTTGTTCTTAGGAGGTCGAAGAACAGCACAAGGAAGAACAGCAAGAAGATGAACAAGAGGAAGAGCTAGAAGAAGAACAGGAAGAACTAGAAGAAGAGGAAGAGGAAGAACAAGAGGAAGAGCATGAGGTGGTGTTCGAGTTGGTGTGAGCTGGTGGAGCCGCGCGTTGAGCCCGTGGAAGGAGCGCGCGACAGACAGCCGGTCTTTTCATTCCTTGAAGAGTGTTTATTAAATAACAACTCACTTGTAAAGTAGCTGTAGGTCCTGGTTACATGTACAAATATCCCCAAGGATTCATAGTAGATCTAGGTCTCCTTAAATCCGTTCAACTCAGGCTTGGTTAGAAGCCAACCACGGTGATTAGGCAAACTTCAATGGTGGTTTGAGTCTTGTACTAATGTATATTGTACAATACAATCATAATATCTCTTCGTTTCGTGGACAGAAATGACGAGCTTTCTGATGATTGGAGCTCTATCCCCCTTACTTATAAAAGCTATTTAAATTTAAACTCTATATAATAATGGAAACAACGTGGTGTGTCCAGGAGGACACACCACGTCGTTTACGCGGCTATATGGTATTCTTAGGAAAGAGCATGTCGAAAAACCGACTTGCGCGGAATCGTCGAGCCGTGATTTAGGTAAATGGTGTTCGTATCGAGAGATCCCAACTCGATTGTGCTTCAATAGGGGCAGAGGCGAATTGCGATCAAGGTGTACGAGAATTTATGGGATGGGCAGCAGCATCCACTTGAGTATACAACACCTATACTGCAATCTCCAAGCGCTACAGAAGCGAGCGTCGTGGTTAAGACAAATCCCCTTTATGAAGGAGGCCTCGGCCAACGGTGGATGTCTTATGATGGATAGTGAAATGAAATTTGCTCTGTCACTGTTTGTGGTATGAGATTGCAATAATTTAAGTATTGTTTAAGTTGTGTATATTTCATATATATAAGGTAATAGAGCATTTTTTTGTAAGACAATCCATTAACTTATAATTTATTTTAAAAAAATGCAGTGTATCTAAAGGATGGCCTTTAATGTTTATTTAAGATTGTTTATACCTCTGTGGCGCGGCGGGCAAAGGTTCGCCTGCTACACAGGAGGTTGCGGGTTCAATTCCCGCCTCGGAACAAATATTTGTACGTTCTGCAGATATTTGTTCTGGGTATTCCCTATGCATAATAAAAAATATCTATCTATGTAATGTATTGTGTTAATTGTATCAGTTATCTAGTACCAATAACGAAAGCTCTGCTTAGCTTGGGGCTAGATAATATTGTATGAACTGTCCAGCATTATTTATTTATTATCTTTGTTAGCGATTAAAACCAACCTGTAGAAGTAATAAGCTGTGTGACAGACACTCTATGTCCTGAAGCTTACATCTCCATGCTGATTATGTGTGATTTATCAGTCATTAATATATACGTGATGATAGGTCTCACTAGTTTAGTCACGATGCAGTTCATACAAACACACTGCGCCCACACCATTGTATTTAACAATAGTAATACTTGGGAGGTCAGGTAACAGTGGATTTTGATACAACGAGTATCGCCCAGATAGTCGTCTCATGGTGGCCATACACCATGCTGCTTATACACCATGCTGCCTATCGTCCAATCGGCATGACGCTACCGATTGGATCAGTTAGAACTGACCGTGTCTGGGAGTGGATTGGCATGACAGTCTCCCACACACGGTCAGTTCTAACTGATACAATCGGTAGCATGGTGTGTGGCCACCGTCAGTGGATGGACAGATAGCGAATAGGCTCTCGCTTAATGTTTGAATCAAGGTACTAAGGTACTTGTAGCCTTTTGTAGCTATAACTATTTATGGTACCTACTTTGATTAAATGATGAAATCGGTTATTTTTCAACTGATGTCGGGTTTTGAGTATTTGTTTTCTGTAGAGTTTTAATTTAAATGCGATGTATATAGGCAGGATACTAATCTTGTAGTATTTGTATATGATTTGTAATTTAATTACCAACGATTTGTAACATTATTAAGTGGAACAAACGTCAGACGAATAGAGCAAGGAAGACGGAACATTGTCCTATAGCAAACTGAAGGTTGTTTTATGTGTGTGTGCGAGTTACACAGATCCGTACACTGACACCGACACAGGCTAAGGAGCGATGAGCTTAGTTTGGATGCTTTGTCTGTGTGAGTGTGAGTACCCCGTGTAGTACTATTAGTTATCAAGCTAGGTTCATATTATTGTGTCTGGGTGTGTCGTGGCGCGCCAGGACGCAATCGGTTATGTTTATTACCTACGACTAGATTCACATTAGTAGGTTGTGTTGTGTTGTGGCGCGTCAACGTAACCGCGCGCCACGCCACACCCCGACACAGCAATATGAACCTAGCTTTATATATTTATTAGCGTAGACTTCGCTTGTTCTGTCTGAATTATCTATTTGTCTGCGGGATTGTGGATTGAAACAATTGTGTACCGTAATCATGTTGCGAATCACCCTAAAAACGAGCAGTCGTTTAGATAATTGTAAAGTAATGTAATTACATTAATGTATGAGGTGTATTACATGTTCGGAACATCTAAACATTTTCTATATATGTTTGAGCTTTCGAAGTACTAAAAATATAAATTAATGAAAATAGTTCTTCGAACCAGAAAGATGTTTTGTTTATAGTAATTCAATGTGAGTGTTTTTTAGACCTTTGTATTTGAAATGTATATATGTAGCTAGTTTATTAGACAAGTTATAACTTCTCCCTCGCACGAATATATGAGATTAAAAAATTATGTAAAGAAGACTCGTGAACGTACATGCATCCTTTTCACTCCCGTGTAACTTTGAATGAATAGAAATAGGTAAGAGTGTATAAGTTAAAACTGTAAATTAATATACTATCTAAACGCCAACGCGCGTGGCAGACAATGCCAACGCTCTAAGATTCAGTTAAATAAGTCGTGTGACTACCTCGATTCCGCGAAATATTTGCAAAACGAACGTAGGAGTTTCGTTTAAGAGAGGTTTCAACACTGTCCGATCTGATATCGGTATCAGATAGCTTGAAAACGCTCTTACAACCGTTTCAGTTTAAGCCAGAACCAAAAAAACGGGCATAAGTAAACAATTTTTTTTAGGTTTGTAGCGATTCTAATAAACCGGCCAAATCTGGAGTAAATACGCGTGTTCCGGTTTCAAACAGTTTTCTACGTAAGTTTTCATCACAAGATATCTATAATAGGCGCTGTCTCCACGAGCGAGAGAATCGCGACGAGTCCGCGCTCGCCCATACAAATTATCGCCGCGATAACATCGCCGTGTGGAGACGCGTTCATAGAAATACATGGCACGACGTTAATATCGCCGCGATTCTCTCGCTCGTGGAGACAGCGCCTTATTTGCTTATCCCCAACATCACAATCTGTGAAAATTTTAACGGGCTACCTTCTATTCACACCAGTAATGTCGCAAATACAGTAACGGGCCGCAGTATTTATAACCCGCGAGCTATACGACCACTAATGCTCAAGTTCAAAACAAACGGACTGGACTTTGGACCATTGGTTGCACTTGCCCCTACGCATGTGGTACGCTAACAGCGCGTGTATGCGCCCGCCATTTTGTTAGTGCATCTCGTGCGCAAACAGGCGCTATGAGTACCAGTACTATTGCATTTTTTTTTACTAAGGCGCTGTATCCACGTGCGAGAGAATCGCGGCGATATTAACGTCGTGACATGTATTTCTATAAACGCGTCTGCGCACGGTGATGTTATCGCGGCGATAATTTGTATGGGCGAGCGCACACTCGTCGCGATTCTCTCGCTCGTGGAGACAGCGCCTAAATCCATTACTTTTGTATTTAAACGTGGCGTGTAACTTTTGTTTTGTATGGAAACAATCTTCGACCAAAGTAAAATAAATGGACTGGCCTTACCCATACAAAACGTCCGTGAAAAATAAGACAATTCGGATTTAGGGTACGGTCAACAAATAAACTATCTATCTATCTATCCAGCCACTGCTGAGTAAAGGCCTCTTCTCTATAGCGCCACTCCTGGCGGTCTTGTAAATAAACTAGGTGAAATTAAATTATTGAACATCTTAAAAACTGTTTTTTTTTTTTTTTTTTTTGTTTTTTTTTTTTTTTTTACTTTAACAGATGCAATGTGTTTTCTAAAGTTATTTCAGTAGGTTTATAGTACAAAAAATCGCCGAAAAAAATGCAATTATTGAATGAAGCTTGTACAAAAATACATGGTTCCCTTCTGTTTTATGTAGTTACGTATCTATTTTTCAGCTCTCAAACATACACAATATAAATCAATAGAAAAGCAAGCTCAATCAATTTGTGAAAAATATATTTTTTATCACTCAATAAACTAAGAAAATATCATAAAAATCGTACGGAAACATAAATGTATAAAAATTCCAGTATTTAAGAAACTGCAGAGTGCAGTTTTAAGACTTTTGCACAATGAGTTTTTTTATACTACTTGGAATGACAGATCAAGAAGATGGCCCACCTGATGTTAAGTGGTACCCTCTGCCTATGAACAGTGCATTACCTCAGGTCACGTCCACCTAGGACGCGCCCTATATGGCATTCCACTGCGCCCGCCACCCTGAAACATAAAGATGAAAAGTCCCATGTGGCCGTAATTTCATCGGCACCCTTACCCTTCAAACCGGAACACAGCAATGCGAGCACTACTGCTTTGTGGCAGAAACAGGTATGGTGGTAGTACTTCCCCGGACGTACTCTTTCACCAAAAAGCTCAACTACTACTAACCGTTTTTTGGCGTATTAAATTCATTGTGTAGAAAATTATCAGAGCAAATACGGGAAAATGTATTCCACTTCCAAAAGTCGTCTGTTCTTGCTCGTCTAATGACTTCTATCCATTTTTGTTTACCTTAGATTTCTTTTGGAAAGCTATAAGGTTAATTAACATGCCATTACATATTATATGCAATTACCTAAAGCGACGTGCTTAGCAATGTTTTGACGTAAATAATGCAAATTACAATTCTAAATCAATACGATACCCCTTAGGCATCAGATTTTTTTGCAGTCTGTACCGGACCATCCGTCATGCGTGAAGTCTTGTCAAATATTTCGTCGCTGTAGTTGGAAAACTAAATAAGTAATAACAACAACAGAACCAAAATCGCAAGAAAAACGCGATTTACTGTTTTATTGCGTCAAAAATGGCAATAACTTTATTATCGTAACTAATTTTGCAGTCCGTGTTTTGATATGTTATAGATTGGTACTGTATCTATTTTTGAATTTAATGATAATACATTTTAGTTCTTTTGATTAAGAGAAAAAAAAAAACGACTATGTATTTTTCCCTCGCCAAAGTTTTGAATAATTGATGCAGTTATTTATTTTTGCATGTCAATTGTTTAGTTTTCCTTCGTCAATGATCTCCACTGAGGTTCAAAAAGCTAATGATAAGTGCCATTATTTAATTTTCCCATAATAGTGAAATCATGAAATGATCTATTATTTACTTATTTGAATATGACAATCCTATCCATGGGTATAGATTAAAAATTATATTAAAATACATTTTAAAATAAAACCAACTTATAATAATAAATAAATAAATAAATATACCTGGACAGTTCACACAACATTATCTAGCCCCAAGCTAAGCAGAGCTTGTGTTATGGGTACTAGACAACTGATACACTTAATACAATATTAACATAGATAGATATTTTTTATTATATATAGAAAATACCCAGAACATCCTGAACAAATATCTGCGGATCGCACAAGTATTTGTTCCGAGGCGGGAATCGAACCCGCAACCTCCTGCGTCGCAGGCGAACGTTCGCCCGCCGCGCCACAGAGGTCGTCTTCATAATCATTTCTTTTTATCAAGACTGAATATTAGAAAAATACTGAAACACCTACATTATTTTAGCAGACTTTTAAATTCAAAGTAAGTGACATAACAAACTTATCATACGACTAATGCTTATAAAATCAACAAAATGAAATAAATTTGTGGAACACAATAATTCTAAGTATCAAAAAGAAAAAGGTATGTCGACTAAAATTAAAACTATCTACGAGTATAAACTTGTGTCTGTTAACTTTCATTCAGAGTGGGGAACATTGAGATAATGTCCTGGGGCGTAGTCCTCCTTGTCGCTCGTCCTCTAGAGCAAGACGTGTCCATCGACATGTATGGGCCATCATAACCATGCAATAAAGTCGATTTCGCAAAATGTGTTACTTATGTAGTTTTCCTACTACACGACAATTTATAAGTATTTTATCAATTGATGAAAATTATATTACAAAACCTTTACTTACGAATGAAATGCGATGCCTGAAGCTTTATTTGTATTTCTTGTGTTGTTTGCACTTGCAGAAAAGCACAGGAAGGCATTGTATCACCAAGGTATCTAATTTTGGTATTTTTCAGCATAGCTGTCACTCGTTGCCGTGACAAAGACTGACTAAAGCGAAGTGTACTAGCTAGGTCTGTTTAGAAGCTTCAAAACTATCGTTCCCTAAGGCCCGTCCATTCATTTTATTTAAGTCGATGGAAACAATAGCAATGTCGCTGGCGAACTGTATCGGTAACTTATTTAGTCTTAAGTAAACCCGTGGAGTTTGTTCGGAAAGAGAATAGGCGTTTGAGGCGAGGGCTGGGAGTTAGGTACTCAATATGATTTCGTATTGTTTCTCAAGTATATCTCAAACTTGAGAACATCATAGCAAATTGATTTTGAAAAACTATTCTATAATGTTCTTATAGGTCTTCTACTGGCAAACATTGTCTTATTTCTTAGAAAAATGTTGCATTTAAAACTAACTTTGAATTTCGTCTCAAAACGCTCGAAGATGTCGTAGCGTTTGCTTGTGACGTCACGAAACGGTGTGATACCTTTTATTTAATCGGTGGCGGTACTTTTGTGCACGTTTGGTATTTTTTCTTGAGCTCATCATGTGACGTCATAGTCCAGGAACTTTAGCATTTCACTTCGGAAAAATTCCAACCATGCTGAAAATTTGTGTACACGTACCTTTTAGCTCCCCAAATAACCTCTGAAAAGTCCCACGAATCCAGAGGTGTGCATAACTTTTGACAGCTAAAAAAGGGTGAAAAAAAAACCTTTTTCGGTTTTTTGCCAATATCTTCGTTCCTGTCGATCTTACCGCTGCTGTGAGGTATACTCATAAAAAAGAAAGAATGCAAAATTCTTTACAAAAAAGGTTTCAGTTCACAAATTTTCAGCTTTGTTGGAGTTTTTCCGAATTTTGGACCATTTTTCGTTTAAAGTTCCTGGACTATCATGGCTTCAACTGGGATCTGATGGCGTCGCATGACATGGCGGATAGCCGTATTTTATTTTATAAATCATGTTTATTTTGGTATTCTTTTTACGTATTTTCATTTTCAAATGAATCATTTCGCTATTGGCTATTTCCAACATGCCATTATAATAGTAGATGGCTGGGTTCCGCTGCAATGTGGAAATCTTATCTATTATTATATTAGTTCCTTCATTCGTCATGCCTTTTCTCATTCCGCACAGAGTAACACGCTCACGGGGGTGGGTGTGGAGCCACTGGAGCGCTAGGAGCTCTGTTTAGCGAGCTCTGCGGTCGCCGGCCGTCACGGACGAGCGTCGCTCTACAGCAGGGGTTCCCAAACTAATTTTGTCTACTGCCCACTTTGAGAATAAATTATTTTTTAGCGCCCACATGTTTTCGCCTACTTAAAAACCACTACAACTTTGTAAGCTATATTAGCGGAGATTAAACATGCACAAATCGGGTTATTTGTCAAAAACTCGTTAAAACATGATTGCCCGCGGAATATGCCTACTTAAATGACCTATCTAGGAATACTAATAACTATTAAAATGCAAAAGTGTGTCTGATTTGACGCCGCCATTTTTTATCTGGGTCTCTTACAGCCCTCCTTTAGGCCTGCAGCGCCCACTAGGGGACGTTATCGCCCACTTCGGGAACCCCTGCTATACAGCTTGTATAGTCATACTTAGCACTGTGCAATGTTGTAGTTCTGCCGGGTTCTTGGTCAGGCAGAATTTAGTTGTTTGGCAATCGCATTATGCTTAGTGGAGTACCTCATAAAGACGTACTGCGATGACGCGATGACGTGAGCACCGTCGTCTGTCGTGGGATGCCTTATCACCACAGTGTAATTTTGTAAAAGTATTTGTACTAAAGCTTGACAAGTTCAGTACCACTTGCAAACAAGCACTCTCTGACTGCCCCGAAATAGAAGAGGCTGTCGAAACCATACAGCTACAGAACGAGCTACGACACGGCATTGCTTGTGATTGTGATTAATTAAAAGAAAACAAATCGATACAGAATGATGACACCAAAGTGTTCACAGAATGTACAAGCCACGTATGTTTAATGCTCGAAGAAATCTTCCTAATTCTCGAAAGGTACGATGAAGCACCGCCTGCATTGACGGCTGATTACCTCGAAGTTATGTCAAAAGCCAAGTCTGACAAAGAAGTTGAAGCCTCCCAGTTCAAATTATCGAACACAAGTCAACCCTCCACTAGTAGAGAATACAGTTACATAAAGAAAGATGATGGAAATACAACAGTAGACAGTATTGATAGCGACGACTTGACAGACGTGGAAAACAGAGAACTGGCCAGAATGGCCCCGAAACGCAAAGGAACTCCCATTATACTTGTAAACAATGAAATTATAATCATAAATGATTCGTTGGAAAGCATAGACATGACTAGAAATGTTGGCTCAGCGAAAAAGGTTAAGCTAGAATTTGAAATGGGAACCGATGTGGAAAATTACGGAGTTTCGAAGCCAAACAAATTGAACTCAACGTTTCTTGTGGCGGAAAAGATCAAAGAGAACAAGAAGCCAATTAAAACTTATAAAAAACATTGTTTTATTTTGAAAAATATAAGACTCACAAAGTTTGGGGTTCTTCAGCACCAATGCAATCGGAAATGGTTAAGTTCAGGGCGGCCTAGTTGTACCGGCAGTAGGTACTGTGCCTATTCTCCGGCTGAAGTGACGGGACATGTTTTGATCTCATTTGTTCGATCGACATTAATGTATAGGGTCTGTTCGGTTTGTGTAAAATAATAGTTTATAGTTGTCCGAGTATGTATAGATAGAACATGGCGATCCGTTCGTTTCCTCTATGTTGCATCTAGCTAATAATAAATTACTTGATTCAGTTTCTGTATTTTATTTGTACTCGATTATCAGTTAACTAAATAATCCATCCATCATTAACTATAGGAACCTATTACTCCCCTCTTCGCTTGAGTGAAGAGTTGCTTGAGATCATCTTAATGAGACAACTGGTTCCGACACATTCATTTCCAAATTCAATTCAATTTATTTATTTCAGACATTGTCCATAGTTTGTTAGTTGCTCTCTCTTATATAATTTAGCAGGTAGGCACATTTACAATTAAATAAAATATTTTTTTGCAAACCCACTTGCAGGCGCATCCAGTGGTTTGCTATATGACAGTCCCCCTTGTCCGACAACTCATTCACGATGCTGTTCGGGCTTCCACGGACCCTTCCCCTCATTGACGCACACCTCTTGCACATGATGCTATGAAAGCCATCAACTCTGCTTTCCGCAAACATGCCAGAGGCGCTGCAGAAACGAGGCAGCCCCACCAGCACCCTGAACACGTAAGGCATTGTATGCTGTCTGCTTATAGTTGGTCCAGAAGCTGCAAGTGTAAAAAGACTGGCAATGCGTTTAAAGAGCATTCTTCACCTGATTAGTACAAACAGAAAACCACCACAAATCCAAAAAAAAGAAGCATTTTTGGTATGGAGGAGGACATTCACGGGAGAAGGATAACGATCCTATTCTTGGCAGGACACACCACGGAAGGGGTTGCGGGAAGGCGGTGGATGGACCGTTCGTCCTGACATTCTATGGAGGGGTCCATGTCCAGCAGTGGACTTCTGTAGGCTGATGATAATGAAAAAACATGGGTTCACGGAGCAAGCTTTGATATGGTTACCTACGGCAATGATGAAGATCCAGAATCTCAAACTCAAACAGCCAGCCATCAGAGCCGGCTCTAGGCCATGTAGCGCCCGTGTGCAATCAATGTCTTGGCGCCCTCTAGTAGGCGCGCGGTCTAAATGGAATACCGGTTTTAAACATTTGCCGCCTGTACGCTATTCAAATTTTGCCGGCCCTGCTGACCTGTAGATACATTTTACGCCCCTTATGACCCTGCGCCCGTGTGCGCTGCACACCCTGCACAATAGGAAAAGCCAGCTCTGCCAGCCATCGTACGTACCTGCCTAAATATAAAAAAAACTCTATATTACCTGCCTACATATTATGAAAGTACTTTCTACCAACATTACGTTTCAAAATATCTTACCAAATTAAAATGAGTACTGATGCTTATAGGAACAGATTGTCATACCTTCAACTCATTTTAGACGCAGTATACATTATATTTCTGTTGGTAAGCCTGAGCTAATACGTAGTGTAACATTTATTAATTTATTTTTGGAGCCATTTTTTTATTTGTTTCGTTGTGCATAAATCGCGATAATACGTAGCGAAAATTCTGTAAAATATTATCACAAAAACGAGCGGAGCAGTCTATGACAATCTGCCCATCTGACAACAACAGATTGACAACATCACGGCCACAGAACAGCTCTATCTATATACTATATCACGGCGAAAAAGTGCCTTGCTTTTGTGAACAATCTGAGGGGCAAGTCCGAGTTTACACACACCATCGTAACGATGATCGTAACGGCGAGTGTACGTGTATTGCGTAGTAACTAGCCATTAATCTGTGACGTTTTTGGCACAGATTAATAGCTAGTTATTATGTTATACACGTACGATCGTGTTACGTTCACCGTTACGATGGTGTTTGCAAAACTCAGACTCACCCCTCTGTAGAATGTAGCGAAAATTCTAAGTCTATGGTCAGAAGCATAGATTCAGGCTCAGCGTAGCGAAAATTTTAAGTCTATGGTCAGAAGAGCCAGGTGGATACTTTTTTTGCCATTCGTTAGTAGCTGTCATTCATAGAGAACATTTTTGAGAGAAAGCAGCTGTTCAGCCATCGTCTGCAGTACAGAAAACTTTTAAACAAAATTTACAGTCCCCACGTTTTCCGATCTCGTGTGTTACGAAGCTCCCTGGCGCAAAGTGAAGTGGTTCATCGCAGGCCAAGTTCAAATACAACTGAGAGATGGCATCACCACGTACTCGACGCAGGCTGAACAGCATTCGCACACAAGATGAAAACAACGTAAGTATTTTTGGATAATTTAGTTTGGGTTTTCTTACCATGCGTGGGGATTGGAGAACCAATCAACCCCTATACCTTGCAACCTTGAAGAAGGTTATTAGGAATACTCAAGTATTTTTTTTCAAACCCAGTAAATCCCCCATACATTTTTCACTATAAACTAAATGCACAGTGAGCTGAAGAGGTAATGTATCCCAGGGTACTTCCCAGGGGTATCCCAACGTGCTTTTGAATAGTTTTGCTTTCATGTGATTGGTACCCCTAAACCAGCTCTTTAATCCAACCCTGAATTTGTGCTCCTGTATTCTATCCTGTTTTTTTTTTTGCAGAAATGCTTCGAATGCAGCTCATTGAACCCTCAGTGGGCTTCGGTGACATACGGGATATGGATATGTCTGGACTGTAGTGGCATTCACCGCAGCCTTGGTGTTCACCTCTCATTTGTCCGCTCCATTACAATGGACAAATGGAAAGAAATCGAATTGGAGAAAATGATGGTAAGAGCTCTAATTTAGTACTGCAGTATTTTTTTTTATTTGGAAATGGTTTTTTGGTTTTCTACTTTATCGGTAAAAACTACTACCTACTAGTTGATAGCACTGACTCTTTGCTGGTTAGCCTGCATTAGGTGAGAGACCAGCTTGGAGATAGTGTCTCTGAAAAGGGTCTAGTGATTAATACTGAGAGAAATATGTGATGAAAATATTCAGCACATATTAAAATACAGAGGACTCTACTGGCTCATTGGGAGAAACTCAAAACTGTCAGTTGATAACAAGCTACTCATCTACAAAACTGTCCTGAAGCCAGTCTGGACTTATGGCATCCAACTGTGGGGATCAGCTTGCACCTCCAATATAAATTTCATTCAGCGCTTCCAAAATGGCCTGCTTAAAAATATCTCCAATGCTCCCTGGTTCATAAGAAACACTGAGTTGCATGAAATACCTAAAGTCAACACGGTATCTGAAGAAATCAAAACTAGTGCTCAAGCCTACCAGGAAAAACTGAGAAACCATCCCAATCAACTGGCACAGCGACTCACTAAGCCCTCATATACCTAAAACCGACTGAAAAGAAAAGATGTCTTTTACTACAAAATAACTGAATAGCAGATAAATAACACATCATGGAACTCAGCAGAACATGATGCACAGAAATGGAGTTTGAGAATTGGAGAAATGGTCGCTGGGCCACTTCTCTTACAAGCCCGTCTATACTCACCAAACCTGCTCATAGTCTGAAGACTAATCGCTGATAAACAAAGAAAAAAAAAAACTTTGCTGAGTCTCTTTTCGTACACATGTCACATCTTCTCATTTTCTTCATTTTAAACATCTAATTGTGGGTTGGTAGCCACATCAAGCAATGACTATCAGCTACTGTGCAATCTCAGATCCTCACTTTCTTAGGAAACGTGTCGCGACGCGGAGAGGCGTCCATTGAACGCCTTGTTGTACAGGGTAGAGTTGAGGGCACACAAGCACGGGGCAGATCGCCCATGAGATGGACTGACCAAATCAAGGCAGCTTTGGATGGTCCACTGCATGTATGCACCAGGAAAGCTGCGGTGCGAGATGAGTGGCGAAGGATTGTGAAGCGAGCCTCAGACCCTGAAGTGACGACCACAACCACTCTATCAAGAGTGTAACAACGAAGAAGAGCCAGACCAATTTCTACTTTCATCATCAGTAGCCTCAAGTCCTCTGCTAGAAGTGGCCACCTCATACAATGCCTCGACCAGTAGACTTCTAGAGGCTGTTGATGATGATGATGACGATTACTGTGATATGGAGACGTAGACGATCCTGATGTGAAAAAGTTACTGAAAAAAAAACACTGCAACAGATTTTTAATCTTTCTTTTATAATTGATTTTGTTAATCGTGGCATGAAAAGGACTGCAACTTCGACACTGCTGTGTAAGCGGTTCGTCCCATCTCACTTTATTGAATCGGTTGTAGTTTAAGAGTGAAGAAGTGCTCCACTGACAAGCATGCTCCGGAGTAAAAGTGTAAGAGTAGACACTGGAATAAACCTTGGATTAATGATGGTATTCTTAAACTTGTGTCGGAAAAGAAATTATTATGGGATAAATACAAGATCTCCGGAACAGAACTTGACTATGCTAATTACATGGACGTCAATAATAAATGTGTTGCGCTGACTAGAAAAGAGAGAAGTCAATATGAAGCAAAAATTAGGAATATGGTGACAAAGCTTTTTACTCCTACATTCGTCGATGCACTGCTTCAAAAGTTAGCATTCCGGCCGCGCTTAGAAGCTCTAATGGTGACCTGGTCACTGCTCCGGGTGACATTGCAAATGTCTTCGCTGAGGAATTTGTAAAAGCTTACTCCAAGGAACCGGTCATGGTTAATCAATTTGACTTTAACTCTGCTGATGTGGAAAGCAGCCTATCTGATGTCCTGTTTACTGAAAGTGATGTGAGAAAGGTTATCTCTAATCTAAAAGTTCAGTCTTCACCAGGTCCAGATCACATACTAAACTGTAAAACTGTGTAGAAACTCTTAGTGCTCCCCTTGCTGTATTAATAAACAAGTCCTTCGAGAGTGGTTATGTACCGCAAGACTGGAAGCACGCTGTGGTGACTCCCATCTATAAAAAAAGGTGATAAAACTCAGCCTGGCAACTTTCGTCCTATCAGCCTAACTAGTATAATTGTGAAAATTATGGAAAAGATTATCAGTCAGAATTTAACTTTATTTCTGAACCAGGAATGTATTATCTTCACCAAGCAACATGGATTTGTAAAGAGAAGTTCACCAACCTGCTAGCCTGTATGCACCCGTGGTCTAATGAACTAGATGTAAAAAACCCGGTTGACATTGTGTACCTTGATTTTGAGCGTGCTATTGATAGGGTTCCTCACCAGCGATTGCTAGTTGGAATATGTGGTAGTTTGTTGAAATGGATTGGGGAACGAACAAACTGTTAACATTAAAAGACATTAAAGTGTAATTAGTGCAGCGTGAAACTAAGACATTTCAACACTCTGAAATAGGTACATCAGCGGAAGCTGCTCGTCTATAATTTTAAATAATAATAATAAGTGATTCCATGGTTTGTCTTATGCGGGGTTTACACGGGTGACTAAAGCCGCACGATTTTTGCCGCGCGGCGTAAATCGACCGTCTAAATGGCAATTCGGCTAGGTCGCAAGTGACTAAAGCCGCAAGCCCCAAAGTTGGGTAGCATCCGACTTTGGCCGCGCGGCGTTCGGCCGCATGCGACTGGTAACTAAAATCGACCGTGTAAAACGATCAGTTGCAGGAGATTTCCCGCCGCATGAAGGAGTGTTTCGCGCACGTTGTATCCACTACAGCAGCAGTTCTACGTATTTATCGTTTGGTTAAACAAACATGAATAATTAATATAACATAATACAATATTATAAGAATAAATTCTTCAAGCAATTGTTTAATAACTATTTATTTCAATTCCGGCACAAACAGCTATTCTGCTGAACATTTTCGCCCGAAATGACCGAGCCGCATGCGTTTTTAGTAACCTGTGTAAATGGGCTTACGATGCGGCTTGGTGAGGCAATTTGTGAAGCGACTAGCCGCACGGCGGAAATCGACCCGTGTAAACCCCTCATTATTTTAACGCGAGTCGATGAACCCGCATGACAGTCATCGGTAAAATTATAGTTGTATAGTAACTTTGCATCGTGTAACTGTATCGAATGAATATTGTGCACAGGTTGGTGGTAACAACAAAGCACGAGAATTCTTCGAGTCACAAGCAGACTTCAGACCGGGTCTCACGATTCAGCAGAAGTATAGCACCAAAGCGGCTGCGATGTATCGTCAAAAAGTAAGTGTTTTATAAAAATAAGATAATATAATTTTATTTGCCAGAACATTGTATAAAGGTCTTAAACTAGGTAAAGTCCACTTGTGTTCTATTACTAGGCATGCAAATTTTGAAATGAGTAGGTTTTTTTTTTTTTTTTTTTTATAAATATTTATCCGCAATCAGTTGGTGTACTATAGGCGGATGCGTGGAGTGGTATATGGCGTTTGGGATCCAGACTCATTCGTCCTTCTTCCCTCGTTATAGCAGGTTATCCAGAACATGGGTTCTCTTCAGCCGCTTAGTGTCACATGGATTTTCAATAAGCGCTCTCGCTAGCGGATTGGCGTGACATTTAAGACGGTCCAAGTAACGTTTTCCTGTTTGCTTTATTTCTTCATCAACTGTAGGGACCTCCAGGTATTCGTGGAGTTCATTGGTGGTTGTGAACCAAGGAGTACAATAAAAACGTTTTAAAATAATTGAGACCGAGTAATAATATTGTTTTGACTTTAACACGAATTCGGTGGACAGACTTAGAAATATGGATAGGTAGGTATTGGGGTACTCACGCGCTCGTGCGTCGTCGCTTGGATTTTCACTATAATTTTTCACTTCTTTGAGTTTTTGAGTTGCTTTTGAGTTCTTGAGGTGATTTGATATCGATTAATCGTTTGTTTAGTCCCACGGGATTGTTCCTTCAGTTATTCACACACTTCTTGTTAGTTTTTTAGCGGAGCACACACGCCCTGTTTTGGCTAAGGTAGACATCTTCTTCCTCTCACAGCCGGTTTCTCGTAGTGGCGCCAAATTTAAAGTTGTGAGTATGTGCGAAGGATTTGGAAGGATGGATAGGAACTTCTAAAGCCTGAACATATCCCCCCCTTTGAAATCAACTGAGGATTTCATAAGTTTAATCAAAGGTCCGAGATCCTAAGTTATATGCGACCAGCTATGCGGATTCATATGTTGCAAGTTCGTTAACCTAGGATGAGATAGCAGATTAGGTATAACTCTGAAGGTCAGAAGAGATGTAGGTATGTTACTAATAGATTGGAGAGTTGTGGACTGTAGGTATAACGTAAGTATATGAGTTAAGATTACTTATAATTTAAGCGTTTAAATAAAATAGCAAGGTGAGATGTATGGTGACAAGGTATAGGATATCATACATCTACCTAAGTAAACAAATGGTAATTACTGAGATTGGACATCGTTGTCCTGAGATATCGGGATAGGACAGACCTTGTTGGCAGGGCGAACTAGTTCTCCTCGGCTTGTCCTGACCGTAACTACACGTATGATATTGTCTTTGCCTTTATGTATTTTGACGACGCGACCGGTCCTCCAAGTACAAGCAGGTAAGTTAGGTTCAAAAATAGTTACAAGATCGTTCAATTTCGGCTGTATGTTTCCCGTTTTAATCCATTTGTTACGTTGTTGTAAGGTATGTAAATAGTCTCTGGACCAAGTTCGCCAGAAGCTTTGAGACAAGCGCTGTAGTAACTTCCAACGAGATCGCAGAGTTACATTATCGTTGATTGTTGGCTCAGGTAAAGATACCAACGGTCGGCCTATAAGGAAATGACCAGCTGTAAGAGCGTCGACTTCATTAGGGTCGGACGAAAGCGCGACTAAAGGTCTCGAGTTTAACATGGCTTCCACTTTCGTAAGCACGGTATAGAGTTCTTCGAAGGTCAGAACTTGGGATCCTATCACGCGTTTGAGATGGTACTTCGATGATTTTATACCACTTTCGAAGAGGCCGCCAAAGTGGGCCCCTGACGCTGGATTGACCTTCCAAATTATGCCACGTGTCGCAAGCTGACCTGATATGGTGAGATGTTCCCTATCTAACAATTCCGTTACTTCTGAAAGGTAGTGCTTTGCGCCTACGAAGTTCGTTCCGCCGTCAGTAGTTATAGATTGGCAAAGGCCTCTCCTGGCAACAAAACGATCTAAGGATGCGATAAAAGCTTCCGTGGTCAGCTCGGTGACCAGCTCAAGGTGAACAGCCTTTACAGCGTGACACACTATAAGGCATAGATAAGATTTATAAATCCGGGCGCTACGGCGCCGGCTTTCCTTTACCATAAAAGGACCTCCGAAATCGATTCCGATCGACTGAAAGCTATGACCTGGTTTCAGCCGGGAAGGAGGGAGATCACCCATAACAGGCTGAAAAGGAGTTGGCTTTACTTTAAAACAAGTAACGCATCTCGATAGTCGAGATCGAATAAGATTTCTTAGACCGAGGATCCAAAATCGACGCTGAATCAGAGAATGTAGGAGGCGAGGCCCGCTATGAAGGTAAGATACGTGATAATAGTCGATGAGGAGTTCACTCAGTCGGGATTGTTTAGGTAAGAGATATGGATGTTTGACACTATCAGACAAGTCTGATTGTTTTAAACGTCCCCCCACTCGCATGACTCCGGCTGAGTCAATGAAGATAGATAATTTTTGAAGATGTTTCGGAATGGGTTTGTTTGACTTTATTTGAGATGAGACGTCAGAGAAATCCTTTTTTTGAACATGTTTTACTAAGATTCGAAGTGATTCATCAAGCTCGGATGAGGATAAAAATCCTGTTAGGTTACGCTTTGATGAATCGATTTTCGCGTTATTAATAAAACGATATAACCACGCTGTTATTCTTTGTAGTCGTGTGAGACTGGAGGTACGTTCGAGTAAAGTGTGAAGTACGTCAGCTTCTTGTGTCTCGATGAGACACGAGTGTAACGTCGTTTTCAACTCGGGAACGTCATCTGTCTCGTCAGCCAAACGGGCAGGCCAGTTAGATAAGTCTGAGGTCAACCATGGTGGACCAGACCACCAACGTTCGCATGCGGCTAGTTGGGCGCAAGATAGACCACGGCTACAAAGATAGGCAGGGTTGTCGTGGGTGGGGACGTGCTTCCACACAAAGGTGGAGGTAGCTTCGGTTACTTGCACAACACGGTGCGCGACGAAGGTTTTAAGTTTGTGTGGTTCTGTGCTCAGCCACGACAGCACCGTCGAGCTGTCAGTAAATAGATAAGATTGATCTATGTTCAGTTTTTTGCTAAGCAAGGAGTAGATACGATTAACTACTTTAGATAGTAGGACTGCGCCGCAGAGCTCTAAGCGGTTTACAGTTAGAACCTTTAGAGGTGCTACCTTGGACTTAGCGATCAAAAGGGAGACTTGAACCTGTTGGTTAGTGATAACGCGAAGATAGATACAACATCCATATGCCTTTGTTGAGCCATCACAAAATCCGATAAGCTGGATTTCTTGGGCCACTGAAGGCACGACGTGGCGAGGGATTTCGATTAGTTTTAAGTTTATAAGATCTGAGATGAATTCTCGCCAGTCTTGAGATATGTCTCTGGGCACGGGTTCGTCCCAGGAAATGCTTTGACGCCATAGATCTTGAAGGAGCATCTTTGCTTTGAGGATGAATGGTGTGAGCCACCCTAACGGGTCAAAGATACGAGCAACGTGGGATAAGATGGCACGTTTCGTATACTCAACATCTGCTACTTTGGAGTGTGAGTATGTAAAGATATCACCCGTTGGGTCCCATTGGACTCCTAAGATTTTGAGCGTCGTTTTATCACTTTCCTCAGAAAATATTTTGGGAGTTTGACAATGGTCTACTGGTACGGTTTCTAAAAAGGGTTCAGAGTTACTACTCCATTTTCGGAGTTCCAACTGAGCGCAACTGAGGAGTTGAATAAGTTGGGTTTTTAGCTCAATGGCTTCCTCAACAGATGGCGCCCCTGTGGCCACGTCATCGACAAAAATTTGAGAACGTAGGACTTCCGCGGCGCACGGGTATTCAGCACCGTGGTCGGTAGCCAGCTGATGAAGAGTGCGGATGCTAAGATACGGAGAACTACTCACACCGTAAGTAATAGTACGCAGCTCGTACTCTTGAAGAGGAAGATTAGCTGACTCTCGCCATAACACATGCTGGTAACAGCGATCCTCAGGCCTGATCCAGAAATTTCTGAACATTTTGGAGATATCACACGTAAAGACGACTGTATGTAACCGGAAGCCATTTATGATATCGATGATGTCGGTTTGGAGCTTCGGTCCAGTAAACACAAGGTCATTTAGGGATAGACCGTTAGTGGTCTTGCAGCTTGCGTCAAACACCACGCGCAGCTTAGTTGTCGTGCTTTGTGGTCGAAGGACGCAATGATGCGGGATACGATAAGATTTGTTCGTTGATGAAGATGGGGTAGGTTCCATGTGATTCAGGTTTTCGTATTCTCGCATAAAACCGACGTATTCAGATTTGAGTTGGCTATGTCGGCTGAGTTTCTTTTCAAGATTTGAAAAGCGCGACAAAGCACTTTGATACGAGTTACCTAAAGTACAGTCTCTATTCTTAATGAGAATAGGTACGACGTAACGACCATCAGGTTCCCGGTAGGTAAGGTCAGTGTACATACGTTCAGCTATCTCGTCTTCGGGTATCGGAATAGGTACGCACGGCACTTCCTCAACCTCCCAAAACCGTTTTACTTGCTCGTCGAGTGTGCGAGTAGCAGCTAACAACGATGAGGTATTGGGGGGAGGTATACCTACATTGGACTCGAGAGTGCCGGTGAGGATCCATCCGAAGACGCTGTGTAGGGCGGTAGGTAAACCGGGCCCTAGCTTAATACGTTGACCGTCATAGATATTTTATTTATTTTATTTAAAAACTTTCACACAAGACAATAGTGCAAGGAGGACTTAATGCTAACAGCATTATCTGCCAGTCATCCTGGACGTGCAGAAAGATGGTGAGGCGTGCCTTACAAACAAGTACCACAGAAAATAATCATAACAATACAAGTTAAAATATAAAACTAAAAGGATACCTAAATATAATATAATAATAAATACAAATACCCAAACAAAAACATAAACAATAATAAAAACAGTTTCACAAAATAATAATAATATACATAAATAAACTACCGTGACAATAAAACACATACTTAGTAGGGAAAGTACAAAGGTACCTATATACCTAATACAGGCTGCAGTAACATAGATTGTGAAACACTGACACTGAATTGGAAACTAATAATTTAGCCTCTTCTTATACAGTTCACGTACCAGTCTCTTAAACGACTCCCTCGAGTCAGCCCTTTTAATATCTACCGGCAAATCGTTCCAAAGCCGAACAGCCACAACGGAAAAAGAGTTTGATCGGAAAGAAGTCCTATGTAACGGGATGTCAAGAAGAAGATTGTCAGCAGACCTAAGTACCCTGTCATGAGCGTCATCTAGGAATTGGAAACGATCCTTTAGATAGCAAGGGGTGTGCGGATCCTTTAGAACTGAGAAGAGTAAACAAAGGATTCTCAAATTCCTACGCTCTCGAATAGGGAGCCATTTAAGTTTTGCACGAAAAAGACTGACGTGATCGTACTTACGCAGATTATATATAAAGCGGATACAAGTGTTGAGAAGACGATCAAGCTTACTCAGAAGTTCCTCAGTCAGATCTAAAAAGGCGACGTCAGCATAATCGATAATCGGCACAAGGAGCGAGTTGACTAGGGATATTTTTGTTGATGTTGGCAAGAAGTTCTTAAGGCGAATTATGGAGTGTAACGAGGCATAGAACCTTCTTGAAATCTCCTTAACGTGAGGTATCCAGCTTAAATGGGTGTCAAAAAAGACCCCAAGGTTCTTAACCGTAGAAGAGAAAGGGATTACTGAGCCATCATAAAAAAGAAGAGGCATACTGAGGACGTCAACTTTACAGATCTGACGAGGAAATAGATATCGTGAAATAGTTCCGCTCCGATAAGGATGTCTATGTCTGCAGGTACGTCGAAGTCGCGATCGGCTAAGGTTAAGTGCCTACAATGTTCTCGAACGACTGACGGTAGCTCGGCGCTAGGCATTTTAGCGGTGATGTTATCTAACACGATAGGTTTGATCATAAAATGCGGATCATTGCTGTCGAGAGGTCGTAAAACGCAATGTGTCTCACCCCTGACTTGAAACACTGTGTTTTGTCCTAAACCGCCTACTATAAGATTGCAGTGTTGGAGCTTTAAACCTAGTGTTCGAGCGCAAGCAGTTGTTATAAAACAATCCTGTGCGCCGCTGTCAACAAGGGCGCGCACTGTATGTTGTGCGCCGGAGACGGCATTGCATACGCGCCGTTGACATGTACCAAGAAGCACTACGCCGCGGCTGTTCCCGACATGCGCCTGTGTAACGCTAGTGCTCGCTTGAGTGACGCTAGTGCTAGCTTGAGCGACATCACTCCCGCTCGGTTGGGGAGTGTCGGTATGCAATAGGGTGTGATGGCGTAATCCGCAAATTAGGCATGATATTTTTGATATACATTTATCTATGACATGGTTCGTACGTAAACAGTTCGTACATAATTTTTTACGATCGACCAATGTGAGTCTAGCTCGCGAATCTAAAGATTGAAAGGTAAGGCATCGATAAGTCGAGTGCGCTTCACCACAACATGAACAGATATTGAAAGGTGTTGACGGGGTAGTTTTGTTGTGATAAGATGAGCGTTTTGATCCGCTGCTAATTGGGCGACTACGTGCCGCTGGGGTTTTCCCGTCAACGGTACCTCGAGAGGTAGGAGGTGTAGGATTTGTTGAAGATAGTCTACTGGTCTCTAAGACTTTTACGTAGTCTTGAAGAAACTTCAACAGTTCACTGAAAGAAGGTACCTGTGAACTGTTTTGAGATTCGAAGCGTTTGCGTGTGTCCATATCAAGTATTCTTGAAACCAAATGAAACAGAATGAAATCACCTAGGTTTGGTATATTCAAAGCTTTGAGCGCGTGAACAGATTCGTAAAACACATTGGTCAGCGTTTGTAATTCTTGGAAGTTACCTGATAGCTTTAGCGCTGGATAATTTAAGACTTTATCCAGATACGTAATGGCTAAAATACGTTTGTTTTGATATCTCTCGACCAAGGCATCGAAAACTACTTCGTAATTTTCCGTAGTAATAGGTACGCCCTTCACCAGAGATACGGCGGGCCCAGTAAGACACGACACGAGGTAGTGGAATTTTTCTACTTGGGAGATCGAAGTATTTCTGTGGATCAATGTTGTAAACGTATCGTAAAACGTTTGCCAGTTTTCAATGTGACTATCGAATTTCGGTAGCTCAAGTTTAGGTAAACGTGCATTGACGGAGGTTACATGCGTGGCAGGCAAAATGGCCGGCGCTCCTGAGTTTGTATTCTGCGATTCGTTGTCCAACGCGTCTGACGCAGCGATCACTGCGTAATATAAATCGTCAAATGAGCTAATTGCACTTTGGTCAATCGCCTGATCAGGTTTTATCGTTAGCTGCAAAGCTTGAATTTTTTCAGTTACTTGGACAAATTCCTCGCGAATAGATTGAACCCGAGAAAACCTAGACTTAAAAGTAGGTATCTTTGAACGATCTTGAAACATGTCTTTCGAAAGATCATAAAGAATTTGAATAGCTCGGAAAACATATTCGCGTTGAGATATAAGAACTTTGAGTTTGCCCTGTTCCATTTTGATTTAAAGGTTTTTTACCTAAGTATGAAGCTAAGATAGTGTACAACTTAGGTAGGTGTATATAAGATGTAAGATAAGATGAATGAATACTTGAATTTACTAGTGGATTGAAATGAATAAATGAAAAAGTTGTTATTTCATCCACGTAGTGAGAATGTTATGCAGTCTAATTAAGAAGTCATATGAATCCGAATAGGTGTAAGTGAACCTACGACCAACCAGATTTGGTCGGGTTATAGTGAATAAAATAAATTTTTAATTTAAATTCCCCAAAACCAAAGGATTGTGGCCAACTTTTTAGTTGTTAATCCTGCTCGAATAGACCAATTATGTTTTGACTTTAACACGAATTCGGTGGACAGACTTAAAAATATGGATAGGTAGGTATTGGGGTACTCACGCGCTCGTGCGTCGTCGCTTGGATTTTCACTATAATTTTTCACTTCTTTGAGTTTTTGAGTTGCTTTTGAGTTCTTGAGGTGATTTGATATCGATTAATCGTTTGTTTAGTCCCACGGGATTGTTCCTTCAGTTATTCACACACTTCTTGTTAGTTTTTTAGCGGAGCACACACGCCCTGTTTTGGCTAAGGTAGACATCTTCTTCCTCTCACAGCCGGTTTCTCGTAGTGGCGCCAAATTTAAAGTTGTGAGTATGTGCGAAGGATTTGGAAGGATGGATAGGAACTTCTAAAGCCTGAACAAATATAAAATAAAATTTTAATCATTAGCTTAATCAATAATAATTATAATTGAAAATCCCTGTAATGTAAGTTCAAATTAGGTAATTAGGTAATAGGTAAAGTCCCTGTTTTCTCATTTATAGCAGATTAGTGAAAAGCGCGCCCGCAAGAGTTGTATACAGTACCTATGCCCCATTTAATAGTGACAGGTGGAAGTCTGGGGACGGAACACCCCTAGGGGCACACAAAACACCCCGAAGTGGGAGGTCAAGGTTTAAAGGTTCACCGAGATATGAACCTTTTTTTGTATTGTTTTTTTAGTTCGGCTAACCGGCTAACTTCAGCTCGGCCAAGACAAGAACCGTCTAACACTGTACATGTGCACCGCCATACGGCCCAGCGGCACAGTATTATGCCTGGAGTTTACTACAAACAACCGACTCGAAGACACGTTTTCTTAAGGTGGATGCTCACGCTTGCGGCGCCAAATTCATTTTTTTTGGTGTTTTTTGCCCATTGCAGCTCATCAACACTTCTTCAGATAGCGAAAGTTGAGTTCGCGAGAACTAGGAGACAACACAAAGTCAAAGTCAAAAGTATTTTTATCATTGAAATCAAAAGGATCATTTTCAGGAAATCAGGAAATCGGTTCTTCCGTTCGTTAGCTACGGTGCCACAGACAGACATACACAAAGTAACACACACAGACACGTCAAACTTATAACACCCCGTCGTTTTTGCGTCGGGGGTTAAAAAGGTACAGGCTATGATCAGCTTTACAGCATAATAGCTATAATAGCATAATAGCTTATCAATCCAAGGTTTTAATACTACGATTACTCACGTAACAGAGGGATCTCCAAATGATTCTCATTAAAGGTTTTTTTAGTTTCTTCTCGATCAGGGAAAGCGCGAATGCTGTGTTCAATTTCCGTCGGAACTCCATTCTACCACTCACACTATGTTCCGTCCTTTTTTCAATAAAAAACTTATTTAAAGAGTAAATCAAGTACAATATTCAGATTTAAAATATACATGGATTATAATTCCGTGAGTTCACTGTACCAAAAACACGATAGGACATATTTTCTCTATAGAAAAAAAAAAAACAAAGCTACCTCTAAAGGGTAACTTTTGGCTAGATTCGATCGTTATTCAATCCTACTAATATTATAAACGCGAAAGTTTGTTTGGATGGATGGATGTTTGTTACTCTTTCACGTAAAAACTACTGGATGGATTTGGATGAATTTTGGAATGGAGATAACTGGACTCCCGGAATAACACATAGGCACATTTTTATCCCGATATTCCCTCGGGATCGAGACTTACGCAGGTGAAACCACGGGGGGCTGCTTGACATCATTTAATAGCAGCAATTTTGAATTGGAAGTTCAAACTTTGAATTGAAAGCTCAAACTTTTCTCTCTATTTGAATGAGCGGTACACAGCTTTACATGTTCCCCATCCTGACAGATCACATGGAACGCTGAAGGCAAGGAGTGGAGTCCCAGAGACTACATTCCCGAGGCGAAAGCGAAGACGGAGGAGTGGAACTCCAAGGACTTCTATGCTTCGGGCGACAACCAGCTTCATTCCAGCGGAACTGATTCTAACATCAGCTACCAGTAAGTATGAAATATCAAAGCAAAAGTGGGAAAACTGGTACCTCATTTGATAGAGCTCTAAAGGCACGCAAATTAAAAAAAGTATGAAAAAAATACGTTCTTAGGGATAGAATTCAATAACTCCAAGTTCCTTCTAGTTTTAAAAGTTTCACTACGTGATAAAATCCGAAACGAGTAGGTCCATTTTGAAGGGGATAGACCCTTCTCCCATTACGATACGCACAGGCGATTCAAGTATCCTGCAAGTCTCGGAGACTAGTCGCCGCCAAGTATCTCACATACATTTGAATGCAGGCTAGTGTGTTGAGTATTTGCATTCAAATGTATGTGAGATACTTGGCGGCGACTAGTCTCCGAGACTTGCAGGATACTTGAATCGCCTGTGCGTATCGTAATGGGAGAAGGGCTTTAAATTCATAGTTAAATATTTGCGTCAGAACAGGAGGGCAATTCTGGGATTGTAGAGATTATCTCTAAATTAGAGATAATGTCGAAGCATGAATGTCTACAAAAATGTCACAATAACCATCAAATCGTATTCGATTTGAATGATTTTGGTCGACTTATGTCTATTTGTGACATCACGAGAATAGCAAATTAAGATTTTATTCGACATTCGCCATCTTTTTTCGACATTATGTCGAATTCGACTTAATCTCTAAAGCACGAGAATTGGCCTCCAGGCAGTTTTCCTTCTTTTTCTCATATCATACAACTGACAAGTCATGGCGCAATTGGGTTGGAATAAGTAGTTTTCATGGCATATCGATCATTATATTTTGACATTCGAATCGAAGACAAATTTAATGCAATTCACTAACTCGTATAAAATACCTCAGAAACTTCATATTTACTATAATGAACAAAACTTAAGCGTTGCGAGCGAAACGAAATTCCTTGGCATCATGATAGACAAAAATTGTAACTGGAAGGCACAAATTGACCAAGTCACAAAAAAATTAAATAAGTTCGTATATGCCCTTTATAAGCTTCGCAAGACTGCAAACCGTAACACCATTTTGACAGCTTATCATGGATATGTTGCCTCAGTTCTGAAATATGGTCTTATTCTCTGGGGCAACTCGACAAATGTACAAAGAATTTTATCGCACAAAAGAAATGCGTGCGAGCAATTGTTGGGATACCCCCTTGGGAGTCGTGTAAGCCGATCTTTCGAGAATTAAAATTGTTGACATTGCCCAGTATGTCCATTTTGGAAGCAGCTTTGTTTGTTAAAGAGCAATCTAGTTTATTTACAAAAGCAAGTGACCGTTATCATAGATGTGTAAGAAACCCAAATAGAATTGTTATTTCCAAATTGCCTAAAACTAGCCTTTATCAAAAAAGTTCTCATGCTATGTGTGGACGGATATTTAACAAAATACCCAATGAGATAAAGGACTAGCCAATAGGGTTATTTCTAAGAAAGATTAAATTATGGCTCGTTGACAGAGCCTTTTACAGTGTTAGCGATTTTCTTAATAGTGACTAAGACTATCTGTACTGTGGATGTTTTATTGTGATTATTTGTGATGTTTTTATTGTTTAATTTAATGGATAACATGTGAACAACAGCCAAATGAGGTCAAGGGGTGGCGAGTAATAAAACGCTCTTTGTATAATAAAAAAGGTTTATATTACTGAAAATGTTAAATACCGTAACACATTAGACTTGTGTAGTAGATAGGCCAAAACGCATCGATAGCGCGTTCTAATTTGACCTGTGCTGCCATCTAGTTATGTAATGGCTTCTTCCGCATAGATAGAATCATGCACAATTAACATGATAGACGTTTAACATACTGCCCACCAAGGACAATTATGACAACTATTGTTCTTAACTAAGTAAACTGATACGGAACTAACACAAATACGACAAAAGCTGTACCACATAGTCTATGTACTAGTGTACTACGATCTAAAAATATAAAATAAAAATTTACACAATGTTGCTCCTCAGACTTTCCTAAAAATAACAACCCAGTCACAAACCGGTTATAAATAAAAACAGTTTCTTTGAAAGCCTCACATTTAATCACAGGCTGGAAGCACAACAAGCTTTGAAGTTGGCCGTCTAATCAAGGAGTTCTTAGTACGCGGGGTGACTACTCTAGTGATGTTATGAGCATCACGATGTTTGGTCACAATTTTCCCTAACAACCATCTCCTTGGGGGTAAATCATCCTCCTTAATTAAAACCACATCACCCTTTTTGGGTTCCGGGTTCTGATCTCGCCATTTGTACCTTTGCTGCAAGTTGTGTGCATAATCACGCGACCCACAACGCACAAATTCTTGTAGCATACATTGTGTAACCTGCCAGCGTCTCAAAGTTGACGAGGTTGCCGATTCAAAATAACGATCAGGTGCAGTGACGAGTGGCTCTCCAACAAGAAAGTGAGCTGAACTCGGAATTGATTCCACATCAGCTCCATCTTCGGTTTTCGATAGGTGTCTTGCTCTTGCGTTAAAGCACAACTCCACCTGTGCCAGCACTGTGGACATTTCCTCATAAGTGAGCTTAGAATTTCCAATCACTCTCTTTTTATGGAATTTTGTTGATTTTATAGCTGCTCTGAAACCTTTAAAATTCGGAGCACGGGGCGGGATCAGCTGCCATGTGGTTCCATTTGTGGTCAGGTTCTCTGCTATCGCTCTGCCCACCGTGGCCTGTTCCGCGTCAACTACCATTCTTAGCTCCCGTGCAGCACCGATGCAATTTGGCTTGTTGTCACTGTACAAATCTGTGCAATGGCGCCGCTGGTCTAGCTTAATTTGGTGGTGCGTTTTTAGGATGTCGTTTTCTGTAGTTACCGCACTGTGCATTACTGCAATTTTTTCTTTGTTGGCAGAACTCACTACTCCTGAGATAATCCACCCAAAAGTAGTTGCTTGAGCTATCATAAGTCCAGTCGGATCCTTCAGTACCCCTTCCTTCAAGATCTGACTGTAAATATCTGCTCCCAACAAAAGGTCAATTCTGTTTGGAGTATGATACTGAGGATCAGCTAAACTTACTTCGGCTGATTTGATCCACTCCAATTCTTCCACTTCTTTGCCTGGAATGTAGGAAGTAATTGCCTTTAACACATGCGCCTTTACCTGTATGCTTATACGAGGCTCTACCCTAGATGTCAACTTTAGTTGAACTACTGTCTTAGAGTTAACTGCCTTTGCTTCGCCTACAGCTGTGATTATTCCTCGTGCGGGTGTCTTTTTTAGTCTCAACAGCTGTACAACCGCTTCGGAGATAAAAGACGCTTGCGACCCTTGGTCAAGCAAAGCCCTTATCGTAATGTAATTTCCGTTTTTGGCTTCAGCATTTACCAGAGCTGTCGCTAGTAACACTGGTGTATTTCGCACTGCAGCGGTATTGGCTTGTATATCTTCTGCTGGTTCTTCCGGCGGCTGCTCAGCCGATTCTTCATCTGATTCCTCCGCCAACTCCTCTCCCGAGTCTTCAGTTAACATGGCGGTCATTATTTTTTCTTTACTTGCTGTCCTAGGATGCAATAACGTGTGGTGATGACGTCGACAAATTCTACACTTAATTGGATTTTTACAGGATTTGGAAGAATGATTAACCATTAAGCAGTTGAAACAAATCCCGTTTTTCAACACAAAATCCCGACGAGCATCACTGTCCTTAACGTGGAATTTCTTACATATATACAATTTATGATTTTCAGAACAAAGTGGACATTGGTATGTTGGTTGTTCAGAACCAGCAGCATGCATTGATCGCGGTTCATTTAGAACAATATTTGATTGTTGAGCTTTGGTGACAGACTTTTGCCCCACAAACTCAAAAGCTCTAAATCGGTTCGTTATGAAGCTTTTAAATTGCTCGTAAGTCGGCAAATTATCTGCAGCAATGCTACTAGTTACATGCAACTCCCACTGTTTCCTTGATTCGCCGTCCAACTTCAAAGTTAGTATGTGTATTACAATAATATCCCAGTTAGACACGTCAACACCTAAGTTACTGAATGCATTTAAACAATCTGTAGATGTATCTATTAAATCCTTCAGCCCCTGTGCTGATTCTATTGCATGACTTTTTAAACTTAATAGTCTTTTCAATATACAATTAGACAAATATTGCTTGTTATTATATCTATCCTCTAACAACTTCCAACATTTACTGTAGTTGTCCGCTGCTATAGGAATTTGTCTCAACAATTGCTCTGCCTCGCCCAACATATACCCTTTTAAGTAGTGCATTTTCTGCACCATATCTAAACTAGCGTTGTTATGAATAAGGGATATGAACAAGTCTCTAAAAGTAACCCACTCCGTATATTTCCCCGAAAATTTTGGAATAATAATTTTTGGCAGGTAATTGTGTGACATCCCTACAGATCCTGCCTGTTTGGCGACAACTAGCGTTTCAGTTACATAACTATTTAAAATAGTTTTAAGTTCGGTTTTGTAATCTATGTAAAGCTCTTCAGCTTGCTCATAAATGTCTTTTTCTATATATTCATGCTCGCCTAGTTCCATCCCATATTTTTCTAATAAATCCCTGTGGCTTCCAACAAATGAAGCCCACAGCTGCTCCATACTTTCCAACCGTACCTGAACATAAGTTTCGGTTATTCGTTCCTGTGGAGACTTTTTAAAATTTCTCCATGCCTTTTTCAAGTTTTGGTAGGTGTCCATTTGTAATATTATTTTTTGTTCCATTTTTACCAAGTATTTTTCAATAATATTTACCACGTTATTTATTCAAAGTTTACTCAAGACAACTACCTCAATTGTACAGGGCTCCGAAATATTTAGCTTCAAAAATAATTACAAGTTTTTTAAAATTTATCAAAAATATTCTAAGTGTTTAAGATTAATATAACAATATCAAAATTTGGGCATGGATTCCCCGTCCTAGCCAAATTGGCAAAACTATTCTAAGTCCTAACTAACTAGAGTCCAATTTTTTTCAAATCTTCTATCTTCAATTATGATTTGTAAAGTACTCACGGTTTGTCCACGCAAAACACAACACTCACGCCTCGTTTGTAAACTTGCCTCCTCGCCAACTAGGCGGGTTCCTGTTCAATCGCACCCACTCATGCGATTGCCTGCGCAGTATGCGCTCCTCCTCCGCACCTCGTTACTGGTCACCCGGCTCCGTCTGCCAGGCCTCCGGCGCACGTTACCGGTAGGCCACGCTTCTGACGTCACTAGTAGGTAACCACGCTCCGACTATCGGTTGACTTCCGGCGCACGTTACCGGTAAGTCCGACCGATTGCTTCCGTACCCGAGTAGCGATCCACTACTCCTTTGGGGCGCGGGGATTAGCAGTTCCAATTTTGGAACTACTCTAAAATATCCTGCCACCCTTGTATCCGGCTCGAAGGACCATGAACAACAGCCAAATGAGGTCAAGGGGTGGCGAGTAATAAAACGCTCTTTGTATAATAAAAAAGGTTTATATTACTGAAAATGTTAAATACCGTAACACATTAGACTTGTGTAGTAGATAGGCCAAAACGCATCGATAGCGCGTTCTAATTTGACCTGTGCTGCCATCTAGTTATGTAATGGCTTCTTCCGCATAGATAGAATCATGCACAATTAACATGATAGACGTTTAACAACATGTGCTAAAATTATATGTAGGTAGTTAAATAATAATCAATTGATAAAATTAGAATTTTAATAAATTAGGTACCTATTAAGAATTTTAAAATTTGCTTGCCCATGTTTATTGTGAAACACGTGAACATAAATTACTTGTAAGAACTTTTTTAACCATGTTTGAAGCGAATAAACCATGTCATTTCATTTCATTTCATTCCTCTACTGAGTGTAGTGGCTACATGCAGGCCTTCTTTACAGCAATGAGTCTGGAAGCGGACGGTACACCGGGTTCGGTAACACTCCGAAGCAGTCACAGTCGACGCCGACTTCGCCCCTGCACAGCGGCAACGAAATGGTCGACAACACGATTTCCTCACTCGCTTCAGTAAGTTGCAGATCCTTCTTTTTGAATACTACTTGAATGACGGAACAGATGGCCCACCTGATGTTAAGCGGTAACCTCTGCCTATGAACAGTGCATTAACTCATAGGTCACGTCCGCACTAGGACGCACCCTATGTGGCATTGCACTGCGCCCGCCAACCTGAGACATAAAGATGAAAAGTCTCATGTGGCTGTAATTTCATCGGCACCCTTACCCTTCAAACCGGAACACAGCAATGCGAGCACTTCTGCTTTGCAGCAGAAATAGGTATGGTGGTAGTACTCCTCTGGACGAACTCTCACAAAAAAGCTCTACTACTACTAAAAATTCAGTATAATTTGGAAGCTAATGTATTATTTTCTAGATCGCGAGTTTGGTTAGTTAGGAGTAAACCGCTCGTATGGAGCGGGCTAGCTAAAGTTTTCTTTATTTTTCCTTAACCTATTGTGTCCCACTGCTGGGCAGAGGTCTCCCCCAAAATTTTTCAGGCTTCCCGGCCTTTGGCAGTTTCTCACTTTAGCTAAAGTTAGAAATAAATATTTCAATGCTTCAAGCCATAAAAGTGGCCGAGACGAAATAATGCGAAATGTATATTGTATGAATAAAACTTCCGAGACGGTATTGTGTGGCGGTGGTCCCAAGTTTACACTTTTTAATCAACTTCCAAAAAAGGTGGTTCTAAAAACAGTTGCTATTTCTTTGAAATATTTATGGCCTCATTACTCTTTCGTTTATAAACAGATTTGAAAAAGGTATTCTTCCAGATTGTATCCAATTCCAGTTCTGATGATGGGATACATTGAGGGAACTCTCTCAAATATTATAGGCATACATAAATCTATTTAAAAAAAACAAGTAATATCATTTGTTATGGCCGTCGAGAAAACATAAGCATTGCACTGTTCATAAGCAGAGGTTACCGCTTAACATCAGGTGGGCCATCGGCTTGTTCTGTCATTCAAGTAGAAAAAAAAATACATAAGCCTGTGTACATTATTACCGAGTGCGCTACGAAACCGGCCTGGGCCCTTATTCGCAATGACCATAGGAGATTCCTTGCCAATAACTTGTGACGTCATTATGCATTCTATACGATGATTCCCACGTAGATATCGTAACGAGCCCGCGTTATGTCACGTTTGGTCGTAGCGAATAAGGGGGCTGGTTTTTGGTGTCGCAAAGACACCATGCAGTGATGTTGATTCTATTGTCAACAAAGAAAGTGGAAAAACGTGGAGTCAGATAGTTATTGGTCCAATCTAATTTTTCCCTCCAAAATCGTCCTCGAATCTACGGGTCAAATATATTGGAATATGAAAATTTAATATTCCTTCATTGGTTCTGTATTACAGAAAGCACGATATGAACAAGTAATTAATTTTATAAAAATTAAAAAACCCTCAACGCGATGAAACGGCTGAACCAATTTTAAACCCCCCCCCCCCCTTCCTACCGTCCCCCCTATGTCAATCTCCTGGTTGTAAGCTACCTCCCCACCAATTTTCAGCCAAATCGGTTCACCCGTTATTGAGTTATAAGTGGTGTAACTAACACGACTTTGTTTTATATATATATATATATATAGATATCAGTTATCTAGTGTCCATTACACAAGCTCTGCTAGATAATATAATGTTGTGTGAACTGTTCAGTATTTATTATTTATTTATTTTATTCCAAAAACCCGTCTAAAATGACGCCAGTGCAATGGGTGTTGCCAGTTTACCTCGCCATGGCTCCCTACTGCCCCCTTATTCGCTATGTCCAAAGGTGACTTAACGCGGGTTCGTTACGATATCTGCGTGGAATCATCGTTCAAAATAAATTGTGACGTCACACGTTATTGTCAAGTAATATCCTACGTTCATAGCGAATAACCGCCCTGATGGTGCCCTGGTGGGTTACTATGAGCTCTTATTGCCATGCAGTTGATAAACTATTCAGTACAAAATATTGGTTCCGTGATGTCCGCAACTATATTTAAAGGCACAATCGCAGAGGGTCTACAGACTTCTGCGATTAAAGTTATTCAACGATGAAAAATGTCAACGATGAACCGATATTTTGTACTGAATAGTTTTTGAACTGAATGGATATAAGAGCTCATAGTAACCCCCCAGTCCACTATGACTGCTACATCATCACTTCATTGTTCAGGGGTGGTCGGTGTTTGCGTCGTCGGTCTCGAAAGCTGCTCGCTCGGCCACCGAGAACGCCGTCAAGTACGGCGGCATCGCGACGCAGAAAGTCTCCGAGATGGCCACTACTGTCACTGAAAAGGTAGGTACCTATGTTTGGAGCCTTTGGAGGTTGGATGCGTGTACCTATTTCCTAGTATAGGTAGCTGGTTCTCTATCTTTTGTAGGATCGTTATGTATGGGTCAGGCTGTGCTATCTAGCTTACTACAATAAAATCTTGACTTGTTCAGTACATTTTTTTTAACGTTGTTATACCTTTGTTTGGCCGTAATCTCGCCTGTTGGTAAGTGACGATGTGGCCGTAGATGGAACACGGCCACATCGTCACCTAGAAGGCAGCTATTCACTCTAGACTTGAAGAGACCCAGATTATAGTTTACAGGAAACACAGACGACGGTAGTGTATTCCACTCCTTAGCAGTTCGCAGTACAAAGGTAGAACTGAAACATATTATAATTTAATGCGAAAATAAGGTACTTAGGTACAAGAAATTGGGATATATAGCTAGAACGTACTTGCGCCTTCGTCCCGTTATTGAAATGTAGAGGCGGGTTTTTTTTTTTTTGATGCAGTTGACCGCCTGGGGCCATGACTGCTTTACCGGGCTTTTGGTGAGCGCAGATGGCGCTCAACCTGTAAAGTTAGGTTGGGGCAACGAGCACAAGGGCACTACTAGGTACGAACCTCGGCTTGGGCTATTGCCAGGTTGGGAGGATCGGACAGAACGCCCCGGAACATGCTTGTACCGGTTTAGGCGTAAGGTACAGAAGGTACTTAGAAGGTTCTTCGACCTCGCCGGCGAGGTCGGTGTAAGGGTGTAGTGTTGTCTCTGTCTTGACTGGATGACGTCACTACCGCATTAGCGGCAGTGATAGGGTCATCGGGATCACCGAGAACGTGTCTTGGTCTACGGAGGGACTGAGAGGCGGCTTCATTGTGTCGTCCTCCTTTTTTAGAGTTGGGTGGCGATATCTGGTGGGGTCAACTCGTCGATGCAGCGGTAAATAGTAGACCATCTTTTGGTGCCACAGTTCGCGTCATCATCATAACATACAAAGTGCCAACAAGAAAGACTGGGGCCAAGAGTTATTGACCGAGCGAGCGAGTGCTTGCAACAACTGGAAAAATTTGCTTTTCTGGTTCTGAATTTTTCTGTTTTTTTTTGTTTCCGATTGTTTGCGCATCCCCAAAGAGTGGGGAAGATTGCTGCGGCGCCATTTACCGGCCGACAGAAGCTTTTGGTACTGAATTCTAAACAAGAATTTTGAATATGAGCAAAATTGGTTATACTAAATGTATTTTTTTTTCAAGACCTCTCTGGTGAATTCTGAAACCGTGAGGGATATCGAACAGTGATGGAGTTACGGGCTTGATTTAGAAAATAATAAGTTTCGCATTCAAAATGTTGTAATTTATTTTTATGGCGAGTTTCTAAGATAAGTGTAATGGTGTTTATTCGCCAGGGGGCGCTGAAATAAAAATTGCTCGGTCGCTGAATACCTGGCCATGAGCGAGCTTCTGCGAACCAACATCGGGTGTGCAATCGTGTTGTTGTTTTTAGGTAAACAGCCGCAGCGGGTGGAACGCGCTCGGAGGCAGCACAGACACGCGCCGCGCCAGCAACAACTCGGCCGCTCCGTACCAGGCGCAGGGCTACGGCGCTATGAAGAGCTCCACATCTGAGCCCTACTCGCAGTGGTAAGGTTAGCTTATAGCATAGGCATATCCTATGTAATTAAAATTAGGAAAGATAAGCAGAGCCTCAAATGGGCTTCTTTTCGTCGTGGGTTGCACTGCACCATCGTGGGCTAAACAGAACAGAACAGAACAGAGAACAGAAATAGTTTATTTTGAACAGCAAATACACACACAATAATGGAATTCAATACAATAATAACACAAACAGAACACGTTTTTAGCTGCGTGTATAGTGCCGTCAAAAAAGGCCCGTGCTCAGCATAATGTTGCAGTAAACTGCAGCGCTGATTTTCAGCACGGACCTCGGTTGACGCACGGACACGGCACACACACTGTAAAATACATCAATATGTAATAGGATGATATAAAAATTATACAATGTAAGACGCAACTATACTCGTTTACTCGTTACAATTTTAAAACTACATATTATATCATACCAACTCGCTGGCTAGGGGAACAATCAAAAATCATGGTAAAAATCCCTTTTCCAGTGAAAAGTAATTGGCACCTACTTGTACAACAATAAATAAAAAAAAGGAAGTTTTTACAGATATATACAAAATATTACATATACAAACACCTAGTAAATAGTAGTGATTTGGATCAATTGAGCTACCTTTAGATAGCTAGCAGCGGTCTTCAGGTAGCAAACTGTTTCATATGTATTTTGTACATAGGTACCTTGTATTAGTTGTATTATTCTTTCTGTAAATAAATGTATAAACACCATGTATTTATGTGTAAATAAATGGCTAAAGACGTGACAATTGGTGAGCTCATCGCCGCCATTGCTTCCCACGACTGACTCAGCTAACGGTTTCTTCCAGTAATAACACATTCCATAATAAGCTACCAGCCAGGACAAATCTTATACCAACGAACTTTACAAACAATTCCGGGTAATCCCTTAGTCGGCTTTTACGACATCCACGGGAGGAGATGGAGGGCTCTATTCTTGCGCCTTACACACCACGGATTAAGTACAACTTTTGTAGGCTTACTATCAAGAATTTGTAAAATCTTATATAGTCCATCCAATGTTCTCACCATTGGATGGTGTCAACAAGTAAAAAGTTTAAAAAACTAAAGCCCGACTACGGTAAATGTTCCGCTTGTCGTGTCGCTCGATAGTAGCGCTTATATTGAGGCTTCTCATAATATCGCTTGTGAGACTATTTGCATATGTAATATATATAAATATAAAGACAAAACTTGAAAAAGACTCTCGAAACGGGTCGAAACTATGTCGGTGCTTACATCGATTTAACGTTACGTGAAAATTTCCCGTTTTTATAAATAATAATATATATATAAATTTAAAATGTGCACATCAACACCTCAATAGGTGTTGAAAAAAAACATGTATGGTATCAATATACCATACATGTCTTTTTTAAATCATACATTTTGGTGCCAATTTTTAAAGGCAGTGGTTACCGTTAACGACGACGAAGGCAGTGGTTACCGCTTTTAGCCCCCTTATTCGCTATAACCAAACGTAACATAACGTGGGCTCGTTACGATATCTGCGTGGAATCATTGTTTAGAATACGTTATGACGTCAATCTCCTATGTCATTACTATATTTATTTATTTATTATGTATACTTGTATATTATTATTCAACTTTGTGTTGTCCCTAGTTTTTAAATAAAATCATAAATAAATCTCCTTTGTCATAACTTCGGGTTGAGTCTACCTACTCACATCTCCATCGTCTTACCGTTTTATATCCTGTCGACATTGACATTGGCAAAATTGTGGAAACTAAAGCCACAAGTAGCCACAAACAAAAAGAAGAAGAAGAAGCTAATAAGGACCCTGATACACCACATTGCCCAATCATTGACGCAGTTAAAAAAAATAGGACGGCTTGCGAGACGCTGCGTCACGCGTCATTTTCCGTGGGCATAATTAAGTTTAAAAAAACTAAACCCAGGTTCGTATTATTGTGGCGGGGTGTGGCGTGGCGCGCCAGAACGCAATCGGTTACGCTGACGCGCCACAACACAACACAACCTACTAATGTGAATCTAGTCGTAGGTAATAAACGTAACCGATTGCGTTCTGGCGCGCCACGACACACCCCGACACAACAATATGAACCTAGCTTAGAGGTCAAAACAAAACTTCAGAGTGTACACTGTCTGTTTTCAGGAACGAGCAGACGCAGCCGTGGCAAGAGTCGGTGACTACCCGCAACCTCGACAGCCGCGACTTGTCGCGCGCCGGCGTCGACAGCCGCGACTTGTCGCGCGCCGGCGTCGCCAGCCCGCCTCTCGACGTCAAGGAGATCCGCGTGCAGAAGCAGGAGGAATCTTGGGACTGGCTCAACAACTAGCGCGCTGTGGTACGTACTCACTCACGCAGCCGACTGACTGGCTCAACAACTAGCGCGCTGTGGTACGTACTCACTCACGCAGCCGACTGACTGGCTCAACAACTAGCGCGCTGTGGTACGTACTCACTCACGCAGCCGACTGACTGGCTCAACAACTAGCGCGCTGTGGTACGTACTCACTCACGCAGCCGACTGACTGGCTCAACAACTAGCGCGCTGTGGTACGTACTCACTCACGCAGCCGACTGACTGGCTCAACAACTAGCGCGTTGTGGTACGTACTCACTCACGCAGCCGACTGACTGGCTCAACAACTAGCGCGTTGTGGTACGTACTCACTCACGCAGCTGACTGACTGGCTCAACAACTAGCGCGCTGTGGTACGTACTCACTCACGCAGCCGACTGACTGGCTCAACAGCTAGCGCGCTGTGGTACGTACTCACTCACGCAGCCGACTGACTGGCTCAACAACTAGCGCGCTGTGGTACGTACTCACTCAACAACATGCGCGCTGTGGTACGTATTCACTCAACAACTAGCGCGCTGTGGTACGTACTCACTCAACAACTAGCGCGCTGTGGTACGTACTCGCTCAACAACTAGCGCGCTGTGGTACGTACTCACTCACGCAGCCGACTGACTGGCTCAATAACTAGCGCGCTGTGGTACGTACTCACTCACGCAGCCGACTGACTGGCTCAACAACTAGCGCGCTGTGGTACGTACTCACTCACGCAGCCGACTGACTGGCTCAACAACTAGCGCGCTGTGGTACGTACTCACTCACGCAGCCGACTGACTGGCTCAACAACTAGCGCGCTGTGGTACTTACTCACTCAACAACTAGCGCGCTGTGGTACGTACTCACTCAACAACTAGCGCGCTGTGGTACGTACTCACTCACGCAGCCGACTCTGTCCGATAAATGAAAGGGCTTCATGAGCTGATTCTCAAAATATTCATCATCACTAACCACACACTCATTTTATAGAATCAGCTCATGAAGCCCTTTCATTAGATATACCACACTATAGGTATTAAATTAGTTAAATATATTTTTCAATACAAGCTTTCATGCTGATCACAATGAGCATAAACACGGCCAGTCTACTATTATCCATTGAGGAGTTCCGCTGTCTACGTTCCGTCTCCATCATCAGATCAGCTCGCTGTCACCATCATATTGTATTGTCATCGGAACTAGACAGTTATCCATCAGCTCAATCGGTTGAGGAAAATATTCGCAAATATGTTGCGCAGAGGGAAAACATAACGGACTTCACTCGATTTTACTCCCGTACCGTCGATTTGAGTATATGAAAACCTCCAAAAATAAAAATTTGTAATAATATTATGAAAAGAAATCTCATATCTTTGATAAGCCTTTGAGTATTTTTTTCTAATCTACACACAAGTTGCGACTAATATCTATATATAAAACAAAGTCGTGTTAGTTACACCACTTATAACTCAAGAACGGGTGAACCGATTTGGCTGAAAATTGGTGGGGAGGTAGCTTAGAACCAGGAGATTGGCATAGGGGGGAGGGGGGAGGGGGTTCACGGGGGGCTACCCGTGCGAAGCCGGGGCGAGTCGCTAGTAGGAAATAAAGTCCATACGGCTCAACTAGTTGATCCTCGTGGTTGAGCCTAGGGTCCGAAACGGTCCCCGCTGTTCGCGGCGGTAGTTCTGCGCTTGTAATGGTGACTTATAGAAGAAGCCCCTCGATCGATGCGATAATGTTTGACGTTTCAACTTTGTTCCAGGTGCATCGGAGGTCGAGTGGTGTTTCGAGCGAACATAAGATGGCATAGACGTCCAACTTTTTTTTTTACGATGTTAAAATGCATTACTCATGTCCATCAGCTCGGGGAGAGCTGAAGGGGTCTGTTGGGCTCTCCGTTGGCTAGCACATTCCTTCCTTCACCTTAATGCTAGTGCATCATCAAACCACTCACCATCTGACGAGTGGTTTAGAGATGCACTAACACTTGACAGGGTCACGGGGTCCAGGTTGGATTCTACCGCGGGGTCACGGGGTCCCGGTTGGATTCTACCGCGGGGTCACGGGGTCCCGGTTGGATTCTACCGCGGGGTTACGGGGTCCCGGTTGGATTCTACCGCGGGGTCATGGGGTTGACCGCGGATAGATGTCCAACCTGACCTCACTTCCGATGACAGACGGACGCATTCACACCAGCCACACCAATCTTCAACACTGGTCGCGATTTGAAGTTGCATTCTCTAAACCTAAAGCTAACTAAACGTATCGCTATCCTTTTCTTTCATATATAAAAAGCAAAGGACCGGTATTGTGACCAGCGTTGTGTAACTAGTGTACACAACATCATGCTGAGTCGGACTCCAATTTGTGACGTTGCTGCGTGGATGGCACTGAGAGACACTCTATTAATTGTAGAAGTACTTAGTTTTTGCCTTTTGTATGTATTACCTATTAATTTTTTATTTTATTTGTCGAGTGTTTTTGGTCCTATACATGTGTGCCGTTACAAATAAAGAATTTTTCTTTCTTTTTTTCTTTCTTTGTATTTTTAGCTTTAAATTTATATAATACAATCTCAAATCGCTACACCGCCTCCTGATTTTCCACCCCAAGTGGCAGCATTAGCCACATCAATTCTCGCAGACCATTATTTTGAGAATGTACACTTGAACAAAACCAAAACTTGTATTTGTGGACAATACATTCTACGGATTCAATTCATTACGACGACCTCTGTGGCGCGGCTGGCGACGGTTCGCCTGCGACGCAGGAGTTTGCGGGTTCGATTCCCGCCTCGGAACAAATATTTGTGCGATCTGCAGATATTAGTTCAGGGTGTTCTGTGTGTTTTCTATGTATAATAAAAAGTTTATATCTATGTAATGTATTGTATTAAGTATATCAGTTTTTGTACACATAACACAAGCTCTGGCTTAGCTTGGGGCTAGATAATGTTGTGTGAACTTGTCAAGCATTATTTATTTATTTATTTTATTATAAAAAAAAACGTCTTTATGTATTGGACAACCAAGTGCCTTGAGATGTGTCTCCTGTGAATATTTCTTCGAAGCAATCCGCACGATCATCGAAACAAAAATAATTTGTTGACGACCTATGTGGCGCGGCGGGTGAAGGTTCGCCTGCGACGCACGAGGTTGCGGGTTCGATTCCCCCCTCTGAACAAATATTTGTGCCATCTGCAGATATTTGTTCAGGGTGTTCTGGGTATTTTTTTATTAAGTATATCAGTTATCTAGTACCCATAACACAAGCTCTGCTTAGCTTGGCGCTAGATAATGTTGTGTTAACAGTCCAGCATTTTTTTTTCACACACAAGCTCCCCGCATTAAGCATTAAGCATTAAGCCCCCCCCCCCCCCCCCCACTAACGCGGCTAATGTTTTCCGTCCACATCGGAAGACACACATAAAGAAGTCCACTGCTGGACATAGACCCTACGACCTCTATAACGTCTTTGGTTCATCGAAAGGGGGCATTCCTATTTGCGTCGTCCGGATTGTGATCGCCTCTCGAGAACCTTTCTATACACCAAATACCATCAAAATGTGCTAAAGCTGTCTCCCCCATCACCGCCCCCTCCCCCCCTATGTTACTCGTTGATAATTTAGCCATATATCGGTGAAAGAATTTTTAAAATCGGTTCAGTAGGTTTTGTATTTCTCCATTACATAGTCACAGGAGACACGACTTCTTATATTCATGACGGTAAGTGTCAAAAAGTGACATCACTGACAGTGATGTCACTTTTTGACAAGGCGAGTTCGCATTCCGCTCAGTCTGTTAAGGTGGATGGATGCTCACGCTTCCGGCGCGAAATTAATTTTTTTGGTGTTTTTTGCCCATTACAGCTCATCAACACTTCTTCAGATAGCGAAAGTTGAGTTCGCGAGGACTAGGAGACCTAACACACATGTTTTAATTGATAGTATCTCATAAATATCATCAGTTTAGCTATGATACCCACACATGATAAACACATTTTTGCAGTGTTTTTTTTTGTTTAGTGGTATCGTAGCTGTACTGATGATATTTATGAGATACTATCAATTAAAACATGTGTGTTAAGTCTCCTAGTCCTCGCGAACTCAACTTTCGCTATCTGAAGAAGTGTTGATGAGATGTAATCGGCAAAAAACACTAAAAAATGAATCTCGCGCCGCAAGCATTCACCTTAAGAGGCTGTCAAGAATCAAATAGGCTTCTCTACGTATATTTAGCAAAATATACACAATTAATGACAATAAAAAACTTCACCTTATTTCCAAGGGCATGATAGAGCCATGAATGTAGTAGTACATGGATTGAGTGTTCCTTCTTACTCCTATCCTAGAAGATAGCTTGCTATCCTATGTTAGAGAGAAACAAATATATTGTCACACGACAGTCGTTTTTCCGTTCTGTACCTTGAATTTTGGTATCATGCATATACATCTCCCTAGATTGTTACCATGAATGTACTAGTAATTTGACATTTGGCCTGGTACGACTTACACAAATAAGAACAGATCGATATATGCTTGTCTCATTCCAACACATGAATACATTCATATAAAAGAATGAGACTGGTATAATCGATACTGTTTCGGTTTTAGCCTTAGTTCCATGCTTTAGTTCTTATTCCGAGGATAGAGCCTAAAACACGATTCCGAGAAATTTACTCGTTTAAAAAAAAACGTGAACTAACCTCTGCAATGCGCTTATAACGTAAATATCTCTGTTACTTATCAACGCATTGATAAAATTAATATGGGTAACAAATAATATTATTTAAGAGAGCATAGTAGATTTATATTTTAGAATTGCGCAGCAAATAATTCATTAAATTAAAAAAAACGTGATTTTTGTTCCCTTTCCATTGAGCTATTATGTCACTTTCTAACTTACCTGAACTTTACTGAGTTAGTAAGTGACGGCATGCCTTTTAACATGTTGCAACTGCAGTAATCATTGTAATAAATAAGTTATTGAAAGAAAGAAAGAAAGAAAATTTATTTATTTTACCACACGCACAACACACACATAAAACAAGAAGACAAAAACAAAAATCTACTAAGTATAGGTATAGGTACTACAAGATCTTAGAGAATTGAAAACAAAAATAAATAAAAACTGTTATAAACTTTGGTAAGATGATAGGTTGTGTGTGTTGTGTGCGGTCAAACAGGTCCCTGTCTCAGGATATGCTGCACCGGACCTTGGTTAGGGTGCCTCCTATTTGCCGTATATGTCTCAAACGCCAACGTCTTGAGAAATAAGTCCTTCAAGTTCCAAATGCAGGGTTTAACTTTGTAAGCATACCAACAAGAATAAAATGTCATCGAATGCTTTGCGAAACTTGGGGAGGTTCCCACCCTTTTTTTTTTTGAGTAGAGAAAAATGCCTTCGCGTTTCCCGTCCGCCACGGTGGTGACGGAAGGGGGTATGTGGGGCTTGAACCCACTAAAAAACCCTCCGGTGAACAGTCCTCCGCCAAGTTGGGGCAAAATGGGGTCGCGCTAGCATTCACCATATTGCCATGGCGGCAGGCCCAACAAAACCGAGCCTTGGCACCTGTGGAGGGTTGGTTTTTACACCTAAGCCATCCTCCAGCCACTTGGGGACCGTGCAAGCCAGTAGAGACTCCCCCGACTCTCCACCAAGTCCCCCGACTCTCCACCAGGGGAGGTTCCCTCCCACCCTATGCCAACACCAGGCTGAAATCTTCATACAAAAAAAAACGCCTCGCGCCGCTCGAAAAAGTGTTTTTTATTGAATATCTCGTAAAATATAGATAATTTTACAAAACCCCTCGGCTTTGTTGTATTTTTTTTTTAATCTAATTTTTTAACCTTTAATATGCACCATTTTAATAAACAATCGAATCTAGGCAAAATATAGACATAACTTTGGGATTTTTTTCTATCGAGATTATATTGTCCTATCGTGTTTCTAGTACAGTGATCCCTCGGAATTATAATGTAGTATCCATACATATTTTAAATTTGAATATTGTACTTGTTTTAGTTTATTAAAAATCTAATCTAAGATTAGGAATTTTGCGGCATTCCTTAAGCTGAGCACCGCTATAGATCTTCTCTCCGCCAGCTTCGCTTTAGCTTCAGTGTAGGGACACACCAGGCTGACATCAGTGGCGTGGTGTGTACCCCACACTATAGGATAGAGTGGTAATTTCATCAGTTGGTATCAGAGTAACGGCTGTGCGAAATGCCAACCTATAATTCGGGCTGCTTCAAAATTCTAAAGTACCTACAATAATCATTCCATATTTTGTGATATTCTTTCGTTTTTTTTTTTTAATGCTATTTGGGTGGCTGATCTAGCAGATGGTGTCACAATTAGGGCTATCAACTTTTCTCATCAAATATTTGAAGCTATTTAATGGCATATGTCCGGAGTGTAGTCTATGGGCGACTATGATAAATTTCCTATTAAATGTATTTAATTTAATGTAATGTTGTACTTTTTCTTCTTTTTTTTTTATTCTATTGAATGACGGAACAAGCAGATGGCCCACCTGATGTTAAGCGGTAACCTCTACCTATGAACAGTGCATTACCTCATAGGACACGATCACCTAGGACGCACCCTATGTGGCATTGCAATGCGCCCGACACCCTGAGACATAAAGATGAAAAGTCTCATGTGCCTGTAATTTCACCGGCACCCTTACCCTTCAAACCGGAACACAGCAATGCGAGCACTACTGCTTTGCGGCAGAAATAGGTATAGTGGTAGTATTACCCCGGAAGAACTCTTTCACAAAAAAGTTCGACTACTACTACATTTCTAGTGCTAAGGCGTGCTTGTCAGGCGTTGATGGTCGCACGTGAGAATGTGGGGGCCCACATACGTGAGTAAATCATCGTCTACTTGCGGCCAAGGTTGCATTGAATTATTTTCAACATGAAGCGTTTTACTATCATGCCTCCCAGTGGTGGCATACATAGTCCTGATCCCACACTAGGATTCCCTGCGTCGTGGGTATCAGAAACTACGAGAACCATGGTACCATAAACACCCAGACCTGGAATAAATATTTGCAGATCATACAAACATTTGTCCCGCAGCGGCAATCGAACCCGCAATCTTTCGCATCCCACCCGGCTACTCGCCCGACGCGCTACAGGCAAAATTCTTGATTTTATAGTAAAATTCCCTTTGTGATAGCACGACAGATATGAATTTTCACATTAACATTGCCAGCCTAGGTCGGCAAGGCAGATTTATCTCCAAGAAGGTCCTTGAAAAAATGTATGAAGTTCCAAACATGTTTGAGAAAAGAGAATTTTCACGATCATGCTTGAATGTTCATACATTTTTCGAGAACCCTCGTTGTAAATCGACCTGGCCGGAAATGTTACTATGAAAATCCATATGTGTCGATCACAAAGGAAAGAACATGGGCAACTCCCCATACATTGTTTAACCCAACTTTTTTAACTAACACGTACAGTTGAGATACTTTTGGTTATTGATAATATATGTTAAGATAATGAAAAAGCTAATTTAATTTCTTGCGTAGAAGTTGTGGGAAAGTAATGAAGCTTGTTGCGTTTTGTTTCACGCAAATGCAATCAGCTGATTTATCTAATTATTTAGAAATACAACTTTTGCTTCCCAACTTTAAAAAATATGCAAGTTCTTTAGAAAAATTGGACAAAAAACAACATTTAGAACCGTAGTAACTACTTTCATGAAGGGTCCCTGGTTCATTTATTTTTGACCTGGGTCACCGGTTGCCCACCTACTTTGACTATGAAAATCAAGAAGTCTGCCTGTTGTCTGTCACCACTGAAAGGCAGGAGTATAAAAGCTGCATGAATGCATACATGAGCTGCTTCCAGTGGCGTAACAATAGGGTGGCAGGGCTGACAAAATGCCACGGGCCCCCGACCCAAGAGGGCCCCGGCCCAAGAGGCCGCGAGCTCTAAAATATTTTTTTACATTGTACCTGAGTATTTTATTTTATTTGAAAAGTATATTTTTATAAGTTCTGCTTAAAATCCAAAGAAGAAAACATTTTTTTTTTAAATTTTCGAATTTGCCACGTCCACCCACAGGCCCAAAACTATTTGTTTTTGAAATTTTCGAATTTGCCACGGGCCCCAGATGGTATAGATACGCCACTGGCTGCTTCAAAAAAAAAGAAAGAGTCCTTTAGGGCTTGCAACGCATTGGCAATACCTTGTTTGCAATGCTGTTGCAGATGTCAATAGGCGACGGTAACCGCTTACCATCAGGCGGGCCGTAAGCCAGTTTGTAGAGCCAAAATATTTAAAAAAAAAATGCTGGGAATAATCCTATGCTACCTTGTCCGCAACTAGGCGATGACAAACTCACGTTTTGTTGCATGCCTCGCCAGTATTGTATTACAAAGATTGTGATTGTTACACAGTTTTACCTCGCTATGTTTCAGAAGCAATGATAATAATTCAGGTCACCTGGGAAATGTACAATAAAATTATATCTAAAACATAAGCCCATACAAATTTATACCTCAGAGACTACAGGTCTAGCGCATACTGAGTCAGTCCCTGAGGTATGGAGCGGTACGGGAGGGGTGTTTTCGTCTCTCAAATTATCAGATGACATGTGACATAGTGTAACGAAAACACCCCTCCCGTACCGCTCCCATACCTCAGGGACTGACTCAGGTAAGCGCTAGATCTGTAGTAGATATATTTTATATTTACAAGTAATTAATTTTGTAAAAATTAAAAAAACCCTCACCACAATGAAACGGCTGAACTAATTTTGATCAAACATAGCTAAGAACACACCGGGCAAATTCACGTCTCAAACAAAAAAAATCGGTTCAGCCGTTCAGGAGGCCAATTCTCGGATTGTAGAGATTATCTCTAAATTAGAGAAGCATGAATGTCTACAAAAAATGTCACAAAAATGTCACAATAACCATCAAATCGTATTAGATTTGAATGATTTTGGTCGACTTATGTCTATTGTGACATTATGAGAATAGCAAATTATGATTATATTCGACATTCGCCATCTTTTTTCGACATATGTCTAATTCGACTTAATCTCTAAAGCACGAGAATTGCCATCCAGGAGCTAATATGCCACAGACAGACACACACACACACACAGAGACACGTCAAACTTATAACACCCCGTCGTTTTTGCGACGGGGGTTTAAAACTATCATATAACTTGGAATGCAATGCGCGTTATGTTCATTTTATTATCAAAAAGCAAAATTTAAAGTACGTCGTATAACCAGCGCAGATAAGGAAAATAATCTAAAATGGTTAAGGTATTTTTTTTACTCCTGGTGGGTTACTATGAGCTCTTATTGCCATGCAGTTGATAAACTATTCAGTACAAAATATTGGTTCCGTGATGTCCGCAACTATATTTAAAGGCACAATCGCAGAGGGTCTACAGACTTCTGCGATTAAAGTTATTCAACGATGAAAAATGTCAACGATGAACCGATATTTTGTACTGAATAGTTTTTGAACTGAATGGATATAAGAGCTCATAGTAACCCCCCTGACATACCGGAACGGGTATAAATACGTTTAGAGTGAGAGGTTGCGTTAGTGTGCAAACGCATGTTCCCATTTATCTCCTTGCTTGACTAAAATAGACCAGTTAAGAGTTTTTGACAGTGGATTTTGAGTGAGCGCCATCTATAGACCAAGTTGGAACTACTTTTTTTTTATCAGGAATGAAAAGCCCAAAATGGCGGATCGTGACAGCTCAATTAATTGTGGCCTAATTACTAATTGCAGCCATCATACAATTAAAGAATCTTGATCTTGGTGAAATGGTCTTGTATCTTGTCCTACCTTTATAATGCGAACTGCTAAGGAGTTGGATACACTACCGCCGTCTGTCTTTCCTGAAAACTATAATCTGGGTCTCTTCAAGGTTAGAGTGAATAGGTGCCTTCTAGACCTTTGTGCTCCATCTTCGGCCACATCGTCACTTACCAGCAGGTGAGATCGTGGTCAAACAAAGGTCTAATTTTTTTTTTTTTTAATCTATGTAGATTTGTCAATATTTAAAACTGGAAAAATTTAGTCCAGTACCTAATTGAACGCAGCTCTTTGCCAATTTAACTTTTTGCCATTTTATTACAAAGTATGTTACTCTAGGGCAGGGTAGGCCAACCTTTGTGCATCAACGTGCCATTTTTTCTGAAAAATGTTTAATGGGGTCATTGGCGTGCCATCAAATAATTTTGACTTTCTGATTATTTGGAAAACAATAATAATAAATACTATCTATCAAAACTCTTTATTCCTTCAATAAAGAGTTCAATAGTGCAACTCAGAATCCAACGATACCGGGTTCGATCCTAGGCTCCGCACCAATGACTTTTCTAAGTTATGTGCGGATTTCCATCGCTCTGTGCTTCGGAGGGCACGTTAAGCTGTCGGTCCCGGCTGTTATTGATTAATAGCAGTCGATAAGCCATGTCAGAGGCCCTCGGGCGGCTTGACAAACTCTGACACCAGAGGCCAGCACTACCTCATACGAAACAACAACATTCCTTCTCTTTCTTCTTTATTTGAACACTCCGTCGCGTAGGATCACTCGCGTTCGATCCTACTTAAATACTACAAAATACCTACTACTTAACACATTTTTTACACATGTTTTATGATCGGCGACGTGCCCAAAATATTGTGTCGCGTGCCATCAATGGCACGCGTGCCATTGGTTCGCCTACCCTGATCTAGGGGCTTGTAAACGGGTAATATTTTTACTGCAATACGTGGCCGACAACTATTGGTCTTTCTCTTACATGTGAGTAGGAGAGGGACACCAATAGTCGCCGGCCACATATTGCAGTGAAAATATGGGCCGTTTTGAAGCCCTTACACTGTATTATCATTATTCTGAACTGAATTATATTCTTTTGTGCTGAACGTACATCACAAAACTGTCGTTATTAACGATCCCATTGATTAACTACGCGGGTTATATAAGATTTGTCCTGGCTGCTAGCTTATTAAGGAATGTGTTATTACAGAAAGAAAGCGTTTGTGTAAGTCCCTTCTCCCATTACGATACGCACAGGCGATTCAATTATCCTGCAAGTCTCGGAGACTAGTCGCCGCCAAGTATCTCTAGTGTGCTAGTGTGCGAGCCTGCATTCAAATGTATGTGAGATACTTGGCGGCGACTAGTCTCCGTTACTTGCTGATACCTTCAGGATACTTGAATCGCCTGTGCGTATCGTAATGGGAGAATTGAATAAATGTTAGTTATTACAAATTGTATACATGTATAAGCCGTAAGTTAGTACTTAACTACCTTCTAAGAAAGGTTGCTGTCACGGATGATCAAAGGCGTTTATTCCCGCCCGGGTATTCTGCGTTTTGAAACTCGCGGTAGAGGGTGAGTATAGGGTTCAACAACGGGGCCTGTTTTATAGCGGGAGCCATTTCCAACGGGCAGTATTATATTTATAATAATATATATATAATTTATATAAAAATAAGTCGGGTTTTCCTTCCTGACGCTATAACTCCAGAACGCACGAACCGATTTCCACGGTTTTGCATTCGTTGGAAAGGTCTCGGGCTCCGTGAGGTTTATACTTTTTTTTTTTTTTTATTCTCAAGTCGTTTTAGTTACACCACTTATAACTCAAGAATGGGTGAACCGATTTGGCTGAAAATTGGTAGGGAGGTAGCTTAGAACCAGGAGATAGGACATAGTGGGAGGGGTAGGACGGGGGGGGGGGGGGGTTCACCGGGGGCTACCCGTGCGAAGCCGGGGCGAGTCGCTAGTAATTTATATATTAGACAAAGCATTTAATAATTAAATCTGTGTACATTTCAACAATAACTCCTCAACTAGAACTTTGTATGGAGTGACTCCTGATTTAGGAGTCAGTTCCTTCCCACTTAGTTTTACTATAAAATGGTTATGCATAGCTATGTTTCTAGTTTATATTTATGTATATTGTTTTTGTTATGTTAGCATAATTGGTTCATGTAATTTTATTTTAATAAATATTATTTTAAGGGCAACTGATGTTTTTGATTTGAGGATGTTTTATCATTAGTTGCTTACGTCAGTTACTTCTGAGCGGCACAATTTTGTTTTTTTTGTTTTTTTATATACTACTGAATGACGGAACAAGCTGATGGCCCACCTGATGTTAAGTTACTATGAACAGTGCATTACCTCATAGGTCACGTCCACCTAGGACGCGCCCTATATGACATTGCACTGCGCCCGCCACCCTGAGACATAAGGATGAAAAGTCTCATGTGTCTGTTATTTCACGGGAAACCTCTGAACCTCATCTCTTCCCGGGTTCAAGTGAGTAATAGCGCTATCACTCTCTTGAAGTTCTAGTTTCCTTGATAGACTCCCATTCATATTTTAGGACCCATAATCTACTAGGAGATACTACGCACTATCATGTATTGTAGTATATCGTTGTTCCTATAGCCAGACGAGCCAGATATTCGTCGGACGTCCGAGCGTTCAAGTTCACCCAAGGTCACGTCTGCGACTTATTGCTCATAGTTTGCACGCGCTAGACCAGCCCCCCTATTGTCTAACGAACCGATAATCGCTTTCGATTACGATTTCGCAATACATTGCACCGTAAACTTTAGTATTTTTTCAAGATCAGAAATATTCAAAACATACAGCGCAATGTACTGTAAAATTTTAATCGAAAGCGATTACCACTTTTGGACAATAGCCCCCCAGATATGGCATAACATTCTTCTTCTTCTTTTTTTTTTTGGCGTGTTCAGCGGACCTGTTCTGGCATTGTTTACCGACGCTATAGGGAAGCGTTTTCGCATGTTCGCCTAATAAATGTTCCGAGTTCCTAATTTAAAAATTACTATTAACGTTGCGTTAGGTCGACTGAAAGAACGCGGCAAAGTTTTCAAATTCTTCAAGGTGTGAGCGAATTGACGTAATACAGATAGAGCTAGCTAGTTTTATTTGCAACTTGAAATCCTTGAATATCTTCTGGTGATATGGAAAGTAGTGCGGCTGGAACGTCTAAGAGCGATAGTAACTATCGATGTTCATTGCAGTTGGATTCATACCTCGCAGATTTCAGATTATGAACCTGTTTCTTCTGGGCGCTCTTAGACGTTCCAGCCGCACTACTTTCCATATCACCAGAAGATATTCAAGGATTTCAAGTTGTCGACCTCTGTGGCGCGGCGGGCGAAAGTTCGCTTGCGACGCAGGAGGTTGCGGGTTCGATTCCCGCCTCGGAACAAATATTTGTGCGATCCGCAGATATTTGTTCAGGGTGTTCTGGGTATTTTCTATGTATAATAAAAAATATCTATCTATGTAATATATTGTATTAAGTATATCACTTGTCTAGTACCCATAACACAAGCTCTGCTTAGCTTGGGGCTAGATAATGTTGTGTGAACTGTCCAGAAAAAAATATTTTATTTATTTATTTATAGACACATACATACACGCCTTTTTCCCCGAAGGAGTAGGCTTATCCTCAAAAGATTATGAATTATGAAGATTATGTATTTATCGTTTCTACGTAGAAACGATAAATACATACAAAAAAATTGTTTCAAAGAAAATGTTGAATACTAAATCAAAATGGGTAACAAGGTATAACTCTTAAAATTGCATACATTGTGTGCCACCGTCCGGAAACGCATTATAATTAATATACTTAAATAAGTTTTATGTGAAAAAAATATTTTCAATACAAGCTTTTATAAAATTAGTGATCGCAACCGTGTGCTGATCAAAATGAGCCTAAACAAAGCCAGTCTCGTATTATCCATCGAGGAGTTCCGTTGTCCACCTTCCGTCTCCATCATCAGATAAACTCGCTGTCACCATCATATTGTATTGTCATCGGAACTTGACAGGTATCAATGATTAAATAATAGTACCTACACAGCTATGCCAAATTTCGATTGAGGATATCTGCTTTAAGACGAGCGTGAATGGGACAGTGGGAAGGGGAAGACCTCGGCGAACATATGCAGACCAGATCGGAGACGTTCTGGAAAAAGGCCAGGTCAAGAGTACCCTTAACCGACGAGCATGTATGAAGAATGTGATGAGAGTGAATGAAGCAAAAGAGGTGTGTCAGGATCGTAGCAAGTGGAAATCCGTGGTCTCTGCCTACCCCTCCGGGAAACAGGCGTGAGTTTATGTATGTATGTATGTACCTATGTATGTCTGCTTTAAAATTCAGTTGCAAGATTCCACCCAGACAGACATACGTACTTACATTGCAAGTTAAATAAAAGCTTGTAAAATATACGTATCATATTTTTTTGGTACCTACCTCTTTTATTTGTCTTTGGTTGATGTCGACTGCTGGACAATAGGAGGCTCACCCTTAGAATGCCACGACGAATGGTCTTTAGCCGCCTCTATCCACCAACTTCATGCGTACTTCACGATGTCATTGGTCCATCGAGTTGGTCCACTCTACACAGCGTTGTCTAAGGGGCAAGCCAGACAGAAAAGACGCAAGATGCGGACGCAGCGCAAACGAAACACGGGCGTGTCTTTTAAATTATATAGAAGAGACGGGGTGCGGACACGATAACTGCGAGCCGAGTAGACCCGGCAGGCATGGCGCCCCGCGCCCATCATCACCCCCGTCGCGTCGTATCCGTGCTCCGTCTCTCTTGTGTGTTTAACAAAGGGCGCAGACGTAAACGAAACGTAGACGTGAATAGGTGCCTTCTAGACCTTCGTGCTCCAACGTCGGCCGCATCGTCACTTACCAACAAGGACATCGTGGTCAATCGAGGGTCTATGATAGTTACAAAAAAACGCTTCACTTCCACGCTCGCCCCGTCTCTTCTGTATGTTTTGCTTCGCGACGCTTCTATACATTTTTTATGAAAGTAATACATCAAAGGGGCGCGTGGGCGTCGCGTCCGCTACGCGTCCACATCTTACGTGTCTTCTGCCTGGCTTGCCCTTATTTTGTGTTTGCCACTAAACCTTTCTTCCCCGACGGTTGTTCTGCGAGCTATACCTACGGCTGCTCGTTGCCACTTCATCTTGCTATTCTGTGAGCTATATATCTTCTCTCCATTTCTCTTCTTCGCTTTGATCGTGGTTCTTCTTCACATTTCCTCGTCGTCATAATTATGTGCAAACCAAACTGCAGGATAACTTAATCATACCTAGTTATATCGGCCGTTGGTAGGTGTTCTACATAATTCACATTAAATTGTATTTATTAATTTACAGATCTGCTGCAAATGTATATATAAAACTATATACAATGCAAAACTCATTATTCTTGAGATAGCAAATGATATCAAGATGTTGCAAGTCAAACTGGATGCATTGCAAAGCGCAGCAGACAAAAAATGTTCAAAGACTAAGGCTGCGTTTCCATTGACGCGGAGTTGGGCGGAGCGGAGCTTAGCGGTGCATGAATTGACCAATCACTATGCTCGAAATCTCTGCTCCGCTTCAATGGAAATAGCACGAGCGGAGCTGAACGGATATTCATATAATATAAGCGAGGTGATGCGGAGCGGAGGACAGCGGAGCGGTGCGTAGCGAGGTGATGCGGAGCGGAGGACAGCGGAGCGGTGCGTAGCGAGGTGATGCGGAGCGGAGGACAGCGGGGCGGTGCGTGATTCGTTATCTTCGTCGTCAAGTAAGGAAAGATATAAAAGGATTGCTTTTTTCTTTTTAAGCGACAACATGACATATGCTCTTTCTGAAAGATGGAGACAAACTGAGCTCAAAATTGCGCAATTCCAAAGTTAGCTCCACTCCGCTCCGCTCCTCTCCTCTCCGCTCCTCTCCTCTCTGCTTCAGTGGAAACACTTACCACTTTTCACCGCTATTCTCCGCTCATCTCCGCACAGCTCCGCGTCAATGGAAACGCAGCCTAAGGCTGGTAATAAGCGGAGAGCCGACTATAAGTCGTAACTTCGTTATTAATAAATAAATAAATAATGCTGGACAGTTCACACAACAAACAATATTTATAAATAATAATAATAATTAATTTAATAAAATATTAAGATGTTGGTATGCTTGTTTCACATAGTCTTGCAATAGTCAAATGAGGAGGTCTACCTACACCTACTTAATTTAAATTTTTATTCCCTATTCGCTAATCTGTTTCAGTCACAGAATATTGAATAGTTAGATAGCTATTCCTCGCAGGAGCGAATACATTCGAATTAAAAAAAAACAAATGATTATACACTGACTGAAGACGGACATTAGAGATTGTACACTTAGTAAACACGATAAGGGTAGAGATTACCTCACGATATTTCAAAAAACGCTGTACGAGCCTCCTTCGCACTATACCTACTAACCGTCCAACTATGTACCTACACACATACATACAGCGCTTAGAGCATTGCAGGCCTCCGTTCCGTGTTGCTCGATAATGCAGCGTGGTTTGTAGGGAGTTAGGGACGTGTCTACGTACGGACTAGTCGCGAGCGGGACGGAACAGTCAAATAAAACACGAATGTAACAAAAGCTATGCTCGGTTACTGTTTTATTAGCATTGTAAAGGCAAAAACATTGAGATAAATAGCGGCTCCAGTTATAGAGAAGCCGCTGTACATCGAGATTATCGTAAATCACTAATCAGGGCAGTTCGCTGCATCCAGAACCTTTGGTTTAGCTGAACGGCCCATTTATTTGTTGGTGTACCTAAGTAATTCGGCACAGAATTACAGCTAAATTATCCTATAGAGAAATCTCAAGAATTGAATAGGACTCCTATTCAATAAAGTATTCTATGTGAATGTTTTTGAGGCCGAAGTTGACCCTAGTTTCGGAGGAAATTAAATTTCTAAGCTATTTAATAAGGCAGCGTTTTATAAACACCGTTTCATCCGCGTCTTTCTTCGAACGGGTGCCATATCAGTCGCGTCTCACGCCGCTTCGCGCGCAGAGAACATTGTGCTCCTCCAAGTTAGCATACCAAATATTATTAAATATTATCTAGGTAATAGTAATACTCACTGTAGGAAAGACTAGTGAAGAAATCATATCAGGTATCGAACCCAGGGATGCCACAGCTCGGCAGGCAGCCAGAAACTTCCCGCGAATAAGATGGTTCCGAGAATAATCATCTTATTCAGAATGGCATACCTCGAAAAGAAGTACATGAAAGTCAGGTTTACCAAAATAATGAGAAATACAACAAGGAGCAGGTACAGGGTTATAAGAGGGGTGATGAATTGAAAGATGCGGATGCGAAACTGGGGCCCAGGACACATCGTGAACACTTTTGATATGTATCTAAGGGGAGAGCAAGATCTGGGGTCTCTCAGGCCATCTTGAAGGCCTCAAGGATGTGTGCGAAGTGGTCTGGCAGAGTCTCCTTGTTCCTGTCGCCAGTAAGGAGAGCTTGTACGGCAGCCTCGGTCTCTTCGCGGAGCCGGCGACTGGCCTCCTCGTCGGATAGCTCGGGCGGCGGTGGCAAAGGCCCGCGCTGGAACTCGGCTGCGTTCGGGTTCTTGGCGCGACGCTTCTCGCGGAACTCCGCCGCCTTCTTCTTGAAGGCTTCCAGGCGCTCGGTCTGAAGATAGCTCGTGTTAGTTTTATTACATAGTTTATAACTACTTCTTGGAACATATTCAACGTAAGTAGGTGCATGAAATTGCCGAATGCATAGGCATTCGGCAATTTCATGCATTTCGGCACAGTATAGACTGTGATATGCCTAGTTGAGAATCTGTCCAGTTGCGAATCTGTCCACTTGCTACGGAGGCCTAATGACGGCCTCTGTGGCGCGGCGGGCGAAGGTTCGCCTGCGACGCAGGAGGTTGCGGCTTGGATTCCCGCCTCGGAGCAAATATTGGTATGATCTGCAGATATTTGTTCAGGGTGTTCTGGGTATTTTCTATATGTGTAATGCATTGTATTAAGTATATCAGTAATCTAGTACCCATAACATAAGCTCTAATTAGCTTGGAGCTAGATAATGTTGTGTGAACTGTCCAGCATTATTTACCTATTTATTTTATTTATTTATATAATAGGTATGACCGTATAGATTATATGGTCTGTATTCTAGCCCTACAGACCGCCTCAGTACTGCGATGGGTTTTTTTCCCGTCTTGTGTTTCTTTGACTTCTAGTTTATTCACTATCGCCAATATAAATAAATAAATAAATAAATAAATAAATAAATAAATAAATAAATAAATAAATAAATAAATAAATATATAGGTAAACAAGATGTGTTTGATGGGAAAAGCGAACATACAAAAACCGCAGAACAAAAATGGTTCCCTACTTTGTGTAATGACTTTTTACAAGGTTTTATTTAACTTGCAATGTATGTCCAGGTGGAATTTTGCAAGTGAATTTTAAAGCAGTTATCTTCAACCGATTGAAATGATATTTTGCATACCTGTCAAGTTCCGATGACAATGCAATATTATGGTGACAGCGAGCTGATCGGATGATGGAGATGGAAGGTGGACAACGGAACTCCTCGAGGGATAATAGTAGACTGGCCGTGTTTAGGCTCATTGTGATCAGCACACGGTTACGATCACTAATTTTATAAAAGCTTGTATTGAAAAATACACTTTTCACAAAAAACTTATAACATAATATTCCGGACAGACACCCCTTTATAGCAGAACGTCATGAAAGTCAGGTTTACCAAAATAATGAGAAATACAACATAACACACAACAAACCTGACTTTCATGTACTTCTGAGAAATATAGTAAGTAGGTATGTATCTTACGAAGTTGGTGGGATCCTCCTTGCCCTGAAACCTGTCGACGATGCCGTTGACCGTGTTGGCGAAGTGGTCGAGCGCTGACGTGATGAGTACGTGTTGGCTTTGCTGCTTCACGATCTCCTTCTTCAGCATCGGCTCCAGGATCTTGATCGCTTCTGTGTATGTCAACGCGAGCTTAGCCTCTGGAAGACAAGTTAATAATTTTGTAAAAAATACATAAACCCTCAACGCAATGAAACGGCTGAACTAATGTTGATCAAACATAGCTAAGAACACTCCCGACAAATAAACCTTTCCATCAAAAAATAACTTAATCGGATCATCTGTTCGGGAGCTACGATGGGACAGACAGACACACACACACACAGATACGACAAACTTATAACACCCCGTCGATTTTGCATCGGGGGTTAAAAACGTTTCGATTTAAATTTGCATTGGCTAGCTGACAGGATAGCACATATAGTTATCAGAGGGCTGAGTCCGAGTTTGCACACACCATCGTAAATTCGTAACGATGAACGTGACGACGATCATACGTGTATTGCTTAGTAACTAGCCATTAATCTGTGACGTTTTTGGCACAGATTAATAGCTAGTTATTATGTTATACACGTAAGATCGTCGTCACGTTCATCGTTACGATGGTGTGTGCAAACTCGGACTTGCCCCTCTGTGCTTATAGTTAGCAGCTGTACCTACCTACCTACCTACTACATTCTCAGCGCATAACATATTTTATCTACACTCAAATCGAAAAATTCGAATTACGAATTCAAAGACGGTTCTATACAGACGCAATTTATAGACGCATATACATAAAATTAAGAATAAAACTCATTATAGTACCGCCAACTGTATCATAAAACTCATTATAGTACCGCTATCTTTTTTTAAATTAATTCATTAAACTAGTCTATGGTTATAGCCTGAATATGAAAAAAAGGCGCACACATTCGCAGTTCTAACTGTGCAAAAATGGCCGTACGCATGCGTAGTTTGAACTTAATTTCCCGCGCTTCCCATACATTTTTTTGCCGATCGTGTTTTTGTATTCTACTTTGTTTAATTTCAATTTTTCCTATGAGTGAAGATAAAGGACTTGTAGATAAGATTCGTTGGTATAAGATTTGTCCTGGCTGGTAGCTTATTATGGAATGTGTTATTACTGGAAGAAAGCGTTAGCTGAGTCAGTCGTGGGAAGCAATGGCGGCGATGAGCTCACCACTTGTCACGTCTATATTCCACGATGGTGCAACCCACAGTGAAAAGAGGCCTATTGTGGCTCTGCCTACCCCTTCGGGGAAAAAGGCGTGTGTCTATGCATGTATGTATGTATGAAGATAAAGTAGTGTATGAAACTGCATATAACTTAGGTGTTAAAACACTCGAGTCAACCTATTATCGTATTCCGCTTCGCCTCATGCGATAAACAGACTCTCGTGTTTTAATACCCCTTCTTATATGACAGTTGCATAAACTACTATTATAAGTAGTTTAATATTATTTAGTTGTTGATGAAATTGTCTTCAGGGAAATGTTATTTCATCGAGTCGATTCGTCTTGCGCTACTAAATAAAACCAGCCAAGTGCGAGTCGGACTCGCGCACGAAGGGCTCCAAACCGTTAGGTATCTATGTATAAAAACGGCAAAAAAATCACGTTTGTTGTATGGAAGCCCCCTTAAATATTTGTTTTGTTTTTGAGTATTTGTTGTTATAGCGGCAACAGAAATACATCATCTGTGAAAATTCCAACTGTCTAACTATACAGCTTGGTGACAGACGGACGAACAGCGGAGTCTTAGTAATAGGGTCCCGTTTTACCCTTTGGGTACGGAACCCTAAAAAGGGGCAAGTTTTCTGCGCCGCACCATTATTACCGGCCGATTTTGTTAATATTTGCCAGAAACATTCGGTACCTACTCACACATACATACATAGACACACGCCAATTTTCCCCGAAACGTAGGCAGAGCCATAATGGGCCTCTTTTCACAGTACCTTTTCAATGAGGGGTTTTCACGGACGTTTCAAATCATGCGCTAATAGATGGCGCTGCTTTGAACCTAGCTTTCAAAATAAAGTGAAATGTCAAAGTCAACAACGTAGTGATATATTTTCGTGTATTGTTTGTATATACTATCCATGAAGTTATAGGTAATATAACTTCATGATACTATCATACAAAAACACAGATAATGCATTTGTTAATTTTGACAAGCATACTTGAGTCAGCGCCATCTAACGAGCCAAATTGAACTACTTTTTTTTATTTCATTCGAAAATTGAAAGCCCTCATTACTTTTTAATTCTTTGGAGGAGTTTTTATACAAGTTTGTGCTCGCGAGGTCTACTGTTCGCAGAACTAATAGTATATATTTGCTTACGTTGAAGTTTGCGCCAGCGACCCCGTCGGCGGCCAGACTTCAGACCCCTCAGTTGTCCGATATCACTGAAATACAAATACAAATGTTGTATTTACAAATAATAGTGGCTAATGATAATTCACAATGGGTACCGCACTAGGACAAGCCAGTATTGCGGAAAGTATTGAAAGAGACCTATAATGCGCGTCATATAAAAAGAACGCTGGCGGTCAAGCTTCTTCAGGCGTTCCAGCGTTCTTTTTACAGGACGCGTACTATACCTACTTATTTAAGTGATGTATACCTATGCATTGAATGAGTGCCTACCTAGTTTACCACAAATAATGTACAATTATAGTACGCGTCATGTAAAAAGAACGCTGGAACGCCTGTAGAAGCTTGACCGCCAGCGTCCTTATTACATGACGCGCGCTATACCTTTAGTTATCTAATCAGTCCCGAAGCCTCGGGGCTGGTCATATCAACGTGATAGGTTTACACCACTACTCCAAATATACCATAATAGTACATTATGTTACATAGTGTGTAATGTTGGTGATTACCACTGAGGCGCCATTAAGACCCGAGCCGTTAGGTGGGGGTATTAAGAGAGCCGAAGACGGTAATTATCAATACACACGTGTATCATACGACGTTTTTCTGTGTAATGTTCAAAACACAACACATGTAAAATGTACAAAATTTTAAGTCGTTTAGAAGTTGAATCAAAATTTCAGTCGAAAACAGTTGGACTTTGTTTTTTTTACGCATGGTTACTGAACAGGTATGACATTAAATTCACGTTCACTTTACAGATAAAATAAGATAAAATATACATACATAGACACACGCCTTTTTTCCCCGAAGGGGTATAGGCAGAGCTTCAATGGGCCTCTTTTCACAGTGGGTTGCACATCGTGGGATATAGACGTGACAAGTGAAGAGCTCATCGCCGCCATTATAAAGTTATAGAAGGTCACAAATGATATTTTTTTTTTCAGCTCATAACATTGACTGCTCTAAATCAAATATAGAATAGAATAGAAAATATTTTTTTTTATTTGTAACAACACAGATATACTATTAAAACTTCCGTGAGTAATATTCATAATTGAAAAAACCGGTAATACCTCACGTAGGTACTTGTTCCGAGTAAAACACCCGACTCTAGTTTCTGGGACTTAATACGACGCGACTTAAAGCGTTTTTTTTTTTCTTTATAATTGGCGCCGCACGGCTTGTGCATTTGCCATTTTCAGGTATCTGTATTTTGTATTTTCAATATATTTTGCAACGTTAACAGTCCTTACTAGTCGTCAAAGTCACAGTCGAGTCATGTTTTAGTAAAACGGTGGCCAATTTTACTAAAACTTTGGAAGACAATTTCCACCAATTTCTTAAGTCACGCAATTCACTTCCATTTCATTTCACTACACTGGTGCTTTTTAAACGAGCTACATTAGTTAAAATGCCACCAAAATAACACAAAATAACTCAAGAAAACACTAGGAAAAGAAATAAAATAAAAGTAGACAACGTCTCTTTTCGAAAATGGCGGGAAGAGTCTTAATGCGACTTAATGCGGGAAGCCGTCGCGTATACTCCTTGAGGAAGGGGTTATTAAGTCCCAGAAACTCGAGTCGGGTGTTTGACTCGGAACAAGTACCTACGTGAGTTATTACCGGTTTTTTCAACACAGATATAAACAAAATAAAACATGAAAATACACAAAATTACAATTACATCAAATCAAATATCTTTATTTACTAAAGTATGGTAAACTTATGGGTAGGTAGGTACTTACATAATTATGTGTGCTTATACTTTTGCTTAAAATGCGTGCAAATATTCCTTTACGGTATTAACATTATTAGTAGGAATTTATGACAAAGGAAAATTAAAAGTAAAAAGTATGTCAAATTAAGAAAAAAATAAAAACAAAACATTAAAAACAATAAAATAGAATACGTATACAATCAAATAATATCCATCTGTCATAAATCATCCGTAAGAAAAATGGCTCATTGCTCAGCAGAGTGCGGAGCAGTTCCAACGGCATCCTGCAGCTCATTCCCGATCGCTATGACCTGCCAGTAATGAAGGTTTTTATCCGGGTCCTGATCAGGTAGGTAGTCTCGCTGGAGTCTGCTTGGTCGGGATTCGGATGAGAGTTTTCACCTCAACTTATAACTATAACTAATGTATTTCTAACATAGTTTTTAAGTATAATACTAACAAATAATGGACCCAATAATGTCTGATTTAATAAATGAATTATATTATTATTATAAATAATAAAAATATAAACATTTGCTTATTTCATAAAAGAGATAATTTAAAAACTCATTTTATTATAAAGTAGGCATTTTCTTTGCGAAGAAAGCCTCCAAATAAGACTAGTCAGCTGCTGCCTGCTGTATTCACCGTTATCTTGGAAATTGCATTTTTTTTTTTTTTTTTTAATGCTACTTGGATGGCGGAACATGCAAGAGGCCCACCTGATGTTAAGCGGTAACCTCTGCCTATGAACAGTGCATTACCTCATAGGGCACGTCCACCTAGGACGCACCCTATGTGGCATGTCACTGCGCCCGCCACCCTGAGACATAGATGAAAAGTCCCATGTGCCTGTAATTTGCATATGCCTACCTACTATATCTAAAAATATCTATCTATGTAATGTATTATATTAAGTATATCAGTTATCTAGTACCCATAATACAAGCTCTGGCTTAGCTTGGGGCTAGATAATGTTGTGTGAATTTGTCCAGCATTATTTATTTATTTTATTTATTTATTTACTTCTCAAATGCACACCTGCTAGTATATATAAGAAGTTTCCTCCACCCGCCATGGCAACTGAGTTCTACGACCAGATGTAGGTCGGTATAATAAATAACCTTATCGAGGTTCTTTCACAAGTAAAAAGCTATAAAAACTATAATAGCCAGACTACGGTGAATACCATATCTACATATATAAAACAAAGTCGTGTTAGTTACACCACTTATAACTCAATAACGGGTGAACCGATTTGCCTGAAAATTGGTGGGGAGGTAGCTTAGAACCAGGAGAATGACATAGAGGGGAGGGGTAGGAGGAGGGGGGGGGGATCACCGTGGGCTACCCGTGCGAAGCCGGGGCGAGTCGCTAGTATTTTCATAAAGGACTAGCCTTTAAGGTAAGGTAGAACATAATTGGAACTTACCTACTTATTTTTAAGACCTTTCTTATGACATTATGTTCAAACAAATAAATTTATCTTTATCTTTTGCTCATGGCTCCATAAGCGTGGTGTCGGGATAAAAACAGTTTCCCTCCACCTCCCTGCCCCACCCCTCAGCATCTATCCCCACTACAAATACCATCAAATTTCGCCATTACGGAGTTGAAAGAAAAGAAACAATTTTTTTTTTTTTCCCCACGACACAAGTTGAGTTGAGTGGAACTACACGTAACGCGAGCAAACCCGCGGACGGAAGCTAATAAAACGTAGCCTAATAGATTTCACCGATAATGTAGCTTCCGTTAAGTCAAATAGTATTAGTTTATTTGTGAAAGAGTTCGTCCGGGGAAGTACTACCACCATACCTATTTCTGCCGCAAAGCAGTAGTGCTCGCATTGCTGTGTTCCGGTTTGAAGGGTAAGGGTGCCGGTGAAATTACAGGCTCATGAGACTTTTCATCTTTATGTCTCAGGGTGGCGGGCGCAGTGCAATGCCACATAGGGTGCGTCCTAGGTGGACGTGACCTATGAGGTAATGCACTGTTCATAGGCAGAGCTTACCGCTTAACATCAGGTGGACCATCTGCTTGTACCGTTATTCAAGTCGTATAAAAAAAACGAATCGGATCGGTAGTTCCGGGGATTAATTCATTGTTTAGGTAACTTTTGAATTTTGTTTTCCTTAGGTATACAATGTTTTATTAAAATCTGTTGCAACGTGGTGATTTTTCAAAGATATAGACAGTAATGCCAGGTGATGTTACATCTAAAACTTCACAAAAACTTTTTAAAAAGTATGCAAAATTTCAGCTTAATTGGTCGAGGTTAACTGGTTCAAAATTCAGTTGTCCCACACATACTAACTAACATAGTAACAGGTCAAGTTCAGTAAAGCTTTTAATAAAAAACATACCTAACCCTTCCATTTAGCTTTCCCATAGTAGGGTAAAAAACAAACAATTGAAAATAGACCTGTTGACACTTGTTTGACTTACTTCAACCTGATATTCTCATCGATATGGCAGTAGACAGAGTCAAGCGGGTGCTCAGATGGGTCCGCGACGGTCTCGAACTGGTCCCCGGACAGCGGCCGCGGCGGACAGGGCGCTGACGACGTCGATGGCTCTGGAGACAGTGGACGCTTCATGCGACGCACCTTCTCGCTCACCGGCGCACTTTACACAACAAACTTACAGTGCATAATAAGGGTGAAAAATCAAACACGATTGGTGATTAAAATACTTACGGAACTTTGAAAACCCCGGACATATTGAGAGCTGAGAGCTTTATCCTGAGTGGTGCATGCGCGGTGGCATTTAGCAGCGGAGCGCCGAAGTGCGAGTATCGATCCACTCGCCGCCGGCCGTGCCATCGCATTGTTCTGTGTTCAGCTTGCAATTGCAAGCACTCCCTCAAGTAAAGCCTCCTGTCTCTATCTGGGCACTCCTTAGCAAAGGCGTTGAGGTCGTTCGCCCAGCGCTTTCTTGGCCGAAGACTCCGACGCTCCTTCCTTCGGGCACCCGGTTGTAGTCAGTTTAACCCAGTTTTAGTAGTAGTAGAGCTTTTTTGTGAAAGAGTTCGTCTGGGGAAGTACTACCACCATACCTATTTCTGCCGAAAAGCAGTAGTGCTCGCATTGCTGTGTTCCGGTTTGAAGGGTAGGGGTGCCGGTGAAATTACAGGCACATGAGACTTTTCATCTTTATGTCTCAGGGTGGCGGGCGCAGGGCAATGCCACATTGGTTGCGTCCTAACTGGACGTGACCTATGTGGTAATGCACCGTTCATAGGCAGAGGTTACCGCTTAACATCAGGTGGGCCATCTGCTTGTTCCGTCATTCAGTAGTATAAAAAATTAAAAAAATTAAAACCTCTCAGGATGCATCTGGCTAACGTGCCCTGCCCAGTCCCAAACCAAACCTGTGACATTTCCCTCTGCATTTATGATAGCCTCCTTCCTTACGTCTGTCATGATATTTGTTTGACGTGTACCTTTTGTATGAATAAATGACTATCTGCCTTAATAAATATCTTGATCTTAAGGTAGTTGCTTTTCATACAAACGTATTTACACAAATATGGGTACACATATGGGTAACAGAGTATAATTTTACACTGAAATGACTGTTGCTGGCTTTTATATTGGTCATTATTTGCGGCAAATCATATTTGGTTGAAGAAAACAGTGGACTAATAGCGAAAACAACATCGAAATTACTGATTTTACTCTGTTCGCCCATATTTGTGCAAATACTTTTGTATGAAAAAGCAACCACCTAACTGTGTTAAATGGTAATAAGGCCACTCATATCGTTGATACTGCAATAAACTTGCTTTTTGGAATGTTGTTTGGGTCTACCTAGATAGTATTTATCCAGATTTGCAGCATTCTAAAATGTAAGTGCGCTTGAGTTATTGCTAAAACTTCTTATATTAATTTATTTTAGTTTTGTGCAAAAAAAAGGCATAGGAAGGCTCTGACGAGAAAGGTCACTATTACTTTTTTAAAGTAATCAAAATTCCTGAAAGTTTGAACCGTAATGCAATTTTCTAGGTCTAATAGCTCCCATGATACAGGGTTCCCAATGTTCTCTATTTTTATACAAAACCCCCACCTCGTTCACCAGCTGGAACTGTTATTGCAGCCAGATTCCCTGCCACAAGAGATAGAGAGTGCATGTTAGGCATTTTTAATTGCTCTGTACGGCGGAGATGGCCAAGAAGCTCTCAACACTCTTGCACCGCAGTGGCACAGGGCGTACCCCCCCCCCCCCCCCTACCTCAATCTCCGCCCCCAAAAATCTAATTGTAATGCGTGTGCGTTTCTAATATCGATTCTTTAACCAAAATAAAAAGTATGGACGGGCCTTACTTACCCATGCAAAATGTCCGTGACGCTCACTTTTTATGCTTCAAAACTATAGTTCCCTAAGGCCCGTCCATACTTTATTTTGGTCGAAGTGTCGATCCATATTTTTAAACGACCTATCCAACGACATCCCAAACCATGAGATGGGGTATGGCCAGGGGTACCGTGGGTCTGAAATGAGATAGACGAGAGAAAAAAAACAGCAAAAGGTACCCTTATTATCTTTTTTATTTTACCGTCGTCTAACCATGAATATAAATACAAAGGTAGGTACACTAGATTACTGATTTACTTCCTTGTGAGTATTACCTACCTATTATATATGCGCGGACGAAGTCGTGGGCGAGAGAGCTAGTAAATAGAATGCGTTCTCTATCAACATTTCATTTCATTTCATTCATTTATTTATTATCTTTCAAGCACACTAGTTCTAAATAATTTAACAATCAAATTTTAATTTTAAAAATACATAATGGCTTGGTTTACTCTACAATATGCAATACAGCACCTACACTAAGTCGTAAAGACTTGTGTTGTAGGTGCTGATATCCTTCAGGTATTCAAAACAAGCGTAGCTATATCGTCACTATCGTACAAATTTCTGATAAGTGTGCACACTAATTTTGCTCTACTATACAATATTTATTTTAAATTATTTTTAATTTTAGTAAGAACTACACTTGTATAAATTTATCATACTGTAAGTCAACTGCTGGACAGCGATTGTACCTAGTCAAACCTTAGGAGGTTTTTAAGGTACAGTAACAATTAACTGTGTAAAATATATTGTGCATGAAATAAATAAAAATAAAAAAAACATGGGCCTCCCTCATAGAATGCCACGACGAACGACCTTAAGCCGTCTCCAGCCAACGACTTCCTCCAACCATAAATATTTAACATTTAGACTAAAAAAAACAAAACAGAAAAATAATGAATAATAACAATGTAAGTTAAGACGTTAATTAAATAATTAAGACTCATGCAATCGTCATAATTTCCACCTTACAACAATTTAGCCAATGTCCAGTAATAAGAATTCATTTCAATTTATAATTAATATCAAGTAATAATAAATTCTAGTAAACCTAAGTCATGTCGTCAAGAGACTCCGTCAAGTGAAACAATCTCAAACAATTAAGACTCATGCAAGTGTCATAATTTCCACCTTCCAACAATTTAGCCAATAAGACTCATGCAAGCGGTATAATTTCCACCTTACAACACTTTAGCCAATGTCAAGTAATAAGAATTCAATTCAATTTATAATTAATATCAAGTAATAATAAATTCTAGTAAACCTAAGTCAAGTCGTCAAGAGACTCCGTCAAGTAAAACAATCTCAAACAATTAAGACTCATGCAAGTGTCATAATTTCCACCTTACAACAATTTAGCCAATGTGAAGTAATAAGAATTCAATTCAATTTATAATTAATATCAAGTAATAATAAATTCTAGTAAACCTAAGTCAAGTCGTCAAGAGACTCCGTCAAGTGAAACAATCTCAAACAATTAAGACTCGTGCAAGTGTCATAATTTCCACCTTCCAACACTTTAGCCAATGTCAAGTAATAAGAATTCAATTCAATTTATAATTAATATCAAGTAATAATAAATTCTAGTAAACCTAAGTCAAGTCGTCAAGAGACTCCGTCAAGTAAAACAATCTCAAACAATTAAGACTCATGCAAGTGTCATAATTTCCACCTTACAACAATTTAGCCAATGTGAAGTAATAAGAATTCAATTCAATTTATAATTAATATCAAGTAATAATAAATTCTAGTAAACCTAAGTCAAGTCGTCAAGAGACTCCGTCAAGTAAAACAATCTCAAACAATTAAGACTCGTGCAAGTGTCATAATTTCCACCTTCCAACAATTTAGCCAATAAGACTCATGCTAGCGGTATAATTTCCACCTTACAACACTTTAGCCAATGTCAAGTAATAAGAATTCAATTCAATTTATAATTAATATCAAGTAATAATAAATTCTAGTAAACCTAAGTCAAGTCGTCAAGACACTCCGTCAAGTAAAACAATCTCAAACAATTAAGACTCATGCAAGTGTCATAATTTCCACCTTACAACAATTTAGCCAATGTGAAGTAATAAGAATTCAATTCAATTTATAATTAATATCAAGTAATAATAAATTCTAGTAAACCTAAGTCAAGTCGTCAAGAGACTCCGTCAAGTAAAACAATCTCAAACAATTAAGACTCATGCAAGTGTCATAATTTCCACCTTACAACAATTTAGCCAATGTGAAGTAATAAGAATTCAATTCAATTTATAATTAATATCAAGTAATAATAAATTCTAGTAAACCTAAGTCAAGTCGTCAAGAGACTCCGTCATGTAAAACAATCTCAAACAATTAAGACTCATGCAAGTGTCATAATTTCCACCTTCCAACAATTTAGCCAATGTCAAGTAATAAGTAATTCAATTCAATTTATAATTAATATCAAGTAATAATAAATTCTAGTAAACCTAAGTCAAGTCGTCAAGAGACTCCGTCAAGTCACATACCAGTTAAAAATGGTGGCAGAAAACCAAGGTTGTAGAAAACAAAATCCACCATTCACTCAGGATAGACGCGCGATACACTTCTATCTGTCTGCACCACACATGTGCTCTTTATTTAAGTTACACCGGTTAAAATGCCATCAAAATTACTCAACGAATTAACTTAAAAAAACACAATATATAAACAAACAAAATGAAACAAGAAAAAAATAAAATGTTTCTTTCAAAAATAAATTTATAAATTGTAAGAACCCCCAACTCGATGAATCGGCTGAACCGATAAAACATTTCTAAGAACCATCGCTAGAAAACCTGCTTTCAAATAAAAAAACCGTATTCAAATCGGTTCACCCGCTTAAGAGCTACGGTGCCACAGACAGACACACGGATAGACAGACTTATAACACCCCTCCTTTTTTGGTCTGGGGAAAAAACAAGGAAAGTTGAGATAGGTGGAGCCATAGGGGCCGTTCCGTTACCACATTTCCCCATTTACTTCCTGGATTGAGGCTCAAGGAACAGCGTTTATTTTACATTAGATGTTTACAACAAGCCGCGTTCTCTATTAATGGCAGAATGTGGTGGATCGTTTACATACTATACCCACATTCCAAAACAAGTCCTCCCTGCCCCATCTCAACTTTCCACCCTGTAGTACACCAAAACATGTAAGTTCAAGCTTATAGCCGTTCGCTTTTTTCGCGTTCTTTATTCTCGAGGTGCACCAGCATGGGCTCCCTCGCCGGGTTCTGAAGGCACATGTGCAGGTAGTCGACCATGAGCGAGGCGGCTTGGTCGCGGCTAGCGCCCATGTACACGAGCGCGGGCGACGTGCTGGGCAGCTCTAGCGTCACCAGCGGCTTGCCCGACCTGGACGGCAGCTCGCCCCACTGCGGCTCCAGGCCCAGCGCGCTCGCGGCGCACGCCAGCTGCACCGCCGGCCCGCGCCCCGCCGCCGCCGTGCTGCGCAGCGCCTCCACCGCGTCTGCCCGCTTCAGCTCGTCGAATTGCTGCACGAGCCCACACTGGTACTCAGAAATCTTTTGGCTGAGCGGGGGCCGCCACGGCAACGCTTTGCGCTCCTCCTTGAAGCGACCCATCTGCTTGTCGAGCGAGCGAGTCAGTGCATCCACCTACAACGGAGGCGTGTGCTTAGGCGTGCGTTAGAGTGCGTATGCTAGAGGTAGTAGTAGGTATCACTCACCTCCACGAAGTCTCGCGTGGAGCGCAGGCAGCCGCGCAGGTACTTGAAGATGTCCTCGGCGGCCTGCTGGCGCGCCCCCTTCTTGTTGAGCGCAGTGGCGTCGCGCGAGTGCGCGCCCACCGACACGCGGATGGTGAAGCTGCGCAGGTGCGCCGGGCCCGAGTCGCCGATCAGAGCGTACTCCGGCGCGGGCAGCCTATACTCCTCGCAATACTCCTTGAGCAGCGCCACATAGCTATGCGAGTCAGGCGCGGCGGGTTCGGGGATGCACTCGACGGCGGGGACCAGCCCCCAGGGAGGCGGCACACTGTACCCGGAGCGCGCTAGCCGGACCAGCACTATGCGTGCCGCCTCCTGTTTGGCCTCCTTCTTGGAGCGCGCGAGGGCGGTGCCGGACTCGTTGCATAGCGAGCACTGGTATTCGAACATGGACTGGTGCTGCGGCCCGGACTGAAAGCACAAATACAACAACCGGAGTGTACTTTATTGAACACGCCCCGCCCCGGACTTCAACATTATTGTTACAAGCTATTTTAAGGTGCAACATTTCGCTTGTGGCGCGAAATTCAAATTTTATTGTGTTTTTTGCTCATCACAGCTCATCAACAGATTTGAAGATTACGAAACCTGACTTTGCGAAAACTAGGAGGCCTAACTAACACGCATAATTTGATTTGAATGTCTCACAATTATTATTAGTTTCGCTAGGAATGTCATTCAATTATTTTTACAGTGGTTTTTGGTAAAAATTTAGAATCATTTGGCAGGAGGGGTACCCCCTCGCCCCATGAAAAGTAACTTAAGAAATTATAATTTTTTGTGTTTTTTGCCCATTACAGCTTATCAACACTTCTTCAGATAGCGAAAGTTGAGTTCGCGAGAACTAGGATATTTAACACACATGTTTGAATTGATAGTATCTCATAAATATCATCAGTTTAGCTATGATACACATTTTTACAGTGTTTTTTTTTGTTTAAGGGTATCGTAGCTAGACTGTTGATATTTATGAGATACTATCAATTAAAACATGTGTGTTAAGTCTCCTAGTTCTCGCGAACTCAACTTTTGCTATCTAAAGAAGTGTTGATGAGCTGTAATGGGCAAAAAAACACTAAAAAAATTGAATCTCGCGCCGCAAACGTGAGCATTCACCTTAAGCGGTAACCTATGCCTATAAACAGTGCATTACCTCATAAAAATTCAAAAAAAAAAGTGTGTTTTTTTTGGGGACGCGCCCTTTGTGATAAGATTAAAAGCGCGCCTAAAGATGAAAGTCTCATGTGTCTGTAATTTCACCGGCACCCTTACCCTTCAAACGGGAAAACGGCAATGCGAGCACTACTGCTTTGCGGCAGAAATAGGTATGGTGGTAGTACTTCCCCGGACTAACTCTTTCACAAAAAAGTTCTACTATTACTAAAACGTGTGCTGTAAGTGACCTTACTTGAGAGACACATTGATACTCGGGTGTCTGCCCAAGTTTTACAGCTAACTCCTGCAGGACTGCGGCAGCCGTCTTCATCTTCACCACAGTATCGATGCTGCAACAAATAATGACGTTTAAATCTATCAAGATAGAACTCAAATTCTGTGTACAAATGAGCTTCAATAAAACAATAATCATAGTTTTTTGAGATCTATGATCTAGGATCGCGATTCTATCTTCTGAGGTCAATCATGACTCCAATTCTATGACTTCGTCAGCGACGCAAACGGCAAAGTTGCGATTTCCTTTTGGTAAAGCCTCCAACGAACCATGCTTCCGTCTCATCTTGGGTGGATTTCGATAAGTTTACGTTCTTTCTCCAGGACATCACAAGGTCTGATCACTGGGTTATTGACCAAGCAGAGCGACACAAGCACACATCCCAAAGAGCAGATACCGATCACAATCCAAAAAGAATCTAACCAGAATCTATGCATAATGACGGTTTCCAACCAGTCACACAACAGGTTATATACCTGTAAGAATGGATGTAATGTTTGAAATAAATACAAATACAAATAAATACAAATACAAATGCCGGCTAGACTCTAACCCCGAATCATGGTTCATTAATGGCTTTTCCAAGGCACATTTCCATGTTTCCCATTGAAGAAATCTTCTGTAACCTTCTGACCATCAGCGCTTCCGCGTTCGACTATATTGACCCTTCCTCCGCGAGCTTTCAAATCTGACTGCCTTCCCTGACCTTTTGTTTTTCTACGGTTCCTTCAAAATTCAAATTCAAACAAATATTCTATTCTAAGGGTGTTCTGGGTATTTTCTATGTATGATAAAAAATATCTATCTTTGTAATATATTGTATTATGTATATCAGTTGTCTAGTACCCATCACACAAGCTCTGCTTAGCTTGGGGCTAGATAATGTTGTGAGGACTGTCCACATTTTTTATTTTTTTTATTTTTTATGTTTCATCTCAGTACTTGTAGTCGTTCTTGGTGAAGCTGCCAACTAGACGTCAAGTTAGCAGCCTCAGTGAATGACCAAAATATCTCCCAAACTACAGTGTCACTATTTATCACTATTTCATCCCAGTTATTGGCATAGTGTACTATTATATATTCTGTGGCATAGTTGAAAACACCAAATTCTATGGTGATGCTGCTTGAAGCTTGATGCTTGACACTTAGGAATTGGACCACAATTAAAGATTAAGTAATGAGTCACCTAGTCCGCCATTTTAACAACGGGGCCTGCTTGTCAAGGGGTTTTTTAATCAAAAGGTGAGCTGGGCTACCCGTTAAGGCACTTAATCGAATTATAATTCAAAGTGGGTGAGATAAGATCTGCACTGAAGTCCCAGGGTGTATTGTGCATTGTTCCCCTGCTAACCTGATCCCAGCGAGCCCAACTCCTTATAAGTCTTTTCGAAAACAAAACGACTTCAAAGCTAGGATTAAGGGGGATTTTTTCCCCAATACAACATTTTATAATATTAGTGATCGGAACCTTGTGCTGATCACAATGAGTCTTAACACGGCCAGTCTACTATTATCCATCGAGGAGTTCCATTGCCCACATTCCGTCTCCATCATCAGATCAACTCACTATCACCATCATCAGTGTTAAATCCGATGACATGTGTATTATCTTAATTGTATTGTTTTTTTTTATTTGTTTTTTGACGTGATGTTTGAATTTGAATTGATGATTTAAATTAATTGTTTTTTTTTTTGTTGGTATTTTTTTTTTAAATATTTGTTCAATGTAAATTTTTTCTGTGTCAATGTGTAATTTAATTAATGTATACCATGGTTGTTTTAATTAGTAATTTTGTATTATTGATACAAAAAGTTCACCTTTATGATAATACCTACCTTCTTGATCAGATCTGTAGAGTCCTGCACAGCTTACAGAACCAGGGTCCAGTGTTGACTTCTTACAATTAACATGCAAAGCTCACTATAGCTACAAGTAGCTTTATTTTAGCTCAGGAATATTTTCTTTTTGTAATTGGATCTTAGAGAATACAATCACAATGCACGCGCAAAGCGTGAATTTCTTGCAATAGCAAGCAAGCTGCAATGCGTTTGTAAGTTTGGTCAAATTCGGTTTAGCAGATAACAGTTTGTAGCCTTTTATAAAATAATACCAAAAACTAACATAAAAACAATAATACCTTGTATTGTGCCAACGAAGAAATAAATACTACGTATTACAATTATACAGTTTTTTTTTTTTTTTTTTTCTGTTACTCTTTGTCTGTGTCTTTATGCCTAGTTTACATTATACCAGTCCAGTAATCCAGCGAGTAGATCCAGTGCTGGACTGGATCATATCATCCACATTATTCCAGTCATTCGAAAGCTGTCGCCCATTCCAGCGCCTCTGGAATAGTGTGAACCGCAATCCAGTGCTTGATTGGCCGTCTACATTATTCCAGATGGACTGGATTGATCGCACTGGATTCAAAAGTAGACCGCGAATCCAGGTACTGGACTGGAATGCTTACTGGATTCAGTTCATTCCATTCATTAGTCCATGAAGTTATAGGTTTACCTATAACTTCATGCTTTAGTCCATCTTCCTAGGTCTGTGTATAGTACATACAAGACAATATTCAATAAATTAATTACTCACCTAAATCTCTTTGTCTTTGGTGTACAGTCACAAGCGCTGAGGGCCTGCGACCATTCGCCGTAAAATGTCCTCGTGCCTAAGGAATAGTGCCAACTGCGGAACGGTGAACCCTTTGATTATACGTATAGGTATAAGAGAATAGAATGTACGGCTATACCCATACCTGTTCCCTTCCTTGTTTGACCTTCCGGTATGACCGGCGTGGATACGTTAGAACGCAGGCGTATTTTACAGCCAGCTGTTCACTACTGTATTATACTGCGCAATTTTTTTAAATTCTCTTACGGTGAACTCTTGGACCATTGCATAAATAGTCAAGCAATCAAGTCATTAACCAGTTTATATGGTGGAAGAAAAACCAAGCAGAGGAAAGAAAAAAAAAAGGAACATTTAAAAAAGACTGTTCTCTGTGAAAAGACATGGAAAAGACAAGTTTATACTAAGTCCATGCGTTTTACAGACCGTTCACCGCATGGATGTAGGTTCACTGTAAGTTGGCACCCGCCATGGAGTATTTATAGGTGCCATCATACGGTGAACGAGCCGGACCGTTCACCGTAAGTTGGCACATGCCATTGAGTATTTACAGGTGCCATCTTACGGTGAACGAGCCGTACAATCATGCTTGACTCATGTCGCAATCCCATCTCTGGGGATGTTATTATGGGACTGTGAATGCTAACTAGAACATATTTCTCATGAGTGTAAGTGGCTCGCTACCTTAGAACTTGTGGCGCCAAAGAGAGAGAGAGACGTCTGCTGAAGACCGCTAGGCAGGATCTGCTGCTGAACCTCTCGGCTAGACGCGGACACGTACTTGTCCATTAGTGTGTGTACTCGTCACATGTTCCATCTGTATATTAAACGTATACATGAATCTTTATCACTAAGTGTTTCCGTCCAGCAGGCTTGCAATCCTAAGCTCTCTGGCCACTCGTAACGCTCAGACCAGTCTCCCAGGCCACTCGAAACGCTCAGACCAGACTCTCTGGTCACTCAGGAGACCAGCCACGCCACTCTCGTATTCACCATCCGTCTGCAGACACTTAGGGTCCCGTAAGGCCCAGAGTCCCATCCATGGCACCACTGTGTATACGCGGCCGCTGCCTAGACCCCACTGGGTTCGCCCAGCCCAGTGTCCACTTCAAGCAACCCTGTTTACTGTAGCTTATCATACACGCGGACCAGATGAAATACAACGTGCACCACTAGACACTAAGGTTGCATAAGTACATAGAAATCTTATGTACCTAGGCTAAACTAGACGGAAAATCCCTTAGGCGCGGGGTATCAAGCCCCGTACTTTTCGCACGCTAAGCGAACGCTCTACCATCTGAGCTGGTGAGGCTCAAGCAATGTAGACCTCTCCTGATTCAGACAATGGCCTCCAATCCTCGCCAAGCCACTATGGGCTCCAACCCTTGGCGGAATACCCTGGACCTCACATAGCTTTTGATCTTCAATGCGATTACTCGTCATTTGTTCCACAAGACTTCTGTCAGCCAGAACATGAAATTCAGATTTATGGTTTTGACTATACATTTCACAAATAAGTTTTTTACCCCAAAAGAAGTTTGAAAGTATTATTTAGCTATATACAATTTTTTCGTGATGTACATAAATCACGACAACTCAAGCGTGAACAAGATCAAGCGGCTTGAGCAAGCACTTTTTAGGGTTCCGTACCCAAAGGGTAAAACGGAACCCTATTACTAAGGCTCGGCTGTCCGTCTGTCTGTCTGTCTGTCTGTCTGTCTGTCTGTCCGTCTGTCAGCAGCCTGCATCTCATGAACCTTGATAGTTAGACAGTTCAAATTTTCAACTGGTCGTTCAAATTTTCTGTTGCAGCTATAACAACAAATGCTTAAAAACAGAATAAAATAAATATTTAAGGGTGCTCCCATACAAAATACGTGTTTTTTTGCCGTTTTTATAGATAATGGTGTCACCAGGCTGTATCTCATGAACCGTGATAGTTAGACACTTGAAATTTTCAGATCATATATTTCTGTTGCCGCTAGAAGAACAAATACAAAAAATGGAATAAAATCAATAGGTATTTGAGTGAGCCATACAAAAAACGTGATTTTTCTAAATGTAGGTTAACCAATGCTCTGCGTGCGGAGTCAGTTTTAGGATGGATGCAATTTATTTCTTATTTTTACAAACGTGTTTTTTTTGCAGTTTTTGTAGATGAACTTGAACTTGTACGGAACCCTTCGTGCACGAGTCTAACTCGCACTTGGCCGGTTTTTTTTATCTATGTTTTTCATGATTGTCACAAACTGCTAGACCATGGCTTGACCATGGCTTGACCATCACGTATGCCATTTTTTTTATGGTATTAATTTTATTTTCTATGGTACTACGCACTCCGTCAACGCCATGGATGTACAGTGCCACAAACTTATCTGACCCGGTGGCCAAAACTGGAACTAAAAGTCGTACATACGTATATTATTATTGTATAATGTTAACGCACGTACCATGGACTAAGTATACAAAAGGACTGAGCGCTCTAAAAAATTATAATACCGAAACAAGACCTTATTCCATTAGATTAAGACTCAATTTAGTGTGAAAAAAAGTGTGTATGTGTGTGTGCGTGTGTATATGTGTTTGTGTGTGAATGTGTGTGTTTTTGTGTGTGGTTTGAAAGTGTTTGTATAAGTGTGTTATTTTTATACATAAAGACATGCAAATGATAGCTTTATGATAGCAAGGGTGACCATGACCATTGTGTAGGTAAATACTAAGAGGTCATCGATACCACCAGTCTAAAAGTTGGCCGTTGCGGGACGCCCGGCAGACGAGAAAAATCACGGCATGGCTGCGTCACGTCACGCCGTTAGCCGACACTGAACATTCGCTACCTATGTAATCAGTAACAAGGTTCGATAACACATATTGTGATATTAGAAGTAAAAAAAACGTATTTCCTACAAACGCAAGCCCAGTTCCGAGTCATCTAACATGGGAGGTCAACATTTTATTTTACGAAATTAACAAAAAGTGTTATTGATTCGTGATACTGATCACTTACCAAGCCTCCAGTATGAATCTGGCTGCGTATATAACTGTGATAAATAATTTGATTTGTTCCACTCCACGTAAATAAGTGTTTAAGGAAAAAGTCTCCTGGACATGACTATAATATTTTATGGTCAACGTATTAGAAGTAGACACACTAACTCTTCATATCTTGCTCGGCTCGTTTTTCAGCTGCGAGCGCTCAGTCCTTTTGTATACTACGTCCATGGAACGCACCTAGTATTAGTTCTAGTGTTCTCTGTTCTGTGGCACGCACACAGTCAGCCATTTTGATTTGATCACTTCTGTTTTTTTAGGTGGTTTTGATATTTGTAAATTGTGATTATTTTATTTGTGATTTTGTTGAATTGTTTCGTAATAGATAAGATGTGATGTGGTGTGTTGTGTTGTGCCTTCTGGACCTACCTTGTTTACATGATATGAACTTTAGCTACAAAATATTTAGGACTAGCATAAATTGTGTAATACATAGTGAAGCTTTAGTGAACATAAAAGGACAGAATTAATTTTCTACCTATGAAGTACTCCATCAAACCACACAAATGCAGACTTCGGAATTAGGTACATCTGGCTCATTTATAATTTTTTCTATATAACCCATTTCAACAATTTACGTAGGTACTTTCAAGAATTAAACAAAATCAAAATACACCTACACTTTAAAATAATAATTCCAAGCATGTTATAATATGTATATCACCATTCCAAAGAGTACATGCTAATCATATTAAATCACTATTCCAAAAATAATGTTTCCTTTGCATGGTTTCTTTAAACTTGCACGTACTTAGGCATGTGCATGGCATGTCCAGTTAAACACAACTAATGAAAGAGCTTCTCACTTTAATTCTGGTAAAAATTTAGAATCGTCTGGCAGGAGGAGGAGGGGGAGATGGGGGTGGTGGAGGGGGAGGGGTACCCCCTCACCCCTGGTACCAATCCCATAACAAGGTAACTTATAGTTTTCGAGAAAAAAAATAAAGAAAATTTTAAGGTTAAGTATGAGATTTTGGTAAAACTTTACAATCGTTTGGCAGGAGGAGGATGGGAGAGGGGGGGGGGAGTGGGGATTTGTACCCCCTCGCCCCTGGTACCACTCCTATGCAAAGGTAACTTACAGTTTTCGAAAAAAAAATAAGTTTTTTTTTTGTTAAGTATGGATATTTTAAATGTCGGGCTCCGGTATGTGCTCCCGCCAGTACTCTCGCGAGGTCGCCCTTGAGTGTCGCTTCACCCACTCGACCTTTGCTACGCTACGGAGGTCACCGGCTCGCTTCGCTCGCCAGCTCCCCCCTTCACTCCGCTCGGCCTCGCGGGCTTGCTCCACTCAAGATCTCCCACGCGAGCTACTGGCTCCGCGTTTTTATATACACTCTAGGGGCGTGACGCACAGTACCACGTGGAGTCGGGGTGCTCCGTATCGGGTCTGCCACTCTTTTCGGACCTAACCAACTATTGTCGGGGTGCTCTGTGTCGAGTCACACAGTCAGTGAACAATAAAAAATCCATAATTTATAACATTAATTAATTCCTCAAAAGGATCTCTCTTATTTCTTTCAACATCCCTTCTCTACAGATAGAGTTACCTACTCATAAATTAAATCATTAATATTATTATTTTATGTTCCAATTTTGTAAAATTTTCTTTATTATTATTCTTTAAAAGCACAAGTTTCCTGGACAAGGGGGCCGAGGCTGGAATTTCCTGCACCCTCCCTGCAAGTTGGCGATGACTCCCGTAACATCTGACACTTCCAATTCAAAAATTTCATACTTAACCTCAAAAATTTCTTTATTTTTTTTCTCGAAAACTATAAGTTACCTTGTTATGGGACTGGTACCAGGGGCAAAGGGGTACCCCTCCCCTTCCTCTCCCCCTACTCCCACCCTCCTCCTCCTGCCAAACGATTCTAAACCCAACCCTTAATTCTTCCCTGTTATCGGCAGGGTTCGAAGTGATAATTATAACTATAAATATAGGTTGATAATTATCTTGATCTTGGTAATAATAACGATTCGTCGATTCCAGTTAACGCAGTTGAGGTTGATGACGATGATATTCCACTCATAAATTTAACTAAGCAGTATGTAGTTGATTAACTTCTCGTATTTTGGTTTTCAAGTTTTTATTCACGCAATTATAAACAAAAATAATAATAAAAGATTGTAAAATGTGTATAATTTATTTACAAAACTAGGTGCTTGCTTCTAATATAAATGTTGATATGTAAAATCAGTTAAAAAAGGATTCCTAGGCTTAATATCTGTTTGATAATTATCAAAGGGCATATTTATCTTGATAATTTCAAAGCCTGGTTATCGGACACAATCTTGTGTTGTGGTGTGTCTGGCATAAGAATAGACTCCTCCATCCTTTCCCATGAATGCTGTAAAAGCCGACTAAGGGATTAAACAGGGGATGAGCAGCAGCATCTACCTGAGTACTCAACACCAATACTCTCCCTCCTCCTCAATCTCCAGGGGGTCCCCTGCATTCTAGTGAGTAGGCCTCGTCCAGCAGTGGACATCTAAAGGCTGCTCCTGAAATGGACAAACCAACCAACAGTTTGCATTTGTTTTTCGGTTCCCTCATGTGACGCGGCGCGCTTGTCGCCGCCGCGACATTGGAAATGAGAAAAGTTGTCACAAAAAATCTTTGGGGTTGCATAGATTAGGGCCGTAAGTTTTGGGGATTCAGAGATTTATTATGGGAAATGGTACTGGGTTGCCCCCAGTACCACTTCCTGTCCTAGGAGATGTTAAGTTTAGGGATTCCACCATTCCATGTCAAAATGAACCATTCTTGAGCAAATGAAATACTCATACTCATACTCATTTATTTGCCGTAGGAACTTAAGAGAACACTTGGTTATGTCAAATTTTATAGTTTATACACATTATTTGTGTTATACACACAAATTCAAGAGAGCCATAAATAAACAGACAAGCATAGGGAAGCTATAAATAAATGAAAATGAAAGGCTAAGTTTTACTTTACCGACCGTCGATTTTTGGGGTGGGAGTGGGAGGGGAGGGGTAATACCCCCTATGAAGGAAAAGATGCGGAACCCCCCACTTTTCGAGAAAAAAAAAAAGATAATTTTTAGGTTAAGTATGGAAGTTATAAAAAAGGGATCACAACGTGAGCTGCGAGCGAGCCGAAGTAGTTGGGGGAGGAGTTGGAGACAGAGGGAGACCTCTGCCCTATAGGTGGGGAAATGTAGAAACTCATAGTTTTAGAGAAAAAAAAATAGTTTTTAGGTTAGGTTAGAACATGATCGGCACGTGAGCTGCGAGCGAGCCGAATGCGAGAGTGGCCCGGTAGGGCCCGCAGCGAACCAGAACCGACACCTGCACAGAGATCGCTCTCAGCGATAAGGCCGCCCATTGTTTTGCCTGTTTTTTTTAAATGTTATTAGTATTTGTATTATTTCTGTGTGGTAATCAATAAAGTGTTAATCTATCTATCTATCTATCTATCTGCACGCCAATACCCAATAGCCTTTGTAATATCCTATCTACCTTAACTTGAACGGCCTACAGTATTTTAACTATGTATTTATATCTACAGTATTTAAGTATTTTACAGTATTTTGTGAGGTTTCCGCAACTCCCCACTCACAGATGGTGTTTTACCGCTCCCCCCCCCTTAAATCGATGGCAAGTAAAGTAAATTCCTACATAAACAAGCTCTTTTTTGTATAAATTCCATACTTAACCTCAAAATGTTCCTTATTTTTTTCTCGAAAAGTGGGGGGTTCCACAACTTTTCCTTCAAAGGGGGTGTTTAAACCCCGATCTTAAAACTTTGATCTGTTGATGTATGCGGAAGGTGGAAAATGCAACTGTCTGCCTGTGGGGGAGAAATCTGGCAATAGAATTTTCGACCACTTTCCGATTTCCGAATGAATCGAAAATTGGCAAAGGTACCTGTCAAGTGCCGATGCAAATATAATTTTATAGACACAGCGAGCATCTGATGATGGAGACGCAAGGGGGACAGCGGAAATCCTCGATGATTGATAGCAGTTTGAACTCATTTCGTTCAGCTCACAGTTCCGATCACTAATATCTTTATGATATTAGTGATCGGAACTTGGTTTGCCAAAAAAAAAGATTATTCTTCAAAAACCTTATTTTAAATCAATATTTATTATTAAACTGTTTAGTGACCATATCCCTTTACCATTCATACACCTCCATTTACTTACATTTAGTAGTAGTAGAGCTTTTTTGTGAAAGAGTTCGTCCGGGGAAGTACTACCACCATACCTATTTCTGCCGCAAAGCAATAGTGCTCGCATTGCTGTGTTCCGGTTTGAAGGGTAAGGGTGCCGGTGAGATTACAGGCACATGAGACTTTTCATCTTTATGTCTCAGGGTGGCGGGCGCAGTGCAATGCCACATAGGGCGCGTCCTAGGTGGACGTGACCTATGAGGTAATGCACTGCTCATAGGCAGAGGTTACCGCTTAACATCAGGTGGGCCATCTGCTGGCTCCGCCATTCCAGTAGTATAAAAAAAAAAAAAAACCTTCATACATACTACTGCATCACATCATTTATCTGTTGAGATGGCTGATAAATTGTATACTAACAGGACAATGTCTCATTTTCAGAAAAAAAGAATAGTAAATTATCAGGTGATGAAGAATGTATCAATTTTCGGCCATCACCTAACTTCAAGCACATGAAAAAGTATTTGAAGTCCAAGTTTGAAGAGGCTAATTCTTCACCAAATCAAGGTTCTGACCGCTCGACAACCCCTAATTCCGAGGAGCAGGACAGCGTGAAGCCGCAGCAAGTGACATCATCAAGCAGCATGGCCCAGCGGGTGCAACCACCCCTGCCGCCCAACTCCCCGCCCCCAGACCTCGTAGTCCCCAAACAGGAAGTAGAGGATGACGAGTATATTGATGGAACAGCAACACAATCCCAACTTAAGACTGAGAAAGAGGAAGTGATAGAGAAGGCGCCGGAGAGGACAATGTGCAGGCAGTTTGCGCGAGGCATGTGCACGCGAGGGGCCTCCTGTATCTACGTGCACGAGCTGATCCTCTCGCAGCTACCAGGGGTGTACACTTTTTGCAAGAACTATCAGAATACAGTTTGCAACTTTCCAAAGTGCAAGTTTGTCCACGCATCAGTGTTTGAGAAAGAACATTTTTATCGAACTGGCTTTCTGCCTCCTCATACCTTGATGCATCTCAAAGAGTCCAACAGTGCCTTGTGTCCTCCCACAGCATTAGAAGGTGAGCTAGATTTTATTCTAGAAATGTACTTCTTTTTTTTTTAATCTTATTTTTTTTCGGATTTTTGTCGTTTGACGACTATGCCAGTTCCATTGGTCGCTCTTCTAAGCTACTCATCAAATTTATTGAACCAGCCCATATATGGACCGGTAGAGCATGATGGCTGCGTCTGATGTTTGCGCAGACAACATGCTCTGAAACAGACCCACATCGAGCTGTACAACACCTTTACACTGGTACATTTGCGCTCTCATAGCTGCACTCCGAAGACACTCCACTAAAAGGTGGTACACATCTTCTTTTACGCCACATACTTCACAATTAGGGCTATCAACTTTTCTCATCAAATATTTGAAGCTATTTAATGGCATATGTCCGGAGTGTAGTCTATGGGCGACTATGATAAATTTCCTATTAAATGTATTTAATTTAATGTAATGTTGTACTTTTTTTTTTTTTTTTTTACTAATGAATGACGGAACAAGCAGATGGCCCACCTGATGTTAAGCGGTAACCTCTACCTATGAACAGTGCATTACCTCATAGGACACGATCACCTAGGACGCACCCTATGTGGCATTGCAATGCGCCCGACACCCTGAGACATAAAGATGAAAAGTCTCATGTGCCTGTAATTTCACCGGCACCCTTACCCTTCAAACCGGAACACAGCAATGCGAGCACTACTGCTTTGCGGCAGAAATAGGTATGGTGGTAGTACCTACAACGGCCGAACTCTTTAACAAAAAAGCTCTACTACTACTAAAAAAGTACTTGCTAGTTTTCAGTTTATAATATTGTAATTTACTCTTCTTTCTTTTTGTTTTACTGTGAAGTGTTAAATTGACTTGCATCCAGATATTACCTAATATTTTAGATAAATATTTACAGATATATATATTTTCAGCTTTATAAAATTATCAGTTTGTACAATTTTGTTATATAACTCTGACTTTTATTAATTCCGTTGAGCCCGCAGCCCAGTATAAACCCTCACAGAAACTGCATCAAAATAACAGATTGTTATTGTTGTTGTGGCTCTTTCTTGGTCACCCTGCGTTAGGTTGGTGACCAAGTAGAGGTATAAATAATAAATAAATAATAATGCTGGACAAATTCGCACAACATTATCTAGCCCCAAGCTAAGCCAGAGCTTGTATTATGGGTACTAGATAACTGATATACTTAATATAATACATTACATAGATAGATATTTTTTATTATGCATAGAAAACACCCAGAACACCCTGAACAAATATATGCAGAACGCACAAATATTTGTTCCGAGGCGGGAATCGAACCCGCAACCTCCTGCGTCGCAGGCGAACCATCGCCAGCCGCACTACAGAGGTCGTGGCGTGGTAGTGGCCTTTAACTAGCATTGTGACCGATGGTGATAAAACCAGTTTGGTGAAGACAGTGCGTTCCTTTCATGCATGTAGATCGCCAGGAGTCGCGGTAACCAGTAGGAAGTCACCACCTAAATGATCATGTTCCTTTCAGGGACTCCTGCTGAGGCTTCGCAACTCTTCTCGAATCCCCCACCTGTCATGCATCTAGGGTAAGCCTCCTTATTATCTATGTTTTTATACCGGACTTGTTTGTAACCCGGACTTGTTTGTAAGATTCGTTGGTATACGATTTGTCCTGGTTGCTGGCTTATTGTAGAATGTGTTATTACTGGAAGAAAGTGTTAGGTGAGTCAGTCGTGGGAAGCAAAGGCGGCGATGAGCTCATCACTCGTCACGTCTATATCCCACGATGGAACAACCCACTGTGCAAATAGGCCCACTGAGGCTCTGCCTACCCCTTCGGGGTAAGAGGCATGTGTCTATGTATGTATGTATTTATTTTATACTCATCAGATCAATAACGAAACTGCTTGAGTCGTGCATATCATCCATTTGTGGCAAGGGGGTAATTTTTTCTTTTGTGTAAATCTGTTATTGTGGTTTTGGCATATGCTTCATATAACTCTTTTGTTTTTAATTATATCTATCTATGATATAATGATAATGATAATTTATTTCCAAAAACAAAAGAACAAACTTAATATGAAATGACACTTAAAAAATATTAAAGGTGGACATAGTACTTATTACTAAAAGTTTTAAGTATGAGTACATAGTAAATAAATGTTAGAGTAGGTAATAAGCACGGTCAAGTGACCACCCTCCGTACTAGTTCGCACTGTATGACGGCAGGGCGTCGTTGCTCTTCCATGTATTATATGACTACTAATACGTACCTCAGTAAGTACTTACTGAAGGTACGTTCAAGTAGTCATATAGTAAATAAATGTTAGAGTAGGTAATAAGCACGGTCAAGTGACCACCCTCCGTACTAGTTCGCACTGTACGACGGCAGGGCGTCGTTGCTCTTCCATGTATTATATGACTACTAATACGTACCTCAGTAAGTACTTACTGAAGGTACGTTCAAGTAGTCATATAGTAAATAAATGTTAGAGTAGGTAATAAGCACGGTCAAGTGACCACCCTCCGTACTAGTTCGCACTGTACGACGGCAGGGCGTCGTTGCTCTTCCATGTATGATATGACTACTAATACGTACCTCAGTAAGTACTTACTGAAGGTACGTTCAAGTAGTCATATAGTAAATAAATGTTAGAGTAGGTAATAAGCACGGTCAAGTGACCACCCTCCGTACTAGTTCGCACTGTACGACGGCAGGGCGTCGTTGCTCTTCCATGTATTATATGACTACTAATACGTACCTCAGTAAGTACTTACTGAAGGTACGTTCAAGTAGTCATATAGTAAATAAATGTTAGAGTAGGTAATAAGCACGGTCAAGTGACCACCCTCCGTACTAGTTCGCACTGTACGACGGCAGGGCGTCGTTGCTCTTCCATGTATTATATGACTACTAATACGTACCTCAGTAAGTACTTACTGAAGGTACGTTCAAGTAGTCATATAGTAAATAAATGTTAGAGTAGGTAATAAGCACGGTCAAGTGACCACCCTCCGTACTAGTTCGCACTGTACGACGGCAGGGCGTCGTTGCTCTTCCATGTATTATATGACTACTAATACGTACCTCAGTAAGTACTTACTGAAGGTACGTTCAAGTAGTCATATAGTAAATAAATGTTAGAGTAGGTAATAAGCACGGTCAAGTGACCACCCTCCGTACTAGTTCGCACTGTATGACGGCAGGGCGTCGTTGCTCTTCCATGTATTATATGACTACTTAAACGTACCTCAGTGAGTAGGTAGATAGTTATATGTAACAAATCTATTACATTTACAAGCTTATAGCTAGGTAGGTATTTACTAAGGAATTACATACAAATTATAATCAAAACTGTAGTATAATACATAATATATACTCATTTTACTTTATAATATATAGTTACTATAGTCAGTTAGGTAAGTATAACCGACTCCATTCATATGGGTTGGCTGGATTGTATATATGTGTGTGGGTTGTGAGTATTTTAAGGCATATGCTTCATATAACTCTTTAGTTTTTGATTATATCTATCTATGATATAATAAAACTGTAACATCTATACTAATATTATAAAGCTGAAGAGTTTGTTTGTTTGTTTGTTTGTTTGTTTGAACGCGCTAATCTCCGAAACTACTGGTTCGAATTGAATAATTCTTTTTGTGTTGGATAGTCCAGTTATCGAGGAAGGCTATAGGCTATATAACATCACGCTACGACCAATAGGAGCAAAGATATAGTGGTAAATGTGTAAAAAACGGGAGAAATTATAAGTAATAAAATATCGCGGGCGGGCTGTTTTTCACTGGGGGCTACCCGTGCGAAGCCGGGGCGAGCCGCTAGTGTATACATACAAAGAACGTATGTATACGTACATAGATAGTTAAAAAAAAGAAAAGTTAATCTCTTTAGCCGAATACATCGAGCAACACAGAACGCAGGCCGCAATGCTCTAAGGTCGAATAGAAGCCAAAAAAGCAATTTTTTCATTCTTGGTAATTCGCTTACAACCGAAGTTAGTAGTAGTAGAGCTTTTTTTGTGAAAGAGTTCGTCCGGGGAAGTACTACCACCATACCTATTTCTGCCGCAAAGCAGTAGTGCTCGCATTGCCGTGTTCCGGTTCGAAGGGTAAGGGTGCCGGTGAAATTACAGGCACATGAGACTTTTCATCTTTATGTCTCAGGGTGGCGGGCGCAGTGCAATGCCACATAGGGTGCGTCCTAGGTGGACGTGACCTATGAGGTAATGCACTGTTCATAGGCAGAGGTTACCGCTTATCATCAGGTGGGCCATCTGCTTGTTCCGTCATTCAGTAGTATAAAAAAATAAAAAAAGGATCGTGACTACGGCCATGGGTAGTACCGTCTATGGCTGGTGTACGCGCAGAAGTTGCAGGTGAAGAGAGCGCGCGGATGCCTGCGCTTGCGGTATTCAAAATGGTGATAAAGTTTGTTACAGAATATATATAGGTAGGTATTTAGAAAGTGTTAGTGTCATAGTTTTCCGAATATAATATGTAAAAATAATCATTCGACTCGTATCATAAATGTCAAAGTTACGATGATTGTTTGTTGTCTCGAGGCACTACACAGGCGCTCTCCACCTAGTAGTAAGAAAGATCATCAAAAGAAAAACAGACCGTGTTTGTTGCCTGATTCTTCTAGGTCTGGTTGCGTTGGAACAGGAGTAAATGTAAATTTATTTTTTAAGACGATTTAAAATGATCCTTGTGATTTCAACGATTAAAATACTTTTGACTTTGACTTTGTTACTCAATCACGCCGAAACGGCTGAACCTAATTAGATTAAATTTGGTACACAGATAGATTGTGAGCTGGATTGAGCTATAGGCTACTTTTTATCCTGGTAAAAAGCGGGCGAAGCCGCGTGCGGACACTAGTAATATCATAATTGTGTAATGTTTAATTATGTCTGAGTTTAGCGAGACTTGGGTTCCTGGGTGTAAGTCGCATGACGGGTACCTGAGGAGGGTGAACATCGGCCGGGCTCGGACGCCTTTGTCGTGGGTTCGGGTCCGGTATCTCAAAATAACCTTTAATGAGCCTGCACAGCACCTTTCATATCCACCCCTGGGGTAACTCGGTAAAGGACAGCCTACCTTAACAGGTATAAACGCAGCCAGCTTTGTGCCTAAGTACGACGAATTTACCCTTATTAGGGACGCCCAACGATTTTGTGAGTACCCCTCAGGTAGGGTGGCGACATACCTGCAAAGATCCCTGTGGGACCCAAACGACAAAATACAACTTTTCATACCTACTGCTCCTATTTGAACAATATTGTATGACTTTTTGGGGCCTAATATCGCACTGCGGTCGCCCTTGGACACGCTGGCGCGACTAGCTGATCGACATGGAATGGACCTTGACATATATTCAGAAGAGTGGAGGAAAATGGGGGCGACCCTGTGTTACGCCTCGTTCCTTTACTTGAACTACGCAATTATCGTATTGCGTAGTATTGCGACGCAATAAAAAATAACACACATAAGTTCACATCGGTTACATTAAGTAGGTAGAACTCGCGAGCACTAACTTTTATTAAACGCCCTGCTAGAGTATGACCCCGCAGTGTTAACGAATAAGCGTAGGAAAGGCACTGTTTGCAGTTCTGTTCTTTATCACACCAGACTTTCTCACGACTTCTTCTGCTTCCTTGGATCTTATATATACAATAAACTTAATAATATTATTTCTATTTATCCTGTTCCTAAGCACAAATGCAAAGTATTGGTTAGTGAGTATCTTAAAACCTTGGATCATGAAGAAACTGAAAAAATTATGATCCCACTAAAGTAGCACTAGTTTAGTTCCCTACATAACTTTATTTCCTTAAGAGTATTATGCGCCCACTCACACTTACACGCACGTACACGCACACACACACACACACACACACACACACACACACACACACACACACACATTCACCCCAACGCACTCAAACATGCGCACACACGCACACACACGCTCTCATCCAGTCTACCTCACAACCTCCTTGCTCTCCATAAAAATGTCCCCTTCATTCTTACACCCTGGCTCATTCACTCATTCATTCATTATCTTTCCCTCTTCCTTTGGCTCACTTATACCTTTCTTGTCATCCTCACTATTATTCACTTTCATTCTCACCACAAACACAACAATTTCATACATTTCGTAGAATTCATTCAACCTACCTAGTAATTAAGTTCCTCATGCCCTCACTTATTCTCCCACCCCCCATTTACACTCTACACAACTGAAAGCTTATCAATGATGGTGATGTCTGATGGTGTCATATTATAATGTTTTTAACAGTGTCATTGACGTCGTTCATTCCGCTTAGCGGAGCCCTGGTGACCTGTATTACCGGTTTCTTTCTAAACCTATTTCAGGCACCAGCCTCTCGCAAAACAGGTGAATCACATCGGCACTTAGATACTACATATGACGACCTCTGTGGCGCGAAGGGCGAAGCTCGGCCTGCGACGCAGGAGGTTGCGGGTTCGATTCCCGCACTCGAAACAAATATTTGTGCGATCGCAGATATTTGTTTAGGGTGTTCTGGGTATTTCCTATGTATAATAAAAAATATCTATCTATGTAATATATTGTATTAAGTATATCAGTTATCTAGTACCCATAACACAAGCTCTGCTTAGCTTGGGGCTAGATAATGTTGTGTGAACTGTCCAGCATTATTTATTTATTATTATTTTATTATTTATATATTATGTAACCTTTTTGTTGAGAGAAATAAATGTATTATTACTTACTTACTTATTATTATTATTTTTATAAAACTATGCATCGTGTCATCCACAATGATCAAACAAAGAAACCAAAAATTTATTTATTCAGAAACTCAATTTTCAAATTGTGTCTAGTTTTAATGCAAAACTTATTATTTTCAAAATTGAATCCTCACTTTTCGATAACTCTCACAGACTTTGCCTGGCATCTGAAAAAAAAAACTTAACCTTCATCTAGACAACATCTTGACCGATTTTGCTCATATTCGAAATTCTTGTTTATAATTAACTACCGAATGATTCTGCCAAATGTTATCAAAATCGGCCGGTAAATGGCGCCGCAGAAAACTTCCCCCATTTTTGGCGGAAATAACCCTCCAAACAAAAATCGTCCAATGACAAAAAAAAACCTGTATATTAAGTTTCGTCAAGATTCGTTGACAGACCAGTACGCGAGTAATACATACATCCGGATAGATGAAAGCAAATTTTGCCAGATATTGCAAGGGCTCGCTCGCTCCGCTTGCTCGGTCAATAATAAATCCCAACAGTGGGGACATTCTCATTACGTGAAACTGTTGATTTAAACCTTGCCACCGTCTACGAAAAATCTAGACAACCTTGGAAAAGATGTTGATAAGTGACGGGGCCGATTTCGAAACCAGTTTAAAGGTAAATTAAAGGTCCCTATTGATTTCCCTTAAGACTATGGTTTATAATAACGCCAGTATAGTGTGATGTTAAATTGACCGCAAGTAATTTGTTTGCAGGGTGTCGTCTCTGCCCACAAGTGGGTGCGCCCCCCCTCCCGAGGCGCGGCCCCACACGGAGCTGTTCGGAGGCAGCCCCATGTCGTCGGCCCTCGCCTTGCGGGCCTCCCCCCCCAAGCGCGAGCGGAGTGAACTCGGTAAGCTCATCTTTATTTAATGAATCTATCGCCTGGTACCTATAGGTATTTATTTTGTCCTTTTTGAAAACATTTTTAAAGCAAAGACGCTGTATTAAAAGATATCTACAAAAAAGCAATTTAATTATGTTTTGTTAGAAAGAGGTTTTTTTAATTTACCGTTATAAAACTAAAAACACAAAATAAAAAAAAGAGTTTCAGTTTCTCTGTCGGAATTTTCCCTATAAGTAGAGAAAACGTTTTATGTATCGGGGTTTTGAATTAGATCATGCTATAAAATCATTTATCCAAAAATGTAATCACGAATTCTTGAAATATTAAATATATCGATTATACTTTATTTACCTTGTTAATTTTCAGAATTTATTTTTTACTTTATTGTAACTTTTACAGTCGGTAAAACTATGTGTTCAAACTTGTTATTGGCTCTCGGTTTTAATCTCGCGGGCTGCGTGTTATCGACGCCATTGCGATACGCACGCTGATTTCTCCTGTACAATGTTGTCTTATAAATTAGTATGAACTCCCATCGAAATGCTAAACTAGGACTCCCCTAGATCAGTCCGCTACGGGACTACACAGCACTCAATGTTCCATTGCGGTCTCCTGGGTTATTCTTATGCACTCGTTATGCCTTTAAAATCCCCTACGACAGTCGACAATAAAACTATCTATATGGGGTGAGAAGCGTTACCTTGCCGTAACACAGTTTTTTAACTAGCTTCGAACGCAAAGTTATCTTATTTTCATATACTTACGAACATCTTTAAAATTAATGGAAATGTTAATTATGTTTTGTTGTATGTATGTTATGTTTTGTGTTTTGATAAGTTTATTTCATTCTAAGTGAAATAAACTTATCTTTTAAAACAGTTTCAAAAAACCTAACCTACAGGAGGATCCATGTAGAAGTTATAATTTTAGTACAGTTTTATACCATTATTTAGGGGATCGTAGTGGAATAGCAAGTGTTTTTCGATCCCCCGGTGATTGAAATAAGGGATCCTAGAGGTACGAGCAATTTTTTTCGATATGTTTCAATTCATAGTGGAGGTGGCATTTGCGATGGTATGAAGCTCATGTTTCAAAATTAACCCCTATGCTAGATATATTTTTATATTAATTAATAAATACTATTTAATATTAAAAAAAGAATTGGAACTTTTCGCTTGAGGCGCGAAATTCAAATTTTATTGTGTTTTTAGCTAATCACAACTCATGAACACATTTTGAGGTAGAGAAACCTAATTTTGCTGAAATTAGGTTTTGGAATAATATTTATGAGACACTATCAATAAAAACATGTGTTAATTCTCCTAATTTTCGCAAAATCAGGTTTCGATTTCTCAAGATGTGTTGAAGAGCAAAAAACACAATCAAATTGGAATTACGCCACAAGCGAAACGTTGCACCTTAATCTTAGGCTAAGCGCGCACTACGAATTTTAATCGTTGCGAATAATAATCGCAAATCTGTGAAAAATACCAATATACATACTAGAGCCCGCGCACTGCGAATTTCATTTCATTCTTTGTTTCATTTCGCATTTTGTAAATAGCAACGATTAAATTTCGTAGTGCGAGCTTAGCCTAAAATTAATTGATTTGTGTGACATTGGTAGCCATTCTGTGCAGCATTCGTCAAAGAACACGGGCAACTCCCCATACATTGTTTGACCCAACTTTTTTGACTAACGTAACGTACGGTTGAGATGGTTTCGGTTATTGATAATATATGTTAAGATAATGAAAAAGCTAATTTAATTTCTTGCGTAGAAGTTGTGGGAAAGTAATGAAGCTTTTTGCGTTTTTTTTTCACGCAAATGCAATGAGCTGATTTATCTAATTATTTAGAAATACAACTTTTGCTTTCCAAATCCTGAAAATATACAAGTTCTTTAGAAAAATTGGACAAATACAACATTTTGAACCGTACTAATTACTTCCATGAAGGGGTCCAGGTTCATTTATTTTTGACCTGGGTCACCGGTTGCCCACCTCCTTTAAACCGCGCCTAAGTTATTTGTGACCGCGCTAAATTGCTCTTTTTAATGGATTAAAATAAAGGACCACTATAATTTTAGCGCTGTTTAAATTTAGAGAAAGCTGCACAGAATCGCTGCCATGGTGGACCTTAGTTATCTGAATAAATACATTATTATATCACCTGGCTTTGAGCATTTTTTGCCAAGAAACTGTTAATCTTGCTAGAGGAAGTTCCTTTAGTTTTGTCACCATTACAACATGACAGGACAGTCATTTATGAATTACGATTTGGCAGACTTTTGTGCTTGGCTAGAAATTCTCAAGTAATGATCCAGTGAGAATACTAAAAATGCTTTAATTTATTTAGGACTAGCCCGTGGCTTCGCACGCGTGTTGTCAGGATAAAAGAATAACTCCCCTCTCCCTTCAGCATCCATTCGCACTCCAAATACCATCAAAATTCGCTAAACCATCACAATGTTGAGTTGAAATACACATATAATGCGAGCGTAGCCGCGGGCGGAAGCTAATAAAACACAGCCTATGTCACTCAGGGATAATGTAGCTTTATATACAGTGGTGGTCACATATTTAAAGAAACTGGAGGCATATTGAAATAACTAAGCTATTCCTCCTGTATATATTTTAACAGACTGCCATTGTAACTTGCTGCACTATTAATTTTATTTGTGTTGTTATTGTGTATTGTTAAAACAAAACATTTACAACAAAACTTGCCTTTTACTTGGTAAAACTTAAATGTAAGCAGTGTCAATAAAAGATAAGATTAGGAAGATCTGGCCATATAATTAAAGACGCTTCATTTCGCAACAAGAATTTTTTTAAAAATGAGTTATTATTGAAATTATCTTAGTACGTAAGATTTCTAACACATTTTTATAGAGCATTCCGATGCGTATCAATACTTGGTCGCATGTCCTTTTGCAGCAATAACAGCACGACATCGCTTAGCCATGGAAGCGATCAATTTTGTACAAACTTGTACCGGAATTTGTTCCCACGCTTCTGTAAAAGCTTAAAAGTTGATCGACGTTTGATGTACGCTTTGCCGCCACTGTCTTCTTCACCTGGTACCACAAGTTTTCGATTGGATTTAAATCCGGACTGTACGAAGGCCAATCCAAAACTGTCACAAACTGGTTCCTTAAGAAATCTTTAACTACTTTTGCGGTGTGTTTCGGATCATTATCCTGTTGTAAAGTCCAAATGACCGGTAAATTTTGCTCAGCATAGGGCAGCATGGTTTCTTTTAAAATATTTTTGTACTGGTATTTATCCATATGGCCTTCTATCTTCCTGACAGGTCCGACACCAAGTCCTGAAAAACAGCCCCACACTTTGATATTTCCCCCTCCATGTTTCACTACTTTCTTGGTGTCCTTCGGATCCATTTCTTTGTTCGGGGGACGTCTAACATATTGTTTTCCGTCAGAATTAATCATATTAATTATTGTTTCATCCGAAAAAAGCACATTTTTCCACTCTCGTTCAGTCCAGTCTTCATATTTTTCAGCAAACGCTAACCTTGCCTTAACGTTTTGCTTTTTCAAAAGTGGCACCTTCCGAGAGACTCTTCCGTACAAGTTTGCCTCACATAGTCTCCGTTTAATCGTCCTTGCAGACACACCCGTCGACCCTCCTGCCCCATATATTTCCGAGCGTTTCAGAACTGATCCTTTGAACGGTTCCCTTTTTTGCCAACAACACCATCCTAGAGTCTTCCCGCGGAGTCGTTTTTCTAGGTCTCGGTTTTCTGGGTAGGTTTTCGGTCGTATTGAACTTCTTGAAATGCTTTATAGCATTCATAACCATGTCCTTAGAACAGCTCAAATGGTTTGCGATTTTTCTGTATCATCATATCATTTACCTTTGCTATGAAAGTTCAAATTATCTTTCTAGTGGACGAATTGCAACTCTTGTTTTTTCCCATATCGATTGGTATTAAACGTATTGATTTGAATACAAAAAGTAAAATGTTACAATTAATGTCGACGTTTCATGCAAATACGCGGCAAAACAATGAAAAACCGAATGTGGTTATTTTTCTTTTTTTTTAATTCAGAACACAGCGTTCACTGTCTTTAATTAGCTGGCCAGCTACAGGTACGTTAAAAAAGTTTGTATTAGTTTCGGGGATAGTGAGCAGTGTCTAAATACCAAGCAACACAACTTTTTTGTCCCCCATTTTTTAGAATACAACGTCATGTATGATTTAGTAACAGTTACATTAAATTTAATAACTACTTTGGCTAGGTAGTGCCAAAATCATGTTTATTGTGATCAATTAGGGGGTGTCTCTAATTATGTGTCCACCACTGTATATGAAAGAATTATTAAAATCGAATTAGTATTTTTTGAGTTTATCCAATACAAACAATCATAAAAATAAAAAAACAAATATATTCTCATTATAATATTTAAATTGATTGGTCAAAATGCAGAAACTTTATTTGTTTTTACCAAAAGTATAATTATGATGAGTTTTATATTAATTACTTGAGAAATTATTGATTCCCTATACAAACTTCTGCCCCTCTTTTCACCCCCTTAAGGGATGGTTTTATCAGGATTTCCGGGATAAAAACCATCCAGTCCTTCCGAGGGTCTCAAACTATCTTCATACCAAATTTCATCTAAATCGCTTGAGCGGTTTAAGCTTGAAAAAGTAACAGACAAGAGTTAATTTCGCATTTATAATATTAGTAGGGATTGACATGTCCTTTAATTATTATTCTGGCATTTTTCAACCTACTTCAAAAAAGAGTTAAAAATTCTATCTTTTAAATAAATATCTAATAAATCTATCTATCCCACTTATATAATAAATGGCAAAGTTACGATGTTTGGACGTTTGTATGTTACTTACTCAATCACTCCGAAATGGTTGGACTGATTTCAATGAAATTTGGAACAGGGGGGATCCCTCCGATTTATTGTATTGATTTTATTTATCCAATTGTTGACCCAATAATCTGTACCATATTGACAAACAATCGAATCTAGCCAAAAGTTACAGGTAACTTTGTGTTTTTTTTTATCGAGAAATTTTTGTCCTGTCGTTTTTCTGTCTGGGTGATCCCTCTGTATTATAATGTAGTATCCATGCATATTTATAATTTGAATAATATACTTGATTTCGTCAGGTAGAAATCTAATCTAAGATTGGTAGTTCTGCGTTATTAAACCCCACCTTAAGGCGCGATAGGTTCTCAAATGTCTCTAGAATTTTAAAGTTTTTGATAAGAATTTTCATAGTTTTCTATGATGAAAAAAATATATGATATTCTTGAGCTTTTTATCTAGTGAAATCAATAATTCAAAACAATATTTGAATTACTTCACTCGATAAAAAAAAAATAACAAAGATACCTCCTTTTTAAAATTAAAATGCTATTTTTCACTCACTTCTCTCACGTTTTAATTTTTGAAACATTTGGTTACATGTTAGTTATTATTTGAGTTAGTGAATCCATCAACAAAATTAAACAAAACTTTGAACGACATTTTTATATAAATTTTTTATACATAATAACACGGTATCAGAGCGTGCGCTCGCCTTCTTCGCCTCATACAAAAATGTTCGTTGAACCTATAGCGCCTTAATGTAAGCGTGCTACATTGTATCCTAGCGCTATCAGATAAGCAATGCGACTTTACGTGCCTTTTTTTCAGCAGCAGCAGATCTTGACCCCAGCGAACCATTATTAAAGAAATGCAAAACCTGTGACGAAACCGAACGCAGGTAGGTAATCATTTATGCCCCATACTTTGCCCCATTATGCCCTGCTTATGCGCCTCCGCTATGCGCAGATATGTGAATAAAGCGTTGGGAGTTAATATGATAATTTGTATTTATTTATTCAACTAGAACGGCACAGGCCAATTAAACTAATGAATTTACATAGGTATAAAAATTTACATAGGTAGACAATCATATTAAATTAAAAATAAGAATTTTAAAAATATAAACTATGATTTGGTAAACATATTAAATTAAACAATAAGAATTTTAAAATATAACCAATTATTGGGTAATAATATTAAATAAACAATAACAATTTAAAAAAATATAAGTAAACAAAGATTAAAATAAAAAGCATGTCAAAGTTTTATCACAAAAAATTAGGTAAATCACATTCAAAAATAAAAACAGATGTCAAAAAGGTAAACAGAATTTCACGTCAACATTCAAGCACAAACAATCATACATTCTCCTCACAGAACGTCAAGCACTCAGACAGAATCACCTTAAATCCATCCACAAACACATCACAATCAGACCTTGCGTCCAGGAGAGCATTGAGCGCACTGATGGTTCGTGGAATGGGAGACTGGGCGCGCGCTACTGTTCTGCAAAAAGGCACCTATAATAATTTGTGTCTCCTGCCGCCACAGTAATTATTAGGGACATACAGTCGCAACAGTTCATTATGGATATCAGGGGCATCTATCCTACCACGAAGAACCTTAAACATGGTAATAAATAAATTATTAGCTCATAATATATGAAAACAGACAAAAAGCTACGCTTCGGAGAGGTCTGTAGAACGTTTTACATGGCGACGTTGAGCAGTGATACGGAAGGTTTTTATTGTTATTTCGGTTAATCGAATATGTGATGAGATATAGTGCAATACATGCAAGTTGTGGAATGGGCTCCCTCCTGAGGTGTTTCCGCCAAAATACTAAATAAGACGCTTCAAAAAAAAAAAAATGTTAAAAGAGTGCTTCAGGGCAGGCAACGCATTGGCAATGCCCCTGGTGTTGTAGAGGTCAACAGGCGACGGTAACAGCTTACCATCAGGCTGTCACCAAAGTCACGATGCAAATAAACGCGCTTCTAAAAGACGCTGTGTGGATGTGTCTCCATTGGAACATCAGCTTTCTGATCCTAGATCTACTACCAACCAAAGATAAGGAGATGTCGAGACTCTTCCCGCCATTTTCGAAAAGAGACGTTGTTTACTTTTATTTTATTTCTTTTCCTAGTGTTTTCTTGAGTTATTTTGTGTTATTTTGGTGGCATTTTAACTAATGTAGCTCGTTTAAAAAACACAAGTGTAGTGAAATGAAATGGAAGTGAATTGCGTGACTTGAAATTGGTGGAAATTGTCTACCAAAGTTTTAGTAAAATAGGCCACCGTTTTACTAAAACATGACTCGACTGTGACTTTGACGACTTGGAAGGAGTGTAACGTTGCAAAATATATTGAAAATACAATTAGTTGAAATACTGATACTTGAAAATGGCAAATGCACAAGCCGTGCGGCGCCAATTATAAAGAAAAAAAAAAAAAAAAAAGGAGATGTGTATGTGCAATCGAATCGGATGTTAAATATTTCGAAATACCATGATGCGCTAATGTGGTACATTCTTCCAATATTACTTGTGAGAGAAAGGGCTAGCATAGGCCGGCTCACTAGCATCATCAATGGTAGAAGGTTATAGTACTACAGATCTTAAGTGCCTAGGAATACAGTTTAAATAATATTTAATGACACTAGCGACGCGAAATATCGCTAGTACAATTATACCGATATCTCAGAAGTAGCATCAATGATACTGGCGATACTACTCACCATGGCTAGTACCATTGATTGTACTGTCAAGTGGTACTTGTGTTATAGAGACGTTTCTTCTAGGTCTGGTTGCGTTGGAACAGGAGTAAATGTAAATTTATTTTTTAAGACGATTCAAAATGATCCTTGTGATTTCAATGAATAAAATACTTTTGACTTTGACTTTGACTTTGACTTTTTCAATTGGTGATTTTACACATTTCTCCACTAATCTATGGTGGATGGATACTTCCCGTGGTCGTGTACCAATGGTGTTTACCGCGTGATGATTGTTAGCGCGCATTACCAAGTGGAAGAAAACAATGTTGGGAACCGAAAAGTCATACACTGTTTTTTTTTTTCATTTTGGATTCCCCTTTCGTATTTCTCGACAGCTTAGGCGTAAGACCGACAGAAGCGGCGCGGCGCATCGGGCGCGTTGACGGCGTGCCTACGGCGTGCAGCGGGCGCGCCGTTGGCGCGCTGCCAGCGCGCATGGATGCGCCCGTGGCACGCTCACGTCGGGAAGGTGTGACTGCGGCCAGAGGGGCTAGTCTGCAAATTTGACAAGCAACTTACACGGGCATGTGGTGTACACTTCATGGATTTTTGTACGGGATTTGAGGTTCTCAAGGTGCCCGCTAGGGGCGCTCTTCGATTTCTCCAAACTAAAATCCGTGTAGTATACACCACACGGCCGTGTAAGTCGCTTGTCAAATTTGCAGACTAGCCCCTCTGATAGGAAAGGCGCGTGCGTGGCGCGCCCCGTTTCTATCTGGCTTGCGCCTTAGAGTGGCCCTATTACCAACAGTTTGAATTTTATTTACTTTGGTGTGTCCGGCCTAATAATAGACCCCTCCGTCTCCTCCCGTGGATGTCGTAAAAGCCGACTAAGGGATTGCCCGGACTTGTTGATAAGATTCGTTGGTATAAGATTTGTCCTGGCTGGTAGCTTATTATGGAATGTGTTATTACTGGAAGAAAGCGTTAGCCGAGTCAGTCGTGGGAAGCAGTGGCGGCGATGAGCTCACCACTTGTCACGTCTATATTCCACGATGGTGCAACCCACTGTGAAAAGAGGTCTATTGTGGCTCTGCCTACCCCTTCGTGGAAAAAGGCCTGTGTCTATGTATGTATGTATGGTTAGTAATCCTGGGCTTTAATTTCAACCATGTTATAACTAGACTGCGAAGTTATAGAAACATACGTGTACACATATCATTACAAGCTTTTATTCAAGTTTTGTTGTCATCATCATTATTCACAGCCTTTAACCGTCCACTGCTGGTCGAGGCCTCCCCCCTAAACATGCAAGGGGGGCATTTACCATAATCACCACGTCTGGGAGACGGATTAGTGATAGCAGTATTGGTGTTGAGTCAGAACTACCCAGACTTGGAACAAATATTTGGTGATCGTACAAACATTTGTCCCGCAAGCGGGAATCGAACCCGCAAAGTCTCGTATCTCAGCCGGCTACTCGCCCGCCGCGCCACAGATGACGAATTAAATGTGAAGTGTACAATTTGTGAGTGAAGGTGAACTATACGTGAATATGTACCTCGATAGAGTTTAGCCTTATTTTCAAATTCTTAAGGGTCTCATTACGAAAGATGGTGTAAACCTGAGTTAGACCAGGCTTACCAAGGGTGCGTTCCGAGTCACGCTATAATCGATGTGATCGCTATTATTAGCGTTCCGAAACGCTGTGAGCGCGACTACGATATTGCGTGTGACGTCATGAATGACGTCATTAAATCCGCCATTTTGCGATTACACCGACCATGCCCCAAACCGATATTACTGGGTGCGTTCCGAGTCACGATAAAATCGATGTGAGCGATCACAGTGCTATTTTGCGTTCCGATTCAGAAATCGCGCTTATGGCAGTTTGAACGTTGACGTGACTCGGAACGCTTTATAGACGATATTATCAATAACCTCTGCAGTCTGTCACTTTGACAGTAGCGCTCACAGTAATATCGGTTTGGGGCATGGTCGGTGTAATCGCAATATGGCGGATTTAATGACGTCATTCATGACGTCACACGCAATATCGTAGTCGCGCTCACAGCGTTTCGGAACGCTAATAATAGCGATCACATCGATTATAGCGTGACTCGGAACGCACCTACTGTGAGCGCTACTGTCAAAGTGACAGACTACAGAGGTTATTGATAATATCGTTTATAAAGCGTTCCGAGTCACGTCAACGCTCAAACTGCCAAAAGCGCGATTTCTGAATCGGAACGCACAATAGCACTGTGATCGCTCACGTCGATTTTATCGTGACTCGGAACGCACCCCCTAAATATCGACCTTTGGTAAACACGACTCTATTACGAAAGCAAATGGTTTGTTTTCCAACATTGATAATAGCGCTTGTCAAACTGACGCTTCTTGTATGAAAGTGTCACATCACAATCTAAATTTAAACCTCCAACAAGCAATCAATCAAGTCGACTTATAATTTGTAGAACATTGCTAAACTATATTATGCCTGGTTTGAGAAAAACTAGAGATATTCCGAGGTTCTGTCGTTTTTGACTTAACTTCGGACTCGAGAGTTGATTTCGCAAAATAACCCATCTGCTTTGGTTTAAAGGTCGAAAATACCAAAGGCCGTTATTTAAGCCTGGAATGGTAGGCCTGGTCTAAACCCAGGTTTTAATCATTTTTCGTAAGACATGTGTGTGTGTGAGCTGGTGGTACTAAATGTTAAATATTGGTTTTGGAATTCAAAAAATAACACGAAATCGTTTCAGTGAAAAGGCATGTAAGGCGAAGTTGGGGAAGTTAATGGAAGCCGCAGAAATGTACGAGAAGAAAAAGAAGCAGCTGAAGAAGTGGGATTTGATGCTTAACAATATCTTCGATATGCTGGTGAAGTCTGTGAGTATTACATGTTTAGGGTTGGCGTTCACTGACGTCGTGTCACGGCACGGCATGGCAAAGGATTTCATTACTAATCAAGTTTTTTGTAATCTTATTTCAATGAGTTTAGAATTCATGTTACTTTATTTCGATACGACGATGCCGCGAAATGCCGCGACGCGCCGCGGGATGCTGCGGCATGACGTGTCATGCTGTTTCATTCCACGGGTTGCCGCGGCGCGACATTGCATCCCGCGAGACGTATGGGTCACTTTATGTCGTCGAATTATGATTGCTAAGCTAGTAGAAATAAGATTGTAAACTTGTAACTTGTCCGGAGTGGCTGGGCTTTCAGCAGGATGCCACGGCATGCCACGAAACGCCGCGGGATGCCACAGCACAACCTGCCATGCCATGCCGGGGCGTGGCGGCACTAGGCGCCAGCCCGGGTTCCCACCAGAATTTTGTGTCTAATTAAATAAAAAGAATAACCACAATCCACAAGATAAATAAATCAATTATAGTATGAATCCGAATTATATTCATTAAGGAACTAACTTTATTGTGATATGTTTTTTTTATACTACTTGAAAGACGGAACAAGCAGCTGACCCACCTGATGTTAAGTGGTACCCTCTACCTATGAACAGTGCATTACCTCATAAGTCACATCCCGCACTGAACTGCGCCCGCCACTCTGAGACATAAAGAAGAAAGTCTCATGTGCCTGCAATTTCACCGGCACCCTTACCCTTCAAACCGGATACAGCAATGCGAGCACTACTGCTTTGCGGCAGAAATAGGTATGGTGGTAGTACTTCCCCGGACGAACTCTTTCACAAAAAAGCTCTTCTGCTACTAAGGTCTGTTACTACTGCTTAGGGTTTTTACCGGAATTTGGTGTCTAATTAAACAAAGGGATTATCAATAATAAATGAGAATTATATTCATTAAGGAACTAACTTTATTTTGATATAATGTTTTGTTTAGAACTACGCTTTAGTAGTAGTAGGGCTTTTTTGTGTAAGAGTCCGTCCGGGGAAGTACTACCACCATACCTATTTCTGCCGCAAAGCAGTAATGCTCGCATTGCTGTGTCCGGTTTGAAGGGTAAAGGGTGCCGGTGAAATTACAGGCACATGAGACTTTTCACCTTTATGTCTCAGGGTGGCGGGCGCAGTGCAATGCCACATAGGGCGCGTCCTAGGTGGACGTGACCTATGAGATAATGCACTGTTCATAGGCAGAGGTTACCGCTTAACATCAGGTGGGCCATCTGCTAGTTCGGTCAATCTAGTATTATAAACAAAAAAAAAAAAAAAACGCTTTATCCACCAATATAAATCGTAGTAAACTGCCGGTGTAATTCGGGGAAATAGCTGAAGTTTTTTTAATTCATGTGATCAATAATATATACTTGTCTGTTTTGTATCAACAAGGATATATGCCTGATTTATTGGTATTTTTCAGTCGATTTTGTGACTTATAGTAAAGGAAATAGGACTCTGAAGTTTAGTTGTTTTTGCTTTTCAGTAAAACTAGCTGCGGGGGGGGGGGGATTCATCATTACAAAACAAATAAAGTAGTATGTACTTGCAAATGCGGTGTACTATGTGTGTGTGTGTGTGTGTGTGTGTGTAGTTTTTTTGTATCATTTACACTTATTTAAAAATGTGAAAGTTAGTCCCTTTACAATAGATGTTGAATTAGGCCCTTAAAATCTTAGATTATTTGCATGAAAATGTGAACCGGATTTTACAAAAAAAAAAATGAAACTTAACATAATAGTTAAAAGTACAAAGGGCGGTCTTATCGCTAATGAACTATTTCTTACAAACAACCTTAGGATGAAGATACATTTATAAGGTTAGAATAATGCCCCCCCCCCCCCCGCCTAATGAATGGGAGGGATGTGTTTAGAAATATATATACGACTAGCGACTCGTCCCGGCTTCGCACGGGTAGTTTCAGATGAAAAACAGCCCCCCCCCCCCTCGTATCCCCCCCCCCCCCCCCCCTGGTAGCCTATGTCACTCAGGGTGAACGTAGCTTTCCAGTGGTGAAAGAATTTTTTAAATCGGCCCAGTACTTTTTGAGCCTATTCTTTACAAACATACAAACATACAAAAGTAGGTACAAATCTTTCCTCTTTATAATATTAGTGTAGATAGTGTTAATGAATTAATTAATAGTTATATTTAATAAAGAGCTCTAAATAATAAATAGAATAACTGCCGGAATAATTACTATGTCAAAAAACTGTACATACAGTTTATAAACACGCTTTTATTAGCTTGGGTTCTATGTATGTATGTATGTATGTATGTATGTATTATTATTATTATTTATACTTTATTGCACATAAAATAATGTAACAAAAAGGTGGGCTTAATGCTAACAGCATTTTCTACCAGCCAAACCTGGTTTGTGACAGCTGGTGGTTGGCGTACTACTTACAAACTAACACAATAGGTTCTTAAAAACTAGCTAGTATGTATGTAACTGAATCTTTGAGCATAATTTTCACCAATTTCCAGAAGTCTGATTAATTTGAAACTTTGCATAGAGAGAGAGAGAGAGAGAGAGAGAGAGAGAGAGAGAGAGAGAGAGAGCGATAGATAGAGAGAGAGAGAGAGAGAGATAAATCGAAAGAAAAGAAAAATGAAATTAAATAATATTTTTAAAAAATAAAAAAAACACGCTTTTATAGCTTACCGAACTAAAAAATAGGAAATAATTTTCAATTTCAAAGAGAAGAAGTAGAAGAAGATCGAACAATCAATCAGTTTCTTTTTTTTTCTTTTTTAAATCGTGGTGTGCATTTTACTACTTTTCGTAACTCTTCTCTCATAGATAGTTGCCAACAGAATGATTGTCACATTTACTTTATCAAGCAACCCACGCCTTTAAAAACAAAAAAAAAACAAAAAAACTGATTAATTGTTCGATCTTCTTCTACTGTAATATAAACTCTTTCAAATTGAAAATTATTTTCTATTTTTTAGTTAGGTTAGCTATAAAAGCGTGTTTTTTAAATTTTTTAAAATATTATTTATATATATATATATATAAGTACCTACGGTGGTTCAGCGTAGTCGGGCTAAATAGTTTCTATAACTTTACGGACGCTTCGACCAATTAAAAAAGTATGGACGGGCCGGGCCTTACCCGATCCTTAGAAAACATCCGTGAAAAATAAGTCACAATTACAGCCTTAGAGCATAGCAGGCCTCCGTACCGGAGTGCTCGATGATTAAAACCATCGAGCAACACGGAAGGCCTGCGACGCTCTAACATTACATTACAAAACACGTAGTACCTACGTTACGTCACTCGTTGCCGTCACAAAGACCGACTGAACCACAGTGAGTGAGTGAGCTCACTTTATAACGCCTTACCCAGTCATATTAAAAGCCTTCCGCTGAACAAGTTTACCAATGAATTAAGACTCTGGCTACTAAGCAATAGGTTTTACAATTTGAATGACTTTCTAGTTAAGTAGTATATCTGTATAATCTTGACATAAAATATATTCATGACATGTACCTATAATTTGTTGACATTTGTAATTTATTAAGTTTTTTTTTTTTTTTTTTTAAATTATATGCATGTTGAAATTTTGCATTTATTTAGCTCATGCATGAAGTAATATTTGTATCCCAGTCATGGGAAATGTGAGAAATCCTAATTAATTTTAAGAACTTTTATACTACCACATTTAAACAAATAAATGATTTATGATTTATGATTTTATAAGCTTCAAAACTAACGTTCCCTAAGACACGTCCATACTTTTAAATGTTGGTTGAAGACTTTACGTACTTGTTCTTATTATAAGTTAAGTTTGTTGATTGGTTACATTACATTTATCCATGTATTTACATGTTACATTAAATCTATGTATTTACTTAGCAGAAGAACTTAATGTCATCATCGAGCCAGAGTCTCCTCAACTCCGGGATGTCTATTATCAATGAGAAGGAAACCATGAAATCGGTGAGCATTTATTTATTTAAAAAATTTACGCAATATTTTTATTTTTGTACTTTCATTTAGTGGGAGCTGTGGCGTAACAATAGGGTGGCAGGGCTGGCAAAATGCCACGGGCCCCCGACCCAAGAGGGCCCCGGCCCAAGAGGGCCCCGGCCCAAGAGGCCGCGACTGCATAAATATATTTTTTACATTGTACCTGAGTATTTTATTTTATTTGATAAGTATATTTTTATAAGTTCTGCTTAAAATCCAAAGTGAGACAACTATTTTTTTTTAAATTTTCGAATTTGCCACGGACCCACAACTAAATTTTTTAAAATTTTCTAATTTGCCCCGGGGCCCAGATGCTATAGTTACGCCACTGAGTGGGAGGGACCTCAAAATTTACCTGAACTTTAGCCGTTCATAATGTACTTATAAATTGTAAAAGTTAAGAAAACTTTGATCTAGGAAAACATTTCTAACATAAACTAAGTAAAGCTTTATCAGAAACACGAACTTCCTGCAACAAGTTTTATGTTTTTTTTGGGTATTTATTGCCGCTTACAAGTCATCAGCGCTATTTACTGAATTCCAACCAAGATTTCTGGCTCTGTCTATCATTTTGCACAATGCCTCTCTTTCACACATTGCAATTGCCGAACCAATGAATAATAAAATAATAAATAAATAATGCTGGACAGTTCACACAACATTATCTAGCCCCAAGCTAAGCAGAGCTTGTGTTGTGGGTACTAGATAACTGATATACTTAAAACAGTATTATACACAGATATATATTTTTTATTATACATTAAAAATACCCAGAACACCCTGAACCAATATCTGCGATCGCACAAATATTTGTTCCGAGGCGGGAATCGAACCCGCAACCTCCTGTGTCGAAGGCCAAGCTTCGCCCGCCGCGCCACAGGGGTCGTCTAAGATTAATAAGAGTAATAAGATTTATGTCCGAACCGGGAAGAGCCCTCTGTTTCGGTCACGAGGCCCTTTTCAGGGCCGCCATGTCTCAGGCTGCTCAGACCTCAGGGACAGTGATCAGGACAGAACCGGTGCCACGACAAACATTATTGTTTCAGCCCCCAACTCTGTACAAAGGCCTATCCCATTATACTGAGCCGAAGCAGGCACTATCGCGCTCATTTTGAACGTTATTACCAAAACAAAACCAGTGGTCCAAGCACGAATAGTTAGTAAGCGAGACGATAGAAAATTATAAATATTAACCAATCAAATTATTATGAATGAATGAATGAATGAATGAATTATTTATTTGCTTAGAATGTAGGTATAAGTAGTTAAAACATAGATGGTAGGTATATATAAATTGAAGTTCCCAGTACATTATGCCGTTAAGCGTGCAAAATTAAATCTTAAAAGCTAGTTATAATTAAGTTACATGCGAGGAAAACAACAAAAAATCACTAATTAATTTCCCAAAAAAAAAACAATAATTATATGTAGGTAGGTTATATACAATACCACAAAACTTAGTCCAGAATACACAATGTCAATATAAAAAAATAAAAAAAACAATCCATTATTCTGAGAGAGAGAAAGAAAGAAAGAAATAAACCCTAATTAGACGCTGTTTTTATAACTAAAATACTCATTAATTGAATAAAAGCACTTCGATAAAAGCCACTTCTGAATTTCACCCTTAAATCTGCTGAGGGGCATGTCCTTTAGGTCTTCGGGTAGGAAATAAGGTTTTCTAGTCGCCCCCATCACAGAATATATAATAGTATGTCACTGGCCAATATTTGACGTTGAGTATAATCTCGCTAGCGTTAATTATTCGTGCTTGTCCCACAGAACCGTTCATGTTATTTCTTATAAATACTTTTGAAAATTTATGATAGACTTGTTTTTTTTATGTATATTTCTTTTTACTAGTTTTAATCCAAAGTTTCCGATGATTAACGCATAAAAATTCTACTGCTTCCAAACCAGTGAAGCCTATATTAATGATGAATATAATTATTTTCTTGAGGCAGTTTTTTTTTTTCATACGACGACGCTCACATTTAGTTTTTTTTGTAAGCACTATTTTGTCACTTTCTATTTCAGACGACCTCTGTGGCGCAGCGGGCAAACGTTCGCCTGCGACGCAAGAGGTTGCGGGTTCGATTCCCGCCTCGGAACAAATATTTGTGTGTTCCGCTTCGTGCGATATTTGTTCAGGGTGTTCTGGGTATTTTCTATATATAATAAAAAATATCTATCTATGTAATATATTGTATTAAGTATATCAGTTATCTAGTACCCATAACACAAGCTCTGCTTAATTTGGGGCTAGATAATGTTGTGTGAACTGTCCAGCAATATTTACTTATTTATTTATTTATTTATTTTACATGAAATGAGTAAAATATAAATGAGTAAAGTAAAATAGAATAAATTCTGTCCGTATCTAACGGACAGAATTTAAGAAATGTTAAAATAAATTTAAAATTACTAATAATTCGAACTTACTAAAGAAAGTAGGTACTTATTAATATTTTTTTTTGTATTTTTCAGTCCATGCTGGATCAAATAATTTTATTTATTCACCTAAAAAGGATTAATGAAGTGGGCACCTCTCAAAAGGTAAGTGTGATGTTAGTCATGAAGAAGTGTCATTCTGAAAACTCACGAGTGAGTGAAACTCATCTGAGTGAGTTTTCAGGATCGGAATCCACTGAGATACCAAAATAAATAGGCGTATAATTTTTCCTTTTCCTGAAAACCACCTAATGTTAAGCGGTAACCTCTGCCTATGAACGGTGCATTACCTCATAGGTCACGTCCACCTAGGACGCGCCCTATGTGGCATTGCACTGCGCCCGCCACCCGGAGACATAAAGATGAAAAGTCTCATGTGCCTGTAATTTCACCGGCACCCTTACCCTTCAAACCGGAACACAGCAATGCGAGCACTACTGCTTTGCGACAGAAATAGGTATGGTGGTACTACTTCCCCGGACGAACTCTTTCCCAAAAAAACTCTACTACTACTAAGCTCTACTACTTCCTTGTTGTAATTGGCGTTTCCTCCCGTGGATGGGCAGCTACATCTATACGGCGGAACTGTTAACTGGCCCACCTAATGTTAAGCTCGTTAATCCCGCGATACCTCAGTCAGGTCTACCTCGGACGCACGCTACGGCCATATGTCTGTAATTCCACCAGCACTTCAAACTGGAACACAGCAACACGAGACAGAAATAGGTATGGTGGTAGTACTTCCCCGGACGAAATCTTTCATAAAAAAGCTCTACTACTATTGTGCTATCTCATCTCCAAATAATTCAGGAATGTGACGCTCTAAGGCAGTATAGTGCAGGTTTTTTGTTCGAATATACCCATATATTCGAACAAAAAACCTTACCTATAATTGGTATATAGGTAGAAAAAATGGGCCGATGTAATTTTCTATACAGCTGGAAAATGTGAACGGTGGAACTGTGAGCAGTAAAAACTGACACAATGACCCCCCAGGTGGAACGAACGATGGTCGATTGAGTGAGGAGATTAGCGAAGGGGCAACGCCAGAGGCAACTCCAAATAAAAAAAAACAGCTACTGTCCCGATTGATTTCAAAATCGATATCTGAGGGTTTATAAAATTACCTTAACCGGATTTGTTTTTTCTAGTCAATGCTGTCTCAAATCCTGAAGATGCTGAAAGAGAGGGGTTTGGACCGTTAACGAAGCAGACACCTGTACCGTTAACGAAGCAGACACCTGTACCGTTAACGAAGCAGACACCTGGACCGTTAACGAAGCAGACACCTGGACCGTTAACGAAGCAGACACCTGGACCGTTAACGAAGCAGACACCTGGACCGTTAACGAAGCAGACACCTGGCCCGTTAACGAAGCAGACACCTGGACCGTTAACGAAGCAGACACCTGTGCCGTTAACGAAGCAGACACCTGGCCCGTTAACGAAGCAGACACCTGGACCGTTAACGAAGCAGACACCTGGACCGTTAACGAAGCAGACACCTGGCCCGTTAACGAAGCAGACACCTGGACCGTTAACGAAGCAGACACCTGTGCCGTTAACGAAGCAGACACCTGGCCCGTTAACGAAGCAGACACCTGGACCGTTAACGAAGCAGACACCTGTGCCGTTAACGAAGCAGACACCTGGACCGTTAAAGAGACACTAGCAGTTCCGAATATCAGTCAATTGTATTATAGGCTATAGGCCAAGCGTATACGTCACAGCATTCAGTTTGCCGATATGCTCTGTTATGTAATAGGACATCCAGCTAGAGGCAAGTACTTGCCTCTAGCTAGTACCTACGAATAATTTTTGTAATATGTTTTTGCACATAATTCCTGATTATGTACGCAGGTTGCGTAGAGAAAAGATCTGTCAAATTGCATCGTTTGCATAACAAGATGGCGTGTCATTTACCTCAATTAAAATAATTATGAAATAGCAAATGAGTTGCATTAAAAATGTCTGCACTAGGCAGGCAGTATGCGAACTCATTTCCGATTATATAATGCACATTAGCGTGTATCATGCGCGGCGGAGTTCGTAGTGTGTGCTGTGTGCTCCACTCCTCTGCATAAACTGGCCTTGTAATATATCCGAAGCAATAAATAATAGAATATAATATTTTACTGCCATAGGAATACTTAACAAATATAAAAATACTTAAATTAAGAGCAAGAAAAAAAACCCACTGACATTATTGTATGAGGCGAAGAAGGCGAGCGGACGCTCTGATACCGTGTTTTTGTATATAAAAAAAACATGCCATGACTATTGATATTTTAGAAGTATGTACAATCAATATAGTTTATTATTTTTCAAGTGTAAACCACACTTTATGGATAACATCAAGTCATCTCTTGTCAATGTTTCGAACTAATTTCGTACTTTGAACAGAAGGTTTCTAATGAAACACCTGTAGATGGCTCCCATCGGCGCTATAGCCGAGTTGATAGTGCCCACAAATTTCGTCTTCAGCGTCATAGTGTTCTATGGCCGAACTGGTAAAGGCATTGCCGATCACAGGCAAGGTTACGGGTTCGAGTCCCGCCGGAACGGAATTTTTGGGTTACATTTAAATTGAATACAATCAATATATTCAAATTCAAATTAAAACATTTTCTTTCGCAAATGGTTTACTATAGTATCAATGAGTATCTCATAATGATATCTAGAGACTCAATTTTATTGATTATTAATTTACTAACTGATCTAGCGTTTGAGTATATTATATTATTGTTATTTTTATGACATTACTATTATTGTGAATCTGTGACTTATCTTTTATACTGTAACAATGTACGATTTTTTTAACTTTGCATGCTGTTAAGCTGATCGTGGCTTGGACCTTTTTTATTTTTATTATCATCTTTTGTTTCGCAAAATAAATGATTGATTGAATGAAAAAAAAAAAAAAAAACCTTTTTATCCTACCATATCATGACTTAAATACTATTTTAGACTTAATACTACACGTTTTCATTTTTGAAACATTTGTTAACTTTACTATAAAAACTTTCGTGAATCATATCAATTATTTTATAAAAACGGGAAATTTCCACGTACGTTACTTCGATTTAACGGTACGTGGAAATTTCCCGTTTTTATAAAATAATTTGTTAACTTATTGATTATTATTTAAGTTAGTGAAGTCATCAACAAAATTTAACAAAACTCTAAATGGCAAATTACATGTTTTTTTTGTATACAAAAACACGGTATCAGAGCGTTCGTTTGCCTTCTTCGCCACATACAAAAATGTTAGTACTAATTTGAAAATATAGCGCCTTAAATATAACTGAAGAACACCCAAATTTTTAGTGTAAGTTTAATATATTCCGCCATCTATATATAACCAAATATATTTTTTCATAATCAGATTTGTATTGTAATCTGTTTCAACATAGGATGATAGGTTTTTTGTATAGTACAATCAGTATGCCTATTCCGGACTTGCAATATTAAATATATAAAATAAGAAAAAAGAATACATAATCAGTTTATTACGAGTTGTATATAGTTTTACGAAACAGGCATCTGTGTGGGGGGGTGTTTGGAAATTTTTAAAGGGTCGGCAACGCGCGTGTGATGCCTCTGGTATTGCAGGCGTTCATAGGCTACGGTAACCGCTTACCAACAGGTGGGCCGTAAGCTTGTCTGCTACCTTGGTAGTATAAACAAAAAAAAAAAAAACTAAATTCAATTCATCGCGCCTAATAACGGTAAGCCTAAACCATGCAGTGTATGATATTAAGATTTAAAATCATATTTACCCCACTCCATACAAATAATAACAAAACTGCTATTGTAGGCCCGCAATATCAATAGCAGTTTAAACCCATGATTCTAAGTTTAAACTATTCTATTGTCTGTCAATTCTATTTCTATTCTATTTCTTTTATTTCATGTAATACTTCATTATTAATATTATGTTTTCATTAATTATGTATAATTATTTATTGTGAAGCAGACATCCGTGTTTTTCAATTACATGGTTCCAGCGGAAGATCAGCGTTCAGCGATCAGCGTTTGTTGTGTACAACACAACAAATGCTGAGCTGGACGCCAATTTGTGTCAGTGATCCGTGGCTGGTACTAAGAGGCACACATCAGTTTTATTTTTCTTTGTTTCTGTGTGTTTGTGTGTGTGTGTGGAATATTGTTTAATGACACAAATAAATGTTTTTTTTTCTTTTTCTTTCTTTCAATGGACGAGAATGGTTTAAACGGATAATTACAGATTCAACTGCTATTGATATTACAAGCCGTAGTTAGGCCACAGATAAAGTAATACTATACTAGGTCAGGTTTAATTGTGTTTCGAGTAAACGCAGTACATTTTATTACTTTTGACGACTGGGCACTACGTACACGTAGGCAGGTAGCGACGCTTACCGCTTACCGTCCACCGGTACAGATCGACACACGGTACAATATAATAATGATAAAAGGTAGACTTAGGTAGCGATTTGAGATTGTATTCTCTAAAGATAAAGCTGAAAATACAACCCCCCTTTGCTTTTTATATGCAAAAGAAAAGGATGGCGATACGCTCAGTTAGCTTTAGGTTTAGAGAATGCAACTTCAAATCGCTACTATAATCAAAAATGTGTAGGTACTTATCAAATAGCTTGTAAAACATAGCTTGACTTCCAATTACAGCTCATCGAAATCAAGCTGCAGTCAAGCTATCGAGCAGTGGCGTAACAATAGGGTGGCACGGCTGGCAAAATGCCACGGGCCCCCGACCCAAGAGGGCCCGGAACAAGAGGCCGCGAGCTCAAAAAAATTTTAGTGTTTTAATTTATTTGAAAAGTATATTTTTATAAGTTCTGCTTAAAATCAACAGTTTTTTTTTAAAATTTTCGTATTTTCCCCTGGCCCACATTTTTTTTTTTAAATTTTAGTTTTTGCCACGGGCCCTTAATGGTATAGTTACGCCACTGCTACCGAGTTGTGTAATATTTTAAAATTTACGCGACACTATGTCATACTGGCACGAATAGTGACGTTCCTCGCGTTATCGTAACCACAGACTCAGTTATCGGTTTTGTAAATAAAATAACTAGTAGTTCTGCGAACAGTAGACCTCGCGAGCAAAAACTTGTATAAAACTATGCATCATGCCGTTCCTTAATTATCAAACAAAGAACCCATTTTTTTTTATAAAATCTTACTATTGCATAAAAGAACCGACCAAGTGCGAGTCTGCCTCGCCCAAGAAGGGTTCCGTACCATTATCTATAAAAACGGCATAATAAACACGTTTGTTGTATAGGAGCCCCCTTATATATATTTTTTATTCTGTTTTTTAATATTTGTTGCCAACAGAAATACATCAGCTGTGAAAATTTCAACTCTCTAACAATTACGGTTCATGAGTTACAGCCTGAAGCCCAATTTTCGTAATAGAAAATAGTCAAATTAAAGTTCGGATCATGTTACGATCTAGTGTCGATGTCACAAACGTCAAAAATGGTATTCTGCTCACCTGACAATACAACGCGGAATGTGATTATATCGAAATGTGACTGTAACTTGAATCTTTCAAAGTTCTGAGAATTCTCTCTTTCACTCTTTACAATTATTATATAGCACTATCCTACTCTAATATATGGTCGCAAGAACCGAAAGTAGATTATATTGTTGTTATGAGTGAGCAGAATACCAATTTCTCAGTCAATTTACAATACAGTCTCGTTTCGGTCAACTTGCAGTGTGGTTATAAAATAAATAAGAGAATTGGGCTTCTGGTGACAGCGAAAAAGGCGTGTAGACACACAATCAATTTCAATTTCGTGTCAATTTTTACATACATACATAGACATGTATGTATGTAAAAATTGTTCTTAACGGCTACCATTAGAATAGGATAGATGAATACTAAAGAACATTTTATTATTGTAAGGACAAAATAAATTAGCTTCTAGCCTTACGAACCAATAAAAATACAATATATATTAGAGATAAAAACGTGTATTAAGAATTAGCTAGCATTATTAGAAGCGGCTTCGATAAAAACGCGGAAACTTTTATCGTTTTACTGTTAGGTACACAGAACTGCCGACACACCTCCAAAGGGAGATAGTTAACTCAATAGAAGATAAATTAAAAGTAAGCAATAAACGCAGACACACACATCAACTGAACAATTACAGACAGACTACAGATTTAACAGTGACTAATCAAAATGATAATTAGTTAATAGTAGTTTATGCAACTGTCATATAAGAAGGGGTATTCAAACACGAGAGTCTGTTCGATAATAGGTTGACTCGAGTGTTTTAATACCTAAGTTATATGCAGTTTCATACACTACTTTATCTTCACTCATAGGAAAAATTGAAATTAAACAAAGTAGGTAGGTTACAAGGAAGTAATTTATTTGGTATAGTAATATGGGAAGCGCGGGAAATTAAGTTCAAACTACGCATGCGTGCGCCATTTTTTCACAGTTCGAACTGCGCATGTGTGCGCCTTTTTTTCATATTCAGGCTATAACCATAGACTAGTTTAATGAATTAATAAAAAAAAAGATAGCGTTACTATAATGAGTTTATTCTTAATTTTATGTATATGCGTCTATAGAGTGCGTCTGTGTAGAACCGTCTTCGTATTTCGAATTTTTCGATTTGAGTGTAGATAAAATGTATTTATTTGGAACTAAAACACATATTTACAAAACAATGGGAAACGATGAAGCCTGCAGAAATATAAAAACTGTGTCACAGACACCAACGCCCGCCTCCTTTAGATAGATGACAGTTCCAGATATAAAAAGCGGCCAAGTGGGAGTCGGACTCGCCCATGAAGGGTTCCGTAGCAGCAAGTAACATAATATAAAAGTTCTTAGATGGATTACGATTAATGACGTATTAAAAAAAAAATACTTACTAGATCTCGTTCAAACCAATTTTGAGTGAAAGTTTACATACATCATATATTTTTTTTAGTTGTATCATTCTCTTATTTTAGAAGTAATGGGGGGGGGGGGGGACACACTTTTTACCACTTTGGAAGTATCTCTCGCGCAAACTATTCAGTTTAGAAAAAAATGATATTAGAAACCTCAACATCATTTTTGAAGACCTATCCATAGATACCCAAAACGTATAGGATTGATGAAAAAAAAAATTGAGTTTCAGTTCTAAGTATGGGGAAACCCAAAAATAATTGTTTTTTTTTTAATTTTGTGTAAAAATCTTAATGCGGTTCACAGAATACATCTGCCTACCAAGTTTCAACAGTATAGCTCTTATAGTTTCGGAAAAAAAAGGCTGTGACATACAAGGACAGACAGACAGACAGACAGACAGACATGACGAATCCATAAGGGTTCCTTGTCTTTGACTACGGAACCCTAATAAAAGTAGTACTTATGTAAAAATTCAACAATTAAGCAATTAATCTTATTATTACCTCATTCAAAAACTCGTTTACTCCACCGATTATCGGTTCTTCTGCGGACATGACCGGCCCACTGCCACTTCAGCTTGCTTATCCTCGGGGCTATGTCTAGAACTTTGGTTCTCTGCCGGATAACCTCGTTTCTGATCTTATCCCTCAGAGACTCCAAGCATAGCCCTCTCCATAGCTCGCTGAGCGACTTTAAGCAAACGGAAACCGCGTCTAGGCAAACATAGTGTAGGACACCCTCTGGCTAGGTGGAGCGACGACTTGCGTGTGGTGGCTGGCAGAAACTGGATGAGGAGAGCCGAAAACCGTGCTCAGTGGCGTGCCATGGGAGAGACCTATGTCCAGCAGTGGACTGCAGTAGGTTGATGATGATCCTCATTATTCTTGCATACCGTATATAAGTCTAATAATATAATAATAAATGTAAAATATGTAAAAACAAATAGATGGATTAGTTTTTTACCTAGGTTAAGTTAAGTTACGCCAATATACTTAATACTAACTTTTAGAAGAAAAACAGACCAGCCGCGTCATTATGAATACCTACCTTCTTCAGAATGAGAGTTGCACAGTTCCGGACTGAACGCAATGTCTCCTAAAGTATATAATAAAATACCGAACGATTTAAAGGCTGTTAATGATAAAAAACACAAGGATTATTAAAAATATATTCGTTGTTTTTTTTTATTATAGCCTTGTCGAGTTTTTTAATAACATTATATTTATATACTGACAAATTGAATAATTTTAAAATCTTTTTAATTTTAAGTTAGTTTGTAGTCCTGACATAGTTACTTAAGATATGCATTGTAGTTGTAGGCTTCGACCATATTTTTAACTTTGGTCGAAGGTTATAGGTAGATAAATGAGCCGTTGTCCGTGCAAGTTTTCATGAAATTTATAGATGGCGATGTGTACCGACCTTTTGGCTAGGAAGATGGACTAAAGGCATGGAACTAAGGCTAAAAACGAAACGGTATCGATTATACCAGTCTCATTCTTTTATATGAATGTATTCATGTGTTGGAATGAGACAAGCATAAATCTATCTGTTCTTATTTGTGTTAGTCGTACCAGGCCAAATGTCAAATTACTAGTACATTCATGGTAACAATCTAGGGAGATGTATATGCATGATACCAAAATTCAGGGTACGGAACGGAAAGACGACTGTCGTGTGACAATATATTTGTTTCTCTCTAACATAGGATAGCAAGCTATCTTCTAGGATAGGAGTAAGAAGGAACACTCTATGCTATTTTTAGCACTCACTCCATTACTATTATACCTCCATGGCTCTTGGTTGCATGTGCTATCAATCTTTGCCTTTCAAAAAGTAAAAAAAAACATTGGTCGTTTTGATTTCCTCTGGCTGTCAATCATATCAAATAATTACATTCTCTTTGCAAATATTCCATTACGATTTTGGCTTGGGCAATTAAGGGCATTTTTTTTAAATAAAAAAACACAACTAAGCTTTGAACAAGTAAAAAGCCCTAATCTTCGTAGTTTAGTTTTGAGCAGATCAGTAAGTACTATTATATATTCTGTGGTTTCGCCAAAGGTATTCGAGTCCAAAATCATCGTAGCCGGTAAATAAATAAATAAATAAATAATGCTGGACTGTTCACACAACATTATCTAGGCCCAAGCTAAGCAGAGCTTGTGTTATGTGTACTAGATAACTGGTATACTTAATACAATACATTATATAGATAGATATTTTTTATTATACATAGAAAAAACCCGGAACACCCTGAACAAATATCTGCAGATCGCACAAATATTTGTTCCGAGGCGCGAATCGAACCTGCGACGCCACAGAGGTCGTCGATGAGATCTTCGTATGCAGTAGATATCGGTGTCCAAACAATTGCGTAGCCAAGTCAAAATGTATCAGAAATCGGTATAACGATAGTCGGTGCGAGTTGGTATCAATTAAATTACCAGTGCAAGGCTAGACCTCCTTGCGTCGGTAACCTCACTGCTGAGGGTCGTGACCTTTATGCAGGACCTTGGACTTGATGATCTGCCTCCACCGGCTTCTATCCTCATGGCGTCGCTCACGCTGGAACCGACCGCAGAGCGTATTTGATCGCTCCACCGCATGGGGCTCCGTCGCCGCGGCCTCTTTCCTTCCAATTTACCAATTCGCAAGGCTAGCCAAGAACGTTTTTTTTTACCTTTTCTTTTACAGTTCTCAAATATTTTATTCGTTGAAATCACAAGGACCATTTTGAATCGTCTTATAAAACATTAAGAATATACGTTTTTTACTTGTTTTTTTCTTTTGGAAAGGCTTAAATCAGTAGCCCATGCAACCAAGAGGTCGCTATACATCGCTATGTATGTCAATTTCATGGAAGCTTGCGCGAACAACGGCTCATTGTATTGTATATTTTCTGACATAATTATATAAATATATTTGACGTGTAATTAAAATTATCCTATATTTAATATATGATATATTGAAAATTATATTAAATCCGATGAATTGTAATTAATTATGAACTAATCTATACTTATAATAAAACTGTAACAGGTCAAATTCTGTACATAGATGTTTTTTGTTTTTTTTATGAGGGCAATACTAGTTTTTTTGATCTGATGATGGAGACGGCAGGTTGACAACGGAACTCCTCAAGGGATAATAGTAGACTGTTCGTGTTTAGGCTCATTTTGATCAGCACACGGTTACGGTTACGGAGACGTTTTTTTTAGTAGTATAGCTTTTTTGTGAAAGAGTTCGTCCGGGGAAGTACTACCACCATACCTATTTCTGCCGCAAAGCAGTAGTGCTCGCATTTCCGTGTTCCAGTTTGAAGGGTAAGGGTGCCGGTGAAATAAAAGGCACATGAGACTTTTCATCTTTATGTCTCAGGGTGGCGGGCGCAGTGCAATGCCACATAGGGTGCGTCCTAGGTGGACGTGACCTATGAAGTAATGCATTGTCCATAGGCAGAGGTTACCACTTAACATCAGGTGGGCCATCAGATTGTTCCGTCATCCAAGTAGTATAAAAAAAAAAACGATCACTAATTTTATAAAAGCTTGTATTGAAAAATATATTTTTCACGAAACACTTATTTTGTTGATCTTCTTTCGGCTTAACTTGTTTTTTCCTGATAAATCTTAATGTTATAGAATTGAAACTATCGTGGTTGGGAATCATATTAAAAGATAAACGGCTAATTACCACTATTATTCGTCACTTTGCTGACGTTTCGAGACTGAGTTCAGAAGCCTCTTCATCATGAGCACCGCCCGCGACCGCGTTCGACGGTGGACCAGCGAATACTGCGTGCAACCGCGCGCTCAGCTCGCTGGGACAGCGGCGGCGGCGGCGGCGGCGGTAGTGACGAATAATAGTGGTAATTAGCCGTTTATCTTTTAATAATCTTAATGTTATCTATGGTTCTTATTCATGGACATCTATGAAAAAACAAACTAATGGAGTACTACGGGATGTTTTTTTTTGTGTACTTCTTGGATGACAGAACAAGCAAGAGGCCCACCTGATGTTAAGCGGTAACCTCTGCCTATGAACAGTGCATTACCTCATAGGTCACGTCCACCTAGGACGCACCCTATGTGGCATTGCACTGCGCCCGCCACCCTGAGACATAGATGAAATGTCTCACCTGTGTGTGTGTCTCGCTAAATACGAGTTAGAGACGTGTCTCGCTAAATACGAGTTAGAGACGTGTCTCGCTAAATACGAGTCAGAGCCGTGTCTCGCTAAATACGAGTTAGAGACGTGTCTCGCTAAATACGAGTTAGAGACGTGTCTCGCTAAATACGAGTTAGAGACGTGCGGGGTGAAGGAGAGTAGCGGCCAGGTTGGTGCGCCGCACCACACACCACATCTATGTCTGTGCGCCGCACTTCTTGCTGTATTTACCCGATGTGCTGCGGTCATGGGTGTGGTGGTGCATCGTTTCGACCCTGGTATCGTCACGATATCGTGTCGTGTCGTCGTCTAATGTGAAAGCGCCCTATAGATTAAACTGAGAGGCACGAGGCTCAAGAGGGCAAAGCTTGCCTTGCTAAGATAAAACTCTAAAGCCAGGCAGGTTGCGGGTTCGATTCCCGCCTCGGAACAAATATTTGTGCGATCTGCAGATATTTGTTCAGGGTGTTCTGGCTATATAATATAATAAGAAATATCTATCTATGTAATATATTGTATTAAGTATATCAGTTGTCTAGTACCCATAACACAAGCTCTGCTTAGCTTGGGGCTAGACAATGTTGTGTGAACTGTCCAGCATTATTTATTTATTTATTTAACATAGACGCAATCAGTCTGCCTTTTCTAAACTATCTGTCTTCTAACATTTCGGAGACGTGCAATGGAACTGCAGAATCTAATCCAATCTAGTTACCACCAAACGAGGAGAGCCTCGGTGAAAAGACAAATAACAGTCCGCATTTTACAGTCGAAATTCCAAAGACTCTCACAAAGCACTTTGCTTCAGTATTTAGTGTGCGAACCGCGAAGGAACTCCTTACCTGAATTACTGACCCGCGACCCGTGCACCCACTGGCTTCACCCACCGGTGGGTGTAGGGGTAATTCCTGTTTACCCGTGTACCCACTGCGATATGGTTGGAATTAATTATCGATGAAAAAAATAAAATAATAATACGATAAGTTCGATGTTAAAGAGAAAAAGAATTACTGTCTTTTGAGAATTACAACCTGGGAGATTTCAAATCCAAAGTTAAAAGCTCCTTTCTGTATGAGAGTCCTTCACCACAGACCATTGCGTAATATGATACAAACTGTAGTCAAATACGACCTCTATGGCGCGACGGGCGAAGGTTCGCCTGCGACGCAGGAAGTTGCGGGTCAATTCCCGCATTTGAACAAATATTTGTTCGAGCTGCAGTTTTTTTTTTTTTTTTTTTTTTTTTTAATATCTATCTATGTAATGTATTGTATTAAGTCTAACAGTTATCTATAATTATATACACGTGTCCCTACACGTGTGCATTAAAGAAGAATAAATGTGTTTTTATATGTATGTTAGTTTTTAAGGTATTTATGTTGCTATGGGCTTATTGTTTAGGTTTTTGTACATTTTCCAATAAGCCTGAAATAAAGATATTTGATTTGGTTTGATATATATTATAGTTTTAGTACCCAAAAGACAAGCTCTGCTTAGCTTGGGCTGTGATAATGTTGTGTGAACAGTCCAGCATTATTTATTTAAATAACAGTCTGCAGGGATGGCAATCGCGAACGAAGTCGTGGGTTCAGCTAGCACCCTAAAAAGCGATGGTAGCCTAACGGTTCAATAGTGCAACTCAGAATCCAACGATACCGGGTTCGATCCTAGGCTCCGCACCAATGACTTTTCTAAGTTATGTGCGGATTTCCATCGCTCTGTGCTTCGGAGGGCACGTTAAGCTGTCGGTCCCGGCTGTTATTGATTAATAGCAGTCGATAAGCTATGTCAGAGGCCCTCGGGCGGCTTGACAAACTCTGACACCAGAGGCCAGCACTACCTCATACGAAACGAAACGAAACTAGCTAGTACCCTCACAAAAACGTACTAAACATGCAGCGCCCTTGCAGGGTGATGTACTCAGCATTGAGCTACTCAATTACATCGAAGCTATGTAGGTAATAAAACATGTAAAAATGAAAAAAAAAAAAAAGTATGTTTTAAATACAATACAATACAAATAAACTAGCTGATACTCGCGACTTCGTACACGTAGAATTAGATTTATAGGAACTACATATATGTTTTTTGGAAAAAATCCGAGCCAGGTTTGTTTCTATCTCTTAGATAAAAAAAAAATTTAGTACGAAAGGATCAAATATTTAAATTAAAATCGCTATGTACCTAGTATCAAAAATACACAACACTCATTTTTGCATTTATAATTAATAAGATTTACATGCGGCCCAAATAAATATAGGTACATGTTATACACGTTATGTATTTAACATTGAAACAAAATTAATAAATATCCGTGAATGGCCAGCCTCATTACACGCGACAAGACATGCTCGATATTTAGTTCGCGCGATGTTATCAAAACTTTGTATGAACGATGGTAACTATTATGATGTAATTTGATGCAAACTAAATTGTATATTTAATGCTAGCACTTCACTTGGCTACTAGTATACCTAGTATTATTTTAACTGTGACTTGGCGTATTTTCGCAAATATTTTCGTTATTTTGCCAAGCCAAATAGCACCATATAGCAAGTAGAACTCATGCTTTATTTTGCCTTGGAAATATAACACAAACATTTGCGCAAATACGCCAAATGAAGTACCACTATTAGGTTCAAAAAACATATCGTTATCGCCTTAGATAGTGAGATAACTAAGATACATAAATTAAGAGATAGTATTTAGATTAAGTTTTATAGGTAGTGAGATAGATTAAGAGTTTTAACAACACAACTCAAGCTCTGCTTAGCTTGGGCTAGATAATGTTGTGTGAACTGTGACCGGCATTTTTTTTTATTTTTTTTTAGAGACATTTGGCGTATGTTTAACAAAAATTACTAATCTGTTTCCAACCTGGAAGAGCCCAAACTTGGTATGTTTTGATATATTATAATAGGTACTCATGTCACAGATAACATAATACTAGTCCAGTACTCATGACTAACGTGAAAAAGGTGATTAATAAAATATTAATATTTACTGTTTTTTTCTTTATTAAAATGTTAGAGATTTAGAGTTTTATGAAACTGATTGAACTGGAGGGCAATTCTCGTGCTTTAGAGATTAAGTCGAATTCGACATATGTCGAAAAAAGATGGCGAATGTCGAATAAAATCTTAATTTGCTATTCTCGTGATGTCACAAATAGACATAAGTTGACCAAAATCATTCAAATCGAAGACGATTTGATGGTTATTGTGACATTTTCGTGACATTTTTTGTAGTTATTTATGCTTCGATATTATCTCTAATTTGAGATAATCTCTACAATCCGAGAATTGGCCTCCTGTAATGTACTATTATTGTGTTTTAAGGTATACTGAAACTAGGGTGGTAGATCTAGCAAATATTTCAATCTAAAAATTATGTGTCTCAAACTTTTAAATACCTACTGTTTTTTTTTGTAAGCTAAGGCAAATTAGTTTGTAAGCTATGTTATTGTTATTATTTTTCTTATATATTTAGTTTAGAGCACGCCAACCATTATTTTCATCCTCATGGATGACTGGCAGAAAATGCTGCTTAGCATTAAGTCCTCCGTTTGTACAATTTCCTTGTTTTTTTGTGCAATAAAGAATTAAAAAATTAAATGTTTTTTTTAATAGATTTGAGTATATTATGAGCCATTTGGCGTATGATTTACTTTAATTACTTAGACGTCTCCTGGAATAGCCCAAACTTGGTAACTTTTGAAAATATTTCTTAGATTTTTAGAAAATAGGTGGCCGAAGACTTTGTTGAACGAGCGAAGCGAGTTCTCTGAGTTAACTTGGAAGAATCGGCGTTTGTATGTATGTATGTTCGTCCGAGCATAACTTCCGAACCGTTAATCCGATCTTCATGAAATTTGATTGAGAGTAGATAGTATTGGTACAATTTGTTGGTAAGGTTATGAGCTATATAGGTCGGGGGGTTGTTGAGATATTGGGGTCCCAGAGGGTGTAAATAAAAAAGTGAAAAAGAGATCAGATCAAATGGGATGCCATATTAAAGCCCCTCGCTTCGACATTTCAAAACTATTTTTTATAATTTTTTAACTTATTTAGTTTTTGAGATATTAGGCTAAATCGAACATGTTAAAAACCAGGGAGGGGTGATTTTGGAATAGCCTCCATTGCATTCTATGAGGCCTCGTTAGTCAGTGGACGTCCATGGTTGATGATGATGATGATGAAACATTGTATCATGATTTTTTTACACTCATCTCGCGGTCTTCTTATGGTTTCTACCTAGGGCTTGCATTATCCGTAAGCTTTTACTATCCGGATAATATGGATAGTAGTGAACTTTAGTATCCGGATATCCGGATAATACGGATAATTACAGAAAAGTTTTTACTTTTTTAAAATAATAGAAAATGATGATTATAAATAGCTTTATTCATGTTTAAATTAAACCAACATTCACCCACCATTAAAATATGAATCACTTTAACCAATTCTGTAGCTCTTTATGGTAAAATTAAAACTAATTTTCACTAGAAACGGGATATTTACCATGATTTTTGAGTTTTATATGTTCCCGATATTTCGGCACAGTTGCATGCGCCATGATCACGGGAGAACTCACTAAAGTCTTTGCGAGTAGATGTTATTGGCAGATATATCGATCTACCCTCTTTCTCACTCTTTTATTACGAACGATACCACTACCATCGGTTTCATTGTCACAATTCACACCAACTCGACACACAACACTAACGGTGTCCGGACGCGTAGCAGGTACCACACTTTTTTGATTCTTACACATTCTTACCACAGGCTTCCATACTCCAGATAATTGAAAACCATCTTCTCTATTGAAGTTTCTGTACTTAGTAATCTCAATTGCCTCTTGTACCATTCTCGGTATGTAATGTCGCTCTGTCGAGATTACCTGCGGACTGTGTAGCTCGATCCAATGATTTGAGCCAGATTCCAAAAGGTGTTCTGCTATGGCGGTAAATATCCCGTTTCTAGTGAAAATTATGTACATAACCATGATAGTTTCAAAAGTTAAATTAAAACTACTATCATAATAACAACGTGATCATAAAATATCAAAAAATATCATGAACAAATTAAAAGTGACAAGATTTTTCTTATATTCAAATTAACACTTATCTTTTCGAAATAACTATATCTTTCTTTTGATAAAGCAAAACTTGCATTTAAAGTCTTGCTAGCTATGTCTCATCTCTGGTAAAACGTGGTTTTCCGAGTTTTCACGCATTTTGCAAACACCTAGGTAAGCTAGGTACTTTATGAATATGTGAAAAACATGCAAAAGAAAGGATCAGGGGATCGATTTTTAAGTGTCACCGAGTGACTAGAAATCACGAATGACAAAAAGCCATCCATGACTTCGAAATCAGTTTTTACCAAATGTCGTATTTTTGAGAGTCATACTCTGTCTACCAATTATTATACTATTTTGATAGGTACTACGTGATCCTTTGAGAATTTGTGATCAATGCGTGTATGCGTGCGAGTGCATTAGATAAAGAGTAAAATGTTCATAAATTCCTTCAGGGTAGGCAGCGCATCGACAATACCCTGGGTGTTGCCGGTGTCTATAAGCGACGGTGACCACATCGCATCAGGTGGGCCGTACGCTAGTTTGCACTTAGAATGATGGAACGAGCAGATAGATCACCTGATGATAAGCGGTACCCTCTGCCTATGAACAGTGGGTTGTACATGGTACATGGGTTTAGTAGTAAGAAAACCTTGTAGTAAGAAGGATAATCAAAAAAAACCGACCGTGTTTGTTGCCTGATTCTTCTAGGTCTGGTTGCGTTGGAACAGGAGTAAATGTAAATTTATCTTTTAAGACGATTCAAAATGATCCTTGTGATTTCAATGAATAAATACTTTTGAGTTTGACTTTGGTCACGTCCACATAGAACGCGCCCTATGTGGCATTGCACTGTACCCGCCACCCTGAGACATAAAGATGAAAAGTCTCATGTGCATGTAATTTCACCGACATACATACCCTTTAAACCGGAACACAGCAATGCGAGCACTACTGCTTTGCGGCAGAAATATGTATGGTGGTAGTACTTCCCCGGACGCACTCTTTCACAAAAAAGCTCTACTACTATTCATAATATTATTAAAATGTCAGTGCCATAAATAGTCACGGAGTGATTTCAAACCGAGTGGGTAGAGGCACTCGTATTTATATCATACTATGACAATTTTAGTCACTGGTGACTTCCAAAAATATGAGCTTTTGGAAATCGGTGACTAATAGTCATTTTGTTGACTATTATACAATGACACTCAAAAATCGATCCCCAGTATGTTACATTTAGATTCTTATCGTAATTTTTTGATGAATTTCACTATCCGAATTATCCGGATATAGCATACGCCATTATCCGGATTTGAAAATTGGCGGATATCCGGATAATTCGGATATCCGGATTGCAAGCCTTAACCACGACACATGGAATCCTAGTACGGGCTCAGGACTATGTATGGTTGGGAGTTACTTTATATCTCTACCAAAACGCTTAAAAAGTTACTATGTAACTTTAATGAAAACACGCACAAATATTATACTTCATTATTAAGGGGCTAGTCCTTGAAAATGACACTTCGAATTTTGACACTATTCCATTATCTGTGACCTCCACCTTGCGGTGGGATTTGGAACTAATTAGGTAAACAAACCTCTCAAACGTACAATTGTGTAGAAAACACATTAATTGTTTTGTCAATTACTTCATTGAATTTTTGTTCTGTACGTAATCAGATAAATGTAAAAATAAAATAAATGTATACTACCTATACAATCGTTGCTTGACTGACTGACTCGGTCACTGACTATCAACGCGAAGTCTAAACCCTAGGTCATAGAGAGACCTGAAATTCACATAGGTACATTTATTTTGTGGTACAGCGGTGCTCTAAGAAAGGAATTTCCAAAATACACACCCTAAAGTGGTGCAGCGGGATGTTGAAGTTTGAATAGCAAAAACTACACGCGGGCGAAGTCCCAGGCGTTCCACTACTGGATACTTGAGGAATCTCTGTGCACATGTTGTGTTTTACATATTATGCTGTGTCAGGTTTCGTTATATTTTATAACAGTTTTATTCGTTTTATTTTACCCCAAATAGACAAAGTGGTCAACAACTTCAATAACTGTACCAATATGGGTGCAAAGTTAGTATTTCAAAACCATCATAACCGAATCGCAAATGAAAATGGTGAAGAAACGAACAAACCCACAAAAACAACCAAAAAATACAGGACCACAAAAAAACAAAATTAAATCAAAAGCACCCTAAAAACTCTCACAAGCTAAGAAGGTTTGTACCTCTAAAAAACCCCTTCCAACTCCTAAAAACATAGGGTTTAGCCTATTCTACCTCCCTAGAGTTCATACAAGTCTTAAACTTTAAGAAACAATTAAAACCTCGTACAAACCCATACAACCCAATTTAAACCGGTATTGAACGACGGACCTTGCTCAGGAAAATATCTTGGGAATCGGGATTTTTCCCAGCAAGGCCCAAATTAGATCGTTTTCTCCGCCTCAAAACTCACTATTCTGCCAAACTTCCTGCTGATGTTTTTTTCCATATGAACTTTCATCCACTAATATACCTACCTTGCTTGTTTATATTAATTTGAATGTGTATGTGCGCCTACTTTTTGTCGATTGTACCTATTCAACCTTTGGAGGTTTTTAAGGTACAATATTATAATTAAATGTGTACAATATATTGAGTATGAAATACATAAAAATAAAAAAACCTACACGTTTAGGGCTGTTTAAAAAAACGCTCATGCAGTGATTTTATTATTTAAAACTATTAATTTAATCCTATTTCGTCAAAATACATAGTAACAGTTTTTCGAGTTATTTTGTACAGAAAGACGGATAAAGAAACAAATAAATTATATAGGTACCTACAAACTATGTTGGAAGAAATACACGTAATTGAAACATACTGACCACCTACAAAAAAAAACGGCGCGGCGAGGACGTTGCATTTGACATGCCTAGTAAGATAATTTTCAAACATTTATAGTCTTCTAAATTCTAATTTCCAGTACTACCACAGTATAAATAATAGTACCTTCTTCTTGAAACATGCCATGAATTTGTTTGGCGTCTTTATGAACGGATTATAGGAAATTCAAACCCTAAAATCAATGGTGTTGACGACCTCTGTGGCGCGGCGGGCGAAGGTTGGCCTGCGACGCAGGAGGTTGCGGGTTCGATTCCCGCCTCGGAACAAATATTTGTGCGATCGCAGATATTTGTTCAGGGTGTTCTGGGTATTTTCTATGTTTAATAAAAAATATCTATCTATGTATTATATTGTATTAAATATATCAACTATCTAGTACCCATAACACAAGCTCTGCTTAGCTTGGGGCTAGATAAAGTTGTGTGAAATATCCATTATTATTATCATTACTATTATTTATTATTAATTGGGGTCATAAAGTTTGGATGTATTGTTTGTTATTCTATTAAAATTTAAAATTAAAGCGGGCTCCCATACAAGAAAAGTGATTTTAACAAACGCGGTATCCCTTGGTCCGTAATAGGTAGACACAAAAAAAAATACAAAAAGTATGTTATAAGTAGGTATGTACCTAGGGGAAAACAAACATGTTTATATTTACTTGCCTTATTTTTATTAATCATCATCATCAGCCCAGCTGGAAATAGAACATGTCCATAGAATGCCACGACAACTGGTCTTGAGCCGCGTCCGTCCACAGACTTCCCGCGACCTTTATAATGTTTGGTACATCGGAAGTTCCCCTCCTACACTGCGTCGTCCGGTTGTTGGTCGCCACTCGAGCACTTTATTTCAGTCATCTTAATTAGTGCGTGTTGCCAGAGATGACTTACGTGACTGAGACGTGATCGCTAACTATCACACACACAAAAGCTCAAAGTATCACAGCGGGCTATGCATGGAGAGAGCTATGCTATTACCATCAGTGTACAAATACGTAGTCTGCGACAACCGTAACTACAAGAAGTATTGCTACGAGATATTCGCGCCAAAAGTTTTTTATCTTAAATTAGTGATCAGTCAGTGATTTTGTAAATATTTATCTGTTATGATTTTGATCTGTACGATCGCTACGATCATTCCCTTTAAAACAGTGTTTATTATATCGTGATAACATTAATGATTTTTTATTATTTAGTAAATAATAGTTGTCTAGTGCAACATTATTTTAGAACGTGCTTAACCTAAGCATGTGCGCCGTATGTAACATAGTTACTGTTCGCATGTCTAGAGATTTTGTTACGGTGTTCAGCAAACGGAATATGCTCAAGCTTTACCAATCTTATGTGCGGTAACATAGCTACTAACTCAGTTATACACCTAATTAAGCTGGGAGAAAAATAAAATAACTGTAAGTAAGACCACAGAATAAATAATAGAAAAGAACAGAAGGCTCACATCGTGAAAAAAAAATGACGAACCTTGCTGGGACGCAACAAAGTGCTTTTCAGTTTGCATAAGTGCTTAGTGCCTAGCGGGATATTCACCTAAACATTCCCGCATTTTTCTGATGTTTGAATCTTTTTATTTGTGTATTATATATAATATATATATATATATATATATATATATATATTTATAATTTTATACCTGTTGATATTCTTTGTATTTTTGAATTTTAAACACAAATTAAATTAAAATTAAATGACTATTCCAAGTCTATTCGGTACAAATTTAATCTGCGTAATGTTTTTTTTTCGAATGGAATTAAAAAAAATTTAAACTTTTGTTTTCTTGACAAAATCCGAATAAATTTATGGACATAATACTTGTTATTGACTTTGTACGGTGAGGCGTGACGCGTCGAAATAATAACTTGGTAACTTTCTATGGCGCATGCACTATTAAATTGTTTTGACCAAATGTTCCCATTTTTAGGGTTCCGTAGTCAAAGACAAGGAACCCTTATGGATTCGTCATGTCTGTCTGTCCGTCCGTGTATGTCACAGCCTTTTTTTTTTCCGAAACTATAAGAGCTATACACTGTTGAAACTTAATAGGTAGATGTATTCTGTAAAACGCATTAAGATTTTTACATAAAAATTGAAATAAAACAATTATTTTTGGGGTTCCCCATACTTAGAACTGAAAACCAAATTTAAAAAAAATATCAAACCAAACGTGTGGGGTTCTATGGATAGGTCTTCAAAAATGATATTGAGGTTTCTAATATAATTTTTTTCTTAACTGAATAGTTTGCGCGAGAGACACTTCCAAAGTGGTAAAAAGTGTCCCCCCCATAACTTCTAAAATAAGAGAATTAAAAACTAAAAAAAAATATGATGTATATTACCATGTAAACTTCCAACAAAAATTGGTTTTTTTAATACGTCATAAATCGTGATTCATCCAAGAACTTTTATATTATGTTACTTGCTGCTACGGAACCCTTCATGGGCGAGTCCAACTCGCACTTGGCCGCTTTTTTTTAATGGTTATTTTTGGAAATTAATAAATGGTACCTTATTTTTGCGTTGATTCAATCTTTATCGAATACTGACTATCCAAGTTTTTTTTGTAGTGTATTTGGAATAGTGGTGTATACCTTATTTTATACCAGTCAGTTAAATCATCCTAACGGTGAAGTTATAAGTTGGTAAATTTTGCTAGAAGTATCTCCTATTTTCTGGTATAAATGGCACTAATTTGCTTATGATTTCTTCTTTTATTTCTGCAATTATACCTCTTGCCATAAAATTAGGCATAGCTTCTAGAAAACAAAGAGTTGAAAAAAAAAATTGTGGTAAATCCATTGTGATTTTAACTTAACACCGAGACTAGTTTTATATTTTGGGGTTCAATCCCTCTATCTACTTTAACAGTATAATTTCTCTCAGGTACGTTTGATGTAAAAAAAACTGGAGCATGTTTGTGATGCGTGATCTCGATAATTATAAAAATCCCGTGTTTCTAGAAGCTTTACATAGGTATTGTTTGAATTGACACAATTTATAAAATCCTGAAAATCATAGATTTGATTTGCTGATTTTGTTTTCATAGCAAGTTTCACTTGATGGTGAAATTAATTTGTAGACATGAAGCTATTGAACATTTGATAGTTAATGAGCAAGTGCTAGCCATATTGCTGTTGATACTATTAACAAAGAATAACATGAAAACCCAGTTTTTGTACCAAAAGTTGTTGTTGTGAATTGTGATATCTAACCACAGAAATACATGCTTATATTATGCTTAAATAGTTAAGTCCCTGGGAAGATAAAGTTTTTTGGATACGTGTTCTCATCAGTAGTGTGATACACACGGGTTGTGTATATCATGACGTTATTTTATAACTTCTTTAATAATTTTATTAGGTATTTCATATGATCTGAGCTTATTTTGTAGGCAACCAATTGCTGTTTTTCAGAATCCCCATCAGTCTTGTTAGGCCAGTCACCGTAGACACAAAAATCGTGTTAGGTCGCAAAAAGTTGCAGGGTTCTGTTTTTTTGGGATGTTGTTAGGATAACTACCAATTGTATAAAACCAAGTTTGCAACTTCGATAGAACTGTGCGAACTTTGCAATTTTTTGCGACCTTAAATGTTTTAGATGACTGGGCCTATGTGTCGTTTGTAGGTTAATATTTGTAAGGAGAAAGGTTATACACACCTCAGTTTGTTCAAAATTACTAGGTTTAATTAAGTAGTTTGAAGAGATTTTTCTTCTGGGTACTTCTTTACTTTGTACTAGCTATTTTGCATTTTCTAAAGCTTTCACATGCGTACTTATCGTCGCGAGTATCGCTTTTGCATAACTCGCCACACACGACCACTCCCACTTCAGCCTTGGTGTGTCACCGTTTGTTGAGCTCCCACTGACTGACTAGCACCAATCCCCCACTTTTTATCTTAGCGAATGACGGAAAAATCAGGTGGGCCATCTGATCTTGAGTGGTAACGTCTGCCTTTAACAATGCATTACCTCATATGTCACGTCCACCCCTTGTGGCATTGCACTGCGTCTACCGGCAACTATACCTTTTATACTGGAACACAGTAATGCAAACACTACTGCTTTGCGGCAGAAATAGTACTGGTAGTAGTGGTGGTTGGTAGTACTTTCCCGAACGAACTCTTTCACAAAAAACAACTCTACTAAGTACTACTAAAAACTTACACATACTTCGCCCTCCTGCGTCTCAAAACCAATAGTAGTAGGTACTACGCAAAACAGCCGTTAATATATTATACCTACGATTGAAATGTCTACGATTACTGTTTCGTACAGTTTTCGTTTACTTAGCAAGACAGAATAAATAATAGAACAAGTACAGGAGGCTCACTTCACGAACAAATTTATATAAATAGCGACTCTTGCTGGGATGCAAGAAAGTGCAATTCAGCTTGCATTAGTGCTCAATGCCTATCGTGATTTTTGCCTAAACATTTCCTCTCTCTTCTAACGCGTAACTGCGTCGCTATCTGGTGCGGAGTGACGTTGCTCGTAAGGGTTGACGACTAGTCGCTTACGATAACATAGTTATCTAATGGCAAAGGTACGTTAGTTTGTACCTTGTCAATGAAACTAAATATCTCTTTTAGGTGTAGGTAGTGACAAGGTACAGACTAACGTACCTATGCCATTAGATAATTATGTTATGGAATGACATACGACGCTAACAAAATAGTCCAAGCGCCAACATCCAATATTCATAATATCGGTTCCCAACTACAGGTTTAGCGTTTAGCTAAGTAGCCTCCTGAGTTATGGGAGCGGCACGGGAGAGTGGTGATTTTCTTATGTCAAATGTCGCGAGACGTCACTTGACGTCAGTAGGGCGGCGATCTCGCTGCCGTCAATACGTGTTATTTGGACCGGCCGCTTTAGACAAGACGCACACGAGATTAGCAACCGAAGATGGATCCTCAGATTAGAGCTCAAACTAAAGATGTTGTTTATAATGTAAATAATTTTTTCAAGGTTAGTAAATCTGATCCAAATTCTGCCGAGCATGAAAACGATATAAATCTTCACAGTATAATCACACAATATAATCTATAGTTATGAAAAAGAGGGATTTGTTAAAATTAATAAAACGAAATAAACCAGAAAAACAATTTAAAATTGATGCAATATTAAAAGAAAATGGTCATACGGTACTTTATTTGCCACCGTACCATCCGGATTTAAACCCAATCGAATTAGTATGGGGAGATATGAAGGGCGAGCTGGCACGAAAACATATTAACTCAAATTTAACTGAGAAAAAGCGAGCACTAGAAGAGTTATTTGCTAATTTTTCATTTGAGATATGGCAAAACTGTGACGGTCACGTAAAGAAAGTTGAGGAATTGTATTTCAAACACGACCATCTTAGCGACGATATAATGGATCAATTTATAATAAGATTACGAGATGACGACTCAAATAACGAAAGTGATTCCAGTCATACTGACAGTGATTCGAGTAGCGATATGGACATAAGCTAATAAATTGAAAGTTCAGTTGAAAATATTGATATTAGTATTAAATATAATAATTATTTTAACAAGTATATTATTCACTTTCGCAATGACTTAGGTACTTATTTGTATATATCGTAAGATCTATCACTAATTTTCATCACGTGTGTAGCCCGACAGTTCTTTACGTCACATGTCACCCCTCCCGTGCCGCTCCCATTCCTCACGAGGCTACTGAGTTAAGCGCTAGGCATGTACCTATCTTGATTAGCTCAAACTATATATATAATACCTACCTATAGTTGATATTTAACTGATTGATTATGGTATTATAGTGTAGTAGAAGCTGGCCGGGTGATTTGTACCTTCGTAATTGGGCAAATAAAAAAAGCGGCCAAGTGCGAGTCGGACTCGCCCATGAAGGGTTCTGTAGCAGCAAGTAACATAATATAAAAGTTCTTGGATGGTTTACGATTTATGACGTATAAAAAAAACTGCTAACTAGATCTTGTTCAAACCAATTATCGGTGGAAGTTTACATGTACATCTTTTTTTTTGTTATATCATTCTCTTATTTAAGATGTTAAGGGGTGGGGGGACACATTTTACCACTTTGGAACTGTCTCTCGCGCAAACTATTCAGTTTAGTTTTTTTTTTATTAGAAACCTTAAACCATTTTTGAAGACCTATCTATAGATAACCCACACGTATGGGTTTGATGAAAAAAACTATTGAGTTTCAGTTCTAAGTATGGGGAACCCCAAAAATGTATTGTTTTTTTCTATTTTTGTTCTTGTAAGTCCTATCTAACTACATAAATAAATCCGGAGACATACAATTTAAGGATAGGTAGCAAAATTCTACATTTGTTAGGTAGGTGTACCTAATTACCTATAATGTAGACGTGCATTTCTACACCTTTCGATGTCCCTTGGAAGTGTGAAAAACGTGAGGTTCGGATCCTTGTTATAATTCAGGCTGCCGAATGCGATGCAATATGCGTTTATCTTCATTTAAGCATAGAATAAATAATAGTAGAAGACTTTAGTTGACGGATGACGTGACGCGGCGCTTGAGTGAGTTTACCGAACTAACTTCACGTGCGATCCGGCTGGCGCGCGGCAACCCTCTGAATGGATTGACTCGTCTAGATGAGTCAATTCATTTATTTTCCTTTGGAACACATTCGGTACACTTGGATTAGTCAATAGGTACATAAATTGTTGAGTAGCGGCTGTACATGGGCCTTGTCAAAGAAATGATTGTAAATAATAATACGATTTACAACACAAAACACAAAAAACAATAAAATTTCCTACAATACAAACCAAAACAATAACAAAGAAAAATAAAAAACTTGAGTAAACAATTTGAGGCTATCTTTAGGGATGCCGTGTCAAAAATATAATTTCTACCGATAATTCAGTTATATTTTGCGGCTGGTAAGGGCCTTTATATAAAAATAGATAATCAACTGAACTTTTTTTAACCATAAATTTATGCAGGATTGTGTTTCTCAAGTTCAGAGACCGACATTGACCAAGCATCTCGATCATTCAAGTAGTCATCATATGTGTAATAAGCACCTTTAGTCAAACCTGTCTTAATACAATTCTTAAACTTTCTATCGCTAAGCGATAATATTAATTTTGGAATTTTATTGTAAAAGCGGATACTATTTCTAAGAAAACATTTATTACATTTTTGTAGTCTGAATTTGGGAATAACTAATTGATCTTTATTTCTAGTGTTGGATTTGTGAACGTCGCATTTCTTTTCGAAATTTTTAATATTTTTCCGCGTAAACATGATACACTCGTAAATATAGAGAGAGGGCATTGTTATTATTTTAACTTCCCCAAATACATTCCTAAGTGATGTCCTCGAACTTAAATTGTATATTGCACGGACTGCCCTTTTCTGTAAGATAAAGATACTTTTCCTTTTAGCTGCGGTACCCCACAGTAGTATACCGTAAGACATTAAGCTGTGGAAGTATCCGTAGTACACGAGTCTTGCATTGGACACATTTGTCATTTTTCGAATTTGTCGGACCGCGTGAACTGCGGAACTAAGTTTATCACTTAGGGAGCCTATATGAGGATCCCATTGCAGCTTTGTGTCAACCGTTATACCAAGAAAGATAGTAGACTGGATGGATTCAATCTCCTTGCTATTGATTTTAACATTAGGGTATGAATTGATGACATTCGGTGGTGAGAACATTAAATATTTAGTCTTCGATGGATTGAGCACTAGGTTATTGCTTGCAAACCAATTGTTTAGCATGTCTAAGGTACTGCTGATATTACTAAAGTCTGTCTCTTTTCGAGGTACTTTGAATAATACCGAGGTATCATCTGCAAACATGACTATTTCTGTTCCTGACTGTTTTTTGATCATAACAGGTAAATCATTAACATAAACTAAGAACAAAAATGGACCTAATATGGATCCTTGGGGTACTCCAGACTTTATTATAGACCCATTTGATTTAACTCCGTCGATATCTACTTTCATTTCCCGGTTCGCCAGGTATGAAGAAATTAAACCTAAAGATGTATCCGTTACACCGTAATGCTCAAGTTTTTTAATCAAGGTACTGTGGCACACGCAGTCAAATGCCTTAGACAGGTCACAAAATACACCAACGACATTCTGAGCTTCCTCCCAAGCCTCTATTATAAAGGTCATCAATCTAGAGCCTGCATCTATCGTCGATCTGCCTTTAGTGAAGCCATATTGGTGTACATGTAAGATGTTATGAAGATTAAAGTGAGAAAGTAGTTGATTCAGAAGAATCTTCTCAAAAATTTTACTCAAGCATGGCAATACTGACACGGGTCTATAATTAGATGGGTTTCCTTTGCTTCCCGATTTAAATAATGGCACCACTTTACTATGCTTCATTTGCTCAGGAAAAATGCCACTGTCGACACATATGTTAAATAAGGCAGCCAAATAGGGAGCTAATTGTTTTATGACATGTTTAATTACACTTAGAGAAAATCCCCATAAGTCCTCAGTTTTTTTTATCTTCAAGGTATTGAACGTTTTAACAATCGTGTTTGCCGAAGTATGGCGAAAAGTGAATACAGGAGGCCTAGCATTCGTATTCTGTTTAAGAAGGGCTAATGCAGCATCCGGCGATGCGTTTAAGGAACATGTCAACTCTAAAGATGCATTTTTGAAAAATAATTCAAATTCATTTGCCACATCTGAGGGATTAGAGATGGCTTTATCATTTACTTTTAGGATCTTTGGTTTTATAGTAATTTTGCCTTTGCCTGTCTCTGAATTTATAATATTCCAGATAGTTTTAATAGTATTCCCAGAGTTGGTAATTTTGTTTCGAATAAATATTGACTTCGCAATATCGCATACTTTTTTAAAAACCAAAGAATATTCCTTTACGTATTTGACAAAAGCATCTTCACTATTATATGACTTCTCCTCGTATAGTGAGAACAATGTATTCCTACTAATAAATATTCCAGGGGTAGCCCAGTCGCCAAATTTTGGCTTGCTGTTGAAATTAACCTTACACAGTTTAAAAATGGACTCATGCTTCAAGCATATATTCTTAAAGAAGCGATTGTAGCTCTGATCAGGGTCAATAAATTCATCTGAGCACAGATTTGACAAACATTCTTCAATAGCAGTTTTAAATAACTCAATGCGAATACCTGTGACAGGTCTGCAGGCAATTATATTTTCTACTTTTCCATTATTACCATAAACCGAAACACTCTGACCTCTATGGTCAGAACGAAGGCAGTCTATCATTTCCTTGCTCTTATAGTCAAAATCTACAAATATGTTGTCAAGGCACGTTTGAGTGGTCTTTGTCACCCTAGTGGGATCGTTAAAAATATATTTTAAATTGAATGTCTTACATAACAATATAAATTGAATAGAACGAGAGGTATCCAACAAGATGTCAACATTGAAATCGCCACACATTATGATAGCCTTATTGCCACTACAAACACGTCTTAGTGCTTCTTCGAGGACATCCAAGAAAGTATCAAAGGACGCTGACGGAGGGCTATACACACATAAGATTATGTGGTTGTCTGTCTCTGACTGAGTCCGCCGGGTACTATAATATCAACACTAGTCTTAAGCACCATATATGTTATGTATGACGTTACTATTCTTATGTGTAGTATTTAGTCTAACATAATAAAAAAAATAGTTCAGATATCCACCGTATAATATGTTACGGTGATTATATTTAGGATACATTTTTGATGCATGATCAAGCTCATACAAACACGTCAACCTCATACCTCATACCTAACTTACAATAAACATTATATTGATCAACTGGATTATCTATGAGGAACTAGTATGTCATAGATAACCCAGACAATATAGTCTTACTACAAATAAAATTACGCGTCCGAATCAAGTCGCGGGTTACAGTACCTATACCTAGCTAGTATCTATTTTATATTATAATCGTCCAAAGTTAGTAGGTACTTACCCAAAATCAGAATTCGTTTATTTTTGCTATACGTTTTTAAATTCCGACGGGAAACGAAAATATTCGTGAAGAGAAAATATGTACAAAATGTGTGGCTTCATTTCACCGAGGACTTATCGAGGACTATACTAAGTTCCATTGGTCTAGTTGTTACTATGTTGACAGAGTTATTTATACTTGTATTGTACGGAACCCTCTACGCGCGAGTCCGACTCGCACTTGACCAGTTTATTTATCTTTGGCCTCCAATAAAGCATGGACTTTAATGGAGATTTTTTTAATAGCAGCATTGTATCATCAAAGTAACTATCTATGTAATATATTGTATTAAGTTTATCAGTTATCTAGTACCCATAACACAAGCTCTGCTTAGCTTGGGGTTAGATAATGTTGTGTGAACTGTACAGCATTATTTATTTATTTATTGTTTCGATATGAAATTGAAGTACCAATATTATTATTAGTAACAAACAGCCAAACATAGATACAAATTGAATGATAGTATAAATAAAAAATAAAAAAACATACCCTTCCTCACTAGTAAGTCGGGAAATAAGCAAGTATAAAGAGCTTGGTATATTCTGAGGAAAATCGCTAAGCGAAACTCTTTTGGTCACAAATCACAATATAAACTCCTTCGTGAGTATACTACCGTAGAATTGCACCGAGCAACTACGGAGGCCTGCAATGCTCTAAGTAGAGATCCACCAACTTATCTGTAGAATGAAATGTATGTAGATGATAGAAAATCACATACATTTCATTCTACTGATAAGTTGGTGGATCTGTAGAATTGGTTTGTGTTCACGACTGTATGATTGAACTGTCAAACCATGTCCGTCCCGTTAATTTTCACAAACCTCAAATAAATAGGTATTTGGATGGGTTTCCTATTACCCGAATTACAATTATAACAACGAAAACCAAAAATTTTCAGTAAAATAATACAAGTTTTTGTAATGATATATCGAAGTATCCGGTTGTCGGTTTTCACCTGTGAATAAAAAAGTGAACGAGGGCCTTCCTTCCAGCGCCGTGGATAACCACGGAATGACAGAAAATGGCGTAGAAATCGTGTAGATACGGCGAATTGAAAATATTTTCGTGTTTTTACACATCTTTTGTATGAAAAGATCAAAAACCCCAACTTAATTTTAAAACCAAGTATATAGACATGATACTTAAGTGTTTTATTTCTCAGAAATAGCTGTAATTCCGTAGATTTTAGCTCATATGTAGATGCTCTATTTTGATCAATTTTGTGAAAATGGGTAGGTAGTTTTTCAATTTACACAAAATCTAAAAAGAATTTTAGAAAACCCCTACTTACTTTTATTCAGCCTGAAGTGTTCTTTCTTCTGATCTAAATATTGTTAGGAATAAAGCTAAATTCGGGAAGTTCTAGGCTTTTCAAAACACCACTTTTCAAGGATTTTCGAGGACGTGCCCCTTAAGACGCCATAGGTTCTCAAATGTCTCTAGAATTTTAAAGTTTTTGATAAGAATTCTTATAGTTTTCTATGAAGAAAAAAATATATGATATTCTTGATCATTTTATCTAGTGAAATCATTAATTCAATACCCTATTTGAATTACTTCACTCAATAAAAAAAAAACACAAAGATACCACCTTTTTAAAATTGAAATCATATTTTTGACTTACTTCTTTCACGTTTTAACTTATGAAACACTTGGTGTCATGTTCATTTTTATTTAAATTAGTGAAGTCATTAACAAAATTTAGCAAAACTAAAAGGGATTTTTTTATATAATTTTTTAAATACAAATATAAGTACCAGAGCGTGCGCTCGGCTTGCTCAGACCGGTCCATAGAGGATTTTTTTATGACCGGTCGCAGACCGCATCGAGGCAGGATCTGTGTCAATTTTCCCGCCATCGGTCACGTGACTACGGATGAAATGAAAACTATCAAGTCAGGCTACTCGCAAATCATAATTATGAAAAGAGCCAACATAGGTACTTGTACTATTATTTATTCTGTGACAAAGGTAAGTAAAAGTAAACCTAGGTAACAAATACATTATCCGAATTGTTTTGCGAATAAACTCTGACTTCATATTGTTACTTTAGATAGCTACATACCTAGTAAGAGTAGAGATCTGGCCTAAGAAATTACCTCTCCGTCCCCTCCAGTGGATGTGGGATGTGCTGTGGTCTGTCTGACCAAAGAGTTGACCCTCCATTTCTTCCCGTGGAAGAGAGCTGTGGTGTTTGTCTGGCCTAAGAAAATACCTCTCTGTCTCCTCAAGTGGATGTGTGAAGTGGTATGTCCGGCCTAAGAGTAACCCTCCGTATTTTCCTATGGAAGAGTGTTGTGGTGTTTGTCTGGCCTAAGAAAATACCTCTCCGTCTCCTCAAGTGGATGTGTGAAGTGGTATGTCCGGCCTAAGAGTAACCCTCCGTTTTTTCCTATGGAAGAGTGCTGTGGTGTTTGTCTGGCCTAAGAAAATACCTCTCCGTCTCCTCAAATGGATGTGTGAAGTGGTATGTCCGGCCTAAGAGTAACCCTCCGTTTTTTCCTATGGAAGAGTGTTGTGGTGTTTGTCTGGCCTAAGAAAATACCTCTCCGTCTCCTCAAGTGGATGTGTGAAGTGGTATGTCCGGCCTAAGAGTAACCCTCCGTTTTTTCCTATGGAAGAGTGCTGTGTTGTTTGTCCAGCCTAAGAAAATACCTGTGCGTCACCTCACGTGGATGTGTGCAGTGGTCTATCTGGCCTAGGAGTAGACCCTCCGTCTGTTCCCGTGGAAGAGTGCCGTGATGTGTGTCCGGCCTAAGAAAATACCTCTCCGTCTCCTCAAGTAGATGTGTGAAGTGGTATGTCCGGCCTAAGAGTAACTCTCCGTGTTTTCCTATGGAAGAGTGCTGTGGTGTTTGTCTGGCCTAAGAAAATACCTCTCCGTCTCCTCAAATGGATGTGTGAAGTGGTATGTCCGGCCTAAGAGTAACCCTCCGTTTTTTCCTATGGAAGAGTGTTGTGGTGTTTGTCTGGCCTAAGAAAATACCTCTCCGTCTCCTCAAGTGGATGTGTGAAGTGGTATGTCCGGCCTAAGAGTAACCCTCCGTTTTTTCCTATGGAAGAGTGCTGTGTTGTTTGTCCAGCCTAAGAAAATACCTGTGCGTCACCTCACGTGGATGTGTGCAGTGGTCTATCTGGCCTAGGAGTAGACCCTCCGTCTGTTCCCGTGGAAGAGTGCCGTGATGTGTGTCCGGCCTAAGAAAATACCTCTCCGTCTCCTCAAGTAGATGTGTGAAGTGGTATGTCCGGCCTAAGAGTAACTCTCCGTGTTTTCCTATGGAAGAGTGCTGTGGTATTTGTCCGGCCTAAGAAAATACATGTCCGTCACCACACGTGCATATGTGAAGTGGTATGTCCGGCCTCAGAGTAACCCTCCGTTTTTTCCTATGGAAGAGTGCTGTGGTGTTTGTCTGGCCTAAGAAAATACCTCTCCGTCACCTCACGTGGATATGTGAAGTGGTATGTCCGGCCTCAGAGTAACCCTCCGTTTTTTCCTATGGAAGAGTGCTATGGTGTTTGTCCGGCCTAAGAAAATACCTGTCCGTCACCTCACGTGGATATGTAACGTGGTATATCCGGCCTAAGAGCAACCCTCCGTTTTTTCCCATGGAAGAGGGCTGTGGTGTGTGTCCAGCCAAAAAAAAAACCTCTACGTCTCCTCCCGTGGATGCAATGAGCATCACATCAATGTACCAATTCTACCTATTGCATGAGGATACGATTTTCAATGTTAACTACATTTTGATTACTAGGACAGAAAATGTATGGTAGTAAATGTGTTACCGGCTGCCACCATCCAAAGGGCGTCGACAATTTTGGCATAGTCGTCAGCCACCATTTAGTTTTATTTTCAAGTTAGTGGCGCACTTTGAAAACTGTACATAAATGGCTAGAGGATACGGCTTATTCGCAAAACGTCCACTTTTCATAATGTACACCGCACTTTTGGTCCTGACCAAAACAGTTCTTTGAAACGGTGACCGATCGGATCCGTTCAACCGACGCATCCTACTGTTTTATGGGAAAGATTAAAGAAAAATGTTACAAACAAAAAAAAAATAGAAGGCTGCTCTATAACGGCTTTTTAAACAGACTTGTCCGACTAGACTTTGGTGAATTAAAGTCTTTTACCAAAGTTAACACTAGAAAATTTTGTTTATGCAGAAATGTTGCCAGCATCTCAGTGAATATACGAAAATCCTAACTTTTTTTCAAAACCAAGATGGCGGATGGTGTGGCAGCCATTTTGTTAAATGGTGGAATATAAAATTTACAAATTGAAAAAAAGAGACTGCGTGCAACACCGGGCTTGATGACTTGTATAGGGCTGTTGTGTGGGAGGAGAAAAGGTGTTGCCAGGTGGAAATATTTTCCCCGTTTTTAGGGCAATTTCTTAGATTTTCCCCAAATATATATATAAAAAATTAAGTTTTTGATAATAAAATGTATGTGGTATTATGAAGAAAGCCCTTAAAAATAACCTTTGACTATATAAATTTATATATTGTTGGTAACCCTGGGAGGAAACGGTGCTTGTATAATCAAGAGACTGAAAAAAACGATATGGGTGGCGTTTTCGAGAAATTTGGAGGTGCTGATTGCGAATACATCATCAAATTTGCAGTCAGGTACGTATGTAAGTGAGTAGGAAGGTAACCTGGCAACCCTGCGTAAAGGTAATATAAGAAAAAACTAATATGGGTGTCGTTTTTGAGTAATTTGTAGTTGCTGATTACGAATATTACTTAAATTTTTCGGTTAGGTGGGTAAGTTAGTAGGTAAGCTGGTAACCCTATAAAATGGTAAGATCAGAAAAAAAAATGGGTGTCGTTTTCAAGTAATTTGTGGGTGCTGATTACGAATATTACGTTAGTTTTCTCTCTTCAAATTTACTTAGCTGTAGCTTATCGAGCTAACGAGACCAGCGTGATACGAAGTGGAACGATTCCACTGAGTGGAACGATGGTCGAGTGAGTGAGATAAACGAAGAGGCGACATTCGTATTAATTAGTGCAGGAGCATGTACAGGTACAGGTATAATTACAGGTACAGGTACAGACACAGGTACAGGTACAGGTACAGGTACAGGTACAGGTACAGGTCAAGGTCAAGGTTAAGGGTCAAAATCAAAGTAGATTTATAGAGGTTCGTAGGCGTTGGAAGGAGTTTGTAGGATTTTGTTGGGGTTTGTAGTGTTGGTAGGGTTTGCAGGGGTTTGTAGAGGTTTGTGCATACACGCGAGTAAGCAGCAAAGGAAAACTGTACGCCAGCTGCTCGCACCTCACGCACCACCGACCCACTAGTTATTGTGCTATGGCTAGAGGATACAACTCATTCGCAAAACGTCCACTTCTTGTAATGTACACCGCACTTATTCTCAATATGACCACTACGCATAACCTCCACTTCGCAAAATATACACTCAATTTTTTTGCTCAAATAGGCTAAAGGAGATATCCAAAAAATATATGAAGGCCGGTATAAAAATAACTAGAAATTCTAAGCAACATAATAGTTATTTACGGAGAAAGGGCATTTATTTGGCTATTATAAGGCTATTTTTCAGCTAACGAAAAATAATAAATGTACCTCAATTTTTTTAAACTTGATTCAAATGTTGTGTTTTTCAAAATAAAGTTAGAACTTGTAACATCATGTCTTGATTAATTTGTGAAATTTTTAACACATTTTTGTAACCTTCTTGTTTGACAAATAGTTCAATTTTATACAGCAACATTCGATATCTATAATTTAAGTAAAATTCTAGCCTAAACTAAGTATTATTTCTATAAATTATTATCCTTTGTATTATGTAATAAGTATTTTTATATTTCTTCTAGTTTAATTTACTATGTATCCCTGCAATAAGCTGTTAATTGTTGTATTTCTTGCGCACGCTGTGATACCCTATAATTACGGGAACACTAAGATTAAGACCTTGTTTTGTTTTGTTTTTTGAATGTGTTAGTGTAAACCTGTGTTGGGTGTCCTATTTAATAAAATAAAAAATAAAAAAAATAAAAATAAAACACTCCCAAAAGGTGAACTTGACGCTCTTTGGCAGGCAGCCTAAGGAATTTTGATACTCTCTAGCTAGCGAGACAGGCCGCAGACAGACAACGACAAAGAACTTTTCATACGACTATCCTACCTTCGTTCCATGTTGTCGCGTTATTACTAATACTTCACTTATTAGTTTATCCGTTCTGTGTAGGTTCAGGATACATTCTAAGTAGATACCTACCTACACTGTTGGAGAGTTCACTAATAGATAGGAGCTGCCTGTAATGATAATAGTACCTTTAGCAATATGCATAGGTACCTACATTCCTCGCCTCCTTATAAACATATGTATTTTTCAGGTAGCTCAGGGCACAGATAAATTTATTGTAAATTGTGTGTTAGCACGTATTCCATTCAAGAAGAATATTTTAGTCGTCATATCTTTGGGCACAGGCAGAAGAAGACGAAATAGCATATTTTCGTGTTAGAGAATATTTTAGTCATCATATCTTTGGGCACAGGCAGAAGACGAAATAGAATAATTTATTTTATGTGCGATTGCAGATATTTGTTTAGGGTGTTCTGGGTATTTTTATGTAAAATAAAAAATATCTATCTATGTAATATATTGTATTAAGTATATCAGTTATCTAGTACACATAACACAAGCTCTGCTTAGCTTGGGGCTAGATAAAAAATGTGAAATGTGTAATGTGAACTGTCCAGCATTATTTATTTATTTATTTATTACACACGTGTGGTTTTGGCATGTTTGTTTCATTATGTTTTCCCTTCAAGAACAATTTTATTATTTTCTCGGAAACGGAGGTTTTATAATATATAAAATTTACATAATCGAGTAGCCCAATAAATAAGCTTTTTTTAGATATATTTCATAACTTCTGGAATTTTCTCAGAATATTATACCACTTCTGGACATCTCCTTTATTCGCAATATGTACACTGGACTTTTCATAAAACGACTTAATTTTGTAATTTTTTTTTTTACTTTTTATATTTTAGACTTTTTACTTTTTTCATATGATTACGTTTTTACTTCTTGGTTTTAAAAGTAAAATATAAATACAAGTAAAATGTAACGAAAAGTAAGAAAAGTAAAAAAGTTGTGATTTTGCACCCTATATACACCAAGATGCTTACAACATTTCTATATAAACCAAATTTTCGAGTGTTAACTTTGGTAAAAAACTTTAATTCACCAAAGTCTAGTCGGACAAGTCTGTTTAAAAAACCCATTTTAGAGCAGCAATCTATTTTTTTTATTTTTTTTTTCTTTAATCTATCCCAAAAAACAGTAGGATGCGTCGTTTGAACGGATCCGATCGGTCACCATTTCGAAGAACGGTTTTGGTCAGCTTGGATTTTTGAAATGACAGATTTTTTCCTGAGTCTGATTAAAAAACTAAACACTTTCCTAGAACATGACCCATCACTAATACGACTCCTTCTAGGAGAATAACGATGTCAATTAGTCAGTGAGCCAGTAACCCATAACCAGCTTTTTTGAAAAAAAAATCGTTAGAAAAGTGCGGTGTACATTATGAGAAGTGGATGTTTTGCGAATGACCCGTACCCTCTAGCCAAATGTAATTTTTTTAAAGTGCCTCTAACTTAAAAATAAAACTAAATGGCGGCTGACGACTATGCCAAAATCGTCGACGCCCTTTGGATGGTGATATGGTATGTATGTTATGTATGGTAGTAACACATTTACTACCATATATTATCTGTGCTAGAAATCAAAATGAGTAGTTATTACATTGAAAATTGTAGAATGATATAGGTAGAATTTGTAGATTGATGTGATGCTCAATGCATCCACGGAAGGAGACGGACAGGTATTTTCTTAGGCCGGATACACATCACGGCACTATTCCACGGGAACAGATGGAGGGTCTACTCTTAGGCAAGACAGACCACTGCACACATCCACGTGAGGTGACGCACAGGTATTTTCTTAGGTTGGACACACTCCACGACACTCTTCCATAGGAAAAAACGGAGGGTTACTCTTAGGCCGGACATACCACTTCACACATCCACTTGAGGAGACGGACAGGTATTTTCTTAGGGTGGACACACATCACGGCACTCTTCCACGGGAACTAATGGAGGGTCTACTCTTAGGCCAGACAGACCACTGCACACATCCACGTGAGGTGACGCACAGGTATCTTCTTAGGCCCGACAAACACCACAGCACTCTTCCATAGGAAAAACCGGAGGGTAACTCTTAGGCCGGACATACCACTTCACACATCCACGTGAGGAGACGGAGAAGTATTTTCTGAGGCCGGAAACACATCACGGCATTCTTTCACAGGAAGAGACGTAGGTGCTACTCTTTGTTTGGACAGACCACTGTAAACATCCACTGGAGGAGACGGAGAGTTAATTTTTTAGGACAGACACACACCACGACACTCTTCCACGGGAAGAGATAGAGGGTATACTGTTAGGTCGGACAGACCACTGTAAACATCCACTGGAGGAGACGGAGAGGTAATTTTTTAGGCCAGACACACCACGACACTCTTCCACGGGAAGAGACGGAGGGGCTACTCTTTGTTCGGACAGACCACTGTAAACATCCACTGGAGGAGACGGAGAGGTAATTTTTTAGGCCAGACACACACCACGACACTCTTCCACGGGAAGAGACGGAGGGTATACTGTTAGGTCGGACAGACCACTGCACACATCCACTGGAGTAGACGGAGAGGTAATTTCTTAGGCCGGACACACACCTCTGCACTCTTCCTCAGAAAAAGACGGAGGGCCTACTCTTAGGTCGGACAGACCACTGCACACATCCACTGGAGGAGACGGAGAGGTAATTTCTTAGGATCGAATCATGAGGTACTTATTTTGTTTATGGAACATCTGATTTTCTGCCACAATTAGATACCTTCCTAACGATCCATTTTTATAGGTAATGTAATTATCCAAATATCCAACAGAAATAATAAAAAAACTTACGTAAAAATTCTTTATTATTTATTTATTACTAGCACTAAAACTTATTATTTTTTGTGCGCATATTGTACTACTTTATGACCGTATGTGCGAAAATAATAGCAAGACGCCTTAGAGAGTTTCCACACTATCCGATGCGATACCGTTATCGGCCGTAATTTTCATACTTTTTATCGGTCTCCAATATCAGATACCGACAAAATGTATGGAAATGTGTTCCGATAAGGATATCGGATCGGAAAGTGTGAAAACGCTCTTACCCGCCGATAGAATTCGGGTCATTGATCTCGGCGCATCCTGCGTCCCGCTCAGTGGGCGGGGCGACCACGCGTGCTTCACACCCTGACATAAAAATTTTCGATGGCCCTATAGCGCTTTAAATAGAAACAACAGCAACATCCGCCTATTACATATCAGTCGTTTGCAAGTAAGAATCATCCATTGTAAATTATACATAATTATAATAGTAAATAAATGTTATTCAATCATTATAACCTTCTAAAGAAAAATGGGCAAAGTGTCCCTACCCTTGTAGCACTTCCATCTATATATCAAATGAAAGTATTTGAAAAGTGTATAATTTCATTGTATAACGGCAATCCTATAAGACATAGTAGTAGTAGGTTTTAGTAGTAGTAGAGCTTTTTTGTGAAAGAGTTCGTCCGGGGAAGTACTACCACCATACCTATTTCTGCCGCAAAGCAGTAGTGCTCGCATTGCTGTGTTCCGGTTTGAAGGGTAAGGGTGCCGGTGAAATTACAGGCACATGAAACTTTTCATCTTTATGTCTCAGGGTGGCGGGCGCAGTGCAATGCCACATAGGGCGCGTCCTAGGTGGACGTGACCTATGAGGTAATGCACTGTTCATAGGCAGAGGTTACCGCTTAACATCAGGTGGGCCTCTTGTTTGTTCCTTCATCCAAGAAGTATAAAAAAAAAAAAAAAAAAACATGGCGGAAAAAAGTTATTGAGACTTAGAAATCAAAATTGAAAAGCTATATAATGTTAGGTAGAATTCATGTATCTATTCAATTTAATTTAATTATTTAAGCGCCTATTGAGGCGATGTTTCATACTTAATAATAAACAGCGCACGACGTATTCATCCCCAAATACACTTTATTTATTAGGATACAGGAACTTAAAAAACATAAAGTAAAATAATTATACACAAAATAACATATTCTCATTTAATTCATAACAAATTCACATTTGTTATCTATATAACAATATACATGTTTCCATCCGAAACTTAACATGCTACAATGGTAGGGACGGGGGTTCCATTGTTCTCTAGTTTAACATATCAGTCGTTTACTATTAAGAATCATCCATTCTAAAATCACACTAATATTATAAATGCGAAAGTTTGTGTGTGAGAGTGTTAGTGTGTTTGTTACTTCTTCACGCTGAAACGGCTGGACGGATTTGGATGAAATTTGGAATGGAGATAACTGGACTCCAGGAATAACACATAGGCACATTTTTATTCCCCCCGGTATTCTCACGGGATCGAGACTTACGCGGGTAAAACCGCGGGGCACTGCTAGTTATACATAATTATAATAGTAAATAAATGTTATTCAATCATTATAATCTTCTAAATTTAGTTTTACATATCAGTCGTTTGCTAGTAAGAATCATCCATTATAAAATTATACATAATTATAACAGTAAATAAATGTTATTCAATCATTATAATCTTCTAAATTTAGTTTTACATATCAGTCGTTTGCTAGTAAGAATCATCCATTATAAAATTATACATAATTATACTGGTAAATAAATGTTATTCAATCATTATAATCTTCTAAATTTAGTTTTACATATCAGTCGTTTGCTAGTAAGAATCATCCATTATAAAATTATACATAATTATAACAGTAAATAAATGTTATTCAATCATTATAATCTTCTAAATTTAGTTTTACATATCAGTCGTTTGCTAGTAAGAATCATCCATTATAAAATTATACATAATTCTAACAGTAAATAAATGTTATTCAATCATTATAATCTTCTAAATTTAGTTTTACATATCAGTCGTTTGCTAGTAAGAATTATCCATTATAAAATTATACATAATTATACTGGTAAATAAATGTTATTCAATCATTATAATCTTCTAAATTTAGTTTTACATAGCAGTCGTTTGCTAGTAAGAATTATCCGTTATAAAATTATACATAATTATATTAGTAAATCATTATTCAATCATTATAATCAGCTAAATTTAGTTTTACATATCAGTCGTTTGCTATACCCTGGTTCAGAATTCGAGATATTTTTAGTAAACAAAGGGGATACCATAGCAAAAATATAGGTGCTTTATGGTAGTTTATTAAATTAGGCCAATAAACAGTCTAGGCATGTTATTCTAACTCAGATCTGATAAACTATGAAGTAATCAATATTATGTCGTATATATCTTTGAGTTATTTCGGTTATTAACAAAGTTATCGAGCAAAAATATATTTGTTAGTAGAAAATATTTCATGTTACTTGGAACACTGCAGAAATTCTAAACAATGGGCGGATATTACAAAATTTTAATACCGTGGGAAAAACCGCGCGTCACTACTAATAAAACATGATCCACGCAAAAAAATGTTTTTACCACTGGCTTGTCTCATTGTCAGTGACATTTGTTTGTTTACAAAAAAAAAACTCGAATTCTGAACCAGGGTATATAGTCCAGTCAAGTTAAACATAAAAAGTAGGTCGTGCTTGCAAAAGTTCGGGTCACGCTGATTGTTTAATATGTTGTTAGGACCTTAACCAACATTAAAAAACCAGATTTGCAATTTTCCAAGTGCTTTGCGTTCGGCGGTGTGCCCAAAAAACCATGTTTTTTTTTTCAGTTTCTGCTCAATATCTTAGTGAAGGAAGGGTCTGACCGGTATAGTCACTGCGAATACTTTTAAAGTTGACTAAATTTGCTACAATTTTACACTAGCGCGAGCTCTATATAGCCATTGGTTCCCAAGATTCAGTTCTTCAAAAATAGTCAAGTTTTTCATAAGTGTTTTTTTTCGAAATGTTCACTTATTTTGTAAAATATCTTCTGAAATACGCATCCCAAGTCAAATATTATAAGTATTAAGTTGTAGTAAATTTAATTAGGTTTCATTTGAGACTAAATTGGTACCTCTAGATACAGCGGTTATCTCAAAAACGGATCTTCTATCTTAGATGGCCCGGGCTTGGGCTCGCACGAAGATGGTGTGTCGATGGCCGTGATGGACGCTGGGAGAGGCGCCCAGTCTGCAGTCGGGTCAACTTCATCGTCCGAGCATTTCAGCTCCACATCCAGGACGTTAATTCACAATTTGCCACCGCATGACTGGCAGAGGACTGGCAGGTACCAGTTGGGTCTTAAATGAAAGCTTATTAAATTTACTACAGCTTGATTTTTATAATATTTGACTTGGGATGCGTATTTTAGAAGATATTTTACAAAATAAGAGAACATTTCGAAAAAAAAAACACCTCTAGGAAAAAATTGCCTATTTTTGAAGAACTGTATCTTGGGAACCAATGGCTCTATAGAGCTCGCGCTAGTGTAAAATTGTAGCAAATTTAGTCACCTTAAAAAGTATTCCTAGTGACTATACCGATCAGACCCTTCCTTCACTAAGATATTGAGCAAAAACCCCAAAATTTCATGGTTTTTTGGGCACACCGCTGAACGCACAGCACTTGGAAAATTGCAAATATGTTTTTTTTATGTTGGTTAAGGTCCTAACAACATATAAAAAAATCAGCGTGACCCGAACTTTTGCAAGCACGGATGTACATCTTGACTGGACTAATATTAAGAAACATCCACTATACATAATATCATAAATTATACATTAAAATTATTAAAATTAAATTATCCATTAAAATTATCTTAGTATATAAATGTTATTCAATCTTCTACTTTTTTTATTTTCACTGCCTTTTCACTTCCGCTGGCAAGGGACGTACCTAGAAATAATGTTGGTGAATTAGACATGAATGGCCGATTTTAAATGCAAATATTAGTGAATCCTACTAATATTATAATATAAGCCAAAGCTTGGATTGTTGGATATTTGTGTTCATTACTCAATCACGCCGAAACTGACTAGGTAATAGATTTCGATGAAACTTGGTAGGTACACAGATTTACTTTTTAGTTTTTGGCTACTAAATCTTGGTAATAGGCGAACGAAGCCGCGGGCGGACACTAGGTCTGCTAGAAATAGTTCTGAGAATGTCTGTTTGTAAGATGATTGATGATGGCTGAGATTGTATGTTATTTGTTTCGATTTCGAATAATGGCCAGTTTAATCTGAATGTCACATAAAAAAGAGCATACGTAGGACAAACAGTTACTTTAAAAATTGCATATCAAACTGAAATATATTGTCCGGGGCATTACTACCGCCATATTTGTTCAGCAAAGCGGTAGCGCTCGCATTGCTGTGTTCTGGTTTGAAGGGTATGGTGCCACAATACCCAGACCTGGTATAAATATTTGCAGATTGGCTGCAGAGTCCTGAGTAGGGAATTATTCCCTTAGACAGCTTTTACGACATCCACAGGCGGACAACTATTATTTAATTTTAAATAGGAGTCCGATACAAGTCGCGTCTGGGTTCATTGTGATACCAATTGCACAGAAAAAATATCTAGTTTTAGTATACACCTACCTTTCTCACTGTTGAACGTAGTGGTCCTCTGACTCTTAGTATTAGTCTTGTCTGCGAGTCCTTTCTTCACCGGTTCTTTTTTTATTTGTTCCATTTTAATTGGCTTCTTGTTCTCTTTGATCTTTTCCGCCACCAAAAACGTTGAGTTCAATTTGTTTGGCTCCGAAACTCCGTAATTTTCCACATCGGTTCCCATGTCAAATTCTAGCTTAACCTTTTTCGCTGAACCAACATTTCTAGTCATGTCTATGCTTTCCAACGAATCATTTATGATTATAATTTCATTATTTAGTAGCATAATGGGAGTTCCTTTGCGTTTCGGGGCCATTCTGGCCAGTTCTCTGTTTTCCACGTATATCAAGTCGTCGCTATCACTACTGTCTGCTGTCGCATTTCCATCATCTTTTTTTAGGTAACTGTATTCTGTACTAGTGGAGGGTTGACTTGTGTTCGATAATTTGAACTGGGAGGCTTCAACTTCTTTGTCAGACTTGGCTTTTGACGTAACTTCGAGGTAATCAGCCGTCAATGCAGGCGGTGCTTCATCGTACCTTTCGAGAATTAGGAAGGATTCTTCGAGCATTAAACATACGTGGCTTGTACATTCTGTGAACACTTTGGTGTCATCATTCTGTATCGATTTGTTTTCTTTTAATTCATCACAAGCACTGCCGTGTCGTAGATCGTTCAGTAGCTGTATGGTTTCGACAGTCTCATCTATCTCGGGGCAGTCAGAGAGTGCTTGTTTGCAAGTGTTATTGAACTTGTTCCGACTTTCACGCCACTTGGACCAGACTGCAATAACTTCAGAGTCGAGCTTTTCAGACTGTTTTTTATAGTTGTTAGTGGCGCGCTTCTGCGACGTTAAGTCTTCTGTGCACATCTAGATGGACAGAAATACTTTAGTAACCAGTATGTTAGTGAATGTGATATAATGAAAATGAGGTATGTCAGTCAGGATCATCGCAAGTGGAAATTCGGTATCTGCCTAACACTCCGGGAAACAGAAGTGAAATAGCCTGAGTGAGAATTTTGTTAGAAACAAAAAAGTTTAAAATGGCGACATGTTTTCAATTCTGACAACAGGGTTGTGTTCAGTGATCATAGTATCCAAAAGGATCAAAAAAAGGTGTGTCTCATCTCAGACGCTCGACTAGAGTATACTCCAGTCCAGTTCATTATAAGGTACGCGAATATGTTCCGTAGAGGGGAAACATAACGACTTAATTTTTAGTTGTTTTTATTATCTTATTTTTATCTGATTTTTATCTATAGCGAAAATAACATCGAAATTTTACTCCATACAAGTAATTTCGATGTTATTTTCGCTATTAGTCCACTGTTTTCTTCAACCAACTATGATTTGCCGCAAATAATGACCAATATAAAAGCCAACAACAGTCATTTCAGTGTAAAATTATACCCTGTTCGCCCATATTTGTGCAAATACCGCTTAACATCAGGTGGGCCATCTGCTTGTTCCGTCATTCAGAAGTATTAAAAAAAAATACTTTTGTATGACAAAGCAACCCCGTTAACGCTCAATTTTTCGATTTTTCCACCGTCCCCAAGTGCGGCCAAACGGGTGGTGGACAGTGGAAATGAAAGACAACTTCCTCGTGAAGTCCTTTTTAAAATGTGTTGTTCAGACCTGTTCCATCGCGACGGTGGAGGAGCTGTGCGCCAGGTCGGCGACTTGCGAGAAGGCGCGCATGCTGAAAGAGTGCTGTTGCGCCAGCGCACGCTGCAGCGACATCAACGACAGCAGCTTCTTCTGCAGCGTCGGGTGCAACTCGTTTTCTTCTAGCAAACGGCGACGCCATTCTTGCTTTGCTGAACATTTACGGGTTCATTTATGGAATTTATAACTTTGCTGAATAAATAAGGAGGGTTACAGGTATAGCGTTTAACTTTGTAGCCTCCTGAAGTCCTGAGGTATGGGAGCGGCACGGGAAAGTGGTGATTTTCTTATGTCAAATGTCGCGAGACGTCACTTGACGTCAGTCGGGCGGCGATCTCGTTGCCGTCACAATACGTGTTATTTGGACCGGCCGCTTTAGACAAAACGCACACGAGATTAGCAACCGAAGATGGGTCCTCGGATTAGAGCTCAAACTAAAGATGTTGTTTATAATGTATATAATTTTTTCATGGTTAGGAAATCTGATCCAAATTCTGCAGAGCATGAAAACGATATAAATCTACACAAAACCGTTGCTAAGGCAACCGCACTGTCAAAACAAAGCGTACGACGCATTGTTAATGCTAAAAAAATATGGAAAGTATTGCGAAGTTTTCATCACCAAGACAACCGAAACAGAAATGAAATAAGAAGATAGAAATTGACGATTTTAGTAAAGGTATAGTAAGAAGAAAGATTGCAAAATTTTATACACTAAGAAAAGAAATGCCCAAGATCAATAAACTAAAAGTTTTAGAGGAAGATGGTGTTATCTAATGTGGATATACATACATGCGTCTTTTATTGCATGAATTAGGTTTCCGATACAAAAAATGCCAATCAAAGAGAAAAATGTTAACAGAACGCCATTCAATACAGCAATGGATAGGCAAATATATTACAGCTATAAGAAAATATAGATCGGAAGAGAGGCCAATATTTTTTCAAGACAAAACTTATGTCAATGAATCCCTAAACGTGCCAGCGTGTTGGCAATAAGATACTGAAAGAGGAGCATTGGCTTCTATTGGTAAAGGAAATAGATTGGTCATCGTGGATGCTGATGGGAGTTTAGGATTTGTTAATGGCGCTTTAACCATTTTCAAACCAACTACAGAAGACTATCATGGAAACATGAATTACAACAATTTCGAAAAGTGGCTTCGCGAAAAACTTTTTCCTTCCCTACCATCTAATTCTGTAATAGTTATGAATTTAAAATTGATGTCATATTAAAAGAAAATGGTCATACGGTACTTTATTTGCCTCCGTACCATCCGGATTTAAACCCGATCGAATTAGTATGGGGAGATATCAAGGGCGAGCTGGCACGAAAACATATTAACTCAAATTTAACTGAGAAAAAGCGAGCACTAGAAGAGTTATTTGCAAATTTTTGAGTTGAGAAATGGCAAGAATGTGACGGTCAAGTAAAGAAAGTTGAGGAAGAGTATTTCAAAAACGACCATCTTAGCGACGATATAATGGATCAATTTATAATAAGATTACGAGATGACGACTCAAATAACGAAAGTGATTCCAGTCATACTGACAGTGATTCGAGTAGCGATATGGACATAAGCTAATAAATTGAAAGTTCAGTTGAAGATATTGATATTAGTATTAAATTTAATAATTATTTGAACAAGTATTTTATTAAACAAAAAACATATAAAACTCAAAAATCATGGTAAATATCCCGTTTCTAGTGAAAATTATGTACATAACCATGATAGTTTCAAAAGTTAAGTATTTTATTCTCTTTCGCAATGGCTTAGGTACTTATTTGTAAATATCGTAAGATCTATCTTCACTAATTTTCATCACGTATGTAGCCCGACAGTTCTTTACGTCACATATCACCCCTCGCGTGCCGCTCCCATACCTCACGAGGCTACTGAGTTAAGCGCTAGGCCTATAGTTTCGAAATTTATAACGTAGCTGAACAAATATGGAAGTTTTTTTTACGAAATTTATTTTACATTTGTCTCAAAAAGGAAATTGTGTAATACTTTCGAAAAAGTCACAGATCGCTCAATGAGCCCGCTGCAGAAATCTACGTTAAAAAAACTTAACTTTGTGTTGATTTTATTTATGTCATTTTTGACCCATAATCAGCACCATATTGAGAAACAATTGAATCCGCCCAAAAGGTAGGGGTAACTTTGTGATTATTTTTTATTGAGAAATTATTGTCCTATTGTGTTGTTTTGTCTCAGACGCAAAACGTTATATATACCGCACTATTTCTCAATATGATCACTTCGAGAAACGTCCACTTCGCAAAATCTACATTAGTTTGTTTTCGCAAAATGTACACAGGATTTATTTTCTCGAATTCGAGAATGTCCGTTCGCTATTTTTCATTCGAGAGAAAAAATAAAAGGTGCGGTTTACATTATGAGAAGTGGACGCTTTGCGCCTGAGCCATACTTGATTTACCTAATCAGTTAAAAACCAAATCTACGATTTGAAATTTTTACGACATGACTTCTTAAATATTATGTACCTTTATCGTTATCGGAGTTGTGTTGCTGCACCACTTTCAAGCTAGACTGGGTCAGCTTGGCCCGCAACTCATTAACGGTCTTCTCGTAATCTTTCCCCTTCTTCTCCCAATCCTTCTCCTTCTTCTCCAAATCCTTCACCTTCTTCTCCAACTTCTCTTTTATGGTCACATACTGCGGCAGCCTCATGTCTCCCTCCACGATTGTGGCTTTTATATTGAGCTTTATTAAATTAGCTCTCGCCGCGATTTGCAGCGTGTTGTAGGTGTCCTCGGAGCTACAGCTCGTGGGTGACACGTTGGCGATCATCACCGTTTTGCAGTTGCCGCCGAGACTGTCTTTTAGGAGGCGTGTCAGTTTTGAGTCCCTGAAATGATTGGTATTGCTTATTAAGGCGCTATAGGTTCAACCAGTGTCAACTATCATTTTTGTATGAGGCGACCGCACGCTCTGATACAGTGTTTTTGTGTATAAAAATGCCCTTTAGAGTTTTGTTAAAATTACCAAATGTTTCAAAAACTAAAACATGTAAGAAGCAAGTCGATAATGGTATTTCTATTTTGAAAAGGTGGTATCTTTGATTTATATTTTTATCGAGTGAAGTTTTCAAATAGGTAGTGTTTTGCATTAATGATTTTACTAGATGAAAAGCTTAAGAATACCTATATATTTTTCTTCTTGAAAACTGTAACAACTCTTATCAAAACATTAAAAATTGTAAAGCTCATTATAGACATGCTGTGAAGCTATTGCGTCTTGAGCCGAATTTTTAAGCGCGGGACATTTTGCGATAGGGACGTTCCCGTCCGAATCCGAATTTACGAGTACATACAAAACTAGTTTAAAAACATCTGAAAGTTGTTTCGTATTTAATGAAGTGTCGTGAAATAAATAGTATTGCAGAGATCATGGCCGCAATGCGCCCCATCAACATCAAAGGTTTATTTTGCAGTGTACAATGTTGTTGTATAGTAGGTATAGTATAGATGCTTACAGGCGCTTTCGCGACATTTTCATGTTTCACGTCGCCTTTTCATGATGAATTCAGTTGTGTGACAAAATGTTGGTTCCATGCAATCGATGCATCAAAAGTAAAAGCAGTAAGCTTTTGAAATCGTTAATGCAATTTATTTATTTATCTATATATATAAAAATCAACCCCTATTTCTTCTGGTCACGCTATAACTCGAGAATGGCTACACCGATTTGGCTAATTTTGGTTTTGAAATAATTGTGGAAGTTCAGGGAAGGTTTAAAGGTGAGAAAATATGGAAAAATTGCGAGGAAAATACTTAAATTACAATTTAATTAATCTTATTTAGTTCCATAGTTACGACCTTTTGACATGCAAACAATTCCATAGTTACGCCATTTTGACAAGCTTTCGGGATTCACGTACTTCTTCTTCTGTTCTTATAATGGCTTCTGAGGAGGACTCCAAACAATTTGGTCAATGTACCGTTCTTCTCCTTCTTCTTCATATAATGGCTTAGTGCAGTAAATGGCGGCAGAAAAACGGAGTTTAAATCCACCATATTGAAAAGACACGCAATACTCTTCTTCTTCTTTTTCTTTTCTTAGAATGGCTTCTGAGTGTCTTAATTTTCCCATACAAACTGTTTCATAGTTAAATACGCCAGTTTGTCATACAAACATCTCAATACAATGAGGGGCTTTAGTATTTTCACGGCCGTTTCACATCATGCTTATAGCCTTGAAAATAGATGGCACCAGCTGTGTACTTAAATGTCAAAATAAAGTGAAATGTCAACGTCAACAACGTAGGGATATATTTTCTTCGTGTTTTGTTACTATCACACAAAAGCACAGACAATGCATTTGTTAATTTTGACAACCACAGTTGAGTCAGCGCCATCTATCGAGACAAATCCAACTACGTTTTTTTTATTCGAAAATGGAAAGCCCTCATTCAAATAATTTGATTGTAGGCAAACTTTATTTAGAAAGTTCTGAGAGTTCTGAAAATTTTGATCGGTAGTGTTATATCGATAAATCTGACGGAGAAGGCAAACCAGGCGTGCTGTTAGGACTTGCATATTTTACATCGAAATTAGAATTTTATTTTATTAGATTTTTATTATTTTACTAACAAAGTTTTTTGAAAAAGTTCAATGTGTTCGAACAACTTTGGTACTTATATAATTTATTTTTTTGTCTGTCGGTCTGTAAACATTATCTCGAAAAACGTGTCTAACAATTTTCATGAAATAGGATAGCGTAGGATAGCGAGTATTGAGGCCGAGCAACCCGTTCTAACTTAGTCCCACATAGGGCTTGCATTATCCGTAAACTATTACTATCCGGATAATATGGATAGTAGTGAACTCTAGTATTCGGATATCCGGATAATTCGGATAATACGGATAATTTCGAAAAAGCTTTAAAAAAATATATAAAAGAAAATGATGGTTAAAGATAGCTTTATTCATGTTTAAATTAAACCAAAATTCACCCACCATTCAAATATGAATCATTTTAACCAATTCGGTAGCTCTTTGTGGTAAAATTAAAACTACTATCTTAATAATAATTAGGGATGGGCCGAATATTCGTTTTATACTCGGTATTCGGCAAATTCGACAGGTTTACCGTTTTTTTTTTTTTAAAACATTAATTGACCTCTGTTTGACTACGATCTCACCTGTTGGTAAGTGACGATGTGGCCGAAGATGGACCACAAAGGTCCAGAAGGCCCTATTCACTCTAGCCTGGAAGAGACCCAGATTATAGTTTTCGGGAAAGACAGACGACGGTAGTGTATTCATCTCCTTAGCAGTTCGCATTATAAAGGTAGAACTTCACGTAATTAATTCTAACCTGTATGGTATGTATTGGTCTCCGTCAGCGAGCCTGTTGATGCAGTTCCAGAGGGACAATAGGCTCTTGTTGATGTTAGCGCCCTCCTTGAAGCGGTCTCCCACGGCGCTCATGGCGGAGGCGCGCTCGCTGCCGGCCAGGTCTATCATGGAGAGCTTCACATTGCGCTGCTGTTCGCCTGTGTTGTAGCGCATCTTTATATACACCTGTCAAACAATGTTTTTTTTTGTTAACTACTTGGAATGATGGATCAAGCAGATGGCTCAGCTGATGTTAAGCGGTACCCTCTGCCTATGAACAGTGCATTACCTCATAGGTCACGTCCACCTAGGACGCACCCTATGTGGCATTGCACTGAGCCCGCCACCCTGAGACAAAGATGAAAAGTCTCATGTGACTGTAATTTCACCGGCACCCTTACCCATCAAACCGGAACACAGCAAGGCGAGCACTACTGCTTTGAGGCAGAAACACTTACTGTCTGTTAAGTACTGTTATACTGGCAAGGACTAAGTACTAGTGTAGTATTATTTTATCTGTGGTCTAAGTAAGCAACCACCGTAACAATGATAATAACATCAATCGTCAATGAATTACGTACTAACTAGACATTACGACGATCTGACGACCTCTGTGGCGCGGCGGGCGAAGGATCGCCTTTGACACAGGAGGTCGCGGGTTTGATTCCGCCTCGGAACAACGATCTGCAGATATTTGTTCAGGGTGTTCTGGGTATTTTCTATGTATAATAAAAAAAATATCCATCTATGTATTGTATTGTGTATTAAGTATCTATATCAGTTATCTAGTACCCATAACACAAGCTCTGCTTAGCTTGGGGTAGGTTATTATGTTGTTGGCCCTCTATGGTGCTCCTGTGTGGGCGGGCTCCCTCAACTCAAGGGAGATCGCAGTTCTACGCAGGGCCCAGAGGGTCATGGCAGTGAGAGTGTGTCGGGGATACCGCACTCTCTCGCACGAGGTGACATGCGCCCTCGCGGGCTCGCTTCCCTGGGATCTTGAGGCCGAGGTTCTGTCTTCGGTCTACTGGCGGAGGAGGCGAGCCCGCGAGGAGGACCTTCGGCCTGTTGCGCGGGAGGTCCTGCAATGGCGGATGGACGCCAGGGAATAGGCCCTGGCCTCGTGGAGCAGGCGGTTGGCCCTGGACAACCCTCGTCGAGGGGTTGGGGCCCGCCGGTTTTTGGAGGCAGTTCAGCCCATTCTGCGTGAATGGGTGAACCGAGAGCACGGGGCGCTTTCCTTCCGGCTGACGCAGGTCCTCTCGGGGCATGGTTGCTTCTGGAGGTACCTGTATCGCGTTGCCCGAAGGGAAGCTTCCCCGGTATGCCTCCAGTGCGGATGCGCGGAAGAGACGGCGCAGCACGTGCTGGAGGCATGCTCTGGGGCGGAGGGACCGCGACAAGCTCTAGTCGCGGTCGTAGGGGCGGACCTCTCATTGCCGACCATCTTAGTTAGGATGGTCCAAGATGAGGGGTCCTGGGAGGCGGTGGTCTCTTTCTGCGAGGTAGTGATGTCGCAGCGGGAGGCGGAGGAGAGGGAGAGGGAGAGAGATTCTTTCGCTCCCCCTCTCCGGAGGGCGCGGACACGGAGGCGAGCTAGTCGAGCTCGCACTCCGTGTCCACTTGGAGGGCCTGGGGCGATTGATGTGGGGACATCAGTCGCTCCCTAGAGTAAAGGCCATCAAAGAGCGGGGTGACGCGCCGAATGACCCGGTGCGTCGCCGGAGCTAAATGGAGAGCTCTACCCTCCCGAGGTGGGTCCGCCCAGGCGGACGTCGGTGGATGGGGCTGCGCGGAGTGTGAAAACGGACCCGCGGCCCCTTCTCCTGCCGTGGAAGAGGGACATCGTGAGGTTTTAGTCGGTAGTGCCGTCTTTAGGTGAGCCCGACATACCCCAGCCCGCTTACCCAGCGGTTGGGGATGCGTAAAGGCATTTCCTCACGTTAAAAAAAAAAAAAGAAGGTTATTATGTTGTGCCGCATTTTTTTTTTGCCAAACTTAATTAAATTTACACTTTACACTTTCTAAAAAGTTTACTATAAAATCTCAGATTATTTAAATTACAGCAAAGCTTCGGAATGAATTAGTTCCAAAATGGTCCAAACAAATATTAAATTAATATTTTGCGCAAACTATGTGTTTTTATTATTAAAAAACAGAAACCGGCCAAGTGCGAGACGGACTCGCGCACGAAGGGTTCCTTACTAAATACAAACGGCAAAAAAATATGTTTGTTGTATGGGAGTCCCCTTAAATATAACTTTTATTCTGTTTTTTTGTATTTGTTTTTGTAGCGGCGACAGAAATACATCCTTCGTGAAAATTTAAAATGTGTGTAGCATTCGCTTCGACCGAAATAGCTGGTGAAAGCTTTCTGCTACTCTGGGAAGACCAGTTTCTGGTCTAACGAATTTTCTTTCGACAATAAAGACGTTTACGTTATGCAAGGCATCTAGCAGTAAAGATATATGCACAGCACCTACCTCAGACTGCTACCCAGCATCCGATGAGGGTCCAGTTTCCTGTTTAATGAGCTGATGATGAGGGATATTCAAGTGGTGTTTCACATAATGCACATGAGATGATTTTTCACAGGCGATAGTTCGATAGTGCTTTTTGAAGCTTTTTGCGGGGTTCCGCGCGAGCGTGCGTCTGCGCCGCGGTTTTGATGGTAACAGTTCGTAATGCTTGTCACTCTGAGCTTTGACGTGTAGGTACTTGCATGACAACCAAAATGTTGGTGTCTCGTTACTGCTGTGGAGCCACAGATGACATTAACATCGATATTGTCAATTTGATAGAATGCGTTTAGTTTCTATGATGACAGAACATCCCACCCACCAAAATGCCTTGGTATTTTCTGGTTAAAACTTAAAAAGATCTAATCAGAAACGATAAACGATATGATAGATACGATATTTATACGAATAAGAATGATAAACTATGGTTTGCTTAAATAAAATTTGCTAAAACTATGATTTGAAATGATTAGAACTAGTCCTCTATAGGTAGAGGGTAGAGCTTTAAAAACGGTCGATTTACAAGATAATTATTTGCATTTTTGATGTATGCATTCCGAGCTATTCCGTTCCCATCAACTTGGTCCTGGTACACCTCCCGAGCGAGGGTCCACTGCAATGGAGCGTGCACGCTCCATTGCAGTGATAATTAAGAACGACCAGCATGCTGATGGTCGCTCTTAATTATCACCATCGAGAATATTGATAACGATTTGAAATATTTAATCCATTTGGCGCGTTGTGTGAGAGAGTTCCAGAACTCTGTATTCCATCTGGACCAAAGATTTAGTTGAGAAGCTTTTAACATCTGCCACGGGGAATGCTCCCAGGAACTTCATGATCTGATCCCACCATCTCCTTTTCATCATAGGACGAGCAGGCGCACGGCTCGGTACCACCCTTACCTGATTAGTATACCCGCTATTCGTACTAAACGTTTCAGTTCCACCTTTATAATGCGAACTGCTAAGGAGTGGAATACACTACCGTCGTCTGTCTTTCCTGAAAACTATAATCTGGGTCTCTTCAAGGCTAGAGTGAATAGGTGCCTTCTAGACCTTTGTGCTCCATCTTCGGCCACATCGTCACTTTCCAACAGGTGAGATCGTGGTCAAACAAAGGTCAATCAAAGTTAAAAAAAAAAAAAAAAAAAAAAAAAACGATGAAGCCGTTTTATAGTGGCGTTAGAGAGATCTTCATCGGGAGTAGCTGTCAAAGGCTCTAAGATGAGATGATAATGAACGATTGTGAAGCAGGAGAGGTAGTTCGAATGAGAACGAATGGGGCAAATGGGGTTTGATTTGTTTATAGCCGGAAGCAAAAAGTTATGGTGAATGATGTCAACGATTAAAAATGATAATGGATGATCAGAAGATAGGACGGCAGGATGAGTTTGTTCGTACTTTAATCCTGATAGAGAAATCCTGCCGCCCACCATGAGTACTCCTTGACCTTCAACGTATGGGTTAAGTTTGTGAATAGGCTTAGATAACGATGTTAACGATTTTAAGTTCATAACTCGGCTTTGTACGTATTTGACGATGTCCGTCAATGCCTGATGACATTTAACGTTATTTACAAACTCTTTGCTGTTTGCTTGGTGGGGTATTCGAGAACTGTTAATGTAGCGATAGATACAGGTTAGTACATCAACAAGTTTCGATAACCACGTAAGGAAACATGAAGAGGCTACGCTCGAATCCGACGATAAGTAGACAATTATTCGATTTCGATTTGAGAGAACTGCTGCGTAGAGCTCCCTTCGAAGTAGCAAGGTACGTTGTAGCGATACCACACGGCCTTTTAAACAGACTAGAAAGACATGGACTGCACAGTCCATCAGTGACGCGTGAATAATTAATAACAGCACCATACGCTATCTCAGAACTGTTACAAAAGTCGCGCAGCTCGCACAACTTCAATTTGAAACAAGCAATATTGCGAGGAGTTCGAAGATGAGTCAACTTTGGTAGTAGATCCTGATATGTGGCCCATGTACTGATGACCTCGTCAGGCGGCGTTTGATCCCATTCAATACCGAGGATCCAAATGTTTTGGATTTGTGATTTGATTTGTATTGTGATGGGGGATGATAAGCCTGACGGGGCGGGGAACCTTAAAAGTTCAGTTGGGATTGATCGTTCTGTACATGGTCGATATGAAGGTTTGATTTCGATGAGAAGTGCATCCGCTGATGGATCACACTTAAAGCCGATAACCTTCAAAGCTGATGGTTCGTAATTGTCGAGAGACACAGAGTCAGATAAGAAGTCTGCGTGTTGGCTCTGTAAGTCGGGGTCACGTGACGCTCTTTGTTCGATAGTAGCTAATCGTTGTGACGCTTTAGGTATGGAGTCTACCTCGCAAGAGTGTTGAACTAACGAGTTCAACTCGATGTTAATAGCTAACGATGTATGCACTAAAGTGCTAGAAGCTGAGTTAGTTTTGCCAAAGAGGAGCCAACCAAAGACAGAGTTGAGGGCGGTAGGTTGGTTGACATTCCCCTTGATGTGTTGATTTAAAAGCGAGTCGGCAAAAACATCAGCGGCTAACAATAGATCGATGGGGCCCGGAATATCAAAGTCGGGGTCGGCTAGTGGTAATGAGTTAATATGTGACCATCCCGATGTGTTTAATTTTGCGATAGGTTGATCGCCACATATTTTCGAAATTACGTGCAGGTCCAAATTGAACAGAACTGCACCGTTAGTACCAACTCCACAAGTGACGTCGCCGAGAATAGAAGCTACTGCCTCTCCGGGTCCGTTTACGTTGACGTTAGCGTGAGTAAGTTGTAAATGCAAACGCTTTACCGCCGATTCTGTAATAAAATTGCCTTGACTTCCGGTGTCGAATAAAGCACGGAACGAGTGCATCGCGCCGGTAGCATCTTTGACTTGCACGATAGCAGTCGCCAGCAAAACGGTCGGATGTGCAGGAGACCTTGAAACCAACGACGATACGGTTTGATTTGATTCGCTAGATTTATCGCGATGGAGTAAGGTGTGATGTTTCCGTTTGCATGTACGACACGAAAATATCGATTTACAGTCTTTCAATTGATGAGATGGCTTCAGACAATTGAAGCACCAATTTTTCTCGGTTGCAACTATCATTCGTTCATCAACCGATTTTTTAAGAAATTCCGAATATGCCGCTATTTGATGAAAGTCACTACAGAAGGAACATTTACTTGTGTATGGAACGATAGTCGCGTTACTTTCGGGTTTGTTATGATCGGTTGCGGACGTAGCGACAAGTGTGTGCGACGTAGTAACGCTTATTAGTTTGCGGCTGCGCTGGTGTAAGTTTTTGTGGAAGTTTGTTTGTGGTCGATTCGATGAAGTGTGTATCTCGTAATGAAGCCTCACATTTTGATTGCAAGAACGCTTTTAATTGTTCGTAGGCTGGAAGTTCCACTCCCGCATGTTTTTCCTCAAAGTCACGACGCAAGTTTGTGTCAAGTTTCGATCAAATATGATACACTAGAACAAAATCCCATTGACCAATCGGCAGGTTTATCGTTTTTAAAATACTTAAATTTTCTTCGAATAAATCAAGTGATTTCCTGAACCCGTGAGCGTCATGGCATTTAAAATCAACATTCAAAATGTCCTGCCAACACGTGAAAGCTAGATCGCGTTTATTCTTAAACCGCGCGGTGAGTGCTCGATACGCGTCGTGATAGTGTTCATGAGTCATAGGGAACGGTTTTACCAGTCAATGCATCGCCACTGAGAGATGATAAGAGATAGTGAAACTTCTCCGTGTCGGTAATAGAGGTGGAGGTGTGTATCAACGCGTTAAAAGTGTCGAAATATTCCGGCCATTTTTTGATGTCACCACTAAAAGTTGGAAGAACTATTTTAGGTAACCGAATATTCGATGAAGTACTGCCGTGAAAATAAGTCGATTCACTTTTGGACAAGGTGCGGTTAATCGATAGTACCCTATAATACATTTCGTCAAATCGTTCCTGAATTTCATTGTCTTCAGTTTCTGGATCATCAAGAACCTCCTGAATCGTAAAATGCGCATCCTCAAAGTTTGCGGCAATTTGTTTCACTTCTTGATGATATGAGAAGAACAAATCTCGCTGTGTAAGGTCATTAGCGGCTATTATACCTACTTCTAAAGCCTTAGTCAAACGTTTATAAGCGATAGTTCGTTTCCTACGCAAAGACGGTAAATCCTGAGTAGTATACTCGATGTCGACAGACCTTGACTTAGACTTCTTAAAAGTAGAATGCTTCCCTAAACGCGACATTGTCAAAACAAATACTTAAGTAGAACCGTAAGTATTATTTGATTGTGTACCTACGTAGTTACGTGAGTATTTCTGTGTGAAATTGTTAAAAAACCCAGGGTTTTAAGGTTAACGAGTGTAGGTATTTGCGAAGTAAAGACGCGTAAACAACGTAAACTTCAAGTTATTTTTACGTGCCTAAACAAAGACGCGCGCTCAGTCGATCACTCATATAAAACGAATTCCTTACTGGCACTGTGTGGATACAACCTACCAAACAAGTTGAGTTGACTTTGTATGGAACACGACAAAGTTCCCGATGCTTGCGTGGTAGACTGTACGGTCCTCGTACTAACTATTTGATATTCTGTTCATTCACTCGATAATAGAAATATTCACAAGTGCTACGCTCGGCCGATATGAGCGGTAGTGAGATTTCAGACTACCCACATTTATAAATGCGAGAGAAGATTGTTTGACAAAATGATGTTACGATTTATGATTTACGATTACGATTATGAGACACTTAGTATAATAAAAGCGATTATGTTACGATACGTATGATTATGATGTTAGTAGATGATTGAATTATTGTGAGCCGAAAATAAATTATGCACCGATGGAAGTTGAAAGTGTTTGCACAATTTGATCTCACAATCTTCGACCAAAGCAAGTCGATGCTCACAATAAGTTACGATAAAAATAGATACGAATAGATAAGTTGATATGTAAAATCCCTGTTCGATGGTGATAGCTCGTGAACGATAGATATATTGATAGATTCAATTAGCAAGTAATTCTGATGGATGGGAATAACTTAGAATGCGATAAATGCCTACAGTTTTTAGCTAAAACAATAGGCCGATTGAGTTATTCTAAGCTACGATTTAACCAGAAAATACCACAAGTAAATTGAAAATGGCGATTTACGATGTTTGAATATGGACTGCTCCCTGGTTTCGGCACCATAAAGATGTAGCATTCGCTTCGACCGAAATAGCTGGTGAAGGCTTTCTGCTACTCTGGGAAGACCAGTTTCTGGTCTAACGAATTTTCTTTCGACAATAAAGACGTTTACGTTATGCAAGGCCTCTAGCAGTAAAGATATATGCACAGCACCTACCTCAGACTGCTACCCAGCATCCGATGAGAGTCCAGTTTCCTGTTTAATGAGCTGATGATGAGGGATATTCAAGTGGTGTTTCACATAATGCACACGAGATGATTTTTCACACGCGATAGTTCGATAGTGTTTTTTGAAGCTTTTTGCGGGGTTCCGCGCGAGCGTGCGTCTGCGCCTCGGTTTTGATGGTAACAGTTCGTAATGCTTGTCACTCTGAGCTTTGACCTGTATAGGTACTTGCATGACAACCAAAATGTTGGTGTCTCGTTACTGCTGTGGAGCCACAGATGACATGAACATCGATATTGTCAATTTGATAGAATGCGTTTAGTTTCTATGATGACGGAACAATGTGTAACTATCACGGTTCATGAGATAGCCTGGTGACAGACGGGCAACCGAGCCTTAGTAACAGGGTCCCGTTTTACCCTTTGGGTACGGAACCCTGAAAAGGTTTGTAAAGTTGATTGGTTTAACATAATTAGATTTTTTAATAGTATTTGTTTTTTTGGATAGTCTCGGTAATGTTAGACATTCGTGGTTGGACCTCTGGATGGATCATAGGCTAGTGATATACCACCCAACAGATAGTACAATGACATTGTAATAATGGCCAAAGGAAGTTGGTGGATTGAGGTGGTACAAGTCCGTTAGTCAAGCATTCTATGTTAGACATTCGTGGTTGGACCTCTGGATGGATCATAGGCTAGTGATATACCACCCAACAGATAGTACAATGACATTGTGCTGGATGGTTTGCTTGACCGACAATTACGCATGCATATTAAATTGAACGATGCGCAATTCGGGTTTCGGTCAGGTTTATCGACTGAAAGTGCTATCTTGTCTCTGAAGCAAACTGTTCAATATTACACAGTTAGAAAAACACCTGTGTACGCCTGTTTTTTGGACCTGTCCAAGGCATTTGACCTGGTGTCTTATGATTTACTTTGGGAGAAGCTGGCGCTTGATTCGGACTTGCCCAGCGAGGTAGCGTCCCTATTTCGTTATTGGTACAGGCATCAAACAAACATTGTGAAGTGGGCAGACTCATACTCGAGCATGTACAGGTTGGAATTGTTGAATGTACAATGCACATCCCTACAAGTAAAGCACATCCCTAGTATAATGTGGGTGTGGTGGCACTAAGTTGGACTCTCTGTAAAAAAATGATAAGCTGATGGCGTTGCTATAAATTGTGAAGTGATTATAATGGGATAATAAATAAAAGACAGTTAATTACAATGGGATTTTAATTAAATCCACGGATTCCTCAACAGTGGTAGCAGACCGTTATTCCGTGGTTTTGTGAGAGTTCGCCGTGTGGAAAGATGTCGGCGTCTTCCAAAGATCGTTTCCCGGTAACGCAGTTCGCCGGTGAAAATTTCAGTACCTGGTCATTCAGGATAAAAAGCATATTAAAGGAAAACGGAGTTTTGGCCGCAGTCGAAGATGCCGAGTATAATAGCAAAGCGGATAATGCCCAGAAAGAGGCGAAAGCACAGGCCATTTTAATAGCCGGTGTGGCAGATAGCCATATTGAATACATCAGAAAGCAGACAGCTTATTTAATGTTTGAAAATCTAAAAGAAAATTTCCAAAAGAAGGGAACAAGAAGTAAGTTGTTTATTAGAAGAAAATTGTCAGAGTCGAAATATTTCGAGGCTGAATCACTGTCACAACATTTTGTCAAGATGGAGCAAATGTTTTCCGAATTACAAGAGGCCGAAACAGAATTATGCGAAGAAGAAAAGGTAAACTATATATTATTGTCAATGCCAGAGTCCTATGAAGGAATTATAACCGCTCTTGAAACAATGTCTGATCTCAAAGTTGATTTTGTAAAGAATAGATTGCTCGGAGAAGAAGAGAAGAAAAATAAACATAAGCAATTCAAAAATCAGACATATAGTAACTCTTTCCTATGTTTTAACTGTGGAAAAGCAGGACATAAAAAATATCAGTGCAGTCAGGTACAGGGCCATACTCAGGGGCGGGGCCACAGCCAGGGCCATAGTACTTATGTCCAAAACAGGACCATTAATCATCAAGGACAAGGTCGAGGGTACAATATAGGACGAGAACAAAGCTACAATATAGGACGAGGAGTAGGCTACAATGCTGGACGAGGACTAGGCTATAATTCAGGAAGACAAGGTTACAACTCAGGACGAGGAACAGTTTATAATTCAGGGAGAGGCTTTAATCCAGGTCAAGGACGAGGTTATCCTGACCGGAGAGATCACCAGGCTTTTGGAGCAGAGAATCAAGTAAGTGACGTTGCGTTACAGTGTGCAAGTGCAAATAGTGAAGTGAATAACTGTAATGGCAAAATTATATCTTGGTGTGTGGACTCGGGGTGTTCTGATCATTTGGTGAAAAGTAGGGACTATTTCACAGACTATATTGAACTAAAAGTGCCCAAAAATATTGCTGCTGCTAAAAATGGTGTTATGATAGAAGCTGTAGGGATAGGTAATATACAAACAAAATGCTTTGTTGGAAAAAGAGAAATTTTGACTACCATAAAAAATGTATACTATGTACCAGAATTGCGAAAGAACCTATTGTCTGTGTCCAAAATGGAGTCTAGTGGTTTAGAAGTGTCATTTTACAAGGGTAAAGTTAGAGTGTACAATAAAACCTGTATGATTTTAATAGGAAATGGAGAAGGCAGCTTGTATAATGTCGAAATGGAACTTGTTCTATCAAACTGTAATTATTCACCAACCAATGATTGTAACATAAACTTATGGCATAGACGTTTTGGCCATTTAGGTGTTCAAAATATTAATATATTGGCAAAACAAAATTTAGTACACGGGCTGTGTGATCTAAAAAATAACAAACTTGAACATACATTATGTGAACCATGTCTTTTAGGAAAAATGACAAGACAACCTTTTAACAAGTCGGGGTATAGGGCTACAAAGCCATTAGAGATTGTTCATACAGATGTTTGCGGTGCAATCACACCAACAGATAGAGACGGTAATAAATACTTTGTAACATTTATTGACGATTTCACACATTTTGTTATAGTGTACTTGATCAAAGAAAAATCCGAAGTGTTTGAAAAATTTAAAGATTATTATTACTATGTCACAAAATATTTTAACACAAATTTGCTGACGTTACGCTCTGATAATGGTGGGGAGTATATCTCAAATGAGTTCAAAAGTTTCTGTAAGTGTGAAGGAATAAGAATGCTTTACACTGTGCCATATAATCCTGAAATGAACGGAATGGCAGAACGAATGAATCGAACATTAATGGAGAAATCGAGGACAATCTTACTAGATTCAGGCTTAGACAGAACATTTTGGGGAGATGCTATACTATATTCTGCATATGTAACAAACAGAAGTCCATCAGTAGGGAGAAACCTCACTGCCAGAGAAATGTGGACCGGTAGAAAACCGGACGTGTCAAATATGAGAGTATTTGGGTGTGTTGCCTATAATCATGTACCTAAAGAACTAAGAAGGAAGCTGGATAATACAGGAAAGCAGATGATAATGATCGGATATACAACATCGGGATATAAACTTTATGATATGGATGAAAACCGAGTAGTCAATGCAAGAAACGTGGTGTTTGATGAAAACCTTAAGGAAAATAAAACTGCATACTTACCGACAGAAAGAAAAACAGATTTTACTGAAGAGGAGAGTAGCTTTGAAAAAGAAAATTCTAAAGAGAGAAATCAAAATAATGTAGAAAGAAAACAGATACCAAATGAGAATATTGAGGATAAGGATAGCATTCAAAACTTGAGCCAGGGACCAGAGGAGTCAGAAAAAGGGAGAGCTGAAAGAAAAAGACAGAAACCTGTATAGTACAAAGATTATGTTATAAATTTGAACGATGAAAATGATAAAGCATTATATGCACTACTGTCATCAAATCAAGAAGATGTACCATCATGTTTTCAAGAAATTGAGGGAAGAAGAGATAAACAAGATTGGAAAAAAGCAATAAAAGAAGAATTTAAAGTATTAGAAGAAAGTGAAACTTGGAAAATTATACCTAAACCAGAGAAAGAAAAGTTATTGGATACAAAATGGGTTTTTACAAGGAAAAATGTTGGAGAGCAGGAAATACACAAAGCTAGACTTGTTGTACGTGGTTTTCAACAGAAAGATGATGTTGGAGAAATTTACTCACCTGTTTTGAAGTTGCAAACTTTGAGAATTTTGCTGTCAGTTGCGGCTTGTAGAGAATACCAAATTCATCAAATGGATGTAAAGGGAGCATTTTTGTACGGAGACATAAAAGAAGATGTATACCTTAAACCACCTGAAGGATTACAAATACCAGAAGAACATGTACTGAAATTGACAAAGTCATTATACGGATTAAAGAAATCACCAAAATACTGGTATGAAAAATTTCATGACACTATAACAGGATATGGGTTTAAAAGATCAGAAAATGACTATTGCTTGTATAGTATGGACGATATTTATATAACTCTGTACGTTGACGATCTGTTAATTATGGGAAGTAATGAGATTAAAATAGAGAAATTAAAAGGTTTTCTTGACACAAAATTTAGAATGAAAGACATGGGCTCGAACAATCTAAACTATTTAGGCATAGAAATTAAAGTAACATCCACAGGACAGATAAATGTAAATCAATCAAAATATTTAGAAAACATCCTTATAAAGTATAACATGGAAAATTGTAAAGGTAATGACACACCAATGGACCTGAACTATAAATATGACGAAAATTCTGTTATCAATATGACCTATGAGCTACAGTGTAGATCTCTGATAGGGTCACTGATGTATGCAACCGTAGGTTCAAGACCTGATTTAGCTACAGCTGTATGTTATTTGAGTAGATTCCAATCTAAACCAAGCGAAAACTTATGGAGAGCTTTAAAAAGAGTATTAAGATATGTAAAACAGACTGTAAACTATTCGCTGATATATTCTAAAAGTAATTGTAGTACTGTAACACCTCTTATAGGTTATGCTGATGCCGACTGGGCTAGAGATAATGACAGAAAATCCACAAGTGGTTATTTATTCAAACTGTTTGGTAATACTATTGTATGGAGGTCTAAAAAGCAAACAACAGTAGCACTTAGTACCACAGAAGCCGAATTAGTATCTTTATGTGAATCTGTAGTGGAGGCATGCTGGATTGTTAAAATATTGGCTGACTTAAATATAGAATTTCAAAATGTATTAATTTATGAAGACAACCAAAGCACGATGAAAACTGTAAAAAATCCTGATCAACGGAGACTTAAACATATGGATATTAAATATAATTTAGTGAAACAAAAAGTAGAGGAAGGTTTGATTAATGTTGAATATATTAATACAAAGTTTCAATTAGCTGATCTGTTAACTAAGCCTTTACCAAGGAACCAATTTGTGAAACTAGTTAGTGAGTTAGGCATGTGCATTGAGGGAGAGTGTTGAATGTACAATGCACATCCCTACAAGTAAAGCACATCCCTAGTATAATGTGGGTGTGGTGGCACTAAGTTGGACTCTCTGTAAAAAAATGATAAGCTGATGGCGTTGCTATAAATTGTGAAGTGATTATAATGGGATAATAAATAAAAGACAGTTAATTACAATGGGATTTTAATTAAATCCACGGATTCCTCAACAGGAATGCGGGGTGAGGCAGGGGGGGGGGGGTCTCTTCTCCTAGTCTTTTCAATCTGTACATGAATCGTTTGATTGAGGAGCTCAGTGGCACCAAGGTCGGCTGTCACATAGATGGGGTCTGTGTCAATAACTTTAGCTACGCCGACGATATGGTGTTACTGAGCCCTTCGATTGGAGCCCTGCGCAAGTTGCTGAAATTATGTGAGTCCTATGCGGGGGCCCATGGGCTCAGATATAACGCAAAAAAGAGTGAGTTCATGGTGTTTAAGGCTGGCTCTAAGAGTTATCAGAGTGTACCACTCTTCGGCCACATCGTCACTTTCCAACAGGTGAGATCGTGGTCAAACAAAGGTCTATCAAAGTTTAAAAAAAAAAAAAAAAAAAAAAAAAAAAAAAAAAACCACCCATAGTCCTTGACGGATCTCCTCTTAATCGCGTCTCAAAATTTAAGTATCTGGGCCACTGGGTCACTGAGGATCTACAGGACAATGAGGACATAGAGAGAGAGCGCAGGGCGTTGGCCGTCTGATGTAACATGGTGGCTCGCAGGTTTGCTCGCAGTTCTAGAGAGGTGAAAGTGACGCTTTTTAAAGCATACTGTCAAACACTTTACACCAGCAGCCTGTGGGTTGCCTATACGCAGAGGGCGTACAACGTGCTGCGCGTTCAGTATAATAATGGGTTTAGAGTGCTGATGGGGTTGCCACGTTTCTGCAGTGCGTCAGGTATGTTCAGTGAGGCGCACACTGATGGCTTTCACGCCATCATAAGAAAGCGCTGTGCGTCTCTCATGGAACGCCTGCGTGGCAGCCCCAACACCATTCTAAACACCTTAGCGGATAGGTGGGACTCTCCGATTTTGGGGCACTGGATAAGCCTGCATACAACACTTTTTAAGGGGCGGTGCCCCGGTATCTGAGGGTAGATCCGGTGTCTGTGTAGGTAGGTACTTATTTGTTGTGTTGTTTGTGCCTAGTTGTTGTAATTATACTTAAATAATAATTTGTAATTTGTGTGTATTGAAAATGTATTAATGTGTCTTTGTTATGTCTGTGTGTAATTATGCGCTATCAGCCTGAAATAAATAAATTTGAATTGTAATAATGGCCAAAGGAAGTTGGTGGATTGAGGTGGTACAAGTCCGTTAGTCAAGCATTCTATGTTAGACATTCGTGGTTGGGCCTCTGGATGGATCATAGGCTAGTGATATACCACCCAACAGATAGTACAATGACATTGTAATAATGGCCAAAGGAAGTTGGTGGATTGAGGTGGTACAAGTCCGTTAGTCAAGCATTCTATGTTAGACATTCGTGGTTGGGCCTCTGGATGGATCATAGGCTAGTGATATACCACCCAACAGATAGTACAATGACATTGTAATAATGGCCAAAGGAAGTTGGTGGATTAAGGTGGTACAAGTCCGTTAGTCAAGCATTCTATGTTAGACATTCGTGGTTGGGCCTCTGGATGGATCATAGGCTAGTGATATACCACCCAACAGATAGTACAATGACATTGTAATAATGGCCAAAGGAAGTTGGTGGATTGAGGTGGTACAAGTCCGTTAGTCAAGCATTCTATGTTAGACATTCGTGGTTGGGCCTCTGGATGGATCATAGGCTAGTGATATACCACCCAACAGATAGTACAATGACATTGTAATAATGGCCAAAGGAAGTTGGTGGATTGAGGTGGTGCAAGTCTGTTAGTCAAGCATTCTATGTTAGACATTCGTGGTTGGGCCTCTGGATGGATCATAGGCTAGTGATATACCACCCAACAGATAGTACAATGACATTGTAATAATGGCCAAAGGAAGTTGGTGGATTGAGGTGGTGCAAGTCCGTTAGTCAAGCATTCTATGTTAGACATTCGTGGTTGGACCTCTGGATGGATCATAGGCTAGTGATATACCACCCAACAGATAGTACAATGACATTGTAATAATGGCCAAAGGAAGTTGGTGGATTGAGGTGGTGCAAGTCCGTTAGTCAAGCATTCTATGTTAGACATTCGTGGTTGGACCTCTGGATGGATCATAGGCTAGTGATATACCACCCAACAGATAGTACAATGACATTGTAATAATGGCCAAAGGAAGTTGGTGGATTGAGGTGGTGCAAGTCCGTTAGTCAAGCATTCCAAGGGGAAGGCCTGTCCAATGGTGGGTGTCTCCTAATGGCCATAATCTATCCTGTAAAATAAATAAGTAAATAATGGGACAGTTCACACAACATTATCTAGCCCCAAGCTAAGCAGAGCTTGTGTTATGGGTACTAGATAACTGATATACTTAATACAATACATTACATAGATCGATATTTTTATCAAGCATAGAAAATACCCAGAATACCCTGAACAAATATCTGCAGATCCGATTTGTTCCGATGCGGGAATCGAACCCGCAACCTCCTGCGTCGCAGGCGAACCTTCGCCCACCGCGCCACAGAGGCGTCAAAAGATATGCTCAAGTCTTTAATCGACAAAGAGGATATTGTCCAGGGATGGTCAGAAATAAAGTCCAATCCTGTAGGCATAGGATACTCATTTACCTGAAAAACCGCATGGCTTCGTGAGCTCTTAGCATTTGCAACGGTGGAATGGACACATCGCTTCTTATTCCCAACTTTTAACATCTGTAGCAGTTCCCGCGCTGTCTTGATGTTGAAGAGTTTGAGTCCAGTCACCGTAACATGATAGTTAAGTCCCTCATGCAGTTGCAATTGAGTGTTAGAGGGATTGAGGAGGTCGTAGATATTTTCATTGTAAACCTGCAAGATATTAAAATTTTGAGGGTGTATGTGATAAATGATGACTTCATATATATATAATTATAGGCTAACAAGCGTATAAATAGTCCACTGATGACTTTGGACATATGCCTCTCGTAGCAAGTCATCGGCATCCTTTTAGACGTCCTCTGAACTCCTCTGTAAGATGAGGAACCCCCCAAAGAATGCAGCAGGGAACTAGCCATTATCCCCCACCACGCTTGGCACGGTGATGGTGATTGCAGTACAGGGGCTGTCTTCTGAGATGTATTCTGCTGCACATATCCTGGTGTATTCCCTGAGTCTGCTTCACGGGGGGGATCTACAAGCAATTGAAATTATCATGTGTCCCATTTAGCCCAATTAGTGGTACTTCTCATCCACCTTCTACCAGTTGCCTTATACTAACTCTGTCCAAAGGGCACCCATCACTATGTATGCCAAGATATGGCCTCTACACAAGAACACGTTTACCCCAGTGGGTGTCGGTTCATCGGTGTTGAGCCCATTCTCAGTTCAACCTGCTAATTCTTGCTATATTGTATATTGTAGATAACTTTAAGACCCTAATACATCTGTAAATGCATTCAAACACAAGCTCGACAAATGGCTACGAAAGGACAATTCAGAACTTAAAAAGTGACCTAAAATTTAGACATTCCACACTGTTTTGATGTAGACATATCAGCGAAAGCTGCTAGTCTATTTTTTTTTCTTAACCTTTATTGTCTCACTGCTAGGCAAAGGTCTCCCCTTAATTCTCTCACCTCTGTGACGACCTCTGTGACGCGGCGGGCGAAGCTTGGCCTGCGACGCAGGAGGTTGCGGGTTCGATTCCCGCCTCGGAACAAATATTTGTGGTATCGCAGATATTTGTTCAGGGTGTTCTGGGTATTTTCTATGTATAATAAAAAATATCTATCTATGTATTATATCGTATTAAGTATATCAGTTATCTAGTACTCATAACACAAGCTCTGCTTAGCTTGGGGCTAGATAATGTTGTGTGAACTGTGTCCAGCATTATTTATTTATTTATTTATTTATTTAATTCTTCCACTGGTCCATGGCACCCACCACTCCTTTTCAAAATAAACAAGATCGTACCGCCAACGCTTACTCAGCCGACCCCCGATTAAATAATAATAAGATTTTGGATTTCTGCTATCTGCTGTGTGCTGATTATCTGCTATTGCCCAGTTGTCCGACAACTTGTATTGATTCAATTACACATTCGAAGTAGTTATTTCAACTCACTCACAAATCACTCAATTGCCATGTAGTTATTACCTACAATAAACTTGGCACTACATTCAAGCTAAATACCACAAACAAATTAGAATAAAACTTACTTCTAGGTACGAGACATCAATATCAAACTCCCTCTCCGTTAATAAGAATGATGTTAATGAATGAATATTTGTGTCCATGATATAAAATAAGTGCTCCATTGTTAGGTGTGTTATACCGGGATCTTCACTATTTCCGATCATTGTGAAGGTCTTGCCTGCACCGCTATCTCCATACGTAAACACAGAGCAATTGTACCCCTCCATCAGAGACCCAAGCATTTCTTTGGTGGTGATCTCAAACACATCTTTGTTTGTAGCGCTTTGGCCACAAACATTATCAAACACAAACTTTAAGTCCGTGTTAGTGCGCTTTAGATAGTTTTGTTTTGTAGTGTTTGGCTGATAGGCTCCTTGGCAGTATAACTGCCGGACGAATATTATAGTTTTATCGTCGACAACATCCACAATTATTGGCTTTGTGCGGTCATTGCCAGGCCGTACTCTTACGGCCACTTTTATATTGGAAAGTGGGTTTGATGTTTTGGGCCTGGCTCCAGCCGGTTTTCTTTCGACCTTGTCCATTTCACAATGTTTTTAAATCCTTATGTTTTTAAATGATCAAAATGATCCTTGTGATTTCAATGAATAAAATACTTTTGACTTTACACTCACTTCACAGACTAGGTACTAGGATGCTAATATATAACAAATTTCTCGATGCTACTAACTTACACAAGGGCAAACCGGCAAGTGCCACGTATTGTAAACATCGAGCAACGCAGGCCTCCGATTGTAAAAGCAAGTTTGATTGAATTTTTTGTAACCGTCATTATTTAAATTTAAACCACAGCCGAGCGATTAGCTATTTCCTGTTTCTATCAGCATTGCGCTGTTTCAATGCTATTTCTATTGAAAATGACGTTTTAGCGATCATACAACTCACCTTGTATGATTGTTGCTAACAAAGCTTGATTGCAACAAAAAGCCTTTTGACATGTAGTGTTTCTATCGATAGTATGAATTTGCGATCATGTACCGCTGTTTCAATGAATAATGACAGCATTTGATCGCAACACAACCTATTGCAATAGAAACAAGTAAATTGTTGTTTCAAACGATATAATTCTAAAAGTTAAGTCATGAAAGTGGATTTTTTATTGTTTGAATATGGTTTTAATACATTCCAAATCAAATAAAAACATTTAGTAGTAACTAGGTACCTACCTAACTACGTACAAAAGAATCTAATGTATGTATCATTCATTTTAGTAGTACCATGTCGAGAGCATATTTGCTTGCATTCGCGGAAGAGCAGCGTCGCAAGAGAGTCCTCATTAATAAGAGACGGGTAATGCGAGACTCCTGCGACCCATTAGCGCTCCCGCGTAATGAGTTTGTGGCACAATTACGCCTGTCCAAAGACGCGTTTTGGCAACTGTGCCGGGAAGTCATACCCAAGCTACAGGAAACAAAACGCATAACAGCCGTTCGGGATGAACTCAAAGTAAGTTTTTAAAATACCTAGGCTTTATGTAAGTAAGTACCTAATAGTTACCTACTAGTTTTCAAAGTTAGGAATTTATAGATCGCTGGGTAATAAAAGATGTCGCGAGTAGCAACTATGTGCCGTAAAATGCAGACGGCTCTCTACTCCATAGACCGATGGCATTGCAATTTGTAATGGTGGCAGAAGGGCGTTTCTCGGAAGCAGCTCAAGACCGTGTCTCCACGGGGAGGCCCACGTCCAGCAGTGGGTTGGCTGAAATGACAATGATATTGTTGTCTTATTTATATCAGTCAATTCAGTAAAGTAGTTTTATATTTTTTACTAAGGTTCTAGCGGCGTTAGCATTCTACAGCCGGGGATCATACCAACGTGGAGTAGGTGCTTCCTTCCTGCTCAATATGTCCCAGTCTACACTCTCAATCTGCTTGGAGGAAGTCACCAACGCTCTCAACTCCCGAGAAGTTCTTTTGAAATACATAAAATTCCCATCACAGAGGCAAGAAAGGGAAACTGTTATGGCAGAGTAAGTATAGGTACCTTGTACTACAAACTACACGAATAAGGAAACTTTATAAATAATGTTTTACTATTTTCGTTTTATGGACAAACACGGCTTTCCCGGAGTAATCGGCTGCATCGATAAGACATTTTACTTTGGTCGAAGGATGGGACACACATTTCCATCATTCGTCCAGTGGACCATGAGGAGGCCTATTTTAATAGAAAAGGAAACCATTCCCTAAATGTATTAGCTGTAAGTAGGCATACAAAAAAAACTATGAATTACATTTCAACAATATTTTAATATCCGTTATTTATAATTAATTACATTAATTAAAGTCCTAAAACTTTTGTTTTTTTCAGATATGCGACGTAAATTTAAATATTTTGTATTTAGACGCATCGTTTGGTGGAGCAGCTCATGACAGTTTTATATGGAGTCAAAGCCCTATTAAAGCATACATGGAGCATCTCCACGTGGAAGGAGAGAGAAACTGGCTCTTAGGTAAGTATGCTATCAAAAAATATGTGGAACTGGATATAGGATGAATTATTTATTAATCAGTTTCCTACTTTGTTTATAGGAGATTCTGGTTTTCCACAAAGGCCATATATGATGACGCCAATCTTAAGAGCAGCAGAAGGGTCACCGGAAGACTACTACAAAAAACTCCACTGCAGTACGCGCAACGTTGTGGAACGGTGTTTTGGGGTGATGAAGGCGCGATGGCGGTGCTTAATGTCACACCGATTGCTACACTATACCCCAACAAAAGCTGGGAAAATAGTGAATGCATGTGCTGTGCTGCATAATATTGCTAATAAAACAAATGTGCCTATACCAAGACTCACTCATGCCGACTTGGAAGTCCTCCGACATAGTCAGCATGACAATCAATTTGGTCACAATGTCGAGTCTGATGTAAGGAGCATGATAGTGCAGAGATTGTGGAGAGCAAGACAAAACTAGAAATTATATTTGGTGGGGTATGCTGCAAAATTCCTAATTGTAGATTTGATTTTTAACATTTAACACAAGTTGTGCCCTCGATATACGCGCAGACTTATACCATGTATACGTACGCTTTTAGCCTTTTGAAAATGTACAAATTAGTTACCTAGTACAAAATTATTTTATTTTATTTTTAGATATTTGGAAAACAAACAGCACTAAGATAATGGAATACATTATAAATATATTGGCCTTAGTTTTTATTATTAATAAAAACCGTATTTATTGTAAATTCTTATTTTATTTACCAAGCCAAGTACCTATTAATATGTTTTTCCGATGATAACTTCATAAAAAGTTTGTACATGGAACTGCATTCAAACTCTACATAGGTGGCCAATTAATTAAAGTGGCTAGATAGCCACACATCCCATGCTACTTCCACTTTGTGTGGCAGTTGATTCTTCTTCGGTCAGACGTCTTTTGTCGTTTGTCATCTTCATCAGTGCCTTCACTGAGGTGGCATAAACCCTCGCAGTAGTTGCAAGAGTTGGGCTTGTGTAGCCGCCATCTGCTGCATACACCTCAACATAGCCTCGTTGGTCTCACCTAAACCAACGACGGCATCCACCAATCGATCTTCTGTGGCGATGCGCCTCTCTTCTAACGCGTACGCCCAGCGTGGCACGTTATCATCATGATCTAAAAATAAAAACAGTTAGTGTATAAAATCACACTCACTGACTGAGACTGTTAATTGTGGCATTCTATGGTGAAAGCCTATGTCCAGCAGTGGACTTCTACTGGATGTTGGTGTTTATGTCGCTCATGAGGATTAACAGCCGATGGCGCGAGGGAGGGAATTTATTTGATCGTAAATTGTATGTTTTTTTTTTATGAGTTTAGATTGTTACCACAACAATAACACTCACTTGATCTATTACTTGATCCCAAATTGGCGTTTCGAGAACGGGCGCCATCTTCAACGCGGATTTCAGATGGTACTGAAAAATAAAATAATATTAATCATAGTAGTAGATCAATCTCCAGTGAGCCTTTTCAACATCACTTCTAGTGTGGCTAAAGTTAGGAAAATTTACCCAAACGTTTAAACAAACAAAAACTGGAACTAAAAGCATGATGAATGATGAAATGAGTTGTTGAATGTATAGCAGTTGTTGTTACCTTGCAGTGGCATGGCAGCTTGCTGTGGCATTGAAGCTTGCAGCAGCACATTCGGTACTACTCGTCCCACATTGTCTGTCTGCTCTTCCTGTGTATCTGAAACATACAAATACACAATTTATTTACTCTTCTTATAGATAGCTAGTTACAGCAGATTTCTTGAATCACACTAATATTATAAAGGCGAAAGTTTGTGTGTGTGTGTGTGTAGGTACTGTGTTTGTTACTTCTTCACGCTGAAACGGCTGGACGGATTTGCATGAAATTTGGAATGGAGATAACTAGACTCCCGGAATAACACATAGGCACATTTTTATCCCGACATTCCTACGCAGTGTTGCCAATTTTATTTTTACGAACCCACCAAATGTGGCCTCATGGCCCACCAGAAAACCACAAAAACCATCGGTCTCGCAAACCACCAGAAAACCACTAAATGTTGGTGGAAAACCATAGACAAAAAAAACTTTAAAACAAATCAAACTTTACCCAGTTCCCATATACATATTAGTCCATAATCAAAATTGTTTAGGAAATTGACTAACTAATCAAAGGAATTCCCTTAAACCACCTCCTAAGTTCCGTTGTGCTGCCTACACAACAAAAAAAATCAATAATTTATTTATATATTCTGACTATTTTTGTTAAAATTGTACTAGTACCTAATATAGATGAAAACAATTATATATTTTTGATAGTGAGATGATGTAACCTTGATCACTTACTTGCAGAATAAGATTCTATGGTTGAAACCTCATATTCTTCTGTATAAGGGGTCTCCATATCCACGGTCACTGTACCTAAAATAAGCGATGACATTAGCCAAGTTTAACTGGTTAATCTTAATAATTACCCAATAATTAGATATATATATATATATTTTAATTTAATTAGTAGGTATTGTAATAGAATAGACTATTTGTCTAGGAAGCCTCCCCTCTTGATGGACAAATTACATTTTAGAGGTTGCATGCCTATGTTCAGCAGTGGATTTCTACAGACCTATGATGATGATGATAATCTAATTAAGATATAGCAGTTACACACTATTTAATAAATTTTAACTAACTTATACTTACATGAAGCATCTATTGTCCCGTCTGCTACTACTGACTGGGTAGCAGCCTCGTCAAAGAGCTGTAACACATACAAATGTTTTGAATCATTAAGCTTTAGTACGGTTCGAGCTTTTGTCACCAATTTTGTATTCTCAGAGAGTATAATTCATGACAATAGCTACCTTTATGGACTAGAACATTTGATATAGTATACAAACATATTATATGTATTACAAAACAATGCATTTAAAAGAAAAACATGCAAAGCAAACCCACATTCACTGGGAATGTAACTTCCGGAACTCCCTCCACCGCTACCATCCCAATCACACCTAAAACTCTTTCTTCGAGGTCTGTGAGTGGAACAATCTTGTTTGCTCCACCCCCAGTACCCTCTCTGCTACGCCGGTTGTCTGCCGCCTCTGCTTTTGTGTGGCATTTAAACAAGTGCCAGTACTTGTTAGGTGAATAAAAACAAACAAAAAACAAGACTTAGTTAACATGCACATCTCAAAATTAAGCACATTCAAAGCATATAAATGTTATGCCAGTGTTAGTATATTAGAAGTATATCTCTATAGTCAATCAAAGCAATTATGGCTTTTGGGATAAATAGACCCACTCGAGAGTTTGTTTGGATTATTTAACCCTCAAATTGGGTACATTTGGATAACTGTATATTTATGATGAAAAACAAAATAAATTCAAGTCATACCTATCTAAATTATTAGGGTGGCTGGTAGGCTGCCAGACGTTACCCCGATTGACTATAGGTACTATTTTTTTTTAGTAAAATGCAAAAATAGAAATTCAGAAAACATTTGAAAAATTAGGTACATAATGCTGATCATTTAATAGATTACATACTCGTCTCCATTTGTCCGGAGTTTTTGAGCTTCCATCTCCAATAGAATTGAGTTTGTTGGCCAACTCAGCCCAGACTTTGTTGGCCGCCTGATGGCCAAGGGGACCGCTTTTCGAGTTGTTCAGCGCTATTGCGCTGTTTCGCTCGGCAAATTCCACTATTAGTTGTAATTGCCGATGCGAAACTTGCCTCAACGGTGCCATGTCTGCAAAATGTTAAATCCGAGTCATAACTATGAATCAATACAGCTTGGGTCTATAGATAGTAGCATTAGCATTGTACTTCAATGTAGTTACTTACTTTCCTCTCGAACTATTCCAAACTATTATATTCTGAAAATTCGTAAATTACATAGTACGTTTTTATCGTAAACAACCAAAACAACTCACAAGTGACAGACAACACAAAGCACAGAGTAAACATATGTTTCTATCATAGACAAAATAAAAAAGAGTCGTATTATACGATCGATTAAAAATTGTTACTATGTTTAAACACGGTTCATAGCGTAATTGTACTTTTTAAAGTGGTCGGGTTCGTACAAACTTCAGAGGGGTGAGTCTGAGTTTTGCAAACACCATCGTAACGGTGAACGTAACACGATCGTACGTGTATAACATAATAACTAGCTATTAATCTGTGCCAAAAACGTCACAGATTAATGGCTAGTTACTACGCAATACACGTACACTCGCCGTTACGATCATCGTTACGATGGTGTGTGTAAACTCGGACTTGCCCCTCAGATTGTAACACATCGATAGAAGTCCATAGAAATCGGAGCATGAAAAGATAGCCGATCGGAAACCATCGATAGAAATATATTTTTGTTAGCATCAAGCGGACGATAGAAATCGTTTGCAACATATTTAGCTGATCGCACCACAGATTTAAACTGACAGTACTTACAAATAAGCAGTGGGTGCGTTCAATGGGTACACTCCAAGGATGTAGTTGTTTTTTAACCACGCTCTGAGGCTCTGAACGACTTGGATTGACACGCAATGTCAATGTCTCTGTCAATTTTTGATGTAAACAAACGCTTTCTTCACCCAGTGCTGCCAATTTAGCTCTTTTAGAGCGAAATCCAGCTCTATTTCAACATTGTCAGCCCCCTTTTTTCCAAAGAAGTTAGTAGATAGGATGAATGAATGAACTACAAAACCAAAGCCTAAAAAAGTTGTTATTGTTGCTGTGTAGCGAAGTAGAATGATTTGTTGAATCACATAAACTGCATTGTCCGTTTTACTGAAACAATTAGCCGTATTTTCAACTCAATTTTCCCATTCATTTTTCATTGTTTTTGCTCTCACGTGGCCTATCATTTTTAGATCTCATGAAGTAGAGTAAGACTGTTTCTTTTAAATTTTCAATGGTAATGGAAAATAAAGTCACGAGGCCGTCAAAGTCAGTTTTTTTTTTTTTAAATTTTGTAACTTTGTTTTTTGTTTTCCATTTGACCTAGGAGCTTGTTTTGTAAATATTCTACTTGTTTTGTATTGAGAACGATATACTAACACCCTATTGTACACCAAAAAATAAACATAATAGGATTAACTATAAAATACAGTAAAATGGGTGGCATTATCGCTGAAAGCATAAGTGTGTATTTATATTTTACCAATAAATACTAAAAACTTGAAACATTTTTGGTACGGAACCCTGAATGCGCGTGATCCGACGTGCACTTGACAGTTTTTTTTACCCTTTTAGGCAGGCTAAAAATACCCCCAACAAAGATCCTTCCAGCCTTGATAGGTACCTACATACTGATAAATTTGACAAAAGCAGTCAAATCTAAACTTGATATTTCACAGAAAAAATATTGGCGATGTTTGCAACATCATCGTCACGTCAGCCTACATCAACCGCTAGGACATCTGAACATATCTGTGGATGTTATTTCATCAATATCGGTTCAGCTGTTACGGCGTGATTGATTAACAAATACTTAGAACATTTAATAGCAAAGTAATCCAGGAGCTGATAACAATTACTGTTTCACTTTATAAAAAAAACCCCTCGTCGACACTGGAACTCTCACAGTTACTATTTTACTCCTTGGGCTTACCTACATAAAATATTTCTACATCTATGGATGGAACAAGATTTTTTTTGTTGACATGACTTTGACAGCATTCTTACGTCAAAATCGTAACAACCGAACACCCACCCAAAACGGTGGTTGTTCAGTTATGGTCACGTGACGCTAATCGAACGCTCTAACCGAGCCTCCGAACGGAACAACCCATATACTCTGGCGACAAGCACATGATTTGACTTTGACAGACGTCAGAATTGTCAGAGGTGGTTGTTCGGCTAGGGTCACGTGACTTTCCGTATATATCAAAGTACTCTGTGCACGTGACGCTAACCGAACGCTCTAACAGAGGGTTGAGTCTGAGTTTTGCAAACACCATCGTAACGGTGAACGTAACACGATCGTACGTGTATAACATAATAACTAGCTATTAATCTGTGCCAAAAACGTCACAGATTAATGGCTAGTTACTACGCAATACACGTACACTCGCCGTTACGATGGTGTGTGCAAACTCGGACTTGCCCCTCTGAGCCTGTGAACGGAACAAACGTACACTCTGGTGACAACCAACACTCACACCCATTTGCACTAAACACAAGTTAGGCTTGTCCTAGTTATGATACACCTAAGCATAGGAACAGCCTACCTAAAAAAATTGTTTGCACTAACTGACTTCTCATAACTACGTCGTAACTTGGGCATTGCCTAGCTAAGAGAATGATTGAATGAATGTAACGATTGTTTTTTTAAACCGGCCAAGTAATGTAGTCCACGGAATATTTTTTATCATTATCTTCACATTAGTTTAGTGATGAGTTAAAAGGAGACAAAAGATGTGGCGTAGGTTTATTTTGTTTGGTTAGGTAATTATAGGATAATCAATATCAAATACGAGTACGGGTAAATACGAGTTTTTATGACAATTCATAGACAAAAACTCAGATTGTGATTGTAAACAAACAAATACTCGGGAGTATTGTTCTCACATCTGGAATGGTGCACCGAAGTACCTACCAACTGCAACCTCTGGACTCCCTACAACGCAGATCTGTTAGGATTGTCGACGCACCCAAAGTTACCAGGGGTCTAGAACCGTTGAGCGTGCGCCGAGATATTGGCGCGCTTAGCGTCTTTTATAAGATTTTTAACGGGGAATGCTCAGAGGAGCTGCATGAACGAATCCCAGATTCGCACTTTTATTAACCGCACATCCCGCCAACGTGAGCGAGCTCACCCGCACATTTTGGATGCGTGGAGGTCACGCACATTGCGTTTCACGCGATCGTTTCTCCCGCGCACCTGCAGGGCGTGGAATGAGCTCCCGTTGGATGTCTTCCCACAGGGCTACAATATGGGTAAATTCAAGAGAAATATCAATAGGGCTCTTAATGGTAGGCAGCGCGTTTGCAATACCGTGGGTGTTGCAAATGTCCATAGGCGGCGGTGACTGCTTGTTTGTCACCTTATAATATTAAAAAAAAAAAAACTTGGATTCTTATCGTATAATCTATTAATTTGTCTGTTATAAGTTAACATGGAAAATAAGCTAAAACGAAAAATAAACTTTACGGCGGAGGAGAAAATGAGGTTTTTTAACAATTTAAATTTCATTGAAAAAATAATCACTATACGTTTATTGACAAACAAATAATCCAAAGATTACAAAAAATACAACTTAGGTATTGCCTACGCTCTAGTTGCTTCATAATCGGGCTCATAAAGTTAAGAATCTCCTAAGTGGACTAAGGAAAGGCTTAGGGTTAGTGCAAGCAAATTTATCGTTAGGAGTAGACTAAAAAAGTTAGGAAAGAACTTAGGCGATTCTTATGTTTAGTGCAAACGGGTGTCAGAGTGTACCCACTGAACGCACCCAAGCTGGGTGCCAGTTGCCAGTAAAGCGCCCAGCGGTTTCGTTCTCATTCTGTGCGTTGGGTACGCGGCGGCACGGTTGCACACCTAGTCTAGTGCACACAGCTACAGTGCGACAAGAATAAGTTGGCAGTGGCGGCGCTTTTGTGGAACTAAATAGATAATCATCATAATCTGTATCATACCCATAGATTTAGTATATGTACTAGATCTACAATCAGAGACACTGGTTGAATGTGCGTTCGACTACGAGTTCACGCGATTGTAATTTGTATTGATTCGCGTTGTTGTTGCCTGTGACTGCCTACTCCTTTTGTATATATATTCTAAACTATAGTGTAAATATTCCGTATATAGACTGTACCTACATAAACAATTTATTTAGTTTTATTTATTACGGACGATACACTACGGTCGTCCGTAATCATAGATTTAGTATATGTACTAGATCTACAATCAGAGATCGAAGATGGAACCAAAAAAAATATGTGCACGTGTTGGTGAAAGTCTATGTCCGAGTTAAAAATAGTGTTGTCCTCGACCAACACTTTTACATTGTCGATAGAATTCATCATCCGTCCGTGATGTGTATGGTAGATAAATACATCTTAATGCAGATTAAGTCTTTCATGAATAACACAGTTTGGCAGATTTGACGTCATAAAGAGAATTTTGAATACAGTTAATAAATAAACCTTTATTATTTATTGACCCCTAAATATTACAGTTTTATTTATAGGTGGGATCTTAGAGTTTCCCTGTTAAATTTAAACTTAAAATGTTTGCTGCATATACCTAGTGGAGTTCTTATTTGAGTCCATCCCACTCTTCTTATAACCGATAACCATTTTTCTCGTAGCAAAGGATTACTTGGAAATCTGAAAGCACAAAAACATTTTATATCAGCCGTGCTACGCCCATATAATTTTTCACTCTGTTACTTTATCTATAGACAATTTGTTACCCCAAAGTTTATTATTTTTCAAGTGTAAACCACGCTTTATGGATAACATTAAATTTAAATGTAACCCAAAAATTCCGTTCCAGTGGGACTCGAACCCGCACCCTTGCCTGTCATCGGCGATGCCTTAAACAATTTAGCCATAGATCGAGCTATGACGCTGGAGACGAAATTTGTGGGCACTATCAACTCGGCTGTAGCGCCAAGTTGATAGTGCTGTATCTACAGGTGTTTCATTGGAAACCTTCTGTTCAAAGTTCGAAAGTAAAGGCATCGCTGATCACAGGCGAGGGTGCAGGTTCGAGTCCCGCTGGAACGGAATTTCTGGGGTATATTTAAATTTAATTTGTTACCTATTATTTTATTAAGCAGAAATAAACAATATTTATTTATAAAAAATAAAAAATAAATATACCCTTTCGGGAAAAAGGCGTGTGTACAACAACGTAAATATTTACTCCAAAATATCTACTACACAAACTGCAATAAAACACCCGTGGTGCTTTAAAGTTACCTTTTCAATAGTCAATACAAAAACACACACCTCAATGTCCACCTGGTTATTATAGATTTTTTTTAAAACGGTATAATGTTAACAGACCAAACATATTTACTCCAAACAAAGTAAACCTCCATTCTAGGATGGACAAAAATTTAATTTATAGTTAGGTATAGTGCGCTTCATGTAAAAAGTAGTAAACTAGGTAGGCACTCATTGAATGCATAGGTATACATCTCTTAAATAAGTAGAAAAGTAAGTAATCTCTTAAAACGAACGCTGGAACGCCTGAAGAAGCTTGACCGCCAGCGTTCTTTTTACATGATGCGCATTATACTACGATATAGACTGCAACAGGACTATCGATATTTCTGACGTCATCACTTGGTCAAGCCCTATCGTAATCAAACATTTTTATATTTTACATAAAATATTGTTTATTTCTAGGTGCAGCAACGAAATATTATTAAAAAATATAAGGGAAAGTCCTAATCTACGAATGAAACTGGTTTTTAGGCCATTTACTAAAGCAGAATTGATAAAATAAGCAATACAATCGAACTACCAATAATCTCTTATTTACCTGTGAAACGTGTATTTTCCCGGATAATTACGTCTTGTATATTCACAGTCACAAACTGAACATGACACCATTGTCATACAAAGTTATATTTGTTATTTAATAGTAAGATTACTAAAAAAATTACGAAATTAGTTAAACTGCACAAGAGACCGTCCGGTATGGGCATGAACTCAAGCAAAACATGTCAAATTCAATACATTGTTGCTGTCACTTTTCTTCTTGCACGGGGTACATTTAAAAATGACTTCTCTCTCCCACGATTCGTTTGTCTATTTAGCGTAGCGAAAAAATTCTACGTCTATGTCCGTAATAGTCATCTAGTTCACTAAAAAGTCTTTCATGAAGAACACAGCTTGGCAGATTTGACGTCATAAAGAGAATAAGGTTCTTATTCCAATTTTGAATACAGTTAATAAATAAACCTTTATTATTTATTGACCCCTAAATATTACGGTTTTATTTATAGGTGGGATCTTAGAGTTTCCCTTTTAAATTTAAACTTAAAATGTTTGCTGCATATACCTAGTGGAGTTCTTATTTGAGTCCATCCCACTCTTCTTATAACCGATAACCATTTTTCTCGTAGCAAAGGATTACTTGGAAATCTGAAAGCACAAAAACATTTTATATCAGCCGTGCTACGCCCATATAATTTTTCACTCTGTTACTTTATCTATAGACAATTTGTTACCCCAAAGTTTATTATTTTTCAAGTGTAAACCACGCTTTATGGATAACATTAAATTTAAATGTAACCCAAAAATTCCGTTCTAGCGGGACTCAAACCCGCACCCTTGCCTGTCATCGGCGATGCCTTAAACAATTTAGCCATAGATCGAGCTATGACGCTGGAGACGAAATTTGTGGGCACTATCAACTCGGCTGTAGCGCCAAGTTGATAGTGCTGTATCTACAGGTGTTTCATTGGAAACCTTCTGTTCAAAGTTCGAAAGTAAAGGCATCGCTGATCACAGGCGAGGGTGCAGGTTCGAGTCCCGCTGGAACGGAATTTCTGGGGTATATTTAAATTTAATTTGTTACCTATTATTTTATTAAGCAGAAATAAACAATATTTATTTATAAAAAATAAAAAATAAATATACCCTTTCGGGAAAAAGGCGTGTGTACAACAACGTAAATATTTACTCCAAAATATCTACTACACAAACTGCAATAAAAACACCCGTGGTGCTTTAAAGTTACCTTTTCAATAGTCAATACAAAAACACACACCTCAATGTCCACCTGGTTATTATATTAAAAGATAAACGGCTAATTACCACTATTATTCGTCACTTTGCTGACGTTTCGAGACTGAGTTCAGAAGCCTCTTCATCATGAGCACCGCCCGCGACCGCGTTCGACGGTGGACCAGCGAATACTGCGTGCAACCGCGCGCTCAGCTCGCTGGGACAGCGGCGGCGGCGGCGGCGGCGGTAGGTTCGTTGCGCGCGCGTCGAGAATTAGTTCATCTACGTCACTAGCACTACCTACGTCGTCGGTATAAGGCTGCGTACACACTGCACTCACGGTATCACTCTCCAGACCGATTACAGTACTACAAACAGTAGTGGCGGAGTGGAGTAAAGGTTGCCATGCCGGCGAAATACCCCATCCCCGATCGCGATTGAAATTTGGATGTCGGCTAATCTCAATTGCTTCCCGTATCTTGCGAGGAACAAAAAAACTTCTCTTTCGCAAGAACTGAAATTTTGTCAAACCGTAGGTAGTGGGACGATTCCGAGATCATTGCATGCTCTGCAACCGCCGACTTTTCTACGTCCAGATTTCTAACACTCCTGATGTGTTCCGTCAATCTAGCCGATATGTTACGCCGGGTTTCACCTATGTAACTCTTGCCACAGTCACATGGTATACTGTATACACCGGGCATACCCAGAGGATCCCTGTCTTTTGGCGAGCGCAGAAATTGTCTCAGCTGACCTGGCGGTCGGAAGACCGGTTTGATATTATATCTACCACGTAAGTAGTATCCTATCTTGTCTGTTACCCCCTTTATGAAAGGCAGGTAGACCGGAGACCGTTCCACGACAGATAGTCTTCTACGTTCATTCGCCATCATCACTCGAGAACACTGACGCCAACTATAACCATTCCTTTCCAAAACCGTTCTCACGTGCTCCAACTCAGACTCCACATGTAGATGATCACACAAGCTGAGAGCCCGATTAATCAGTGTTCTGGGCACAGACAAAAGATGCATTGGGTGATGATGCGAGTTCACGTGCAGATACTGATCCGTATGCGTGGGTTTCCTGTATACAGCGTGTGAAAGACTACCACATGCATCACGTATTACCCGCACATCTAAGAAGGGCAAGGTTCCATTTGTTTCCCTTTCCGTGGTAAACTGTATATTTGGATGAACCGAGTTCAAATGGTTCAAAAAGTCTTCAAGTCCACTCTCCGTAATAATGGCAAACACATCATCAACATACCGCCACCAATATCGAGGCTTCAAAGGGGCTGTATATATTGCCTCCTCTTCAAAACACTCCATAAAAATGTTGGCCACAACTGGCGCCATTGGAGAACCCATTGCCACACCATCTACCTGTATGAAATATTCCCCTCTCCACACAAAATAGCCACTCCTTAGGCAATAGTCAGCCCACTCAATGTTACGTGTGGGTAGATCCGCCGCCTGGATAAGATCGGTAATAATCGACATCGCGTCATCCACAGGCACATTTGTAAACAAGGAAGACACGTCGAAACTGACCATGATTTCTGTGGGTTCAACCTTGATATCTGAAATCAACTGTACGAAATGTCTGGAATCCTTCACGTAGCTCCTGGAATTCCCTGTCAAGGGCTGTAACACCGAGGCCAAGTACTTAGACATCTTGTAGGTGGGCGCGGCAATTTGGCGTCGGCGGTTGCAGAGCATGCAATGATCTCGGAATCGTCCCACTACCTACGGTTTGACAAAATTTCAGTTCTTGCGAAAGAGAAGTTTTTTGTTCCTCGCAAGATACGGGAAGCAATTGAGATTAGCCGACATCCAAATTTCAATCGCGATCGGGGATGGGGTATTTCGCCGGCATGGCAACCTTTACTCCACTCCGCCACTACTGTTTGTAGTACTGTAATCGGTCTGGAGAGTGATACCGTGAGTGCAGTGTGTACGCAGCCTTATACCGACGACGTAGGTAGTGCTAGTGACGTAGATGAACTAATTCTCGACGCGCGCGCAACGAACCTACCGCCGCCGCCGCCGCCGCCGCTGTCCCAGCGAGCTGAGCGCGCGGTTGCACGCGTGGTCCACCGTCGAACGCGGTCGCGGGCGGTGCTCATGATGAAGAGGCTTCTGAACTCAGTCTCGAAACGTCAGCAAAGTGACGAATAATAGTGGTAATTAGCCGTTTATCTTTTAATATGATTCCCAACCACGATAGTTTCAATGGTTATTATAGATTTAAAAAAAACGGTAAAATGTTAATAGAGCACACAAATTTACTCCAAACAAAGTAAACCTCCATTCTAGGATGGATAAAAATTTAATTTATAGGTAGGTATAGTGCGCGTCATGTAAAAAGAACGCTGGTGGTCAAGCTTCTACAGGCGTTCCAGCGTTCTTTTTACATGACGCGTACTATAATTGTACATTATTTGTAGTAAACTAGATAGGCACTCATTCAATGCATAGTTATACATCTCTCAAATAAGTAGAAAAGTAAGTAATCTCTTAAAAAGAACGCTGGAACGCCTGAAGAAGCTTGACCGCCAGCGTTCTTTTTACATGATGCGCATTATACAACGATATAGACTGCAACAGGACTATCGATATTTCTGACGTCATCACTTGGTCAAGCCCTATCGTAATCAAACATTTTTATATTTTACATAAAATATTGTTTATTTCTAGGTGCAACAACGAAATATTATTAAAAAATATAAGGGAAAGTCCTAATCTACGAATGAAACTGGTTTTTAGGCCATTTACTAAAGCAGAATTGATAAAATAAGCAATACAATCGAACTACCAATAATCTCTTATTTACTTGTGAAACGTGTATTTTCCCGGATAATTACGTCTTGTATCTTCACAGTCACAAACTGAACACGACACCATTGTCATACAAAGTAATATTTATTATTTAATAGTAAGATTACTAAAATAATTACAAAATTAGTTAAACTGCACAAGAGACCGTCCGGTATGCGCATGTACTCAAGCAAAACATGTCAAATTCAATACATTGTTGCTGTCACTTTTCTTCTTGCACGGGGTACATTTAAAAATGACTTCTCTCTCCCACGCTTCGTTTGTCTATTTAGCGTAGCGAAAAAATTCTACGTCTATGATCATACCCATATTTCCAACGTGTCAAACTGATAGATTTTGTATGAGACGACGAAGTGTTATCCTTCGGGGTTGAAATCTGCCATTTTTGAAAGAAACGTCGTCATTTTTATTTTATTACATTTTAATGTGTTTTTTCGAGTTATTTCGTGTAATTTTAGTGGCATTTTAACCGGTGTAACTTGGATAAATGGCACATGTGTGATGTAGTGAAATTTGAGTGTATTGCGAGTCTTTTCGAAATGGTGGATTTTTTCCTGTAAAAACTCAGTTTTTCAGCCACAATTTAAACTGGGTTAGGACTAGACGGAGACTCTTAACGACTTGACTATAAAACTATAATAATTATATCACTTGACATTGGCTAAATTGTTGCAAATAATGCACAGAAGCCATTACCTAAGATAAGAAGAAGAAGAAGTGTTATCCTTCAACGAGCAATCAACTACAAATTATATTAGTCGGACTGAGACACACGCAGAGAAGCCAGATGACTGACTTTCAGATTTCAGTCTGTATTATCTGTGCCAATTTAGCACGGGCTACTCTTGTAGCTTGTAGTATTACTTTTTCTGTGGGTGGCTACTATCGAGCTGGAGCCGGCCGGCGCGGCGCAGCGCGCGGCGGGATTCGGCGGGAGCACAAAGTACCTTTATATGGCGGGAGGTTAAATAATAGTTGATTAGGAAATAGCTCTTTATCTTTAAACAGGCGCTGTAGGACAAAAATAAAAAAAGTAAATAAAAGAGAAACTAAGTACCGGTACCGCAAAGAAAAAACCTCCTAATTTAGAAGCTAAGGTTTACCTATATATTATCCATACTTACTTCAGCTATTTGTATGATACAAACCCAAGATTCACTGATATCATCTGATTTCATGATCAAGTACAAACATCAACCGTCGAAAAAAAATCTCTATGGTCATGTCCCATACGACCCCAAATTCAAGCTTCTTGCATACATCGAGCAACGCAGGCCTCCGCTTGCATACGACGTAGGTAGGTAACTACATTACATACTCACCTAGGAATAAGATTATACCTCCATGATACTCACCATATAGGTACCCAAACACCGTCTGGATATACATGCTGCAGTAGTAACATGGCGGCTCCCTTGGTTCAAAATCGGTTCAGACGTTTCATAGCGTTAGGGGTTTTTTTAATTTTTACAAAATTCAATACTTGTGTTTCATAAAAGGGATCATTTCGCCTAAAAAACCAGCTGGTCTAATTAGCAAGTGGTCTAAAAACCAGCTGGTCTAAATAGCAAGTGGTCTAAAAAGTAGCTGGTCTAATTAGCAAGTGGTCTAAAAAACAGCTGGTCTAAAAACCAGCTGATCTAAATAGCAAGTGGTCTAAAAAGTAACTGGTCTAATTAGCAAGTGGTCTAAAAACCAGCTGGTCTAAATAGCAAGTGGTCTAAAAAGTAGCTGGTCTAATTAGCAAGTGGTCTAAAAAACAGCTGGTCTAAAAACCAGCTGATCTAAATAGCAAGTGGTCTAAAAAGTAACTGGTCTAATTAGCAAGTGGTCTAAAAACCAGCTGGTCTAATTAGCAAGTGGTCTAAAAAGTAGCTGGTCTAATTAGCAAGTGGTCTAAAAAGTAGCTGGTCTAATTAGCAAGTGGTCTAAAAAGTAGCTGGTCTAATTAGCAAGTGGTCTAAAAAGTAGCTGGTCTAATTAGCAAGTGGTCTAAAAAGTAGCTGGTCTATTTAGCAAGTGGTCTTAAAAGTAGCTGGTCTAAGTACAAACTGGTCTAAAGCACAGATTTGTAAACAGTGTGAGAGAATTCTCAGAACTTTGAAATATTCAAATTACAGTCACATTTGGATCACATTCCGCGTTGTATTGTGAGGTGAGCGAATACCATTTTTGACGTTTGTGATATCGTCAATGGAGGCCTGCAATGCTCTAAGTCGCCAATAGATCTCTTAGAGCATTGCAGCCTCCGTTCCGTGTTGCTCGATGGTCATAATCTCTCTTTGTACCGAATTTCATCGAAATCTGTTTAGCCGTTTCAGCTTAAGGTTCCCATGTAGGTACACTTACATAAATAATATTACGGCCTCTTAATGAGAATAGTACATTTTTCGTTCCGTAACATTTTGGAGATAAAGCTAGAATATTCTATGAAAGAATCCGTAAGATTCGATTTGCAGTTTCAAATTGCATCGAATGTGACAAAACACGGTGGAACTATTCAAAGGATGTTTCGCAATAAATAAATAAATAATATTTACATACCTAATGCTGGACATAATATCACACTATGCATAGAAAATACCCAGAACACCCTGAACAAATATCTGCAGATCGCACAAATATTTGTTCCGAGGCGGGAATCGAACCCGCAACCTCCAGCGTAGCAGTATTATTAATAGCACAGTAATATTTCGTAGATTTGCTGTAGGTACATACCAATACTTGTGTACAGCTACACCTTTTCAAGGTAGCCACGCTTTAGACATATATTTTTGAACATGTCTTCGTGTGATGTGGATCAATCAGAATCACATCCAAAATGCACAAAAGGCGATAAATGCATTTTGATTCATATTGCTGTTAGTTTTCTGGTTATACTGATATTAGTCGTTATCTACGTGGTACATATTTTTCTGGTGAAACACGAAGGATTTGATGCGTTCAGAGTGACTCGAAGGTCTTTAGATCAACGTAAGTAAATGATTAACTACCTACCTAGGTATAGGTATACTTTCAGGGTTTCTAACCCAAAGGGGGCTAAAACGGGACCTACCTACACCGCGCTGGCCGTCGTCGGTCCCGCTTCTAGCCTGTTCCTTGTACCTAACAGTCGTCTGTCGATTCTTATTGAACAAAGCGGTAACAGGCTTTTGCGTTTTGAACGTTATAACTTTTTCACGTTTTGCGTATTGAAAAGTTGAAGATTTTAATGTTTTATGTTTTAAACGTTTAGCGTTTTGAACGTTCTGCGTGTGGACGTTCTGTCACAGAGGTATATCTACATGTCAATGATCTCACACTTGAGCACAGCAGCATGCTTGTGAATGTGTGTCGAGTCGAGTGCCGCGTGGACACGTCAGCTGCGCTGGTGACTTGATGCCATCGAGCAACGCAGGCCTCCGTACCGCTTGATGCTGCTGGGCCCGTCAGGGGTTCTATCATGGAGATGCGATACTAAGGTCTAAACTAAAGCCTACGCTGCATCGCTCGGCCTCTCTTACAATGCCAAAAAGTATGAATAAGGGCCTGAAACTGACTGAATATAAACAGGCTGTACCTTGGGCATTACCTTACCAGAGAGGACTTTCGTATACATAGGGCTTTGGCGGTTCTAGGTAATATGTTGGCCCATTGCTAACGAAGTAAAGATCATGCTCTTCAAAGCGTACTGTCAGGCAACCAGCTATACCAAAAAATCGCTACGTGTCCAGTATAATAATAGGTTTGCTAGAATGTCCTTCTGATACGGACCGTTTTCAGCAACAAGTCAAGCATGTACTACATTCAGAAAGTATCATTTGGTGTATCATTACCCCCGTGCCCCCAAAAACCCCCACCCACCCCCCTGACCCGCCACTGAGAGTTAGGCGATCACGGAATAAAAATGGTTATAGCTTTATTACAGCTTCAAATGTTGGAACCGTGCGTGTAGAAGTCCCAAACTACAGTTGTATCGGCGTCGTCTACATAACCTCGAGCCCTCCGAAGTTAGTATGCAATAGCGTCGCTGTGAAGCCGCGATGGTCCCTTGCGCCGGCGCACTGCGTCACCGCTCGCACTGAGCCGGAGCTTGCGCACCTCCTGCCCAAATGGAGGATTCGCTACCAAGACACCCAATACAAAGGTTAGTTGGAACACCAGAGGGGCTAGTCTGCAAAATTGACAAGCAACTTACACGGCCGTGTGGTGTACACTACACGGATTTTAGTACGGACAAATCGAAGAGCGCCCCTAGCGAGCACCTTGAGAACCTCAAATCCCGTACAAAAATCCGTGTAGTGTAGTCAAATTTGCAGACTAGCCCCTCAGAGCAGAGGGGCTAGTCTCCAAAGACAAGCAACTTACACGGGCGTGAGGTGTACACTACACGCCCGTGTAGTTTTGCAGACTCGACTAGAGCACACGTTTCCGTGTCAAGCTTCAGTCTCGCGATCATAACTGTCATAACGCACAACACTGCGGTAGGTATCCGATGTGCGGGGTCGGCAACGATATATTAAACTAGCGACTCGCCCCGGCTTCGCACGGGTAGCACCCGGTGAACCCCCTCCCCCCCCCCCCTAAGACAATCTCCTGGTTCTAAGCTACCTCCCCACCAATTTTCAGCCAAATCGGTTCGTGCGTTCTGGAGTTATAGCGTCAGGAAGGAAAACCCGACTTATATTTATATATTAGATTACATTGTCTCTGGGGGTCGGACACATAATTGTATGAAAAACGTCTACAATGGTGTCTTGTTCCGGCGCAGTATGCGTCAGGAAAGTCGTGACACTGCGGTGGAGCAGCGTTGTGTTGTGCGTAATGATCGCGAGACCGAAGCTTCATCTGTAAAAAAGCGGCCAAGTGCGAGTCGTACTCGCCCATGAAGGGTTCCGTAGCAGCAAGTAACATAATATAAAAGTTCTTGGATGATTTACGATTTATGTCGTATTCAAACAAGCAATTAATTATGTAAAAATTAAATAAAAACCCCTCAACGCAATGAAACGTCTGAACCGATTTTGATCAAACATGTAGCTAAGAACACTCCCGACAAATTCACCTTACAAACAAAAAAAATATCGCAATCTGTTCATCCGTTCGGGAGCTACGATGTGAAAGACAGACATACACAAACACACACACACTCACACACACACACAGACACGTCAAACTTATAACACCCTATCGTTTTTGCGTCAGGGGTTAAAAAAGGGTCAGTCTGTATTTTTTCTCAAAATATCTAGTTAAAAACAAAAAAAACCTGCAGACTCGGTGAAAAAGAGGCCGCATTGCACTAGGTGAAAAAACAGCAAACCATGTCTAAAGCAGCGTTTACACTTTGAATAAAGCTAGTGCGAGTGTTTAGTATAAGCGCGCCTGTCTAAAAACCGTAAGTGCATTGTATATTTGATCAGGTATACCTACGTTATTTACAGAATCTGATATCAAAACAGGCGTGGTCCATTCTTACTACAACAAGGATGAATCTGACAATAATGTCGGCCTCTTCGAGCACTTGGACCACATTCTGCTACCGGAATTCAACTGTGAGTACCTATCAGCTGACGAGCCCGTACCGTCAACTTGAACAATCCATGACCTGAACCCATGAATGTAGTAGTAGGTACATGGATTGAGTGCTAAAATAGCATAGAGTGTTCCTTCTTACTCCTATCCTAGAAGATAGCTTGCAATCCTATGTTAGAGAGAAACACATGTATTGTCACACGACAGTCGTTTTTCCGTTCCATAACCTGAATTTTGGTATCATGCATATACATTTCCCTAGATTGTTACCATGAATGTACTAGTAATTTGACATTTGGCCTGGTACGACTTACACAAATAAGAACAGATAGATTTATGCTTGTCCCATTCCAACACATGAATACATTCATATAAAAGAATGAGACTGGTATATTCGATAGTCATCTGATGATTTCGTTTTTAGCCTTAGTTCCATGCTTTAGTTCTTAATCCGAGCCTGAACCATACCAGAACAGACCCGGACGTCAACTAATGACAGTTTCAAAAGAAGAAGACGAGTGACGCTCTAAGTTAGCAGTCATTTATATTTGGGCTCCGGTTGTTTCGGGCCTCCCTCGCTCGTGCTTCGGAACTCCCCGACTGTAGCCGTATGTCGTATCGTGTCTTTCACGCCTATTCGTATTGTCTATCTCGCTCTCTCAAGTATGGCGATGTAGTCGGTACCTATTTATTCAACAGAGTCTATATTTTTCCGCTAAATAACGTTTCTAACCATACTTACGAGTGGAAAGTAACTCCATGATATTTATTTTTCTTCCCGGAATGAATGAAGCACTTTTTAAATTCACAAGAAGGCATTTTGATGCGTTTTAGGTCTATACCTACTAGAACACAAGCGTTCTCGACGATGTACCAAGTGCGACTAAAGTACAGGTGTGTCAGCAGACTCAGTTGAGTAGGACGCCCAGTAAGTTGGTCACTCGTATTCTTCTTTTGAAACTGTCACTGTCTGTCAACTGTTTCCTTTTCGGAAAGTGAATTTTTTTCGTTTGTATGATTATTGTAAAAAGAAAAAATTACCGTTACTAAAATTATGTCAGTGGTTTTTTTAAATTTGAGCATACCTTACTTTTCTGTACCTTATTTTTATTATTAGTTTTATTTATGTTATTTGTGTGTATAGTCGTTGCGAGTGGTTAGCCGTAACGCCAACAAGTGGTTCTGCCGGAAGACCAGCGTTGGTTGCTAGTTTGCTGTCAACCAACTCATGCTGAGGCAGAACCATTTTGTTACTTGAGTTACACCTAGTACCTCCATATCTGTTTCTTCTTAGTGTGTTCTGTGTCTCTGTGTGTCTCTTGTATACAAATAAATATATATTATTTCTTTCTTTTCTTTCTTTATAAGGGTTCCGTAATTTTTGGTTACGGAACCCTAAAAATCGGGCTATTGTACATCTTATGACCTAAAGGCCTCTTCCGCCTGCTACGAGTACTTATCTACCAGAAATTCAGTTACCTAGTATTTTTATTTCAGTTCCCGTAAAAGTTGTTAGTGATCTCTTGCAAGATGACGCGAAGGACCTTGTTGTCGTTGGATGGAATACCGTGGGTATGTTCCTCACCGGTTTAATTTAATACATGTATTTATTTAATACACCTTTTTTTTTCTTCTTTTTTTATATACTAAGAATAACGGAACAAGCTGATGGCCCACCTGATGATAAGCGGTAACCTCTGCCTATGAACAGTGCATTATCACATAGGTCACGTCCACCTAGGACGCGCCCTATGTGTGACATAAAGATGAAAAGTCTCATATGCCTGTAATTTCACCGGAAACCACACCCTTCTAACCGGTACACAGCAATGCGAGCACTACTGCTTTGCGGCAGAAATAGGTATGGTGGTAGTACTTCCCCGCACGAACTCTTTCACAAAAAAGCTCTTCTACTACTATAAGACACGCTAATACAGCTACCTGGTAGCTGGTTCACCGTAGTTGGCTTGTTACTTAGGTTTTAGACTTTTTACCAGAATATACCTAATCTATCTAGGTAAGTAGATACATATGTTATGCTGGATATTCGGAGCTTTGATGTTACAGAGACCAGCCAAGCAGGCTTTTGATTCCAACGAGTAGACGTTATTATAATAAGTATATTACCTACACAGTATAACTTTTGAAACTATCATGGTAAGTATAGGTACATACCTACTTTATCTTTTCATGGCAAATATCCCGTTTCTAGTGAAAACTATAATACACAGTAGTACTGAAAAAAGCTGATGTAGTGAGAACAAATCACAAAGTTCACAAAAAATGATCATAAATTCCTTCAGGGTAGGCAGCGCATCGACAATACCCCCGGTGTTGCCGGTGTCCATAAGCTACGGTGACAACTTCAGATCAGGTGGGCTAGTTTGCCTAATTATTTCAATAAAAAAATATATTATGATTGTGAACGGCAAAATTTGAATAGCCTACTGGCGGCAAATGTGTAAATCCGCCACTGCACAGTACCACAGAATATATACAGTAACAGTACTTAAATCTACGTGGTTTCAGATGAACCATTCTCTAATCCGGTACGCCTGCTAGATGCCGAGACATGTTCTCAGTTCATATCTGCTATCGTGAACGCGCCGCGGAAGCCGGAACTATGTGTCCTGCAGAAACGTGATGACCGGGGACTCGTGGGTAAGCTGAGGTACAGTTTTACCCAAAATATAAGTCGCCCCGATGTACCTGCGCCGTAGACTTCGAGCATTAGTCGAAGGCCGTAGACCAAGGGTTCCCAAAGTGGGCGATAACGTCCTCTTGTGGGCGCTGCGAACCTAAAGGGTAAGAGACCCAGAAAAAAATGGGGGCGTCAAATCAGACACATTTTCGCATTTTTCGTAGATAATAGGCCGCGGGCAATCATGTTTTTGTTAAATAACCCGATTTATGCATGTTTAATCTCCGCTAAAGCTCACAATAATTAATTTAATTTGAAATTATAGTGGTTTTTAAGCAGGTGAAAAAAAATGTGGGCACTAAAAATAATTTATTCTCAAAGTGGGCAGTAGGCAAAATAAGTTTGGGAACCCCTGCCGTAGACCAATTTCTATATAACCATCTTTCTACCAATAGCAATCGCGCGCTAAAATCTTGCGCTGTATTTCGCGGCATCTTGTTCATCCACTCGACTCTTAGATGTGAGCGGGACAGAGCTATATGATACTTTCGGCTACTGTCGGATATCAGTCTGCGCTTTTCTGCGCAAACGAAAACAGTCGATCGGACTTATATTTTGCGAAAAACTTATGTTAGTCGTATGTAATTTTCTGTGGTTCTGAGCTCACCGGACGATGCAGTGGAGAAAGAACTCCTCTCGGCGCGGAACGACGGCATAAGATCGCAGAAACTTCGTCGTAGCATTCTATGGGGGACTTGATGATGAAGACACCGACGATGTACTAACCGAGCTTGATTACCCATCATTTCCTAGATGGCGCTGCTTCATCTAGCCTAGGACATCTTCCGTTACTATTATTTACTTTTACATATTATGTAAGTTTTTTTAATAAAAAAATGCCTTGTGCTAGGCCTGTGATTTGTCTATACTCCCAGTACAGGGCGTCCCAAAACTATGCGACATGAAGGGAAAGTACCTTAAATTTTGTAGATAGGATATTTAGCTGAAAGGAGACTATATTTTATTTTTAAAACTTAGTAATACTGCAATCTAAGGTTTTCTAAAAATTACTTGCTTCGTCTGGGAATCGAACCGAACATTTAATGGAATCAAACATTTAACTTTATTCTTTTGTTATAAGATACTATGTTACTCAAGAGGTTTTTTTTCTATTATTTCGATTGGCATCATAAAAATACTTAGTGTTTTTTTTAAAAAAAAGTGAACATTTCGAAAAAACCACTTTAGGGAAAAAAATAAGTGCTTATTTTTGAATAACTGTATCTTGGGAGCCAATGTCTGTATAGAGCTCGCGCTAGTGTCAAATTGTAGATTACCTTAAAAGTATTCGCAGTGACAATCACGGTCAGACCCTTCCTTCACTAAGATATTGAGCAAAAACTGACAAGACACCGAAAATTTCATGGTTTTTTGAGCACACCGCCGAACGCACAGCATTTGAAAAATTGCAAATCTGTTTTTTTAATATTGGTTAAGGTCCTAACAACATAAAAAAAATCAGCGTGACCCGAACTTTTGCAAGCACGGATGTACAACATCTTGACTAAGTTTTGACATTCGGTTCCCGTATGCCAAGTAGATAGATGCAACACTAAATCTTTCTTTATTGCAGACTATGTTCACGGCGCCGCGTTGCTGCTGGACTCCCAGATAGTGGGGTTCTTCTCGTGGGGCGACAGGACTGGGGCGATCCCACAAGTGGTGCTGACTATAGCACCGTACAGGACTTGGCTGGAGAGCATGATCGCTATTATTGTTTGACTTTATTTTAATTACAATACGGACATATAAAATTACGGAAACAAATTTCTTGACGTGTTTTTGAATAGGTACCTAAATACCTAATTAAATAGTAGGTACCTAACAGTCGTCTGTATATATAAAGGGTTGGTAAAAAAAATACGAATCCTCCGAACTTCTACAACTTGACGACCTCTGTGGCGCGGCGGGCGAAGCTTGGCCTACGACGCAGGAGGTTGCGGGTTCGATTCCCGCCTCGGAACAAATATTTGTGCAATCGCAGATATTTGTTCAGGGTGTTCTGGGTATTTTCTATGTATAATAAAAAATATCTATCTATGTAATATATTGTATTAAGTATATCAGTTATCTAGTACACATAACACAAGCTTTGCTTAGCTTGGGCTAGATAATGTTGTGTGAACTGTCCAGCATTATTTATTTATTTATTTATTTATTTACTTTAGGTAGAATATGATTGGTTCGCTGTTTGTAGGACAATAACTGTAATTTTATATTTCTGTTTTAAGAAATTTATTCATACAAAGAATTTAAAATTCACTTAATGAGAATTAATACTTATGTTTAACTAAATTTAATGCGCGTATACGAGCGTGCATATACCTATATACGGTGCATAGGTATACCTACAAAGAAAAACATTTTCAAATAAACTTAGGTCTACATGACAACTACAAAACAAATAACTAAAATATTCATAATAACAGATGCTTTCATTTAAAAGTTAGTGGGTAGATTTGAAAAAACACTGAATGTATGAGCGACAAGACCAAGCCCAGTGCACTGTTGACAAGTTTTAAAACTACGCAGATCTGCGATTACTAGAATATGGCAAGTGTTTTTATTTTTCCTCAGTCGTTTATTTTTGATTTATTTTTTTGTTTTTTTTGTTTGAAAATCTCAATGCGGTTCACAGAATACATTTACTTACCAAGTTTCAACAGTAAAGCTTTGGAAAAAAGTGGCTGTGACATACGGACGGACACACAGACAGACAGACATGACGAATCCATAAGGGCTCCGTTTTTTGCCATTTGGCGACGGAACCCTAAAAAGCTCTACTTCTTCTAAACAGGTACAAAAATACAATGTTTGGTAAATAATAAAATGAGTGGGTATTTATAGAAGTTTTCGTAGACTTCATAATTAGAAGACCTATTTTTATCGAAGTTTGTAAAAGCGAGGGTTAGTACAATAATAGGTCTGGCTTCTGACTTGTATTTAAAAGAAACGGTTGATCGATAGCCTCCCCACTTCTTACCCAAACTTCACATCTTCAATACACACCACGGACAGCTCAGTAAGTTTTTTATTTTCTGCTATTGAACCTCAGTGAATTTACTACGGACAGCTCAGTAAGTTTTTTACGAGTATTACTACGGACAGCTCAGTAAGTTTTTTAATTCACTACGGAGAGCTCGGTAAGTTTTGTCAGACGACAGATATACCAGCTTTGTCATTGTGTATGTTACGCAATATCTTCGCCGATTGATTGGTTGACGACCTCTGTGGCGCGGCGGGCGAAGCTTGGCCTGCAACACAGGAGGTTGCGGGTTCAATTCCCGCCTCGGAACAAATATTTGTGCGATCGCAGATATTTGTTCAGGGTGTTCTGGGTATTTTCTATATATAATAAAAATTATCTATCTATGTAATATGTTGTATTAAGTATATCAGTTATCTAGTACCCATAACACAAGCTCTGCTTAGCTTGGGGCTAGATAATGTTGTGTGAACTGTCCAGTATTATTTATTTATTTATTATTTATTTGAAGAATTATTCACCTACTAAATAGTAATACTAAATAGTAGGTTGTAGGCATCGACGTAAATTTTATTTTACTTTGGTCGAAGGTTGTAGGTATCTCGAGAGTGGTCCCGTATTTAGAAGAAAATATTCCAAAATACCTACTACAAAAACTAGGGGATGATTATGTAAGTACTAGTTAAGTAAGTATTGATGATGATGATGTCATCCAGGCCGATTTCGGCCACGGCGACTGTTTACCTGCTTTATATGGAAGAGCTTCACTGGTGTGGTCTAAGTAAGTAAGTATTAACTAAGTATTAACTAAGTATTAGTCTTTTTTTTCGTAAATTGTTTAATATAGGTAGTATAGTATTATTTTATCTGTGATATAGGTAAGTATACAGGGTGTCCCAAAAAATAGTGTCAAGCGCCGAAGTCCAAAGAAAGGTTACCCCCCGAGGTACCCGAATTACCCCCATGTTTTTTAGTAGTATTCGAGTTATTAGTTTTTTTTAAGACAATCGGAGCTCCTTCACTTTTTTGGCCACTGTGACTCGGTAAGTTGATATAGAGGCTAGTTTTTTTTTAAGTAAGCTGAATACTGGGGCTACTTAGCCTAATAGTATTTACATCCATAGCACGAACCATTGCATTAAAATAAAAATTAAAATATGAAGATATGTTTTTTTTGTTAAATCTCTAACTTTCTTAGAACGTTTAAAAAAAAAGTCACTGAAACTTTTTAATCCAAACCTATCTTTAAAACAAAGCTGATGTGTCAGCTATTAGTCATGTAACCTTGTTTCAGATTCTTGCACACGATCATACAAAATCTAAGTTAGATCAAAAACGAGTTTTTGAAAAGTTCTGCAAGTCGGGATTAAAAAGAAATCTGGCAGTGTGAAGATTGTATTACACATAAGTAATAGTAAAATAACCCACCTTTGTTGTTCAAGGACATTATTTTCTAGCTGCGAGGTAGAAACCTCCGACAGATATCATTGAATCTGCCCATTCCAATTGGCAGATCGCCTAAATGGCGAGTCATACTACTTGAACTTTTTAAGAGAAGATTTAAATGGATTATTCACAGACATCTGTTTATTAATACGCCGAAACATGATTTTTCAAAACGACGCCAGGTCACTATGTTTCAGTAGTTAGACAACACATTAATGACTGGGTTTTTTTATACTACTTAGAATGACGGAACAAGCAGATGGCCCACCTGATGTTAAGCGGTAACCTCTGCCTATGAACAGTGCATCACCTCATAGGTCACATCCACCTAGTACACACCCTATATGGCATTGCAATGCGCCCGCCACCCTGAGACATAAAGATGAAAATGTGCCTCATGTGCCTGTAATTTCACCGGCGGTTTGCAGGGTAAGGGTTACCCTTCAAACCGGAACACAGCATTGCGAGCACTACTGCTTTGCGGCAGAAATAGGTATGGTGGTAGTACTTCCCCGGACGAAATCTTTCACAAAAAAGCTCTACTACTACTAAATTGCAACAGAATCGCTTTTCTACGCCTTAAAGATATTTTTTTAGACGATGCAGATTATGTATTGAGCAAGAAGGTCGCCATTTCGAAAATTTAATGTGATGATTCACTGAATACATGCAATGTTTAAAGTTATTATTTAGTTTTATTTACGATTTCACTTAATCTAGAAAATACTAGAATTTCCCATTCAACTGTTTAAATTGAATATCATGAATGATCCCGTAAAAGAATCTCAATCAAAACATGAGAAATAGCTGACATAATGACCAAGTTTTTAAGATAGGTTTGGATGAAAAAGTTTATATGACTTTTTTTTAAATGTCCTTAGAAAGTTTGGGATTAACCAGAATTTTTAATTTTTCCATATTTTTTATTTTATTTCAATGCAATGGTTCGTGCTATGGATGTAATTGCTATTAGGCTAGGCAGCACTACCAAAAAAAACAAGCCGCTACCTCATCTTATCGAGTCAAAGTGGCCAAAAAAGTGAAGGAACTAATATGGTCTTAAAAAAAAACATAACTCGAAAACTACTAAAAATCGCCGAACATACATGGGGGTGATTCGGGTAACCTTTCTTTGGACTTCGGCTTGACACAATTTTTTGGGACATCCTGTATAATAAGTACCTATGCTTCAAACATAGTAGGTAATACATGTGGTTGACCCACTTTTCTTTCAAGGGAGGTTGATCGAGGGGATCGAGGTATTGTTTTTGCTCATTGGGCACTTGGGCACACAGCTAGAACTATAACAAGGGGATATAGAACTATAACTCTTGCAATACACACCCCGTTTAGGCTGGAACAAAATTATATCATTCATCTACATATTGTATATCCACAGAATAAATAATAGTACAAATACTTTATCCCAAAAACTTACCCCAAACTTCTAGAAGTCCCAAACTAAGGAAAATAAGTTCCCCGAACAGCCACCCTGAAGTTGAAGAAGCAACTTGCGTAAAAGATGCTACAATAATACTGGGTTGTTTATTTTATTTTATTTATTTGGATCACCAACGAAAGAAGTAAATTCGTGCAAAAATATGATTCTAAAGTTACATAAATCTAGTATACTAGATTTTTATTACCCTAGTAGTAATAATAGTAGTTAGTTAACTACTATTATTTGTTCTGTGATATTCCTTCTATTATAGGTAACCACAGCAGATATTTGAAATATAAAATAAACTATATTCTATGTTTATTCTATGTTCTAAGCATGGATATTAAATTAAGAACTCTGACAGGTACTACAAATGTTTAGGTAAATAATAAAAATTTGTGACTTCAATTAGGTACAAGGAAACAAGTAGGTATAGTAACAAGAAAGATAGAAAACAGGACACAAGTAATAGGAAACAAAATAAGAGCTAACTAACCAAATGTATTTTATATTTATTTATGTAGGGGTTCGCTAAGTCTATGTTGCCGTTTTTGGATAGCGTGTTATAGTGCTTACACAATCGCAGTGTTTTGGCTGAAACTAGCTCGGGAGAAAGGAAAATTCAAAGCTTATGTCCACACCTATTTCGTAAATACGTAAATTATGTATCGGAAAAATTTTAGGTTCCTGTGGGATTATGTGACGATACAGACGTAAAAGCCAGTTATGGTATAAAGTTGTACTTAATAAAAGTTTTGCACTTTGTGTTTTTTTTTTCTTTTTAAACTGAATTTTGGGGGATTTAGGGTAAGATATAGGGGGAACGCAAGATGGTCATCTGGCAACACTGTTTCAGTCTAGGCTAGGAATTTAGTGCTGCCATTTCAACTCATAAGTTCCTAAGACGATAGAATCCATTTATATATATATGGTAGAAATATAAACTTTGTGATATAATCTGAAATGTAATATTTGTTCTTGAACAAAAGTTAGGTCTTGAAAGATTTCATATTTAGCGACATACAATAGCTAGAACTTACATTTATTGATAAAATCGTAGTAAGTTTTTAAATATGACCTACTACATGTTTCTTTGCTTGCATGCTCTTTGCATAGTTTGCATAAACTACAAACAATGAAACATAATGAAAGGAAAAAAAACAACAATCCACATGACAGACATTTGCCTTTCGACAAAAAAATAAACACACAAAATTAAAAAATCCTGTTTTATGTTATTAACCACAGTATCAAGCCACAATTACCTTAGTATTACATGTATTACACGGTTTCTTTATATTTTGTCTTGGAAAATATTTATCGAGTTTGTATGGCTGCATCAAAGTCGTGAAAATGTTGACATTCAACATGGCGGTATGTCGTCAGTGCTGTGCTGTGTCGTGGTGAGATTTGATAAATTCCCGGATTTCTGTTTCGTTGCTTCCAACCGTATTTTAGTACAGTCTGTTAATACTGTTGAACTTCGTGTAATGTTTATGTGATAATCATATTGCCTTACTGGACGAATTGGAAAGCGTCAGGAATTTACATCGGTGTATTGGGCGGCCTACACCTCTAGATAGAACAAATATAAAATGTAGAGCGTTATTCTGACGACGACGTGACGCTTTGTTTTAATTCAGTGTTATTAGAGGCATACCAAATCGGCATAGGAACCATCTTACGAAATTATAACTAAACAAAGTGTCCTTTGCAGCTAGTGAAAAGCAAGCTATACAAGTGTCTATAGCTACAAACTATACGACTTCATCAACTTCCAACCACCCAAATGCACCTAGGAGCGCCGACGCAGCGAGCATTGAAGACATCTGAGGATCAATCATACTTTATATATATATGTATCTATAGTTTATTTGCAACATAGTGTACCTATCGTGACTTGTGTGTCTTTGAACTATAAACACTCCACAGTGTTCTTAGGAACACAGCGACTAAAGACAATGTGATTTGTTTGTAAATTAGTAACATAATTTTTATCAAACACAACATTAAAATTCTGTGATAAAATTTTCTACATATTATACAAGAAGAGACATCATCAAGAATGTCAAACAATCCTCAGTGGAAAATGTTCCAGCCGCCGGAATCACACTCATCACCCTTGCATGACATTTTAGATCTCCAGCCATCCAACATGCAGGCCAAACAGGCTTACCGGAACGGTGAGTGTATGTACCATTTTACTACACTTGTTAGTTGTGCTCAGAAGTTTTGTTGACAAAGATATTTATTTGTAGCTGATCTAATTGCATTTGGTTCGATAATATAAGTTTGTCCTGATGCATTTTATCAGTTAAAAATTTTTTACATACTAATGACTTCGGGTTTCCTGATTGCTAAATATTGTAAATTAAACAATTTAAAACGGAAGCTGCAAAGCATTTGTAATATCAGGAATATCAAACGTAAATCAAATTCACAATAAATATTAATTTATTTTATTTAAATTGTTACATACTTACTTCACACTCTAATTACCCTAACATTTGAAAACAGACCTCCGCATAATTTTTACTCAAAATGGGATATTTACATGATTTTTGAGTTTTCGTTTTGTTTTGACCAACAAAAATAAAGGTAAATTTCCCGTTTTTAGTTTAAATTATGTTCATAATCATACAACAATTAGAATAGAAAAAAAAAAAACTGTTTTTTTATTGCTTCTAGAATGGAACAAGCAGATGGCCCCACCTTTGTTAAGCTGTTATTTGGCCAGTGTTGTTCTTAAATTTACTTTGATTACTGGCCATCAAATGGCTTATATCAACGAGTGTTCTTCAAGTATTGACCTCGTAAATCAATATAGTTTGATATACCTGATATGATGACTAACCGCATCTTGGTTTTGATAAGATGATCGTCAGTGTTAGCTAGAAGTATTATGTACATGATGAAATCACGTTGCCATCTCTATTATTGTCATTGCGAGACAGGAACGCCTTGGTAAAAATAAGACATTATTATCAGGACACTAATTAACTGTTAACACCACTAGATGCCTGCTGGTGGGTTACTATGAGCTCTTATTGCCATGCAGTTGATAAACTATTCAGTACAAAATATTGGTTCCGTGATGTCCGCAACTATATTTAAAGGCACAATCGCAGAGGGTCTACAGACTTCTGCGATTAAAGTTATTCAACGATGAAAAATGTCAACGATGAACCGATATTTTGTACTGAATAGTTTTTGAACTGAATGGATGTAAGAGCTCATAGTAACCCCCCTGTTGTATCTATACAGGGCGTCCCAAGACTATGCGACTTGAAGGGAAAGTACCTTATATATTGTAGATAGGATATTTTGCGGAAAGGAGACTTTATTTTATTTTTAAAACTTAGTAATCTGCATTCAAAGATTTTCTAAAAATTACTTGTTTCGTCAGGAAATCGAACAAGCTTAAATTAAAAATTAAAATGGATAATTTTACATCATTACTTTGTTTTAAGATACCATGTTACTAAAGAGGAATTATTATTTTTTGTTTTTCTTTGGTATCATAAAAATACGGGGTTTTTTTTCTCACATTTACATTGTTTCGATTCCCAGACGAAGCAAGTAATTTTTAGAAAGTCTTTGAATGCAGTATTACTAAGTTTTAAAAATGAAATAAAGTCTCCTTTCAGCAAAACATCCTATCTACAATATTTAAGGTACTTTCCCTTCATGTCGCATAGTCTTGGGACGCCCTGTATATACATGTTAGTTACTAGTGTTTTACCATTGCGCGATATATTTGTGTTGCATGTAATGATTCTTCATAGTATTTCAATATTGCTGCTAAATAACAAGTACAGTAAATATTAGAAAGTCTAACCAAAATATAACAATTCTATGATTATCTTGTATTGATATCTATGTTTCTGATAGATCTGAACGCTGTTATTTTAAGAACACAATTCCTAACAGCACACATGCTTTGATTTCATGCTTGTATCTCCTATGTTAACCGTCAAACTAAATACACTTTTTTATAATCGAATTAATGGTACTTAGAAGTAACAACCACACATCTTGCACAAGCAGTAGTGCTCGCATTGCTGTGTTCCGGTTTGAAGGTGCCGGTGAAATTACAGGCACATGAGACTTTTCATCTTTGTCTCAGGGTGGCGGGCGCAGTGCAATGCCACATAGGGTGCGTCCTAGGTGGACGTGACCTATGAGGTAATGCACTGTTCATAGGCAGAGGTTACCGCTTAACATCAGGTGGGCCATCTGCTTGTTCCGTCATTCAAGTAGTATAAAAAAAAACTTGTATGACACTTATAATACATAATTATTACACTATAACTTTAGCTATTAGTGTATAACATATTGACTGTATCTCTTTCCCAAATTCATTAAATAATATAAATAAAAGCTGCTGCACTTAAGGCGCGATAGGTTCTCAAAGTCTCTAGAATTTTAAAGTTTTTGATAAGAATTTTCATAGTTTTCTATGAAGAAAAAAATATATGATATTCTTGAGCTTTTTATCTAGTGAAATCAATAATTCAATACAATATTTGAATTACTTCACTCGATAAAAAAAATAAAATTTTAAAATTTAAATGCTATTTTTCACTCACTTCTCTCACGTTTTAATTTTTGAAACATTTGGTTACATGTTAGTTATTATTTGAGTTAGTGAATTCATCAGCAAAATTAAACAAAACTTTGAACGACATTTTTATATAATTTTTCTATACATAAAAACACGGTATCAGAGCGTGCGCTCGCCTTCTTCGCCTCATACAAAAATTTTCGTTGAACCTATAGCGCCTTAAGAATCAAAATCATCTGAGTATTGCTGCCTTTTATAATAACTTTTACTAATAAATTTTTCATTAATCCAATTTAATTTGCTTCAGAGTTCAAATGTATATTAATGCCATGATGAAAAATACATGATATTGTAAATCTATATATATAAAACAAAGTCGTGTTGGTTACACCACTCATAACTCAAGAACGGGTGAACCGATTTGGCTGAAAATTGGTGGGGAGGTAGCACATACGGGGGGAGGGTTAGGAGCTGTTTTTCACCGGAGGCTACCCGTGCGAAGCCGGGGCGAGTCGCTAGTGTTCATTAAATCCCACTAATATCACAAATGTCAGTGTTTGGATGTTTGTATGTTTGTTCGTTCAATCTCAGTAGGTCCATAGTGGATGTAGTGAGATATTTTTTTCTCTGTAGATCGGTTTCCCAATAATTTAGATCTGACGAGAATTTTTATTGCTAATAGATTTAAATTGCTATTTATTTTTAAAATAACGTTGTTACTTAACCACGCTGAAACGGCTGAACCAATTTTGCTGTTTGGTACACAGTTAGATGAAAATCTGGACTATGCCATAGCCTACATTTTTTCCGGGTATAAGGCGAGCGGAGCCGCGGGCAGACACTAGTGACTAAATAAATAATATCATCATAATATATTCACTGCATAATGAGCTTTGTTTTTTTGCAGGCACTTACAGCGGTGAATACCCTAGCTCAGGAAGAGATAGTAATAATTACAGTAACGGACTGAAGTCAGGTAGTGGTAACCGTTTCTCAATCGGAACCTTCAACATGGATGGTTGTCCTATGGGTGACTCTACATATTCATCTAGTTCTACAAACAATTCCTCGCAATACGACTCCATGAACCACCCACCTATAAGAGAGACCGGAATCATTGAAAAACTGCTTCACTCATACGGATTCATCCAATGCTGCGAGAGGCAGGCTCGCCTGTTCTTTCACTTCAGCCAGTTCAGCGGAAACACTGAGCATTTGAAGATTGGCGATCCTGTCGAGTTCGAGATGACTTACGACCGTCGGACGGGGAAACCTATCGCCTCAACTGTCACCAAAATTGCTCCAGAAGTGGTATGATATTTTTTTTACAAACGCCCTATATCAACATCAACATCATCTAGATGAGCTCCATCCACCGACTTCCTACGACCTTTTATAAAGTCCATTGAGATGCCTTTACTTGGTAGTTGTTTATTTTTTTTACCAGAATGAATGTTTTTAGGTTCTGAGCGAAGCACGAGTAACGGGCACTGTGACGACTGAAGTGAAGGGTGAAGGATCTGGAGACAATACTGGGCGAATCTCTTATGAGAATCGAGGCGAGTGCTTCTTCTTACCGTACACAAAAGACGATGTCGAAGGCAATGTTGTACTACACACCGGTGACGCCGTCAGCTTTCAGATAGCAACCAATCAGAGGTAAGCATCCTCCTGCTGGTCTTCCGTTGTATACGGGCTCAGGGAATAATGCGCAAACTGGTTTGGGTCCGGATGTGTACCAAAACTTTTCCATGCAAAACTAATAAAAACAAAAATGCCAAAAATACCTAGATCTATGTGACGCTATGTTGTTAATTTAATGTGAATAAATGAATGGTGCCGTTTCGGGTGGTCAGCAATGTTTACGTTTTGATAAACTCTTAGAGTAAGAGAAGCATTCCAATAAAAACTTCACATATTTTGGCGAAAATGTCTACTAAGGATAATGTTTGCGCATTTTTCAACTTATCGTGTATATACCTTCGGGGTACCGTACTTGGAACTGCTCGAGTCCACACTTAATATAAAACTGAAAACCAGCCAACTGGCTTTAAAATATGTAAATCTTGCAGGGGCACCTTGGGCGCTTGTCATGTACGCTTCGAAAACCCGCAATCTCCAGTCAAATACCACGGAGTGATTTGTTCAATGAAAGAAAATTTTGGTTTTATCGAAAGGGCTGACGTTGTGAAAGAGATTTTCTTTCATTTCTCCGAAGCAAAGACCAAGGAAGAGTTAGTGCTGGGTGATGATGTTGAATTTATAATCCAGACTAGAAATGTAAGTACCCGTTAATATTTTCCAAACTTGGTTAACTCGCTGCCTTGTTTCTAGATTTGTGCCCAATAATACAACAATGGAATTATTCAATCGAGTTACTATTTGTGACTGCGGTCTATTATCGCTGCAGTTAGTAATAAATTAAATTTATTTCAAAACAAAGAACGAATAATAGTAATCCTTTTAATTTGTTTTAATAACAAATTAATCTTGTCAAGGCGATACGCCCTGTACATACTTTACACATCAATTCACCCGTCGAGTTCTCATGTTGAAAGCACGTTATCCCAATTCTGCCCGGGGTACCTGCATACCGGTATACCGTGTTGCAATACATGCACATTCTGTGCCTACAATGGTAGAACATGGCTTTCATTATAATTAGTATTGCCTAGCAGGCCTCGACTTAGTCAATTCTCCCATTACGATACGCACAGGCGATTCAAGTATCCTGCAAGTCTCCGAGACTACGTCGCCTGTGCGTATAGTAATTATTACTATTAATATTAATTTGGAATGTATTTAATTATGACATAATGTTAATCAATTGATCAATGTGTGTGTACCAAACCAACTGAATAGATAATCAATAATTTTAATTTTAATATGTTAAATCTTAAAAATTCGCATAGGTTGAATTAGTGGAACTGGTTAAATATTAATAAGATCTAAATTTGTAAACCCTTTTTCTGCGAAATAAATCATTCATTCATTTAATGGGAGAAGGGCCTTATAGACCCTGGGCCCCTAGGCACTTGACATTTGCCCAAACCACCTCGCCATACCGCAGCCAGTTTTAAAATTTAGCAAATAAAATGCACTAGAAGTGAAAATTTAATTTTACGTAAAAAATAAATTGCTATATATGAAATGGTTAGAGCATTTGTTTTATCTCTTTATTTGTATTTCCGCTTGCCATCAGGCAAGCTAACTGGTCGGAGGAGCTGGGTGGTTGGGGCCCCTAGGCTGGCTGGGCTCCTAGGCCCGGGCCTGTAGGCCTATAGGGGAAAGCCGGGGCTGTTGCCAAGAGTTCTATTCGCGAGTGAAATCGCCTTGTGTGAGAAGATTCTTTATCGTGGCTATTTATTGAGCTCGCAGCAGGCACTCGCTTCGTGTGTGCACGCTTTATCAATAAATGCTGGTAACCTACGAAATACCCATGATAATAATATAATCGTTTTGATTTGACCCCGATGCAGCCGGGTGAGGAGGATGAATATGACTACGGCAACTCTATGACGGTTAGTGGTAGACGGTTGAGTGTTGGTGGGAGACGCTGTCTGATCTAAGGTACATCCACCTGCCGCAACCCAACTGTCCCTTTTGGGTAAGAATCATCCATCTTACGAATACGCGCTATTACAAAACTGCTATACTTCCTCACCATGAAGCGCATTTGATGGAAAGAGTGAATTAAGCTTGACCCAAGTCTATAAAACAATGATGGATGGATGGATGAATATGTTTTATCCTAACAGTCGTTACGACATGTGGTGGATGTACCCAATCTAATGTGGCGGGCGCACTTATGAGTCTTTGCTTTACTTGACGTTCATACTTCCCACACGCCCAGACGACCGTGTTTGTCAACAAAACATAAGTAAACTTAAAACAAATTGTTAAAAGTTACACTGCTTTGAGTATTGTAAAGCACTGTATAAAAATACTCCAGACAATGACGGGGTTAATTTGAAATATAACTTATTTAGATTTCTTATTAGGTAAGGGGTGAGCCGTATTTTCGTCAATGCGCAAGTTAAGAAAAGTTAAGAACTCCAGAAACTTGTTTTCTTTCTTGTTAAAAATCCAAAAAGTATTTTCGAAACATGTCAAGTCTGGGCTCCTCCAGGCAGGAAACGGCTGAATGTTTTTTTGTAAAACATGCTCTTAATGACTCGGTATATCGTTATGTAATGTTGGTTAGTTTTTATGTAGTTAGTTTTGATGTGGTCTGCAATAAAATGTTATCTATCTATCTATCCCACTATAGAGAGCCGAGCTTCGCTCGAATCAGCTGAAATTTCTTGGATATGCGTAACAAAAAATGCACCCGGTAGCTTATTTGATAAACTTCCGAGAAGCCCTATCATGTGATTTTTTAAAGGGAAATGATAAAGCGATCCTTATGTATTTATTTCAAATAAGCGGCAAGAATTTCAACCTTATATTTATGATTTCAAAGACTAAAAAGAAAACCTCTAATTCACATCATTCATCAACAGCCTGTGTTAGTTCTGTTGTAGGTCGAACACCTCTCCTAATTCTCGCTATTTCGTCTGCTTTTTCGGTTCTGCTCATTCACTTTCTGCCTGCTTCTCGCGATCGTCACGTCACAATCCCTGAAGTATTCCTAGCACTACTTGGCTTGCCGCTACCGTAGCCAGAATCTGAACTGAATCCCGGGATTCTGAGTTTCCCCTATTCCACTGTCACCATGGTTGCTAACGTACCACAGGATACTAAGGCGGGATAAGGGCTGGTCAACGTTGTTAATTTTCGCTTGAGACAGTTGCTCGCTTAATGTATTATTCTGGCAGAAGAAACTAATCGTGAGGTTTGTTTTAGGGCAAGGAAGTCGCGTGCAATATAACGAAGCTGCCCTGTGGGTCTGTGGTGTTCGAGGACGTCAGCCCTGAGACCATGCGCGGTCAGGTGCTGAAGCCGCTGGAGCGGGGGAGCGCCGTCCGCGTGCCCCAGACCGACCCCCTGCCGGGGCGCATCCGGTACCGTGCCCTCGACCACTCCGAAGTAGAGGTACGTCTAGTTAACTATCAATGTATTTAGTTCTTCGGGACTACCAACTGTTACAACATTAACACAACAATGTTGTAAGAGTTATGGTGTAAATAAGTTTTTTGTGATAAAAAAAAATCAGTACAAACTTTTATAAAATTAGTGATCGTAACCGTGTGCTGATCAAAATGAGCCTAAACACGGCCTGTCTACTATTATCCATCGAGAAGTTCCGTTGTCCACCTTCCGTCTCCGTAATCAGATTAGCTCGCTGTCACCATCATATTGTATTGTCATCGGAACTTGACAGGTATGCCAAATTTCAGCTCAATCGGTTGAGGATAACTGCTTTAAAATTCAGTTGCAAGAATCCATCCGGACATGCGTTGCAAGTGAATATAAAAAGCTTGTAATAAATATACAGCCCCTAAAACTCCTGAGCGGCTATCCCAAATTGAAGTTTACATAAGTAAAACCTCGTTTAATATTTATAATTGAAAGCAATAAGGGTCCCTTTACTTTCCAGTACAGGCATCCTGTTTGCTACGTGATGATAAGAGTAGCAATGACTAATTACTGATACAATAAAGTAGGTAATTTTACTGTCATGTATCCCATAAAATGTGTTATTTTGATAAAACAGCTCTATAGAAAAACTAATATTAAATAACTAATTGGCGTTTGCGGGACGATCTCGAAGCTCACGAGAAGGAGTGGTGGGAAAATGATGGGGGAGACCTTTGCCCAGCAGTGGGACAAAATAGGTTAAGAAAAAAAAAAAAAAAAAAAAACTAATATTGCTGGTACATTTTCGGTATCACTATACTCCGGTAGAATGGCAATTACATGATTTCCATACAACTGCTAAGATTTCGAATTAGCTAATTAATAAACTTAATATTCACGATGTCATGGTCTCCTCAGGCAATGAATCTACGTTTGATAAAACCGTCTACTTTTTCAATTCGAGCAACTTATTAAATTGTTACAAAGAGTGTGTTGCCTTAATCCTAAACTATTAAATGAGCGATATTAATGTATTTGTAATAACGTTCTCGAAAACTGCCCTAACGATTTCGATAAAATTTGCTATGGTGGTTTTTGGGGGCGAACAATCGTTCTAGCTAGGTCTCATCCCTTCCGAGAAAAACGAGTGTTTCCAAATTTTAGTTAAGCAATGATCTGCGAGGTCACTTTTTGGATGGGTGACCACTTTTTGCGTGTAATTTTTTTTATTTCGATAAACCTAGCGATGCTCGGTCGCATCAGATATTGTATTAATAAATTAATACCAAACAGACGGCAAACCGAAGGTGTGATGAAGTTTTGATACATAATGTACCGAGTTGTTTCTAACTTGCCTGCTTACCTTTCGCTGTTTAAATGGCGAATACTGTTACAGACATAAATAGAATCAATTTAGTATTGGCAGATAAGCTGGCAATAATAATACCATTTCTTCATGTATATGGCAACATTACGGGAATTGTCTGTCGTCGACCATCTTACATCAAAAAATATGTATTTGCTCACAAAATAAATAAAATTCAGTGATCCTAAACAAGTATTTCATTCGTGATCACACCAAATACAGCAAACGAAAATTTAAATTTGATTCTCTTGTAAACTATAGCAAGTTATACAAACTAGATGAGTAGATGACTCTAGGTTCGATGCCCTCTTGCCCTCAATAATTTCTAAGCGAATAACATATCAATCATTAATATCAATACATGGAATAAAACAAAGTCGCTTTCCGCGTTTGTCTGTCTGTGTAGTAGATCCGCTAACTCCGCAACGGATTTCGTTGCGGGTTTCACCATCAGTTAAATAATTTTTCACGGCAGGTTTAAATATAATATAATTAGCGATGCGGCCCTGGCTTCGCATGTGCAGTTTTTTTTTCTAAATTACATCCTAATGATGTCGGTGCGGGTCGCTATTAATGAATAATAATTAAAATCAAAGCCAAAATACCTTAAAATAATTATAAATTAAAATGGGAAGTAACTTATAAATTGGAGGTAACTTTGTGATTTATTTACAGAGAGAATATATTTACAGCCTTTTCGGAAAATTAATCCATCCATGCATGTTTTTATTTTGAAGTTGTTGGTACTTAATTTACTTAGGTAAAATTAGAATCTACAAATGGCAATTTTGCCTTATACGCGCTTGTTGCACTAAGCACTACTTCGCTACGCAAAACGTTATCGCGTCGATGCTAACAGAATCTGTGTCACGGTATAAATAGGTAGGTACTCAAAACTTATCTGTGTCCTGTAACAAAGCAAATTGAGATGAGTTGCATCAATTAAATAACTGGTCAAGTGCGTGTCACACCACCCAGAATAGTTTTAATCTATTGGAGAAGTTTAATCGAGACTACCGTACCCAGATTTATTCATACAGCTTTTTACATCTATGAGTCTAATTGCCGGATGCGGCGTTTGTTTGCATGTGTGTTTGTTCGACGATAACTGCAGAACCGTTGATCTAATCATGATAAAACTTGGTAGGTAGGTAGGTTATGTGAATATAATTATTAAGTTCGAACATGAGCTTGACCGGTACAGGGATTTTTGAAACACGGGGGTTCAAAAGGTCTCCCAAAATAGGTGTCATAACTAAGTTATGTCATTGTCATTTGAAAGGGGAAAAATATGCAAATATTACATCGCGTGGTCACTACTAGTATCTATCCCATTTTACCCCTTTAAGGGTAGTTTTTTTGCACCTTTACATAGGTTTTATTGGACATAACAAGAAGTTGCCGAAACGAGTTGAAATGCTAGAGGCACTGTTTCGATTTCCATAATTATAAGAAGTAATAGTCAAAAACTCACACTCTGCATACAAGGTTATACACTAACTTTCCAGTCTGAGCTATGTCAAACCATTGCAATGATTTGTAGTTACACAACTTTTCGATTCTCTCGGAAAATGCCTAAAAAGTCGCGAACTCCAGGTGCCGTTCGGCGACAAAGATCAGTGCGGCGAGTTCACACTCCGTCACGGAGACTGGGTCCAGTTCCAAGTCGCCACAGACCGGCGGGACCAGTTGAAACGGGCCACTAACATCTCTCTGCTGGATGAATCCTTCAACGTCTCCGGAGAAAGGTCAGTGTTTCAACTATGTATTGTGTCCCACTGATGGTAAACTACTCCAGCATATCTTGATTCAACGAAAATCGAGCATTCCCAATCATATATATACGAATTACGATAATTACGTGCGATGCCTATAAATTGTGTTGCGTAATTTCACCCAAGACCTTAATCTGAATGCTACCTTATTCTGAATTCCGATTTTTATTTCCAATCATTCAGAAAGGATAACGAGTTAAAAACGCCTTCTGGACAGTCGGTTGCTCAATACCAGTTTTCCGTGTAACAGATCCCTGCTTTTGACGACCGCTGTCGCGCGGCTGGAGTGTAGCTGGCTAAGATGTGAGAGGTTGCGGGTTCGATTCCCGCCGCGCAACAAATGTTTGTATAATCTGCAAATATTTGTCCGGGTCTGGGTGGTTGTGGTACCATGATAGTCGTAATTCCTTGTACCCACGACTCAGGGGATCCTAGTGTGGGGTCAGGACTATGTATGTGACTGTAGGGTGTGTTATGTTATGCTTGTTATCTTGTAAGGGCACCACACCGGCGCTTGCCACCTTGTAGTTAGAAGGACCATCAAATGAAGCCAAGCCGCTTTAATTGCCCTGATTCTTCTAGGTATGATGGTCGCGTTGGGACTCGAGTAAATTCAGTTTCTAAAACGTTTCAAAATGGTCTTTGTGATTACAATGAATACAATACTTTAGGGCTTGAATGTAACGTGTGAGTGGTTGTCGTGTCGGCAGGCGGGAGCAAGGCATCGTGTGCTCGCTGCGCGCGCTGGAGGGCTTCGGCTTCATCAAGTGCGTGGAGCGCGAGCAGGGCATGTCCTTCCGCTTCTCCGAGGTGCTGCGGCTCGGGCGCGAGCTCAGCGTCGGGGACGAGGTGCGTAAACACATGCATCGTGCGCGCTGCAGGGCTTCAAGTGCGTGGAGCGCGAGCAGGGCATGTCCTTCCGCTTCTCCGAGGTGCTGCGGCTCGGGCGCGAGCTCAGCGTCGGGGACGAGGTGCGTAAACACATGCATCGTGCGCGCTGCAGGGCTTCAAGTGCGTGGAGCGCGAGCAGGGCATGTCCTTCCGCTTCTCCGAGGTGCTGCGGCTCGGGCGCGAGCTCAGCGTCGGGGACGAGGTGCGTAAACACATGCATCGTGCGCGCTGCAGGCCTTCAAGTGCGTGGAGCGCGAGCAGCGCATATCCTCTTAGGCCCGATCTTGTCTCTCCCAGTCTCTGCCAGCCACCCCGCGCAAGTCGTCGCTCCATCTCGCCAGAGGGTACCCTACACAACGTTTGCCTTGATGGTCGTGTTAGGGCTCATTCTGAGCTGCTCTCGACTCTTATCTTAGTGCATCGCCTGTACTTCCACGCGCTCAGAGTTTTATTTAACAAAACTAACAAATATCTTATCGCAGAAATACTAAACTGTTGTGATTGGAAAATAAATACCGAATCAGATGTAATTCAATTCGTCGGTGTATTTTCACGTAATATAATATTTTGTGTATCCGTGCCCGAAGCATGGTGTCCATTTTCACAACGTGTTTATTTTGTTTTACCAATATGTGGCAGTAAAATGATCGTTTTATAAAAGTAATTCTTATCGTGTTTTTGTATACTGCAAATTGCCCACCTGATGATAAGCGGTACCCTCTGCCTATGAGCAGTGCATTATCACATAGGTCGCGTTCACCTAGGACGCGCCCTATGTGGCATTGCACCCTGAGACATAAAGATGAAAAGTCTAATGTGCCTGTAATTTCGCCGGCAACCATACCCATCAAACCGGAACACAGCAATGCGAGCACTACCGCATGGTGGTAGTACTTCCCCGGACGAACTCTTTCACAAAAAAGCTCTACTACTACTCTATTAATGCGTTATTTGTCCGATTTCAAGAGAGATACATGATTGTTAGATGTGATAACGGCCTAGTTGTCCGTGCCTTGGTGAGTCAGGCCTAAGAATAGGCTCCTCTCCGTCTTCTCCCGTGGGTGTCATAAAAGCCGACGGGATTACACCAGGAGATGGTCAGCAGTATCCACCAGAGTACTCAACATAAATACTGCGATCTCCAATCAGCCTGCCAAGCGTTTTGATTGTTACGTATAAGGGATATGGGGAGGCTTCATCCAGTAGTGGACGTCTACCGGCTACTGATGATGATGATCATCATTATATGATACATGGAATGAAGTTGAATGTCGATGGGCTAAATGTGAAAGATGGCCAAGTCTGTAGTAAGAAGTTTTTTGTGAAAAATATATATTTCAATACGAGCTTTTATAAAATTAGTGATCGTAACCGTGCGCTGATCAAAATGAGCCTAAACACGGCCTGTCTACTATTATCCCTCGAGGAGTTCCGTTGTCCACCTTCCGTTTCCATCATCAGATCAGCTCGCTGTCACCATCATGTTGTATTGTGATCGGAACTTGACCGCTATGCCAAATTTCAGCTCAATCGTTTGAGGAAATTTAGGTGCAAGATTCCACCTGGTACATTGCAAGTTAAATAACAGCTTGTGAAAAACTTGCAAGAAAACTCGGATAACGGCTTCGCTAATTTAAAATTGAACTCAAACTGGATACTAAGTCCTTTTGAAGTTCTTTAAATCATAGCTCCTTTCATGTACAACATGACTACAGTATGGGGTTCTTCAAAAGGGGTGTTTGGAAATTTTTAAAGGGTCGGCAACGCGCGTGTGATGCCTCTGGTATTGCAGGCGTTCATAGGCTACGGTAACCGCTTACCAACAGGTGGGCCGTAAGCTTGTTTGCTACCTTGGTAGTACACAAAAAAAAAAAAACAACATTCTTCCGTTGTTTTAAAAGAAAATTTGTTATATTGTTTGTTACTAAATAGTGCAAAGATAGATTACATCCTCAAATAATTACTGTATTATCAAATTTGTCAATTAATTTCAATTTTCAAATTACCTTTACTGTGAGCATAGACTAACTAAACACAATAAATAAATAAATAAATAATGCTGGACAAGTTCAAACAACATTATCTAGTCCCAAGCTAAGCCAGAGCTTGTGTTATGGGTACTAGTTAACTGATATACTTAATATAATGCATTACATAGATCGTTATTTTTAATTATACATAGAAAACACCCAGAACACCCTGAACAAATTTGTGTGATCGCACAAATTTTTGTTCCGAGGCGGGAATCGAACCCGCAACCTCCTGCGTCGCAGGCCAACCTTCGCCCGACGCGCCACAGAGGTCGTCAATAGACCGCTAACATAGAAAAAAAAGTGTGTAACGCGACGGCTCCAAAATTTTAGCCTTCTAGACCTTTGTGCTCCATCGTCGGCCGCATATTGATTTACTAGCTGAATCGCAGTGTCTAGACGTAGTATTATTTTATCTGTGGTCTAGACTGACATTTTGAACTACATTCGATTGGATGAGATAGCGTCGAGACGAATCTATTGAACTCTCAAATCTGGGTCAACCAAACAATATTGATATTCTATCAGTTTTCGTTACATAATAGCATAGTGTGATAAGGCGATATGTTAAATATTGAATGGGCGGAACAATACAAGACAGTGACAGCGTTATTACTCACTTGAACGAAAGAATGAGATAAGGAGAGGTTGAAATCTGCCATTTTTAAAAAAAACGTCGTCATTTTTATTTTATTACATTTTAATGTGTTTTTTCGAGTTATTTCGTGTAATTTTAGTGGCATTTTAACCGGTGTAACTTGGATAAATGGCACAGCTGTGATGTAGTGAAATTTAAGTGTATTGCGAGTCTTTTCGAAATGGTGGTTTTTTTCCTATAAAAACTCAGTTTTTCTGCCACCGTTTCAACTGGGTTAGGACTTGACGGAGACTCTTGACGACTTGACTATAAAACTATAATAGTTAAATCACTTGTCATTGGCTAAATTGTTGCAAATAATGCACAGAAGCCATTACCTAAGCTAAGAAGAAGAGATAAGAAGATAAGATGGGAAGAGATGAGGTATAGATTTTTGCCGCTTGGAAGTAACTGACGTAAGCGACAAATAATAAAACTTTGTTTTGTCTCTAAAGTAGCAAATACAATAATAAATTATCCATAATAACTTTTTTAAGTTTGTTCTTTTTAATTTACACTTTTTTTTTACAATGATAGACCTTTTTTGACCACGTTCTCACCTGTTGGTAAGTGACGATGTGTCATAATGGTCACCCTAGTAATTTTATTTAAATTTCACATATACAGTGCGAACCGGGATAGTATGCAGATTCGAATGATACCTCAATCATCTAAATCGGTTAAGACGTGCAGAAGATATGGTGGAATAAAGAAACACATACATTAACCCTGTAAACCAGGGGTTCCCAATTTATACTGTGTACTGCCCACTTTGAGAATAAAATATTTTGTAGCGCCCCCATAATTATTTTTTAGCGCCCCCATTTTTTCACCGACTTAGAAACCACTATAACTTCAAATTTAATTAATTATTTTGAGCTAGTTAGCGGAGATTAAACATGGACAAATCGGGTTATTTAACAAAAACTTGTTAAAATATGATTACCCGCGGTCATCTACGAAAATTACCTATCTAGGAATACTAATAACCAAGCGATGGTAGCCTTGTTCAATAGTGCAACTCAGAATCCAACGATACCGGGTTCGATCCTAGGCTCCGCACCAATGACTTTTCTAAGTTATGTGCGGATTTCCATCGCTCTGTGCTTCGGATTGCACGTTAAGCTGTCGGTCCCGGCTGTTATTGATTAATAGCAGTCGATAAGCCATGTCAGAGGCCCTCGGGCGGCTTGACAAACTCCGACACCAGAGGCCAGCACTACCTCATACGAAACGAAACGAATAACTATTAAAATGCGAAAGTGTGTCTGATTTGATGCCCCCATTTTTTTCTGTGTCTCTTACCGCCCCCCTTTAGGCCTGCAGCGCCCACAAGGGGCCGTTATCGCCCATTTTGGGAACCCTTGGTGTAATCAATGCTCTCATTATTTTGGGGCAGTCGTATAAAAGTGGCTTGTTTTCGCGTCGCGTCTCTTAGGCTGCGTTTCCATTGACGCGGAGCTGGGCGGAGCGGAGCTTAGCGGTGCATGAATTGACCAATCACTATGCTCGAAATCTCTGCTGGCTGCTCGCTCGCCATAGTGATTGGTCAATTCATGCACCGCTAAGCTCCGCTCCGTTCAGCTCCGCGTCAATGGAAACGCAGCCTTACATCAATATGTAACTTGTTTTGTAACATTTTTATATTTCAACTAATTACTGTAAACTGCAACACTGCGACAACACTAGTAGTAGAGCTTTTTTGTGAAAGAGTTCGTCCGGGGAAGCACTACCTCCATACCTATTTCTGCCGCAAAGCAGTAGTGCTCGCATTGCTGTGTGCCGGTTTGAAGGGTAAGGGTGCCGGTGAAATTACAGGCACATGAGACTTTTCATCTTTATGTCTCAGGGTGGCGGGCGCAGTGCAATGCCACGTAGGGTGCGTCCTAGGTGGACGTGACCTATGAGGTAATGCACTGTTCATAGGCAGAGGTTACCGCTTAACATCAGGTGGGCCATCTGCTTGTTCCGTCATTCAAGTGTTATAAAAAAATAAAAATAAAAACACTGTAGGTGCACTGTTTGTTTGTGTTTGTTTGTTACAAAATTGTCTGTGATACAGACCTACATTGTATTTTGTTTGTGTAATTAATATGTTTTATAGCTAGGTATACTTAGAATTAACTCAATAGTTATCTGACAAGGCCTATGTGCGGTCCGCATAAATATATATGTACACAAAACAAAACCAACTGCTCCCAGTGTTCCTATGGTGAATAAATGATATGACTATGGCTATGACGCGCTGTTGACCACAAGGTTCGCACGAGCCCAGCTTACACCCAGTCTATTATTGGAATAACTAGCAAATGCCTGTGGCCGTGCCCGCGCGGTACCACGGATGGTCTACACTAGAAAAACATTCCTCGTTAAATTCCCTACGCAACAGCGAAAACCGGATCAAAATCCATCTTGCAGAACTAGAGTTTGAACTTGAGCTAATGCATTTCAGGCATTTTGATACTTAAGACCTTACGCAATTTAGGTAATTTACTAATTAGACAATAAGCGTTTTAAGTCACATGCTACTTTGATGTTTTGCGTTTTAGATGACCCGCTCATGAGGTATTCTTGGGGGTAGAAAAATTACTGACACTCATTGCATCTGTTCATATTATCGGTTAATTAAATGTGCGATCAAGGTCACTTCATATTCATATTTCGATTTATTAATACGGCCCCTTAGGCCCAAACTTCACCAACACAAACAGTTGAGCTTCGGCTCAAGTATAGATTGTATGATGACCTTTCTTAATTAAAAACTGTAAAAAACACTACGCATGAGATATGATCTGCTGATTTTGATTTATGTATCCTTTTAGGCTTTTGGAGTCCTCATTAAAAACCTAAACTTTCGACTGCGGGGGGCGCAGATGGGAGTTGCCATTTTGTTGGCAAAATTTGACAGAAATGTATGCCCCTACAACTGGACTATAGTTCCGGAATACGGACCTGAGACGCTTTACCGCGTTCACACTATCCAATCAGATATCAGACGGTTAATCATTTAGTATGTGGCAGGTATGTAACGGAGGTACATGAATCAGCTTCCACTTGTTCTCGAGGCACCACACAGGCGCTCCCCACCTAGTAGTAAGAAGGATCATCAAAAGAAAAACAGACCGTGTTTGTTGCCTGATTCTTCTAGGTCTGGTTGCGTTGGAACAGGAGTAAATGTAAATTTATTTTTTAAGACGATTCAAAATTATCCTTGTGATTTCAATGAATAAAATACTTTTGACTTTGACTTTTGACTTTGGTAGTTTTATCGGAACCGAAGGCGGAGTCGGAGTTTTAAAATTTGCGTTATCGGAGTCGGAGGCAGGATCAAACAAATATCTATAACCTATGAACGTGTCGTGTGCGTAACAAATTAACAACAAGTGAAAAAATAATTGACGATAGAGTGCACGTAGTGGGAGTCGAGGGGATTCCCCGCGCGACATGTATGCACCTGTTCATAACAGTCGACACAGGCCGCCGCCATGCCTCGACCTCCGATTAAAACCTTCGATTTAAAAGTGTCGGAGCCAAAGTCGGAACCGAAGGTGTAATAATAATCGGAAGTTCCGACTTAACGGAACCGGAGTCGAAGCTCCGTAACATTCCTGGTCTGTGGTGGTTTCAGGTGGAGTTCACAGTGGAGCCGGTGTCGACGTTCAACATGAACAACCGCCAGTCCGCCATCCGCGTGAAACACGTGCCGCCGGGCACCGTCAAGTTCGAGACTCTAGTAGAGCGCGCAGTGCGCGGCGTCATATCCAAGGAGACTACCCCGCTCGCTTCCTCCAACACTAGTCCCACCAGGAACAGTATGCCGGTAAGACCTTTTACTACAGCTCGTTCACCGTAAGATGGCGCCTGTAAATACTCCATGGCAGGTGCCAACTTACGGTGAACGGTCCGGCTCGTTCACTGTAAGATGGCATCTGTAAATACTCCATGGCAGGTGCCAACTTACGGTGAACGTTCCGGCTCGATCACCGTAAGATGGCACCTGTAAATACTCCATGGCAGGCGCCAACTTACGGTGAACGGTTTGTAGGCACATGTCAATGTCACGCTGCGTTCCGGGGCCGTGGTCTCACTATGCTGTCCAACCAGTTGGACTATGGATCCTAATAGATTGCGCGATGCTCATCACGCCTATCACGGCCATGTAACGTCTATCCTACGATACGGTGCAATGTTTTGGGGTAACTCAACAGAAACGCTAAGAATTTTTAGGGAACAAAGGCGTTGTGTCACGGCCATTTTTGGTTTAAAAAGGACGGACTCGTGCAACACACAAACATTCTATCTTGCTAGCACTTCACTTGGCATATTTGGGCAAACATTTGATTTATTTTGTCAAGCTAAATAGTACCATGCGTTGTTGGACATATGGTTGATTTTGCCTTTGAAAAATAACGAGTAAAGGAGATGTCCAAAAAATATATGGAGGCCGGTATAAAAATAACTCGAAATTCTTATCAACATAATAGCTATTTACGGAGAAAGGGCATATTATTTGGCTATTTTTAAGCTTATGAAAAATCATAAAGGTACCTCCGTTTTTTTTCAAACCTGATTTAACCGTTGTGTTGTGCAAGCAAATGTTTAGAACATGCAACACTCCCAAAGGGTGAACTTGATTCTCTTTGGCAGGCAGACTATTGAATTTTAATACTCTCTAGCTAGCGAGACAGGCGGCCATGGACTTAGTATTCATCATGAATGTTGCTTTAGTTCTTATTCCGAGGTATTCATACGCCCAGACGTAGTATGCAGGTGGCATACCACGTCTATGCAGGCGGCAGCAAGAAGCTTGAATTTGGCGGCAGACAGAAGACCACAGATAACTTTTCATACGGCTATCCTACCCCCCATATATTACTTTCCTCTATGATCCTACCTTCGTACCGTGTTGTCGCGTTATTATTAAATATCTTCCCGCGCTTGATTTGAGTGATTTTTCCGTACCTACTTCGTTTTAGTAAAACCTCAAAGTAGGTATGTTGGAAGTATTGCATAGACTACACAATTACACACGTGTGGTTGGGGCATCTTTGTTTCATTATGTTTTCCCTTCAAGATTTTTTTTATTATTTTCTCGGAAACGGAGGTTCTATGAAATATAAAATTAATACATTCGAGTAGCCCAATAAATAAGCTTTTTTTTGAGATATATTTCGTACTGATGGAATTTTCTCGGAATATTATACCACTTTTGACTTCTCCTTTGCGCCATTACACCAAGTGTAGTGCCGCCATAACATTCTCTTTATTATACACAAGTGAGGTTGCTGTTTTTAACCCCCGACGCAAAAACGACGGGTTGTTATAGTTTGACGTGTCTGTGTATCCCGAACGGAAGAACCGTTTTTTTTTTTTCAAAAACAAAAAGCAACCCTGAGCTATTTGAAGGGTTTGCAGTTGGAAGCCGCCTACGTGTTATATTGCGCAATGTGTCATGTCGAACTCAGGTACTTCACAAAAGTGTTTTCTGAATGGCGCCTATAATCTTCAACAAGATACCCTTATCTGTTCTACCATCGACAAATTTAAATGCATTTAAACGTAAACTTCTAGTTTGTGACACCTATTTTAATTGTGTTTGGCATGTCTATTATCTCTAGTAAGTAGGCCACTGGTAGCGATATGAGATTGTATTCTCTAAAGTTAAAACTAAAAATAGACTCCCTGTCCTTTGCTTTTTAGATACAAAAGAAAAGGATGGCGATACGTTTAGTTAGCTTTAGATAATGCAACTTCAAATCGATACCAACTGTGTAATATGATCAAATTTGAACGTTGTGCATGCTCTGATTATAAATTTGCCGATCTGACTTACCTATCGAATGTTTGTACGCTGAAAAACAGAATCTAGCGATCTTCCCTATGCCTAACAGCCTATCATCTAATACAATTATATTTAATAAGGATTCATAAATGGCCACGTCAGTCGGATGCACCCCGAGAAGTGGGCGAACGTTGTAACTCCTTGGGTGCCTGAAGACGGAAGGCGACGACGGGGCCGGCCGAGAAGGCGTTGGCGGGACGATCTCGAAGCTCACGAGAAGAAGTGGTGGGAAACTGCCAAAGGCCGGGATGACTGGAAAATTTTGGGGGAGACCTTTGCTCAGCAGTGGGACGCAATAGGTTAACAAAAAAAAAAAAAAGATTCATAAACAATAAATGATTTATGGTTTTCTGACGGTATAAGTGACTGGGTCTAAAAAAAAATCGTCCTGTAGATTCGCAGACAATAGGCTGTTACAGACAGAAACACCATATTGGGACTCTTCCCGCCATTTTCGAAAAGAGACGTTGTCTACTTTTATTTTATTTCTTTTCCTAGTGTTTTCTTGAGTTATTTTGTGTTATTTTGGTGGCATTTTAACTAATGTAGCTCGTTTAAAAAGCACAAGTTTAGTGAAATGAAATGGAAGTGAATTGCGTGACTTTTGAAATTGGTGGAAATTGTCTACCAAAGTTATAGTAAAATTGGCCACCGTTTTACTAAAACATGAAAGGAGTGTAACGTTGCAAAATATATTGCAAATACAATTAGTGAAAATATAGTTACTTGAAAATGGCAAATGCAAAAGCCGTGCGGCGCCAATTATAAAGAAAAAAAAAAAAAACACCATATTGAAACACTTAATTTTCCGCAGGGGTACAACGGGTTAATCACCTGTCAAATAAACCAAGCCAAGAAGACGCTACCTTATAAGGCTAAGAAGGGCGCGGACTCGAAACAACCACGCGTCGGTGATATGGTCACTTTTGACATCTACCAGGTACAGATTATATGATGGATTCGAACTATGTGTCTTCTTACGATCAAGTCTGGTAGTGCTGTGTGTGATACCTGTTTCTGCCGCAATGCAGTAGTGCTCGCATTGCTGTGTTCCGGTTTGAAGGGTATGCCGGTGAAATTACAGGCACATGAGACTTTTCATCTTTTGTCTCAGGGTGGCGGGCGCTGTGCAATGCCACATAGGGCGCGTCCTAGGTGGACGTGACCTATGAGGTAATGCACTGTTCATAGGCAGAGGTTACCGCTTAACATCAGGTGGGCCATCTGCTTGTTCCGTCATTCAAGTAGTATACAAAATAAAAAATAAACACACACGTAGCATACTTTATCCCCATTGCGTAAAGTAGTCGTCGACTGAAGTGTATTATTATACGCACATATTGTTAGTACTAAGACCCCGTAACTGTGTTCTGTGTGAACTCTCATAGTGTTCTTATCAGACCGCTCGTGTTCCAGGTAAAACGCACCAAAGAACTGATTGCGGTGAGCGTACAGCTGCAGCATGGCACACAGAACGGAGTGGTCGCCAACGGGGTCTCCAGGGCGGTACAGCAAGGGTTCATAGCTGCCTTGAAGGACGGCTTCGGGTTCATCGAGACCTCGGACCACAACAAGGAAGTTTTCTTTCATTTTAGGTAAGAACCGTTCGCTAAGTCATCAACACCAACCAATCTCCTGAACCAACACAACGAACGCTGGACACGCTAAGTTATCAACACCAACCAATCTCCCGAACCAACACAACGAACGCTGGACACGCTAAGTGATCAACACCAACCAATCTCCTGAACCAACACAACGAACGCTGGACACGGACCAAGGACTGCGCTGTCAATAGCCCAGCCCTACCGGCTGCTTTACCACAACTGACACGTTGTCTACCAAACCTTTAAAGATTAGATCTTCACACCATCGTGGGGACACTCACAGGACACTGTCTCCTGAACAAATACCTCTTCACCATCGGGGCCACAGACAGCCCACTCTGTAGAGGGTGTCTGACCGAAGAAGAATCGGCTGCCCACGTAGTCCTGGTATGCGAGGGAGTAGCAGCTCAACGTGAGCAAATACTCAATAACCCGAGGTCACTCCGCCAAGCCTGCGAAGACCCCAGGAATCTTCTGTGCTTCTGGACGGAGTTAGGCTAACTACCTACTGACTCTCACGCACAATGGACCACCCATAGAGTTCGAATACGGAAAAGGGAGTTCTATAACATTCACTTTTAAGTCATCAACATCAGTAGTCAGTAACAACCGTTGTCGGTGCTATATGGCGTGCCCATTGCCACTTCAACTTGTTGATAGTTCTTGGAGCTATGTCGGTGATGGTGGTTCTTCTACGGATCTGCTCGTTTCGGATTCTATCACGTTGTGAAACTCCGAGCATAGCTCGCTCCATAACCTTTTTTTTTTTTTATACTACTTTGATGACGGAACAAGCAAAAGGCCCACCTGATGTTAAGCGGTAACCTCTGTATATGAACAGTCGGTAACCTGCATCCTACTTAGTTTATTAGGCCAATAACCACGTCTCAGTGCGGTAAGAGCCTTCTTGAGGCTCTGTGGCATCTGTGACGAGAAGATATGCCATAGTTACCCGCACGCTGCCCATCCGAGTTGGATTCGTCGGCTGACCTACCTTGTTGTATCGTGTCACATAAATATACGTTGTGGTCATTTTTATAAATTATTATAAAAGCACTAGTGCGAGACTCGTGACCTGATGATCCCATGAGGTTTCTGAATGACCTGAATTTCAGCATGTTATGGCAATTACTCCATGAACCAGCAGGTCATGACGAAGTAAGAGATAGACTTACAACAAAGTGATCCTGTTTTTGCATCCCGAGCTCTGGACCCCTCAAACAATCACGACACAGGATGTTGTTTGATGACCAACAAATGTAATCATCGTCGTTTAGCAGTGTTCGAGATTTTCGACCTCTGTGGCGCGGCGGGCGAAGGTTGGCCTGCGCGCATGAGGTTGCGGGCTCGATTCCCGCCTCGGAACAAATATTTGTGCGATCGCAGATATTTGTTCAGGGTGTTCTGGGTATTTTCTATGTATAGTAAAAAATATCTATCTATGTTAAATATTTTATTATTTATATCAGTTATCTAGTACCCATAACACAAGCTCTGCTTAGCTTGGGGCTAGATAATGTTGTGTGAACTGTGTCCGGCATTATTATTATTATTTATTATTTCTGTACAATCAAAGATACCTAACGTTGCGCATTTATTGAATAGTGGTGGGATACATACCCCTGCAGGCATATTATGAGCTCTTATTTCCATTCAGTTCAAAAACTATTCAGTACAAAATATCGGTTCCGTGATATCCGCAACTATATTTAAAGGCACAGTCGCAGAGAGTCTATAGACATCTGCGATTAAATTTATTCAACGACGCGGATGTCAACGATGAACCGATATTTTGTACTGAATAGTTTTTGAACTGAATATTACTATAATTGTGGTAGCACTTGGCATGTATAACTTATCTATCTTGTGTGTATTTACTTTTTTCGGTGTATACTATGTTGGTGACTCTAATAAATAAATATAATATAATATAATATGAATGGAAATAAGAGCTCATAATATGCCTGCTGTCCATCATTTTGCTTTTGCGATGTTTCTATAAACCTGCGATTTGTTAACATTTCTGTGTGTACCAGCATTTTGACGACCTTTGTGGCGCGGCGGGCTAAGGCTCGCCTGCGACGCAGGAGGTAGCGGGTTCGATTCCCGCCTCGGAACAAATATTTGTATGATCTGCAGAATTTTGTTCTGGGTATTTCTATGTATAATAAAAAAAGAACTATGTAATGTATTGTATTAAGTATATCAGTTATCTAGTACCCATAGAACAAGCTCTGCTTAGCTTGGGGCTAGATAATGTTGTGTGAACTGTCCAGCATTATTTATTATTTATTCTTTCCAAGCCTCGCGAATCCATTGATTGTATATTATATGTAGCCGTCGCCTGTGAAGTTAGTACTAACACGCGCCATGCCTTGACTATTAGCATAACAGCTAATTTACTACGAATACTTGTAATATGTGTCACTTCGTGTCACCGCGACTTGGTCTAGCTTGTGGTATGTTGTCCCTGAAAAGGGCCTAGTGACCAATGGTGAAAGAACCAGTGGGGGAAAGGATTCAGTGCGCCTTTGCAGAGGACCCCTTCATGTCACATGTCATGGAATTTTTGGTTCCATGCCGGTTTCCTCACGATGTGTTGACGGGTAGTTTCAAATTCGAACGAGTGAGACAAAACATGGCGTCGTTAACTATTCCTAGGATACAACATGTCTGTTGGTAACTCAGCTAGTGTGCAATGTATTTGCCCCGGGTCTGGGTGTAATGGTACCATGGTACTCGTAGTTTCTGATACCCACGACACAGGGGATCCTAGTGTGGGATCAGGACTAATGTATGTTACTGTTGGTGCTATGTTATGTTACAAAACTGCCTAAAAAATGCTGCTTTTGTTTTCTTTGATTTCACCTAATATAATACCTTAAGAAGCTCTCGCTATAGTTGGATCAAGGGTCAGATACAGAAGGCGGTACTCCTGGACTCGGCACGCATAGTCAGGAGGTTCCTCTCTCTGCAGCCCTAGCCCCCGACCATTTCGGCCTCGCTCCGCGGTCGGTGGTTCCCCGTTTAGATTAATATTTTTTACTATAATGTTTTTATACTATTTATTTTTTGTAGATAGTATTCATTTTTAGTGAAAAATATATATTGAATAAATGAGTGAGATAATAATAATAATAAGTAATTTCACCTAATGTTTCCTAAGAACAAACCTCTCCAACTACAACGGAAAAGGTACTACCCTCAGGGTCCTATTGTCCTACCACACCCTGCATATTAGTATCATCACTTCTGACGACCTCTGTGGCGCGGCGGGCGAAGCTCGGCCTGCGACGCAGAAGGTTGCGGGTTCGATTCCCGCACTCTGAACAAATATTTGTGCGATCGCAGATATTTGTTTAGGGTGTTCTGGGTATTTTCTATGTATAATAAAAAATATCTATCTATGTAATATATTGTATTAAGTATATCAGTTATCTAGTACCCATAACACAAGCTCTGCTTAGCTTGGGGCTAGATAATGTTGTGTGAACTGTCCAGCATTATTTATTATTTATTTATTTATCATCATCAGCATAGCATTAGTATCAGTATAGGATCGCAAAGTTCTAGCGCGTTTTGTGTGTGGTCTTAGCGCAAGATTGCATTGCATTATTATGCATATTATGGCATGTATTTTTATTAAAGCGGCCTGACGGCATGACTCTTGTTCCGTGGGAGAAGGGTATACCTTTGGTGTGGTACGCTACATGCGTTGATACCCTTGCGCCATCTCATCTGTCCGGGACATCAGTTAGGGCCTGTGCGGCGGCAGATTCCGCTGAGGACCTCAAAAGACGCAAATATGCTAGTCTCGACAGAGCTTACTTATTTGAGCCTTTCGGGGTCGAGTCTCTGGGTCCGTGGGGTACCGGGGACCTTCGCTTTTTTTTTGGTCGAAGCGACGCGTGACTCGAGAGCTGGCTCTTATCTGGCTCAACGCATTTGTATTGCCATTCAGCGTGGCAATGCAGCCAGCATCTTAGGGACGCTGCCGTCTAGTAGTGATTTGGATCAGTTGAGCTACCTTTAGATCGCTAGCAGCGGTCTTCAGGTAGCACAACTGTTTCATATGTATTTTGTACATACCTTATATTATTCTTTCTGTAAATAAATGTAGTTGACTTTTATATTATGTCATTGCTGAAGTTCACTAACAAATTAACAGGCTGTCAGCTTAACTGTCATTTATGACAGATTCTACATTTGCCAAAATTGATTTGGCTATATTAACGGCCAGGTAACTGCTGTTAACGTGTTTGTTAATGTGTTGGTGAACTTTTGCATTACGAATATTTGTTTACTGTCGCAAGTGCATAGCTGCCGCGTGTTATAATATATCTGCGAATGTAAAGGCGATGGTAATTTTTAAAGGTTTTATTTAACTAGACCTGTTAGTGACAAATCTTGAAACTGAATTTTGAACCAGTTTACCTCTACCGATTGAGCTGAAATTCTGGATACCTGTCCAGTTCCGGATAACAATACAATATGATGGTGACAGAGAGCTGATCTGATGATGGCGACAGAAGGACGACGGAACTCCTCGATGGATTATAGTAGACTGGCCGTGCTTAGGCTCATCCTGTCCAGCACACGGTTCCAATCATAAATTTTTAAAAGTTTTTATATTGAAAAATATATTTTTAACCAGAAAACGTAATCTGTATAACAGCTTTGCTTTAGAATTATAGTATGGTTAAATCGTGTCATATTTTGTATGTACATTTTGTATCATGTAACGTCGATTATAAATAACATAACATAACAACCAAAAGTCGCATACAAATTCTGATCCCACACGAGGATCCCCTGTGTCGTGGTTACGTTTGAGTGGTTATAAATCAATATATATAGAATCGTATGTGTCTGACTCGCTCGCTCACTCACTCACCCCTCCCCCATGGGGTGCAGCTGGGTGTTGAACTTAGTATGAGTATTTTTTGTTTAATTTTTGTAGTAATGGTAAATTTGCGCTAAGTAGTTGGTTCATAAGTACATAATCTTACTAACATTATTTAGCTGCATAAATCAGCCGCAAAAACTGCGGTCTCCATAAAACCTCTCCCCACTACCCCCACATTGACATCGTTCCATCGGCCGTCATACACTGCGTTCCGCTTCAAGCCTTTACTCCCCAGCGATTTACCTGCCTATTGCTGTCTTGTACTTTTTTTTTCAAGAATCATATATATTTATTGAAAAAACTTATACATACCACTAATTACTACCTGAACCAACTTACTAACACTGCTTAGTTGCCTTCTGGCCCCACTGGGGGACGTTGGAAGAAAAAAGTGCCAACGTTCCCGCTCTTGCCAACGCAAAAGAATTCAATTTCATATTTAAACAGTATGATAACAAATAGCTAAAAGTCACTTCAGTCACAGTAGATGGTGTCTAAGAGGGAAAATAGACTTAGTAATAACTACATAATAGTAATACTATAACAGATGTGACATAGAAAACTCGCATCAATTACGAACGGGGTGGGTTATCTTTGAACATATCACCGAATCATCTTAAAGACACCAAGGAATTAAAAAAAAAAAAGTATGCTAGTTGAATGACGGAACAAGCAGTTGGCCCACCTGATGTTAAGCGGTAACCTCTGCCTATGAACAGTGCATTCTCACATAGGTCACGTCCACCTAGGACGCGCCCTATGTGGCATTGCACTGCGCCCGCCACCCTGAGACATAAAGATGAAAAGTCTCATGTGCCCGTAATTTCATCGGCACCCTTACCCTTCAAACCGGAACACGGCAATGCGAGCACTACTGCTTTGCGGCAGAAATAGGGATGGTGGTAGTACTTCCCCGGACGAACTCTATCACAAAAATGCTCTACTACTACTAAAATGAAAGGTAGGGAGAAATGGTATCGCGCTATTGTGTGAACGTTTGAACCACTGACGTTACAAAAACTCGAAAGGGAACCTAGTTTTAACTGACCTAAAATTTTCAGATCGAGTCAGATAAAGTAGTAGAAAAATTTAACTTTCAGTTTTTTAAATATAAGGATTATTGCGGTGATTATTGTCAGGCCAGTTCAAGCTAGGATCCCTCAATCAAAACGTAGCTAAAGTTCAATCGATCGCTTGACAAACTTCCAAAACGAAGCTTAAGTTCAATCGATCGCTTGACAAACTTCCAAAAGGAAGCTAAAGTTCAATCGATCGCTTGACAAACTTCCAAAACGTAGCTAAAGTTCAATCGATCGCTTGACAAACTTCCAAAACGAAGCTAAAGTTCAATCGATCGCTTGACAAACTTCCAAAACGAAGCTAAAGTTCAATCGATCGCTTGACAAACATCCAAAACGAAGCTAAAGTTCAATCGATCGCTTGACAAACTTCCAAAACGTAGCTAAAGTTCTATCGATCGCTTGACAAACTTCCAAAACGTAGCTAAAGTTCAATCGATCGCTTGACAAACTTCCAAAACGTAGCTAAAGTTCAATCGATCGCTTGACAAACTTCCAAAACGTAGCTAAAGTTCAATCGATCGCTTGACAAACTTCCAAAACGTAGCTAAAGTTCAATCGATCGCTTGACAAACTTCCAAAACGAAGCTAAAGTTCAATCGATCGCTTGACAAACTTCCAAAAAAAAGCTAAAGTTCAATAGATCGCTTGACAAACTTCCAAAACGTAGCTAAAGTTCAATCGATCGCTTGACAAACTTCCAAAACGTAGCTAAAGTTCAATCGATCGCTTGACAAACTTCCAAAACGTAGCTAAAGTTCAATCGATCGCTTGACAAACTTCCAAAACGAAGCTAAAGTTCAATCGATCGCTTGACAAATTTCCAAAACGAAGCTAAAGTTCAATCGATCGCTTGACAAACTTCCAAAACGAAGCTAAAGTTCAATCGATCGCTTGACAAACTTCCAAAACGTAGCTAAAGTTCAATCGATCGCTTGACAAACTTCCAAAACGAAGCTAAAGTTCAATCGATCGCTTGACAAATTTCCAAAACGAAGCTAAAGTTCAATCGATCGCTTGACAAACTTCCAAAACGTAGCTAAAGTTCAATCGATCGCTTGACAAACTTCCAAAACGAAGCTAAAGTTCAATCGATCGCTTGACAAATTTCCAAAACGAAGCTAAAGTTCAATCGATCGCTTGACAAACTTCCAAAACGTAGCTAAAGTTCAATCGATCGCTTGACAAACTTCCAAAACGAAGCTAAAGTTCAATCGATCGCTTGACAAACTTCCAAAACGTAGCTAAAGTTCAATCGATCGCTTGACAAACTTCCAAAACGAAGCTAAAGTTCAATCGATCGCTTGACAAACTTCCAAAACGTAGCTAAAGTTCAATCGATCGCTTGACAAACTTCCAAAACGAAGCTAAAGTTCAATCGATCGCTTGACAAACTTCCAAAACGTAGCTAAAGTTCAATCGATCGCTTGACAAACTTCCAAAACGAAGCTAAAGTTCAATCGATCGCTTGACAAATTTCCAAAACGAAGCTAAAGTTCAATCGATCGCTTGACAAACTTCCAAAACGAAGCTAAAACGTTAACTTTTTAAAGATTAAGATAAAGATCATTTATTTTTTTAAACATATATGTAAAAATAGATGGTAAAATAGGTGTGTGACACAATATGTTTTTGATTGTGGTTTTGGTATAATCGTTGAACATTAAAGAATATGAAGAAATAATATATATTTATTTGTATACATGAGCTACACAGAAACACGTATTAAACTAAGAAGAAGCAGATGTGAAGGTACGAGGTGTAACTCAAGTAACAAAATGGCTCTGCCTCAGCATGAGTTGGTTGACAGCAAGCTAGCAACCAACGCTGGTCTTCCGGCAGAACCACTTGTTGGCGTTACGGCTAACCACTCACAACGACTATACAACAACAGAGTTCGTCCGGGGAAGTACTACCACCATACCTATTTCTGCCGCAAAGCAGTAGTGCTCGCATTGCTGTGTTCCGGTTTGAAGGGTAAGGGTGCCGGTGAAATTACAGGCTTATGTCTCAGGGTGGCGGGCGCAGTGCAATGTCACATAGGGTGCGTCCTAGGTGGACGTGACCTATGAGGTAATGCACTGTTCATAGGCAGAGGTTACCGATTAACATCAGGTGGGCCATCTGCTTGTTCCGTCATAAAAAAAAAAAAAAAAAAAAAAAAAATGCTCAAATTTCATGAATCTACTTGACATAATTTTAATAAAGGAAAGAAATAATAAATTAATAATAATCATACCAACGATAAAAATGAATTTTCCGAAAAGGTGCTATTTTATGCTTTCAAGAATGTACCGTAAATTTACACACCATTAACGCTCACAGAACACTTGTGTCGTGTCTTAGACTTTCCTGATCCTTGTGATGGTCAAACAAAATGATGTTTGATGGTTAGCGCGATGTGACGCAGACATTTCATTATCTCAGCCGCATCAACTAGCTAATACCGATGAATGTTTTTTCCAGTAACTTCGAAGGCAACCCTGACAACTTGGAACTGGGGTCGGAGGTGGAGTACACGCTGGGCCGGTCGACGGGCGGCGGCGGCGGCTGCGCGAGCGCCGAGTTCGTGCGCACGCTGGCGCGCGGCACCATCGCGCTGGCGCGCCCCATCGAGCCCGCCATCAACGGCACAGTGACGAGGACGCTGCGCGCGCTCAACCCCGACCAATCACAGTACTCTGGTAACCACGTAACCTGTATCCTACTATCCTGGTAATATTATAAACGCGAAAGTTTGTATGGATGCATGTATCTTTGTTACTCTTTCACTTAAAAACTACTGAATGGATTTGTATGAAATTTGGAATGGAGATAACTGGAGTCCCGGAATAACACATAGACACATTTTTATCCCGATATTCCCACGGGATCGAGACTTACGCGGGTGAATCCGCGGGGTGCTGCTTGTATTAAATATATTAAAATCATTATTAGGTTGTAATTAGACTTTAATTAATGTAATATGACATTTACAGATAATTTAATGAAATTAGTGATTCTTAAAAATGTTTAGATTTGTGACTTGTTTTTTATATAATAATTTGAATGAATTTATTTAATTTTATTGAATTTTGAAATTGACGAACTTGTGAGCTAAGTACTTAATTTATGTTATTTCTTTGTATTAATTTGTCAGTATGCACCTATTATTATTATTTATTATTTAGCCTTTATTTCCGTAACTTTTCTTACATTCACTATAAAAACATTATCTATTAAACTTTATTAAAGTCAGGCCCCATTTCGGGTACAGGCCTCCTCCAACTGTCTCCATTTTCCTCTGTCTTCTGCTTTCTCCATCCAGTTTCCACCAGCTCTTTCTCGGATTTAGTCAGTCCAGCGTTCTCTGGGTCTTCCTCTAGCTCTTTTACCCCCTGGACCCATCCACTGAGTAACTCGCTTAGTCCATCTATCGTCCGGAATGCGGGCTAGATGCCCCGCCCATAAATCCGCCATGCACCTAAACCTATGACCTAATTGCTTTATAGACCTACTCGGCATGTAACAATAGTCCGTTATAAATAAATAAACCATGAACTATAACTACAACTATCATCATCAGCGTACACTGCTGGACATGGCCTCCCTCATGACCAACGGTCTAGAGCCGCCTCCATCCACCGCCTTCCTGCGACCTGTTTAATTTATTTGGTCCATCGACAGGGCATTTATCTTTTGCGTCGTCCTGTTTGTAGTCGCCACTCGAGAATCCTGTTTGTGACGACCTCTGAAGCGCGGCCGGCGTAGGTTCGCCTGCGACGCAGGAGGTTGCGGGTTCGATTCCCGCCACACAACAAATATTTGTGCGATGTGCAGATATTTGTTCAGGGTGTTCTGGGTATTTTCTATGTATAATAAAAAATATCTATCGATGTAATGTATTGTATTAAGTATATCAGTTATCTGGTACCCATAACACAAGCTCTGCTTAGCTTGGGGCTTGTTAATGTTGTGTGAACTGTCCAGCATTATTTATTTATTTATATCTCTTTCCTAACGGTTATCACTTCTGCGGGCTATATGGCGTGCCCATTGCCACTGGTAATAAGATGTTAAATCTCCCGATTCAGTGGGAGAGGCCTCGTCCAGCAGTGGACGTATACACAGACTGTTGATGAAGACCAGCTCAATGCCAGTGCTTCGCCACGGTGAAACCGGCTTGATTAATATATTATATTCAGTAGCGCACTCTGCAGTTCAAAATTCAGTTTCAAGATCCCACACTAACTAACATACTAAGTACATACATACATACATTGTACATACCTTGTATTAGTTGTATTATTATTTCTGTAAATAAATGTAATTTAAAATATTCCAGAAAAAACATACTCGTACTAAGCAGGTCAAGTTAAGGTGGATGCTCACGCTTGCGGCGCGAGATTCAAATTTTGTGGTGTTTTTTGCCGATTACAGCTCATCAGCACTTCTTCAGACAGCGAAAGTTGAGTTCGCGAGAACTAGGAGACTTAACACACATGTTTTAATTGATAGTATCTCATAAATATCATCAGTTTAGCTACGATACCCATAATCAAAAAAAACACTGTAAAAATGTGTTTAGGGGGGCATCATAGCTAAACTGATGATATTTATGAGATACTATCAATTAAAACATGTGTGTTTAGTCTTCTAGTTCTCGCGAACTCAACTTTCGCTATCTGAAGAAGTGTTGATGAGCTGTAATCGGCAAAAAACACTAAAAAAAATGAATTCGGCGCCGCAAGCGTGCACGTCCACCTTTAATAAATGCTTTTCAAATAGTAGTGATGCTATCGTAAAATATGTTTACTAAAGAACTCATTTGTAATGTTTTAGGACTCATTCAAGTGGAGGGCGGCGGCGCATCTTTCGAGTACGGCATCATGGGCTTGGCGTGCAAGCGGGAGATCCTGCAGGTCGCGGACCCGGTGACCTTCCAGGTGGACACGGAGGGCCGCGCAACCAACATCGTGCCCATCCGGAGGAAGCGCCGCGCGACCGTCGAGTCCATCAAAGGTGAGAGCCTGCAGGTCGCCGGCCTCGTGACCTTCCCTCCAACGTCCCATAGTCCCACCGACCTTACGGGTACACGAACCGAAACTGCGAGAGATGTGGCACACAAGTGCTGTTTACAAAGCAAAGAACATGAGCAACTCCCCATACATTGTTTGACCCAACTTTTTTGACTAACGTAACGTACAGTTGAGATACTTTTGGTTATTGATAATATATGTTAAGATAATGAAAAAGCTAATTTAATGTCTTCCGTAGAATTTATGGGAAAGTAATGAAGCTTGTTGCGTTTTGTTTCACGCAAATGCAATGAGTGATTTTTCTAATTATTTAGTAAAACAACTTTTGCTTCCCAACTTAAAAAAATATACAAGTTCTTTAGTTTTTTTTTACAAAAAACAACATTTAGAACCGTACTAACTACTTCCATGAAGGGGCCCTGGGTCATTTATTTTTTACCTGGGTCAGGAATTGCCTACTTCCTTTTGCCAGTTGTTGCGTCGAGTTCGCTCGCTCGCTCGCCCGCTCGCCCAACTAGTATGTGAAGATAGATAGATAGATAGATAGAAAACTCTTTATTGTACTCACCTTAAGGCAATATGTCAAAATACCGAATGGGCGGAGTCTAGCAAGAAAACAATAGCTGTAAGACAGTGAAAGCGCTATTGCTCACTTGAGCCAGGGAAGAGATGAGGTATAGATTTTTGCCACTCGGAAGTAACTGACGTAAGCGACAAATGATAAAACTTCGTTTTGCTTCTAAAGTAGCAAATATAAAAATAAATGATCTATAATTAATCTAAGTAATGTGATTACCTACTGAATAATATAAAAAAAATATGCTTAATACTTTCTCTAGTCGAAGGAGGGACCTAAAAAGGGCTTTAGAAGAGCCAATTTCAAAAAATAAAGCTATAGAGAAAAGTTTCGCGAATCGTGTTTCTAGTCTATAATTTATTTAGATTACATCCTCAAGTAATTACTGTACTAACATCAAGTTTGTAATCTTTACCGATAGTGAGTGAGCATGTAACGAAAAGTTTTTTTTTGTTTTTTTTTTTTATAGCGTCTTAAAAAATAAAATAACAACATACTTATATTAACTTACAAACTAGTTCACGGTGATAAAACAGGCGTCCTTAAAAAACAAAACAAAAAAACCTGTAATTATATAACAAGTAATTAATTTTGTAAAAATAAAAAAAAACCCCTGAAAAACGGCTGAACCGATTTTGATCAAACAAAGCTAAGAACACTCACTACAAATACACCTTTCAAACAAAAAATAAATAAATCGGTTCATCCATTCGGGCGCTACGATGACACACACACACACACACACACACACACACACACACACACACACACACACACACACACACACACACACACAGACACGCCAACCTTATAACACCCCTTAGTTTTTCGTCGGGGTTTAAAAATAAAATGCAATATAGGTACTTACCTAGTAGAATTGAAAGGAAAGAGTAAACGCATTCACTCTAGAGATGCTGCGAGATCCAATTTGAAGACTTCATTATTAAAAATTGGTAACGTTTTGGCATGCCTGATGTGAACATCATGTGGTAAAGGACATGTTTTGCTGCAGGTGGCTTCGGCTTCCTGTCCCTGGAGATGGAGGAAGGCCGGCGACTGTTCTTCCACATGTCAGAGGTGCGCGGCAACCCGGGGGACCTGCAGTCCGGGGACTGCGTCGAGTTCGTGATGCTGACCAACCCGCGCAACGGCAAGTCCTCCGCGTGCAACGTCGTCAAGATAACGTGAGTACTACCACCAGTTCTAATATGATGATACTATGACATGTATTACTTTATTTTATATTTTAGGCAAAAGCCAACTATGTACGAGATTGACGTAAGCTATCGAAATATCAAGTGGTCTATTGTATTGTATAACGACTGTAGAAATGGAATCGCTTCGAAGCGAATTCCACTTGGCTAGGCCGGCTGATCGCAAACGGTTTTGATGTGTGTTCATATTGAAGTATCCCATACAAGTATGTTGGTATTGTGTCCGCAGTAGAGCAGGAGCCTCTCTGTGGAGCCGCGCGGAGCGGCCCGAGCGGCTGGCGCGTCTGCGCACGCTGTCGGTGGACGAGGCGGCCGGGCCGCGCGTCGTGGTCGCGCGCACGCCGCGCGGACCCGACGGCACGCACGGCTTCCGACCGCGCCGCCCCCTCGCAGGTATTTTGGTATTGTGTCCGCAGTAGAGCAGGAGCCTCTCTGTGGAGCCGCGCGGAGCGGCCCGAGCGGCTGGCGCGTCTGCGCACGCTGTCGGTGGACGAGGCGGCCGGGCCGCGCGTCGTGGTCGCGCGCACGCCGCGCGGACCCGACGGCACGCACGGCTTCCGACCGCGCCGCCCCCTCGCAGGTATGTTGGTATTGTGTCCGCAGTAGAGCAGGAGCCTCCCTGTGGAGCCGCGCGGAGTGGCCCGAGCGGCTGGCGCGTCTGCGCACGCTGTCGGTGGACGAGGCGGCCGGGCCGCGCGTCGTGGTCGCGTGGACCCGACGGCACGCACGGCTTCCGACCGCGCCGCCCCCTCGCAGGTATGTTGGTATTGTGTCCGCAGTAGAGCAGGAGCCTCCCTGTGGAGCCGCGCGGAGTGGCCCGAGCGGCTGGCGCGTCTGCGCACGCTGTCGGTGGACGAGGCGGCCGGGCCGCGCGTCGTGGTCGCGTGGACCCGACGGCACGCACGGCTTCCGACCGCGCCGCCCCCTCGCAGGTATGTTGGTATTGTGTCCGCAGTAGAGCAGGAGCCTCCCTGTGGAGCCGCGCGGAGTGGCCCGAGCGGCTGGCGCGTCTGCGCACGCTGTCGGTGGACGAGGCGGCCGGGCCGCGCGTCGTGGTCGCGCGGACCCGACGGCACGCACGGCTTCCGACCGCGCCGCCCCCTCGCAGGTACCTGCCGTCCGATACAGCTATCTGCTGAAACCCAGCTGCGCCAACCCTGACTAGAAATCTTGATACAAAAAAAACGCCGTGCTTGTGCCGCTCGAAAAAGTCATTTTAAATAAAGAAAGAAAAAACATTTATTTGTGCCAACAAACAAAATTCCACACAAAATGACACACACACAGAAACTAAGAAAAATAAAACTAATGTGTGCCTCTTAGTACCAGCCACGCATCACTGACACAAATTGGCGTCCAGCTCAGCATTTGTTGTGTTGTAGCAATACAACGCTGATCTTCCGCTGAAACCAATAATGTAATTAGATATATGGATACGTTTATGAATAAAAAGGTTCATTACATATTTCACTGTCATTCGCTTAAATCGAATTATTAACTAACTTAATTTAAAAGATAAATAAATAGGTAAGTACTTATGCGTAAACTACGCCTCTTACCTATTTACCAACATGTAGATAACAACAGCAGGTACAATATAGGTGTGTACTAGGTAGGCAGGTATGAGTAAGTTTAACGTTTTTGTATTACAATTAAGGTGGATGCTCACAGTTGCGGCGCGAAATTCAATTTTTTTAGTGTTTTTGCCCATTACAGCTTATCAACACTTCTTCAGATAGTGAAAGTTGAGTTCGCGAGAACTAGGAGACTTAACACACATGTTTTAATTCATGGTATCTCATAACTATCATCAGTTTAGCTATGAGGGGGTATCATAGCTAAACTGATGATATTTATGAGATACTATCAATTAAAACATGTGTGTTAAGTCTCCTAGTTCTCGCGAACTCAACTTTCGCTATCTGAAGAAGTGCTGATGAGCTGTCATGGGCAAAAAATACCAAAAAAATAATAATTTCGCGCCTCAAGCGTTTGCATTCACCTTAAGCGTAGGTATACTATGCATTTGAATACTAATTGAAAAACTCGTAGAAATATCTTTACAAACCCTCTACAACGGGGTATGCTCTGACGAGCTTTTCGATCTCATCCCCGCATCGAGATTTTACCGTCGCTCTTCCCGACACCGCGACAAAGCTCATCCACACATCATAACGCTTGGTTACGACATGTGTCGCTTCAAGAAAAAAAAAAAACTTCAGGGTAGGCAGCGCATCGACAATACCCTTGGTGTTGCCGGTGTCTATAAGCGACGGTGACCACTTTACATCAGGTGGCCTGTAAGATAGTTTGCCTAATAGTTTCATTAAAAAAAAACCTTGGGCTTTATTGTATTTCATCTAATTTTTGACGAAATATATAATATACATAATATAATATATATACAAAATCTACTCTAGCCAAAAAGATAACAAGTTAGAGGAAACTTTCTTTATTTTATATCGGGAAAATATTGTCGTATCATTTTTATGGTACAGTGATCCCTTGGATTTTTATAGTCCATGCATACTTGATTTAGTCAGTCAAAAATCAAATCTATTTGGATTTTGCGGCAAACCCCACCTTAACCTTGGAAATAATCTAAAAAATTAACTGTGTATAATTTCAAGATAGCTGTGGTATTTGCTGACGGTATTTGTGTGTGGTTTCAGATCTGTTAGCCGAGTGAGAGGACCACAGATCTTCAGGAATAATGCCTGGACACCAAGCTCTACGGCTATCTATCTATGTGAATATCCTAACGGTTTGTTTTTGGATTCAAATTTTGTCACTGTAATCACGAGAGACTGATTTATCCTCTTTTTTGGCAGCATTTAGAAATTGTTTTGTTATTATTACTTTTAGGAATATGAAGTCATTACAATTTTTTATTAATTCATGTATTAATTTGAAGACGATATTATAGACAAAAAAGCTTACGATTGTTAATGAATTTAAACGAGTGAGGAACATATCAATGTTAATTCAAATTGATATTAGTTGCTATAATTAATGTTTCGTTTATATTGAGAGGTTCTTTTTCGCATTAACACGTTCAAAATTCCGTTTTTACCATTCCTAGAGGCTGTATTATTGCTGTGTGCTTTTTTCCGTTGCCTTGTGTTGGGCGAGCGGGCGCGTCAGCGCTTTGTTGCCTTATTTGTACGGACGCACGTCGGCGTACAAACTCACGTGCGACTCGTCTATTCTGTTTATTGTTATTTGATTGCGCACGACACATAACAAATGAAGTTTTGCGTACGTTATTTTACCGCATCGCATAAATGCATGACTCGATTGTTTTTTAATCGATTATTTTATTCAAATGTAAATATTTTTAATAGATTTTAGGGCTAATGTGTATGAAGTGCTCATAATTTTAACCGAATGATTTATATTATATAATGCTAAATGATGAATTACCGAGTAGTCTGGCCGTCGTTACAAGCTTGTGGTTTAATGATGTCATAAAAAAAACTTATATTATGAACATAATTAGATCTCATTATTTGGAACATACTGTGATTATAAAAAATTCATGTGCAATAAAAATTATATTGTTATCATTTTATGAAGTTGAACCGGTCCTCTTAGGGCTATTACGCACTGTCGACTAGTCGCCGGCGACCGGCAGTTGCCTGTGCGTCGCCACTGCGCGGCGAGTCGCCGAGTCGCCGTGACTAGTGCGTAAACACCTATTTAAACTATACAATATTACAGTCGTCGACAACCTGAGTCGCCGGCGACTAGTCGACAGTGCGTAATAGGCCTTAGGGCCGTGCTAGTCTTTAGCGTAATGTGTGTAATGGTTTCGTGTTTCTTCATTTGGTACGTGTCGCACGCATGTAGTGTTGTTACTAGCCTTTAGCAAAGAACAAATTGATCCAGATCGTGTGTTGCGAATCCGCAGCGCTCGTCACGTAGCTTTATTACAGAAACAAATGTACTGGAATAAAACCAAAGACTGATTTAAAATACGTTTACAGTACTAAAAGTTAGTGTGCATTGTATTTAATAGATTATGGAGTTCGATAGGTGTACTTATTCTAGCCTTGTACTCTTTGTTTGTATTCTCCGGCTTTCTCAGAACGTTAAAGCAACTGTACAGCAAACTGTTATAGAATTTAACTACGCTTAGGTAACGCTTGCACTACTGATTAGATATAGATCTGACTATGAATAGTAAGAAATGTGAAATTAGTACAATTTAAATTATGATGTTTTTTTTTTTTTTTTTTTATACTACTTGGATGACGGAACAAGCAAGAGGCCGACCTGATGTTAAGCGGTAACCTCTGCCTATGAACGGTGCATTACCTCATAGGTCACGTCCACCTAGGACGCACCCTATGTGGCAATGCACTGCGCCCGCCACCCTGAGACATTAAGATGAAAAGTCTCATGTGCCTGTAATTTCACCGGCACCCTTACCCTTCAAACCGGAACACAGCTATGCGAGCACTACTGCTTTGCGGCAGAAATAGGTATGGTGGTGGTGGTAGTATGTTGATTCTATGTAGCGTTCTCTAAAGTTAAACTGTGTTAGAAGAACCTTGATGGTTTTAGTTTAGGTCGGCTACATAGAATCGACTCGAATATGTTTTTTTAACAAGCTTTTATAATATGAAATTAGTGCCATAGCGATATGGCACATATTTATTCGTATTCCAAACATTAAATATGTCTCAGAAACATGAGTATAACACTTGTTCCTGTTATACTTATTTTATGGCACATTTAAAATATTGCTTGTGGCAACACCGATATCTACGCGCCGCCATACTTGCGCTGCCCTGTTTTTTATTTCTCTTGCTAACTTCTAAAAAAGTTATTGGTTTGAGGTCATCATACGAATTTCTCTCTTCTCGTATTTTTTTCTTATTTCGTCTTTTGCTCTCTTTCTCTGTCTATCAATTAACTAAAATAAACAACAATAAATATTAATAATAATATAAACATTGCATCATCATTAGGGTCAGCCTGTAGAAGTCCACAGTTGGGCATAGACCTTCTCCTTGTAATGCCACAAAGAAAAGTCGGCTCTGTCCAGTGTTGTCACATACAATTTTGGCAAAATTGTAGAATAGGGTGCAAAAATTAGAAATTGGTAGAATTTGAAATGAAAAATAGGTAGTTCTACCAATCAAATTTAAGTACATTTTTAATGATTAAAAATCGCGGAAAAATCGTGAACGCCCCACTGTCAGTGTCAAATTGACAATGTCAAGCAAGCGTCAGTCAGTTGTGACAGATTTCATTGTCAATGTCAATTTCACTCCGTAGCTCTATATTCTTCACCTCATCATTCACTTATTTCACTTAGCGCGTTCCGGTTTAAGTGCTAAAATTACAAATCGTCATATTTTGAAAAATAGGCAAATTTGAGGCCGAGGGTGGTAGATAGGTAGAATAAAGGTAAAATAGGTAGATCTACCAAAAAATTGGTAGATGTGACAACACTGGCTCTGTCTTCAGTTCTTAGTAACCATTAACATTTTGTGGGTCAATTGAGATAGTGGACTGTATAAACATTATTAGAAAAGATTCTGTTTTGTTTTAAAATAAGCCCATACTTCCGTTAAATTTAATTTAATTTTAGATTAGTTTATTATATTTTAGATACTCATTCATCAACTAAAAGAGAAATAAAAAAAAACCTATACTTATCATTCTACAAATCCGATGCATGCAGGGCCGATCATATTCAACAGGTAGCTTTGTGCGCGATTTCATACTCGCAAACGTATTCCACGTAGATCTTATAAAGTGGGGAATTAATTTGAGAGTTTCACTCAATTATATAAGTAATAAATATAAAAAAGAGCATCCGATTGACTTTGCACCCTAAAAGTTGGCTCTATGCAGTCTTATAGAATTGGAACTATCGTGGTTGGGAATCATATTAAAAGATTACCACTATTATTCGTCACTTTGCTGACGTTTCGAGTTCAGAAGCCTCTTCATCATGAGCACCGCCCGCGACCGCGTTCGACGGTGGACCAGCGAATACAGTCTATCAGTCTGTCAGTCTATCAGTCTGTCAGTCTATCAGTCTATGCAGTCTTGTTATCTCGTTACCCTGCCCTTCGTTTACTCTCGTGTATTCTGTCTATCGTATTTGAGTTGTTATATTCTTTTTATATTATATATTTTGTTACAAATATTCAATTTATTTGTTGTAGTTTACATCCATGTAATTTGACATCCAAAAACTGAATTGTGCCACAATTTTTGTGTTGTAAAAGTTTTATAAAAATCCAAGGGCAGCTGTATCGTAACATAAATTAAGGTATAGAATAATGTGTTAACCCAAAGTTTGTAGACCAGTTATTTCTCTGCTTTGGATGCCAAGTTGCATTGCGATAAAAGATTTATAGCAGAATGTTACCCGAGCAATGTATATGATACACACGAGATGTTTAGTTGTACGCGAGAGCGCTTGCACGTCAAGGTTGCATTTGATCGTTTACACCCGATTTAAATCCATGCTATTGCTTTCCATCACATACGCGAGGATATAAAAAAAAGTCTGTTGTAATGTTTGCAAATGGTGATGTTATGTTGTATCAGCTTGATGAAAGGATTCAGTTACTCTGCGAGGCACTTTTCATGCACACTTAAAAATCAATTGGTGCACGACCAGATTGAAACCACGGCCTAAGATCGGGAGTCGGGATTCCCAGTAGACGATCATATTTCATATTTATTTATATCAAACCATAGGGACCTTGAGAACTCTTAGTTTCGTCAAGTTGATAATACATGGAAAAATATAATTAGGCAGATAGCTAGTACATATTCTTTAGTTGCAGATGTAGGTGCTTCCTCAGATACTAATCTAAAACTAAAATAATTAAATTAAATTTAAATTTAACCCAAAAATTTCGTTCCAGCGGGACTCGAACCCGTTTTTTTTTCGAATTTTTAGTTTACATTTAAATTTAATGTAAAGTAAAGTAAAGTTCATGTTATCCATAAAATGTGGTTTCCACTTGAAAATAATAAACTATGATAAAAATAGCAGTGGTGTCATCTCGTGTCAATGTTTCGAACTAATTTCGTACTTTGAACAGAGGGTTTCTAATGAAACACCTGTAGATGGCTCCCATCGGCGCTATAGCCGAGTTGATAGTGTCCACTAATTTCGTCTTCAGCGTCATAGCTCGTTCTATGGCCGAATTGGTGAAGGCATCGCCGATCACAGGCGAGGTTGCGGGTTCGAGTCCCGCTGGAACGAAATTTTTGGGTTACATTTAAATTTAATGTTATCCATAAAGTGTGGTTTCCACTTGAAAATAATAAACTATAATAGTTAAAATGCGTCTACAGATGAGCCAAAACAAAAACCTTTTATATAAAATCATAATAATAAGGCGGTCATCAGTGCCCTCAGTGCAACTATATGAATAACTAGTGTCCGCCTGCAACTTCGCTTACGTTTTATCAAGATAAAAACTAGCCTATAACTTAAACCAGAGGGGCAAGTCCGAGTTTACACACACCATCGTAACGATGATCGTAACGGCGAGTGTACGTGTATTGCGTAGTAACTAGCCATTAATCTGTGACGTTTTTGGCACAGATTAATAGCTAGTTATTATGTTATACACGTACGATCGTGTTACGTTCACCGTTACGATGGTGTTTGCAAAACTCAGACTCACCCCTCAGGTCATAATCTATTTGTGTGTCAAGTTTCATCGAAGTTGGTTCAACTGCTTCGGCTTGACAGAGTAACAAACATACAAACATCGTAACTTTTAAATTTACGATATTATTTGTGGGATGAAATTAACATACAATTTGAATTATATCTATGTCGTAGCATATGTATGGATAGAGCCTCGTGAGTTATTTAGCTTGATAAGACAGTTTACGAGTGACAGAAACTACAGAGCGTGAGTGATGACAAATAACTTAAAGTGTAAATCCCAAAGAGAATAGGAATTTCGAACAAACGTTATAATATTGCTTTATTAAGAAAAGCTTTACAATAATTTTCACTAGAAACGGGATACCATGATTTTTGAGTTTTAAATGTTCCCGATATTTCGGCACAGTTGCATGCGTCAATTGGTAGTGGTATCGTTCGTAATAAAAGAGTGAGAAAGAGGGTAGATCGATATATCTGCCAATAACATTCTCGCAAAGACTTTAGATAGTTCTCCAGTGATCATGGCGCATGCAACTGTGCCGAAATATCGGGAACATTTAAAACTATCCCGTTTCTAGTGAAAATTATGTACATAACCATGATAGCTTAACAATAAATCGATTCTTTGGTCAACTCAGCCCGCGGGCCGCTATGTCCACTACGAAATTTATTTATAGTCAACTCAGCCCGCGGGCCATATCGACCCCTTTGGAATGTTTTTTTCAGGTTTTGGTCAACTCAGCCCAGACCTCTCTCAGCCCGCGGGTTCAAATGCCCACCATGAAATATGTTTCAATTTTCGCAGTTAACTCGGCCCGTTGACCTAAACGGCCATTACGATACATGTTTCTTTCGTCCGGGTATATTAAAGACCACCATCTTAACCATTAATCTGGGCCTTGTAGAAACTATCAAAAATAAAGAGTAAATAACAATTAAAATGCTGTTTTTTAATAAAGACCTATTAGTTTGTGTTATCTTATAAACTATTACAACCGGACAGACAGACAGTTGTTAAAAATCATGATGTTACTATGAGGGTTCTTTATCGTTATGTAAGTACTCTTCTTAATGGACAAACCAGTTTAACAAATCGGTTGACCAAGTGAATAAATAAAATATATTATAATGTAAAAACATTTAATTAATTATATAAATTAAACATTTAAACATTGAACATTGCACAACAGTCTAGGCACGCGGGCTGAGTTGGCTATAAAAAATCATAAACATATTTCAAACCGGTCATTTAGCCCGAGGGCTGAGTTAGGTTTGGGTAAGTTAAGATTTTCAAAGGGGTCGACTAGGAACGCGGGCTGAGTTGACTATAAAAAAATATAAATAAGCGTAGTGGATATTTCAGCCCGCGGGCTAAGTGAGGTGTTGGCTGAGTTGACCATAGAATCAATAAATCAATTTAAATTATCTTTTTAGTATTAAGCTCGTCATAAAGCAACTTGATATTCAGAGTTTATAGTGTTTGGAACTAAAGTGTGGAGTAATCTGGGCATGGGTAATGCTACACACTAGACTAGTAACACTTCCAATGAAACATAATATAATGCACACGTATTTTTAAGCTAAATTTAAAATGTGAGATAATTCTTATCGAACAAAAAATAAGTTCGACCGTTACAAATGTGCGAACTTGTAACGAAGTCTTAATAAAAACAGTGCCTAAAAGAACCTCTGAAACCTTAATACCAAACAAAATTATGTAAATTATTTAAGCCTATCTGAATTACATCTTTAAGTATTAACAGTCTACTTTTATTTTTAGTCGATTCAAGTTCAACTGTATTCATAATTATGCCAAATATTTATACGCCCTGTACATTTTTTTAAATTGTGATTAAAGCGATGTACGCAACCATAATGGACTTGTAATGAAATCCTTGGCTTTTATTGTTTATTTACCATGTTATTTATGTGTTATTTATAAAGAGGAAGATTATCCCTATTGCCTGCACATAACAACACAGTCAACATAACATCTTTGCAGCATTCTATAAACCGCGCTTAGATTCACTGTCCTTTTTATTTCAGTGTATCAGAAAGGGCACGCGATAATTTATAGTGTTTAGAGCAGGGGTTCCCAAACTTATATTGTCTACTGCCCACTTTGAGAAAAAATAATATTTTTTAGCGCCCCCATTTTTTCACCTACTAAGAAACAACTGTAACTTCAAATTAAATTAATTATTGTGAGCTATTTAGCGGAGATTAAACATGCACAAAGCGGGTTATTTAACAAAAACTTGTTAAAACATGATTGCCCGCGGTCATCTACGAAAATGACCTATCTAAGAATACTAATAACTATTAAAATGCAAAAATGTGTCTGATTTGACGCCCCCATTTTTTTTCTGCTTACCTTACCGCCCCCTTTTAGGCCTGCAGCGCCCACAAGGGGGCGTTATCGCCCACTTTGGGAACCCTTGGCTTAGAGTATGGAGCCTAGAACCGACAACAATAGTTGGTTTCGACCAGCCTTTCTTATCAGATTCACTATCAGATGTTATTGCGATCCTTTTCTATTTCCGTCTATCCTTGTTTGTCCTTGTTCTTCAGTGTAATACTGGTGTCCTTGTTATATATTGTAAATAACAAGGAGAAAATATAGGGGGACCAAGGTCACCGACAGGCCTTAGAATTAGCAAAATAATGTGACAATGTCGTACATATAGTTCGCAATAAAGGTTCCCGCGTGGCGACCACGAATCGGGTGAAGAAGGCCCCCTCGACGGGGTCTTGCTACACTGCTGTATCGCCCCCCTAGACTCCTTTATTTTTAAAGTCAGTAATACTGCATTCAAGGACATGTCTCTTAATAATTCTCTCAAAAATTTAATATTTGTCATCATTCAGTTCTATACGTACTCTTAGCGTAGTTGCATAGGCTCCTTTTGTGGTGTTGACTATGCAAAATCATTTATTATGAGCCTGTGGTGTCCCACTGCAGGGCAAAGACCTCCCCTTCTTCCATTCGTCTCTGTTGTTGGCTATTTGGGACCAATCCTTCAAGTAGAAGTCTAGCTCATCCCGCCGTCTCTGTGGCCGTCGTCTGTTTGGGATCCATTCTATCGAGGTCTTCGCCCATAGTTCATCTCACATACGGCACACATGTCCAGCCCAGTCCCACATAAGTTTAGCAGCTTTTTGAGCGACGTCAGCTATCTGTGTTGGGAATATTCTCGAACATTTTCTGATACATACATAAATAGACACACGCCTTTTTCCCCGAAAGGGTAGGCAGAGCCTCAAATGGGCCTCTTTTCACTGTGGGTTGCACCATCGTGGGAAATAGACGTGACAAGTGGTGAGCTCATCGCCGCCATTGCTTCCCACGACTGAGTCTGCTAACATTGCATATTGTTATCTGTGGAGGAGCAGAGTGACATCAGGCCACGCGGCTAGCTATCTAGAGTTTTTTGATTACACGTAGTGTTTTTTTTTGGTTAAGTGTTATTTTTCTTTAGATTCAAGACCCCCACTTAAAAAGGAAAACTATCACAGTGATAACCCTGATTTACCTATTTGTATCAATAATGTTATAGATAGAACAAAATAAAACTTCAGAGCTCTGATTTTTCTGTATTTTGAAACAATAAGAATTAATCATTTTTGGCACAATAAAGCATTTATTATTGTTTATTATTATTATTATAAATAATAATAACAACAAGAAGTTACGTACACGATTCCAATCACCAAAATCAGAAATTCTTGTTTTCCCTTTTGATCGTTGACTTATAGGTATAATTTAACCTATAGGCTTATTAACCTTATTAACCAGTCCATCCCAAGGTTGTCTGGCAGAGATCGCTTATAGCGATAAGACCGCCCATTGTACTTCCGTGTTTAGTTTAATATTAATTCTTAATTAGCTTATTTTCTGTGTTGTGCAATAAAGTGTTTTCTATCTTCCATCTATCTAACCTATATTTTTCAACAAAGAACTTATTTTGGGAATTTTAATGTCAATAGGTAGCGAAATGTCTCCAATTACAACGTCAAATGAACAGACAAGTTGGTGGCACTCCATCATGAATGTAAGAACATCTTCCTAGCACTCCGTGCTAGTATAAACACGAATTATCCTAGAATAGTTACACCGTGTTATGTCTCTTTCGATCGAATTTGAAACTGCCTGTCAATGTAAAAGACAAAACACTGCAACTAGTCCAAGGATGATTCGTGTTTGATACCTAGTAGCAAGGTAAGTACGCTGGTCATTTGATCAGGAGTCACACAGAGAAATGGGCTAAAAACGTGATCCAATGGTACCCTAGAGAAGGAAAAAGGGCTAGAGGAAGACCTTTCCGCAGATGGGAAGATGATTTTAAAACAACAGCAGGTGCGACATGGAGAAGAAAAGCTCACGATCGGGAGCTTTGGAGGACTCTGGGGGAGGCCTATGCTGGGAAGCAAAACAACCATTTATAACTGTTTTTTTATCGATGTCATATTGTAAACTAATTATAAGGTTGTTAAATAAAGGCTATTGAAATTGAAATTGAAAGCAAGGTAAGAAAAATAAAATAAAAAAAGGGCATTTATTCTTTACACTAAACTAAAAATTAACAAAGGATATAGGTATAAAAATAACATATTTAGTCTAGTGTAAGAGAAAAGGTCGAGGGCTCAGCCACGCTGTTTTTGTACCTCGCCTTTGAATGCCTTAGAAGGTAGTAAGTGACGTCCACTTCCGATTTAGAAAGAGAGAAATAAAATTTATTTTGCCAGAACTGCACACAGAATCAATAAAAACTAAAACATATGTAAGTACGTAGATGAGCAAAAGGTTAATTCTCGGATTGTAGAGATTATCTCTAAATTAGAGATAATGTCGAAGCATGAATGTCTACAAAAAATGTCACGAAAATGTCACAATAACCATCAAATCGTATTCGATCTGAATGATTTTGGTCGTCTTGTCTATTTGCGACATCACGTGAATAGCAAATTGAGATTTTATTCGACATTCGCCATCTTTTTCTACATATGTCTAATTCTACTTAATCTCTAAAGCACGAGAATTGCCCCTCCTGTGCGCAGTACCGTCAAAAAAGGTTCGCGCTCAGCATAATGCTGCAGTTACCTGCAACGCTGATTTTCAGCGCGAACCTCGATTAATGCACGGACACGGCGGATTACTGGTTGTTGAGCTGGTTTCTTTCTGTAGGCATTTTAAATCATAAACTAAAGAAATAATTATAGCCTTAAAAGGATCAAAACGGACGCGCTATTGTATGGCCCGCTTAACAAACAAAAGAGCGATGGTAGCCTAACGGTTCAATAGTGCAACTCAGAATCCAACGATACACGGTTCGATCCTAGGCTCCGCACCAATGACTTTTCTAAGTTATGTGCGGATTTCCATAGCTCTGTGCTTCGGAGGGCACGTTAAGCTGTCGGTCCCGGCTGTTATTGATTAATAGCAGTCGATAAGCCATGTCAGAGGCCCTCGGGCGGCTTGACAAACTCCAACACCAGAGGCCAGCACTACCTCAAACGAAACGAAACGAACAAACAAAAAAGGTAAACAAACATAGGATGCGCCCTCAAATCCTGCGATGGATCTCTTTCTGAACAGACTTCCTAGTACCGAGTGGATCCGATTCAAATTTTTGCCTATGTTTTGGTCTGATTTTTGTACATTCTTAAGGTTGTGATGCTCACGCTTGTGACGCAAATTCAAAGTTTTTGGTCTTTTTTGCCCATTACAGCTCATCAACACTTCTTCAGATAGCAAAAGTTGATTTCGCGAGAACTAAGAGACCTAACACACATGTTTTAATTGATAGTATCTCATAAATATCATCAGTTTAGCTACGATACCCCTAAACAACAAAAAAAGACTGTAAAAATGTGTTTAAGGGGTATCGTAGCTAAACTGATGATATTTATGGGATACTGTCAATTAAAACATGTGTGTTAAGTCTCCTAATTCTCGCGAAATCAACTTTCGCTATCTGACGAAGTGTTGATGAGCTGTAATGGGCAAAAAAGACCAAAACATTTGAATATCGCGCCGCGAGAGTGAGCATCCACCTTAATAATAAATCGTCATGTTTTTGCAAAAGCATTAATGCACTTTGATAAGCTAAGCTATCATAATCGTAGGTTAATCTTATAACGAGGCACGAGGCATGGCCAGCTAGGCTCTTTAGCAATACACATTTATATTTACAACTTAATACTGATTGGTTATCTTTACTGTGATTACTTAGTACTTACCTATGTTAATAAACTTACCTACGATAATATAAAATGTGTAAACACAAGCGCATACCTTTCGAATGATGTCATAGTTCGTCTAAGTTTGATGCTCATTCACACATACGAAGACGAATAAACGGGTTAGGTTCGTAAGGACTAGATTGCATATCGACTATAAAAGCAAAACGACTTAGTTTCATAGTGCCTTAGTAAGCATAATGCCTTTTTTGCAGAATGCCCTAGTGAGTAAAATGTCTTAGTTGTACGATCGACAACTAAGGCATAACGCCGAAGTTGCAAAATGACTAATAGAGTTTACGACCAAATTATAGAAAGTCTTGGTTGTAAAATGACGCATAAGGCAAAGAGTCTGGATAGCATATGGTCTTGATAGAAAACATCATGTAAAAATCGAACGAACGAAACGACAAAACAACAGAATTTTTTCAATAAAATTATAATTATTTATTCATATCTCCTCAGTATCTATTCAGTGTATTCATGGTATTTTTGAAAAACCCAGCTCTCTTCAACAATTTGTTAACAAAAAGTTTTTTTTTTTTACTATATGCCTACCTTGTCGTTTTACTATCAGTACGTTCTGAATACGTTGCCGTTTTTCTACTTGGACATTTTGATATTTGGGCGTTATACAAACAAAAGGTTATAGAACTGAGTCCAATCTTAAACCCAGGCATTCTACTATTAAGACGTTTGCACAATTAGACATTTAGCTACCAAGATCTTATGAAACTAAGTCGTTTTGCTTTTATAGTCGTTATGCAATCTAGTCCTTACGAACCTAACCCGAATAAACATGGTAGTCGTTCAATTATTATTATTTTTCGAATGGATTTAAATGCAGTTGTCCTCCTGGGGTCATGACTGCGTTACCGGTGAGCGCAGATGGCGCTCAACCTGCAAAGTTAGGTTGGGGCAACGAGCACAAGGGCACCACTTAGGTACGGACCTCGGCTTGGGCTGTTGCCGGTTGGGGAGGAACGGGCAAAACGCCCCGGAACATTCTTGTACCGGTTTAGGCGTAAGGTACAGAAGGTACTTAGAAGGTTCGTCGACCTCGCCGGCGAGGTCGGTGCAAAGGTAGAGTGTTGTCTCTGTCTTGACTGGATAACGTCACTACCACATTAGCGGGTCATCGGGATCACCAAGAACATAGTCTTGTCATAGAGGTAGTCGTTTAAGAGGGGTGTTAGTACCGACACTAATGTATGGTAGCGAAAGTTGGTTATGGCAGAAGAAACATGAAAGTAGAATAAATGCAGTGGAGATGAGAGCTTTGAGAAGTATGTGTGGTGTGACTTTGAGAGATAGAATAAGGAATAGTGTGATAAGAGAGCGTTGTGAAATTAAAGAAGACGTAGTGACTAGGATTGAGAAAGGTATGCTCAGATGGTTTGGGCATTTAGAAAGTATGGACGATAGTAGATTGACGAAACGGGTACATAAGACGAGCGTGAATGGGACAGTGGGAAGGGAAAGACCTCGGCGAACGTATTCAGACCAGATCGGAGACGTTTTGGAAAAAGGCTAGGTCAAGAGTACCCTTAACCGACGAGCATGTATGAAGAATGTGATGAGAGTGAATGAAGCAAAAGAGGTGTGTCAGGATCGCAGCAAGTGGAAATCCGTGGTCTCTGCCTACCCCTCCGGCAAACAGGCGTGAGTTTATGTATGTATGTATTACAAGGGCTGCAAATGTAACAAGCACCAACACAGGCGTGTGGTGTACACTACGTATTGACGTATGGAAATTGAGGTTCTCAAGATGTCCGCTAGGGGCGCTTTTTGGTTTTTCTATACTAAAATGCATGCAGTGTACAGTGTACACACACCCGTGTAAATGCTAGCTATATTTGCTAACTCGCGGTTCAGTCCGAAAAGACGAATCGCATAATAAACGATCCTTCATTATAATAACCTTTCGCATGGCTACAAGTGCGCGCTCGATAACTCTCTGCGCGGCCGAAATTGGAACTAATCGTGAGCCGAAATCTTGTCGTTTATAAAAAAATCTATGTAATTGTGACTTATTTTTCACGGACTTTTTGTATGGGAACCCGTCCATACTTTATTTATTTTGGTCAAAGGGCAGGACGACCTTGTTATTTTATATCTTTTTAACCCCCGGCGGAAAAACGAAGGGGTGTTATAAGTTTGAAATGTCTGTTTGTGTGTGTGTGTGTGTGGGTCTGTCTGTCCCATCGTAGCACCCGAACGGATGAAACGATTTAGATTTTTTTGTTTTTGTTTGAAAGGTGAATTTGTCGGGAGTGTTCTTAGCTATAATTGATCAAAATCGGTTTAGCCGTTTCATTGCGTTGAGGGTTTTTTAATATTTTTACAAAATTAATTACTTGTTTGTTTTGTTTTTGGTGTCAAGAGAGAGTGTTGTGTTCCGTATTAACAGTGCCATCTTCGATGACAGACAGAGTGCCACCAACTTTGTTGCACAGAAGCCATTACCTAAGCTAAGAAGAACTTATCTGTTTAGGTGGGCAAAATAAGAACTAAAGCCGATTACAAATACACAAAAATTACACTATAAAAACTTATACTTTTTATACCTACTTTAACCTTTTCTATACTTCTACATGACTATCCTGTATTTGAACTCTAAGGGCCAATTTTTAAACTTCCAGATAGAATTACTATCAGATAAATGTCAGCGCTAGCTGTCTTTTTCCTTCATATGACTTAGAAAAAGATGGTGATATTTTTAACTGACGGATAATTTTATCTAGAGATTGAAAAATCGACCCTAGAACTGAAAAATATAAATAATTTATTTTTTAATTACTAGTATCTAGATCTTATAGTCGAGATATTATGGCGAGACAGCGCTATGCTTACCTCCACGCCTATTGACTTTCCGCACAGACTTACATTCACTGAGTTGCGTAGTTCGCTCATATTTTATTAAGCCTTTGGACCTGTTTGTCCATTACACTTTACACTTTGAATTTATGAAAACGTTTTCACTGAATTTTTAGCCGTCTTTGAACTCTGCGTAAATCTGGTCGCAGGTTTTTCCAATGAATGCAGTTCCGTTGGTGTAATGTTCCCACTTGCGGATGGCGTTGTACAAGTTGGAGCCAGGTGACGCGGACGACTTCTGGAGGTCTTTAGCGCCGACCACTTGGTAATCAGGGTGTAGGTAACCAGCCTGAACTCCGTACTCGAACAACATCATAGTTCTGTTTATTTGGAGCTCCGTGACACTTGCGTGACGTGGCATCTCGTCGCGGTAGTCTCCTGGAAGTAAAGGAATAATGGGGATTAGGGGTCGGCTGAGAATGAGTTTGCAGGACCTTCGACCAAAATAAAAAAGTAGTAGGTACAAGCCCCATTTGTAAAAAAGTCTTCACATAACGATTTCCGTGGGACTCAGCTCCGCCATACAGACTACTGGTATGTACTTGTTTGGTATGTTACCCAAATACAAAAAGTGCGGTAGTCACTTCCTAGGGGTGTGGGGAGGGGAGCTGTGACGTAACAAAGATGGCGGGCGGCCCATTCTATTAAGTGGTATTTCTAGATAACTACTTAACCGATTTACTTAAATAAGGTGTCGAATGAAAGACCATGTAATGCACATTATTATTATTTATTATTATGTTAATAGCTCGGTAACCGTTAGGATTGTGGAAATTAAGCTTTATCTATTAGGGACCGTACTATTAGGGAACGGTAGTCTTAAGAAGCTTATAAAGTGAGTGAGCTCACTCACTTCGCTTCAGTCGGTCTTTGTGACGGCAACGAGTGACGTAACACGAATGGTACGAAACCCCGTACCATTATCTATGAAAACGGCCATAAAATCACGTTTGTTGTAAGGGAGCCCCCTTAAATATTAATTTTATTCTGTTTTTTAGTATTAGTTGTTATAGCGGCAACAGAAATACGTATTATGTGAAAATTTCAACTGTCTAAACAACACGGTTCGTGAGATACAGCCTGGTGACAGACGGATAGCGGAGTCTTAGTAATAGGGTCCCGTTTTGCCCTTTAAGTAGGGAACCCTAAAAAGGGCTAATCAATTTAATGGTACTAAAATGTATAAAACCCAACAACGTCAATCATCAGATCGTCATTAATGGGTGAAATTAGTAGGACTCATTGAAACTCCCATAATCCTCCTTTCTACTGCATTTCAGACCCACGGTACCCCTGGCCATACCCCTGGTGGTACCGTAGGTCTTTTAAAGTTAAACGGTACCACCGAGTAAGTGACCCTAGTGATGTGTTGACCTAGCTATCTCTCGTATGATAAATGGGTAATTAGATAGATAGATAGATAGATTAACACTTTATTGCACACCAAATATAAAAAATAAAAAGATAAAATAACAAAAACAATAACAGTAATGTACAATGGGCGGTCTTATCGCTAAAAGTGATCTCTTCCAGACAACCTGTGCCTTTTAATAATCAAAAGCTGCATACGCTCTGGCATTGGGCACGTTATTATGGTACATAATTCATCAATGCATGCCTCGCGTGATATTGAACAACTCAGACCAACTAAGATGAACATCAGTCGGACGATTCCATGCTACCTACAAAATGGGGCAAAATAGGAAGACGGGCCCTCGCTTAGTTGCAGGGAAACTGACTAAGCAGCCATCCTTCTTACGCCAAAATCGTCTTCCTATTTCATGCCTCACTTGTTTAGCGCGGAATGCTCAGATTTGTTGGTCCGAGATGAACAAGATAAAAATGTATATGCTTGTTATGTTTTTATCTAAGTACCTAACTATATAATTAGACTGAATTCGCAGAAATAATGTCGATAGCCTAATTTGCGAACAAAATGACTGATAAGGCTCTGATTAGTACATACATAAGTACCTATTTGCCCCCCCTCCGATATTTTATTACATATTCTGCTATGCGGAGCGGAGAAGAATCCACCAAAAAAGAGATAACTAACACCGGTCCAGCCGATCTTGAGTTATAAGTGGTGTAACTAACACGACTTTGTTTTATATATATAGATTTCAGATATGCTTCATACAAAGGACCTATATCTACCTCAATGGGCCTCTTTTCACCGTGGTTGCACCATCGTGGGAATATAGACGTGACAAGGTGTGAGCTCATCGCCGCCATTGCTTCCCACGACTGACTCGGCTAACGCTTTCCTTCAGTTATAACATACTCCTTAATAATCTAGCACCCGGGACAAACCCTATACCAACGAATCTTACTATCAAGTCCGTTGGTTGTAAGCTCCGAGAAATAGCCCATCAAGTCAAGTCAAGTCAAAAAGTATTTTATTCATTGAAATCGCAAGGATAATTTTGAATCGTCTTAATAAATAAATTAACATTTACTCCTGTTCCAACGCAACCAGACCTAGAAGAATCAGGCAACAAACACGGTCTGTTTTTTTTTTTGATGATCGTTCTTACTACTAGGTGCGCAGCGCCTGTGTGGTGCCTCGAGAACAGGTGGAAGCTGATTCAAAGAAAAAAGGAAAACCAACTTAAAAACCTCAGGTACCTAGGCAGTCAAAAGTAAGATGCTAGAGAGAATCAGCAAAAGTTCACAATGCAGCACACTCTACGCTTGATATACACATAAATAACACATAAATAATAAATTATATGTAGGTACAGACATTGCAAATTGACAAATTAGGTGTCGAGGGCAGAGCGACATCAGGTCACGCGGCTTTATCATTACATAGTCATGTAGAGTGTAATACGCTTTCTTAATTAGATTAGTCTTTTTGTAGGATTTAAATCTTCGAATCGAAAGTTTAGAAGCACTTTCTGGAAGTTTATTGTAGAACCGAACAGAATTCCCCATAAAAGACCCACTTACTTATTTACCATGGTACCTACTCATTCCACCTAATACTACCCTACTACCGATGTAGGTACCTACAAGACTGAAAATAGTGGTAGAAGCGAAAACAGGTGTAGGTCACAAACAAGTTATCTTTTTTATTTATTTCTTCCTACTACCTATATACCTTAGTCCGCCTCCAGTCACTGTCTTACCATAACTATTACAAGAGTCCATTGGGTATGGAGGACCTACCACGGCATGTTCTGGTTCTGCATGGCTGTTGCTTGCTTACCTATGAATCCGAGGCCGAGTGCACAGCGGTTGTAAGGCCTCGTGTGCGCGCCGTCTTTTCCCCAGCCGCGACCCTCGTACACACGACCGTCGTTGCCAATTAAGAAGTTGTACCTGTTATATCATATCGTTTAAAGGTACGCGTCCACAGGCCCGCATCGCACGTATCGGACGCATCGCACGTAACGGATTTTAGTTTGCCTTGTATAAAAACTCATACAACAGCGTCCACTGATCCGCACCGTACGGACCGCTCATCGGTAATGCCTACATGCGATGCGTACCGACGACGTCATACGGAATGCCGATCAGTGGACGCGCCCCGCGCGTTCGCTCCGCATCGTCGGCCATTTGCATTCTCACAAACACTTTCCGCACGTACGATCACTACAAAAATCTGAATGAAGGTGGCATCGGCAATCCGATTGCTGATACTCGCGTCGGCAATCCGATCGCTGCCGATACAGTGGACGCAGTCTAATTAATCCGTTTAAATGCGATGCGTCCGATACGTGCGATGCGGGCCTGTGGACGCTTACCATAAAAAAGCGCGAGGAATGAGCACTTGATGACCTCTGTGGCGCGGCGGGCGAAGGTTGGCCTGCGACGCAGGAGGTTGCGGGTTCGAATCCCGCCTCGGAACACATATTTGTGCGATCGCAGTTATTTGTTCAAGGTGTTCTTGGTATTTTCTATGTATAATAAAAAATATCTATCTATGTAATACTAGCGACTTGTCCCGGCTTCGCACGGGTAGCCCCCGGTGAAAAATAGCCCCCTCCTGCTCCCCAACTATGTGCCTCTCCTGTTTCTAACCTCCCCACTAATTTTCAGCCATATCGGTTCAGCCATTCTTGAGTTATTAGTGGTGTAACTAACACGACTTTGTTTTATAAATAGAGATATTGTATTAGGTATATCAGTTATTTAGTACCCATAACACAAGCTCTGCTTGGCTTGGGGCTAGATAATGTTGTGTGAACTGTCCAGCATTATTTATTTATTTCCTAAGCGAGACGCTCAAAATCAGACTCGCCTACGGGAATGCCTGAAAACCTTACCTATTGCTGACCACGATGTCGATTCAACACACGCAAAATATCTATGAAATTTTCTAGAGAACCCAGTAATATCACAAATGCAAAAGTAGGATGTTTGGATATTTGTAACTCAATTACGCCGAAACAGCTACAATTTGGTACACATCAGATGGATTAATGACCTGGATGGAGCTAAAGGCTTATTTTTCTCCTGCTAAAAGGCGAGCGAAGCCACGGATGGATACTAGTAATTTATATAACAAAGGTTTTCATGGAAATGTTCACTTTCGGACCATCTGACCACCAAATCTCACCATGAGATTGGAATTAAAAAAAATGCTGGACATTCCACATAAGTACATAACATTATCTAGCCCAACCCCAAGCTAAGTAGAGCTTGTGTTATGGGTACTAAATAACTGATATACTTAGATATTTTTAGTATACATAGAAAATACCCAGAACACCCTGAACAAATATCTGCAGATCGCACAAATATTTGTTCCGAGGCGGGAATCGAACCCGCAACCTCCTGCGTCGCAGGCGAACCTTCGCCCGCCGTATCAATTCAATTCAATTCAATTTATTTATTTCAGACATTGTCCATATTTTGTTAGTCGCGCTTATGATAATGTTAGTAGAGAGATACATTTACAATTAAAAAAAAAAAAAAAAACATTTTTCGCAAACCCAACATGCAGGCGCACCCAGCGGTTTGCTATAGGACAGTCCCACCTGCCCGACAACGCGTTCACGATGCTGTTCGGGCTTCCACGGACCCTTCCCCTCATTGACGCACACCTCTTGCGCATGATGCTATGGAAGCCATCAACTCTGCTTTCCGCAAACATGCCAGAGGCGCTGCAGAAACGAGGCCACCCCACCAGCACCCTGAACGCGTTGTTGTACTGAACGCGTAAGGCATTGTATGCTGTCTGCGTATAATTGGTCCAGAGGCTGCAAGTGTAAAAGGACTGGCAATACGCTCTAAAGAGCGTTACTTTAACCTGTTCAGTACACATTGCAAACCTCCGGGCCAGCATATTAACGCGAACACACAATGCCCTACGCTCTCTTTCCAGGTCGAGATCATCCCTCAGGTTATCAGTGAGCCAATGACCCAGGTACTTAAAACGCGTGGTGATGTTTAGAGTCTTGCCGTTAATGGTCACAGGTGGTATGTGAGAATATGTTTTACTTCCCGACTTGAACATCATCAACTCACACTTTTTATCATTGTATCGGAGTCCATGGGTCACCGCATAAGATTCACAAATACCAATCAATCTCCTAAGAGCGCTAATCGAAGGACTCAACAACACCATATCGTCAGCGTAACTGAAGTTATTTACACTAAGCCCATCTATACGGCATCCGACATTAGTGTTGTCAAGTTCCACGATCAGCTGATTCATATACAAATTAAAAAGTCCAGGTGAGGATATTCCACCCTGTCTTACGCCACATTCAGATCTGTAAGCCTCCGACATCTCACCAGCCCAACGAACATGGTTGACCTGATTACTGTACCAGTATTTGAATAAGCTCGTCAATTCTGGTGGAAAATCAGAACCACTTTGGAGTTTCCGCCATAAGACATCATAGGCCACGAGATCAAAAGCTTTGGATAAATCTAGAAAACACGCATAGATAGGCGTGTTTCTACTAGTATAATACTGGACAGTCTGCTTAAGACATAGAATAGCATTTTCAGTAGACAGTCCGGGTCTAAATCCGAACTGTGCATCATGCAGGTGTAAATGTTTCTTTAAGTGTTGATCAAGCAGACTATCCAGCACCTTGGCTACAATAGTGGCAAGTGAAATAGGCCTATAGTTGCCTGGGTCAGAAACATCACCATTTTTACTCTTTACAATCGGTACTACTATTGTTTTCATCAACTTGTCAGGGAGGTATGAATGAGAAATACAGCAGCTGAAAAACATTGCTAATACCCTAGGCAAATGTGTACCTGCATAACGAAGATGCTCAATGCTAAGGCTATCGTGACCCGGAGACTTCCCCTTTTTAATTTTTTTGATTATACGAGCCACATCTTTGGCTGAAATACGAATGGACTCCACTGACCCACGCTCCTCTACACCGAGCACCCCCGCTGATGAGGTACTTAAGGGTGACTCCACCTTAAAATGTTTTTTAAATAGGTTAGCTATTTCAGTAGGATCGCTTAAACCATCCACACTCACAGGTTGACTAGATTTAGGATTTAATTTATTTGTATTTTTCCAAAATTGGCTGAAATTGTTATCAGAAATGTTTGATGCTAACATGTCCATTTTAATTTTTTGCTCATTGGATTGACACCATTTTAAGTTAGATTTAAAAGTTTTTCTCATTTCATACATATCCTGATAAACAAACCCATTACATGGCTTGCCATATAAGACCCACATCTGAAATGCCAGCCGCGCATCATTATGAGAACCTGACACATATTTGTTCCACCCAGTCACTTTTTTACGTTTGCTAATAATGTTCCTACTATTGCAACTAAATTCAGCAGATCTAGATAAAATACTAACAATGTCATCGTACATACTTTGCAAAATTAATTTATGATTTTTATCACACCACATTTTATCACCACAATGCAAAAATTGAGGAGGAAAGTCGATATTTCTCAATCCAGCATGGCATTCCTTATGATACTTTTCTACTTGAGAAATATCTCTTTCCCCCCAGGTCACCTTATTCTTAACAACAATACAATTCACAATTTTAGATCTCATTAAATTAAAATTACATTCTATTTGTAAAGGAAAATGATCGGACCAATATGTACCATATAGCACACTGGTTCGGACAACTGTACTTAAAGCGGCATCTGTGACTACACAATGGTCCAACCCTCGCCTGCATTTATGAACCTCACTTATAAAAGTATAGGTACTCATCGGCAAATTCTTCATGTCCACTGAGGTCCATGATTGGTCAGCGCAGAACGCTAGCAATTCTTTACTAAATAGTTCCCCTGGATGAGCATTGAAATCTCCTAAAATGAAAACAGACTCCACATCATGGCTCTCTATAATAGCGTTAATTTCACTCAATAAATCCGTAAACTCAACTAAATTGACTGCCGAGTCGGTTGGCATGTACACTGATAATAATAGCAACGAACGCTCAGGGAAACTAGCCTTAATCGCTACCAATCGCACACTAGAACACGACACTATAGACACTTTTGGGAACAGGTTCTTTCTCCACAGTATGGCTACGCCGCCGTACGGCCGGCCCCGTAGTATTCCAGCAGAAGTATCAACCGCCGATTTACTGGTAGACGTAAAATTTACATCTATAATCAGGTATCACAGAGGTCGTCTAAATTGATTCCTGACTTACGCAATGTCGCAGGGGCAGTCCCGCAGGTTCCAGGCCTGCAGGTTGCGTACCTCGGCCGCGCACAGTTTGAACACGTGGCACTCATTGCTCACAGTGTGCTGGATCACCACGAGGCGCAGCGGCTCGAAGGCGGTCGTGGTCTCCGTTGTCTCGTTCTTCGCGGCCAGCCACATTTCGCGGGTTATGTACCACTCGTGGGGTGCTGTGGACAATCGACAGGTTTCTGCTTGATTATCATATTGCTTACCTCCAGACTGCAGGGCGCTTAGTACCTACCTACGAGCTTTGATAGTTTTCGAAACTATGTTTAAGAAGTTTCGTTTCCTTCCATAAATTTAGTTGCAGCGCCCCTAGCGGAAGCGAGGAGAACACTAAAGGTAAGCGTCCACAGGCCCGCATCGCACGTATCGGACGCATAGCATCAAACGGATTAATTAGTCTGCGTCCACTGTATCAGCAGCGATCGGATTGCCGACGCAAGTATCAGCAATCAATCGGATTGCCGATGCCACCTTCATTCGGATGTTTGTAGTGATCGTACGTGCGGAAAGTTTTTGTGAGAATGGAGAAAAGCGATGAAGAAGTGATGATGCGGAGCGAGCGCGCGGGGCGCGTCCACTGATCGGCATTCCGTATGACGTCATCGGTACGCATCGCATGTAGGCATTGCCGATGAGCGGTCCGTACGGTGCGGATCAGTGGACGCTGTTGTATGAGTTTTTATACAAGGCAAGCTAAAATCCGTTACGTGCGATGCGTCCGATACGTGCGATGCGGGCCTGTGGACGCTTACCTTAAAGACGCTGTCAGTAAATGTATTGAAGGAAACAAAACTTCATATAGTTTCGAATACCGTTAAATTCTCAAACCAAGCCCCGAGATACCGGATAAAACGCAGACATTCGTTAATTCAGCAATCAAAGCAGTCTTTTCTTACAATATTTACAGCAACGCGTGTTATACAGGGTGTCCCACGGATATGCCACATGGAGGGAAAGTACCTTGAATATTATAGATGGAACATTTTACTGAAAGAAGACATTATTTGAATTTAAAAAACAATTTAAACTGCATTCATAGATATTTAAATAATTACATGGTTGAACCGGGAATCGAACCCGTTACACGAGAAAAATAATCACTCTGTAGTTTTATCATACCGATCGAAAGGCTTCATCATAAGGATTATTTTTTGCTAAATAACATAGTGTCAGAAATAAAAGAAAGACCAAGTATTTTATCATTTGCTGTGAAATTTTGATCAGAAAAATGAAAAGCAGACGTTGCCGTAAGGACATACAACTGACATTGTCATAAGTACCTATTACTAGGTAATAAATGTACCCTCTTGAGAAGTACGCATCATTTCCCTATAATTTAAGTTCATGATAAAATGATAAAGATATACGTAATTAGTAGGTACCTGGTTGTATGCAACAAATAGAGTCGTATCCTGAGCCGAAAGACGCGTAAATTATTTTGTCCATCGCAATGCGGCTGGCTGATTATAAAGAAATAATTAAAAATGTGTTCCATTTTCAAACTTTTTTCTTTTGTATCTGTGATTTTTATTGTAGGATTTTTGCATTATATTGTGAATTGAATTTTTTACATAACCATGGCGTATCAAAATAATTTTGATTTAATGGAAGCATACTTTTTGAACCACAAAAACATAACGTTAGCCTTACAATGGCACCGCGAAAGATATCCTTATTGAAATACACCATATCGATTTATTATAAAACGGTTGGTGGATAATCTGCAAAATTTTGGACATTTCGATCATCGCTTACCACAACCGCGGCACCAAAATATAAATACTGACGATGAACTCGACATTTTGATATACTTTGAGGCAAATCCTAAAAGTTCAGTGAAGGAAAGTGAAGAAGTAATCGGAATTTCGAAAAGCAAAATATACCGTGTACTAAAAAAATACAAATTCAAAAGTTACATTGAATTACAAATTATTAGTACAAAAATTACTGCCTGGTGATGCTGAAAGACGACTTATTTTCTGCCATGAAATCAAGAGGCTCATCCTAGAGGATCAGTATTTAAATAATCAAAAGAGTGCGACTTTGTATTCAACAGGAAGGGACTCATTTTGAGCATTTGATAAAATGATTAATTTTGTATTCAAAATGTTAAATTTCATGTTCTTCCTTTTATTTCTGACACTATGTTATTTAGCAAAAAATAATCCTTATAATGAAGCCTTTCGATCGGTATGATAAAGCTACACGGTGATTATTTTTCTCGTGTACCGGGTTCGATTCCTGGTTCAACCATGTAAATTATTTAAATATCTATGAATGCAGTTTAAATTGTTTTTTAAATTAAAATAATGTCTTCTTTCAGTAAAATGTTCCATCTACAATATTCAAGGTACTTTTCCTCCATGTGGCATATCCGTGGGACGCCCTGTATAGTAGGACTGCCCAACAGTGACACAAGACAATAATAGGTAGGTACGTACTTAAGCTCTTGAGTTGACCAATTCAAACTGATAGGTCTGTACATAGGTACTAAAGCAAAAACAGCTGCCATTAAGCTAGGCATCCTGAATAAGGTAAAGCGTTACTTCACACCAGGACAGCTTCTCAGTTTATATAAAGCACAAGTCCGGGCTGGTATGGAGTACTGCTGCCATCTTTGGGATGGCTCGGCCAAATACCAGCTTGCTGACTTGGACTCGATCGAACATAGAGCTTTCAGGCTTATAGGTGAGCAACATATGGCGGAGACTAAGATCCAGAGTCTCGATCACCGTGGTAAGGTTGCATGCCTTTCGATCTTCTATAGGTTACATTTCGGGGAATGCTCCCAGGAACTGCACGATCTGATCCCACCATCTCCTTTTCATCATAGGACGAGCAGGCGTACGGCTCAGTACCATCCTTACCTCATTAGTATACCTTCTATTCGCACAAAACGTTTCAGTTCTACCTTTATAATGCGAACTGCTAAGAATTGGAATACACTACTGTTGTCTGTCTTTCCTGAAAACTATAATCTGGGACCTGCGTCTCTCCAAGGCTAAAGTGAATAGGTGCCTTCTAGACCTCTGTGCTCCATCTTTGGCCACATCGTCACTTACCAACAGGTGAGATCGAGGTCAAACAAAGGTATATCAATGTTAAAAAAAAAAACTATTCCGTAGTTGGTCAATGCAGGGAGGGATTAAGCACTTACCGATATCCTCATCGACCACAGTGCCGCGGGTGAAGATTATGATCAGCGTGAGACACAGCACGACCACGGAGAACCCTGCTACGCACCACAGCCGCTCCACCCGGGACGTGCTCTTGATGATTGTCCATAGATAACAGGGCAGGGATAGGTCTGTAATGGAAAGCAAGCATAATTAAGCTACTCCTGAAAACATAGTAGTTATCAGACAGTTAGTAGCCATGTCTATTGTCTGTGTTAATACACAATACTATTGTGGGTTAACAATTAAACAATTAACCCGGAATTAATTAATTAGTTTAATAGATTAGTTACATGTCTTACTGCCGCTCGAAAAAGCAGTTTTTATTGCATATCTCGTGAAATATAGATAATTTTAAAAAACCCCGTGGATGAATTCCATAGTCCATTATGTATTGATTTTATTTATCCAATTTTTGATGACTCAATAATCTGTACCATATTGACAAACAATCACGGACTTATATAATAATAATAATAATAAAAAAAAAAACTGACACCGCTCATGTCACACGGATTTTATCCGAGATTTTCTAAAATTATTTATTTTATTCAATTTATCCCAGTGCAATATAAGAAAATTAACAACAGATTCATTTACCTGCATCTACTTTTCGAAAATCGCCTATTTTTACCTTTTCTCCGGCATATATTTACATACTAAAAGTGCTCTGTGAATTTCACGATGAAATCAATGACATATACTTTCTGTCAATCATGGACCATAAAGGAAAATTTTCACCAATTGAAAAACAGGAATAATTAAATGCAAACGAGATCTAAAAGAGCGGAAACAACTAGCGCACGCCCACCACCACCGCCGCTCGCCTCGTCGAGCTCCGCGTCGTCGTCCGGGGATGAGGAGTACGGCACCCCCCCGGATACCAGCGCGTCGAGCGACGAGGGCGAGCCGCAGCCGCCTCCGCCGCCGCGACCACCTGCGCGACGAGGGCGGCCACCGCTGTCGGCTCGCTTGGGGCCTGCGGGGCAGCCTGCCCCGCGCCCGGCCTCCGCAGTCGACGGCATAGTGCGTCGCATGAGATGGACAACACAACACAATGAAAACGTCATGCGCGCATTTTATAGGGCTACACAGGCAGGAACCTACCTGACCGCGTATCGAGTCCGGATGCTTCCTTTGTTTCAGGACCTTGAACCAACTGTGTCCGTCACTGCACAGCGACTGTCGGATCAGGTACGTGCCATCCAACGGTTGAAACTGGTGGATGACACTGTGCTTGATCGGTTACGCTCCGAAACGCTGAGTGCTCTTGTGGTTGACCACTCGCAACGAGGCCCGACTGTCTCGCCGTCGGTTGCAACACCGTCAGCATCGGCGATTACACAGGCGGACCCCGTAGCTGATGACGTCGATTGTGAGATTACCAGTGTGAGTACCCAGGAGAATGAGCAACTGAGGAGGGCTCTGGGGGATGCGATTTTGTCGTATCGGTCCGCACCTCTCGAGGAGAAGCCGCGTCTACCTCGCTTGCCCACGTATAGACGGAATTTGGTGTTAATTGGGGCCCTGAACCCTTTGCTAGTCCCATATTTATTGACTAGCAAAGACCTAGCTGATACCCATTCGATCCTGTACTGTGGGGCCATTGCGGCGTGCCGCGTTGCTCGCGTCAAGTTCCCGGACACTGACCGAGTGCCGCGACCTGCCGCTAGCACACCCCCCTGGCAATTACGGATCGAGAGACGTATCAGTACGTTCAGGACCCTCATTGCAAAACTAATTTGCTTCAAAGGGGGTAACCATCGCCCCCGAGTGATGCGCTTCGTGACTCAGGCTTATGCAGGGACTGAAACACGGCCCCAGGACTACATGGCCTGTGTCACTGAGCGCATCGACTTTCTGAAGCAGAAAGTCTCTGCGTGGGCAAGCCGTATCCGCCGCTATAGAGAGCGTGTGGATAGATACTGGCAGAATCGCAACTTCCAAAGTGACCAAAGGAAGGTGTACCGAAGTTGGGAGAAACCGGACCAAAGTGTGCACGACGGGGGTATGCCGGACGCTGAAGTCGCGAATAACGTCTGGCGAGGCATCTGGTCTGCGCCCGTCGAACACACGGAGGGTGACTGGATGAGTGTGGTGAGGGCCGAGTGTGAACCGATTGAAACCATGGAGGCTGTTACCATCTGCCCCTTGGACGTAAGTGGTGCGATCCGTTCAGCTCAGAACTGGAAAAGTCCTGGGCCGGATGGATTACACAACTTTTGGCTAAAGTGGTTTCGGTGTTCACACTCGGTGCTCGCCAAGCAATTCCAGGAAGCCCTCGAACTGGGATCTCTTCCAAGTTTCCTAACTACAGGTGTCACCTTCCTGCTCCATAAGTCCGGTAGTACCGCGGAAGCTAAGAACTATAGACCCATCACATGCTTGCCTACCATCTACAAGCTCCTTACATCAATTCTGACCGTAAAAATTAACTCGCATATTGTTGCGAATAATATTTTGGCTCCTGCTCAGAATGGATGTAGGGTTGGGTCCCGCGGTACTAAGGAGCTCCTCCTCATTGACATGGCCATTAGCCAGCAGGTCAGGAGGAGCAAGGGGAATCTCTCGGCTGCCTGGATTGACTATAAGAAGGCCTACGATTCGGTGCCTCATACATGGCTGGAGAGGGTCTTGGAATTGTATAAAGTGGATGCAACTCTAAGATTCTTCCTAGGATCATGTATGAGGCAGTGGAAAACAGTCCTTCAACATCCAGGTAGCCGATTGGATCCCTCTGCTCCGCAAGACCTAATAAGGATTGAGCGGGGTATATTTCAGGGCGATAGTCTGAGTCCTTTGTGGTTTTGCCTAGCACTGAATCCTCTCAGCACTCTACTGAAGGATTCAGGTCTAGGCTATCGACTTCGAAGAGAGGGTGAGATCATTTCTCACCTTCTGTACATGGATGACCTCAAGCTTTTTGCACCAAAAAAACCGGAGCTGGTAGCGTTGTTGAATATCACACAGGTATTCAGCAACGCTATCAGTATGGAGTTTGGTGTAGATAAGTGTGCGGTCATGCAAGTACAGCGGGGGAAAGTTGTAAATTCCACGAACTTGCAGCTTTCTGAGACAATGTCACTCAGATCTCTCTCCGAAGTCGAAACCTACAAATACCTTGGTATGTCGGAGTCGTTAGGCATGGTAGATGGGGACATAAAGCAGTCGGTGAAGGAGCGTTTCTTTTGCCGCTTGACAAAAGTACTTAACAGTCTTTTGTCGGGAGGCAACAAGGTTCGCGCGTTTAACGGCTGGGTTGTGCCTCTGCTCATATACACCTTCGGCATATTAAGGTGGACACAGACAGAGTTAGATGCCCTGGATTGTAGAGTTCGTCAACTATTAACGACCCATCGCATGCGACACCCTCGTTCGTCGGTTATGAGAATGTACATCCCGCGGAAGGATGGAGGTCGAGGCTTTTTAAATGCCAAGACTCTCCACAACCGCGAGGTGTGCAATCTCAGGGAGTACTTCCTCCATGCCGAGTACGGGATGCATCACGATGTCGTTGCAGTTGATAAGAACTTTACCCCGCTCTCCTTAGCAAAAGAGAACTGGCGTAAACCATCAGCCCTGAGCACTCAGGAACGCAAGACCGTATGGGAGAGCAAGGAACTGCACGGGCGGTTTTACAAGGCCCTCACAGGGCCCGATGTAGATCTGCTCGCTTCAGTAAACTGGTTACGTTTCGGTGACCTCTTTGGGGAAACCGAGGGTTTTGTCTGTGCGATTATGGATGAGGTCATCAAGACGAACAACTATCGAAAGTACATCATGAAGGATGGGACGGTTGATATCTGTAGAGCATGTCACCGTCCCGGAGAATCCCTCAGGCATGTGCTTTCGGGTTGTTCGCATCTTGCTAACTCAGAGTATCTGCACAGACACAACCAAGTAGCCAGGATCATTCACCAGCAACTTGCCCTCCGATACGACCTTGTGGGACCTGAGGTGCCGTACTATAAGTACGTGCCTCAGCCGGTTCTTGAAAATGGCCGTGCCACGCTCTACTGGGACCGGTCTATCATCACGGATAGGACTATTGTTGCCAATAAGCCTGATATCGTGCTGGTAGACCGGTCGGAACGCCGGGCGATACTTGTTGATGTCACTATCCCGCATGATGCTAATCTCGTGAAGGCCGAGAAAGACAAGTTAAGCAAGTACCTTGACTTGGCTCACGAGATTACCGCCATGTGGGATGTGGATTCAACGATTATCGTCCCGATAGTCGTTTCAGTGAATGGACTGATTGCGAAGAGCTTCGACCAGTACCTTAAGAAGCTCTCGCTAAATAGTTGGATCAAAGGTCAGATTCAGAAGGCGGTACTCCTGGACTCGGCACGTATAGTCAGGAGGTTCCTCTCTCTGCAGTCCTAGCCCCCGACCGTTTGGGCCTCGCTCCGCGGTCGGTGGTTCCCCGTTTTGATTTATATTTTTCACTATAATGTTTTTTACAATTTTTTTTTTTTATAGATAGTATTGCTTTATAGTGAAGAATATATTTTTTTACGAGATTTTTAATAAATGAGTGGTATAATAATAATAATAAGCCATTCATTCCCAAATAAATAATTAAATTACATTTTCAAACATACTTTCATTATACATTAGAATTATACATTTTAATTAGGTACATTATTATTTATATTACAAATTCAATAATTCCTACATTAATATTAAAGAATAACATTTAAAAAAATTAGAATTACACAGTTTTGTTTATTTGGGCACCCATCTTTGGGTGAAGGCCTCCTCCATCCATCGCCATAGAGTTCTGTCTCTAGCGTGCCTCGTCCACGTGACGCCAGCGACGTCCTCGATGTCGTCACGCCAGCGGCGTCGCGGGCGCCCGCGCGCTCGCTTGGCATCGCCGTCGCGAGGGTACCAGTGTAGTACGCGCTCTGTCCATCTTCCGTCCGATGTTCGTGCCACATGCCCCGCCCATCTCCACTTCAGTTGGCAAGCTAGTATAGCCGCATCTATCATTTTGGTTCTCTCCCTTAGGTCTGTGTTTTTGATGCAGTCTTTTAACCTGACATTAAGCATGCTTCTTTCTGTTGCTCGTTGGAAGACTTGTATTCTAGTTATTATATTTTTTGAGAGAGCCCAATTCTGACACCCATAAAGTAGAGTGGGCAAGACTGACGTTTCTATAGCTTTCTTTTTAACAGTCATTGGAATTTTGGATTTAAATATATGCTTAAGGGACCAATATTTGTTCCAAGCTAATTTGATTCTCCTTTCTACTTCCTCAAGCGTTTGGTTATTGAATGATATGCTTTGACCGAGGTACACATACTCATCTACGTATTTTACAATCTGCCCCTGTACACATAAGGTTATTCTAGTACTGTTCGTTAGAAGACAAGTTTTGTCTGCATTCATTAGTAGACCACAGTTTCGACTTACGGTGTCCAGTGTCTGCATCATATATGTTAGCTCGTCGTGACTTTCACTAACAACACATATATCATCAGCAAAGCGAAGGTGGGTTAGGAACTCTCCGTTGACATTTACTCCCATTCCTTCCCAATTGAGTTTGTTGAAAATATACTCTAAGAGCGCTGTGAAAAGGTTGGGAGAAATTGGATCGCCTTGTTTCACGCCTCTCAATATGTGAAATGGTTTTCCTACTTTTTCCATCCTTACTGCAGCTGTACTACGGCTGTATATTTCCTTTAGGATATGGATATATTTAATGTCAACACCCTGGGACTCTAGCGCTCTCCATAGTGCTTGGTGTGAGATGGTATCAAAAGCTTTAGAATAATCTATGAAGGCAATGTAGAGTTGTTTATTATATTCATTGTAGCGTTCTATTACCTGGGTTAAAGTGAAGATGTGATCCGTAGTCGAGTATTTTGGTCTAAAGCCTGCTTGTTCTCTAGGTTGGCTTTGTTCTAATGTGTTTCTTACTCTCCTTAATAATACGCTTGTGAATACTTTATAAGTTATTTGTAGCAAACTTATTGGCCTATAGTTTCCGATATCCAGGTGACTGCCTTTCTTGTACAGTAGAGTAATTATTGAGTTTTCCCACTCTCTAGGTATAGAGCATAGGTCTAGAATGGTATTGAATAGGTCAGTCAAAATGGGTGTTATTGGATCTATTATTGCTTTAATAACGTCACTTGGGATGCCGTCATCACCTGGGCTTTTTGCTGGTTTAAGATTTTTGATTGCTTGGTATATCTCTGAACTCAAAAACGGCATTACTTGCGATCCCTGCGGATAACATTGTGTTTCAGCATTTTCGTCTACAGGGTTGGTGTAGAGATTTTTATAATATTCTGTTGCTATAGAGATTATTTCATCTCTGTTTGTAGTGATTTTATTGTCTATCTTTTTGACCCGCGACCCGTGCACCCACTGGCTTCACCCACCGGTGGGTGTAGGGGTAATTCCTGTTTACCCGTGTACCCACTGCGATATGGTTGGAATTAATTATCGATGAAAAAAATAAAATTAATAATACGATAAGTTCGATGTTAAAGAGAAAAATAATACAAAAAGTTTTAAACCTCGTTATATTATTAGACCTATTTATCCAATGTACCAGGCTAGCAGAAAAATGCAGGAGTAATCGAGACTTATGTGGATAACACCGCAAGGCGCAGCAGCAATGCGAAGACTTTTCATCAAATGTACCAGGCGAGCAGCAGAATGCAGGAGTAATTAGGTAACCGAATATCTAGAATACCGGTGAAATGGGGGCGAAAGTTTATCCAATGTACCAGGCTAGCAGAAAAATGCAGGATGAATCGAGACTTATGTGGATAAAACCGCGAGGCGCAGCAGCAATGCAAAGATTTTTTATCGAATGTACCAGGGGAGCAGCAGAATGCAGGAGTAATTTGATAAACGATTATATTCCCACGGGATTTAGACCTATGCGGGAAACAACGCGGGCGCAGCAGTTAATGCGAAGATGTCATGCTCTGTCATTATCTGTCATTCTCTGTCATGCTCTGTCATTCGCTGTCATGCTCTGTCATGCTCTGTCATTATCCGTCATTCTCTGTCATATTCTGTCATTTTCATTCATTTCTCTTCATTTATTTTTTTATTTTTTTCATCGATAATTAATTCCTACCATATCGCAGTGGGTACACGGGTAAACAGGAATTACCCCTACACCCACCGGTGGGTGAAGCCAGTGGGTGCACGGGTCGCGGGTCATCTTTTTAAGTGACGGTATCCATTCTTTGGTTGTTTTTATTCTTTTTTGGGCTTTTTTTATAGATCCTCTTGTTTTGATTTCTTTTTCAATTATTTCCAGCTGGTGCTTTAGTTTATTTTTGTGAATTTTTTTCTTAATTTTGCGATACAGTTTAGTCAACTGTTTTTTTCTTCTTTTGTTTTATTTTCTTTGTATTTTAATTGTATTTTGTATTTAATTCACGGACTTATACTAAGTCTATTCGTTTCGTTTCGTATGAGGTAGTGCTGGCCTCTGGTGTCGGAGTTTGTCAAGCCGCCCGAGGGCCTCTGACATGGCTTATCGACTGCTATTAATCAATAACAGCCGGGACCGACAGTCACGTCCACCTAGGACGCGCCCTATGTGGCATTGCACTGCGCCCGCCACCCTGAGACATAAAGATGAAAAGTCTCATGTGCCTGTAATTTCACCGGCACCCTTACCCTTCAAACCGGAACACAGCAATGCGAGCAATACTGCTTTGCGGCAGAAATAGGTCTGGTGGTAGTACTTCCCCGGACGAACTCTTTCACAAAAAAGCTCTACTACTACTTCTTCTCAAGGATCCAAGTCCCGGTGACACAAAGACTTTATAATAACTCTACGTGGGACTCCGCAGAACAGAATAGTTACAGAGCTTCCCCTCGCTCCACTAAAATCCATTGTAAAGATCCATTAAATTATTTAGATTCCATTATTTTTTATAATTAACTAGTGGTGTCGATTCTGTGCAGCATTCTCTAATTTTAAACCGCGTTAAAGTTGTCGCGCGCCCTTTCTAATAGACTGAAATAAAAGAGACCGCGATAATTTTAATGCTGTTTAAAATTAGACAATGCTGCGCAGAATCGACACCAGTGTCTCAAAATCTGAGGAAGTTCTTACGAAAACATAAAATTTCTTCGTCTGTGCCTGCCTGCCTACTTAGGTACTTTCCTATTTCTTCCCTTGATAATATTTATAATCACACTAATATGTATAAATTCTAAAGTAACTCTGTCTGTATCTCTGTCTTAGGGCGCGTACACATAGAACGTCCAATTTTACTGACGGATTGCTGTTTATTTTGTCGGATTACTGGATCCGGAATTCTGTGTTCTGTGTGAACTCGCTCATACAACTACACACGCTAATAACATATACGTTTAAACGGACGGAGATTATGTATATATCTACGATTTCATAATCCTAAGCAAACCACTATGGAATATAAAACAAATGGAAATTAAACAAATAAAATTTATTAAATGCTCGTAAACCCTGCGTTTAATTAGGTAATTATATATAGTAGGTATTTAAGGTACATTGGCTATAAAAAATTGCTAAATTATACAATTTTGCAGTCTCGAAAGGTGTAAAGTAGGTAAAGACTCTCAACATTTTGGCAAAGCCACAGAATAAATAATAGTACAAATCTTAGGAGTTTCTAAATAAAAGTAAAAAAAACATAAGTAACCTTACACTACCTATATTAATTAGTTACTTTATTATTTATTTAATAATAGTTATTTTTACATCATAATTACAGAATTTCCAAAACGAGTTTATGAAATGAGTGCGGAGTCTAAGTTGTGTCAAGCAATAGACGCGCACGTACGGTGTGTGCTAAATAAAAGTAACTAACGGCAATTGAGGTTCGCAATGTGTACGCTAGGGGCGCTTATCAATCTCTCCATATAAAATCCGTGTTACACTACACCACACCAAACGTCCGTTTGAAATGGTTGTTAAAATCTCAACATCCGAGGCCCAAGTCAGAGTTTTTCAGCGACCATGGTAACGATGATATTAGTCCGTTTATTACGTAGTATCTAACCAGCATGCACAGATTAATGGCTAGTTACTACTTAATACACGGACGATCGTCATCTCGGCCATCTTCGATGGTTGCTGCAAAAATCGTACTCGGACCTCAGGGCCTCGTAACAGGAGAATTGCACTCGCAAACACGCACACATCCGCAACATCCGTACACAAAGTTGCTAGTAAGATCTCTGCTATTTTTATTTTTTATTGATTAGATTTTTCGTGTGTTCTTTTTCTTTTATCGACTTATATTTTTTTTGTGTCTTCTCTAGTGTCACTTTTGTATTTACTTCGTATGAATACTGCGGAGTGTGGCCCTGGTGACTTGCAACACAGGTTTTTCAAACCTATCGCAGTCACCATTCTCGCACAATGTAGGTTTTAAGTTAGTCCTGCATTTCTGTACCTACCTAGTATTTAGAAAAACCTAATGTGACGAGAGAATAAATGAATAAAATAATAATAATAGCGGATTAGGGAAATTACTTCTCAATTTAAGCAAGGACCCCTCAATCCAGACATACGAAATAAAATGAATGGTTCTGGTTTTATTTCGGTAATAACGTTTAAAACTAGCACTATTGTATCCCAGAGGGCCTAGTCTAGAAATGTAACAAGTAACTACACGGGTGTGCGGTGTACACTACACTATTGGGGTTCTCAAGGTGTCAGCTAGAGGGTGCTTTTTTGTGTTTTTATACTAAAATCCGTGTAGGTACACTACATGCCTGTGTGAATGTTGACTCGAGCCTGTTGAACTGTGAGCATATTGAATTGTCCTGAAACTCAGCGGATTAAGGAAATTACAGCTCAATTCAACCAAGGATCCTTCAATCCAGAGTCAGACGTACGAATTAACGTGAACGGTTCTGGTTTCGTTTTGGTAATAACGTTCAAAATCGCGCGATTGGGGCTCTAGAGTGCTGGGTATGCCACGGACGTATGTTGTAGTGTAATGTGGATTTTGTGCGGAGACACTGATGAGCGCCCCTAGCGGACGCTTTGCGAACCTCAATTTCCGTACAAAAACGTGTTACACACACCGTCAGTCCGTGACAATTCCTTGTCAAAACTTAGACTCCCATTCTGTTCGCATTCGCATCGACCGACGTTGCAGATGTGTTTTTATTTTACCTTGCCAAAAGTATGGCCACTCGGTCAATTGACGTCTTGTATCTTGTACATAAATACCTACTCGAACTACCTACTTAAGTTTAAGTATTTTGGTTTAGTTTCATATCACTAGAATTATTCTGTAAGTAGGTATACCTACAATTTTAATTCTTACGATAAGTAACCAGTCATGTTTTGAGCTTACAAAGGAAATCTACGTATCTATCTCAAAGACTTCTATTAAAACTGAGGTTTTAATAGAAGTCTTTGATCTATCTACGTATTATATCTATCTACGTATATCTATCTATAGGTACTTAGTCTATACCTTGAATTTTTTAAGTATTTATATAATATTCAAAGTACCTATTATAACTAAACACAATGAATATATCTACAGTAGGAATTTATAGTGCAGCTTTCAGAAGTAGGTACCTCCCTAACTTAGCAGACTATGGTGCCTAAGTATTTGTATACAATTACTAGTAGTTAGGTAGGTACAAAAATATAAATATGTAAAAATTCGGCACATGTTTGTAATATTATATGCCATATATTAGTAGACCATATACTTCATGAGCACTTTAGGTAGTGCGCATTTTAAAACCACTTTATCTAGTAGTATTTTCTTGCCTCGAACTGAGAGCTCGCTAAGTAGGTAGGACATAGGTACCTAAGTCTAGGTAATAAACATGGAATCACCTTGAGATCCTTCCCTAGTCCCTCCCTCCGTACACAGAGACGAATGAATCGGGGCGTCATACCTAGTATTATATGGCAGATATACCAGAAAACATGTACTTTCGTTTTTAATCAGTCCCTTTCAAAAGAATTAACATTTCAAGTTGAATTATATAGTGAGAAAATCAATAAACTCGACGGAATCTACCAACGTGGAACTCATGGGAAGATGTGTTTATTCTAAAATAGGTTCATAGTCTTACTTTAGGTATGCATAAGATCTGTATTCTGAAACCACGCAGCTGTTTAGAATCTAAAGAGGCACATCTCATTACAGCGCACATCAATTACCTATTTAGTAAACGCTTGTGGTAGGAAGAATGTAGGTATCTGGCAGATGCTAGGGTTTTTTCTATACTACTTGGAATGATGTTTCAAGCAGATGGCCCACCTGATGTTAAGCGGTACCCTCTGCCTATGAACAGTGCATTATCACATAGTTCACGTCCTAGGACGCGCCCTATGTGCCCTATTGCACCGCGCCCGCCACCCGAGATATACAGATGAAAAGTCTCATGTAAAAGTCTCATGTGCCTGTAATTTCACCGGCAACCATACTCTCCAAACCGGAACGCAGCAATGCGAGCACTACTGCTGTGCGGCAGAAATAGGTATAATGCACGTCATGTAAAAAGAACGCTGGCGGTCAAGCCTCTTCAGGCGTTCCAGCGTTCTTTTTACATGACGCGTACTATACCTACTTATTTAAGAGATGTATACCTGTGTATTGAATGAGTGCCACTGCCAACCTAGTTTACTACAAATAATGTACATTTATAGTACGCGTCATGTAAAAAGAACGCTGGAACGCCTGTAGAAGCTTGACCGCCAGCGTTCTTTTTACATGACGCGCACTATGGTGGTACAACTTCCTCGGACGGACTATTTCACAAAAAAGCTCTAACTACTACCTGCCGTCTCTGTCTAGGTAAATACCTATAAGTGTCTCTACGTGGGTAATTGACGTGTAAAATGAGCACAGCGCGGTTTCGCGAATACGGCCTAGAGTATTCTCACTTTTTTCCTACCTAAAAACGATAGCATCTATCTCAAACAATAGGTTTTGTTAACGGGATTCCAATGTTTGAAATTATCCAGTTTATCCATAATGTTCTTTCCAGGAGTGATGATAAATGGCGACACCTGACAATGACCCATTAACACGTAATCTTTACTCAGAACTCGGTGCTTCACCAGCTCGGTTAGCAAGATGTTCACATGTTCGAACTGTTCTGGTCTGGTCTTGTTCTTCGAGTAGTCTCCCAGAAACATTATTGTGATACTCTTGATGTTCCATGAGCGGACCATAGCCCCTTGTACATTCGCTCCCCGACCCTCAAACACCAGGCCGTTTCCAGAGACCAGATAGTTGGGGCCGATGTCGTCCCAACCCCGCCTAAGATGCTCGGCCTGTATATCCATCACATTTTCGATGCAGATATACCGCTCGTCACAGTAAGGTGTCGCACTGTGGCCGATGAGAACGTTGCTGACCGGTAGACTGAGGAAGTTGATGTCGTACGGAGGCATCGCCTGCCATTCGACGCGCCGGAAGAACCACTCCTCCTTAAGACCTAACCAAAAGAAAGGCACGGATTTAATATTGATCTCAGTCCAGGCTCAATATCACCCCTCTAGCAAAATGAAAACCAGTGTTTGGGTGGCGCATGCATGTTTGTAACTGTTTGGAAGCATCCCAACTCTGCAGCGGATTCTTCGATTAGAATTATTCGAAATCGGAATTGACGCCAAATCCTGTCACTATTTAACTCATCAAAGTTCAGGTAAGTTAGTAAGTGAAAGAATAGAGCGCGCGTTTTTTTTAAATTAAAATTCATCACGGCGGTAATTTTCAAAAATAAAAAGATGTGTCCTCTTGGACTATTTTTGTTAATCTTTCTATAAATAAATCTGTAGCTTAACCCTTTTTTAAGGTATTTAGGTAGTAGTTTTAAAGATCCACAATCACAGGCAATATTTTCAATAATACCTACATATTGTGTTTACATTAAAATGTACATAATGTACATTTTTTGTGTTGTTGTTTCGTGCCATGTCCGTGCGTCAACCGAGGTCCGTGCTGAAAACCAGCGCTGCAGTTTACTGCAGCATTATGCTGAGCACGGACCCTTTTTGACAGCACTATACACGGCACAGTTTATATTGTAAATTGTACCGTGTATGGTTTTTATCAAAATAAACTTTTACTTTACTTTACTTTACTTTACTTTGGCGTTGTGTACTGTTATTTAATATACTGACGGTAATAAAAACATCTTTTGATAGATAGTTTTGGAGAAAAATGGTTGTAACTACGAAAACGGAGGCTATACTTTACTTTATTTCTTACATATTTTTTTCAAAGAAGTGGACGTGTTTGATATTATGTAGATTAACATGTATATTTTTTTGTAGAGAATTAAAGATCAATATTTCACATTTATCCAGCCCTTAAGGAGGGGGAGGGGGTAGGTATAATATTACATTACACTATACCTAATATATCTAGGATCACAGGTCTATGGTTATAATACAGGGTGTAACATAATATCCCTATAAGGCAGAGGAGAGGGTATTCTACACATCATGGTGATTAACTTTAATTCTACGACTTTTTAAATTTCGAAGTTTTTCATTCATGAAATGCCTCGTAAGAATCCTGAAATTTCTCCAAAAACGTACGTAAAACAACATGAGGATGTTATGGTACGCAAGAGTACCTCGCGTGGGGCTACCTCGTGTTCTGTTAGGTACATTTTTGGAGGAATTTCAGGAATTTCTAGAGGAATTTCAGGATTTTTATGAGGCACTTCATGAACGAAAAACTTCGAAATTTAAAAAGTCGTAGAGCTAAAGTTATTCGCCATGATGTGTAGAATACCCACTCTCCGGGCTTATATGGATATTATGTTACATCCTGTATAAACATGAAGTCATTTCGTCTTGGATCAAAGATTTTTGATATTTATAGTTAGATTAGGATCATAGAAAGTAATCTTAAATAAATAAATAAATTAAATAATTAGTTTAATAATTTCCTGATACTAATCCACGTCTAGAATTATATGATTTTACCTTTTCAGTTTTGCTATTGCCTTATTGTAAATTGTAAGGCAATTAATTATTGTAACGGTTTTATTAACGGATAAAAAGTAATTGTACAACGAAATGGCTTAACGTCACAATATGCTAAGGAATTCTAAAAATGTTGTTGACAACACTGCTGTACTTACAAAAAAAGGAAACTGCTCCCGGCCGGAGTACAGAGGCCCTAGTCGGAGTTTTGCAAATATCATCGTTACAATGAACGTAATGACGATCGTACGTGTATAACATATTCCTAGGTGGACGTGCCCTATGAGGTAATGCACTGTTCATAGGCAGAGGTTACCGCTTAACATCAGGTGGGCCATCTGCTTGCTCCGCCATTCCAGTAGTATAAAATAAAAAATCATAATAACTAGCTATTAATCTGTGCCAAATACGTCACAGATTAATGGCTAGTTACTAAGCATTACACGTACGCTCGTCGTTACGTTCATCGTTACGATGGTGTGTGTAAACACGGACTTGCCCCTCTGTACATGAGTACGGACAGGCATGCTAGCTAGCATGGACATGCTAGTAATGAGTATGTCTGTCCGTACCTTTAAGGTGGTTGCTTTTCATACTAATGTTCATATAGGTACTTGTAATTTCGATGTTAATCTAATCCAATGTTTTCTTCAACCAAATATGGTTTGCCGCAAATAAAGACCAATATAAAAGCCTACAACAGTAATGTCAATGTAAAATTGTACTTTCTTCGCCCATATTATACGGAAACAAGTAATTAATTTTGTAAAAATTAAAAAACCCTCAACGCAATGAAACGGCTGTACCGATTTTGATCAAAAACCGCTAAGAACACTCCCGACAAATTCACCAAACAAACAAAAATAATAATCGAAATCGGTTCATCCGTTCGGGAGCTACAAGGCGACAGACAGACACACACACACACACACAGACACGTCAAACTTATAACACACATACGTTTTTGCGTCGGGGGTTAAAAATAAATTAGTATGAAAAAACAACCACCTTATTATAGTAGAGATAAGGACCAATCTCGTTAATTTGTAATGGTATGAGGTCAAGGATTAGTACTTGCTAGGAAGTTAAGCTACTATTGTCATGCATTTATGATATTTTGAAATAGAATCCATAATTTACCTAGATCGAGTCTAGTCTGCAGCCTAGGCAGCGTGTATCGGAACAGATAGAACGCCAGTCCGAAAGCCACAACGAACGTCCAGCACACGCAGACAGCGATGCTGCAGCGGAGCGTGCTCTTGACCGATATCATCTCGAGGCCCAGAAAGCGGGCTGCAACAATTATTAATGTTTTAAGACCTCAGGTGGGGCACAGTGTTGATATCCCGACTGTCGACAATTTTTATACTAGTCAGTGTTGTATTAGATCAAGGGTTCCCAAAGTGGGCGATAACGCCCCCTTGAGGGTGCTGCAGGCCAAAGGAGGTGGTAAGGGACCCAGAAAAAAAACTGGGGGGCGTCAAATCAGACACATTTTCGCATTTTAATAGTTATTAGTACCCCTAGATAAGTCATTTTCGTAGATAATAGACAGCGGCGGGCGATAACGCCACCTTTTTTTTTTATTCTTCTTGAATGACGGAACAAGCTGTTGGCCCACCTATGATGTTAAGCGGTAACCTCTACCTATGAACATTGCATTACGTCATAGGTCACGTCCACCTAGGACGCGCCCTATGTGGCATTGCACTGAGCCCGCCACCCTGAGACATAAAGATGAAAAGTCTCATGTGCCTGTAATTTCACCGGCACCCTTACCCTTCAAACCGGAACACAGCAATGCGAGCACTACTGCTTTGCGGCAGAAATACATAGGTATGGTGTGGGCCCCTTGTGGGCGCTGCAGGCCTAAAGGGGGTGGTAAGAGACCCAGAAAAGAATGGGGGCGTCAAATCAGACACACTTTCATATTTTAATAGTTATTAGTATCCCAAGATAGGTCATTTTCGTAGATAATAGACCGCGCGCAATCATGTTTTAACAAGTTTTTGTTAAATAACCCGATTTGTGCATGTTTAACCTCCGCTAATATAGCTCACAAAAAAATGGGGGCGCTAAAAAATAATTTATTCTCAAAGTGGGCAGCAGACAAAGTAAGTTTGGGAACCCTTGATCTAGTAGTTCGCCCCAAACCACAGAATATATAATATTATAGTACGCGTCATGTAAAAAGAACGCTGGAACGCCTGAAGAAGCTTGACCGCCAGCGTTCTTTTTACATGACGCGCATTATACAACTACTGATAACTTTTTTTTTTATCTTTTTTTTTTTATACTGCTTAGATGACGGAACAAGCAAGAAGCCCACCTGATGTTAAGCGGTAACCTCTGCCTATGAACAGTGCATTACCTCATAGGTCACGTCCACCTAGGACGCACCCTATGTGGCATTGCACAGCGCCCGCCACCCTGAGACATAGATGAAAAGTCTCATGTGCCTGTAATTTCACCGGCACCCTTACCCTTCAAACCGGAACACAGCAATGCGAGCACTACTGCTTTGCGGCAGAAATAGGTATGGTGGTAGTACTTCCCCGGACGAACTCTTTCACAAAAAAGCTCTACTACTACTAACGCACACGCAATATACTTACTGACTTCAATCAACAATAAAAACAGCCTAAATACATGTATCGAGGATTCACGTAGTCGGATGGTTTTCAACTTTTTAGTAGTTAGAGCTTTTCTGTGAATGAGTTCAACCGGGGAATTACTACAACCATACCTATTTATGCCGCAAAGCAGTAGTGCTCGCATTGCTGTGTTCCAGTTTGAAGGGTAAGGGTGCCGGTGAAATTACATGCACATGAGACTTTTCATCTATGTCTCAGGGTGGCGGGCGCTGTGCAATGCCACATAGGGTGCGTCCTAGGTGGACGTGACTTATGAGGTAATGCACTGTTCATAGGCAGAGGTTACCGCTTAACATCAGGTGGGCTTCTTGCTTGTTCCGTCATCTAAGCAGTATAAAAAAAAAGATAAAAAAAAAAAGTTATCAGTAGTTGTATAATGCGCGTCATGTAAAAAGAACGCTGGCGGTCAAGCTTCTTCAGGCATTCCAGCGTTCTTTTTACATGACGCGTACTATAATATTATATATTCTGTGGTTTGGGGCGAACCACTAGATCAGGGGTTCCCAAACTTACTTTGTCTGCTGCCCACTTTGAGAATAAATTATTTTTTAGCGCCCCCATTTTTTTGTGAGCTATATTAGCGGAGGTTAAACATGCACAAATCGGGTTATTTAACAAAAACTTGTTAAAACATGATTGCGCGCGGTCTATTATCTACGAAAATGACCTATCTTGGGATACTAATAACTATTAAAATATGAAAGTGTGTCTGATTTGATGCCCCCATTCTTTTCTGGGTCTCTTACCACCCCCTTTAGGCCTGCAGCGCCCACAAGGGGCCCACACCATACCTATGTATTTCTGCCGCAAAGCAGTAGTGCTCACAATGCTGTGTTCCGGTTTGAAGGGTATGGGTGCCGGTGAAATTACAGGCACATGAGACTTTTCCTCTTTATGTCTGAGGGTGGCGGGCGCAGTGCAATGCCACATAGAGTGCGTCCTAGGTGGACGTGACCAATGAGGTAATTCATTGTTAATGGCAGAGGTAACCGCTTAACATCAGGTGGGCCATATGCTTGTTCCATCATTCAAGTAGTATAAAACAAACAAAAAAATACTGAACACTTCAGGTAATGTAACTCTAAGGTTAAATAAACCCTGAAGTAGGCAGCCACCTAAAATAATAAGACACATAAGCATTGCTCGAAGGTGTGCGAAGTGAGTGACCAACGGGGTATTTTCCTCAATGACGTCAAATTATTGGACAGGTTTTAATGGAGTTCCGTAGTCCGACAAGGAACCCTATACCCTGGTTCAGAATTCGAGATATTTTTTGTAAACAAACAAATGTCACCGTCAAAGAGACAAGCCAGTCGCAAAATCATTTTTTTGCGTGGATCATGTTTTACTAGTAGTAACCCGCAGCTTTTCCTACGGTACTAAATTTTTGTAATATCCGCCAGCGGGTTCGCTCGCGCGCGGTATGTACCTTCAATTTGCGGCAAATAAACACAAACCCACTACCTACCAAGTTTATCTGACGAGTCAATGTGTAAACGGCAAAATGTTATATATAACTCTTACCTATTGATACAGTATGACCATTCCATTGTAAAACTGTGCGAAAAGCACATTCGTATTCGGCAAATGAGGAGAAACGAATGAAATTAACAAAATGCGGACCGGCCTTCTAAACAAAGCCCATTGTTTAAAATCTCTGCAGTGTTCCAAGTAACATGAAATATTTTCTACTAACTAATATATTTTTGCTTGATATCTTTGTTAATAACCGAAATAACTCAAAAATATATACGATAAAATATTGATTACTTTATAGTTTATCAGATCTGAGTTAGAATAACATGCCTAGCCTGTTTATTGGCCTAATTTAATAAACTACCAAAGAGCACCTATATTTTTGCTATGGTATAATGCGCGTCATGTAAAAAGAACGCTGGCGGTCAAGCTTCTTCAGGCGTTCCAGCGTTCTTTTTAAGAGATTACTTACTTTTCTACTTATTTAAGAGGTATACCTAAGGTGTATACCTATGCATTGAATGAGTGCCTACCTAGTTTACTACAAATAATGTACAATTATAGTACGCGTCATGTAAAAAGAACGCTGGAACGCCTGTAGAAGCTTGACCGCCAGCGTTCTTTTTACATGACGCGCACTATACTCGTATCCCCTTTGTTTACAAAAAATATCTCGAATTCTGAACCAGGGTATAGAATAGTTCGGGCCGTCCGACGCCATGTCCTTTCATCCATCACTCCAGGCTGTTATTAGCTATGAACATAGGAGATTACTTGTCAATAACGTGTGCCGTTACAATGTATTCTGAACAATGATTCCACGCAGATATCGTAACGAGCCCGCGCTATGTCACGTTTGGTCATAGCGAATAAGGTTATGACCAGAGGAGATTACTTGACAATAACGTGTGACGTCACAATGTATTCTGAACAATAATTCCACGCAGATATCGTAACGAGCCCGCGTTATGTCACGTTTGGTCATAGCGAATAAGGTTATGACCAGAGGAGATTACTTGACAATAACGTGTGACGTCACAATGTATTCTGAACAATGATTCCACGCTGATATCGTACCGAGCCCGCGTTATGTCACGTTTGGTCATAGCAAATAAGGGGGCTGGCTGTTATTCGCTATGACCATAGGAGATTACTTGACAATAACGCGTGACGTCACAATGTATTCTGAACAATGATTCCAAATAAGGGCAAATAAGGGGGCTGGCTGTTATTCGCTATGACCATAGGAGATTACTTGACAATAACGCGTGACGTCACAATGTATTCTGAACAATGATTCCACGCAGATATCGTAACGAGCCCGCGCTATGTCACGTTTGGTCATAGCGAATAAGGGGGCAGTCTGTCACAGCGTCAAATTCGTCATTGCGAATTCGTTACAAGTGATCCATTCCTAAACTGATTTTCCCTTGAAATTCCCCAAGTAACTGGACTTAGTGAAAATTAATCTGGAAAATTATCTCAGATGAAAACTTTGACTTCGGAAGCCTACACTATGCTTGGTCCGATACACACTTGGGCATTTTTAGGGTTCCGTACCCAAAGTGTAAAACGGGACCCTATTACTAAGGCTCGGCTGTCCTTCTGTCTGTCCTTCCGTTACCAGACTGTAACTCATGAACCGTGATAGTTAGACAGTTGAAATTATCACAGATGATGTATTTCTGTTGCCGCTATAACAATAAAAACTAAAAAATAGAATAAAATAAATATTTGAGGGGGCCCCCATACAACAAACGTGATTTTTCCAAATGTAGGTTTTGCAATGATCTGCGAGGTCAGTTTTTGAAAGGGAGACCACTTTTTGCGTGCAATATTTATTTTACAAACGTGATTTTTTTCCGTTTTTATATGTAAAGAAAAACCCGGTGACCCCTCCCCCCCCCCCCCCCTCCCCCATACCCTTCCACCCTATGTCCACCCCTGGTTCTAAGCTACTTTCCCACCAATTTTCAGCCAAATCGGTTCACCCATTCTTGAGTTATAAGTGGTGTAACTAACACGACTTTGTTCTATATTTTTACTAGCGACTCGCCCCGGCTTCGCACTGGCATCCGCCGGTAAAAACAGCCCCCCCCCCCCCCCCCGATATTTTATTACTTATTCTGCTATTCGGAGCGGAGAAGAATCCACCAAAAAAGAGATAACTAACATCGGTCCAGCCGATCTTGAGTTATAAGTGGTGTAACACACGACTTTGTTTTATATTTTTATTATATAATGGTACGGAACTCTTCGTGCGCGAGTCTGACTCGCACTTAACCGTTTTTTTTTATGTTTCGTTTGCCGATTCCGTTCGAAGGTCAATCGAAACGGTAGAGGTCCTTGTTTGGCTTACCTATTAGATTGAGAAATTGACATGTAGGTACCTAACAGGTAAATGCACTGTTGGCCGTGGTGGTTCCGGCTTACAAATGAACATTCCGTCTCCTCCCGTGGATGTCGTAAAAGCTGAATAAGGGATGTGTCGGTAGGTACTAAGCAGTTTTGCAATTTCAATGTTGTTTTAATTCGTTTCTACAAAGCGAGTCTGTTTTTTGATTTCCGTAGCCAAATGGCAAAAAACAGAACCCTTATGGATTCATCATGTCTGTCTGTCTGTCTGTCTGTCCGTCCGTATGTCACAGCCACTTTTTTCCGAAACTATAAGAACTATGCTGTTGAAACTTGGTAAGTAGATGTATTCTGTGAACAGCATCATAAAAATAGAAAAAAAAAACAAAAAAAATACTTAGAACTGAAACTCGTTTCTTTTTTCATCAAACCCATACGTGTTACGGGTTATAGAATTGAAACTATCGTGGTTGGGAATCATATTAAAAGATAAACGGCTAATTACCACTATTATTCGTCACTTTGCTGACGTTTCGAGACTGAGTTCAGAAGCCTCTTCATCATGAGCACCGCCCGCGACCGCGTTCGACGGTGGACCAGCGAATACTGCGTGCAACCGCGCGCTCAGCTCGCTGGGACAGCGGCGGCGGCGGCGGCGGCGGTAGGTTCGTTGCGCGCGCGTCGAGAATTAGTTCATCTACGTCACTAGCACTACCTACGTCGTCGGTATAAGGCTGCGTACACACTGCACTCACGGTATCACTCTCCAGACCGATTACAGTACTACAAACAGTAGTGGCGGAGTGGAGTAAAGGTTGCCATGCCGGTGAAATACCCCATCCCCGATCGCGATTGAAATTTGGATGTCGGCTAATCTCAATTGCTTCCCGTATCTTGCGAGGAACAAAAAACTTCTCTTTCGCAAGAACTGAAATTTTGTCAAACCGTAGGTAGTGGGACGATTCCGAGATCATTGCATGCTCTGCAACCGCCGACTTTTCTACGTCCAGATTTCTAACACTCCTGATGTGTTCCGTCAATCTAGCCGATATGTTACGCCGGGTTTCACCTATGTAACTGTTGCCACAGTCACATGGTATACTGTATACACTGGGCATACCCAGAGGATCCCTGTCTTTTGGCGAGCGCAGAAATTGTCTCAGCTGACCTGGCGGTCGGAAGACCGGTTTGATATTATATCTACCACGTAAGTAGTATCCTATCTTGTCTGTTACCCCCCCTTTATGAAAGGCAGGTAGACCGGAGACCGTTCCACGACAGATAGTCTTCTACGTTCATTCGCCATCATCACTCGAGAACACTGACGGTTATAGTTGGCGTATACCAGTATACAGTATACCATGTGACTGTGGCAAGAGTTACATAGGTGAAACCCGGCGTAACATATCGGCTAGATTGACGGAACACATCAGGAGTGTTAGAAATCTGGACGTAGAAAAGTCGGCGGTTGCAGAGCATGCAATGATCTCGGAATCGTCCCACTACCTACGGTTTGACAAAATTTCAGTTCTTGCGAAAGAGAAGTTTTTTGTTCCTCGCAAGATACGGGAAGCAATTGAGATTAGCCGACATCCAAATTTCAATCGCGATCGGGGATGGGGTATTTCGCCGGCATGGCAACCTTTACTCCACTCCGCCACTACTGTTTGTAGTACTGTAATCGGTCTGGAGAGTGATACCGTGAGTGCAGTGTGTACGCAGCCTTATACCGACGACGTAGGTAGTGCTAGTGACGTAGATGAACTAATTCTCGACGCGCGCGCAACGAACCTACCGCCGCCGCCGCCGCCGCCGCTGTCCCAGCGAGCTGAGCGCGCGGTTGCACGCAGTATTCGCTGGTCCACCGTCGAACGCGGTCGCGGGCGGTGCTCATGATGAAGAGGCTTCTGAACTCAGTCTCGAAACGTCAGCAATGTGACGAATAATAGTGGTAATTAGCCGTTTATCTTTTAATGTGTTACGGGTTGTCTATGGATAGGTCTTCAAAAATTATATTGAGGTTTCTAGTACAATTTTTTTCTAAACTGAATAGTTTGCGCGAGAGACACTTCCAAAGTGGTAAAATGTGTCCCCCCCTGTAACTACTAAAACAAGAGAATGATAAAACTAAAAAAAAATATGATAATAAATATTCACAAAAAAACTCTACTACTACTATTTAAGTACATGTTTATATACATAACTAAGTAGGTTGTTTACTAACCCCCCCACTAGGATTCCCTGTGTGGTGGGTGGTTAGTCTCTTCCAGGAGTCTAGAATGAGAATTGATATTAAATGAGGTAGGTATATAGGATCTACATGCAAAAATTTAGATAGGTAAGTAGGTGTACCTACTTACTTGAACTAATTCAGATGGTTGGTATACAAATCGGCTGGAAATTACATGAAAGAACAAAAAATAAAAAAAATGTGCACCAAATAATATTTAGAAGACATAGTTTTTTTTAGTAGTAGTAGAGCTTTTTTGTGAAAGAGTTCGTCCGGGGAAGTACTACCACCATACCTATTTCTGCCGCAAAGCAGTAGTGCTCGCATTGCTGTGTTCTGGTTTGAAGGCGGCACATAAGACTTTTCATCTTTATGTCTCAGGGTGGCGGGCGCAGTGCAATGCCACATAGGGCGCGTCCTAGGTGGACGTGACCTATGAGGTAATGCACTGTTCATAGGCAGAGGTTACCGCTTAACATCAGGTGGGCCTCTTGCTTGTTCCGTCATCCAAGTAGTATAAAAAAATAAAAAAAACATCTATATCTAGGTGTACCAACCTACCTACGTACACAGCAACAAATTCGCACCACAGGTAGCATAGGTAACTGCAATTAGGCCGGAAGGTACTATTGTTTAGTTACAAAGGTTCCCTACCCACCAACAAGCCCCTAGGAGGTGGTATGGTACTAGAACACAGTTACAATCACAAAATGTGGGTACATGATTAGCAATAAAAGAAATAATAAAGTGTAGGAATAATAAGCGCAGCTTTAAGCTAGTTGCATAGCCGAAGTTACACAAGAACAGTTTTTTGGAAGCGAGCGGCAATTTCTTGCTATGCAATAATCTATCTACTGTAAAACATTCGAAATTATCGCCCACTAAACTATTTTCACACGTGAGTAGGTAAACAAATCGTAAAAGTACAGTTTCACCCAAAATATAAGTCCGATCGACTGTTTTCGTTTGCGCAGAAAAGCGCAGACTGATATCCGACAGTAGCCGAACGTATAGTATAGCTCTGTCCCGCTCACATCTAAGAGTCGACTGATGAACGACCGGCCGCGATTTTGCCGCGAAATCGATTAACCAATAACAGCACAAGATTTTAGCGAGCGATTGCTATTGTTAGAAATAGGTTCCCGCGCTATAGAAATTGGTCTATACGGCGCAAGTACATCGGGGCCACATATACACATATGTATTTTGGCTAAATCTGTAAATGAGTTTCGCCATTCGATTTTTGATGTGTAACATCTTTCCTCTCGCTTTCATGCAATCTGTGGGAGTACACGCGCTAGTTGATCGCTATTAATTTAGTTATAGCTACCAAGCGTTACGGAAACTTTCGCATGGCCACATTGTCAACGTTATCTACATACAACTGTCAAAAGTTAGTAGGTTCATTTGCTTTGCATGAAGGCATGAAGCATAGACTTAGGCATAAAGTTAGTTTCAATCTGAAGCCCAATTCTCTTATTTATATTATAACCGCACTACAAGTTGACCGAAACGAGATTGTATTGTAAATTGACTGAGAAATTGGTATTCTGCTCCCTCATAACAACAATATATTCTACTTTCGGTTCTTGCGACCATATATTAGAGTAGGATAGTGCTATATAATAATTGTAAAGAGTAAAAGAGAGACTTCTCAGAACTTTGAAACATTCAAGTTACAGTCACATTTCGCTATAATCACATTCCGCGTTGTATTGTCAGGTGAGCGGAATACCATTTTTGACGTTTGTGACATCGACACTAGATCGTAACATGATGCGAACTTTAATTTGACTATTTTTTATTACGAGAATTGGGCTTTAGTTTTTTTTTCTGGCTTCGAGCATTGCATCCTCCGTACCGGAGGTTTCTGGTTATATCGACAATAGAGGTCAGACTAAGATTTAAAAAAAACCGCAAATCAATGTACAGGATAGCCATTTGATACATGGGTACTTTAGGTTAAAACAATTATTAGGTCTTAAAAATATTGCCCTGGGGGGACAGTTATGACGTCATCAATTTTCAATATGGGAATTGTAGTTTATTCCAGAAACCTATCGTATGATAAGAAAGGGCTTCCGGTTCTAAAAATACTAAAATACTACATACACCATTACCACCATTTTCGCCACCTGTTTTCTATTTATCCAAGTAATAAGTATTTTCAACAAACAAACCAAAAAACAAACAAAAACAAAACGTTTGGGCTCTTCCAGGTTGGAGACGGCTTAGTAAATTTTTGTATAACATAGGTACGCCAAATATCTCAATACTAACCTACAAAAGGCCATTTGAAAAATATAAACATTTTCTATTTTTTTTACATATAAACGGTTTATAGGCTATATTATTGTCCTTTTGTTATTAGATTAGAGCACGCCAGACATTATTTTCATCCTCATGGATGATTGGCAGAAAATGCTGCTTAGCACTAAGTCCTCCGTTTGTACAATTTCCTTGTTTTTTTTTTTTTTTTTTTAAGTATCCATTTTGTGGGTATTTTATTTGATTTTTACAAAAATTTACTAAGCCGTCTCCAACCTGGAAGAGCCCAAACTTGGTATGTTTTCAAAATATTTCTTGGATTTTAAGAAAACAGGTAGCCGAAATGTAATTGTGTAATAGGTATATTTTTAGAAACGGTACATGAAGCGACACGACAGGCTCTTTCAGAAAAAAAAACAATTCCCGTAGAAAAAAAACAGCCTCCTTACTTTGGAATATTTTTAAAATTGTTATCAGTTGTTATCTGAAAAAACAGCCTCCTTACTTGGGAATATTTTTTAAATTGTTATCAGTTGTTATCTGAAAAAACAGCCTCCTTACCTGGGAATATTTTTAAAATTGTTATCAGTTGTTATCTCAAAAAACAGCCTCCTTACTTTGGAATATTTTTAAAATTGTTATCAGTTGTTATCTGAAAAAACAGCCTCCTTACTTGGGAATATTTTTAAAATTGTTATCAGTTGTTATCTGAAAAAACCGCCTCCTTACTTGGGAATATTTTTAAAATTGTTATCAGTGAAAAATACGTGTGACCTGTGACTTATTCATTATCACTTTTGGTTTTATTTCCCAGAATTGTAGTTTTGTTGATTGTTTCAACCTAAAGTGCTCACGTGCACAAAACGGCTATCCTGCAGGTAAGGTGTTTATGCTGTTAAGGTATTGTTTAGGTTTAGTGCAATCACAATAATATTATAAAGGCGAAAGTGTGTGTGTGTGTGTGTGTAGTGTGTTTGTTACTTCTTCACGCTAAAACGGCTGGACGGATTTGCATGTAATTTAGAATGGAGATAACTGGACTCCCGGAATAACACATAGGCATATTTTCATCCCGATATTCCCACGGGATCGAGACTTACGCGGGTGAAACCGCGGGGCGCTGCTAGTTCTCAATAAGCCTCAAATAAAGATTTTGAATTGAATTGAATTGAACATCTATTTGCGGTTTTCTATCAATATTTACTTTGTACACCGTCCACTATAACCTCATCATCACCCTGAGGCTGTAGAAGTCCACTACTGGACATAGGCCTATGCTATGACGAACGGTCTTAACACAAGTAAGACTACTCTTGACTCAAGAGCCACTTCCATCCACCGTCCTTCTGCAACCTTTCTGATGTCTGATGCCTTGCCTTTGGTCCATCAGTTATCACCCTTCCCCTACTGCGTTGTCCGGCGTGTGTTTGCAACTCAGGAAGCTTCCCAACGGTGGTCAGTTATGCGAGTTAAAAAACCTGCCCGATTTTAAAAGCTACTTTTGTCGTGAATCAATTGGGGCGTTCAATTTTATTAGTCCTTCATCCTTAAAGCCATATGGAACTGCACAATCATATGAGGAAAATAACATTCGCAATTGCGCGAAGCAAGGTAGTCCCAGGTTTGAAGCAGTGAGACACTGCCACAGGATATATATTATATAGTACCTACTTCGTAAACACCAGCCACTGTGTCACTGCTACCACAGAATAAATAATAGTACAAGTAAAAAAGAAAGAAAGAAAGAAAATTAATTTATTTTTCCAAACGCACACATAAAACAAGAAGACAAAAACAAAAATCCACTAAGTATCTAATAGGAGTACGAGGTACGTAATATCTTGAGAAACAAAAATAAAAATAAACAAAATCTATTATAAACATGCAAACATGTTGCGTGGCGACCTCATTGAGACCTTCAAGATCCTCTCTGGCACTTACAATTTGCCTGAATTTCATGAAATCTACATTTTAAAAGAAATCTCTATGTCGTTGAGAGGGCATAGTCGCAAAATATCACGTGGACCATCCAACACAAACACTGCACAGCACTTCCTTAGTAACAGAGTGGTCTATAATTGGAATGATTTACCTGAAGATGTTGTTACTGCCACATCAATAAACGCTTTCAAGAACAAATTAGATAACTGGTTGCGAACGAACAAACTGTTAACAATTAATCAGTGCAGTGAGTGAAACTAAGACATTTCAACACTCTGAAATAGGCACATCAGCGGAAGCTGCCCGACTATAATTTTAAATAAAAATAATAATCAACTTTGGTAGGAAAGTTGATAGGTTGTGTGTGTTGAAGCACTAAGTGGAAGTTGATTTTCTTTTCTCTGGAGTCCGGAAGTGATCCCTATGACACTGTGAGAAAGATTACGAAAGTACCTACACCTACCTACCTCTACGCGAGAAACCATCGCATCGCCAGGCATGTCCCGGCAGGTCGCTTTGCAAGCCAACGAAGCTTGCTTATATTTTGTATTAAATTAAATAATAGGTAGTACACTTTATCAGTACATACATACATACATAGACACACGCCTTTTCCCCGAAAGGGTAGGCAGAGCCTTAAATGGGCCTCTTTTCACCTTGGGTTTCACCGTCGTGGGAAATAGACGTAACAAGTGGTGCGTAGGTAATTGTTTTTAGTTTTTTGATTTATGATTTGTAAGAAACTGACACACTAAGGGTCTATATAGATATTAGTGTACTGATAAAAAAAACTACGGTCATACAAAACAGCTTCACTTTGTTTTTTTTTTTCACATAGTTATAATACACTAAGAATTTTTTCAATTGTTGTTTTTGTAGATTAATGTCTAATAAGCAACATATTTTTTTTTGTGCATTTATATTCACTCCTCAAAGAAGAGTTACGTGGAGAAAACCTCACTTTGGCGAATAGTACGCCCTTAAGTGACCATGTGTTCACCGTGAGATGTCCCCCCCCGCCTTGTGAATAGAATAGTGCCATATAAACGGCGGGACATCTTACGGTGAACAGTCTGTACATTTCAAGGATTTTGATGAGATAATAGCCAATACAGAAGCAAATTTCGTTATGACACAGAATATATAATACTTAGTACAAGGTTCTGATCAAAGAGTATTTATTCTATGGTTCGGATGGAAAAGGGCGTAAGCGTCCTACCGACCGGCACACTCCTAAACATCGTAAAATTATTAGAAAGTCTTTGGCCATAAGCACAGAATCCATAAGAACATAAAGGGATAGAATAGAATAGAAAATGCTAAAACAATTTATAAAAAACGTGGTAGGTATACGCTTACCGCTGAACAGCATTGAAGATATATTATATATAGATTACCTAGGTAGGTACTTACATCTATTCACAAAGAAACAAAATAGATATCACGTCTTGAGTTTTCATGATTTACTTTCTGATAATAGAAAATGTAAGTAAACAAACTTTGAGTAACCTACTTGGTCCTACTTAGTCTCAAAAATAAAATACGTTAATTCATTACTAATTACTAGACATCGGATTATATGCATTTGCATGTTTGCATATGCAAATGCATATAATGCTATTTTTATAGCGTTATTGCATATTTTGGTACTTTTTAATTGATAGTGCTTATTTCAGTAGTTATGCGAGTACGTTGGCAGAGTAAGGCATGTTGTATTACGCCGTCAACACATCCGAGTCGCGCACACTCGGCGAGCGCACAGAATCCGACCGACTGGCTCGCATAGTGGTCGGCCGGCACTCGGTATGCGTCGGCGGGTTGCGCCGTGCGTGCGGGAGGGGGGCATGCCTACTGCACTCGCTGCTTCAGTCACGCGCCTAACGCAATTCAATTGATTTTGTTTATTTTTGTTGAAATTATGCGGCCAGTGAAAAAATATACCCAGATTTTAATGGAATCCTGGATACAAAAATGAGTATTATATAATCATATTATTGCAAGCAAGTTATTATTGTGATAGAATAGATAATAAACGTAGGTTCTTATTATACTAATTGTATTTTTGATTGTGCATATTTTATGCATATTTCGCCCTTTTTTAGTGCATATTTGCATGCATATTTTGGCATTTTGATAGTGCATATAATCCGATGTCTACTAATTACGATATAACTGATACCTAGTCGTTTCCGCTCTTTATCAAGAACCACATTGTATTCCCATACCATTTCATTCCAGAGGGAAAATTAAACAAGTAAACAAATACTGTTTAATGAATTATTTTAATGTCTGTAATAAATAACAGGTTTACGTATCGCTAGCTTGCTTATTAATAATTCTGCATCCCACGTACATATGCGCCTGCTATCTATGTAGGTTTATGCGCACTTCACATGGGCATTTATTTGACCTTGCACGTCTCATAATACCTACGTTACGATAGTTGCTGCAAAATTCGGGCTTGGCCCCAGAGACATTTAATATATCGTTGCTTGGCCCATTGTTCGCGGGCGGGCGTCGTCAGCGTTGAAATCATGCCCTGGGTGCAGAACAGAAGCCCAATTCTCGTAATAAAAAATAGTCAAATTAAAATTCTGATCGTGTTACGATCTAGTGTCGATGTCACAAACGTCAAAAATGTTATTCTGCTCACCTGACAATACAACGCGGAATGTGATTATATCGAAATGTGACTGTAACTTGAATGTTTCAAAGTTCTGAGAATTCTCTCTTTCACTCTTTACAATTATTATATAGCACTATCCTACTCTAATATAATATGGTCGCAAGATCGAAAGTAGATAATACTTTTATTATGAGGGAGCAGAATACCAATATTTCAGTCAATTCACAATACAATCTCGTTTCGGTCAACTTGCAGTGTGCCTTTAAATAAATAAGAGAATTGGGCTTCAGATCACACAAACATTTGCCCCGCAGCGGGAATCCAACCCGCAACCTCTCCATTCTCAGCCGGTTACACGCCCGCCGCGCCACTATGGTCATCAAACCAATTTGGTCCAAACATGATCGATTTTGATTTACCAAATAGCAAAAGTCCACTACCAATACCTACTGTACGCTATTCGGTAAAACAAAACCGACCATGTTTGGACCAAATTGGTTTGATGACCACAGTGGCGCGGCGGGCGAGTAGCCGGCTGAGAAAAGAGAGGTTGCGGGTTGGATCGACCTGATTCTTGGAGGGATCACTTCGTAGTAGGTAGGCACAGGCACCTAACTATATTTGCCTAGTTCATTAAGAGCTATCTCAAGCTTATCCTCTGCTTTTCAAAGGTTATTAACTAAGATATTCGCCTACTCAGAAAAAAGGCCAATTCCCGTTTTTTTTAAAATGTTTGCACTTTTTTGTTGCCAATGTAATAGGTATAGTTACTGCTAGCTTATTGTTACGTACATACGTCATTGTTATTTATTTATAGTAGTAATGTAGTTTATGTATGTTTAAAATTTGTTATATATATTTTTTTGGTTATTATTAGGTATAATAGTTAGTCGTAGTTTAGTTATTAGTATATAGCTATAGTTAGGTCTAGGTATAGGTATATTTATGTAGGTATATTTTGTTTGCGCACCGCCGTCTTTTAATTTTGTATTATCCTGTCCATCCAAAGGTTGTCTGGAAGAGATCGCTTTTAGCGATAAGACCGCCCATTGTACATTACTGTTATTGTTTTGGTTATTTTATCTTTTTTATTTTTTATATTTGGTGTGCAATAAAGTGTTAATCTATCTATCTATCTATAGTAGGCCCAACCAGAAGTAGGTACCTAACGCTTGAACTTTTGAGACTCTAGTCTAGGACCTTTACCAATATTTGTAGGTCACACTAGTAATTGTTCTGTGCTCTGCAATCAAAGGTTGCGTATGATAAACCCAGAGACCTGTACCAATAAAAGATAATTGGAAAAACCCAATCCCAACAAAAAAAAACAATCACAGACTGATACCTACTAGGTAGGTACCTACCTACGAGCTCCTACGAGTAGGTGCATATTTTTCAATGTAAAACTGATGCCAAGTCTCGCTACTGCCCGCCGCACAAAAATACCTGAGATCTTAGGTAACGTACTGGTACCAAGTCGGGCATTATCAAAGAACCTTCCTTAGTTGATCATCTTGAATCAATTAAACCATTATTTGTAGTCTCCTCCACTCCACTCCACTGAGCTGACAACAACGCCACACACACAAATTGCCATAGTTTTTGTGTACTTAATTGTTTTTGATTTTATTAAGTTCTTGCCATGTTTGCTTTTTTGTTGGTGTGTGTCTTTTTTGTCACAAATAAACGTTTTCTTTCTTTCTTTCTTTCTTTCAACGCACATGGACCGCGTTCTAGTTTGGGTGTAGTGAGCTATCAATGCCAGCACATAGGTACTCAGGCTTAACAAAGCACTCAGACTCAGCAATTATCATAAGTAGTAAGTACCTATACAACCAGTCTTTTGATTGCTCAATAAAATTGTGGAGACGCAAGCCGTGTTATCGTTGGTCCCTATTTACTGCACAGATAATACGAACGACCTACCTATATAAATGTAGTGGGTACGTGTAGTTAGTCCGTTGGCTTTCCTGACATTTCGTCGAACTACTAGCCAGCCACCGTCCATACTAGCTATGTAGGACTACCTCTACATAATATGGACGGCTACCACAGACGGTATCAATGAAGTTTACATACATAATTCCCTCCTACGAAAAAAAACTAAAGATGAACTTACTTTTGACCATCTCAGCGTTGTGAACATTCTGGGTAACGGACACGAACTTCGGTCCTACATGGACCTTTGATTTCTGAGAAACGTTGAGTTGAGATATGCTCGGCAGATTGTCTGCCGCGGAGGCCAAGGCCTGTGGATCCAACACTGCGACTTCGGACCCTGTGCTGGCCCTTCCCGGGACAATCGCACTCGGCTCGCCTTCATTGTCTCCCCACATGACGGACACACACTTGAAACGTAATACAAACAATGGGACGAATCACGTACTGAGCGCCGCGCGCACACAACGTTCCTCAACACTGATCACAGCGCGACTAAGTTTATTTATGTAAATTGTACTGGTAGGTAGGTACATACAAAGTACCACTTAGTGTCAACTAACTAACCAGACAGACTGTGTTGTACTCATGTATGTACGATAATAACATATCTACTGTTAGAGGTAGGTACTATTATTTTTCTCACAATTCGCAAGTCCGCATACATGGACGTACCTAGGTAGGTACCCAGCTTTTAGCGTTAGGGGGAGCGGGGACAAATCAGGAATTACCTGTAGGTAAATAAATTAATAATGCTGGACAGTTCACACAACATTATCTAGTCCCAATAATCATGAGCTTGTGATAAGAATAATTTGATTGATAACTAATACAGTTAATACAATACATTACATAAATAGATATTTTTATTATAGGTACCCCGAACAAATATTTGCAAATCGTACAAATATTTGTTCTGAGGCGGTAATCGAACCCGCAACCACCTGAGTCGCAGGCTAACCTTCGCCCGCTGTGCCACGGAGGTCGTCAAAACAATGTACCTATTGTCGTAGCAAAGGTAGCCAGCTCAAGTTGGTAATTTTGTAGAAAGAGAAACGATCTATCTATCTATATATATAAAAGAGAAGTCCACTCACTGACCACTCATCACGAAAGCTCGGAAACTACTGGGCCGAGAGGTCTGAAATTTGACACAAGCATTTATTAAGGGGTGTAGACGCGCAATAAGAAACGATTTTTGAAAATTCGCACCCTAAGTGGTTGAAAAAGGGTGTTAAAGTTTGTATGAAAGTCTACGCGTCGACGAAGTCACGAGCGGGTCAGCTAGTACTATAATAAACATGGGTACGGAGACCTGCAATGCTCTAAGATAATAAACATGTAGAGGTCGAAAAGTCTGGTACCTACTTACATAGGAAATATTATCCCAAAATCTGGTCATAATAAGTACCTACCTAATTCAAAAAACAAGTAAAAAAAAAGGTATCGACTGTTTTTGAATTCTTTTCTGTCTGTACTCACATCATACAAAAGCTACTGAGCAGATTTTGATTTTTACACTGTTCCTAATTCTAAGGTCCAACTTATTACCAACCTATCTAACTAGGATAGTTTTTGTCCCTAAAAAGAGGTGAAAAAGAGGGTTAAATGAAATGTGTACCTATGGAGATTTTTAATCAAATGCGAGTACCAACTTGAAACTTTGCACCAAAATTAAATAAATTAAGGAAAAGCATGTATTTTACAAATTTAAAATCAACCCCAAGGGGTTTAGTACCTATACCAAGAGATCGGTTGGAAAATACGACCTGCAGAGTAGTACCAACTGACAGAGAAAACCAAATTGAACTTGAAGCAGAGACACTTCGCTCGCTCGGTCAATGAGGCAGGCAGGTCCCGTGAGTGGTCATCCAGGTCTAGAGGGGGCAACTGCCCCTACTGACCCCCTCTCGGTACGCCCATGTCGACTAAGCTAAAATGTCCGCGTCCATAAATAACACTCCTCAAACTATAACAACAACAACTGTATTGAACGTGTGTGTGTAGTGTTACGATAAACCTAATATAGGTTTTTAAACACTAAATGTAAGAAACATATGTTGTAAATCATGTTCAATAAATAAAAAAAATAAAAAAAAAATAAAAAAAACACGTATCTCGCCATTACTGTACCTATAAGTAATAATTATTGTTTACAGCTACGCTTCATACTTAGCAACACTTGTCGCGGGTTTTTCTGCACTTGTTTGTTATTTCTGAGTCATCCTCCCGATTCCAAGATGGCTGCCGTTTCAGGGCTGGAATTGAATCGTTGACCGGAGACCTTATCAGTACTTATCGCAAGTACGATTTGACGACCTCCGTGGCGTGGCGGGCGAGTAGCCGGGTGAGATGGGGAGGTGCTGGCTCGATTCTACTTAGGACTACTTTCTACTTGTAATGATGCTCATTGCTTCTTGTACTTACCTGTCAGAATCGATTTATTTGTTAGTCAATGCCTACCAACCAGTAATCATTATTTGCCGCCGAGTTGGGTTATTGACCAAGCCATAGTGTAATGGGGAGCCATAGGCAAAACTAATCTCAGATGGCGCCACCATCGCTGGTGCTTGTCATTTAGTGGTCTTGTATTTTTCTCATCAGAAGACAAACAGTGTGTACCTTTATTTTTACACTGAAATGCACTATACAGAGGCATGTTTTATACCAGACTATTATTTTGTTTATTTACTAAAATTATCCATTGATAGTTGACACTTTTGAAAGTTTGTTTTTTTAATATTGATAGACCTTTGTTTGGCTTCGAAACAACACCAGCGATTATGCGCCACCTAGCGTGATAAATAAGCAGTGTGTCTCCCCATTACATACATACATATAACACATGCCGTTTTCCCCGAAAGGGTAGGCAGAGCGTTTCGCTTCTGGCGCGAAATTAAAATTTTATTGTGTTCTTTGCTCATCACAGCTCATCAACACATATTGAGATAGCGAAACCTGATTTTGCGATAATTAGTAATTATTAACACACATGTTTTAATTGATAGTGTATCATAAATATTATAGGTCCTACGAATGTCATTCCATGTTTTTTTGTGTTTTTTTTGACATTCGTAGCTAAACTAATAATATGTTATTTGTGAGACACGTTCAATCAAAAGATGCGTGTTTAGTCTCTTAATTTCAGTAAAATCAGGTTTCGCTACCTCAAAATATGTTGATGAGTAGTGATTTGCGAAAAACACAATAATTTTTTAATTTCGCACGTCGAGCTTAACTTTCCACCGTAATAAATAATGCTGGACAGTTGAACACAACATTATCTAGCCCCAAGCTAAGCAGAGCTTGTGTTATACCCATAACACAAGCTCTGCTTAGCTGACTAGATAACTGATATAATTAATACAATAATATAATAATGCTGGACAGATTACACAACATTATCTAGCCCCAAGCTAAGCAGAGCTTGTGTTATGGGTACTAGATAACTGATATAATTAATACAATATATTACATAGATAGATATTTTTTATTATACATAGAAAATACCCAGAACACCCTGAACAAATATCTGCGATCGCACAAATATTTGTTCCGAGGCGGGAATCGAACGCGCAACCTCCTGCGTCACAGGCCAACCTTCGCCCGACGCGCCACAGAGGTTGTCTAATAATACTTAGGTAGTACTTAGTAAGATAATAAGATAAGATAAGATAATAAGATAAGATAAAGTGGATTAGGTACCTAATCCACTTTATCTTTGATTGTCTTCTGTAGTGTCGTGGCAATTGAAACAACATACTTTATTGATATTTTAATACCACTAATTGTAATACAAATGAGATTATTGATTAATTAGTCTAGAGATATTTAATTAATAATAATAATAAATGTGCTTATTTATGTATATTAATTTATGAAATCTATATATATAAAACAAAGTCGTGTCAGTTACACCACTTATAACTCAAGATCTGCTGGACCGATGTTAGTTATCTCTTTTTTGGTGGATTCTTCTCCGCTCCGAATAGCAGAATAAGTAATAAAATATCGGGGGGGGGGGGGGGGGGAGGGGGCTGTTTTCACCGGGGGCTACCCGTGCGAAACCGGGGCGAGTCGCGAGTTTAATATAAAACGTATATAACATTTTTGTTGTAAATATATACGATGAGACAAGATATTAAAAATATTAAAAAATTAGTAACGAGTATTCAAAAAAACATTATCTACAAAAGGCTGCCTACACAAAAAAACTTACTCTCTACTAAAGGTACTAAAGGCACTGTTTTACTTAAGATTACCTAAATCCAATACATACGTCCAATATGGCTTAAAATAAGAAGTACAATAAAAACTAGCAAGCAATGGTATCAAAATATTATTATTCTAGCATTTTAACTACCTTTGATGATAGTTTTTTAAATAAGTCCTCGTTATTGGTACCTAAGAATTATCTAAGCAAATCAAAGCAGAGAAAGTTGTTAAGTAGTACATACATTAATAACAATAAATTATAATTTACGACGTGGACACTCACGGTAGGACTAATCCACCAGTTCAAGGTTGCACAGCGAGCTATGCAACGGGCTATGCTCGGAGTTTCTCTGAAAGATAAAATCCGAAATGAGATTATCCGAAAGAGAACTAAAGTCATTGACATAGCCCACCGGATTAACAAGCTGAAGTTGCAATGGGCTGGTCATATATGCCGAAGAACCGACAACTGTTGGGGTAAGCGAGTTCTTGAGTGGAGACCGCGTCTTGGCAAACGTAGCGTGGGGCGCCCTCTGGCTAGGTGGAGCGATAACCTACGAAAGGCGGCGCGCAGAAAGTGTATGAGAAGAACCGAACACCGGGCTCAGTGCCACGTATTGGGAGAGGCCTATGTCCAGCAGTGGACTAGTGTGGGCTGAAATCTGATGTTTAGTCTTCATTTTAAAAGACCGTTTTTTTTAGACCGTTCGCGTTTGTGAATAATTCGTTATTTCTTCCAGATTAGTTGGTTTGTTGGATTCTGAGTTGCACTATTGAACCGTTAGGCTACCATCGCTTTTTAATAAGATCCTAGGATCCGCACCAATGACTTTTCTAAGTTATGTGCGGATTTCAATCGCCCTGTGCTTCGGAGGGCACGTTAAGCTGTCGGTCCCGGCTGTTATTGATTAATAGCAGTCGATAAGCCATGTCAGAGGCCCTCGGGCGGCTTGACAAACTCAAGACACCAGAGGCCAGCACTATCTCATACGAAACGAAACGAGTTGGTTTGTTTACATAATTTCTAGTTTCTCGTGATAGGGAATATACATAGCATTCTTTAGTTCAAAGAAAGAGTTGTTAAACTTTCGGTGGAATAGCCTTCCATTCAACCTCTTGGCTATAACCATAAAGCACAGACCCTTCTAAAATGACCAAGCATTGTTTCAAAACTTCCTGACAGGTAGCCAGTTCCTTGCAAGGAGCGTACGGTTCTAAATCTTCAGCCAACTCACATAAAGGCTTGAATTGCTCATAAGCGAAGATTTTGTCGCGTTTCTGTAGTTTCTCAATGGTTTCGGGGCCTATTAGACCTAAGCTATGACGTCTTAAAATGTGGGGGATTTTACCGGGACTGAGTAAATTATATGTTTGCCAGTTATTGCAGCAAGCTTCACAGATGCAGTCGAATTTGTACTGGGATTTCAATGCTGAATGCCGACTAAGACGATCTTTCATGGTGTGGTGAGGCCTGGAATTGAAACGTAAATAGTTATTAGTACCTGACTTTTATAAGTTATGTGTGGATTTCCATCGCTCTGTGCTTCGGAGGGCACGTTAAGCTGTCGGTCCCGGCTGTTATTGATTAATAGCAGTCGATAAGCCATGTCAGAGGCCCTCGGGCGGCTTGACAAACTCCGACACCAGAGGCCAGCACTACCTCATACGAAACGACGACGAGTACCTAAGCATATCAGGACTTACCAACGCAACAGTACAACTGAAACCTGAAAGTAACTTGGCATTTTGGAAATGGTAGATGGCATTTGTGTCCATGAGACGTCAAGAGCAACAAAGAAAAGGTGGTAGATAGCTTCTCACGTTTTTTTTTATACTACTTGAATGACGGAACAAGCAGATGACCCACCTGATGTTAAGCGATAACCTCTGCCTATGAACAGTGCAATACCTCATAGGTCACGTCCACCTAGGACGCGCCCTATGTGGCATTGCACTGCGCCCGCCACCCTGAGACATAAAGATGAAAAGTCTCATGTGCCTGTAATTTCACCGGCACCCTTACCCTTCAAACCGGAACACAGCAATGCGAGCATTACTGCTTTGGGGCAGAAATAGGTATGGTGGTAGTACTTCCCCGGACTAACTCTTTCACAAAAAAGCTCTACTACTACTAATGTTCATCATCATCATAACCTTTGCTGCACAAAAGACCTCTTCCATTGTAATGCCAGGATGAAGTCTTGAGCCACCTCCATCCACCGACTTCTAACAACCGTTACAATTTACTCATTGGTTCGACTGGCCCTTCTCAAGAGCCTTTAATAACAAGCGGTTGTCCTGTGCGAGCCACATGCCGATTGCCACCTTAACTTTCTAACCATAAATTATTCAGAACTAGCAGCGCCCCGCGGTTTCACCCGCGTAAGTCTCGATCCCATGGGAATATCGGGATAAAAATGTGCCTATGTGTTATTCCGGGAGACCAGTTATCACTATTCGAAATTTCATGCAAATCCGTTCAGCCGTTTCAGCGTGAAGAAGTAAATAAATAAATAATAAATAATGCTGGACAGTTCACACAACATTGTCTAGCCCCAAGCTAAGCAGAGCTTGTGTTATGGGTACTAGACAACTGATATACTTAATACAATATATTACATAGATAGATATTTTTTATTATATATAGAAAATACCCAGAACACCCGGAACAAATATCTGCAGATCGCACAAATATTTGTTCCGAGGCGGGAATCGAATCCGCAACCTCCTGCGTCGCAGGCGAACGTTCGCCCGCCGCGCCACAGAGGTCGTCGAGTAACAAACACACACACAAACTTTCGCCTTTATAATATTTGTGTGTTTATTTTACGTGATATGCCGGTGATTCACCTATGGTATGATATCAGAATCAAAATTTGATTTACAGAATGCAATTTTAGGAATGTGTTATTACTGGAAGAATAGGAAAGCAACGGCGGCGATGGGCTCACCACTGGTTACAGTGAAATTACAGGCACATGAGACTTTTCGTCTTTAGGCTGCGTCCCCAGTAGGCAAACTTGCAGCGTTACGCGCAAAACTAGCAAACTGTGAACACTCCATTTCAAATATGTAAGGGCGTGCTAAACCGATACGCCACTAACTTAGTCGGCGGCAACAGATTGCCTACTGGGGACGCAGCCTTATTTCCCAGGGTAGCCGGCGCAGTGCAATGCCACATAGGGTGCTTCCTAGGTGGACGTGTATGCCTATGAGGTATGCATTGTTAGAGGCAGATGTTACAGTTTAACAGTTTAAAAAAACTAGTCTGCGCCCCAAAGTGAAAAGAGGCTCTGCCTACCCCTTCGGAAAATAAGTCTATGTATGTTATTTAATACAATAAATTAAAAGCTTACCCGTAGGTATCAAAAAGCTGCTGCCCCTTCTTGATTGGCCTCAATGCTAACAAGGTCATCTTTCCGGATCCCAGTTTCCTGAATCTCACCACATTTGGAGCACAGGAATGGTTTAACAAGCTGTGAAAAGCATATAAAGCACTCGCTAGGGTTACCTCATCAACAACACACTCCTTAGTCTGCATGTTGGAACATAATCTGTGCATATTCGTAGGACTTGTCATCACATGGAGGAGCAGTGTACCGGCCACACATTTCCTTATATTCTCGAGTTCTTCGTCATTATCACTTTTCATAAAATCAGTTTCATGTGTCAAGACTTGTAGGAACACAGCTGCTCTGACAGACTTATGAAAAATGTCTGATATGGAACGCTTCTCAATGTTAGAAGCTAGTGTGTGGATGGATGGGTAATATTTGGAGTCAAATATCCATTTATCATTTATTTTAACATGTCCTCTGTACTCTGAGTTTGCATTTGCCTCGGCTTCTTCCATGGTTTTGAAGAGGGACGTCCAATCTGAATGGTCAGTGCGGGCTCTTATGGTCGTTCTCAGAGCCAAAAGCTCAAGATCTGTAAACTCCATATGTACCAATAATGGCATCAGTCGGCACTCAATCCCGTGATATTCTTTCAAGGCTTTATCCTTACATTCCTCGCTACAATACAGAGCGAAGCAGCATTTATCACATGGAAAAAGATTAAGATCTCTGGATAGGCAGTAGTTGCAACAGCATAAATACTGAGATTTCTCTAGGAGCACCAAGTAGGGGTACTCTTGCGCCAACACTTCTCCTACACCAATATCATCTCTAGCAACAACATGCCGCCCCATTACTTCATTAAAAACCACCTGTAGTTTAGAGCTAGCACATTGGTATCTAGGATCTGTTGCATCTTTCATTGTGAGGAGTTCCTCCGTACCTTCACCTGTGAAGTCAAATTCAATCTCTTCATCGATAGCTTCTTTACACATACTTTTCCTCTTCAAAAGCTTTTCCTTCAATCTACTAGGATACACCAGTGAAAAGATTGTGTCAATATCTTTGATACACTCTTTATACATTTTCATTGAGAAAAATACAGCTGATCTGTTGGACAAAGCCAATGCATATTGTTCAGTTTTTATCGGTGTATGGAGTAATGCCAGATTGTAGTATTGCCATGCCTTGGAGTGTTTAGACGTTTGAAAACAATCATTGCCTAGGTTACGGTAGTACATAGACACATTCTGAGACTTGTGAACCTCTGGAACCTTCGGAAAGGAACTATTCTCATTGATTACATCATGAATGTAGAGCACCCTCTCTTCATTGGTCTTTAGTGACAGTAGATGCTTGGATATATTCAGAATCTTTCCATTTTTTGTTAGTTTAGCTAACAATCCCTCATAGAAAGAGTCTATACTCATCTTGAAGGTTAGGTTGCGAATTAATATTGTTCAGTATTTATTTGCGAGTGAGCTTCAGTAGAAATGTCGCACTTTGTGACGTCGTTTAACGTGGTAAACTTAGTATGTGAGACAGTGTTCGTTGTTGACCAGCGGTTGAAGGTGCAAAAAATCTCAAATCATAGATCTGAAAGAGGATAGCATCAATGAGAGATATCTAAGATTAATTAGCAAGCATAAAATTAATTTATTATTTACTTCATTTTTACCTTAGCCGGTGGCACAGCATGCAGCTATAAAGCAATTATTACAATAATATACATACATACATACATACATAAACTCACGCCTGTTTACCGGAGGGGTAGGCAGAGACCACGGATTTCCACTTGCTACGATCCTGACACACCTCTTTTGCTTCATTCACTTTCATCACATTCTTCATACATGCTCGTCGGTTAAGGGTACTCTTGACCTGGCCTTTTTCCAGAACGTCTCCGATCTGGTCTGAATACGTTCGCCGAGGTCTTCCCCTTCCCACTGTCCCATTCACGCTCGTCTTGTGTACCCGTTTCGTCAATCTACTATCGTCCATCCTTTGTAAATGCCCAAACCATCTAAGCATACCTTTCTCAATCCTAGTCACTACGTCTTCTTTAATTTCACAACGCTCTCTTATCACACAATTCCTTATTCTATCTATCAAAGTCACACCACACATACTTCTCAAAGCTCTCATCTCCACTGCATTTATTCTACTTTCATGTTTCTTCTGCCATACCCAACTTTCGCTACCATAATATAGGTACAATAATATAGGTTCATAATATTGCCACTTTTTATTTAAACAACATTTCGGCAATTTGTCTAGAGGTGCCAACAGTCATGTTTTGAGCACACATAATACACTTGGAAGACAGAAGTCCTTCCAGTGTTTGATATTGAGCCTCTACAAGCAATAATATATATTCGATAAAATATAGCCTCGGAATAAAACGCAACTAAGTAGGCTTAGAAATCAAAAAATACATTTAGAATTAGGTTTAAATAAGACATTAAGTAGATATATCTCATATTTAATTCTTATGGGAAATAAACTTAACGAACCAAAACTAAACTAAAAACCTACCTACCAGATCAGCAAGCCGTCACCCGACGGCAGCGTACCCAGAATGCTGACTGCATTGCCACGCTGTGACGCTGAATGGCAATGAAAAAATAAAAGCCAGCATTAATAATTAATTATTACAAGATAATAACAATTATCAACTTCTACTTCTATCAATAAGATCGCCTATTGTATATTGCACAGACAGAACAATAATACGTTTATTGGCTGGACCATCAACTGCAATCAGAGAGAACTATTTATTACCTTTTATCGAAGGTAAACAAAGACAAACCTGGAAGATGTGTTCAACGTAGTATTTATTTTTTCAATAGGGTTTGGTCACGGAAGACATTCGGTCATGGACTTAGTATACAAAAGTCCATGGTTGAGTGTTTCTTTTTTGTTTTGTTTTTATTATTGGCTACAGTGCATTTTTGTTGTTAATAGGTTCGTTCTGTACTTTATTAGCAACAATTTACCCAGTGTCAAGTATATTATAATTAAATTTTTCATTAAATGAGGGGTTATCACAGAAGTTTCAAATCATGCGCTAATAGATGGCGCTGCTTTGAACCTAGCTTTCAAAATAAAGCGAAATGCCAAAGTCAACAACGTAGTGATATATTTTCGTGGTATTTTGTTACCATCAAACAAAAGCACAGACAATGCATTTGTTAGTTTTGACAAGCATACTTGAGTCAGCGCCATCTATCGAGCTAAATTTAACAACTTTTTTTTTAAATTCGAAAATGAATAGCTCTCATTGTTTTCTAACCATGAATGTAGCGCTCTGAACGACATGGATTGTCAAAGAGGGCTTTTCATTTAAGAATTAAAAAAAAAAGTAGTTCGATTTGGCTCGATAGATGGCGCTGACTCAGCTATAGTATACTTGTTAAAATAACAAATGCATTGTCTGTGCTTTTGTGTGAATTTCACGAAAATATATCAATACGTTGTTGACGTTGACATTTCACTTTATTTTGACAGAGCTACTTTAGCTTGTACAGAGCAGAGCTGGCGCCATCAATTTTCAAGGCTTTTATACATGACGTGAAACGGCTAAGACTTCGAAAGATCTTTTCGTTTTCGAAATGGTGGATTTTTCCCTGTAAAAACTCAGTTTTTCTGCAAATAATCTTAGAGCATTGCAGGCCTCCTTGCACGATGCAAATAATGCACAGAGCCATTACCTAAGCTAAGAAGAAGACTTCGAAAGATACATAAAGGATTTTTTTTCTTTCAGAGTAGGTATTTTCTATATATAAAAAAATCCTCTATGGTAGGTATAGAATAGTAGGTATAGGTATTCCTCTATGGCATATAGAAATTTTTATTATGCATCTTCAATGAAATTCTGCTCTCCTAGTAGGTACTAAAAAAAATCTATGAACTTGCTCTCCTAGTACTACGAAAGATACACCAAGGAAAACGTTTGCGGAATTTTATGAGGAATTTGAACGACGATAAAATTGCTGTTTTCGATACACGAAACTTTACAATACAAGGGTTTCTTGCAATACTGCCATCATGCCATAACTACTTGATACATTATTTTGAGATTCTAACTGACTTCACAAAAGGAGATTATCAATTAATTCGTCAGCTAGTAGTAGTAGTAGTCGTTTTAGTAGTAGTAGAGCTTTTTTGTGAAAGAGTTCGTCCGGGGAAGTACTACCACCATACTTATTTCTGCCGCAAAGCAGTAGTGCTCGCATTGCTGTGTTCCGGTTTGAAGGGTAAGGGTGCCGGTGAAATTACAGGCACATGAGACTTTTCATCTTTATGTCTCAGGGTGGCGGGCGCAGGGCAATGCAACATAGGGTGCGTCCTAGGTGGACGTTACCTACGAGGTAATGCACTGTTCATAGGCAGAGGTTACCACTTAACATCAGGTGGGCCATCTGCTTGTTCCGTCATTCAGTAGTAAAATAAAAAGAAATAAAAAAGCTACTTATTTTGAGTTTGGTTCGAGCAAAACTTAGGAAGAAAGTTTTGCAGTCGAGAATCACATTGAAGAGACTGAGAGGAAGACTTTTAAGACTGTCTTGCACGTGAGACGGTTTAGTAAGTATACGAAACCTGCTAAGTATTATTAAGTACTATTTATTATTATTATTTTATTTTACCTACCTATTAAGGTGGTTGCTTTCGCTCGTGGCGCGTTTTTTTTTGTGTTTTTTGCTCATCTCTGCTCGTCAACTCTTCTCCAGATAGCGAAACCCAATTTGCCGGTAATTATATGACTTAATACACAAGTTTTAATTTATAGTACCACATAAATATCATTGGCTATGAATGTGCTAGAAACAAAAACAAACACCGTAAATACCGTTGAAGCACAATCGTAGCTAAACTAATGATATATAGGTGATACTATAAATTTAAACTTGTGTCTTAGGTCATATAATTACCGGCAAATTGGGTTTCGCTATCAAAAGAAGTGTTGATGAGCAAAAAACACAAACAAATTTGAAAGCGACCACCTTAAGTCGAGGGCTCGAAGCTGTCATGTACCGTGCTACTAACAAACGCTAAATGTCCATAGAATAGTTCCGTGTTCCGTCTCTTTCGGTCGTATTTGAAACTGCTTGTCGTTTTGATTATTTTAATGCAAAAAAACAAACCACTGTGTAGCTGTTCCAAAGATAATTCAAGTTTTCTAATAACACGGTAAGGTAAAAAATCTCTCATGGTAGAAACTTCCGCCGCAAAGCAGTAGTGCTCGCATTGCTGTGTTCCGGTTTGAAGGGTAAGGGTGCCGGTGAAATTACAGGCACATGAGACTTTTCATGTTTATGTCTCAGGGTGGCGGGCGCAGTGCAATGCCACATAGGGTGCGTCCTAGGTGGACGTGACCTGTTAGGTAATGCACTGTTCATAGGCAGAGGTTACCGCTTAACATCAAGTGGGCCATCTGCTTGTTCCGTCATTCAAGTAGTATCAAAATAAAAAAAACACCTGGGGGGAGGGGGGGGGGGGGGGGGTTGCCCCCTACGATCACACACACTGTTAAGACTTGAGAACTTTCGTGTTTTCTTGTCTGATTACTTGATTGTTACCTACAAAAAATATGACATTGTAAATTGTAGTTTGATTGTAATTAAATCAATTGACCTCAGGGGCGCGGCGGGCGAAGGATCGCCTGCCACGCTGGAGGTTGCGGATTCGATTCCAGCCTCAAAACAAATATTTGTACGATCGTTAATGAATCAGTTATATTTGTTCAACGTGTTCTGGTTATTTTCTACGTATAATAAAAAAAAAATGTAATGTATTGTATTAAGTATATCAGTTATCTAGTACCCATAACTTAAGCTCTGCTTAGCTTGGGGCTAGATAATGTTGTGTGAACTGTCCAGCATTATTTATTTATTTTATGGGCCCCTTCATCACAGAGTCTATGAATGTAAAGAAAACGAATTTACTTTCAAATCTATTTACTAAAAAAATGTTTTAGGTTATACAATTACCTTGAATAAAACTATTTGATTTGAATATTTTCTATATTTAAACTAGGTACCTACTTCATCCCTCACCCGTGTCGTACATGACCCTAACAATTCGCAATAGTTCGCTCAAATTCAGTCCAGTCTTTGCAGAGATACCTAACACTTGTACCGTCTTCTTCATAGATTCAAAGTTCTTTTTTGCTTCGGGTAGGTCTATCTTATTGACGACAACGCATGTCTGTCTGTCCGTTAGCTTCGAGTTGTATTCTGTGAGCTCGTGTTTCAGCGTGTTGTACTGCTGAAGGGGGTCCCCAGTGCCGTCCAGCAGGTAAATGAGGCCGCGGCATCTTTCCACGTGTTGGAGAAATTGTATACCTGAAAGATCAAGAGAAAAAGAAAGCTCTTTTATCTTTTGGCCATCTTTAGTTGGTTGGAACATAGCTCGCAGTGGCGTAACTAAACAATCTGGGGCCCGAGACAAATTCGAAAATTTTAAAAAATTTAGTTGTGATCCCCTGGCAAATTCGAAAATTTAAAAAAATTTAGTTGTCTCATTTTGGATTTAAAGCAGAACTTATAAAAATATACTTTTCAAACAAAATAAAACACTCAGGTACAATGTAAAAAATATTTTTGACCTCGCGGCCTCTTGGGCCGAAGCCCTGTTGGGTCGGGGCCCGTGGCATTTTGCCAGCCCTGCCAGTTACGCCACAGATAGCTCGGCGTAGTATTCTTTTATCTGTGGCTCGGCTAAATAAGAAAAAAGATATACAAAATTATTGAAAGTGTGAACTTAGGTGAATAATTGTAGAGGTTGAGTCCAGGATTATTTGTTATTGAGAAAATTTATCGAAATCTTGTTTTGGGGTCTATCATGCCCTTGGAAATATGATGAGTTTGAATGTATATATTTAAAGTTGCCATAAACTGATTAGATTTTGCTAAAAATACGTCTATGTTAATAAGTGAAGCCTATTTTTCTCTTGACAGCCTCTAAACTAATTTAAACATAAACTCTTAACTAATTTAAACTAAAGCGGTGTCTCCTACAACTGTTTTTTTTTATAACATTGAAACGTTTGCATTAGACATGCCATGGTGTAAGCACTTAGAGCATTTTAGGCTTCTGTAGCAAGAATTATTAACGTTGGCTAGACGCTAGAGACGATGGTTAGTGTCAAATATTGGCCAATGACATTGCTGACTAGCAATCTTATTAATTTAATTGGTTAATATTTATATTTGCTATCGCCTCGATAACCTTAATTATTCGTGCTTGGACCACAATTCTGCTTATTAACGAACGGTGTAACCATTTTTTTTTGCAAATGTTTCTTTTTGCATGTGTCCTTTTTTAACCCCCGACGCAAAAACGAAGGGGAGTTATAAGTTTGAAGTGTCTGTGTTCGTGTGTGTGTGTGTGTCTGTCCCAACGTAGCTCCCGAACGGATGAACCGATTTCGATTTTTGTTTGTTAGTTTGAAAGGTGAATTAGTCGGGGGTGTTCTTAGCTATGTTTGATAAAAATCGGTTCAGCCGTTTAATTGGTATGGGTTTATTTTTTATTTTTACAAAATTAATTACTTGTGGATGGAAATGTAGTGGGTCGGTGAGCACATTAATTAGAATTACGGTAAATGTTTTACACAGGTTCAAACGTGCGTAGACGTCTTACAGGTGTAGCGCTTGACTGAGTCAGTCCCTGAGGTCAGGGAGCGGTACGGGAGGGGTGTCGTCTCTCATATTATCAGATAACATGAAGCCACGCTTCATTATGAAGTAACGAAAACACCCCTCCCGTACCGCTCCCATACCTCAGGGACTGACTCAGTCAAGCGCTAGACCTGTAGTTAAGTTTTTGAAGAGTACTCACCTAGTCCGTAATTTTTGTGGGATCCGGGTATCAGCCCGGGCAGGTCTGCGATTGCTACTTGCTCGTAATCATCATACAGGACCATGCCTGAAAATTACAGATTATAGATTAGTGCATTTTGCTTCATTGTCCATAGTTATAACATAGGTAATAAACAACATAACATAACATAACATAACAACATAATTAACATAGGTAGGTTTTAGATAAATAAAGTTTCCGTCTACACTACACAGCGAGGCATCAGTATACGTTCGACCATGGAAGCAAGCGCGCGAGGCGAAATATTATCTAAATCGGTTCAGCGGTTTAAGCGTGAAAAGGTAACAGACACACAGAGTTACTTTAGCATTTCTAATATTAGTAGGGATTATATTTTGATCGAACCATGGTGTGTCTGGCCTAAGAAAAGACACCTCCGTCTCCTCCCGTGGATGTTAATTGTTAATTGGGAATTTAATGTTGTTTGCAATTTGTAATTTGATTAATTAATATTATTATTGTTTTAATCAGTATTTTTTATTATAACTATTTTAAAGCAATTTCTGACCGATGTTTTAAAAGTTATTTACCAATAAATTGATTATTCTTGATTATTCTTGTCGTAAAAGCCGACTAAGTGATTACCCGGACTTGTTAATAAGATTCGTTAGTATAAGATACTGTACTGGTTGCTAGATTATTATGGAATGTGTTATTACTGGAAGAAAGCGTGAGCTGAGTCAGTCGTGGGAAGCAATGGCGGCGATGAGCACACTACTTGTCACGTCTATATTCTCAATGGGCCTATTTTCACAGTAGTTTGCACCAACCTACTGTGAAAAGAGGCCCATTGAGGCTCTGACTACGCCTTCGGGGGAAAAAGGCGTGTGTCTATGTTATGTATGTATGAATTTATTAAAAAAAACGAGCTTCTACTCATATTGACCTACACTAAATACCATAACGAAAATATCGGTGTTTTTTTATCCAACTTGGAATTGCGGAAAAAGTAGATGGCCCACCTGATGTTAAGCTGTACCCAATGAACAGCGCATTATCTCATAGGTCACGACCACCTAGCTAATGCATTGTTAAAGGCAGAGGTTACCGCTTAACATCAGGTGGGCCATCTGTTTGTTCCGTCATTCAAATAGCTAAAAAAAAAAGAGCGAGGGCTCAGCCTCGCCTTAGAATGCATTAGGTATATGAGAATAAAGATGTTGGGAATCGTATAACGGAACTAAAATGGAGTTGAGCAGGATACCTGGCAAAAGACGAGGTGACGATAGGTGGAGTAAGGCGCTAACTGAATGGCGTCCAAGAACTGGGTACAGAAACGTTGGTCGTCCAGCAGCTAGATGGGCAGACAATATCGCATGCGTCGCGGCCGAACCTGGATGAGACTGGCACGGGACCGTGAGGAATGGCACAGGCAAAGAGAGGCCTATACTCAGCAGTGGGTGAAGTCAGGCTGTGGATGATGGTGATGATGATATGATAATAATAGTCTTTAAGCCTACCGATGTGAGGTCTGAGCGTTGTGAAGGGGTAGGGCGCCACGGTAGGGCGCGCGCGGGTTAGGGCGCGCAGGAGCGTACTCTTGCCTGCGTTGGGCATCCCTAGCAGCCCCACGTGGGCCATCGAGCGCACTTCAAGCGTGTACGGGTGAGACTCGCCCGCAGCTCCGATCTCCGCTATATCCGGTGCCTGAAATATATCATTAAAAAGATCTCGTTATTACAGGTCTAGCTCTTAACTGAGTCAGTCCCCCTACAGAGAAGATCCGAGCGACCATAAGCTCTCCAATACTCTAGAACCGCTAGCCAGCGCACAGCCATTGGATTGCTTTGCGTGTTCTACCGCCTCTACAACGGGGAATGCTCCGACGAGCTTTTCGATCTCATCCCCGCATCGAGATTTTACCATCGCTCTTCCCGGCACCGTGACAAAGCTCATCCACACATCATAGAGCCCTGGGTTTCTCGTACGACTCGTTCCTCGAGATCATTTCTTCCCCATTACCTACAAACTATGGAATGAGCTTCCATCTGAGGTTTTCCCGCTTGGTTACGACATGTGTCGCTTCAAGAAAAAATGCTCATAAATTCCTTCAGGGTAGGCAGCGCATCGACAATACCCTGGGTGTTGCCGGTGTCTATAAGCGACGGTGACCACTTTACATCAGGTGGGCCGTAAGCTAGTTTGCCTATCAGTTTCATAAAATAAAAACCTGTGGCATACGCTCTCATAAGAGCGGTACGGGAGGGGTGTTTTCGTTACGTCAAAGTGAAGCGTGGCTTCAATCGTCAGATACGAAAACACCGCTCCCGTACCTGAGGGACTGACTCAGTTAAGCGCTAGACCTGTAGTAGATTTTTTTTTCTGAAACAGTTCCTCCAAGTAGTAACACCATCGAGCAAGTCAGCGACCGTCAGCGAGTTGTACCCCAGCTAAGAGGTTAATAACATGACTCCTGTGTTGGGGTTGTTCTGGGTATTTTCTATGTATAATAAAAAATATCTATCTATGTAATATATTGTATTAAGTATATCAGTTATCTAGTACCCATAACACAAACTCTGCTTAGCTTGGGGCTAGATAATGTTGTGTGCACTTGTCCAGCATTATTTATTTATTTATTTATTACTCCTCCCATGCTGAGGTCGCCCACCACTCGGCCCGTGACGGTCCACTATTGTTGACTGTCATCTACTGATGTGATCGCTCACCTGCTCCGTGTCAGTGAGGAAGAACTTGTTCCCTCGTCCTCCGGCGCCGCCGCGAGCTGCCACAAACATGACTCCTTCCTTACTTAGGTCACCCACCACTCGGCCCGTGCTGTCCTTCACTATTGTACCTAGATGAGTAGATCTATGAGTAAAGCTATATTATTATCCATATTTATATTATTGTTTTGGGATGTGTCGGGGCGCCTTCTGTTGTGTCGCGGAGTGTTCATACTGATGTGTTGTGTTGTGTCGCAATATGGCGCATTTTCAGATCATTTACCGTGTGAGAGTTGTGGTGTGAATACGTATAATATATTTATTAAATTTTATTCTTTACATTTAGTGTCATAGAGTTGTCATTGCCGTACTAACTCGATAAGTTCATCGGACATTTTTATAAAGTAGAACGAACCAAAAAACTCAATATCTAGTTACGGAATGAACTGCATCCCTCGCGGTAACGCGTCGTAATGACAGATTCACATTGATGTGGCGTGTTGTGGCGCGACAGATCCCCCACCACCTCTCTTGCGCGACCGAGCGTAGACCGATCGTTAACGCGACAGAACGCACCACAACACAATACAACCTACTAATGTGAATCTAGTCATAGGTAATAAACGTAACCGATTGCGTTCTGGCGCGCTACGGCACACCCTGACACAACAATATGAACCTCTTATAATAATCTCTAATATTTTTTCTTATGAGTATCCTCCCAAGAAAGAATTACCTAGTGACGCAATCTTATGCTTCACTATAAATTGCTCATAACTCACCTAGTGGCACAGGTACCACAACATGGGTGGCATTCTTCCCGTTGCATTCCTTGTTAAACCCTCTTTCTCCGTGCTTGGCCTGTGTCACTGACTTGCAGTGGTTTAGACTCTTCACTGTATGTGTCGCCTGCAAGTAATACAGTATACAGATAGTACAATGGACCATAGCTGGTGATTGAAAGGGCCAGCCCTGTCCACAGACATACCCGCCCGGGTGACATGTAAAATGACTGTAAATTTTTCCATATCAAAATCGGTTGCTAGACACCTCTGACGACCTCTGTGGCGCGGCGGGCGAAGATTTGTTTGCGACGCAGGAGGTTGCGGGTTCAATGCCCGCCTCGGAACAAATATTTGTGCGATCACAGATATTTGTTCAGGGTGTTCTGATTATTTTCTATATATAATAAAAAATATCTATCCTGTAATATATTGTATTAAGTATATCAGTTATCTAGTACCCATAACACAAGCTCTGCTTAGCTTGGGGCTAGATAATGTTGTGTGAACTGTCCAGCATTATTTATTTATTTTATTTTATTATCTACGTTATTTACTATACCTACATTTTTTTTTTATTATTTTTTATTATGTGTCCTGTCTCCTGCTTCTTGGTGATCTGTTTTAATAACAGTAATCCAATTTGCTGTCCAATTCGATCCGTTTTTTGTGTTGAATGGAGAGAGATAGTGAGTCATCTCTCAATCTTTCTCTGTGAATCTTTCCACTAGACTTTGTATACTGTGTCTTTTCAGTCTTGAAAATGTAAGGCTGCCCGTTCCTTGTAACTGAGCAGCAAGTTTGTTCCTATGACTATCTAGTCTTAGTTGATAGTTTTTGCTGTAGGATTCTATTTCTTGTTTTACTGTTTTCAGTTCAATTTCAATTAATTAATTAATTTTCATTTTATTAAATAAATTAATTTTGCAGAGACACCAACGGTTATAATGACTACACAGCAGATGAGTTCCCCTCCCCGGACTGGGAGATACCCAATCCAGGAGAAAGTGAGTATTTTACATTGATTTACGCTATTACAATAACGATACACTAAAAACGCAGACAGGTGTATCAAAAAACTTTTTGAAAACTGCTACTAAATCGGTCTAGTAATAATAATACAGTACTTGGCTGGGTTTTATAATATAGAAACTGTTTTGAAATTAACTTACATCTAATCAAACTCAGTCAACGAGTAGGTATAGAGCTATTTAGTAGTAGTAGAGCTTTTTTGTGACAGAGTTCGTCCACGTCGTTAGTGCTACCACCATACCTATTTCTGCCGCAAAGCAATAGTGCTCGCATTGCTGTGTTCCTGTTTGAAGGGTAAGGGTGCCAGTGAAATTACAGGCACATGAGACTTTTCATCTTTATGTCTCAGGGTGGCGGGCGCAGTGCAATGCCACATAGGGCTCGTCCTAGGTCGACATGACCTATGAGGTAATGCACTGTTTATATGCAGAGGTTACCACTTAACATCAGGTGGGCCATCGGCTTAATCCGTCATTCCAAGCAGTATAAATAAAAAGGGTATGTACTATGATGACTATAAAACATAGCTAGTGAACTGTGAACACGAGTCAAAAACTGCAAATACAGGCTGGCCAGAGAGCAGACAGCTTCTTCCAGCCAAACTCGGTTTGAGTAGCCAGGTTTTAAACCAATTGGCTTATTAAGTCAAGTCTGCCAACTCGGTTTGGAACATTTACAGGTTGGCCCATCTAGCTGGCTGGCTAGTTTTATTCAAGTAACAACCTGAGGTTTTGAGCAATACAAACAAATATCAATTATTAAAGTTTTAATCAAAATTAATTGATCTAGTATAAAGTGAATGTAGATCACATAACTTGCCCTACCCCCTCTGCAGTATATACTCCATGTACTCCCTTCTTGAAGAAGTGAATTTGGGTCAAAGTGTACTATTCACTATTCCAACTAAAAAGGAGCATATAAAAGTGAGGTTATTTGGGTTTAAGGTTGGGTTGGAGGTTTAAGTGAGGATTTTGGGTAAAATCCTTAGAACTAGACAATTCCGGAGGGGGCGGGTGTTGTAGGCGAAGACCTACCTAATGTATGAGGGTGTCATAATACTAAACCTCTACCGCTGCTCGTCTATACCTCAACAAATATATTACAAAAATCTCACCTGAAATATAACATGACCCCCGTTCCCGCCGTCACCTCCGTCCGGTCCAGCGTGGTCTTTGCACCAAACACTTAGGAATGAAATGCACCCATCGCCACCGTTGCCCGCTACAGCCCTAATTTTATAGGTATCTACGTAAAATTGTACAGAATCTCTGCTCGATTTCGCTTTCAAACTACGCAGTGCTTTCGGTGTATAATCACAGTAGGTTCGACTGCAATGCAAAGATGTAGTAATTCTCAATGATTTTAGAAGATTTACCAGCCTCATTGTGAGAATTTCTTCACATAATTTAGATCAGGGATTAATTTAATTTGGAGTGCGGTAAGATTCAAAACAAAACAAACCAACCACAGAGAACTTATTTTTTTCTTCATATTGAGGGGTTTTCTCGGCCGTTTCACATCATGTTTAAACCCGCGCCATCTATTGAGCCAAATCTAACTAGTTTTTTTTAATTCATATATGAAAAGCCCTCATTGGCGCTGCATTTCAACGTTTCACTCCAACACTCCATCCAGGAAACCCTCGGATGAAGAATAAAATGTGGAAACCAAAGCCACAGTAGCCCACAGTAGCCACAACCAAAAGAAGAAGAAAAACCAACATGGCTGATAGTATTTCTTGGAAAAATGCGCGCTTCCTGTTCCAGTTACACACTTCCGTCCTTTTTCACGAAATCAATCTCACAGTATACAGGAAAGCGAGAGGAAAGATATTACACATATGCCATACCTTATAGATTGTGTTACACTCAAGATACAAGATACAAGATACAAGATATTTATTTGCATAAATAAGTGTTACAATTTGGTCTTATAAAATAGTGAGCACTTATGACTTATTTGCCCCATGAATGTAGTCCATCTTCCTAGGTTACACTCATGGTTACCGTGGAGGGTCTATCTTCCTAGAATCTAGGCTAGACCTAGGAAGGTGACATCTAGGTCACAGGACTCATCGAAGGTGCTACATATCAAAAAACCTCCCTCTACGCTCACTCACTGTAATCGTACACTGTATACAATATTTCCTCTATGGTACATCTCCATAATCTGTGCGTGCTCACGGTCTCACAGATTAGCTAGGAGTAGGTTAGTTTAGTTAAGTTTCCTTCGGCTCGCTCGGCTTGTCGGCGTCGATGCTGCAAATTCACCCCAGTCCCGGAATTTATTCAATCAGATAGATACCGAATCGCTAGGCAGGCTGCCGTGTTTTTGCTGACCATTATAACAGTTCTAACAGTTTCTCCAATACACTTCTTTAAAAACACTGCTAACGTGTTCTAGATTATTGTTATGTTCTTTCTTCGCTAAATAACAATGGAATCAAAGCGTGTGGAGGAGGAGTACCAGTCCTTTATAGCAGGAAACCTGTGGCCGCTAGTATACCAGGTGAGTTAATCAAAGTATTTTGAGAAGGAGTACCCGGCCATATAGGGATGGGAATCTCTGGTCACTGGTATACCAGGTGAGTTCATCAAAGCACACTCATGTTTTACCAAGATTTAAAATTGGAATGTTGTGTGCCTTTTAGCTTACAGTCATCTTGTGATAGAGAATCATAAAAATAATCATGTTCATACATCCTCTCCAAGTATTTCAACTTTCCAAAGTTTTTGTTTTGACAATGTTTGTTTGGGTAGGTAGTTTTCTTTAAAAACTGCATTGATGTGATGTTTTAGTTGTTTTTAGGAATATACCAATAGGCAGGTAATTACCCATGGATTAGTTAGCCCATTAGGTTGTGTAGTCTGTGAGTTCTTTATTGTTTTCTGTGATCCCTCACACCATCCTGTGTGAATATGTATGTATGTACAGTTTTATCCAAAATAGAAGTCTGATCAATGTTTTAGTTTGTGCATAGTGATATCCGACAGTAGCCGAACGTTAGTATAGCTCTGTCCCGCTCACATTATTTGTACACTGTTGGACATTTTAACGGGTTATTTCTTTAGTTTTAGTGAGGACACTATTTTTCAGAGTAAAATTAAAGATTTTCACAAATTTATATTATTTTTATTGTTTGACATTGCAGTCTAGTAATAACAATATCAGGAAATGTACAAAATGAAATCATAAATATAAAATTCTCTAGAATCAACTATAACAAATGGTGAAACTTTTCGTAATGAAAAACATTTATAATACTGTATTCTTCATGGAGGGCATTTACAGAACTTGCTCAGAGCTGTAAGGGTATTTTATGAGCGGCTTGTCAGACATAAGTAAATGTCCTTGTTCTGTCTATTAGTTACTATTCCATTTGTGTCAGTTAGCAAGCCCATCGCTGCTTACTGAAGAAAGAAAGAAAGAAAGAAAGAAAGAAAGAAAGAAAGAAAGAAAGAAATAAAAGTTTATTTATGACTATACAAACACACACCAAGAAAAAAAAACAAACAAACAAGATATGGACTATATAAAAACTAAAAAAAAAAACAAATAACACAGATATAATAAAGGCAATTTGTGTGTGTGCCTGACGCAAGCCACAAAAGGGTCCTCAACTCAGCGTTTGCTAGGCCAAGTTGGCAACCCAGCGCTGATCTTCCGTTGAGGCCCAGAGTGAACCACGGATATCCGCCTAGGTTCCGACTGAGTGTTGTGTATGCAGATACAGGCAATTAAAAATTAAATACATTTTAACATACTTATAACAACTAACTAACAAGATTAGATTGAGCCCCAAGTTTGTACAAAAACGGTTTATATAAAAAATAAAATAACAAAAGAGAACTGGAATCAAAGTCAAAGTCAAAAAGTATTTTATTCATTGAAACCTCAAGGATCATTTTGAAACGTTAAAAAATAAATTTACATTTACTCCTGGTCCAACGCAACCAGAACTAGAAGAATCAGGCAACAAACACGGTCTGTTTTTATTTTATGATCCTTCTTACTACTAGGTGGGGAGCGCCTGTGTGGTGCCTCGAGAACAAGCTGATTCAAAGAAAAAGAGAAAACCAACTTAAAAACCTTAGGTAGGGAGTCAACAGTAATATGCTAGAGGGAATCAGCAAAAGTTCATAAGGCAGCACACTCTACGCTTGATATACTCATAAATAACACATCAATAATCAATTATATGTAGGTACAGACATTGCAAATTGACAAATTAGGTGTCGAGGAGCAGAGCGATATCAGACCACGCGGCTTTATCATTAACTAGCTTACCATACACTCATCTCCAATTATCTAGCTACATCTAATCAAAACAAAATCAACAGTCAGGTATCTCATTAACTCTATCCCTAAAAACTGAGGGCTCATTATGCTACTAATTTATAAATGTGAATGTCAGTCTTACCCGTTAAGAACATCGATATATTATTAATATATCGATGGTTAAAAATCGTCGTCGTCGTTTCGTATGAGGTAGTGCTGGCCTCTGGTGTCAGAGTTTGTCAAGCCGCCCGAGGGCCTCTGACATGGTTTATCGACTGCTATTAATCAATAACAGCCAGGACCGACAGCTTAACGTGCCCTCCGAAGCACAGAGCGATGGAATAAAAGTGCAAAACTGATTCGTCTGAAATGTTGGTGTAGACATATTGTAGGATAACATAACATAGGCTAACCTGCCCCCCCGGTGGACTCTGGTCTGTTGCTCCAGATAGCAAGATGTTTGAAGAGGACATGCAATCGTCATCTGTCTTATAGTAGTAAATAATATAAATAATGCTGGACAGTTCCCACTACATTATCTAGCCCCAAGCTAAGCAGAGCTTGGGTTATGGGTACTAGATAACTGATATACTTAATACAATACATTACATGATAGATATTTTTTATTACACATAGAAAATACCCAGAACACCCTGAACAAATATCTGCTAATTGTGCAAATATTTGTGCCGAGGCGGGAATCGGACCCGCAACCTCCTGCGTCGCAGGCGAACCCTCGCCCGCCGCGCCACAGAGGTCGTCATAGTAGGAGTAGATCATGTAATAAGAAAGAAAGAAAGAAAGAATCGTTTATTTATGACTACAATCAAAGACACACACATGCAACACGCAAAAGCAAACATGATAAAAAAAAATACTAAAACAAAAACAAATTACACAGATATAAAAAATAAGGCAATTTGTGTTAATAAACCACTATACAAGGTGGTTGCTTTCGTTTGTGGCGCGAAATTATTTTTTTTTGTGTTTTTCGCTCATCTCTGCTCATCAACACTTCTTCAGATAGCGAAAACTATGTTGCCGGTTATTATATGACCTAACACACAAGTTTTAATTTATAGTATCACATATATCATTACTTTGGCTATGAATGTGTTTGAAACAAAAAAAACACTGTTGAACACACACACACACACACATTGAAGCCAAATCGTAGCTAAACTAATGATATTTATCTGATACTATAAATTAAAACTTGTGTGTTAGGTCACATAATAATCGGCAACATAGTTTTCGCTATCTGAACAAGTGTTGATGAGCTGTGATGAGCAAAAAACACGAAAAAATAATAATATCGCGCCACAAACGAAAGCAACCACCTTAATATGAAATACTACAGAACAAAGCTTTAAATAAATATTTTGTGTTGCAGAGAATCGGCCATCGATGCCAGTCGTACCCATACACCTGCATTGAAGCAAAGAAGACGGAGAACAAGCCTCTGAACCGGTATCGCGATGTGAACCCGTACGACCATAGCCGCATCATCATTCGGAAGGAGGACTTTGTTACCGACTATATTAACGCCAACTTAGTCAAGGTAAGTGAACAGCGGGCAGAAAAATATCGTTTTCATCCCATCTATTCGAAAAGGACGACTGGGTTCGCCTTTATGTGCACCCAAAGGTGGTGTTTTCTATTAGAAACTTTTAGCGGGCAGTCATGAGTTTTGCGGCGCACTAATTAAGTTCCTAATTCAAAAAGTGCGCGGCAAAGATAACTGCGGCGCACTTATTGAATTTGGAACCAGCGCCAAATAATTCGAACGCAAATATTGTTTGAATAAATACTGGCTGGTACGACGGCCCAAAACCCAAAACAAAAAAACCCAAAACACAAAAAAAACACAAAACACAAAAAAAAAACACAAAAACACAAAAAAACACAAAACACAAAAAAAACACAATACACACAAAAAACACAAAACACAAAAAAAACACAAAAACACAAAAAAAAACAAGACATACAAAACACAAAAAACAAAAAACACAAAAAAAACACAAAAACACAAAAAAACATAAAACACAAAAAAACACAACACAAAAAACACAATACAAAAAAAAACACAAAAAAGCACAATACACACAAAAACACAAACACAACAAAAAAAACACAAAAACACAAAAAACAACCATTTGTTTTATTAAATAATAATATTACAATAACATATGAGGCGCCTTTTATTTTCTCATAGTGGGTGATGAAAAGCAGAGTGTATCACACGGGCGCAACATATATTTTTGGCTCGGGCGACGTACTTTGAATCCCTCGCTACGTTCGGGATTCTACTCTAGAATCCCTCACTTCGCTCTGGATTCAAAAAAGCGCCCTCGCCGTAAAAATATTATGTTGCTCCCTTGTGATACAATCTACTATATCATCATTCAGATGTGCTAAACGAGACCTACTGCACCGCGAGAATTAGTTGAGCTTAGTAGTATTAGTAGAGCTTTTTTGTGAAAGAGTTCGTCCGGGGAAGTACTACCACCATACCTATTTCTGCCGCAAAGCAGTAGTGCTCGCATTGCTGTGTTCCGGTTTGAAGCGTAAGGGTACCACTTAACATCAGGTGGGCCATCTGTTTGACCAGTCATTAAAAGTGGTACAAAAAAAAAAAAAAAAAACGCTACTCTTAGCGGGTAGATTGGTTATCGCAGTATTTTTGTTCAGAGTAGTGTTTTTTTTTTTTGATACTTCTTGAATGACGGAACAAGCAGATGGCCCACCTGATGTTAAGCGGTAACCTCTGCCTATGAACAGCGCATTCTCACATAGGTCACGTCCACCTAGGACGCGCCCTATGTTTAGTAGTAGTCAGGCAATTTAATCACGTCGCTTGGGATCTTGCTATAGAAGCGCGTACATATTGTCCTGTAACTGTAATCAAGGCCCATCTTCCATATAAGTTTAGCTCCTCCCAAAGGTTGTCGGGAAGAGATCGCTTCTTAGCGATAAGACCGCCCATTGTACATTTAGTTTTTGTTTAATTGTTGTGTGTTTATTTTAACTAGTTTGTAAGTTGTGCAATATAGTATTTTCATTCATTCATTCAAGTCCATTGGACAGGACAACATGTGTCGGGTCAGCGGTTGAGCGGATTTTGATGATTTGTGGTGTGTAGTTGGATACTGAGGGTCAATGAGATGTACGTTATGTACATATATCACCTACCTACCTTATATGTACCTTAGAGCCAGGGTGGTCTCGGACTGTGCGGTCGCAGAGAAACTTCCTCCCGCGAACGCTCAGGTTGTGGAATGATCTCCCTGCTGAGGTTTTCCCGAGCGACTACAGTATGGGGTTCTTCAAAAGGGGTGTTTGGAAATTTTTAAAGGGTCGGCAACGCGCGTGTGATGCCTCTGGTATTGCAGGCGTTCATAGGCTACGGTAACCGCTTACCAACAGGTGGGCCGTAAGCTTGTTTGCTACCTTGGTAGTATAAAATTATATATATATATATATAAATATGCTCCCACAACTGCTAAAGAATTAAAAACCAAGTAAAAAATCGAATCGATCGTAGTCCCTTATCTACTAAAGATTTTATTGGAACTGCTGCTTATACGAGTCTTTCCGTATTCTATCAAAAAATGTAATGTATTAATGTTCGGAAAATATTTATGTTGCTGTTTTTATTCTCAGTAACCGTACATTGAATTGCCAAATACTAAGCTACCTGGAACTCGATTGTACAGAAAATATTTCCACCGTTAAGTTCGTCGTTTTGTGTAGAAATTGCTAGGTATTAAAATATAATTGGTTACGGGATGTCCTATAAAAAATTGACAAGTGGAAATCTAGAGCAATCCTGGGGGGTACTCATCATCATCCTCATCATCAGCCTGTATCAGTCCACTGCTGGACATAGGCCTCTCGCAATGCTCGCTATTTAGACCGATTTCCAGCTCTTCCCATCCACTTTCTACCAGCCGCCTTACGCAGATCGTCGCTCCACCTAGCTAGGGGGCGCCCCACACTACGTTTACCAAGACGCGGTCTCCACTCTAGAACACGTTAACCCCAGCGGTAGTTGGTTCTTCGGCATATATGCCCAGCCCATTGCCATTTCAGCTTGCTAATTCTCTGAGCTATGTCGATGACCTTAGTTCTCGGTCGGATAACTTCGTTGCGGATTTTATCCCTCAGAGAAACTCCGAGCATAGCTCGTTCCATAGCACGCTGAGCGACCTTCAACTGATGGACTCGAATCACCCCAAAAAGTACGCAATTTTTATTTTTTTCTCGTGAAGTCTTCCATTACAGCTTGGACAATGCTTATTGTTTGTTGGTGCGAATGTCAAGTTACAGGCACTTTCGCATTTACTGGCTGAAATGTACTTAAATACCGATGCCGGTGACGAGAACGAACGATGTCGCTCGGACAAGTAGACAGTTAACGAGATCAAATGCAAATATATTTATTTCGTCAGAATTTTAGGTAGGTACATGACAGTTCTTATTTTAAGTATAGGCGTAACACTAAAATTCTACCAATATATAGGCATACGAAATTCACAAGGAGGTACACAATTATTCAATTCAAACAGTTAACCCGGTACACCAGAAAATGACAGAAAAACGCAAAAATACCTTAATTCATTCCAATTCAATTAATTAACGCAATTCAAAATAAATTTTATTAAAAAGAAAAACACATTTCATACTAGCTTTAAGGTTTAGCTTTTATAACGCAAAACTACCAATCTTAGATTAGATTTTTAACTGACTTGATCAAGTACAATATTCCAATTAAAAATATGCATGGATTATGAACATTATAATACCGAGGGATCCAGACATAAACACGATAGGACAAAATTTTCTTAATTAAAAAAAAACACAAAGTTACCTCTAACTTTTGGCTGGATTCGATTGTTTGTCAATATGGTAGGTACAGATTATTGGGTCAAAAATTGGATAAATAAAATCAATACAATAAAACGAAAGGGTTCACCCACGGGGTTTTTTTAAAATTATCTATATTTCACGAGATATTCAATAAAAACCGCTTTTTCCAGCGGCGCGTGGAGTTTTTTTTTTTGTAACAAGATGATGATCCAACTGATACGATGATGATGATATAAGTAAGATCAAAATGAGTCCAAACACCAGTCTAATATTATCCATCGAGGAGTTACGTTGTCCACCCTCTGTCCCCATCATTAGATCAGCTCGCTGTCACCATAATATTTTGTCGTAATCGGAACTTTCAGCAAAATTTGAGCACAATCGGGATGTGTTCGAAAATTACAGACAAACAAACAAGCTAACAGACGTGAAAGTGAATCAAAGAAATGTGTGAAAAACCTATAGCTCGACTTCAGTACTGCGGTGTACATTTTGCGAAAGTATGGTATACATTTTACAAAGTGTACATTTTGCGAAAGTATGGTATACATTCCACAAAGTGTACGTTTTGTGAAAGTTTGAAAAAGTGCGGTGTACATTATGCGTAGTCGGCGCAAAAGCGCCTGAGACCACAATTCAATATTACAATACTAGCTGCGAACCCGGCTTCGCTCGGGTAAACATTAACTTCCGGTAATAAAAATATTAAAGCGTGTTTCTATAAATAAATTAATATTTACCATGCTTCTAAGGAGAATTTAATATACATCTACATGCTTTATCGAATATTATTAAAAGAGAACAAACGAATAAAGTAGTTATTGTTCAGACCATTAAACACTGAAATCTACTTATATCCATAGAGAAAAATAAGTCTAGATAAATATCTATAAGCTTCCCTTCAAAAAGAGAGCCAGATTTTTCTCTTCCCTCGGTCTGAGTGCAGAGCGGGGCTACGTTCAATGGGTACATTCCGGTTGATATTTATCGCCAGAGCGTATAATATGGTTGGTCCGTTCAGAGGTTCAGTCAGAGCGTTCGGCTAGCATCACGTGACCCTAACCGAACTTGCAACCATCTCAAACAATGGTTTTAAAACACTTATGATTCTGTCGTCAGTTAAATTCAAATCATGTGTATCAATTAAACTATGAACACTGGCCGATATTTTCCACGCATTTTTGAATGTATGTTGTGACTCAGCGTTTGTCGTGTACTGTTAAGGTGGATGCGCAAGCTTGCGCCGCGAAATTAATTGTTTTTGGTATTTATTGCCCATTACAGCTCATCAACACTTCTTAAGATAGCGAAAATTGAGTTGGCGAGAACTAGGAGATTTAACACACATGTTTTAATTGATAGTATCTCATAAATATCATCAGTTTAGCTACGATACCCTAAACAAAAAAAGGTCTTAGCTAAACTGATGATATTTATGAGATACTATCAATTAAAACAGGTGTGTTAAATCTCCTAGTTCTCGCGAACTCAATTTTCGCTATCTTAAGAAGTGTTGATGAGCTGTAATGGGCAAAAAATACCAAAAAAAAAGAATTTCGCGGCGCAAGCTTGCGCATCCACCTTAATAATTGTCAGTCCTTATAGTTTATCCATTTCTGCGTAACAGAAATGCAGTGACTGGGTCACGTGTTGCAATTCAAACATTCTAATCGAGCCTTAGAACAGAAGTCCATCTCCCATACATCAAACTTTATAAAAAGTGGTGCCATATGGCGGGAATGAAGGAATAGGTTTTGATGGGTTTTTCTAACTACTTGCAATCTTGATTGAAATCCTAATAGGTAATTGAAATTGATAATCCTAATACACTTTTCACTCTACATCTTTACCACTCAGAGATAGGACAAACCGCGAACCATACCTATTTCTGCCGCAAAGCAGTAATTCTCGCATTGCTGTGTTCCGGTTTGAAGGGTATGGTTGCCGGTGAAATTACAGGCACATGAGACTTTTCATTTTTTTGTCTCAGGGTGGCGGGCGCAGTGCAATGCCACATAGGATGCGTCCTAGGTTGACATGACCTATGTGATAATGCACTGTTCATAGGCAGAAGGTACCGCTTAAGAGGAAACACAAGGGCCGGTTTCCCATACAAACATAGTCCCCTGTTTTCTCCCTGGAAAATGCCCGTAGAGCTTTTTTTTCCCCAAAAATATATTGCCACCATGGCATGTCCCTATGTTTTCCTTTTTTTTATAAATTAATTATTAAAAGATATATGAATATTCAAAAACCTAAAAAAAATTTCAGATTTTCCGCTGTGTTCAAACATCCTGAAAACAAATTTGACTAGATTATATAAAAAAAAACATAGGAACACGGTTAAAACTTTCTTTTATTTTTAATAAAAAAAAATGGTTATGTTTTGGAGAAGGAATCAGGGGACTACGAAACGTTGAATTTATGTACTTTTAATAGGTATTGTCGATCCAAGCTGCAGTTGTCTCAAGGGGGAGGTTTGAGGTCTGCGTGACAGCAATAGATTTTACAAATAATTATTTCTTAATTCTCTAGCCCTTGGTGTATCCTCTTAACATCAGGTGGGATGTCAGCTTGACTCGTCATACCAAGTTGTATATAAAAAAAAAACATCGATTGAATTTTTCAGATATTAAAAAACTCCGCACTGATAGCGCCACCATCTTCGTAAATATTTCAATATTTTATGTTTGTCAGATGCCCGACGGTGCTCTGAACGTTTCAACCAAGTCTCTAGCAATTAACAAACTATAGTATACCCATTGCACTGACCATACCCGGACTTCAAAATATTTTATCAAAAGTGGAGACATTAATGTACCCTGAATAGAATAGGAATAGTGAATAGGTGCCTTCTAGACCTGCGTTCTCTCGGCCGCATCATCACTTACCAACAGGTAAGATCGCGATCAATCGAGAGTCTATCATTGCACAGCCTGATTTTGTACACCCGATCATTGCAAGTCAGTGGCAAGTATTTAGTACAATAATTTGCATGATGTAGCTTTAATAATTGCTTCACGTGGACGGCGGTCCTTACTAGCCTCGAAGAACTTGCTAAGCCTTCGTAGATCTCCGGAATAAGTGCTCTCCATAGACCTCTTAGAGCTGAATGTGTATGGGTCAAGCTACAAATTCGGTTCTAGAGAGGTTTGTGTGGTTGCACTAATGCAACGCATGAAGACCAAGGAAGACTAGGAGACAGAAGAAGAACAGAAAACTTTATTCATTCACATAAATGTAATTTCCGTTTTATCATGGTATAATATACTTTTATGTTATAATGGAGATAATTAAATCATCTTGTTTTTTACCCCCTCCTTAGACCCCAATGTCTCATCTACCCTCCCCCCCCCCCCCCACACCCCAGCCGATTTAGCTCATACCCCTACCAACAAATTGTACCAATCCTATCTACCCACTTACTAAATTTCACGATTCTCAAGGTGCTATAGGTTCAAACTAAATACTCAAGGTGCTATAGGTTCAAACTAAATTCTCAAGGTGCTATAGGTTCAAACTAAATACTCAAGGTGCTATAGGTTCAAACTAAATTCTCAAGGTGCTATAGGTTCAAACTAAATACTCAAGGTGCTATAGGTTCAAACTAAATACTCAAGGTGCTATAGGTTCAAACTAAATTATCAAGGTGCTATAGGTTCAAACTAAATACTCAAGGTGCTATAGGTTCAAACTAAATTATCAAGGTGCTATAGGTTCAAACTAAATACTCAAGGTGCTATAGGTTCAAACTAAATACTCAAGGTGCTATAGGTTCAAACTAAATTATCAAGGTGCTATAGGTTCAAACTAAATTCTCAAGGTGCTATAGGTTCAAACTAAATTATCAAGGTGCTATAGGTTCAAACTAAATACTCAAGGTGCTATAGGTTCAAACTAAATACTCAAGGTGCTATAGGTTCAAACTAAATTATCAAGGTGCTATAGGTTCAAACTAAATTCTCAAGGTGCTTTAGGTTCAAACTAAATACTCAAGGTGCTATAGGTTCAAACTAAATACTCAAGGTGCTATAGGTTCAAACTAAATACTCAAGTTGCTATAGGTTCAAACTAAATTCTGAAGGTGCTATAGGTTCAAACAAAATTTTTGTATGAGGTGACGAAGGCGAGCTTTTGCTCTGTTACCGTGTTTTTGTGTATAAACTAATAATATGAAAATCCCTTTATAGTTTTGTTAAATTTTGTTGATGATGTCACTAACTCAATCAAAGTTACAATTATATGTTTCATAAATTAAAACGTGTAAGAAGTAAGTCTAAAATTGGATTTTAATTTTAAAACATGTTTTTTTTTATCCCCCGACTCAAAAACGACGGGTTGCTATAAGTTTGACGTGTCTGTGTGTGTGTCTGTGTGTGTGTGTCTGTCTGTGGCATCATAGCTCCCGAACGGATGAACCGTTTTTTTTGTTTGATAGGTGATTTAGTCGGGTGTGTTCTTAGCTATGTTTGATCAAAATCGGTTCAGCCGTTTTATTGCGTTGAGGCTTTTTTAATTTTTACAAAATTAATGACTTGTTTCTCGAGTGAAGTAATTCAAATAGTGTATTGAATTTTAGTGCTCAAATAGTGCTTCGATTGAGGCGAGAATTTCAATTTTTATTGCGTTTTTTGCTCATCACATCTCATCAACACTTCATGAGATAGCGAAACCTGATTTTGCGAAAACTAAGAGACCTACAACCCCTAAAACCCTGAACAAACCTGTGCCTGAATGGGCTAGTCGTCTAGTCTTAAACGAACTCGCTAGAAAAATTACAAATACATTGAAAATTTAAAAAACCTAAAGTTCCTAAAATTTAAAAAAACGACTACAGCTTAACAAATTCAAAAGTATTTAAATAAATCCATAAACTATAAAACTTAAATAACTTATAACTTAAATCTACGTTTCTAAGCTAATGCTCGTTCACCTGCACCTGTAAATACTCCATGGCAGGTGCCAACTTACGGTGAACGGTCCGGCTCGTTCACCGTAAGATGACACCTGTAAATACTCCATGGCAGGTGCCAACTTACGGTGAACGGTCCGGCTCGTTCACCGTAAGATGACACCTGTAAATACTCCATGGCAGGTGCCAACTTACGGTGAACGGTCCGGCTCGTTCACCGTAAGATGGCATCTGTAAATACTCCATGGCAGGTGCCAACTTACGGTGAACGGTCCGGCTCGTTCACCGTAAGATGGCATCTGTAAATACTCCATGGCAGGTGCCAACTTACGGTGAACGGTCTGGCTCGTTCACCGTAAGATGGCACCTGTAAATACTCCATGACAGGTGCCAACTTACGGGGAACGGTCCGGCTCGTTCACCGTAAGATGGCACCTGTAAATTCGCCATGGCCAGGTGCCAACTTATGGTGAACGGTCTGTATATAAGCCCTGTGATCACAGAACACGACTGTTGTCAGAATTGAATAAGTAGCCAACATATTACAAATAATATTGTAAAGTTATGGTTCTCTGTAATTGGGCATAATAGTTATTTTAACAGTACACTTGTATAAAAGTAATTAATTTTGTAAAAATTAAAAAAAACCCTCAACGCAATGAAACGGCTGAACCGATTTTATTCAAACATAGCTAAGAACACTCCCGAATAATTCACATTTCAAACAAAAAAATCACAAAATCGGTTCATCCGTTCGGGAGCTACGATGCCACAGACAGACACACACACAGACACGTCAAACTTATAACACCCCGTCGTTTTTGCGTCGGGGGTTAATAAAAACCATATACCTATGCCTAAGCTTGCCTCTAGCGATTTTGTTTATTTACATACAAACAGCGAATGTTCTGCGAGAGTCGGGACTTCTAAGCGTGTCTTCTAAGATGTTGTTAAGTTTGTGAAACAATTTACGACTACAACCATGTCTCCTAAGAGGTCCGACTTTCGCTAAAGGCTGCGCCAACCCCAGGTAGAAAGCTTCGCGCCGCTCGAAAAAGCAATTTTAATTTAAAAAATAATGTTTTTTTTACAATTATTACCTTTGTTTGGCCACGATCTCACCTGTTGGTAAGTGATGATGTGGCCGAAGATAAAGCACAAAGGTCCAGAAGGCACCTATTCACTCTAGCCTTGAAGAGACCCAGATTATTGTATTCAGGAAAGACAGACGACGGTAGTGTATTCCACTCCTTAGCAGTTCGCATTATAAAGGTAGAACTGAAACGTTTAGTACGAATAGAGGGTATACTAATCAGGTAGGGATGGTACAGAGCCGTGCGTCTGCTCGTCCTATGATGAAAAGGAGATGGTGGGATCAGATCGTGCAGTTCCTGGGAGCATTCCCCGAAATGTAACCTATAGAAGATCGAAAGGCATGCAACCTTACGGCGGTGCTCGAGACTCTGGATCTTAACCCCTAAAGTAAGCCTTCGGCTTTATTGTATTTATTTTATTTTTACTTCAATAAAATATACTACAATTTTTGACCCAATAATATGCACCATATGTAGAAACAATAGAATCTTGCCAAAAGTTAGATAACTTTGTGTTTTTTTCTATCAAGAAAATATTGTCCTATCGTGTTTTCGGTATGAGGCCAAGAAGGTCCTCGGAATTATAATGTAGTATCCATGCATATTTGAAATATGGATATTATTATTATTATTTTATACTACTTGGATGACGGAACAAGCAAGAGGCCCACTTGATGTTAAGCGGTAACCTCTGCCTATGAACAGTGCATTACCTCACAGGTCACGTCCACCTAGGACGCACCCTATGTGGCATTGCACTGCGCCCGCCACCCTGAGACATAAAGATGAAAAGTCTCATGTGCCTGTAATTTCACCAGCATCCTTATATACCCTTCAAACCGGAACACAGCAATGCGAGCACTACTGCTTTGCGGCAGAAATAGGTATGGTGGTAGTACTTCCCCGGACGAGCTCTTTCACAAAAAAGCTCTACTACTACTAAAACTATACTAGATTAAGTCAGTTGAATAATAAATCTACGATTTCGAGTATTGCAGCATGCCCCACCTGGAAGCGTCGATATTCGCTATGAATGTATAGTGCACCTGTTGATTTGATAAACAGGTTTGATATGACAACCCGTAGTGAAGAAGGCATTTTTTTTTTTTCGGAAGGATTTATATACAGTTGCCCGCCTGGGGCCATGACTGCTTTACCGGGCTTTTGGTGAGCGCAGATGGCGCTCAACCTGTAAAGTTAGGTTTTGGGCAACGAGCACAAGGGCACCACTTAGGTACGAACCTCGGCTTGGGCTGTTGCCAGGTTGGGAGGATCGGACAGAACGCCCCGGAACATGCTTGTACCGGTTTAGGCGAAGGTACAGAAGGTACTTAGAAGGTTCTTCGACCTCGTCGGCGAGGTCGGTGTAAGGGTGTAGTGTTTTCTCTGTCTTGACTGTATGACGTCACTACCGCATTAGCGGCAGTGATAGGGTCATCGGGATCACCAAGAACATGTCTTGGTCTACGGAGGGACTGATGAACATTACTTTGCTGTGCAATTGATTTTATACTAGGCTGGCGAGACTGCGAAATTACCAATACAAGAAATAAGCGTGTTACAAAAATAAGGAATAGCCTCAGAGCCTACTATAATGTAACTTTTGAAACTATCATGGTTATAGTTTTGTAGTAGTAGAACTCTTTTGTGAAAGAGTTCGTCCGGGGAAGTACTACCACCATACCTATTTCTGCTGCAAAGCAGTAGCGCTCGCATTGTTGTGTTCCGGTTTGAAGGGTAAGGGTGCCGGTGAAATTACAGGCACATGAGACTTTTCATCTTTATGTCTCAGGGTGGCGGGCGCAGTGCAGTGCCACATAGGGTGCGTCCTAGGTGGACGTGACCTATGTGGTAATGCACTGTTCATAGGCAGAGGTTACCGCTTAACATCAGGTGGGCCATCTGTTTGTTCCGTCGTTCAAGTAGTATAAAAAAAAAGTACATACTTTTCACTAAAAACGGGATATTTACCATGATTATTGTGTTTTGTTTGTTCCCGATATTCCGGCACTTGATCACAAGAGAACCTGAGAAGTGCCTGAGAAGATGATCTAAAAAAAGCAGCCTAATTGATAACCTCCTCCTTTTTTTGAAGTCAGTTAAATGACAACTCTTTCTTCCCCTAAAAATTATCTGATCTCGAAGATTTTTAGGGTTTCGTACCTTAAAAGTAAAAGAGCGGCCAAGTGCGAGTCGGACTCGCCCATGAAGGGTTAGCAGCAAGTAACATAATACGAGTATAAAAGTTCTTGTATTTCGTTGTAACTTTGATCGATGTTTTAATAATAAACTAAAATGTATTAAAAAAAAACTACTACTTAACTAGATCTCGTTCAAACCAATTTTCAGTCGAAGTTTACATGGTTACAAGTTTACAAGTGTACATCATATTTTTTTTTAGGTTTATCATCTTTACGGGGGGGACACACACACACACACATTTTACCACTTTGGAAGTATCTCTCGCGCAACCTATTCAGTCTAGAAAAAATATATATAAGAAACCTCAATATCATTTTTGAAGACCTATCTATAGATACCCCACACGTATGGGTATGTTTTTTTTTTTGAGTTTCAGTTCTAAGTTTGGGAACCACAAAAAAATATTGTTTTTTTTCTATTTTTGTGTGAAAATCTTATTGCGGTTCACAGAATACATCTACTTACCAAGTTTCAACAGCATAGCTCTTATAGTTTCTGAAAAAAGTGGCTGTGACATACACGGACAGACAGACAGACATGACGAATCCGTAATTTTTGTTACGGAACCCTAAAAACCGAACTTGACTTGTAAACTGGTCAGTACACCGAGACGCGACGCGCGGCAACATTGTGTCGAAGAATGCCTCGTTACGCCGTGCTGCGCATCTCGGCGCTGTGGAATTGTCTCGCCGGACACCGCAAGCATCTAGTGACACGATTAAAAACTAGGCTAGGTTTTCCTATTTACAAAATTCTTACTTTAATCACAGATAAAATAATACTATGCCTTTGATATAAAATCTGAAGCCCAAGTCTCGTAATAAGAAATAGTCAAATTAAAGTTCGGATCATGTTACGATCTAGTGTCGATGTCACAAACGTCTTAAATTGTATTCTACTCACCTGACACCGCTCAATCAACCGTTCAATCGCTTTAAGCGATAAGACCGCCCATTGTACATTTCTGTTATTTTTGTTATTTAGTTATGTTTTGTATTTCTGTGTGTTATTTTGTCGTAAATGTACAATAAAGAGTTCATCTATCTATCTATCTATCTATCTGACAATACAACGCGGAATGTGATTATATCTAAAAGTGACAGTAACTTAAATGTTTAAAAGTTGTGAGAATGCTCTCTTTCACTCTTTACAATTATTATATAGCACTATCCTACTCTAATATATGGTCGTAAGCATCGAAAGTAGATTATATTGTTGTAATGAGGGAGCAGAATACCAATTTTTCAGTCATTCACAATACAGTCTCGATTCGGTCAACTTGCAGTGAATTGGTCTCCTGCGTATGCGATTGATAGTAAAATCAAAAGGTGTTGCTAGGCTACACTGGGTGAAAAACGTTTTCTCTTGTAAAGCTTATCAGAAAATGTACATAGTGTCTTTTAAGAGCTGCAAACCTTAGAGCATTCTAGTAATAACAGTCTCTGAGCTAAGCCGCGGACAGACAGACGGACATGCCAAAACTATAAGGGCTCCTTGTCTTGATGAGTACGGAACCCCAAAAAGACAAATACTCACGCCGAGCCGAAATCGATGCAGCTAGAAAGAAACATAATTTGTGTTTTTATTTTATTTAAAATATTGGCAGAGTTAATGCCATAGAGCTGGTCTTCAGTGGCCGCACATGCGAGCGCATAGTGGCTGTTGCGGTACACAGCCATTAAATAACTTGACTATACTATACCACAGATAAAATAATACACTATACTCTACTGTACTATACTTTACTATACTATACTATACTATACTATACTATAAACCTAAATAATATAAAACTTGTCAACTTGAGGAAACTCGTATTAAAAACACACTTCACTATCAGCAATTACAATTGAGGATTGACAAAATTGAGTGGCCAACTCCTTGATGGATAATAGTAGACTGGCCGTGTTTACCCGAATTATTTATGTTTTTTTTTTGGTGCCTGACAATAATCAGCGATCCTTTTACTGCGTTTACATGCGCGGCGCGCAGCCTGGCATGCAACCCGGCGTGCAGCTTGGCGCGTGCGCGCCAAGCAATCTGTTCACACGTATGGCGTATGGCGAACACAGCGGACATCGATCTCATGGCGGCCTAAGAGTACGCGTCATGTAAAAAGAACGCTGGAACGTATGAAGAAGTATGACCGCCAGCGTTCTTTTTACATGACGCGCGTTATACCTATTTCTATTGAAAATAAAAATAAATGATCGACGTCGAGTGGAAAAGAGAAGATGAGTTCGTACAAGGTGGTGGATGATAAAAATACAAAGAAATCGCCACGAAGTCGCATGTGATACTAACTGACCGCGCGCGTGTTAACAGGCACACGAGCGCATGCACATTCATCCTTTGAAGTGTGTCGAAAAACCGACAGTTTTATTTTTTTAAACAATGGTTGATCTTTGTCTGTCGGCCCGATCGGCGCATTCACGAGCACGAACACGGGCGCGTGCACAAACAGCCCGTTCACACGCTTGCGCCCGTGCACGCGCCCGTTGAATGTCGCTTTGAACGCGTGCGTGTAAACGTACCAGTTCGCTCTGCTCGAGTACTTGCATTTCAAATGAACGCGTTGGTATTTATAGTTTTTATTAAGCTGTTATTCATATGCAGGTTCCAACGAATTACTAATCACTTTCTAAGAAGTTTGTCATATAGAGCTGATAGTGGGGGGAAATGCTTGCTAAATGACGTAATACTTTATGTGTAGGAAGAGTTAAATATATTTATTGAAGACCTTGATACAAGGAATGCAGAAGCGTTCGAAAATGCAGTCATATAATTGGACAAGATAACACAAACACATTTAAAAACCGGCTAAGTGCGAGTCGGACTCGTGCACGAAGGGTCCCGTACTATTATCTATAAAAACGGCAAAAAAAACACGTTTGTTGTATGGGAGCCCTCTTAAATATTTTATTCTGTTTTTTAGTATTTGTTGTTATAGCGGAAACAGAAATACACCATCTGTGAAAATTTCAGCTGTCTAACTATCACGGTTTATGAGATACAGCCTGGTGACAGACGGACGGACGGACAGCGGAGGCTTAGCAATAGGGTCCCGTTTTACCGTTTGGGTACGGAACCCTAAAAAAATGGTGTGTGTCCGCTCTGACGCGCGCTGGAGTTTACTCCAATCCAGTGCAGTATAAGATCCGCGAATATATGTTGTACGCGAGTATGTACTTACGCAAATAGATGGGGAATAAAATCGTTAAATCGAGCGTTAACAAAAAGTGAAGTCGTGGTGTCTCCCCTCTGCGCTACATATTCGCGCATCTGAACTGGATTGGAGTATACTCCAGTCGCGCGTAGGAGCTAACACATAACATTTTTAACCCCCGACGCAAAAATGACGGGGTGTTATAAGTTTGACGTGTCTGTGTCTGTCCGTGGCATCGTAGCTCCCGAACGGATGAACCGATTTTGATTTTGATTTTTTTGTTTTTAAATGTGAATTATGCGGGAGTGTTCTTAGCTATGTTTGATCAAAATCGGTTCAGCCGTTTCATTGTGTTGAGGTGTTTTTTTTAATTTTTACTAAATTAATTACTTGTCATTATGAGTCTGTATCGTCCCACTACAGGGCAAAAGCCTTCCTTCCTTCCACTAAAATAAAATGATACTCGTCGTCGTTTCGTATGAGGTAGTGCTGGCCTCTGGTGTCAGAGTTTGTCAAGCTGCCCGAGGGCCTCTGACATGGCTTATCGACTGCTATTAATCAATAACAGCCGGGACCGACAGCTTAACATGCCCTTCGAAGCACAGAGCGATGGAAATCCACACATAACTTAGAAAAGTCATTGGTGCGGAGCCTAGGATCGAACCCGGTATCGTTGGATTCTGAATTGCACTATTAGGCTACCATAATACCACAGTATCCTAGCGTGGGTTGTCAAACAGCGGAGCCAATGCAACCAATGGTTCAACCGTGATATTGGCATGCTTGAACCGTGACAATAGCACGGTTGAACCGTGCCAATAGGCAAGTCAAAACAATGCATTTGGCAAGTGCATTGCAACTTTATTTTTTAATACATAAAAATAAGTCGGGTTTTCCTTCCTGACGCTATAACTCCAGAACGCACGAACCGATTTCCACGGTTTTGCATTCGTTGGAAAGGTCTTGGGCTACGAGAGGTTTTTTTTTTTTTTTTTTGAGTCGTGTTAGTTACACAACTTATAACACAAGAATGGGTGAACCGATTTGGCTGAAAATTGGTAGGGAGGTAGCTTAGAACCAGGAGATAGGACATAGTGGGAGGGGTAGGACGGGGGGGGGGGGTCACCGGGGGCTACCCGTGCGAAGCCGGGGCGAGTCGCTAGTACTTTATAGTAACATCAATGCAGTGTAATTCTCATCACAGTGCCCGCAATCACAGCCCGCAGCGGTGCGGCCACATTGAATCATTTTCTTGGTATGATGGAAAGTTAATATGACGAGTAGGTATTGCCTCGAACGACGCTTCCGTACACGGCACGCGACCTACTCCACAACGGCTAGGCATTTCGATTACTTCTGTGTGCAAAGTATTGAAATCATCTTTCATTTCATTTATTTATGTATAATACTTGCAATAAACAAACATGCTACAAAAATTACTTAAATAATACTTAAACAAAAACAAACAACAATAGATACATAGGGACAATAGATAGATAGGTAGATACAATTTCGCGAATAACCAAAAAGAATACATTCACGGGAATAGAATGAAGTAGATAAGTATATAAGTGGTTTACTAGCCCCCACACTAGGATACCCTGTGTTGTGAGGGCTAGTCTCTTCCAGATAATTTAACATATTAACTTAGTTTAAAACATTAGGTAGGTACGAGTAAGATTTAGGTTTGTATACACATAAGAAAATAAAGTAGGCAAGTCCTCATCATCTCCACATCTACACATGAAGTAGGTACACAACTACACGAAGGAAACCAAACAATCCAAGGTACCTAGGTAGATAATCCTGCACTATGTGGCTATATTTTTATTTTTTATTTATAAAAAGCAACGTAATGCCATCTAAGTAGGTAGGTACAACATATAATTGCTAAGCTATAAAAAAAAAATAAGTAAGTCACAAAAATTACAAATCTTTGATAAGAATACATAAATAAACAAATAAATAATGCTGGACAGTTCACACAACATTATCTAGCCCCAAGCTAAGCCGAGCTTGTGTTATGGGTACTATATAACTGATATACTTAATACTATTGTATTATTACATAGATATATATATTTTATTATACATAGAAAATACCCAGAACACCCACAATAAATCACGCACACAAGCTGAGTGCGGTACGCAGGCGACTCACTAAGTCGTCCAAGTTAGTGCATGTGATGGCTCCCGCGGTCTACAACGCACTGCCTGAAAGTGTCAGAACCTAGAGTTCGACGCTATCTTTCAAAAATAAATTAAAAACATGGCTTGTGGCGCAGACTATCTATCAGCATCAAGATTTATTTAAAACTTGCGACTCGCCCCGGCTTCGCACGGGTAGCCCCCGGTGACCCCCCCCTCCTACCCCTACCCCCTATGTCAATCTCCTGGTTCTAAGCTACTTCCCCACCAATTTTCAGCCAAATCGGTTCACCCGTTCTTGAGTTATATAAGTGGTGTAACTAACACGATTTTGTTTTATATATATGTATATATATATATAGATATAGATAATTTAAATTAATATTTTATAGTTTTTCTGACATTCAATAATTATATGACATTAATATTATTATTTTTTACACTTATTGTAATTTTTATACGATTATTAATTGTATAGGTATTGACATCAATTAAAATTGTTATAATGTATTGTAATGTACATTATGTGATGTACTTATGGATAAATGTATTATTATTTTTTGTATTGTATTATTATTATTACTATGACTATTTTCAGTCATGCAATTGGAAAGAAGAAGAAAAGAAGAAGAACGAATATATATTTATTTGTATACAAAAAAACACCCGAGCGAGTTAGCGAGTACCTTCTACCCGTAATGACCTACGGTGCCGAGACGTGGACACTCACGTTACGCCTGGTCCATCAGTTGAAGGTCGCTAAGCGTGCTATGGAACGAGCTATACTCGGAGTTTCTCTGACGGATAACATCCGCAACGAAGTTATCCGACTGAGAACTAAGGTCATCGACATAGCTCAGAGTATTAGCAAGCTGTAATGGCAATGGGATGGGCATTTTTTTTTTTTATACTACTAGAATCACGAAACAGGCAAATGGTCCACCTGATGTTAAGCGATAACCTCTGCCTATGAACAGTGCATTACCTCATAGGTCACGTCCACCTAGGACGCGCATTTCTGCCGAAGAACCGACAGCCGCTTTTTTATTTTTAACTTTGATAGACCTTTGTTTGACCACGATCTCACCTGTTGGAAAGTGACGATGTGGCCGAAGATGGAGCACAAAGGTCTAGAAGGCACCTATTCACTCTAGCTTTGAAGAGACCCAGATTATAGTTTTCAGGAAAGACAGACGACGGTAGTGTATTCCACTCCTTAGCAGTTCGCATTATAAAGGTGGAACTGAAACGTTTAGTACGAATAGCGGGTATACTAATCAGGTAAGGGTGGTACCGAGCCGTGCGCCGCTGGGGGGGTAAACGTGTTCTAGAGTGGAGACCACGTCTTGGTAAACGTAGTGTGGGGCGCCCCTGGCTAGGTGGAGCGACGATCTAGGCGGCTGGTAGAAAGTGGATGGGAAGAGCTGGAAATCGGTCTAAATGGCGAGCATTCGGAGAGGCCTATGTCTAGCAGTGGACTGATACAGGCTGATGATGATGAATTAGTGAGTGTATTTCCTGAAGTACGTATTCTTTCCGATGTATCCCCGTGCACTGCATTCTATTAAATTGGCAGAAAGGTTGGGGAAGAAAGGTTCTCGAGTGGCGACCACAAACCAGACATTTCAACAGAGGATTGCCCTCCTCGATGGACCAAAGACATTATAGAGGTCGCAGGAAGGCTCAAGACCCTTCGTCGCGGTGTTCTATGGAGACCTATGTCCAGCAGTGGACTTCTGTAGGCTGATGATGATGATTCCCGTGTACTGTTCTGACGCTCATAACTTGTTTCCTTTTACTAATAGTAAAAGGAATAATAATAGTTTTAGTAATAGTAGTAATAGTTTTAGTAGTAGCAGAGCTTTTTTGTGAAAGAGTTCGTCCGGGGAAGTACTACCACCATACCTATTTCTGCCGCAAAGCAGTAGTGCTCGCATTGCTGTGTTCCGGTTTGAAGGGTAAGGGTGCCGGTGAAATTACAGGCACATGAGACTTTTCATCTTTATGTCTCAGGGTGGCGGGCGCAGTGCAATGCCACATAGGGCGCGTCCTAGGTGGACGTGACCTATGAGGTAATGCACTGTTCATAGGCAGAGGTTACCGCTTAACATCAGGTGGGCCATCAGCTAGCTCCGTCATTACAGTAGTATAAAAAAAAAAAAAAAACTATAAACAACAAACAAATACATTACACATTAAATAGTTACATTTAATTTAATCTATGTGACAGTTGGGTGTTATATTACAATACAGGGAAATGAAGTATAATAACAGTACTCGTTAGAAAGTATGCTGAATATCCGATCTCAACCAAATGCGGGCATAGCCTTAAACTAGAAACTTGCCCCCCCCCCCCCCCCCCCTCAATACCCTTCCCCTAGCCCGCTCCATACAAAACGAAGTTTTATCCTCATAAATAATGTTGTATAATTCTGGAACCTTCTTAACGCGTCTCTACTACTGTTATCCTTGTACTCGTAGTTATAATCCGCGTCATGTAAAAAGCGTCATGCTGTGGTGTGTCCGGCCTAAGAATAGACCCCTCCGTCTCCTCCCGTGGATGTCGTAAAAGCCGACTAAGGGATTACCCGGACTTTTTGATAAGATTCGTTGGTATAAGATTTGTCCTGGCTGGTAGCTTACTATGGAATGTGTTATTACTGGAGGAAAGCGTTAACTAAGTCAGTCGTGGGAAGCAATGGCGGCGATGAGCTCACCACTTGTCACGTCTATATTCCACGATGGTGCAACCCACTGTGAAAAGAGGCCTATTGTGGCTCTGCCTACCCCTTCGGGGAAAAAGGCGTGTTTCTATGTATGTATGTAAATAATGTTGTATAATTCAATTCAATGAAATTTTGTGGACACAATGTAGATAATTAGACAATGTTCTAATACATAGAACCGTGTTAGGATGGTGGTAGTACGTTTATTTAAATTTATTTTTAACTTTGATAGACCTTTGTATGAGCACGATCTCACCTGTTGGTAAGTGACGATGCGGCCGAAGATGGAGCACAAAGGTCTAGAAGGCACCTATTCACTCTAGCCTTGAAGAGACCCAGATTATAGTTTTCAGGAAAGACAGACGACAGTAGTGTATTCCAATCCTTAGCAGTTCGCATTATAAAGGTAGAACTGAAACGTTTTGTGCGAATAGAAGGTATACTAATGAGGTAAGGATGGTACTGAGCCGTACGCCTGCTCGTCCTATGATGAAAAGGAGATGGTGGGATCAGATCGTGAAGTTCCTGGGAGCATTCCCCGAAATGTAACCTGTAGAAGATCGAAAGGCATTCAACCTTACGCCGTTCTCAAGACTCTGGATCTGAGTCTCAGCCATATGTTGCTCACTTAAAAGCTTGAAATCTGCGATCAGAAAAAACCAGAGCACCCTAAAAAGGTGCACCACAAATAGGAGCAAACTTCGTTGTATGCGGAGGGCTCAAGCGAACTAGCGGTACACTATCAATTACAACAATTACACAATATATTTACACAGATAGATGTTTTTATTATACATAGAAAATACCCAGAACACCCTGAACAAATATCTGCAGATCGCACAAATATTTGTTCCGAGGCGGGAATCGAACCCACAACCTCCAGCGTCGCAGGCGAACGTTCGCCCGCCGCGTCAAAGAGGTCGTCAAAAATTAAAAGCTAGAAACAAGTAATTAATTTTGTAAAAATTAAAATCCTTCAATGCAATGAAACGGCTGAACCGATTTTGATCAAACATAGCTTATCGAATAAGACTTTTAAACAAATAAAAAACAAATAGGTTTTTCCTTTCGGGAGATACGATGCCACACACAGACACGTCAAACTTATAACACCCCGTCGTTTTTGCGTCGAGTGTTAAAAAATATGATTCTATGATATAATAAGAACTCTTAAATGTACTAAAGACTCTTCCCGCCATTTTCGAAAAGAGACGTTGTCTACTTTTATTTTATTTATTTTCCTAGTGTTTTCTTGAGTTATTTTGTGTTATTTTGGTGGCATTTTAACTAATGTAGCTCGTTTAAAAAGCACAAGGGTAGTGAAATGAAATGGAAGTGAATTGCGTGACTTTTGAAATTGGTGGAAATTGTCTACCAAAGTTTTAGTAAAATTGGCCACCGTTTTACTAAAATATGACTCGACTGTGACTTTGACGACTTGGAAGGAGTGTAACGTTGCAAAATATATTGAAAATACAATATAGTGACAATACAGATACTTGAAAATGGCAAATGCACAACCGTGCGGCGCCAATTATAATGAAAAAAAAAATGTACTTAACTACTGAATTTGCGTAAAACAACGAATGCCCCTTTATTCCCACAGATGGAGCGCGCCGACCGACAGTACATCCTGACACAAGGCCCGCTGGTGTACACGTCCGGCCACTTCTGGCTCATGGTCTGGGAGCAGAACTCCCCGGCCATCATAATGCTAAACAAGATTATAGAGAAGAGTGAAATCAAGTGCCACTGGTACTGGCCGCACGAGGACGGAGACGCCCACAAAGTGACGTACCCTGACGTGAACATGAGCATCACACAGCTCAAAGAATATGACTACAGCTATTACACCATCAGGAGACTCAAGTTAGTACTACTTTTATATATATACAAAATGCCAGCGAGATTATGAAGCAGTAAAAAAAACCGTCCAATGCAAGTCGGACTCGCGCACGAACGATTCCGTAGCATTATCTATAAAAACGGGAAAAAAAATCATGTTTGTAAAAATAAAAATTGCATGCTAAAAGTGGTCACCCATCTAAAAACTGACCTCGCAGATCGTTGCTTAACCTACATTTGGAAAAATCATGTTTGTTATATGGGAGCCCCCTTAAATATTCAATTTATTATATTTTTTTGTATTTGTTGTTATGGAGGCAACAGAAGTACATCATCTGTGATAATTTCATTTCAACTGTCTAACTTGCACGGTTCATGAGATACAGCCTGGTGACAGACAGACAGACAGACAGACAGACAGACAGACAGACGGACAGCCGAGCCTTAGTAATAGGGTCCCGTTTTACTCTTTGAATACGGAACCCTAAAAATCAAGCTACTAACTCAATGCGTTTAAAATATTTGAAAATAAATGTCTAATTATTGTATGGAAATGGTGAAAATTTAGAACTTCTAGGGTACTTCCAGTAATCACACAATTCTGACATTTGAAATGCTGAATGGCTTTCTGCCACTAATAATGGAAAAAGTCTAACATTGAGGGATTCAGTACACGCATAGAATGACCATTCAGTGCCACAATAATCAAAAGAAAAAAAACAACTAGAGCAGGTTAAAACTTATTCTCCCATAGACTATCCATAACTGTCAATATTCATTTAGTTTAAAGCTATCATAATATTTCACATGTACAGTTTGCCAGGGGTGGGTGGGGACTAATCTCTTCAGACGAAGGCTCCATATAATTATGATAGAGCATCACAAGGTATGTTCGTTTAACCATTAATATATATTATATAGGACTTCGTCTTCCGAGATTAGTATAATTCGTAGATTTTGAAAGCCAGGTGAAATATTATTGATTGAGGGATTTCGACTCTTTACACCTAAAATGTCTTGGTGAAGTTTGTAGGAAAAAAAGTGGTTGAAACTCTGAAAGGGCTGACGATTTCGAAATAATTGGAACCCTCAGGGCGCGAATCTCGCTCGCACTTGTCCGTTTTATTTAATGGGTAGGTATGAGTAGCCAATAGGATTTTTTTAAATCTCTTTGACGTGTTTTTTTTCTATATAATTTATTACGATTGCTTAGACCGAGTTGGGGCTAATTCAGTCCCAAGCTTGTATCATCTGAGTAATCCCGGATTACAAAATGTATTGTAATGATGTTTGATAATTGCCAATTTTAGTGATGACTTACGTGGAGAAATCGCCGTTAGTTATTTGGCCGCATTAAAAAGCTCAATGGTCCATGAAGAGAGCTATGCCAGGGCATCACCACTCGCTCAAGGTCGCGCGTTATATACCTACAGCCCGGGCGTCCCTCACTCGGGACAAGAGACAGTCGGTTGTCGGACGCACGCCTGAGCGCTCGCGCAACACGTTTCCCGCACAAATATTCCGTCGCGTACATATTGTGCTGTATATGGATGCAATAGTCAAAAAACAAATAAAGAATAATCATTTTTTGCATTGCCGAAGGACGAAGAAATTTAAGTTATTTGATTGATGCACATTAGTTATTTTCTATAGGTACATATCAAAGTAATGCCTTTTATAGGTGTGATTTCTTGTGCATACAGCATAGATTTCAGAGATCTATGTTGTAATATAGGTATATGTAGGTAATTACTTGAATTTAGGTACCTACCTACTTACCGATCTACTTACGTGCTTATTTAGACTATACTTCTGAATCGCTCCAAATTAGCAGTAGACGAGCTTTTTTGTGAAAGCGTTCGTCCGGGAAAGTACCTACTACCACCATACCTATTTTTGCCGCAAAGCAGTAGTGCTCGCATTGCTGTGTTTCGGTTGGAAGTGCATGGTTGCCGGTGAAATTACAGGCACATAGACTTTTCATCTTTTTGTCTCAGGGTGGCGGGTGCAGTGCAATGCCACATAGGGCGCGTCCTAGGTGGACGTGACCTATGCGATAATGCACTGTTCATAGGCAGAGGTTACCGCTTATCATCAGGTGGGCTACCTGCTTGTTCCGTCATTCTTAGTACTTATAAAAAAAAAACATAAATAAGTCTTTATTTCTACATAATAACAATATTTTTTTAATAACATGTGGTACTTACGTAATTCGTAGGTACATAATATGTACCTAATAAATTAATATAGGTACTCGCGAGGTACTTTAAGGCTTTTTTTTGTAGTTTAGGTAATTTAGAGCGAGTTCAGTTCATAATAATAATATGTTTTGGTCATCGATGGTTGTGGTAAACCTACTGATGTTTTTAAATTAAATCGTAGCTTGTTAACTTCATAAGCAGAGAAAAACTATACTTACCTACCAACTTAATATCTCATCGTTATAATATCCATATAACTTTGTAACTATTTCATTTACCTACAAGTAATTAATTTTGTAAAAATAAATAAAAAAACCTCAAGGCAATGAAACGGCTGAACCGATTTTGGTCAAACATAGTAATAATAAATAATAAATAATGCTGGACAGTTCACACAACATTATCTAGCCCCAAGCTAAGCAGTGTTTGTGTTATGGGTACTAGATAACTGATAAACTTAATACAATATATTACATTGATAGATATTTTTTATTATACATAGAAAATACCCAGAATACCCTGAACAAATATCTGCAGATCGTACAAATATTTGTTCCGAGGCGGGAATCGAACCCGCAACCTCCAGCGTCGCAGGCGAACCTTCGCCCGCCGCGCCAGTGAGGTCGTCTTTGTCTTAGTAACTCGCATAACTTGATCAGTACTCATTTTCTCCAGGAACTAACTGTATCTGTGTCAATAAATCGTATTCTCGCGAGACAATGACATAAGTACCCTAGTAAATTAAACATCCGTCCGTAGGGCTCCGAGAGAGTAGAGATGCTTCTATAAGTATACGTGTTAAACTTAGAACCTAACGTAACTGTGTAAAAGTAGTTCCGATTACAAAACTAGATGTCGCGATTAAATTTGCACTTTCCTAGAACGCGCTGACGAAAACCAACGACTGTTTGGTGGGTCAGAATGCATTTTTAACCTCTGGGAACTGTTGAGCATACATACGTAGTACAATAAATCGAATATTATAGTACATACTGTGTTTATTTTTGAATTAGCTATTTGAGTAGCTAAGCTACTCGTCCTCGGCTCGGGTTCGATTGCCGAACCTGCTACCTAGCCAGTACGTGCGTAGTACAATACGGGTATGTGACCACGGCTTCCTGAGCTACCATTCTTCCAAAACAGACATCTTTAGACCTACCTAAGTAGTATTAGAGCTTTTTTGTGAAAGAGTTCGTCCGGGGAAGTACTACCACCATACCTGTTTCTGCCGCAAAGCAGTAATGCTCGCATTGCTGTGTTCCGGTTTGAAGGGTAAGGTTGCCGGTGAAATTACAGGCACATGAGACTTTTCATCTATGTCTCAGGGTGGCGGGCGCAGTGCAATGCCACATAGGGTGCGTCCTAGGTGCGTCATAGACGTGCCCTATGAGGTAATGCACTGTTCATAGGCAGAGGTTACCTCTTAACATCAGGTGGGCCTCTTGCTTGTTCCGTCATCCAAGTAGTACTAAAAAAAAAAAAAAAAAAAACCTGAGTAAGGCTTTTAAGTTGGTTTTCCTTTTTTCTTTGAATCAGCTTCCACTTGTTCTCGAGGCACCACACAGGCGCTCCCCACCTAGTAGTAAGAAGGATCTTTAAAAAAAAAACAGACCGTGTTTGTTGCCTGATTCTACTAGGTCTGGTTGCGTTGGAACAGGAGTAAATGTGAATTTATTTTTTAAGACGATTCAAAATGATCCTTGTGATTTCAATGAATAAAATTCTTTTTAACTATGACTTTTTACTTTGACTTTGACTTGACTTTGACTTTAACTTAACTTTGACTTGACTTTGACTTGACTTTGACCCCAATTCAATAATTTAATAAAAATAAATATAAATAATGCTGGACAGTTCACACAACATTATCTAGCCCCAAGCTAAGCAGAGCTTGTGTTATGGGTACTAGATAACTGATATACTTAATACAATATATTACATAGACAGATATTTTTTATTATACATAGAAAATACCTAGAACACCCTGAACAAATATCTGCGATTGCACAAATATTTGTTCCGAGGCGGGAATCGAACCCGCAACCTCCTGCGCGCAGGCCAACCTTCGCCCGCCGCGCCACTTTCCTCTCTTGAACTCCCCATCAGGTGTGGTATCAGGCGGAGTAGAATAGCACCGACCCATTACACTTATGGGTATCGTATAAGATGACTAATGTCTTAGGCAGAACATATAAAGCCTCCGTAGACCAGAGAATGGGCAGCAGCGTTTTATGTTAGTCTTCCATCACTGCGATCTCCAACCCGCCTACCAAGCGTGGAGCTTTCTCCCATGGGAGAGGTTTACGTCCACCAGTGGACTGTTAAATGGGCTGTTATAGATTTAATTCAGCTTTCAGGCTTATTGGTGAGCAACATATGGCGGAGACTAAGATCTAGAGTCTCGAGCACCGCCGTAAGGTTGCATGCCTTTCGATCTTCTATAGGTTACATTTCGGGAAATGCTCCCAGGAACTGCACGATCTGATCCCACCACCTCCTTTTCATCATAGAACGAGCAGGCGTACGGCTCAGTACCATCCTTACCTCATTAGTATACCTTCTATTCGCACAAAACGTTTCAGTTCTACCTTTATAATACGAACTGCTAAGGATTGGAATACACTACCGTCGTCTGTCTTTCCTGAAAACTATAACCTGGGTCTCTTCCAGGCTAGAGCGAATAGCTGCCTTCTAGACCTTTGTGCTCCATCTTCGGCCACATCGTTACTTACCAAAAGATGAGATTGTGGTCAAACAAAGGTCTAACAAAAAATTACTGGCGTCCACAGTCGTTACGGCATTGCAAACAAACATTCTAACTTTCGCATTTATAATATGGGTAGGATACGGTTAGAGACTGTTGTGATTCTGTGGTTCGCTTGATTGGACCAGGAAGACTGGATATATAATAACTTGGTAAATACTCCTTTTGTAATACGATCATTACCATCCAGTATAAAAGCGTGAATTTGCAATAGTTGCAGTTATTCAATACTGCGCTTTGCATGTCCAATGTCCTTTGTTATCGAATCATGCTTATCAAGCGTGTGTGCTCTCTAAGTGGACAATACACGTAATACCGAAATCTAGTCTAGTGCATTACACAAAGCTCTGTTACTGCGGTAAACTGACAAATTTGCAAGCTTACTGACTTCTCAAGAAATAAATAAAATAAAAAAATGCTGGACAGTTCACACAACATTAACTAACCCCAAGCTCAGCAGAGCTTGTGTTATGGGTACTAGATAACTGGTATACTTAATACAATACATTACATACATAGATATTTTTTTATTATACATACAAAATACCCAGAACACCCTGAACAAATATCTGCAGATCGCACAAATATTTGTTCCAAGGCGGGAATTGACGTCTATTTCCACCTGTTCTGTTGAGTAGTTCTGTCGGCAGAACTACTGGGTTTTTTCCCCCCCCAGTAGTTCTGTGACTTATTAGACTATGCTTTACACCTGGCTTTAATCTCAACTACTGTTGTGTTACGTAGTTCTATCGATGGATATTAAACAATTTACTTTAATTATGGGAACATGGTGCAACCCACTGTGAAAAGAGGCCCATTGAGGCTCTGCCTACCCCTTCGGGGAAAAAGGCTATGTATGTATGTATGTAATATGTAAAAACGTTCGGAATGAATTTAAAAAAAACAAAGATATTTCGATGTCACCGTAATCAATTGCATTTGGCATTTTCTGATTTGACATACCTTTCAAGTTTCGATGACAATACAATATTATGTTGACAGCGACCTGATCTGATGATGGAGACGGAAGATGGACAACGGAACTCCTCGATAGATAGTAGACTGGCCGTGTTTAGGCTCATTTTGATCAGCACACGGTACCGATCACTAATTTTATAGAAGCTTGTAGCTATTGAAAAAAAAAACATAATTTATTTCAACTCTGAGGAAGTCCACTTGCCGTAATTAGCGCGGAACTGCCGTATCGACAGAGCTGAACCAGCCGTGCTTGCTGCGTGCGGAGGTACCCACAACTCCACTGTACGTGTCCCGGGTTCACTACGCCGCGGCGCCGTGAAGCCCGAATCGGTGGTGGAGTACCTCATGCAGAAGACAGGGCTAACCATAACCAGGGCTAGCAGTTGGAGTCTCGCCATGATGTCAATTTTATTTCCTTTATGGTGAGGGTGCCGACTGACCGTCTATCGACCTACATGAATGGAGAGTTCTGGCCGAGAGGTGTCGAGTTCGCAAACTGTATGGTGAAGAAGTCGTTTTGAATCACAACACAAGATTCGTGAACAGAACTATTGGGAATTCATTTCCCATTTGTTCTGTGAACAGAACGAATGGGACAAAAAATCGAGTAGTTCTGCCGACAGAACTACTCAACAGCACAGGTGGGAATAGACGGGAATTGAACCCGCAACCTCCTGTGTCGCAGGCGTGACTACGCCCGCCGCGCTACAGAGGTCGTCAAAGAATTGAATTGTCTTGAATAAGAGAACTAATATATCACGAAAGTGTTTAGGTACGATAATTGTAACGGCTGTAGTGTGTCCGGCTTATAGACCCCTCCGTGTCATAACGTGGATGTCGTAAAAGCTGACTAAAGGACTATACCAGGGGATGGGCAGCAGCATCCGCCTGAGTACTTAACACCAAAACCACGATCACCAATCCGCCTATAAAGCGTGGTGATTAAGGTAAAATCCATTGCATTCTATGGGGAAGGCCTCTTCCAGGAAATATTATCAAAATCGGCCGGTAAATGGCACCGCAGTAAACTTCCCTCTTTTTATGGAAGGAAATATAACAATCAAAAAACACCGAGGATAAAAATATATGAAATTTTAGAACCCGTAGGCTATTCCAAGTTTCGTCTAGATCGGTTGTAAAATACGACTTGTAGAGGAGTACCAACAAATTGATTGATTGATTTGAAATTGATACAGGAAAGCAAATTGAACTTGAAGCAGAGACGCTTCCCTCGCTCGGTAAAGAAATAACTTACTTACGTTACGTAATACAAACTTCCTTGTTTTTTTTTAAAACTTTTAGGGACCCTCGTTTGACCACGATCTCACCTATTGGTAAGTGATGATTCGGCCGACGTTGGAGCACGAAGGTCCAGAAGTCACCTATTCACTCTAGCCTTAAAGAGACCCATGTTATAGTTTTCAGGAAAGACAGACGACGGCAACTTGTTCCATTCCTTAGGCTAAAGTTACAGGCATTCAAGTTGAGAATGTGAGCGCCTGAGTTGAGTTGCGTATATCAGATTGGTACAGTACATACATTGATATCTTTGTGGCGTGTCTACCCGGAGGAGGTAGGTATCCTGCTTACTTGGAGTCCTTGATCTTGTCTAGACAGCTGCGTATAAACAGATACAGCAGTCGTCTTAGACAAAATTACACAAAATACCGCGTAGGCATCATCCCACGCATGGGTATTGAATTGCCAGACATCGATAAGGGCTGACTATAGCCGACTGCGATGCGATGTTTTTTTCTAGATGTTTATGTATTTTGGATGAATAATATTTGTGTTCGAAATTCTAGAAAAATCTATAGAACTGTTGTATAGGTTTAATTCAGTTAACTTCGTAATTCTTCAAACATAATCAGTTTCAGATTCATAATTTTTTTGCAAGAATGAATACATACAAGAATAGTTTCCAATCCACAATAATCCGCTTCACAGCATGAAAAAAATCCACCATAATCCGCTTCACAGCATGCAAAATATCCACCATAATCCGCTTCACAGCATGCAAAAAATCCACCATAATCCGCGCAGCATGCAATATAACTTTTTTCTTTATTTTTTAGGGTTCCGTACCCAAAGGGTTAAACGGGACCCTATTACTAAGACTCCGCTGTCCGTCGGTCCGTCTGTCACCAGGCTGTATCTCATTAACCGTGATAGTTAGACAGTTGAAATTTTCACAGATGATGTATTTCTGTTGCCGCTATAACAAAAAATACTAAAAAACAGAATAAAATAAATATTTAAGGGGGTTCACATACAACAAACGTGATTTTTTGCCGTTTTTATAAATAATGGTACGGAACTCTTCGTGCGCGAGTCCAACTCGCACATGGCCGGTTTTTTTTCTTTTTTTCTCTTTTAACTTTTTAACTAACACAGTCTGAAAAACGCACCGAGTTTCAATAAAAGTAAAATTGCTTTTTTGTACCAAGAACTAAACCTGACGTTCAATCAACTCCCTTCAAATGCTGGTCGTGCTAAACAAACTAGTCTTTTTAGGGTTCCGTAGCCAAATGGCAAACAACGGAACCCTAATGGATTTGTCATGTCTGTCTGTCCGTCCGTCCGTCCGTATGTCACAGCCACTTTTATCACTATAAGAACTATGCTGTTGAAACTTGGTAAGTAGATGTATTCTGTGAACCGCAATAAGATTTTCACACAAAAATAGAAAAAAAACAATACATTTTTGGGGTTCCCAATTCTCAATACTTAGAACTGAAACTCATTTGTTTTTATCATGCTCATTCGTGTTTCTATGGATAGGTCTCCAAAAATTCTATTGAGGTTTCTAATATAATTTTTTACTAAACTGAATAGTTTGCGCGAGAGACGCTTCCAAAGTGGTAAAATGTATCCCCCCCTGTAACTTCTAAAATAAGAGAAAAAAAAAACTAAAAAAAATATATGATGTACAATTACCATGTTAACTTCCACCGAAAATTGGTTTGAACGAGATCTAGCAAGTAGTTTTTATTAATACACTATTATTAATACATCGATCAAAGTTACAACGATTGACAAGAACTTTTATATTATGTTACTTGCTGCTACGGAACCCTTCATTGGCGAGTCCGATTCGCACTTAGCCGCCTTATATTCAATTGTTTTTTTTACAATTGAACATAAATAAATTAATAATGCTGGACAGTTCACACAACATTAACTAGCCCCAAGCTAAGCAGAGCTTATTAACATTATTTGAATGTGTGTGTGAATTAGGGAAGGCCCTCTCGTAGCACTAGTCGTAGCACTGTAGCGTCGTAGCACGTTTCAAGTCAGGGTAGAACCTTTATGAGTTACAGGGTTCACATAATTTTCATGAGCTACCATAATAATATTATAATATGGTATGGATCTGTCGCTGAATATAATAGGAATTTGAATTAATATGTCTCTATCAGCCTCATATCGTCACAGTAGTTTGTTTGTGATACCTACAATAATATAATCTGATGTGAAATGAAGTAATAGTAGTAGAGCTTTTTTGTGAAAGAGTTCGTCCGGGGAAGTACTACCACCATACCTATTTCTGCCGTAAAGCAGTAGTGCTCGCATTGCTGTGTTCCGGTTTGAAGGGTAAGGGTGCCGGTGAAATTACAGGCACATGAGACTTTTCATCTTAATGTCTCGTGTGTGTGCAGTGCAATGCCACATAGGGTGCGTCCTAGGTGGACGTGACCTATGAGGTAATGCACTGTTCATAGGCAGAGGTTACCGCTTAACATCAGGTGGGCCATTTGCTTGTTCCGTCAATCAAGTAGTATAAAAAAAATAAAAAAATAAAAATAGCAGCAATCATTAAGAATGGTCAAACATACATGATGGTCTATATACATCCGGCATACACTCTAAAAGCAACACTCTATTCCAGGATGACGTACCACGAGACGAACGAGTCCCGAGAGATCTGGCATTTCCACTACACCACGTGGCCTGACTTCGAGGTGCCGCAGTCGCCCCACGCTTTCCTGAACTTCCTGAAGCGCGTGCGTGACTATGGCGCGCTGCACAGCGAGGGCGACAAGGGTCCCGCCGTCGTGCACTGCAGCGCGGGCATCGGACGCTCGGGCACCTTCTGCCTCGTCGACTCTGTGCTAGTTCTGGTGAGTGCCTCGACTTACTGAAGCGCGTGCGCGACCATGGCGCGCTGCACAGCGAGGGCGACAAGTTAAAACCTCGCTTTGAACTTACAGGAGCTTTCAGGCTTATAGGTGAGCAACATATGGCGGAGACTAAGATCCAGAGTCTCGAGCACCGCCCTAAGGTCGCATGCCTTTTGATCTTCTATAGGTTACATATCGGGGAATGCTCCCAGAAACTGCACGATTTGATCCCACCATCTCCTTTTCATCATAGGACGAGCAGACGCACGGCTCGGTACCATCCTTACCTCATTACACTCATTAGTATACCCTCTATTCGTACTAAACGTTTCAGTTCTACCTTTATTTTGCGAACTGCTAAAAAGTGGAATACACTTTAGCAGTAGTAGAGCTTTTTTGTGAAAGACTTCGTCCGGGGAAGTACTACCACCGTACCTATTTCTGCCGCAAAGCAGTAGTGCTCGCATTGCTGTGTTCCGGTTTGAAGGGTAAGGGTGCAATTACAGGCACATGAGACTTTTCATCTTTATGTCCCAGGGTGGCGGGCGGAGTGCAATGCCACATAGGGCGCGTCCTTGGTGAACGTGACCTTTAAGGTAAAGCACTGTTCATAGGCAGAGGTTACCGCTTAACATCAGGTGGGCCATCTGCTTGTAATAGTCATTCAAGTAGCATAAAAAATGAAAAATAAACACTACCTTCGTCTGTCTTTCCTGAAAACTATAATCTGGGTCTCTTCAAGGCTAGAGTGAATAGGTGCCTTCTAGACCTTTGTGCTCCATCGCCGGCCACATCGTCACTTAGCAACAGGTGAGATCGTGGTCAAACAAAGGCCGATCAATGTTAAAAAAAAACACTTAACACACACGGTCTACGTGCTGTCGTTTTTTATGTAAAGGCTGTTATCGCGTTGGACACGTCAGATGATTACGGTCCGTAGCTTCAAATACAACATTGTTTGCAGATTGAAAAGGAGGGGCAAGAGAATGTTGACATCCAAGAGATCTTACTCGAGATGCGCCGCTACCGCATGGGCCTGATTCAGACATCGGAACAGCTGCGCTTCTCGTACACAGCCATCGTCGAGGGCATCAAGCAATTGGACCCCGAATATGTAAGTACAACTATGGATGTCCAGTACAACAACGCATTTAGGATGATGTTGGGGCTCCCCCGCTACTGTAGCGCTTCGGGAATGTTCGCGGAAGCGCGCGTCGATTGTATTTACGCAACAATGCGTTTGCGCGGCGCGTCCCTAGTGCGGCGGCGCGACCGAGCGCCAACACCCTCAACGTGATCGCCGACCGCTTCGACTGTCCCTATATAAACCACTGTTGTGAGCGCCATGTGCCTCCCAAACCGTTCGTAAGAGCGTGCTGGCGTACCCACCTGCCTGCCTTACTAACTTGTTTTTTTTTTTTATTTGTTTTCATTCATTTTGTATTCTTGCGTTTAATTGATTATGTGTGTTGTTGTGTATGTGTGACATGTGTTATTATTGTTATTGAATGTATATGTACCTATCTATTATGAGTTTAAGTAACTTGAAATAAATATAATAAATAAATAATAATAGGAAATTGATCGCCGCATCGATAATGCCTGGAAGAGCTACTGGTCCATGAAAGAGCACATGAAGGGTGACCTTCCACTTACACTAAAGCGCCAAATCATCGACATTTGTATCCTGCCCGTCCTAACCTACGGTGCGCAGACATGGTCGCTGACCGAGTTACAGAAGTCCAGGCTCAAGATTTGCCAGAGAGCAATGGAACGCAGCATTCTTGGTCTTAAACGCATCGACCGAGTGCGGAACACCATGCTGCGTTCGATAACTGGCATTGCCGATGTGGGGAGCAGAACAGCAAAGCTCAAGTGGGAATGGGCTGGCCACGTCAGTCGGATGCACCCCGAGAAGTGGGCGAACGTAGTTACTCCTTGGGTGCCTGAAGACGGAAGGCGACGACGGGGCCGACCGAGAAGGCGTTGGCGGGACGATCTCGAAGCTCACGAGAAGGAGTGGTGGGAAACTGCCAAAGGCCGGGATGCCTGGAAAATGTTGGGGGAGACCTTTGCCCAGCAATGGGACACAATAGGCTAAGAAAAAAAAAATGCTGGACAGTTTACACTACATTATCTAGCCTCAAGCTAAGCTGAGCTAAATAAATACATTAAATTAAATCAGGAAGTCTGAATAACTTAGAATTGACGTCAATCCGTGTAGTGTACACTACACGCCCATGTAGATGCTTTGTTCCATTTGCAGACTAAGTCTCTCATATATAAATTTTCAGTAGAAACGTCATCTTAAATGAATAAAACACCGTTACGTGTCGACTGAAGCCCTTATGATACACTGTTTTATTCAATTTATTGACTACTGTTGGTACTTTCTCTGCTGTTCATGGTTTAACCATATGAATAACTTATGGTTTGAATGAATATATCACCATGTTATTTATTGAAGGCTAGTTTTGACGCTTTCTCTTCTGATCATGGTTTAATCATACGAATAATTGAAAATAACGGGTGCGACCGAGCTTCGCTCAGTGTTTTTTGTAAAGTCGTGTTTATTATGTGTCTCGCTACCCTTATCGTGTTTACTAAGCGTATCGCTATACTTATAACCTCTAATGTCCGTCTTCAGACAATAATACCTACTTTAATTTTCGAAATTCGAGTTTGGCGCTCTGCCGAGGAATAGCGAACTACAGACCGTTTACCGGAAGTTGACACCTGCCATGGAGTATTTACAGATGCCATCTTACGGTGAACGAGCCGGACCGTTCACCGTAAGTTGGCACCTGCCATGGAGTATTTACAGGTGCCATTTTACGGTGAATGAGCCGGACCGTTCACCGTAAGTTGGCACCTGCCATGGAGTATTTACAGGTGCCATCTTACGGTGAATGAGCCGGACCGTTCACCGTAAGTTGACACCTGCCATGGAGTATTTACAGGTGCCATCTTACGGTGAATGAGCCGGACCGTTCACCGTAAGTTGGCACCTGCCATGGAGTAATTACAAGTGCTATCTTATGTTGAACGAGCCGGACCGTTCACCGTAAGTTGGCACCTGCCATGGAGTATTTACAGGTGCCATCTTACGGTGAATGAGCCGGACCGTTTACCGGAAGTTGACACCTGCCATGGAGTATTTACAAGTGCCATCTTATGGTGAACGATCCGGACCGTTCACCGTAAGTTGGAACCTGCCATGGAGTATTTACAGGTGCCATCTTACGGTGAACGAGCCAGGCCGTTCACCGTAAGGTGGCACCTGCCATGGAGTATTTACAGGTGCCATCTTACGATGAACGAGCTGTATTCAATATTCGGTGAGCTTCAGTGAACGCATAGTGTATAGTTCCATTTTCAAGTCACAGTTGTCACTACGTAACTCTAAAAGTGTGTCTTTATTATTCAGTTCATGCCTCAACAACACAAATCTGTTATTTGAACTCAGTACCTGTTACGGCTCTCGTGGTATACCCCCGCGACTGAATACAGACAGACAGACGCGTAGGCCTAGTAATAGGGACTCGTTTACACCATTTGGGTATGGGTCACTAAAAAAAGTTTTTGATATAAATATTTTTCAAGACAAGCTTTTAATTAAATTTATCGGAACCGTGTGTTGATCAAAATGAGCCAAAACACTTCTATTATCCATTGAGGAGTGCCGTTGTCCACCTTCAGTCTCCATCACCAGATCAGCTCGCTGGCACCATAATATTATATTGTCTTGGGAACTTGACAGGTATGCCGAATTTCAACTTAATCGAACGCAGGGATATGGGTCAAATTTAACTTGTAAGATTCGATTACACCGGGACGGATAAAATAAATAAAAGCTTGTAAAATGAACCCAAAGTCTTGTTACTGGACTACCATGATGACGATAAATAAAATAAATAAATAATGCTGGACAAGTTCACACTACATTATCTAACCCCAAGCTAAGCCAGAGCTTGTGTTATGGGTACTAGTTAACTGATATACTTAATACAATACATTGCATAGATAGATATTTTTTATTATACATAGAATACACCCAGAACACCCTGAACAAATATCTGCAGATCGCACAAATATTTGTTCCGAGGCGGGAATCGAACCCGGAACCTCCTGCGTCGCAGGCGAACTATCGCCAGCCGCGCCACAGAGGTCCTCAAATGATGATGATTTAGTATATACTTTGCAATTCGCTGTCGTCATGCAGGTCAGGATATAATTAAAAGCAGTTTTATAGCATTCCCTATTCACACAGGTGCCTCAACCAGAAGCGTTGAACGAATCCATCTACTCGCCTGTGGCTGACGAGGAAGAGGCCCCCCCGCCGCCGCCCCCTCGCGGCGAGAGTCTCGGTCGGCCCCCTGCGAGGCCCCTGCCTGCGATCCCTGCTAGCGCCTCCATGGGTGAGTACCGGCTGCCACCCTCTGCCCTCAACTCCTCTGCCTCTACTCGCGTGCAGCACACCCGATGTTTGTTACGCACGGCTAACTACAGGTCGGCCAAGGTAACTACCAATCCACAGTCAGCATTTCACTGGTTGCAGATCTGCGTGATACGCGATCTGATGCGATTAGGGCTCCTTCTGTCTGCAAACATTTGTTCCTATATAGTCTGGGTGTTGTGGTTCAATAGGTGGTCGTTCGTCACTATACATACGACAGGGAATTCTAGCGTGGAGTCGAGAATATATGCGCAACTGTTAAAAAAAAAGATAAAAATCGCGGCAACTATTTTCAATTCTGACAGCAGAATCGTGTTCAGCGATCATCATAATGGACACTTAAAAAAAGAACAAAAAAGTTCTCCTACTGTTTAAATATGAGATTTTTCCGCGTTGTCATGAGCAGGGACGTTGGCACTTTTTTCTCTCAACGTCCCCCAGTGGGGCCAGACAGGTGGGGGGCGCTGGGAGTATACGTATTTCAAGGGTCGCTGACCCGCTGATTGTCTGTTCTGTATACAAATCCTTATAGAGAGCGGTGGGCAGTCGGGTCTGCCAAGTTTCCAATGGTACCTTTGCGATGGCTATGCGTAAAAGAAGCATTATGAAAGTTATGAGTTACACGTTGACAGCGGTAACCCGTATGACCCGCTGCTCCGGTGAGCTTGCTCCGATTTTGACGGTTCGGCTCGGCAAGTCAGCAGAGTCTGGCAATACTGCTAACCCACTATACGTTGACAGCGGTAACCCGTATGACCCGCTGCTCCGGTGAGCTTGCTCCGATTTTGACGGTTCGGCTCGGCAAGTCAGCAGAGTCTGGCAATACTGCTAACCCACTATACGTTGACAGCGGTAACCCGTATGACCCGCTGCTCCGGTGAGCTTGCTCCGATTTTGACGGTTCGGCTCGGCAAGTCAGCAGAGTCTGGCAATACTGCTAACCCACTATACGTTGACAGCGGTAACCCGTATGACCCGCTGCTCCGGTGAGCTTGCTCCGATTTTGACGGTTCGGCTCGGCAAGTCAGCAGAGTCTGGCAATACTGCTAACCCACTATACTTTGACAGCGGTAACCCGTATGACCCGCTGCTCCGGTGAGCTTGCTCCGATTTTGACGGTTCGGCTCTGCAAGTCAGCAGAGTCTGGCAATACTGCTAACCCACTATACGTTGACAGCGGTAACCCGTATGACCCGCTGCTCCGGTGAGCTTGCTCCGATTTTGACGGTTCGGCTCTGCAAGTCAGCAGAGTCTGGCAATACTGTTAACCCACTCGTTTAACCGTCTATAAGTTATTTCCATTGGTAGTTTTCTCATAAAATGCATGTTTATAAATTAATCTACACTCATCCAATATGGTTGTGTGACATCGTAGATACTATAAGCATGTTTTAGCATGAGCATGAATTGTTTGTCGATTTCTTTATTATTATATCCTCGAAACATGGAATTTACTGAGTATTTGACTAGCGATCATCGATTTCTATGACAACTGCTACAGTAGAGGCGCTGTCAAGGATACAAGCGCCTGAAGAGCACTTGTTACAGCTATCTAAACGGCACATTACATTTAGCTGAGAACTCGAAGGTTGCAGTTAAGAAGCAGTTTGTTAAAGACACCTACATGGGCTCCATCATCAGATCCCAGACACCACCTAAGTTTATAGTGATTGTCAAGACAAATCCAACGAGCTCAAACACGACGGGGTTATATTGTCAAGGTGAGGAGTCCCTATGAACACCTGCTGGCTGACCAGCTCCATGGAACCCAGAACCATATTATTGCAATGTCCCCGACGTACCATAGGCGTGCCGAATTTCAGCTCAACCAGATGCCAGAGAGTGCTTCTAAATTTTATTACAAATTTATTTACGGAAAAGTCCAACGAACGTTGCAAGTTACTTAAAAGCTTTTAGTAAAAGAGGATATATGTCATTACCTCTTTCAGATATTTTATTAGTGAACGCCCTAGGTGTAATGAAACCTACCCGTAGAATCTGAGTAGCCAGTTGATGCTTCCAACTGATATAGTAGCCAGTTGATGCTTCCAACTGATATAGTAGCCAGTTGATGCTTCCAACTGATATAGTAGCCAGTTGATGCTTCCGACTGATATAGTAGCCAGTTGATGCTTCCAACTGATATAGTAGCCAGTTGATGCATCCGACTGATATAGTAGCCAGTTGATGCTTCCGACTGATATAGTAGCCAGTTGATGCTTCCAACTGATATAGTAGCCAGTTGATGCTTCCGACTGATATAGTAGCCAGTTGATGCTTCCAACTGATATAGTAGCCAGTTGATGCTTCCGACTGATATAGTAGCCAGTTGATGCTTCCCACTGATATAGTAGCCAGTTGATGCTTCCAACTGATATAGTAGCCAGTTGATGCTTCCGACTGATATAGTAGCCAGTTGATGCTTCCAACTGATATAGTAGCCAGTTGATGCTTCCGACTGATATAGTAGCCAGTTGATGCTTCCAACTGATAAAGTAGCCAGTTGATGCTTCCGACTGATATAGTAGCCAGTTGATGCTTCCAACTGATATAGTAGCCAGTTGATGCTTCCGACTGATATAGTAGCCAGTTGATGCTTCCAACTGATATAGTAGCCAGTTGATGCTTCCGACTGATATAATTGCATTTGGATGAGTTAACCGCTCTGAAACGTCGGTATGATGAACCGGCCAAGTCGGGCCTCGCATAGTGTAGGGTTCTACAGTCAAGAAAAACCCTCCACAGCTCCATAATATATGTTTCAACACACGGATTAATCTCGCAACCGGTATGGCCAATAAAAAAATAATCATATGAACTTGAAAGAAAACAAGAGAAAGTGAGCCCAAACAAAAAAACAATCATCCCCACATTTCGTGAACGTAGCTCAAAAATAAAAAACACAACGGTTTATTTTCCTAAAATTGAGATCTACTTCTAAAGTAACCTATATAACATGCATTTCGGTTCTTATAACTATAGATGCTATGACTAACTCATCATAACTTCTACATGGCCATATGGACGGATGGACGAACGCATTGACTGATCTCATAAGGGTTCCTTGTCAAACTACAGAGCCCTAATCGGATAGAACATAACACACTTCAAGCATTTTCCTTAGATTGGCTCAATTCTAAAGTGGATTTGGGATACAACGCGTCAATAAGGATGGAATAAGAAACAGACTTTACGCGGGGCCGCAAATCAGAACTTTATTTGTAAAAAATAACCCTTGGGACTGGGTTCAATGGGATAAGATGTTACCAAATTGGTTACATATCCGATTTATATATTTTATTGCATCTCTAAAATGTTGATAATATGTGCAATTTTAGTTTACGCACGCACTATTTTGGGTAGCGTTCTTTTGTTAGTTGTACAAAACTGACCTAGCTAGTGGCTGCGCTGTCTCTGGAGCCAAAGATTAGACGGGCTCAGCATTGAACTGGAGAGAGCTAAACTTCGTTTTGTGGTAAGTACTAATTATTTAGGTTTATTTTCTCCTGTAACTAGCTTTTTTCTTAATCCTGGCTCCGGTATGGGGGCTCAGCACAGAGACTTATCTGAAGGTTTGGTAAAGAGGAACAATGTGGTATGGGAAACGATGGATTCGGCTGCGGTTCCCAGTGATGGTCCTGGCTGGTTATTGTAAGTGTTTATAGAACATAAATATATATTCAGTTTTTGGAAGCTGCCTTCCCAAACGGTTTAAAAAGTTCTTGGCTTGTTTAAAACAGGCTAACTAATTAAATCCTATTAAGGCGCGATAGGTTCTCAAATGTCTTTAGAATTTTAAAGTTTTTGATAAGAAATTTCATAGTTTTCTATGAAGAAAAAAATATATGATATTCTTGAGCTTTTTATCTAGTGAAATCAATAATTCAATACAATATTTGAATTACTTCACTCGATAAAAAAAATAACAAAGATACCTCCTTTTAAAATTTAAATGTTATTTTTCACTCACTTCTCTCACGTTTTCATTTTTGAAACATTTGGTTACATGTTAGTTATTATTTGAGTTAGTGAATTCATCAACAAAATTAAACAAAACTTTGAACGACATTTTTATATAATTTTTTTATACATAAAAACACAGTATCAGAGCTTGCGCTCGCCTTCTTCGCCTCATACAAAAATGTTCGTTGAACCTATAGCGCCTTAACTAAGGGATGTGGTACTGTGCTGGTAGGCGCACAGTTAATTAAAGTTTAGGAAACAGTCAATCTAACATCACAAGGTACTCTTCTCCCATACCCATTGATATAATTATTACGGCAGAATGGATTCTATACGTTCGAGGCTACGCCATTTCAATACGCAAAGCAGCTGAACGCGGCGCCAATCCTGTCGTTCAACAGTTGGGCGATGGCGCTGTGCTGACTCAGGCGAACTTAGCGGCGGCCTCCGTAACCGGTGCTCAGCCGAGAGAGGGCACGACGGCGCGTGGCGCCTCGGTACCCACCCTGGCGCTCCTGGCTGCGACCGTCGTTCTCGCGATGCCTCTCGATCAGTTCGGCCAGCCATCGACGTATGAAGACCAGCTAGAAATGCTTAACAGTCTGCCTAGCATGCCAGCGGCGGCCGCAGACTTTAATATGTCGAACGATCAGCTTAGCGAGCCATCGGTGGCTAGCTATACCTATTATACAGACGAATCTGTGATCGACGGGCTCTTTGGGTCTAATTATTCATCTATGGAGGAATCTTTGGCCGACGACGCTTTTGAAGAACTTGATTTTACTATTGAAGACTTGGCGATGGACTCCTTTATAGGTGATAATCAGCCTAGCGAGGATGGCGGACCGTTTGAGGGTGGTACGGTATCGCAGCCAGCGACCGTTGAGGGTCCGGATGAGAGTAAGTTTTTTGTATAGATGTTAGTCTTGAACGATCCTGACAAGAACGAAATCACAGAATAAATATTAGTACAGACGAAATCCTCCACCGTTCTAGCTATGGGTGAGTAAACTATTATACATCTAGCTGGAGCCTTTGCACCAGTTTCTGTCATAGTCTTAGTGCTTATGTACGAGTCCGTCACAAAGAAATTTATTAATTTATTTAATTTATTAGGTCTACCAACAGTTTACACATGAATACAAAATAAGAGTACAAACTATAATGTTATATGCTACATGCGAAACCAATTATAGCTAAACACGACATGTACAATAATCAAACAGATGGGTTATTATTAAGGTATTAAACTTAGGTATTTTATCTAGGTACCTTCTATTACCAAATAAATGATTATGATTATGATTAGGTAAATTAATATTAGGCATGCTACATACATAAGTACAAAAGTAAACAATTTGAAACATTTGATATTCCGAACCACTTAAAGTAACGCAACCACAATATAGTACCTAGTAGGTAGGTATCAGAGCCGCTTCACTTACAATCAAAGGACAAGTAACTTGAAATTAATGAATGAATGAAAAAACAATGAAATTAAATGACACATCGACTGAATACAAACATAGGTAAAATATTAGAACGAGTAGGTTAATTAAATAAAGAAACAAAAAAAAAACAAGTTGCCTTATGTATCCGAAAACGAGGTGTAAGTGTATGGATAATAATTGTATGTATTCCAGTGAACCAAGTAAATATATGGTAGGTATACAAAGCTTAAACGAACAACCTCCTACAAGTTATTTAATTATTCCAAATTTTTTATTAATTTGTACTCAGAAGTCTCGGTTTCTCTGATATATATTCTCCCGTTGCGCACCCATACGAACTTGTAGCCCCTCTCCCTAGCAGCCGACCTGGCTGCCGAGTGAAGCGCTTTGTTCGAAGTGGAAAGGTGCTCCACCACGAAAATTGGAGTCTTCTCACCAGTCAGCCCAATATGAGAGCTATTGAGCCTGTTGTTTGGACTCGACTTATTGAACTTTATGGACGATGCTAGAAACGTGTCACGAGCCCTCGGAGAGTTGAACTGGACAATTATGAAACGAGGCCTAGTAGTTTTCGGATTGCGTTTATAGTTTCGGAAAAAAAAGGCTGTGACATACACGGACAGACAGACAGACAGACACACAGACAGACAGACATGACGAATCTATAAGGGTTCCTTGTCTTTGACTACGGAACCCTAAAAACGGGTACATGGCTGAGCTATAAATAAATAAATAAATAAATAAATAATGCTGGACAAAGTTCACACAACATTATCTAGCCCCAAGGTAAGCCAGAGCTTGTGTTATGGGTACTAGATAACTGATATACTTAATACTATATATTACATAGATAGATATTTTATATTATACATAGACAATACCCAGAACACCCTGAACAAATATCTGCTATAACTCCTAACTAAGTTTCCCTGTGTTTAGGAAGTGTATGGTCTGTTAAGTCCATCGTAGAGCTATTAGAATGTCTTTGGGAAAGAATAAAAAAGCAAGTATAAAAGGAGGAAGTGATTACAACAGTAAAATGCATAGTGACATCCGAATCAGTAGTACAAACAGTTCACACATTTGCAATGGTCGTTGAATAATTGCCTTTGAGTCCCCAATATTCTGTTTCGAGTGCGGCCCCAATTACAGATGTCCAATACATATTATATATACTAGTTCGTTGGACATTCCTAAAGACAAGAGTAATATCTTGCCTAATTGCTTGGTCTAATGAAAATGCACCGAGGCGTTAAATACCAATCATTGACGTTGATAGCATAACTTCTGCCGTGTAAACAGCAAACCTATTGCCAAATATGGCAATAGGTTTGCTGTTTAAACGGCAGTGCTAAGGAATAGCTAAGGAGTGGAATACACTACCGTCGTCTGTCATTCCTGAAAACTATTTTTTTTTTTTTTTTTTTTTATACTACTTGGGTGACGGAACAAGCAAGAGGCCCACCTGATGTTAAGCGGTAACCTCTGCCTATGAACAGTGCATTACCTCATAGGTCACGCCCACCTAGGACGCACCCTATGTGACATTGCACTGCGCCCGCCACCCTGAGACATAAAGATGAAAGTCTCATGTGCCTGTAATTTCACCGGCACCCTTACCCTTCAAACCGGAACGCAGCAATGCGAACACTACTGCTTTGCGGCAGAAATAGGTATGGTGGTAGTACTTCCCCGGACGAACTCTTTCACAAAAAAGCTCTACTACTACTATAATCTGGACTATAATCTGGGTATATTCAAGGCTAGAGTGAATAGGTGCCTTCTAGACCTTTGTGCTCCATTTTCGGCCGCATCGTCACTTACCAACCAGGTGAGATCGTGGCCAAACAAAGGTCTATCAATGTTATCCTTTACGGCAAACCATTTTGATGACGGCTTGTTGGAAAATCAACGAAAAAATGACGAGGGTTTCGAACCTTACTTAGGTGGCATCACTTGCAGCCGCCAAATTTTATACGAATCATCGTCTCTCGATTAATCCTATCTCTTATAATATGGATAGATAACCCATAACCGAGCAAAAATATTCCATAATATTGTCCCCTAAAGCATCACGTTTCGGAGTTACTAATAAACAGCAATATAAGCATAACAAAATTGAAAAATAGTACATTATGGTACTAGTGTGTAATGTTGGTGATTACCGCTGAGGTGCCATTGAGACCCGAGGATGGTAATTATCAATACACACGTGTATCATTGAACGTTTTTCAACACACTTGTGAAGAAAATAATTATAAAACAGAAATACACACTCTGTGTAAATGTTCAACTGTCTCTACAACTCACTTGTGAATAATAGCAATAAAAAAGTCACAGTTTGATTACAGGTGTAAAACTGACATACACACTCTGTGTAAATGTTCAACTGTCTCTATAACTCACTATTGAATAATAGTAGCAATGAAAAAGTCACAGTTTGATTACAGGTGTCATTATGTGCCTAATTGCGGTGAAATTAGAGCCACTTTATGAGCAAGTGTGTTGAAAAATACCATATCTACTACTTACTGCAAGTAGACTTGAAACTGGACTTCTTCTGGGATTTCTTTTTTTTTATGGTGTACTATAAAATGTTATCTATCTATATATCTAGATCTATGTCTATATGACAACCTCTGTGGCGCGGCTGGCGATGGTTCGCCTGCGACCCAGGAGGTTGCGGGTTCGATTCCCGCCTTGAAACAAATATTTGTGCGATCTGCAGATATTTGTTCAGGGTGACTGGGTGTTTTCTATATATAATAAAAAACATCTATCTATGTAATGTATTGTATTAAGTATATCAGTTAACTAGTACCCATAACACAAGCTCTGGCTTAGCTTGAGGCTAGATAATGTTGTGTGAACTTGTCCAGCATTATTTATTTATATCTATCTATCTATCTGGCTGTAGAAAGCGCACGTGATTAATTTACCAAGGCAGTTTATTATATATTACTAGCAGCGCCCCGCGGTTTCACCCGCGTAAGTCTCGATCCCGTGGGAATATCGGGATAAAAATGTGCCTATGTGTTATTCCGGGAATCCAGTTATCTCCATTCCAAATTTCATGCAAATCCGTCCAGCCGTTTCAGCGTGAAGAAGTAACAAACACACTCACACACACAAACTTTCGCATTTATAATACAAGCAGCGCCCCGCGGTTTCACCCGCGTAAGTCTCGATCCCGTGGGAATATCGGGATAAAAATGTGCCTATGTGTTATTCCGGGAATCCAGTTATCTCCATTCCAAATTTCATCCAAATCCATCCAGTAGTTTTTACGTGAAAGTGTAACAAACATCCATCCATCCATAGTTACATACTTTCGCGTTTATAATATTAGTAGGTTTTTTGTTCGTCTGTCGTTGTCGTGGGTTTCCTATCCATATTATAAGTTTTATGAATGACAAAACTTCAAAAATCGTTTTAGTTATAACAAGTCGAGGTATTTAGGTGGTGGTATTACTAAACAGGTATTGTGTTACGGTGATTAACATGCATGCTACCTAGGCTTACGTTATGCACGTCTTTATTCCCCGTGGAAGACAACGTTTACTAATGGATGAAGTTTTTTTTGTCTTCTAAGGAACCTCAACACTTAAAGCCCTTGTTAAAATTGAAATATTTACGATCTTGTTGATTTTTGGGCTACTAACTAAAATTCTTCTTGATTTCGACAGTTTTCATCAAACAATGTCTAAAGTAAAGTCTGGGAACGACAGGACAGACACTGCAGATATTCTATAATTCCGTTTTGCCTAAAGCATTCTACTTAGAATTTCTGAATTATTTTGAGAATCTTAGGCTCAGATAAATAGATCTTACTAAGAACGGCCTAATGCTTAGCATTATCCCTGTCCCTTGCATACTTATTATTATTATTATAATTTCGTTTATTCAGACAACATGATCCAATTTATAATGTCATTAAAATTCTAATTTGTAATATTAAACAATACTTATAATCAGTGTGTCCTACCCGTAATGACCTACGGTGCCGAGACGTGGACACTCACGGTACGCCTGGTCCATCAGTTCAAGGTCGCTCAGCGTGCTATTATGGAACGAGCTATGCTCGGAGTTTCTCTGAGGGATAAAATCCGCAACTAAGTTATCCGACAGAGAACTAAGGTCATCGACATAGCTCAGAGAATTATCAAGCTGAAATGGCAATGGGCTGGGCATATATGTCGAAGAACCGACAACCGCTGGGGTAAACGTGTTCTAGAGTGGAGACCGCGTCTTGGTAAACGTAGTGTTGGGCGCCCCCTGGCGAGGTGGAGCGTCGATCTGCGTAAGGCGGCTGGTAGAAAGTGGATGGGAAGAGCTGGAAATCGGTCTAATTGCGGGCATTAGGAGAGGCCTATGTCCAGCAGTGGACTGATACAGGCTGATGATGATGATGATGATGGAACAATACTTAAACTAAATACCCACATACCCAAACAAATATATTATATTAATCAATAGCTAATTAATATAATATACCTGCTTATATTTGGGGTTTATAAGGGCTGACACCCAGTACCTCTGCAGAGGACTGTCATACCTATGTCAAGATACCTGTGCTAGAGAGGGACATCGCTAAAGCTAAGCATTGGTACGTGCTAAGTAACGCCTATTTATCTCGGCCTCACTGTTATAATGTGTCTTATTACGGACATATTACTTTCCACTTGTAACTATACTCTATTTCAGGCAACATCGATCTGTCTAACGTGGAATCCGAGGACTCGGATGTGCCGCGCGACACTCCGTCGCGCGGCACTCCGTCGCGCGACACTCCTTCGCCGGAATCTCCCACGTACACTGACGAAGAAGAAGGAATTGAAGAAGAGACAAGCACTGAGACCACCGAGTCAATGGAAACCGTCAACATTGTAGAGAGGTAACAAGCTTGACAGTTGCCGCCACGAGACGTGATAGCAGAGAGAGAGAACCATTTTTTTTATACTACTTGAATGACAGAACAAGTAGATGGCCCATCTGATGTTAAGCGGTAACCTCTGCCTATGAACAGTGCATTGCCTCATAGGTCACGTCCACCTAGGACGCACCCTATGACAACACGACAAGACGAAGACGGTAAGACGGTGGTTTAAGACGGTTCTTATGGATCCTTGCGATTTCAATCAAAAACTTATGATTTTAGATTTATTCAAAGGTACTAATTTTTCTTCATCTTTTGGGAACATCTTGCGTAGTTCGGGTAATAATCTACTATTTCAACACAGTTGCTCGAAAAGTGTACTCACAAGGCCAGTATACAAACGTTGAAAGTTAATTTTACCGCATTAGTTCGATTTCTTTTAATTTTTTTATTTTATCCAGTCCGATAAAAAGTTTACTGGCAACGAGTTTTATGAAAAATTAAATAGAAAAACGAAGCTATAAATTACCAAAATTGATTGAGATTATTTATAATCTATATATAATTACCGCAGAATTTAAGAGTATTAACAATTTCTGCCGCAAAGCAGTAGTGCTCGCATTGCTGTATTCCGGTTTGAAGGGTAAGGGTGCCGGTGAAATTACAGGCACATGAGACTTTTCATCTTCGTCTCAGGGTGGCGGGCGTTCATAGGCAGAGGTTACCGCTTAACATCAGGTGGGCTATTTGCTTGTTCCGTCATTCTAGTAGTGTAAAAATAAATACAAGTATTTCTGCCTTAAAAACTGCCTACTAATTTCTTTTACAGTATATTTTTCACTCCAATAACAAGTTTTATAAAATGAGAATAAAATGACGTCAACTACAGATAATGACCATAGACGGAGACAGGTATTTAGCGCCTTAAGATATTATTTATCGGTTTTCTCGCAACTGTATTGAAAAACGTCGTATAACGTTGAAAAACGTCACGGACGTAAAGGTTAGTACAAACTCGTGAGGATGGTAAACTCTCAACCGTACGGCTCGGGTTTACAAAACGTCAACTTGTTTTTAATAAGCTATTTACGATGCTTGTATCACAATGTACTGTTTAACTAAGGAGGTCAGTCTTAAGTAACAATGTGTCATCGCGGGCCGAACCTGGATGAGACTGGCACGGGGGGAATGGCACGGACAAAGAAAGGCCTATACTCAGCAGTGGGTGAGGTCAGGCTGTGGATGATGATGATGAAGAACATTGTGTTGTTTCAGCCCTGAGCCGGCGGAGGATGGCGCCGGGGTGCGGCGGCGCCGCGCGGCTCAGCTGGCGGCGCGCGTGGCGCCTATGAAGAAGCGGTCGCGCAACTCTCTGCCGGAATCTCCCACGTTCACCGGCCAAGAAGAAGTAATTGAAGAAGAGACAAGCACTGAGACCACAGAGTCAACGGAAAACACTGTAGAGAGGTAACAAGCTTGACAGATGCTGCCACGAGACGTGATAGCAGAGAGAGAACAAAAGTAACTATAAGACGGTTCGTAAGGTGGATGCTCACGCTTGCGGCGTGAAATTAAAATGTTTTTGTTGTTTTTTGCCCATTACAGCTCATTAACACTTCTTCAGATAGCAAAAGTTGGGTTCGCGAGAACTAGGAGACCTAACACACATGTTACCCGTAACGCGCCATACGAGCACATGCTGCACACGATAAAAATGCCTGCCGCGCGCTTCCCGTGCACCATTTGCACAGGAAGGATTCTAGTGATTGGTGAATATTTTTGTCTATGTTCGAATTCTTCGAGCTTTCCTATTGGCTGTGCACAATATTAGTTCATTCAGTGATAGTTCATTCATGCCTTTTGATTGGTACAAACCCGAAGCAAACATACAGAAAAAATATTTGACGCGCAAGTGCCATGACCAGTAATTTCGCGCAACTCGACAGGGCCGGTCCGGTCCGGCCGGTCATGAAAAATGTCTTTCTGGAGGAATCAGTGACTGTTTTGGATATATTTTTGCATAGATTTACCAGATTTAGATTTAGTGTGTATTATTTCAAAAAGAGGTATAAATCAACGCGATAAATGTATCTAACTTTTGACGACACGGAATTTCATTCTTTTGTGGCCGCTAATGGAAAATTTATGGCGCTGCGCGGGGCGTACCCAAAATGGCGATGTTTTTTTAATTCGATGTCGTAAATTATCGTTTTCTGGTGTTAATACTTAGTTTCAAAGTGATAAAGTTTTATGAAATGATTACGTAAATATGTATGCTACATACTTACGGCTTTTATTTTGGTGAAAGCTATTGTGAATGAGTGTAACGAGAGAAAATGTGTGAGTATCTGTGTGTGAAATCACAATGTGTGTGTGTCTTCGAAATATAACAATTTTCTACGAGGCCATGTAAGTATTTCAAATTATCTTACTATTGTTTGTAAGTAGGAAAATTCATAACACTTGACATTAATTATGCGTAAACACGTGATAATGATTTTTCAGATAACATAAACAAAAAAAACCATTGCTATAAAAAGTGATGGCCTTTTTAGTTTGGCTGGTCTATCGCGTTACGGGAATTTGATAGTATCTCATAAATATCATCAGTTTAGCTATGATACCCCCTGAACACATTTTTACAGTGTTTTTACATTTGTTTAGGGGTATCATAGCACTGATGATATTTATGAGATACTATCATCTAAAACATGTGTGTTAAGTCTCCTAGTTCTCGCGAACTCAACTTTCGCTATCTGAAGAAGTGCTGATGAGCTGTCATGGGCAAAAAATACTAAAAATTTTGAATTTCGCGTCGCAGTCGTTAGCATCCACATTAAGGATCCTTGCGATTTCAATCAAAAACTTGTGATTTTATTTATTCAAAGGTACTTCTACATTTTTCTTCGTCTTTAGGGAACATCTTGTGTAGTTCGGGTATCTACCATTTCAACACAGTTGCTCGAAAAGTGTACTCACAAGGCCAGTAAACAAACGTTGAAAGTTAATTTTACCGCATTAGTTCTATTTCTTTACAATATATTATTTATTCCAGTCCTATAAAGAGATTACTAGCTCTTAGTATTATGAAAAATTAAATATAAAAACTAAGCAATAAATTAATTAATTATTATACTCTATATTTAATTACCGCAGAATTTAAGAGCATTAACAATTTATTCATAAAAAACAGTTCGTAATGCTGAATTTTGAGACTCCTAAAAACTGCCTAATATTTTGTTTAACAGTATATTTTTCAGTCCAATAACAAGTTTTATTGGATAATGACCATAGACGGAAATAGGTATTTGGCGCCTTAAGATATTATTTATCGGTTTCCTCGCAACTGTATAGAAAAACGTCGTTTAACGTTGAAAAACGTCACGGACGTAACTACAAACTCGTGAAGATGTTAAACTGTCAACCGTACGGCTCGGGTTTACAAAACGTCAACTCGTTTTTAATAACCTATTTACGAGGCCTGTATCACAATGTACTGTTTAACTAAGGAGGTCAGTCTTAAGTAACAATGTGTCATCGCGGGCCGAACCTGTATGAGACTGGCACGCGGGGAATGGCACAGACAAAGAGAGGCCTATACTCAGCAGTGGGTGAGGTCAGGCTGTGGATGATGATGATGAAGAACACTGTGTGTTGTTTCAGCCCTGAGCCGGCGGAGGATGGCGCCGGGGTGCGGCGGCGCCGCGCGTCTCAGCTGGCGGCGCGCGTGGCGCTCATGAAGAAGCGGTCGCGCGACGCTGATCGCTGGCACGAGCTCAAGAGGTCGCTGGTCAAGCCTCTCGCGATCTCTGTCGGCGTCGGCTTGCTGGCTGTCGCAGGCATTCTCATCTACGCATACTCCAAGCACTAAAACATCTTAATATGCAAGGACCGCTTAACCGGCCGCCTCTATATCACCTACATATGCCACGGCCGCGTTATCGGCAGGGTGTTATTCACCTACATATGCCACGGAGGGGTCTTAATCACCTACAAATGCCACGGCCGCGTTATCGGCCGGGTCTGGTTCACCTACATATGTCACGGCCGCGTTATCGGCAGGGTCTTATTCACCTACATATGTCACGGCCGCGTTATCGGCCGGGTCTTATTCACCTACATATGTCACGGCCGCGTTATCGGCCGGGTCTTATTCACCTACATATGCCACGGCTGCGTTATCGGCCGGGTCTTATTCACATACATATGCCACGGCCGCGTTATCGGCAGGGTCTTAATCACCTACATATGCCACGGCCGGGTCTTATTCACCTACATATGCCACGGCCGCGTTATCGGCCGGGTCTTAATCACCTACATATGCCACGGCCGTGTTATCGGCTGGCTCTAATTCACCTACAAATGCCATGGCCGCGTTATCGGCCGTTATTGTTGCTTCAAATCTTCGCCTTTGAGCGAAGAACGTCCGCAAATCAATATAAGTTTGTGAGTTATATCGGCATTTGTATTCGCCGGAACACCTCGAATGTTCGTGTCACGTTACGAACGCCAGGCTACGGTTTGTGATATGAGGGAGAAGACATCATCATCATCATCATCATCATCATCATCATCATCATCATCATCATCATCATCAGCCTACAGAAGTCCACTGCTGGACATAGACCTCCTCCATAGCCGACGGCCTAAATCCACCGGCCTCCTGCGACCTCTATAATGCCATCAAGAGGGGGGGGAGGGGGGCTTCCTCTTCTTCGTGGACCCCACTCGAGAACCTGTATTAACCAACTATTGTTAGTTATGCTATATGACCTGCCAAGCGTGGTGATTAGGGCAAATCCCCCCCCATTGAATTCTATTAGGGAGGCCTCGACAACAGTGGATGTCTAGAGGCTGATGATGATAAAATATTTTAATTATTATTTTCGCATAAAAATTAATTACTTATATATCGAATAGTGCTATAAAATTTGTTTAGAAAATTCAACTTAATTTATATTTGAAATGACGATACTATATATTTATATTTCAAAGTTATACATAATCAAATTCACTATCATTAATTATTAAAATTAAACAATGATGAGCTTACACTCATTTTTATACACATTTAGTATTAGAAACGTATTTTAACTTATTTTAAGGTATCTTCGGTCCTCCTTATCTATTGATGAGAAGACTAGAAAAGATTGAAAGTGGTCGAAGTCTTTTTATTTAACGAACCTTTAGAAAAGACATGCCCCAAGTTTAAGGCTAAGATTCAGAGACAAGAAAGTAAGACGGGCGACAGTCATAGCCGAGCATAGACTAAGTTGATCTTTAAAGTTCGTATTCAGAAACATAGTTCATCAAAAACTTAGCGCTGTCTTAGCTACAATAACATTATACTTTGTTGTCTATGGCAGTTTTTGTTTTTAGCGGAACTTTTGCCGGTTTTTTATGCAGACATAACTAACAAACGGACTCTTCCCGCCATTTACGTTGTCTACTTTTATTTTATTACTTTTCCTAGTGTTTTCTTGAGTTATTTTGTGTTATTTTGGTGGCATTTTAACTAATGTAGCTCGTTTGAAAAGCACAACTGTAGTGAAATGAAATCGAAGTGAATTGCGTGACTTTTGAAATTGGTGGAAATTGTCTACCAAAGTTTTAGTAAAATTGGCCACCATTTTACTAAAACATGACTCGACTGTGACTTTGACGACTTGGAAGGAGTGCAACGTTGCAAAATATATTGAAAATACAATATAGTGAAAATACAGATACTTGAAAATGGCAAATGCACAAAACTAACAAACGACAAAGATAGCCATACATAAAATGATATTCGAGTGAATGAAATAAAATATTTATGATGCAAATCTATTTTTTATGTGATAACTTGGTAACATAAATTGGAGAAAATTGCGGGAACATTATTGTAGTTTGAAGTTTATGCTAGAATTAATCCTCGAAAGGCTCCGTTTACAGCATATGAAAAAGAATACTTAAAGGAATCAATTGCTCCGCATGCCGCAGTGCTCGAATCGAAAAAAATTGACGCAGACTTTAATAGAATAAAAATGACGCTGTGGACGAATATAACAAGTATATATAATTCATCAAGATGTCAAGAAGTAAGTTCGGCTCAAGTGGTCGATATTCACTACTTACGCTTAGCTTAGCTTGCGCTAAGTTTAAGCACTGTTCCATACGTTTCTGAGTACAAATTGGAGCGTTAGCACTGAATTTTGACATAAGGAAGCGTAAGTCCACGCTTAAACTCCTCTCTGAATCTTAGCCTTAGTAAACGTAACAATTGTAATTGTTAGGAGCGCCGCGCTTACAATCATCTCGTAGTAAATCCCAGTATGGCGTGTAGACTTGCGTACGGGGCCGCTTGTAAAATGTTTTTCAACACACTTGCTCATAAAGTGTCTCTAATTTCACCGCAATTAGGCACATAATGACACCTGTAATCAAACTGTGACTTTTTCATTGCTATTATTCACTAGTGAGTTATAGAGACAGTTGAACATTTACACAGAGTGTGTATTTTTGTTTAACACCTGTAATCAAACTGTGACTTTTTCATTGCTATTATTCACTAGTGAGTTATAGAGACAGTTGAACATTTACATAGAGAGTTTATTTCTGTTTTATTATTAATTTCTTCACAAGTGTGTTGAAAAACGTCGCATGATACACGTGTGTATTGATGATTACCGTCCTCGGCTCTCTTAAGACCCTCACCTAACGCTTCGGGTCTCAATGGCGCCTCAGCGGTAATCACCAACATTACACACTTGTACCATATTGTTCTATAAAGCTGCGGTTTGTTCATTTCAGGTTAAGAAAGAACATAACGCGTGAAGACTGAGAAGTAAATATGCTTATTAGGATTTGTGAAGTTAACAGAAATGGAGAGTATTTGAAGCATGCTCGTAGTTCGCTTCGCCTAGTACTTCGGCTTGCTTCGCTCGCGAGCATGCTGCCTGTCCCTAGAACCGAGCCGTCCTGACGAGACGCATTTTTCTACGCATTTACATTTTCAAGTCTGTTGATATATTTTATGACATTTTGTATCCGTGTTATTAGGAGTCGTCAGCTATCGCGGCAGCATACAAGTCGCGAACTGAGTAAGTAGGTTAGCGTTTTTAGGTAGGAATTTGTGTACTCCCGGCCTAAGTATGCCGAGTTCGGATAGTTATCACGACACTACCCATACTTTGGCAGCTGTTTCTTTTAACTCACCACCTAAGCATTTGTCTAGATAATGGATAGTTCTTCCATATTTTTTGGTATCTAATTACGTTGATGTAAATATAGTTGTACGTTGATTATTTTTATTTACTTTATATTTGATGCTTACTGGATTAATTAATTTAATATTATAATTAAATAATTGAAATCTATTTGAATTTGTATCAATTTTTTGTTTTTGAAAAGATTATTTTTTTATATTTGTATATATTGACAGTGTAAACCAAATGCTGTTGTGTTTAAATTAGGTACTTCATAAAAAGAACATAACATTCGTCGGCCATCTTGTTTATGTAGCTATGCGTTTGAAACAACCTACATAAATCTGCGTAATGGCCGATCAAATTAAAATGGTTCTTTCTTTTTCATATTTTTTCTAAACATCATCCCATTTATACAGATTGTATGGCGTAAGTTTTTTAAGTTTATTAAATTACCTTATGTCGTGTACTTAATATTTGTTTCATAAGAATTCATTTTAATATGACTTAAAATAATTTTCTGAAATTATATTACATGATTCTAAATACTATTTAGTTTTATTCTAACTTGTAACTAAGAGGTGTTTACTTATTATTAATATTGGTAGCCTGTGCGGAGGAGGAGGAGGAGGCGGAAAACGGAACTAATATATTGATGATTTGCTACTTTTTTTTTATTCTACTTGGAATGACCTGATGAACAGTGCATTATCACATAGGTAACGTCAAACTAGGACGTACCATATGTGGCATTGCACTGCGCCCGCCGCTCTGAGATATAAAGATGTAAAGTCTCATGTGCCTGTAATTTCACCGGCAACCATACCTTTCAAACCGGAACGCAGCAATGCGAGCACTACTGCTTTGCGGCAGATATAGATCTGATGGTAGTTCTCACCCGACGAACTCTTTCACAAAAGAGCTCTACTACTACTACAACTTTTGGGAAATCAATGTTTTATCGTCTTTGCTTCAATTTTGAGGTTACAAAAATACCAGTACTGTCAAACTATTAAGAAAATGTATACGTATGTCCGTATACATTTCCGTATGTCTGTATCCTGTAGCGTTGGTTGCTAGCTTGCTGTCAACCAACTCATGCTGAGGCAGAGCCATTTTGTTACTTGAGTTACACCTAGTACCTCCATATCTGTTTCTTCTTAGTGTGTTCTGTGTTTCTGTGTAGCTCTTGTATACAAATAAATTTATATTCTTTCTTTTTCTTTAATTGGTCTGGCACCTCTAAAAGGGGACAAGTAACGCGTCGAAAAGCCGCTCTAATAGGTGTCATGAAAACTTCTAAGGAGTCAAGCGACAGGAGCATTTTTGTATTGACGACCTCTGTGGCGCAGCGGGCGAGTAGCCGGCTGAGATGCGAGGTTGTGGGTTCGATTCCCGCCGCAGTACAAATGTTTGTTTAATATGCAAATATTTGTTCCGGGTCTGTGTGGTATCATGGTACTCGTATTTCCTTTTACCCACGACACGGGATCCTATATAGCGAGGGATCAGGACTATGTAGGTAGTGTTAAGTGGTTATAACTTCACATGACTTCCAATTAAATATCATGTTATGGGAGTCATCCTCTTTCTGAATGTATACACCACCATACCTATTTCTGCCGCAAAGCAGTAGTGCTCGCATTGCTGTGTTCCGGTTTGAAGGGTAAGGGTGCCGGTGAAATTACAGGCACATGAGACTTTTCTTCTTTATGTCACAGGGTGGTGGGCGCAGGGCAATGTCACACATAGGTTGCGTCCTAGGAGGACGTGACCTATGAGGTAATGCACTGTTCATAGGCAGAGGTTACCGCTTAACATCAGGTGGGCCATATACTTATTCCGTCATTCAGTAGAATTACAAAAAAAAAATGTACATATACCTACCACTAATAAGTAGTTATATTAAATAAAACAAAAGTTCTGAAAAAAATATTTATTCAAACTTAGTTCTGAAATCTATTCAATAAAATTAAACCCTAGAAATATGTTACAAAATCGGTTCAGTTCCAAAAATTCTTTATTGTTTTCTAGTTCAAAGTAGGTACTTATCTATACTTAGCTGTAACTTGTATTTTAAGAGGTTGGTTATATCAGTTGTGGCATACATAGGTATTACGTATCTAGGTACTTAATTTATAATAACTATCGTTTACGCTACTTTTAACATTTTATGTCGTGTTACGCCACTTTAACCATGTGATTGGAACAATTGCCCATGGCAAACCAAGAAACAATTTCACCAGTCTTATAGCTAAAATAGGCTTATTTCACCGGCACCCTTTCAAACCGGAACACAGCAATGCGAGCACTACTGCTTTGCGGCAGAAATAGGTATGGTGGTAGTACTTCCCCGAACGAACTGTTTCACAAAAAAGCTCTACTACTACTACTTTTACCGGACATCTATATAAAAATATAATACAATACTTATGTCGCCTTAAGAAAATTATAGTCGACACGATATACATTTTTCATACGACATTTTATTTTTAAATATTTATAAGGTTCAATAAAATTTCTAAAACTGATCTTATATTCAACAATAGTGAGGTTTTTGTGAAAATACAAAAATGATTTCTCATTTTTCCCCAACCGTGCGGTCCACACCACAAAAAGGATGCAAGAAAATTAAAAAAAATAAAAAAAACCCTTCTCTATGAAACGGCTGAACCGATTTTGATAAAACATGTCTAAGAACCATAGCTAGAAAACTACTTTCAAATAAAAAAAACCGCCTTCAAATCGGTTCAACTGTAAAGAGCTACTGTGCCACAGACAGACAAACATACACACACACAGACATAGCGTTTAAACTTATAATTCCCCCTCTTTGCGTCGGGGTTTAAAAACTATCATTGATTATTCCCAAAACACCCACAATATTTTTTACCTACCTATTTTTTTGATTATTATCAAAATCACGATATTTTATATCATTGGGTTAAAATATGAAGAAGTAATACTTTATTTACAGAAAGAAAAATAAGTACAACTCATACAATAATGAAATTGCCGATTACTATACAAAAAAACGGTCAAGTGCGACGGACTCGCGTTGAGAGGGTTCCGTACAAGTAGCCTGCCATAGTAACAACTAGATCAATAGACCTTACTAGCCATCGGTGAAATTATGCAACAAATTTTCTCTTTACATAGTATATTTTACAATACTCGTGGGAATTTGAGGACTTAGGATAAAAGTTTTTTTTTTCTTTTTTTTTTACTTTGTGACTGACGGAACCTGCAGTTTGCCCACCTGATGTTAAGCGGTAACCTCTGCCTCTAACAATGCGTTGCCTCATAGGTCACGTCCACCTAGGACGCACCCTATGTGGCATTGCACTGCGCCCGCCATCCTGAGACATAAAGATGAAAAGTCTCATGTGCCTGTAATTTCGCCGGCACCCTTACCCTTCAAACCGGAACATAACAATGCGAGCACTGCTGCTTTGCGGCAGAAATAGGTAAGGTGGCTGTACTTCCCCGGACTACTATTTCACAAAAAAGCTCTACTACTATGATAATACTACATGTATGGTAGAAACCCTATGTTCTGTGACAGTGACTGCGATAGACAGACAGAAACGAGAGCGCTCCTATAATGGCATAGTTGGTACCAGTTGAGGTAGGATCTCTAAAATGAAGAAAATTAAAATTGGTTTGACGTAAAGCTTGCTAGTAAACTCACTAACTCATTTAACTCACTAAAGTAGGGCAAAAAGTTATATTACAATCAAGGCAAGGAAGGCAAAGTATTTAATATATATATATATTTTTTTTAAATTATGGTTTGCAAATATTCTTAACACATTTTGTAAGGGGCTGTTCATTTATTTCGTAAGTCAATTTTAACCACTTAATGAACCCCCTTCCCCCGTTACAAACTTACGTAAGAGCAGTATCTACAAAAATTTCGAAGTGTTAACTAAATGTGTTGTGTTTTTACTAAATGTTTTTAGTAAAAATATAATGATTATAGATTCGTGGGTCTGGGTGACATCATAAAAAAATCAATATTGCGGATGCTACAACCAAAAAAGGGGAACCTTGTTTTTTTTTGCAAACGTTTCCATTGGATTTCAAATGAAACAGGAGAAAACTGTGAGGAAATTGTGTTTTTTATTTATTTATATTACATCATAAAAATATTGTACTTACTTAAGTACCTAACGTTGTAGTTAGCAACAGTTTTTATAAATTTTTGCTTGTTTGCAATGGTTTTGGCTCGACTGATCTAACAAAAACTAATAAATATTATTATTTAGGTATAATGGACGTAATTAATTGAAGGTGGTAATAATATAATAGTAGTTTATGAAACTGTCACATAACAGGGTTTTTTTAATAACATAACACGAGTGTTTTAATAACTAGTTATGTGCAGTTTCATACACTACTTTATCAACCTACACTAATGCAATAAAGCTGTTATTTAACTAACAAAAGCACATGGAAAAAAAAACTTAAATAATGGCGTCAAATGAATAGGCACGATTTTACCGCGTCTTAGAGCATTGTAGGCCTCCGGCGCATACCATGTAGAGCGAGTAACCATAGACTATTTCTAAAAAAAAGTAATAAGAGTAAAAATCTTCCTTGGTCTGGCTGACTTGTATTACAATGGAAAAAAATATATTTTTATAACATTATTTTGTTAGAGAAAAAGTGTTATAATATAATTATATTTTAAAATTTCGGTATTGTTTTTATAAAGTATGTCAATATATGATCGTTTTCAAGTTTATAATTCGAATTTTACGATAAGGGAGTAGATAGAAATACTTACATAGACGTTTGTGTAATAATAATTCTCCAACTTACACTTTGATATAATTCGCGTCATGTAAAAAGAACGCTGGCGGTCATACTACTTCATACGTTCCAGCGTTCTTTTTACATGACGCGTACTTATACATTTTACAAAATAAGTATTAATAAACCCGTTCGACTTGATCTCATGTGTTTTCTGTTTAATTTTAATATAACTGAGTATAATATTAAATGCATTATAATAATTCATACCCGGTACCTATTATTATTTTATAAATAACTCTTAAAGTACTTGTTGAATGAGCTAAACTCAGAGTTTAATTATATTAATCCAAAACGAGTTGATCAATCATCACCACTGAGGGCATCAACATCTCAGAGTTAGCGAGTTGAAGTGGCAATGGACCGTTGAGGAATAAAAGTTCTCAGGTAGCTACCACAAATGTATGACCATCCTTTGATGGACAAAGGACATTATAAAGGTCACATGAAGTCGGTGTATGGAGGTAGCTCAAGACCGATCGTTGGAGCATTCAATGGAGGAGGCCTATTACCAGCCGAGGAAATTAAGGCCACACGATATATATATAGACACCCGCCCCAAGCGGCAGACTCAGGAGGCGCCAAAAACAAAATTTAAGAAGTTTGAATAAAAACTATTTAGAAATTATTAATTATTTGATTTTAAAACGACCAGTACTTTTTTGAACATGTCCTAAGCTCATTTAAACATTTAAGTCGATTATTGAACGCGTGCATAGTGTGCGGGATGTCTCTGCCAGGGGAATCCCCGTTGCATCTAGAAATTGACTCCGTGTACGAGACTGTTAGTAATCAGTATTATTTTAATAATCATTAGCGAAATCATAGATTTAAACTACCTACCGTAGTGGATAGGAATAAGAGGTAAGAAATAATACGTATTACATTATATTATCGGTGCTATTGTATGTACTTTCTAAAGTCAAAGTATAAGTATCTAAACTTTAGATTCTAAAGAATAAACTTCCGCCGATGCACAATTTAACTTTTATTTTCATCTGGAGTTCACTATCAAACTGGCCAGGTTAGAAAAAAACATAGATCTGGGGCTGTCGGCTGACGGGTTTCTCGTACAGTATAGGAACATAATGTGCCTCGGCAATCGTCGTCCGTGTGTAACCGTCGCTATTTCAATCAATTGCAATCATATTTCTGTTTCGAAAAGCCAAGACTGGTTACTTTCGTAGTAGTACTGAACTAACTGAGTCTTCTTTTGTATAGATCACGCACAGTTTATATAAGAGTACGTAGTTCAACGTGTTGTTGGAACCTAACGTGTTCCCAGAGTGTGGTAAACACTATCAATTTCGTTTAGTACGTAATATTAATTTGACCGTCTATATCTTAATAATTAATATTAAGGTGAATGCTCACGCTTGCGGCGCGAGATTCAATTTTTTTGTGTTTTTTGCCCATTACAGCTCATCAACACTTCTTTAGATAGCAAAAGTTGAGTTCGCGAGAACTAGGAGACTTAACACACATGTTTTAATTGATAGTATCTCATAAATATCATCAGTTTAGCTACGATACCCTTAAAAAATGTGTTTAGGGGTATCACTGATGATATTTATGAGATACTATCAATTAAAACATGTGTGTTAAATATCCTAGTTCTCGCGAACTCATCTTTCGTATCTGAAGAGGTGTTGATGAGCTGTAATGGGCAAAAAACACCAAAAAAAAAGATTTTGGCGCCGCAAACGTGCGCATCAAACTTAATTACATAATGCTGTCGGTTTCGTCTCACATGCTACACAATTGTAACCATAGAATTATAAATTTATTTAACACAGCGTTGCGTTAAAATAATTTGGAATTCTCTGCTCAGAACTGCAAGTAAATATAAACATAGAAAAATGATTTTACGTCACTGCTGTTTTCTTACGTTTTTGTAAAACAAATAAATAAACAATAACAATATGAGAAAAATTAAAACTAAAGTATAATTAAAAAAAGAATAGTTGAAGAGTAGTTGAATTTTCTAAGTGTGCCTGATGGTCAAATACGTAACTAAGAAATAGCAAAAAAAACAAAGTCGAAGCCAATTTTGATGAAAAATAAAACAAGATCATTAATTTAAGATATTATTTTCTCGAGACAATAATTGACAAAATTGAAAAAAAAACAACTTATTGCAATTTAAGGGTTGATTTTAATAAACAGATTCATATTTTCTAGTATTTATACATAACCCATACCAAATTGTTCTGAATTACGCAATATTGCAATTATGTAATTGCAATTGCATATCGGTTATATAACATAGGCATAATAACATAGGTATTTATACATAACCCATACCAAATTGTTCTGAATTACGCAATATTGCAATTATGTAATTGCAATTGCATATCGGTTATATAACATAGGCATAATAACATAGGTTCTGGGAACGGGAACCAGTCCCAGCAAAAACAATTATTTTTCGAAAATCGAACTGTTCTGTATTTGTTTTTATTAACACTGGCCGTGAAACACCTTTGGATATTTTTCGCTATTTCTTATAATCACGGATTCGGCCATTTACGCACGATTGGAAAATTTACCATGCATGCTATTATATCAATAAATAAATAATTGGACATAAAACAAATATAAATTAATAAATAATAATTTTAAATCGTGTTAACTTTAGCGAATGTTGCACGAGACTGGCATTAGAGGGGCTATAGTACAGGCAAATTAGGTGATTTTTAGCAAAAGTGTGGAAGTAATTAGATGTAGTCACAAAACCTTTTCTAATTGTTTTGTTTGGCTTGAAAATCACCTCTAATATAACTTTCAGCAAATTCACCCCCCCGGAACAGGGTGAAATAGGGTGAAAACCTTATAATACCCGTAACTTAATGGGGAAAATAGATGTAGTCGGTGCAATTTGGCATACACTTAAGACCGTTATGATCTACATTTGCACCAAGTATTTTTTTAATCCGACTTACGGAACACACGAAAAAAAAAACATTTCTAAAAAAATCTTTTTTTGTGTATTGCGGCTCGGGGGAAATTGAAGTAGTCGGTGCAAATTGACAGAATTACCAGAAAAATGGGCCAAATAAATTACCAGGTTTGCACCTGGGTACCTAACACGGAAGTCACTTTTTCCATATTTTATGGTCGCTCTACTTCGGGGAAATTTCAGGCAATTCTGGAATTTCACTTAAACTTATTCATTTGATTAGTACTACATTCGCCGGCCATTAAATACTGGAATTTATATACGGAACATGCATTTTTTAAGTATTATATATGTAAGTTCGGTGCCGTGCTAAGTAACTAATATATATACTGTGGCGCTACACTGCAAACACTGGCCCCCGACCGCGGGGTGCATCCGTATTGATCCCAGAAAATCATCCCACGAGCTGAAAGTAATAATCATTATTCCGGATTCATACCATTAATATTCATTTAATTTTTAGAGTCCATATTTATCCCACCTAGAAATACCTACACCTAAAACGAGTGAAAGTAACGTCAGCAAAAAAATATGTTATTATGGAACATCTATTTATTTCATAAAATTGTTGGTATAAAATAACCAACAAAGTACAGTAAGTATATATACAGTGTGTCCCAAAAAGTAGTGTCAAGCCGAAGTCCAAAGAAAGGTTACCCGCAAAGGTACCCGAATCACCCCCATGTTCTGCGATTTTTATTAGTTTTCGAGTTTTGTTTTTAAGACAATCGAAGCTCTTACACTTTTTTGGCCATTGTGACTCGATTCGTTGAGGTAGAGGCCTGTTTTTTTTGTTGTAAATAAGCTAAATACTAGGGCTACTTTGTCTGATAGCATTTACATCAATTGCATTAAAATAAAAATAATAATATAAAGATATATTTTGTTTTGTTTAAACTCTTACTTTCAATGAACGTTTAAAAAAAAGTCACAAAATCTTTTTCATCCAAACCTATCTTAAAAACATGGCTGATGTGTCATTAGTCATGTATAACCTTGTTCCAGATTCTTGCACAGGATCACAAAAAACACTCAATTTAATAAAATTTAGTAAAATAAATAAAATAAAATGTTCTGCAAGTCGGGATTAAAAAGAAATCTGGCAGTCTGAAGATTGTATTACACATAAGCAATAGTAAAATAACCCATATTTGTTATTCAAGGATATTATTTTCTACCTACAAGGCAGAAACCTGCGACAGATGGTGGGCCCATTCCAACTGCCAGATCGCCAGATCATACTTTTTAATCCATAGACATCATTTTACTAACACGCCGAAACATACAATGCAATGCTGAAAGTTATTATTTAGTTTTATTTACGATTTCACTTAATCTTAAAAACCAGAATTTCGCATTCAACTGTTTAAATTGAATATCATGAATGATCCCGTTAAAGAATCTCAATGAAATTTACATGGTAAATAGCTGACATAATGACCAAGTTTTTAAGATAGGTTTGGATGAAAAAGTTAACGTGACTTTATTTTTAAAATGTCCTTAGAATGTAAGGGACTAAACAGTTTTTTTTTTCCATATTTTTAATTTTATTTCAATGCAATGGTTCGTGCTGTGGATGTAAATGCTTTTTTTTGTAACTGTTTCGACTACTTTAAAAATCGATATCTGAGGTTTACTGTCATCACAAACAAAAATAAGTATACAACATTTTAAAAAAGAGTGGAAGCCTTTTTTAAAAAAAAAACCGGAAAATCACGGACTAGTGTAGAAATCGTTTCAGAGAATCAGAATTTAACAATTATTTATAACATAAGCTTTTAGATAACATCAATATCCTATACAACGAGCAAAGATTCGTATATTATATAAATATTTGTAATGGCAAAAGAGGCAATTGAGATTACTAAATACAGAAATTTCAATAGAGAAGATGGTTTTCAATTATCTGGAGTATGGAAGCCTGTGGTGAGAATGTGTAAGAATCAAAAAAGTGTGGTATCTGCTACGCGACCGGATACCGATAGTGTTGTGTGGTGATTTGGGGTGAAGTGTGACAATGAAACCGATGGTAGTGGTATCGTTCATAATAAAAGAGTGAGAAAGAGGGTAGATCGATATATCTGCCAATAACATCTACTCGCAAAGACATTAGTTAGTTCTCCCGTGATCAGATACGTATAATCCTAATTAATTTTAAGAACTTGTATACACATTTTGACGACCTCTGTGGCGCGGCGGGCGAAGCTTGGCCTGCGACACAGGAGGTTGCGGGTTCGATTCCCGCCTCGGAACAAATATTTGTGTGGTCGCAGATATTTGTTCAGGGTGTTCTGGGTATTTTCTATATATAATAAAAAAATATCTATCTATGTAGTATGTTGTATTAAGTATATCAGTTATCTAGTACCCATAACACAAGCTCTGCTTAGCTTGGGGCTAGATAATGTTGTGTGAAAAGTGCAGCATTTTTTTTTTTTTTTTTTTTTTTTTTTTTTAACACAAATAAATGATTTATGATTTTATGATTTATGATTTGATTAGAATACGACTTAAAAATATTTTTTATTGCACTTAATCCAACTCATACCGAATTTGTGCAATTTATAAATAAAATGTTTAATTTCTAAATAAATAACGAAATTCCGATATTAATTTCGGCATGCCAATATTGAGATTTAATATCGGAAATCAGTATAGGAATTGAAAACCTTCCGATATTACATGCCCTAAACGTGACAAACAAGCAGACAGCCCGCCTGATGTAAAGCTGGTACCGCTGCCTATGGACAACACCCACGGTATTGCAAACGCGCTGCCTACCATTAAGAGCCCTATTGATATTTCTCTTGAATTTACCCATATTGTATAATTTATAAATATTTGTACTATCTGCAGATATTTGTTCAGGATGTTATTAATGTTATGTTATATGTTTTCGTTGGGTATTTTCTATGTATAATAAAAAATATCTATCTATGTAATGTATTGTATTAAAGACTATCAGTTATCACAAGCTCTGCTTAGCTTGGGGCTAGATAATGTTGTGTGAACTGTCCAGCATTATTTATTTATTAAATAATTATTTATGATGGTGACAGCGAGCTGATCTAATGATGGAGACGGAAGGTGGACAACGGAACTCCTCGATGGATGATAGTAGATTACTGGAAAAACTCTAAAGGTTATTTATTTTTACTTCTTTGCTTATATCCCAAAAGTGACACAGTCTAAAATAAAATTAAAACTAGTTTTCAAACGTCTATGATTGTTTCACTTTTTTACCCTTTCATTGGCCCCAATATCTTCTACAACCCCCGAACCAATTTAGCTCATAACCTTACACAAATTGTACTAATACTATATACCCATCTACCAAATTGTATAAAAAATACAAGTTTTATAAAGAATATATCAACAGTTCGCAAGTTATCTTCAGACAAACATATAAACATACGAACGCAAATTATTAATAATTTGCATCCAACAAAATATATGAAAATGATAGTAAGGCATTTTTCTGTCTGACCGTACTAATGTCTATTGTTAAAGGCCGTGGTGTGGTATAAAGCCGGACTACATTTTGCGATTAATACGGACAAATATACAATTTTATTATTCGTGGGATGAATACGGCCTACATTTTGGTATGAATCTGCACCCCACCCACGCCGTTGATTTCCTATTGAGATCTATTATTAAGAAGTACTTCCGGTACGAAATTTGTGTTTTTTTTTACGTGCGAATGTGGTAAACTGATAGTATATACCATAATAAAATTTGCACGACTACATAAATTTCCCCCGAAGTACAATTTACAAAAAAAGAAAAAAACTATGTTCCGTAATTCGCTGAGGTGTGCAAAACTAATATAGTGTTCATAATACTTATAGAAACCTTATGTTAGTTTGCACCGAGTACATAAATTTCCCCCGAGCCGCAAACTAAAAAAAACAAATTGACAGTGTTTCCCACTATGCACGTAGTTTTAATTAAAATCCATAACGCACTAAGACTGTCTCTATAAGTAATTGAACTTGCACTTAACACTTTTTTGTTTTTTCAAAAGTTACAATTTTTCAAAGTTTGTTCCTAATATTTAAAAGCCTTCCGTATGCGCCAGAAACGGTGCAAACCTGGGATAAGCTTCTATTCGTGTCATCTATCGATTCCATAAGAATCCACGACTACTCGACTTAGGGCCACACTTTTTGCTAATTTGCCTGTACTACTAGTCTGAAAATTTGACAAACAACTTACACGGCCGTGTACTCTTATGTCGTGTCTCTTTGTGTGTCTTGAGCTTATGTTATTTGTTGAATTATTTATATATATTATATTATGTTAGGTATTTATGTAGCTAGTTATTTAGAGTAGGTATTTAGTTATGTTTATCATTTAATCTCAACCTATAATTAATTTTAATAGCACTACCACCCACTCTACATTACACAAAGGTTAGCTGGAAGAAAATGCTAATTAGCATTAAGTTCGCCTATGTACTGCTTTTTGTCTTGTGCAATAAATAATTTTCTATCTATCTATCTATCTACTCTTCATGGATTTTTGTACGGGATTTGAGGTTCTCATGGTGCTCGCTAGGGGCGCCCTTCGATTTCGCCATACTAAAATGCGTGTAGTGTACACCACACGGTCGTGTAAGTTGCTTGTCAAATTTGCAGAATACCCCCTCAGTACCAATCCCACAATAATGTATAAACACACTATCTACTCATCACAGTACGATTATAATATTTACCGGCTACTTACTTAGTCACTAACTAATATTTACAAGGTAAAATCGTTCAAAATTCAAAAATCACACTCCAAGTAGATATGAAAGGTACATAATTTATGTAATCATCAAAAATATGTGGTATTTCCTACCATGCTTAATAGCCATAAAAATATTGCAATATTACTAAAGTGATCGAAAATAGTTCAATGCTCTACCATAATAAGATCCACATCTAACCCGACGTATAAATATGAGAAAAGTAACAATGTTATAAAGTTTTATACATACAACAATATATAACGAACATATTATATAACTTGATCCTTTCAGATTATTGTAATCGAAATATGCACTTGTTAGTTTCAGTTCCCAGTAGGTAATCTGTCTCCTAACAAAGAGAGATAAAAATAAAAGCCATGATATGACTTCAAAATGGCAATTACAAAACTGCATATCTGACAACATTTAAATAAGTATAATTTTGAAATATTTCATCTACAACAAGGTCGACCTAAAAACGAGACACTTCTATCTACAGACTGTTCACCGTAACGCCCTTAGTTCACATCCACTGCGGAACCGTGACAGCGGAACCGGAAATTTCGTCATGTTTTATTCCGTGTAGGAGAAGCGGAACACTAGCGGAACTGCCTGTTCTAACGCATACATTTGACTATATTCAATCTCTTTCTCCGCGCGGTTTCGTCGATCTGCTCCGACGCCAGCCGCACTTCCGCGCTCCGGCCGCCATTTTGTTGCGATTGCCTCTCCTTGACTGACTCGCGCGAGGTTCCGATGCCCATTCCGCTACTCAAACTACACTTGATCACAGCGGAATTCATCTAGCGGTTTCGCTTTTACGGTTCCGCGGCGGAGTTGTGCTATGTAAATAAGATGTCCCCTGCCTTGGTTGGCTCGCCATACAAATCAGGGGACATCTTACGGTGAACGTGCTGTACTGTACTGCTGTGTGTCACAATCGTGTCATAAAACTAAAAGATGTAGAATACACAATGGGGAAACACACTGCTTATTTATCACGCTAGGTGGCGCATTATCGCTAGTGTTGTTTCGTAGCCAAATAAAGGACTATCAATGTTAAAAAAAAACTGTCAAAAGTGTCAAATATCTATGAATAATTTTAGTAAATAAACATTAAATAATAGTCTGGTATAAAACATGCCTTTGCGCAGTGCATTTTAGTGTAAAAATAAAGGTACACACTGTTTCCCTTCTGATGTGAAAAAGACAAGACCACTAAATGACAAGCACCAGCGATGGTGGCACCATCTGAGATTACTTTGTCTGTGGCTCCCTATTGCTATGGCTGTGTCTTAGCACAATAACTGTAATACGAGTTTGTTGAGACGCATAAAGTTTATTGTGAGCGTAGGGCCGCATACGCGATGACGGAGCCGCCTCACCTGGCGCTCGCGAGCTCGGCCTCCGCCTCGTGGTACTCGTGGAAGCACGGCACGATGCACAGGTTGGTGCGGCACTCGGGACAGTGGTACTGCGTCTTGCGGCGCAGTATCCGCCCGCACTCGTCGACTGTGTTCCAGCAGAAGTTGCAGCTGAGTGGCGGGCCCGCGCGCACCGCTGGCGTGTGACTCGCGCGCGGGCTTGCGAAGGGGGAGGGCATGCTGTCCACGGAGCCGGCCGGCGAGCTGACGGTGACAGCGCGGATCAGCAGGGACCCCACTTGCTGCTCGGCAAGCCGCGGCCGACGATTCTGGAACGGGCGTGGCTGAAGTTATACATGACGTTTCGATTGTCTAAAGTGAGTATAATCTTATTAGGTATGTATAAAATATATCTTTAAATCTGTGTATTTATTTAGTTAATTTAATTATTGTATGCATTGTATATTATTTGGACTTTGTATGTATAGTACGCGTCATGCAAAAAGAACGTTGGAGCGATGGAGCACAAAGGTCTAGCAGGCATCTATACAGTCTTGCCTCGAAGAGACCCAAATTATAGTTTTCAGGAAAGACAGACGACGTTAAAATCGCGTCGCACGAATAGATAAATAATAATAAAATAAATAATGCTGGACTGTTCACACAACATTATCTAGCCCCACGCTAAGCAGAGCTTGTGTTATGGGTACTAGATAACTGATATACTTAATACAATACATTACATAGATAGATATGTTTGTTTTATACCTAGAAAATACCCAGAACACCCTGAACAAATATCTGCAGATAGTACAAATATTTGTTCCAATGCGGGAACCGAACCCGCAACCTCCTGCGTCGCAGGCGAACCTTCACCCGCCGCGCCACAGAGGGCGTCAGAGATGGTATACAAATGATGTAAGAATGGTACTGAGCTGTGCGTCTGCTCGTCCTATAAAGAAAAGGATGGTGGGATCAAATCGTGTAGTTCCTGGGCGCATTCCCCGAAATGTAAGCTTTAGAAGATGCATGCAACTTTACGGCGGTGCTCAAGACTCTGGATCTTAGTCTCGGCCGTATGTTGCTCTACTGTATTAAACGCATACATCTATAGAGTATTGTGGCACCTGCAGATATACACGGTGTAACTGGAAGGGTGGATCATCGGTGGCAACTAGGTAGGGGAACTCATGGCACATCCGAATAACCCCCATGTATGTTCTACGATTTTGGATAGTTTAGTAGTAATGTCTATTTTGGTGCTAAAATTTTGACCAATTCCTATGGAAAAGGGTTCACGTAGAATCATGTTTTTATAATGAAGTGGTAGAATTAGCGCAACAAAACTTGCACAGTAGGTAGTCCGTGAAGCGAGGAAGTTTTTAAAGTTACTAATAAAAAATATTTTCTTATTATTTATTGGAGAAAAATGGCGTCGGAATTTATTCTTAGTTTTCAGTCTCAATTTTCAAAAACTTGAAAAATTCAAAAACTAAAATGTGTTATTAAATTATTGTCGAAAGTTCAAAAATTCAAAAACTTTGCCATTTTTCTCCAATAAATAATAAAAAAATATTTTTTATTAGTAACTTTAAAAACTTCCTCGCTTCACGGACTACCTACTGTGCAAGTTTTGTTGCGCTAAGTCTACCACTTCATCATAAAAACATGATTCTACGTGAACCCTTTTCCATAGGAATTGGTCAAAATTTTAGCACCAAAATAGACATTACTACTAAACTATCCAAAATCGTAGAACATACATGGGGGCTATTCGGATGTGCCATGAGTTCCCCTACCTAGTTGCCACCGATGGTCCACCCTTCCAGTTACACCGTGTATAGACACGTACCCTGGGCGCGAACTGCGGGTACGAGTGGTGCTTGCGGAGGGCGGGCGCGGGGGCGGGGGGCGGCGCGAGCGGCGCGGAAGGCTCCGACGCCTGGCGCCGCGCCCCACTTTCTTCCACTTTAGGCTGACGCTTCAGGTGCTTGGCTCGCCGCAGCCGGAGACCAGACATCAGCTCTGTAGCAAGTTTTCAAGTTAAATAAATAAATAATGCTGGACAGTTCACACAACATTATCTAGCCCTAAGCAGAGCTTGTGTTATGGGTACTAGATAACTGATATACTTAATACAATTTATTACATAGATAGATATTTTTTTATTATGCATAGAAAATACCCAGATCACCCTGAACAAAATATCTGCGATCGCACAAATATTTGTTCCGGTGCGGGAATCGAACCAGCAACCTCCTGCGTCGCAGGCCAACCTTCGCCCACCACGCCACAGAGGTGTTACAATATGAAAAAAAAATACCCGACTGCGCAATGCAAAGGGGGTAATGTTAGTAATAGAGCTCGTTTGTGAAAGAGTTCGTCCGGGGAAGTACTAACACCATGCCTATTTCTGCCGCAAAGCAGTAGTGCTCGCATTACTGTGTTCCGGTTTGAAGGGTAAGGGTGCCGGTGAAATTACAGGCACGAGACTTTTCATCTTTATGTCTCAGGGTGGCGGGCGCAGTGCAATGCCACATAGGGCACGTCCTAGGTGGACGTCACCTATGAGGTAATGCACTGTTCATAGGCAGAGGTTACAGCTTAACATCAGGTGGGCCATCTGCTTGTTCCGTCATTCCAGTAGTATAAAAAAACAGGATATTTTAAAGTAAAATCGATACTAGCTTCGATAGACTGGTTTCCACATTACATACACATTTATCAAGCTAGATAAGTGTAAGGAAACAAAATAAATGCAGTAAGATCATGGAGAACAAATATATTGTCACACGACAGTCGTCTTTCCGTTCCGTACCCTGTATTTTGGTATCATGCATATACATCTCCCTAGATTGTTACCATGAATGTACTAGTAATTTGACATTTGGCCTGGTACGACTTTAGATTTATGCTTGTCTCATTCCAACACATGAATACATTCATATAAAAGAATGAGACTGGTATATTCGCTAACGTTTCGTTTTTAGCCTTAGTTCCATGCCTTTAGTCCATCTTCCTAGAGTACGATTTAAGAAACAAAAAAACCTAATCTTTGTTATGTCATTAAAGCATATATATATATAGTCCCACAAACTTATCATGAACGGTGATGGCGTCTCTGTTGTTCGAATATAAATCTTATTTAAAAAGAGCCAGGTTAGTTCATCTTTTGGCCACCGGGCCGGGTAAGTTTGTGGCACTGTTTAAATGTAATATACAGTGTGGCAATGCAGCCAGCATCTTAGGGACGCTTCCGTCTGGTAGTGATTTGGATCAGTTGAGCTACCTTTAGATCGCTTGCAGCGGTCTTCAGGTAGCACAACTGTTTCATATGTATTTTGTACATACCTTGTATTATTCTTTCTGTAAATAAATGTATTTTAATATACACATAGATAGTTTATCTATAGAAAGGCAACATTTACTACCTCTTGTTAAAACTATAAATCATTTAATTGATGAGATTTCTTGGGTGAAGTGAGGAATTATGTCATATCAATTAGTTAAACTTAGCTATTGTAGAATCAAGGGAATACGGACCAAGGAAAAAAATTAAAAACAAATTACAAAATAATCAAATATTTTTATTATCTACTTGTATATACATGTACATAATTTTGGTATAAAATAATCGAGTGCTTCGCACCCATAATGACAAGCCGTCATAGCAATCCGTCGACTCGAGTAATTATGAAAAGTAATTTAACCAAGAGGGGAGTTTGTACTGTAATATTGATGGTTGGAATACCTATAGCGTGCGCGTAGCACCCAAAACGCATAAATATAAATATCGGTATTGCTTGGTTGCAAAGCGACGGATGCTGACAACATCGGACTTGCACAGGAATCGACGCTGATTCCTAAATGTCGGGTGAAGACAGTGGCTCAATTTGATACTCGTATAGTGGCGGGCGACGCGGCATATATACAACTTATGCATTATCATAAAAAGTAACAGATTCACTGGTACGGGACAGCGTTGTAACCTATGTACCTAGAGCGCTCTGGTAACAAAATATCTTACATTCAATGAAAATGTTTAATAAAATTACTTTTATATTGCTGTTTGTCAATAATGGCACTGTAAACGTCATGGTTTAAACCCGAACTACGTAGTCTAGGTTTGTAGCGATATTTAAGTTATATACAACTTTAATACAAAGGCAGATGGTTTGTTTTACATTGTCAACTCTAGAGCTAGATAGTTCGATATTATGTCAAAAATGACAAAGTCTATCTCTGGATTTTCTTAAACAAGGCAGCCCCCAAGTTTACAATGGTCTAAAAATTGTTGGATAGAAGTTTGCATCTCGATTGTGATGTGACACTTTGACACAAGATCCGTCAGTTTGACACGTCGGAAATATGTGTAGTTAAGAAAATTAACCATCTGCCTTTGTGTTAAAGTTGTATATAACTTTTATACCGTGACAAACCTAGACTACTTAGTTCGGGTTTAAACCAGGACTAATTTAGTTTTTTTATAATAAGGCCGAAGCTGTTCACACAAGTTGTTACGATACATAGTCCCGTTCACTAGCAGTCTTTATACTTAACACAATACGTCAATACAAGTTATATGCCAGCGTTATACATTATTATAACCAATTATATACAAAATTCATTAATCACTATTTACATAAGCTACCGGGGTTTTAATAGCAGCTCTATTCTAAATTATAATACAATACAAAAAATCAGTCAAAAATGTATAAGAGATCGCGCATGACAAACTTTAAGATCGTTGTAAAATCAATCTGTTCAAAAATAATAAAATACTTAGGGAAAAGGTAAATTAAAAATAATACTAGGCGACGGTTGTGTCTTTAAATCACAAATAGGGCTGCGCTAGCTCACCGGCATAAAGAGCTCACGCGAAGTCACGAACGAATGAGGATTGGCACTGACAAGGGGCTAGTCAGCAAATGCAACAAGCACACGGCCGTGTGTTATACACTATGCATTTTTGTATGGGATTTGTGATTATCAATGTGCCCGCTAGGGGGCGCTCTTCGGTTTATCCATACTAAAATCCGTGTGGCGTACACCTGTGTAGTGAGCTCGTCAAATTTGCAGACTTGTAGCTCTGATGCTGCGTTAGAACAGGCAGTTTCGCTTCTGTTTCGCATGTCGAACAACTGACAAGGAACGGAACTACAGCGGTTTCGCTGCTATGGTTTCGCGGTGGAGATACGTTAAGGCATCAAGAGTCTCACTGTTTGCAGGCCCCGACCTAGAGACCTAGAGACCCGGTTTAGAGACCCAGGGCCCATAGGCACTTGATATTTGGGGCCCCCCATCCCGAAGCCAATTTATAAAATAGAACAGAAAATATAATTTAAAAAAAAAACAAGATGAAATAGTAGATTATTGTTCGCGTAATGTTTAGAGTTTAGAGTATTTGTTTTATCTCTATAATTGTATTTCCGCCTGCCATCAGGCAAGCTAACTGGCCGGAGGAGCTGGGTGGTTGGGGCCCCTAGGCAGGCTGGCTGGGACCCTAGGCTGACTGTTTGACATTTTCGCGTGGGTGCCGCACCGCAACGCAATTGCGTTGAGTTCGCTTACGTAGGACGCGTTAAAATACTTCGGAGCGAAACTGACCACGATAACCAGTATGCTTCGAATACGACGGTAGTCAGTTAATCACACACACGACACAAGTAGGTACGTAAGATATCAGTGCCTACCCTGACTGAAAATAGGCGACTCGCGCAAAGCCATACACATAAATCTTAAAATAAAATACCTACATAGTTTGACACAGATACCGTCCCACTAAAATACACTTTACGCTAATTTATACCAGCTAACTACGTAACTACGAACCTTATAAAAATAACTTCAAACCTCAACAAACCTACGTGTAGGTAACTTTATAAAAATATTTCTATAATAGCTGGAGAGCCAGCCGTGGTATTTGTTATGGAATACACTAGTAACAAGGGCTATCCTGGGTGCAGTCAAAGTAACTGGAACAATGCGCGGTCTGTATGATCTACAGAATACACGGTAGCGCGAACTTGTTTAAGTATAAGTTGTATAAGTTCATCACAAATAATAATAATAAGTATACATTTTCCAAACAATTTTAATCCTCAATTGGAACTTTTTCAACGATTGTAGAATGTTTGTATAAATGCCGGCCAACTCTCGGACTATAACACAATAGTATATAAGTCTGATGCAATGACAATCAATTACTCCTAGGTGAAATGTGTTAAACTATAATAATATTTACAGGGGGGTTACTATGAGCTCTTATATCCATTCAGTTCAAAAACTATTCAGTACAAAATATCGGTTCATCGTTGACATTTTTCATCGTTGAATAACTTTAATCTCAGAGGTCTGTAGACCCTCTGCGATTGTGCCTTTAAATATAGTTGCGGACATCACGGAACCAACATTTTGTACTGAATAGTTTAACAACTGCATGGCAATAAGAGCTCATAGTAACCCACCAGATCGTATTCACAAACAATAGTAAGCGGAACACAGGAACGCATCATGACATCATAGTGATTTCGGTATTTACTTCAATATCTTTGTGATTACGGCTGTTAGGCGCACGCAACGCGGTCGATTCTAGAACCTCCCTCGACTTTTACAAGATAGGTTACTGTGAAAGCGTTGTTAAGTAACAGCTGAGACAGGACTGGACTCAATCCGCCATTTTTGGAAAGGAACATCTACATTTAATTTTGATTTTTCTAGTTTGATCTCTGTAGTTGAGATATAAGAGATAACTACAGAGTATTGAGATACAGAGTGGGTTCCGAAAGCGCGGCGGCCACGTGGTAGACCCAGACGGCGATGTCGGGATGAGCTTGACTCCCACAACAAGGACTGACCACAAATAGTCCAGGATAGAAACATTTGGAAAGAGGGAAGGAAGGCCTATGTCCTGCAGAGTGAAACTTCAGACTCATAAATAAATTTAAAAAAAATAGTTTATCGTTGTTGGCATTTTAACCGGTTTTAACTTAAATAAAGAGCACATGTGTGCAGTTTACATACAAACAAGTATATGGAGTGTCTTTTCGGATTGGTTGATTTTAACCTCCAAAAACTTTTAATGAAACTAAAAAAAGTTTTAATTTGTCACTGATCAAGGATTTTGTCATTACGTGTCACTAATTTATTTCATGGTTTGAGGGGCTAGTCTGCAAATTTGACAAGCAACTTACAAGGCCGTGTGGTGTACACTACACGGATTTTAGCAAGGTGCCCGCTAGGGGCGCTCTTAGATTTCTCCATACTAAAATCCGTGTAGTGTACACCACACGGCCGTGTAAGTTGCTTGTCAAATTGGCAGACAAGCCCCTCTGGACCCTTGTTTTCGGATGGTATCAAGAGCCTTTCGACCGTTCAAAAGAACCAGTTTGTTATAAGGCTCCAGCCACGCCCACAGAGAAGCTTTTTTGGATTTGGTAATACAATTAGTAACATAATATTACAATTACGCACATAAGTGTCTCATAAAACATGAAGACATTTGCTATAAAAAAAATTGTGAAAAAAAAAACTGAGGATATACACTTATTAAATTAATACATTGGTGTACAGTACACATGAGACTTTTCATCTATATGTCTCAGGGTGGCGGGCGCAGTGCAATGCCACATAGGGCGCGTCCTAGGTGGACGTGACCTATGAGGTAATGCACTGTTCATAGGCAGAGGTTACCGCTTACCATCAGGTGGGCCATCTGCTTGGTCCGCCATTCCAGTAGTATAAAAAAAAAAAAATGATCTTGCGTCGTGCGCTTGTAAAACTATACATTTGTAAAAAGTAATTTAATCCACATTATCATTTGAAAATTAAGACATACGCGTCTATTTCAGAAAAAAAAATCTCTTTACAGCTATTATACACGAGATCTCTAAAAGTGTTATTAAAGTTTAAAACTAAAACTATGCTGCTTATAATATCTCACATTTTTCATTTCATTATAAAAATAACTAATCTACTTTAATTACTAATTGCGTCATCGTGTGTCTGACGCAGCCAACTGGTTGAAATCAGCCGTTTAATTGGACAGCTAGCCGTTTCGTTGAACAACGTTATCCAACCCCAAGATTTTTTATGCACAAAAGCTAATAAAATAGTTAACAACCTACGTCTCACAATGATAATATAATAACTATTTTTCACAAGGTCCCAGGTTTTTTTATGTAGTGAATGGCGTTGTACATGAAAGGGCTAGCCGTCTAAAACGGCTTAATTCAGCCAGTTGGCTGCGACATATCAATAATAATTAAATGCATAAAACCTCAATGGGTTGTCATTCTAAACACTTTTATTTCGTAATCACTGGTATACAAGATAAATTGCATTGACTAGTGCCGTCGATGTTATGGTAAAACACTGAATACTGATCAAACAATTTGTTACTTATTTATAAAATCCCGAGCGAACTTAAACCTACGTTAAAATTCCAGAGGACTTAACTACCAGCTGGTAAAAACTAAAAATATTTTTATCAAATTGGAGATCTAGACAAGTGGTCGTCGAACCTAAAGAGTTCACTATAGCTTAGAAAATGTTAGTTGACGCAAGTTGACCGAGAAGGAACCAGTGTCAAAATGAGAGAGCGACAGACAATCGTCTATGTCCATCACCTGTTTTACTTATAGCGATTGTTGATTGCAATTGGCCCAGCGGTATAAAGAGGACAATTTGTCAAAATTAACGAAATAAATCAAATAAAAAACCCTTCCCATCGCTTCCTAAAACAAAAGTAAGTTTTAAATCATCAAAATGCTTTTAAAATGCATTAATTTAATACCCCACAGCAACATAAGACTGGTTTCAGAACATAGCTTGCTTGTATTGTAACTTTCAATACTTAATTTTTGTGACATTAGTGATTAACTACAGAAAATATTAAGAGATCGTAAACTAAAACGAGGCGCCCCGCAATTGCATGGGTAAAGGTAATTTACCTTACAAATTCGTAAATTGTAGCAGTTTATAGCACACTTTACTTGTACAAGCAGGTTTCAGGCGCGAGCCAGATAGAAGAGACGTAAGACCAGGACGCGTCGCGGACAGGGCGGAGACGAGACAAGGACGCGACTTTTTAAAGTATATAGAAGAGACGGGGCGCGGACGCGACGGTACACGTTGACTGTGCGAGCGAGCGAGACCCGCCCGGCAGGCATGCCACCCCGCGCCCCCTCCTCGCCCCCGCCGTGTCTGCGCCCCGTCTCTCCCGTGTGTTTTGAACAAAAGGCGCGGACGTAAACGCGTCGCGACCGCGCCCCGTCCATTCTGTATGTTTTGCGTCGCGACGCTTCTGTACATTTTGTATGAACGGGACGCGGACAAATGTCCGCGACGCGTCCTCGCCTTACGTCTCTTCTATCTGGCTCGAGTAAAAGGTCAAAACAACGATCTAAAAAAAAAACTCAATACAAAATAATGATACCCCGAAAGGTATATCTACAAATTAAATCATTGAACCATTGTAAATATGGTCAGCCTAAAACAAGGTTAGGCCGGCAGTTCCTTTTATCGAAATATTCAGAATTTTCCGTAGAACTCTGTGTATATATGTCCCGTCCATGGAAGTAATAAGTACTACGTACAACACAGGTAATAGTTTTAAACATAATTTGTTAGTGAAGAGACGCCAGAGAGGGATAAGAGGTACAGTTACTGAGCTCTCGTTCGGCTTCAATTTTGCGATAACAGCTCATTCCTGTTGTACGTAGTAGGTTCTTATTACTTCCATGGTCCCGTCACGTAACATGAGCGCTGTACGGCTCTAGAGGGCATGTGTGCGCGCATGGGTACAGCTGCGCGACCAACAACGCATCAGCAAAGACGTCTGACGAGCGAGACCATTGCACCTGACCAGACAACCAAATATCGCTCTTTTTACGTGACGCGAGCTGTAAAACTCAATGAAATTCATACTGTCCGCGCGTTTCAGACGCTATACGGATAGCTAGGCGGATGAAAACTCGAGTATATTCCATTCAATATTGTGCTAAAACTAGTTCAAGACAAAATATTTTTTTTACAATTGATTAATTTTCGTGGAAAATAATATATGTTAATAAATATTTATTAAATAAATCAAATTTATAAGCTGTCGTAAATGCTTTATAATTTTGCAGTTATTTGATTAAACCTTCTAGTCATAAAGCTAGATAATTCGTAATATATCAAATAAGTAATAAAAAAATAAACTAATTAAACGTTGTGACAAAAGCAGACTGAGTAAGTAGATATGTTAGTATTGTGAAAGACAGAAATTACCATATCGTTATTAGTGAGGTAAAAATTAATTATAATTGATGTGATATGGTGATGGTTGAAAATGCTAGGCAATTAATACGGAGACAGACCCAACGGCCTGCTTAACCGCACCCTTATCATCAGAACCTATGGTAGAATAACAATGCGTTAAATGAACCACATTATTTTAGAAGACAAGAATAGAATTTAGTAGTAGTAGAGCTTTTTTGTGAAAGAGTTCGTCCGGGGAAGTACTACCACCGTACCTATTTCTGCCGCAAAGCAGTAGTGCTCGCATTGCTGTGTTCCGGTTTGAAGGGTAAGGGTGCCGGTGAAATTACAGGCACATGAGACTTTTCATCTTTATGTCTCAGGGTGGCGGGCGCAGTGCAATGCGACATAGGGCGCGTCCTAGGTGGACGTGACCTATGAGGTAATGCACTGTTCATAGGCAGAGGTTACCGCTTAACATCAGGTGGGCCATCTGCTTGCTCCGCCATTCCAGTAGTATAAAAAAAAAAAAAAAAAAAAAAAAAAAGGAGACTATCATATTGGCGACCGTTATATAGCATAAACGTGATTTTAAGATTAAAGTCAAAGGCTTGACTGTCTTTAAAGTTTAGGCAGCATTTTCAACTTTATCATTATTACAAAAACACATTGCTAAACACGAAAGTCCGCGAGGTCGCGCGCAGTACCGCAAGCAATCATGCCACTGGTCAAGGATACATGAAAGGCTACTTAGAAAACCGTCGATGGAAGATTCCTTTACCAATCTAAACCCAGCAGTCGGTAAAAAAAGACGAACTTATCCCTAACATCGATAGTAGAAGGCAGATATCATCAATTAAAGGTATCTGTTATACTCGGGCACATGTGAGGCCTGCCTACTTGCATTATGCTGCCTAATCAAAAAGCTTCTTATTCCTCCTTAACATGTAGTAATTATAGGCGATATCCAAACACACATGCTTTCTTGATCACCCTGCATTATAGGGCATTGACCGCTTGGACATGGTGCTGGTGCATGGTGGAATACATGTTTATATAAAATGGCTAATATTTAAGGTAGCCCTGTCGTTTTCTTCAGGCTGGTTTTACAGTGACGCTTACTGTCCGCGCAGATGATAAGCGCAGCCCGTAACATATGCAATACGCGGCCGCGTGTGTCGGTCAGGGCGTCCCAAGACTATGCGACATGAATGGAAAGTACGTTAAATATTGTAGAAAGGATGTTTTGTAAAAAGGAGACTTTATTTTCTTTTTAAAACTTAGTAATACTGTATTAAAAGATTTTTTAAAAATTACAACTTGTTAGTAAGATTCGTTGGTATAAGATTTATCCTGGCATGTGTCATTACTGGAAGAAAGCGTTAGCCGAGTCAGTCGTGGTAAGCAATGCTGGCGATTGCATTTGTCACGTCTATATTCCACGATGGTGCAACCCACGATGAAAAGAGGCCCATTGAGGCTCTGTCTACCCTTTCGGGGGAAAAGGTGTGTGTCTATGTAATGTAACACAAATAAAATAATACTACACTAGTACTATGTATATATGTATGTACTTGCTTCGTATGAGAATCGAACCGAACATTTAATGGAATCTAACATTTTACGTTATAAGATACTATCTTACTTAAGACGCTATGTTAAAATTTTAGGGTTGGTTTGTTACATGCTCACTCACTATCAGTAAAGGTTACAAACTTGATGTTAATACAGCAATTACTTGAGGATGTAATCTAAATAAATTATAGACTAGAAACACGATTCGCGAAACTTTTCTCGATAGCTTTATTTTTTGAAATTGGCTCTTCTAAAGCCCTTTTTAGGACCCTCCTTCGACAAGAGAAAGTATTAAGCATATTTTTTTATATTATTCAGTAGGTAATCACATTACTTACATTAATTATAGATAATTTATTTTTATATTTACTATTTTAGAAGCTAAACGAAGTTTTATCATTTGTCGCTTACGTCAGTTACTTCCGAGTGGCAAAAATCTATACCTCACCTTTTCCCGGGTTCAAGTGAGCAATAGCGCTGTCACTGTCTTACAGCTATTGTGTTCTTGCTAGACTCCGCCCATTCGGTATTATAACATATCGCCTTAAGAGTTTCTTTTTATCCATTATTTCGATTGGCATCATAAAAATAAAGGATGATTTTTTTTACATGTAAGTCGGTTCGATTCTCAGACGAAGCAAGTAATTTTTAGAAAATCTTTGTATGTATTATTACTAAGTTTTAAAAATTAAACAAAGTCTCCGTTCAGCTAAATATCCTATATACAATATTTAAGGTACTTTCCCTTCATGTCGCATAGTCTTGTGACGCCCTGTATAACGATCCGAGAGACGCAAAGCTGGTGAAAGCGTCACTATAAAACCACACTATAGCTCCTATTGCTACTTATCAGAGGGGAATCACTGTAGTGAAAGAGAAGTGGACATTTGTATGAAATTAAGAATTCGTAGACAAAATCAGAAAGGGGGCAAGCGAACAGACCGGACTGAATAGTAACACATAACACAGTCTGAAATGTTTATGAATTTAATTAATTATTCCAATTATTCCAGGTCTCTCTCCGATGACCACATTTTTGCACCGCTTGGTGTAGACTTTGGGACCATGGGGCCCTAGTACTAAGACCTTTTTAAAAAAAATATCACCGTTGCTCACCGACTTGCTGGTGACAAGAGGGCTGGCTCCTTTCTGGCGCAAAGAATTTCTTTGGCCATTCAACGTGGGAATCCAGCCAGTGCTCTTGCCACCTTGTCCTATGAACCAAATTTATTGCGTACTTAGCTTCTTTTTTTTTCTTTCTTTTCTATATTTAAGTATTTTTGTACATACCTTGTATTAGTACTATTATTCTTTCTATGTTAATTAAATTCCAAATTAAGTTTAAAATTAATGCTATTTCTAGATGCAATAAATGTATGACTAAGATATGCAACAATAAGGAGTTTTGTTTCTAGACTCAGTTACACCGTACAGAACAATATAATAGACACAATGATATATAGATCGATTGGAGAAGAAAATGCATTCTACAGCAAGCCTAAGTATAACAGACATAGGCGGATATATATCGACGTCCAAAAAACGCTATCATAACACTTACACCTTAGATGATCTTTTTTTTTTCTTTATAATTGGCGCCGCACGGCTTTTGCATTTGCCATTTTCAAGTAAGTATCTGTATTTTAACTATATTGTATTTTCAATATGTTTTGCAACGTTACACTCCTTCCAAGTCGTCAAAGTCACAGTCGAGTCATGATTTAGTAAAACGGTGGTCAATTTTACTAAAACTTTGGTAGACAATTTCCACCAATTTCAAAAGTCACGCAATTCACTTCCATTTCATTTCACTACACTTGTGCTTTTTAAACGAGCTACATTAGTTAAAATGCCACCAAAATAACACAAAATAACTCAAGAAACCACTAGGAAAAGAAATAAAATAAAAGTAGACAACGTCTCTATTAGAAAATGGCGGGAAGAGTCCAGATGGTCTTTTAAATGCAACTTTTTTAATATCGACTGTTTTTTTTTTTTTTTATAATTGGCTTCGCACGTGTTGCGCGTTTACCATTTTCAAGTTTATTGATTACTATTGTATTTTCAATATAATTTGCAACTTTACACTCCTTCCAAGTCGTCAAAGTCACAGTCAAGTCATCTGCTTAAGGTACTGATTAGTGGTATAGTACAAACTAAACATACCTAATGCCTAATAAAAGCGCTTCTATTCAAGAACTTTAGGCATTTTACGCCTCCAATACGTTCCGCTCGGGACTGAATCCGCGGCACGCACATTCTTAAGGCGTAAAAACATATAATTCTGGAATGGAAGGGACTTTTTATTTAAATTCACTTTTTAAAAATAGGAAAATAGTGGACTATGGCGGGTCAACAGTCGACTATGACGGGTTAATAGTGGACTATGACGGGTTAACAGTGGACTATGACGGGTTAATAGTGGACTATGACGGGTTAACAGTGGACTATGACGGGTCAACAGTGGACTGACGGGTCAACAATGGACTATGACGGGTTAACAGTGGACTATGACGGGTCAACAGTGGACTATGACGGGTTAACAGTGGACTATGACGGGCCGTGGCTCGTGACCGGTCACCTAGCCGCTGGTCTGAGCAAGTCAAGGCATTAACGGGCCTCCCTGTCACTACCGCCCTTAGACGAGCCGAAGACAGGCTGGCATGGAAGCAGCTCGTCAATTCCTCTACCAGAGCATTTCAAGACGGGCACGACCTTCAGTAATGAAGAAAACTACTAAGAAGATAGTCTGTGCAGGTCTAAACTACATAACCTCACTTAGTATAAGTACTTACTCAGTTTCTTTTACACTTTTTTAAATAATATAATCAATACAGTAAACTCATTAAACAGTTGCACCAACACATCCAACTTTGAATAAGATAAGTTAAACCTTAACTTACCATAACAATGCACGCGAGTTGAAATAGGTCTAACATTATCTATTTATTTTGTCCGTCTTGCCTAATCTATAAACAATGATATGAATAAAACTATTTTCTATTGCTTCCATGTTACATCCTAAAGTTAGTATTTATCACACATTTGATTATGCAATGACCTAACAATCTAACGCCATGTACTCGCAGAGCACGACATGCTAAGTCGTACCTCAAACTAAACAAGTGAGTTTAAAGCTCAATAACACACCCCATAGTGACATACCCATGAACCCATCTGTCATATAATTAGCTGAAAATTAAAAAGAACGCACGCTCGAAGTTTAGTTTTATATTTGAATGAGTAATGGAACAACAGATGGCCCACCAGATGTTAAGCGTAACCTCTGCCTATAACAATGCATTACCTCATAGGTCACGTGCACCTAGGACGCGCCTTACGTGACATTAAGATGTAAGATGTGTGTGTAATTTCCCCGGCACCCATACCCATCAAACCGGAACACAGCAATGCGAGCTTTGCGGCAGAAATAAGTGTGATGGCTGTATTTCCCCTGACGACCTATCAAAATAGCTCTACTACTGTAAAATTACATTAGTAGTACTCATCTAAAGCCATCATCATCTTTGTCTAAAGCTTTGTTTCTTTTTTTTTTAGTAGTAGTACAGCTTTTTTGTTAAAGAGTTCGTCCGGGGAAGTACTACCACCATACCTATTTCTGCCGCAAAGCAGTAGTGCTCGCATTGCTGTGTTCCGGTTTGAAGGGTAAGGGTGCCGGTGAAATTGCAGGCACATGAGACTTTTCATCTTTACAGACGGGCGGTTACAGTAACCAACAGTCATTATGAATGATAAAACGAATAGATAAGGGAATTACTGTAAATGAACCTTAACAGTCGGTGATGGGTCTTTTAATCTGTTGTTGAACTGTAGCCTAAGCCATCCGATTGGGTATTTCGAAGTCTAAATTCACTTGAATTACTGTAAATGAACCTTAACAGTCGGTGATGGCTCCGTTAATCTGTTGTTGAACTGTAGCCTAAGCCATCCGATTGGGTATTTCGAACTCTAAAATCACTTTAATTACTGTAAATGAACCTTAACAGTCGGTGATGGCTCCGTTAATCTGTTGTTGAACTGTAGCCTAAGCCATCCGATTGGGTATTTCGAACTCTAAATTCACTTGAATTACTGTAAATGAACCTTAACAGTCGGTGATGGCTTAACAGTCGGTGATGGCTCCGTTAATCTGTTGTTGAACTGTAGCCTAAGCCATCCGATTGGGTATTTCGAACTCTAAAATCACTTTAATTACTGTAAATGAACCTTAACAGTCGGTGATGGCTCCGTTAATCTGTTGTTGAACTGTAGCCTAAGCCAGCCGATTGGGTATTTCGAACTCTAAATTCACTTGTTTAGGTTTATAATACTGTGCATGCGACACAGGGCACCTGACAACACGCGTGTTACGTATAAACGCGGAGTATCGAATAGTTTCAAACTTACGCTGCTATTGAGATCTATAAATACAAATAGGTTATGGCAATGTGATGTTTTGTTGGACGTTCAAGGCCGGATCTACGAAAGCCAAGAGATAATGTAAAAATCGCGAGATTTTGACTTGATCATAATGGTTGATTTTACAATGTATCATCACTTTCATCGAATCGTTTGTAACATCCGAGACTATTTCTGATATTTGATTTATTCATACTCATTTGATTTTCATGCCTGGCTAAATATAACCATGATTAGTTTACGAGATACTTGTAAATTTAAGAGTAATAAATGGCAAGTCACGTGACTTACAAACGGACTAACGTCCGGAATAGGTACTCATTGATTGCGTGAGGCATGTATGTACCTCTCGGGGTAAATAAACATTAATTATAAATAACTACGTCACGGTAGTAGTAAAACAGCACGACCTTACACAAAAAACGTCCAAATCTTGTGCAACTGGTTTCATTCGGAATTTACGAATGCCTTTATAAACGGCGAGGTTTTCCGCACACGAAATTTGGAGAATCCTAGAAAGATTCTTTTGCAGTCTTTATCGAGAGTTTATCGTCGTTGTAAATGAGCTAGGTGTCTAGCTAGGTAACAGTGACGAGGTATATGTCTGTAGAGTGCGGCGCGGGACGCGGCGCCCAACCCTCGGGTCACGTGGCTCGGGTGAGGGTCGGCGGGTGCGGCGCGCCGCTGCACGCGTCCTATTGCATCGAGTTGAAGTTGAGCCCGCCGAGAATGTTCATGCCCTGCAGCGGCAGGTCGAGCGGGCGCGACTCCACGAAGCCGACGGACAGCTGGTGCGGGTGCGCCGGGTGGCACAGCAGCGCCATGTGGTGGTCGGCGGAGGGCGCGCCGGCGCCGGCCGCCAGCTCGTCCTTGTGCGGCGGCGGCGACGCGTGCTCGCGCTTGATGCGGCTCTTGATACTGGGCCGCGTGTTGGGATACCCCTTCTTCTTGTACTCGAGCCAGAGCGTGCGGTTGTTGACGCCGAACATGCGCGCCGCCTTGCAGAACCCGATCCCGCCGACGCGCACCGCCTCCAGCGCGCGCTGGAAGTTCTCCTCGCTCTGCGGGTTCGTGGTGCGGCGGCGCTTGGGCGGCGCGGCGGGCGGCTCGGCGAGCGGCGCAGCGAGCGGCGCGGCGGTCGGCGCGCAGCTCGGCCCGGCCGGCGGCGCGTACGCGAGCTCGCCTTCCATATGCATCATGCCGCCCATGTACATGCCGCCCGGCTCGCCGCCGCCGAAGCACGAGTTCGTATAGCGCGGGTACGTGTGCTCCATCATACTCCACTGACCTCCTGGGAAGAGAGATTAATGGGTTTTTTATACAATCGTATTCACAAGTGTTTGGCTGCATTCACGCGTAAGGCGGGACGCTGCGGACCGTCTACCGGTGCCTACTCGCACGAAGCCGCGCAATGCGTTTACATTGGGCGCGAGTTCGTACAGGCAAGCGCCGGGAGACGGCCACGGCGGTCCGTTTTCTACGTGAATGTGGCCTTTGAGATATTTTTTACAAGTTACAAGATCCATTGATCTCCCTTCCCTGAAAAGTAAAAGCCGAGACGTGACGCGGCGGCTGCGCAAACTCACTAAAGGGAGATCTTACGCCACTAGTACGAGTATTTATTGTGTTGTAAAATGCAATGGAAATAAGATAGAAAATTAAACTTTTGGCGCATGACCATTTAGAACCATGCTCTGTGCTTCGGAGGGCACGTTAAGCTGTCGGTCCCGGCTGTTATTGATTAATAGCAGTCGATAAGCCATGTCAGAGGCCCTCGGGCGGCTTGACAAACTCTGACACCAGAGGCCAGCACTACCTCATACGAAACGAACGAACGAACCATGTTTCTGTGTGACGAGTAGTGTCCTAAGTCATGGATCTGTGTCCTGCAAAGTTATTGTAATTGCGTGCTTTTCGGGAACGGTTTTCATTATTTATGACCAGCAAAGAGAGTGATTACGTCAACTTATTTTAAGGTAAAAAAGTAAACTTAAGGAATATGTATACTCTATAATATAAGTACATTATTTAGAGGGCGGAATACGTTTATTATTTAGTTTTATGAGAAATGAAGTTTATTAAAGCTATTGAAGAGATTTCCTCCATGATATAATCTAAGTGGTTATACAGACCAACGGAATGTAGCCTCTAAATTTGAGGTTTCTAGTTTAGAGTCTCCAGTATCAGTTTAGGCTGTGCGTGATAGAGCGTGTGTTGTTTAGTAGTAGTAGAGCTTTTTTGTGAAAGAGTTCGTCCGGGGAAGTACTACCACCATAGCTATTTCTGCCGCAAAGCAGTAGTGCTCGCATTGCTGTGTTCCGGTTTGAAGGGTAAGGGTGCCGGTGAAATAACAGGCACATGAGACTTTTCATCTATGTCTCAGGGTGGCGGGCACAGTGCAATGCCACATAGGGTGTGTCGTAGGTGGACGTGACCTTTGAGGTAATGCACTGTTCATAGGCAGAGGTTACCGCTTAACATCAGGTGGGCCTCTTGCTTGATCCGTGATTCAAGTAGTATAAAAAATAAAAAAAATAAAAAAAGTGATAGTCAGTCAGCCACGCAATAATTTTATATGTATAACCACAGATAGAATATATAACTTATGAAAATTACTCGTTGATGAAATCGCGGACGGAACAGCTGGTTTATGTATAAAGGTGAAAAGAATTATGATGACAATGGTTGGATGTTCGTCGTGTCTGAAGCCAAAACGGCTGAACCAATTTTGATGAAATATGCGAGGTGAGTAGGTTTTTTGTATTTGTGGGAAAGTATTAAGGTGGTTGCTTTCGCTTGTGGCGCAAAATTCATTTTTTTTCTGGTTTTTTGCTCATCACAGCTCATCAACACTTCTTTAGATAGCGAAAACTATATTGCCGGTAATTATATGACCTAACACACAAGTTTTAATTTAAAGTATCACATAAATATCATTAGTTTGGCTACGATTGTGCTTGAAACAAAAAAACACTGTAAAAACCATTGAAGCACAATCGTATCCAAAACTAATGATATTTATGTGATACTTTAAATTAAACTTGTGTGTTAGGTCTGATAATTACCGGCTACATAGTTTTCACCTGACGAAGTGTTGATGAGCTGTGACGAGCAAAAAACACGAAAAAAAATTTTTTTCGCGCAATAAGCGAGCAACCACCTTAATCCGACTTGGATATGATTTCCATGCCATCAATTCGTGATCATTCCATACACAACCAAAATACATTCCTCATTCAGTCATGGGTGTCACCTACATTAAAAATACCAATGAAAAATTTACATAGCTGTTGAATTGATAACCTCTTTCTTTGTAGTTGGTTAATCAGTTGACTGACCTTGTGGCATGCCTGCTGAGTTATGGTCGACGTTCAGGTCGTCTATACTTATGTTCTGTGGCGCGGCATTCTGTGAAAGAACACATCTATTTAGGGCGATATGTTAAAAATTTGGAGTCGTTGCGTTACATGCTCACTCAGTAACAGTAAAGGTTACAAACTTGATGTTAGTACAGGGTTCCTTAGCAGCAAGTAACATAACATAAAAGTTCTTGGATGAATTACGATTTATGACGTATTAAAAAAAACTACTTACTAGATCTCGTTCAAACCAATTTTCGTTGGAAGTTTACATGGTAATGTACATAATTTTTTTTTTAGTTTTATCATTCTCTTATTAACTATTTATTTTAGAAGTTATGGGGGGGGGGACACACTTTTTACCACTTTGGAAGTGTCTCTCGCGCAAACTATTCAGTTTACAAAAAAATTATATTAGAAACCTCAATATCATTTTTGAAGACCTATCCATAGATACACCAAACGTATGGGTTTGATGAAAATTTTTTTTTCGAGTTTCAGTTCTAAGTATGGAGAACCCCAAAAAATTACTGTTTTTATTCAATTTTTTTGTGAAATTCTTAATGCGGTTCACATATTACATCTACTTACCAAGTTTCAACAGCCTAGCTCTTATAGTTTCGGAAAAAAGTGGCTGTGACATACACGGACAGACAGACAGTCAGACATGGCGAATCCATAAGGGTTCCTTGTCTTTGACTACGGAACCCTAACAAAAACAAAGACACGATTGGTCAAACTTTTCTCGATAGATTGTTTTTAGAAAACAACCCTCTTAAAACCCCTTTTAGGTCCCTCCTTCGAATAGAGAAAATACTGACGCTTAATTTTTAAACTATGCAGGCACAAATATTTGACGACCTCTGTGGCGCGGCTGGCGATGGTTCGCCTGCGACGCAGGAGGTTGCGGGTTCGATTCCCGCCTCGGAACAAATATTTGTGCGTTCTGCAGATATTTGTTCAGGGTGTTCTGGGTATTTTCTATGTATAATAAAAAATATCTATCGATGTAATGTATTAAATTAAGTATATCAGTTATCTAGTACCCATAACACAAGCTCTGGCTTAGCTTGAGGCTAGATAATGTTGTGTGAACTTGTCCAGCATTATTTATTTATTTATATACCTCTTCTCTTTCCGGGTTTAAGTGAGTAATAACATAACAGCCAACAGCTATATACATAGCATCCTGATTCCATACTAGGATTCCGTGTTGTGGGTATCAGGAACTACGAGTACCATGGTACTACAACACCCAGACCCGGAACAAATATCTGCAGGCGGGAATCGAACCCGCAACCTCCTGCGTCGCAGGCGAACCATCGCCAGCCGCGCCACAGAGGTCGTCATTAATAAGGGGGCTGGTAATTCCAACAGCCTTAAAATATTCTGCACAAAATGAAAGTTTCACCTGTTGCGGGGTGTTGTCGTCGTGAGAGAAGTCCCTTCGCCGCGGCAGACTGCTCACTGTGATGCCCTCGCGGACGATCTCCATGGACTGATGGTCCTCACGACCCTCATCCCCCACCATGTTGAGTGACGTCGACCCGTTGGAACTTCTTCTGCGCCTGTCGTGATTAGCATCTCAGAATCATTTGAGTAATGACATCAACAAACTGAGCGCATTCGCCTCTCGTGTAATTTTGGTGGCATTTTAACCAGTGTAACTTGGATAAATAGCACAATGTGGTGTAGATAATAATATAATTTAAAAAAAAAAATGTCTTCAGTAACTTGCACTACTTAACATTCCATGTACCTAGAACTTAGATTAAATTTAGGTAGGTACCTACTTAATTCAACAATTTAAAGCACTACTGAGCTTCCATCAGAGGTTCAGTTCAGTTCAGTTCTTGCGGAATAGACCACAATTTAGCCAATGTCACGTTTTAAAACAAGTTCAGCTTTTGCACGAAGGTTATTCCGGTGTATGGAAAGTGGACAGTGTAAAAAAAAAAAAAAAAAAACAAGTTAAGGTATCAAGTTGAACTACCTACCAATTCAATCTAAACATCCATCTGAGGTTTTCCCGCTTGGTTACGACATGTGTCGCTTCAAGAAAAATGATCATAAATTCCTTCAGGGTAGGCAGCGCATCGACTATACCCTGGGTGTTGCCGGTGTCTATAAGCGACGGTTACCACTTCACATCAGGTGGGCCGTATGCTAGCTTGCCAATTTATTTCATTAAAAAAAAACTACTATTATTTATTCTGTGGCATAGCTTGAGGTAATCAGTTGTAGGACTTATGTAGCCAGGTATACATGATGTGGTCTCATTATGGTAATAAAAAAACGGGTACATTGCTGAGCCCTAACTCCTAACTCAGTTTCTCTGTGTTTAGGATATCAGTTCTCATCCCTGCCTTCGGTCAAAAAAAAAGTTTAAAAGTGTATTGCGTGTCTTTTCGAAATGGTGTATATTTCCTGCAAAAACTTGGTTTTTCTGCTACCATGTAACTGGGTTATGACTTGACGGAGACTCTCAACGACTTGACTATAAAAATATTATAATTATATTACTTTACATTGGTGAAATTGTTTGGAGCACTCCTCAGAAGCCATTACAAGAAGAGAAGAAGAATCCTCAACTCATTGAATACATTACCCTCAAGTGTAGTCATTCATCATCATCAGCCGTGAACACTATGATCTAGGGACCTCTTCCGGACCTAAAGAAGTGGTTTCTAATACCACCCATGGCTTTTTTACTCAATAAAAAGTTTGCACAACATGACGTGCTGTTAAACGATGATGGAAAATATCGCGAGAAACCCGGCATGTCCTAGAAACGTAAATTCGAAGTCATTGTAAGAATGTGCATTAAAATACCCAGATTATAGTTTTCAGGCAAGATAGAGTAGGGTGTCCCACTCCTTAGCAGTTCGCATTATAAAGGCGGAACCAAACGTTCCACGAAGTTTGAAAACTGGAAGGTTTTGTACAAGTAGAGGGTATACTAATGAGGTAAAGATGGTACCGAGCCGTACGCTTGCTTGTCCCATGTTGAAAAGGAGATGGTGGGATCAGACTGTGTAGTTTCAGGGCACTTTCATCGAAATGTAACCTATATATACAACTAGCGACTCGCCCCGGCATCGCACGGGTAGCCCCCGGTGAAGACCCCCCCCCCCTCCCCTATGTGCTTCTGCTGGTTCTAAGCTACCTCCCCACCAATTTTCAGCCAAATCGGTTCACCCGTTCTTGAGTTATAAGTGATGTAACTAACACGACTTTGTTTTATATATATAGATGACCGTGCTGCTACCAGAACTTAAGAGACTAATGCCAAGTTTCAGTTGGAGTAATTGACATCAGCATTCAGTTTTTTTTTCCTTATATTACTGTTGGAAGTCTCTATGGCGAGTCTTACTGTCGCGTGTCCATTATACAACGTTTCTTTGTAAAAGTATAGTCACCGTCGTCGTTTCGCAGAAGGCGAGTTGGCGGGTGAAGCCGACGTCCGCCTCTGCGGCTCGCACTCCCCGGACGGCTCGTTACACGGCTCGTTCGACGGCTCGTTGGCCGGCTCGCCGGTCTGTTCCCCGGAGCCTTCGCCAGTCTGCTCGCCGGACGCGTCCCCGGACGTTTCGTACGGGAAGTCGGACGATTGTGAACGCATTACTGATGTTGATTCTGTCTCTGTGAGACCTTTTACTTTGAGGGATTTCGCGGAGTGCAGCATCTGAAAGGTAGACAAAACTTATTAGCAGTGCACTTTGGAAAATATTTACTTACTTCTACTTTGGACTGAAACAACTACATTGAAGTTATCGCAAGCAGAAGCTATAACGTAGTAACACAGCGCTCCTCCAAGAGATGGCGCTATCGCCAAGAAATCTCGGAATAGCGCATCGTAGGTCAGACACGTAGCATTCAAATCGTATGGGTTTGGACGATCATGGACAAGTGGTTAGTCCAGTGGAAGATCTGCCCCTTTCTTACTTCGTGTCATTGGTTTCTCCTTGGTCACTCTGTTGATAGGTCAGAGACCAGTCATGGTGTAATGGCCTAGGAAAGGGCTCTAGTGACCGTTTTCATGCCCATGCCCGTCTACATTCGGCTAATTTTTGGTTGAGGCATGCCGGTTTCCACACAATGTTTTCATCCACCATTTGGGAGAACATAATATTGAAAATGATGTTACAATCAGAACAATTGTTATCATCGTATTTTGACATTTTAATTCGTTAAAATTGGACAATAGCAGTGGTTTGTCGAATTTTAAGATAAAATTTATCAACATAAAGTTCCAAAACCTACTCGAATTTGAAAGAGTGGTGACCATTTACTGACTAGCTTTTTGCCCGCGGCTTCGCAAGCGTGATGTCAGGATAAAAAAGTGGTGACCATTTACTGACTAGTTTTTTGCCCGCGGCTTCGCAAGCGTGATGTCAGGATAAAAAGCAGTTATCAAGAAAGTATTTTTTTTAGTTGTTGCTAACGTGCCGTTAATTTATTTGACTGTTATTTATTACTAACGACTCGCCCCGGCTTCGCACGGGTAGCCCCCGGTGAAAAATAGCCCCCACCCCCCGATATTTTATTACTTATTCTGCTATTCGGAGCGGAGAAGAATCCACCAAAAAAGAGATAACTAACATCGGTCCAGCCGATCTTTTTTTTTTTTTTTTTTTTTTTTTTTTTTATAGTACTTGGATGACGGAACAAGCTAGAGGCCCACCTGATGTTAAGCGGTAACCTCTGCCTATGAACAGTGCATTACCTCAAAGGTCACGTCCACCTAGGACGCACCCTATGTGGCATTGCACTGCGCCCGCCACCCTGAGACATAAAGATGAAAAGTCTCATGTGCCTGTAATTTTACCAGCACCCTTACCCTTCAAACCGGAACACAGCAATGCGAGCACTACTGCTTTGCGGCAGAAATAAGTGATTTATAAGTGGTGTAACTAACACGACTTTGTTTTATATATATATATAAGATTTAAAATCGTATTAATTAACCTGAGGCAGCTCTTCTTGTGTGATGTTGACTTCGCCGTAATACATAAAGTCGACAATCGTGCGCAGGTCTGAGAACGCCACGTCTTTCAGGATCACTATGGGGTGTCGAGAGGGGTTCTCGACGAACAGCGACTGAAATCAAGAATGGTTTCACTATTACTTTTTTTATTTTTTTACTATGTTATATAATGCGCATAATGTAAAAATAACGCTGGCGGTCAAGCTTCTTCAGGCGTTCCAGCGTTCTTTTTACATGACGCGTACTATACTATACCTTTGTTTGAGCACGATCTCACCTGTTGGTACGTGACGATGCGGCCGAAGATGCACAAAGGTCTAGAAGGCACCTATTCACTCTAGCCTTGAAGAGACCCAGATTATAGTTTTCAGGAAAGGCAGACGACGGTAGTGTATTCCACTCCTTAGCAGTTCGCATTATAAAGGTAGAACTGAATCGTTTAGTACGAATAGAGGGTATACTAATGAGGTAAGGGTGGTACCGAGCCGTGCGCCTGCTCGTCCTATGATGAAAAGGAGATGGTGGGATCAGATCGTGAAGTTCCTGGGAGCATTCCCCGAAATGTAACCTATAGAAGATCGAAAGGCATGCGACTTTACGGCGGTGCTCGTGACTCTGCATCTTAGTCTCCTAATCACTAATTGTTTTGTGGTCTGACGTGCGCGCCAGAACAATATCAGTTATGGTTAGATTAGTATAACATCATCTCGTCTCGGTGATAGCTCGACTCCAATCGGCAGCACAGCGGCGGGGGTTATGTTGGGTCAGACTGGTCTGCTTAAGTTTTTAGTGTTTGTAAAAATTGAGGTTCCTAAATGTACGTTAAGAGCTTTCATCAGTGTCACAGATGCGAAACTCAATTTCGATGCAAAAGTCCGTGTTACACAACAGCACAAGTTTTTTATTTATTTATTATGCTGGACAGTTCAGGCAATATTATCTAGCCCCAAGCTAAGCAGAGCTTGTGTTATGGGTACTAGATAACTGATATACTTAATACAATACATCACATAGACAGATATTTTATATTATACAAAGAAAATACCCGTAACAAATATCTGCAGATCGTACAAATATTTGTTCGAAAGCGGGAATCGAACTTGCAACCTCGTGCGTCGCAATTGCATGTCCAAGCTTCGACCACAGTAAAATACAAGTACCTACAATTGTCTACATACCCAGAACTAATAGATAGATAGATAAACTCTTTATTGTACACCTACTATTATCCATCGAGGAGTTCCGTTGTCCACCTTCCGTCTCCATCATCAATCAGCTCGCTGTCACCATCATATTGTATTATCATCGGAACTTGATAGGTATGCCAAATTTCAGTTCAAACAGTTGAGGATAACTGCTTTAAAATTCACTTGCAAGATTCCACCCGGACATACATTGCATGTTGATAAAAAGCTTGTAAAAATAATATTAAATAATATAGCCTAACCTACACATTTAACAACACAACACATTATAACAATATATAAATACATGTGTATCTTGCCTGTCCTCACCTACGGTGCGCAGACATGGTCACTGACCGAGTTCCAGAAGTCTACACTCAAGATTTGTCAGAGGGCAATGGAACGCAGCATTTTGGGTTACAAGAGAACCGAACATGTTAGAAACACTACGCTGCGTAGCCAAGGCTTAAATGGGACTGGGAGGAGCACGTCAGTCGAATGCTTCCCAACAGGTGGGCCAACATCAGCACACCCTGGAAACCTGAAGAACGGCGACCTCGGGGTTGGCCGAGAAAGCGTTGGCGGGACGATCTTATAAATTTTGAGAAGGAGTGATGGGAGACTGCCAAAGGCAGGTACAAGTGGAGGAATTTGGGGGAGACTTTTGCCCAGCAGTGGGACAATATAGGTTAGGGAAAAAAAAACATACCATAGTGACATGACGATAACTAGCAGTTGATAGACAAGTCTGGTACTCACGTGAAAGTACGGGCTGCAGGCAGACAGCACCATCTTGTGCGCGTGCAGATGGCGACCCTCAGCAGCGAGAGTCACGTCAACAAGCGCCTGCGTGTTCCGCAGCATCGCGAACATGGATATGAAGTTTGGCTGGTGGTTGTTCCATTTTAAGCTGTACTGCTGAGCCATGGTGCCCTCCTGGAACAAACAGAGCGCTGTAACATCTGCACAGCGGTGTGTCACGGCGATCTGTATAAAGGCCGATTCACATATCAGTGAAGTCACGGTTCCGGCACAGTACCGAAACAGTGTTTTTTTTTTTTTAATGAAATAAATATGCAAGCTTCATACGGCCCACCTGATGTGAAGTGGTCACCGTCGCTTATAGACACGGTAACACAGGGGGTATTGTCGATGCGCTGCCAACCCTGAAGGAATTTATGAACATTTTTCTTGGAACGACACATGTAACCAAGCGGGAACACTTCAGATGGAAACTCATTCCATAGTTTGTAGGTATGGGGAAGAAATGATTTCGAGAAACGAGTCAATCGAGAAACTCAGGGTTCTATGATGTGCGGATGAGCTTTGTCACGGTGCCGGGAAGAGCAATGGTAAAATCACGGTGCTGGGATGAGATCGAAAAGCTCGTCGGAGCATTCCCCGTTGTAGGGGCGGTAGAACACGCAAAGAGATCCGATGGCTCTGCGTTGGCTAAGCGGTTCTAGAGTATCGGAGAGCTTGGGGTCGCCGATGATTCTAATGGCTCTTCTCTGTAGAGAGTCAAAACGAAGCAGCTGGTACTTGAGTGCCCCATGCCATAGATGGGAACAGTATTCTACATGCGGCCTAACTTGTGCTTTGTAAAGCAACAGCCGTTGATTCGGCGTAAAACGCCGTAGCACGGTTTAGCACTCCAAGCTTTTTGAAAGTCAGTCATTAGATATCTCGATCCCGAGAATTTAAATACTTGCCGAGATGTATAAGGGAGTGTCTTGGAAATCGGCGACACATCGAACGGGGCCTTCTTAGACGAGAACGCACAAACCTGTGTCTTCGTTGGGTTAAAGAGCGTCTTTCATACATTCTCTCTCTCTCCTTATAATAATGGCTTCTGAGGAGTGCTCCAAACAATTTCGCCAATGTCAAGTGATATATTGAACGCATCCGGCAATGACACTCTGTCTCGTCACTGACACTGACAGATGTGGACGCGTTCATAGAGAATGTATGAAAGAATAATTACCACGGTGGCGGTAATGTGCCGGAACTGTGACTTCACTGATATGTGTGAATCGGGCTTAAACCTGTAGGGGATATTATTATTTCGCCAATGCTCTGCTACGCAATTTTACAGAGTGGTAAGGTTTTTCATTCCAGAGTCTCGTTTATTTATTTATTTTATTTTATTTTATTTTATTAATCCAGGATTTACAGTTATCTTATAGTTACTTATAAGCTATACACTATATGCTATTCTGAAACCAATTTAAATCCACATTAAGTAAAAGTAAAGTATTAAGTATTAAGTTTCTTAAGTAAAACTTATTTGAAGCATGTTTATTGAGAGCAAATAAATTAATTATATTATTATTTTATTTTCAGCCCACATTGTCCCACTGCAGGGAAAAGGCCTCCCTCCCTTTTATCCAGTTCTCTCAATCCCTTGCTGCAGTGGGCCAGTCTGGTTGGTGCACATCCAACTCGTCACGCCATCTCCGTGGTGGTCTGTCGCGCGGGCGTCTTGTGTTAGGAACCCAATCAGTAGTGGATTTTGCCAATAGATCTTCCGACATGTGGCAGACGAGGCCGGCCCAATCCCACTTGACCTGGCTTATTTTTTGCTAACATCGTAAACCTTTGTTTGTGAAATAAATTAAGGAACAAATAAATATAATATAATTGACATTAAACTTGCTTTGCTAAGATTTAACCGTGCTACTATAAACGCGAAATATGCTTAGAACAGTCTTTTGTATTGACAAGCATTTTCAAATTTGATTGAATGAGACAAAACACAGTGTAACTATTAAAAGGAAAGTCTGCGTTTATTAGTAGCACGGTAAGAGAACAAACAATACATACTTTTCACTAGAAACTGGATATTTACCATGATTTTGGAGTTTTATTTGTTCCCGATATTTCGGCACAGTTGCATGCGCCGTGATCACGGGAGAACCCACGAACCGATGAACAGGGGTTTCTAGTGAAAAGTATGTACAGAACCATGATAGTTTCAAAAGTTATACTGTTATACAAATTGCGACAACCTTAAAGCATCTTGATAAACAAATAAAATCTCTGAGAATAATAATCATTCGCGAGGCAATGGTTATAAAGTCAAATGTCGATAAAGGACAGCAACCGGCATGGAATTAGCTTTGCAAAACCATTTCTTCAGCATTGGCATTTAGTCATACGCAACATTTTCGCCAAAGCACAAGCGCGCATTTCGCATTTCAGGCTATGGAGAGAGCTATGCTCATGTAGCAAGTTTGGTTATGGGCAGGCCTGATAGCTCGCAGAACCACTCACTCAAGGGACGACCACGTACCAGATGGAGAATATAGAATGGCTTTCCATTCAAAATGGCTTCCCATTCAATGGACCAATGACATGTTAAAGGTCGTTGGATGGAGGCGGCTCAAGATCTTCCATCATAGCATTCCAAGCGTTTCCAGTATTGTGGCACATGTCCACATGTCCAACAGTGCATGGACTTGTATCCATGGACTTGGTTTGGTTACTAAGTCCATGCTTGTGTCAGTTGATGACGAACATGGTTTTGATGAAAGTTTCAAGCTGGCCTGGTCACTATTGTTTTACCAAAGCATTCTTTATTTTTTTTACTGAAACACCTATTTGAAAAGCTATGCACTACCACAGAATAGTGTTTTTGTTTACTGTGTTTTTTTTTATACTACTTGAATTACGGAACAAGCAGATGGCCCACTTGATGTTAAGCGGTAACCTCTGCCTATGATCAGTGCATTACCTCATAGGTCACGTCCACCTAGGACGCGCCCTATGTGGCATTTGGTATGATGTATTTTGGTTTACTTGGTAGGATGACACTGGGTTCTAGTATTTCGCAGCTATCCCTTTCTAATATATATGCAACATTTATTGGTTGCAGCCCTATGTACTTGCACATACATTTGGCGCGTGTACATTCATCATCTGTTTATATGCAGGAGTAGATATTGAAATAAAAACAATTTAATGCAGGGGCCGAGGTGTGGTTCAGCACTTAGTTATTCCTCGACATATAGCTTGGACGACAAATTCATCCAAGGTCATGCCTGGCCCATCATCAATTATAAAAATAAGTTTTTTAATACCTACAAGCTTTTATAACATTAGTGAACAGAACCGTGTGCTGATCGAAATGAGCCTTAACATGGCCAGCCAGTCAACTATTATCCATCGAGGAGTTCCTTTGTCACCTTCCATCTCCATCATCAGATCAGCTCGCTCTCACCATAATATTGTATTGTCATCGGAAGTTGAAAGGTATGCAACATTTTAGGTCAATCAGTTATGATGTTGGACTGGTACGGATGGCCCAAACAATCTTTTGAGTTCCATGTGGAACCCTAAACATAAAATTAATAAAAACAAAACAAAATAAATATTAGTTTTCTAATATTTATTTACAGAAAGAATAATAAAACTAATACAAGTAGGTATGTAAAAAAAATATAATATACAAATTAAGCAGTTGTGCTACCTGCTGGCCGCTGCTAATGATCTAAAGGTACCTCAACTGATCCAATGCACTACCAGACGGCAGTTTCTAATTCGATCAAAAGATACAAACATGGTGTATATTCAATATAGTTGATCTGCATTAATAAGTAGCACTAAGACCTTTTTACACTTAGCTGAATTTAGTCATCTTAATTTAGTTACTGAATTCTGTCAAGTATAATCACAATCAAAGCTAGTATTCTAAATTCAGAAGCAAGAATTGTTTCTAACGGGCTGAATCATTTAGAAGCCTAATTATAAGCCGATTTAGGAAGGTGTGAACACATTTAGTAACTGAATTCAGTCGCCTCATATAGTTTTGTAAGTGACAACAGTGACGAGCCAGTCCACAGTGTAGAAAATTACAAAAGAAAAAAGTTATGCTCAATATTATATTTTATAAATGTATATGTATATCGATCTTGCTAAGGTCTAATTTCTGGGAAATAGCGTTTTCAAATTTAGGTTAAGCAATGTCAGTTGTCCGTTTTTTTATTAAAATTGGGACAAAAATTACAAAAATAAGCTATTTTAAGTAAACCAATGGTCAGGGCAAACGTAAATTTTTTGGTGTCTGGACAGTACTGGAGCCAACCTCGTACTCAACACACGCCCAATTTCGCTTAAGAGGTGACTGATTCAGTAACTAAATTAGGATAGTGTGATCACAAGCTCCTAATTTGCTTCCTAAATCAGCTAAGTGTAATAAGGCATTTAATTTATTTAAAAAAAACAAATGAAGTTCTTAACAAAGTTATGCTGCAATAACAATAAATTTGAAATAAGAATACTTTTCCAGCTAAACCATGGGTAAGTACACTATTCTGGTCACAGAGAACTTTTCTACAAAGGGGGGAAGTATGGTGTTGCTTAATGACCAGCTTAATATAACAACACAGTGGAGTTGAATTCCAACTAACAATCTCTTTCAAATCAGAGTAAGCAATCTATAATAGTGTGTATACCAGTAAGTTACACTCGTCATGTCATGCCTTCAAGTTTGAACCGGCCAAGAGTACTACGCAATGGGTTTCCGTCAACACAATTAAAGCAGAATGAGCAAAATCAATGCCCAATTATCATGTTTTTATACCACTAACACCAAATATTGGGCTAAACAAGGGCAGTTCTAAGAGCTATACTTCGTTAGAACCTCCCACTAATGAGGATATCTACAATACTACGACTCCCATCGGCACCCCGGACATCGCTTTTTTTAACAACTGCTCATTGAAATCTAAAAAAAAAAATAAAGTCGCCGAGGCGACCACCCCAAAGAATGGCACAATCAATAACAGAGCGAATGTTACGGCACAAAATACTCGAGTAGGTTGAACCTTTACTCACCTTTGCAGCTCCTCACTGCCCAATTAACTAAAAGATAAAAGAAAATCACAAAATATTCACAATCATGTCACTATCACATTCGGTTTTACACTCGACCCACGCTAACAAAATATCCCTCCCCTACAAAAACCCAGACCCACGCCAAAATGAGTTGAGTTGCCAGCAACAAATGGAATGGACGGGAGTCGGGACCACAGACTTACGAAGGAACTACGATAAAGGCCAGCGGGACGGCGCGGCGGCGCGGCCGCCGCCATGGGTCTAGGTCTAGACCAGAAGCAGATCCAGGATTTCAGTTTAGAAGGGGCTGAGGAATTTGTCCCGAAATTCCTAGAGAATGTGTGGACAGAGAATAGGCATGATTGCAGCAGTGTATAATTACCAATAATGTGTTGTTTGAAATACTGTCGCGTCACTAATTTGACACAGGACACGAGACAAGTTCGAGAAGTACCTAAGTAAATAATAAAACGAAAATCGTTTGATGGATTGGATTAGTAGCACTGGGTAAAACAATTTTGAAATACTTAGTGTTAGATCTCTTTTTCTCCACTTCTCTTTCCCTTCGCTCTTTCCGAACAGATTCTACTAACTTGTTTTGTTTCAATCACCTCGCACGCCCTCCCTTCGCTTAGCAGCCCTGTCAATGTCGCCTTTGTTTTTCAAACACAACTACAATTTGTAATTTTTATGATTTAGTGATTTTTCGAAATTAAATTAAAAAAGATTCAAGTAGTTTTTGTAGCTGGTAATGAGTCTGTCTTCGGAACTAGCGTTCCAATTCATGCATCGCAGCTTGTGAAAACGATGTAATAGCTACAATACAAACAAATTATCACATACACAGACTAAAGGAACGTATGATTACGGATCGTATGCTCAAGCTCATGCTCAAAAAACGACAATGACGTCATTTCTGCCTTTGTTCTTGTAAAATGTAAATACTGTGTTTTTTTTAAATATTACACTAAAGTGCGATCGTTGTTTCAACATTATCTTGTTATTGTTAAATCGCAGAGCAGGTAATGTAGTCTCTAAAGATTCATATATTTTTTTACTGTGTGATTGGAACAAGTGAAACATAAATAGTCGCAAACGCTTTTTATCTATTGTTCCCATTGAAATTAGACTAGTTTTCAGTCTTTAGCACGCCCTAGAGGTCTTTATTAAGATGCGTTCCTTTGTCTTCTTTGTTCCTGTATGCCGTGACCTCCGTGCTAAGGGAAGGTCATAGCGATGTGTTTATATAATTTGGTCGGGGTCGTGTGTTTCGTGTTTGTTTCTCTCGTTTGTCTTGATACAGCGAATGGCTGTAGGAGTGGTTTCGGTCGTATATTTTATCCTGCAGTGCGTGCGGCATCGGTACAAAGTCATCGACATATCGGCTTCGCCGTTCATTGTCCTGTCCTGCCTTAGTTAGTAGGTAGGTACCTAATTCTGTGCTATCCTGCTCTTGTTTAAGCCTTTTATTTGAAATTTTCTCGTGTTATTATTATAGATTTATCACGTCGCTCTAGTTCGCACACTATTTTTAGAGCCAGTCCTAAAAAAACAAACTAGGTACCTATTCAATGTGGACTTTAGTATGTTCACGAAGATGATAGTGAAATGAGAGGGCTTGTGTTGCTTATTAAAATATCGTAAATGTCAAAACTAACATAGATATTTGTATGTTTGTTACACAATCACGCCGGAACGGCTGAATCGATTTCGATAAAAATTGGTACACAGGTAGATTATGGACTAATAGTAGATAGTCTTTATTCATCACCACACGGAAATACAATAAAAGAAACAATTTTAAACTAAGGGCAATACAATAGGCCTTATCACTAATTGCGATGTCTACCAGGCAACCTTTTCATCTTATTTCCGCAACACAACAAGGTTATCTGGAAGATAATGCTTCCTAGCATTAAGAAAAAGAGGAGGGGGGCGCAGGGATTGTGCTCTAGGAGACTTTTTATCCTGTTAAAACGCGAGCAAAGCTGCGGGCTGACACTAGTAAACCATAATCCCACTAATATCTCAACGTTATGGTGTTTGTTACTCAAGCACGCCGAAACTATTTTACGTAATATTTTACGCCGAATCAACGGCTATTGCTTACTGCTAAGCACAAGAAGGCCGCACGTAGAATACTGTTCCCATCTATGGCACGGGGCACCCAAGTACCAGCTGCTTCGTTTTAACTCCCTACAGAGAAGAGCCATTAGAATCATCGGCGACCCCAAGCTCTCCGATACTCTAGAACCGCTTAGCCAACGCAGAGCCATCGGATCTCTCTGCGTGTTCTATCGCCTCTACAACAGGGAATGCTCCGGCGAGCTTTTCGATCTCATCCCGGCATCGAGATTTTACCATCGCTCTTCCCGACACCGCGACAAAGCTCATCCGCAGTTCGCACATAATAGAACCCTGGGTTTCTCGAACGACTCGTTTCTCGAGATCATTTCTTCCCCATACCTACAAACTATGGAAAGAGCTTCCATCTGAGGGATCCGGTTTGGTTACGACATGTGTCGCTTCAAGAAAAATGTTCATATATTCCTTCAGGGTAGGCAGCGCATCGACAATACCCTTGGTGTTGCCGGTGTCTATAAGCGACGGTGACCACTTTACATCAGGTGGGCTCCATGCTAGTTTGCCTATATTTATTTCATAAAAAAAAAAGCTGAAACGCCTGGCCGTTTTCGATGAAATTTGTTACACAGATAGATGACCTGCATTGACCTACAGCCTACTTTTTTGCGGTAAAAGGCGAGAGAAGAATCGGGCGAACACTAGCAGGTATTGAATAAGGCACTCGGCGGATATGTAACAAAATAAATAACCGGCCGTTCGTCTCTCGAAAGAAAAAGAAATAAAGAAAGAAAAACATTTATATATCTCTCTCTCTCTCTCGCATAGTGTAGGGTTCCGAATTCAAATCACCGTCTCTACGTAACTCTAAAAGTAATAATTAAAGGATATCTTCATTTTACGTCGATGAGGATATCCCAGATATTTATTTGGAAAATAACACAGAATAACACCTCATTTTACAAACGACAGGAAAAGTTTACCTACGCCAACACTAGATGTCGCCTCTAATAGATGAACGCACTATGGGTTTTTATCCCTTGGTGGGAGAACTCTTTGTTGTTGTTTTCGCATTCGTTTTTTTTTCCGTTTTTATTATTTACTTGAGGTTAATTCTCAAACATCACATGATTGTAAAAATTTCAATCGGCTACCTCTTAAAGCTGCTGAGATATATCCCAGTGGCAGAATAAGGGCACAGACAGACAGACTGATGGACGGCAGCGGCGGGCTAAGCTTAGTAAGCCACAGACCTATAATTACACTAGATAACGCAAGTGCACCTACTTTGCGTGCCACCTACAGGCGGTCTCGTATTCAAAGGACCACACAAATCATTTTATATAAGTCCTATGATCATTAAATACGTTAGACTGTCTGTTGTTTAGTGTTTTCGTTCTAAAATAATAGATACCTACTACCTACCTACTATAACCGACGGTAGGTACCTACCGACAATTTATTGAATTAGCGTATCGAGAGACACAGTTTCAAATTAGTAAAACGAACATTTATCTCAATGTAGCAGACTGTATAGATTGTTTTATTTTTCTGGTGCGGAAATCACATGATTATGTACATACATCTTTTAATTAATAATTGAAGACAGACTAGAAAAGTACACTACGTCGAATACAAGCAGGTATAACAACATTTAAAAATAAATTACACAGTTGAGCTACCTAAAGACCGTTGCAAACGATCTAAGGATAGGTCAACTGGTCAAATCACGATCAGACGGGAGCGTCCCTAAGATGCTGGCTCCATTGCCGCGCTAAATAGCAATACCTACCAATAGTTGACCCAAATAAAAGCCAGCTCTGGGGTCACGCGTCGCTTCGACCAGAATTTTTGAAATAATTTTGAAAACGTGAAGGGCTGTTTACCCCGCGGACCCCAGAGTCTTGAACCCGAAAGGCTCAAATAGGTACGTTGGGTTGAAGCGAGTCCTTACTACAATAGTTTACTTGTTTCATTTGTATAATGCAGTGTTCTTCTGTGTGGTAGAGTGGTCTGAGGCTTCGAGTGGAGTAGTGTCCGGCAAAGTAAGGTCCTACGTTAGGTTCATGGACCATACTTAGGTCTATGCCAGACGGTGCACAGTAAACATACGCAATTTTCTCCAAACGAGTATTTAATCTGTATTTGCGGGAATTAGTTGCTTGCTCATTCCCGGTCCTGTTCGCTAAATGAGTAGGTATTAGCATACGTAGTTATACGTACTTTACAATTAGTATTAGGTATTCGAGCGGTACGTAATTACTATGCTCCTGCCTAATGGACTACATTTTAATGCTCTGTTGATTGAGTGTTGGTGTCATCTTGATTCAGTATCTCGTTAGACATTGAATGGTTCGGATCTCAACGTTCTTGGTGTTTATTCCTACCTTTAAAGCGAATCTCGTCTTTTTAAGCAACAAAAAAATTAGATAACGTTTGCTTGTGTTCTTGAACTTAGGTACCTACCTATTGGTAGTGCGTGAAACGTACATTTCTGCTGATAGATCGTGGTCAAGCTGACGGTACCTGTATTGATACGCATAGACAGCTATCTTCAGCTCGGCCAAGACAAGAGCTATCGGCAGAACTGTATCTTCTTACCTAAATGTTTCTGTCAATTCAGGTATTTATTTGGTAGTGCGTGAAACGTACATTTCTGCCGATAGATCGTAGTCGAGCTGACGGTACCCATATTGATACGCATAGACAGCTATCTTCAGCTCGGCCAAGACAAGAGCTATCGGCAGACCTGTATCTTCTTACCTAAATGTTTCTGTAAATTCAGGTATTTATTTGGTAGTGCGTGAAACGTACATTTCTGCCGATAGATCGTGGTCGAGCTGACGGTACCTGTATTGATACGCATAGACAGCTATCTTCAGCTCGGCCAAGACAAGAGCTATCGGCAGACCTGTATCTTCTTACCTAAATGTTTTAGTCAACAGTACTGCTGCTAACATGAATATTTCCTTTCACAGATAAACTTCAAAAATGAGTAAGCTGTGTAGGCAGGTATCGATAGAGTCCCCTGGGGCGACCCTCAAGGAATGCGTTTTCAGTTTCGATGTGCCAGTGCCCGAGGTGCCGATGTATGGAGCGCGCATCCGCGTGGTGTACGCCGGGGCTTGCTACCGTGCCAATCGGACTCGCTCAGCCTCCGTTTGTAGCTCTTCCTCAATCGGCAGTCTATCAGGTGAAACGGAAAGCTTCGGCATGTACCCATCGATGCCCTCGCATCTCGGACTCAGAGATGGAGCCCTCTTCCCAGGATACGAAGTAGCAGGCATCGTTGACGCTGTCGGCAAAGCGGCTGAGAGGTTGGACGGCATTCACGAAGGGTCACGCATAGTTCTGTACCCGTACGAGGGAGTGCCTCACGGGTATGCGGACTATATCGTCGTTCCGGACTTCAAATGCCTGGTCCCGATCCCGGATGATCTCCCCCTCAGCATTGCAGCTATGCTTCCCACTGGTGCGTTGCTAGCCATGAACATCGTAAACACAGCCAATGAATGCTTGAAGACTGTTCTCGAAGGACCCAATATGAAGGACAAGGCTAAAGTGTTGATCGTGGGAACTGGAGGAATGGCGTTGTGGGCGCTCAGGATTGCAGCACACTGCTTCAAGCACGGCAAGTACACGGACAGGATCGGCATCAGCGTGGCGACATTCAAGGATGATGGGTTCCAGCTGGTTAAGAACTGTGAAGAATATTCGTGAGTATAGCATACCATACCTGTGTCATTTTACAACTAAAGACTCTTCTGACAGCCCCCTTTCCATTTTCCAGCATTAACGTTCTGCAATGGAGCGAGGACTTATACGAGAAGCAGCTGATCGAGCGCACGACAGACGCGTGCGGGGGGCCAGTCGATGTGGTGCTGAATTTTGGAACAACCTCTCGCTCGCTGCACCGGTCTCTGCAGTGCCTAGCGCCTGTAAGTTTTTCTCCCAGCACCATATTCATCAGCCCAAGGGAAGTGCACCGCTATCCTGCTACATACAAATCGAAGTTTGATTCCCGTTTGAAGTCAATTTCATTTTGTAGCCACAATGGTGTCGATTCTGTGCATCATTCTCTAATTTTAAACCGCGCTAAAGTTATCGCGCGCCTTTTCTAATAGACTGAAATAAAAATGACCGCGATAATTTTAATGCGGTTTAAATTTAGAGAATGCTGCACAGAATCGACACCAATCTATATCTAAATCAGTAGTAAAAAAGTCCCAGTAAATTGTATACAATAAAACTAGCATAGTTTTAAGAAATGTATAAACCACGTGTTTATTAGTGTAAGTTTGATGAAGTAAAATCCACAGTAGGAGAAAACTTCGTATTTATGCAGAGGGCTCAAGCCCTAGCCGCACGCAGCAGGCATAATGATTAAGAGGTAATCATTATGCCCTATCTCTTCTCATCCAATCACATCAGTCACAGTCACCACCAATCACACCATCAGCCTTTAGATGTCAACTGCTGGTCGAGGCTTTCCCCGTGGAATGCAATTTGCCATAATCACTTTTTTTTTTTTTTTTTTTAACAATGATAGACCTTTGTTTGTCCACGATATCACCTGTTGGTAAGTGACGATGTGGCCGAAGATGGAGCACAAAGGTCTAGAAGGCACCTATTCACTCTAGCCTTGAAGAGACCCAGATTATAGTTTCACTACTCTGTGCAGGAGGATTGGTGATCGCAGTATTGTGATGAGTACTCAGGTGGATGCTGCTGCCCATCCCCTGGTGTAAACCCTTATGACGACCAATGCAGATTTTCTTTTTGAAAACTAACTTTTCATTAGGAAACGAGACATCAGGGATATGCTAACTTTATTGTCTAACATAAATGTCAGAAAATGTATAAAAATTCCCGCTCGTCAATTCGATGTGACGTGTATTGTGCAATCCTTTGACCACACTGGTTGTTTCTAGTATCGCAACGATCGTAATCAAATGTTCTTCTCAAAGTCGCATACCTTCGGGCAGGTTGCAGACCATGACGAGAGAAGAAGCTTTCAGATAATTTCGTGTTTCCGATATTTGAAGGAGAGTAATTGTGTTGTTTAGGGGGTTGTGATGGTGCTAACAGCGGAATAGTACATTATGGTACAAGTGTGTAATGTTGGTGATTACCGCTGAGGCGCAGGTGAGGGTCTTAAGAGAGCCGAGGACGGTAATTATCTATACACACGTGTATCATACGACGTTTTTCAGCACACTTGTAAGGAAAATAATAATAAAACAGAAATACACACTTTGTGTAAATGTTCAACTGTCTTTATAACTCACTAGTGAATAATAGCAATGAAAAAGTCACAGTTTGATTATGTGCCTAATTGCGGTGAAATTAGAGCCACTATGAGCAAGTGTGTTGAAAAGTAAGTTATCCTCTTGTTTCCAGGGTGGTGTAGTGCTGGTGACAGAAGACATCGGTGAGAAGCTTCTGCCAAAATTCACAAAGAAGGCAGAGGATATGCACGTGAACATCTCGGTCGTGCCGAACGGATCCATCGAGCAGCTGAAAGAACTGGTATCTCTTGTCGCTCGCGGAGAGGTCAGTATTGAGAGAAGTGGTGGATCGTAGTAGTAGAGCTTTTTTGTGAAAGAGTTCGTCCGGGGAAGTACTACTACCACACCTATTTCTGCCGCAAAGCAGTAGTGTTCGTATTGCTGTGTTCCGGTCTGAAGGGTATGGTTGCCGGTGAAATTACAGGCACATGAGACTTTTCATCTTTATGTCTCAGGGTGCAGTGCAATGCCAGATACGGTGCGTCCTAGGTGGGCGTTACCTATGTGATAATGCACTGTACATAGGCAGAGGGTACCGCTTAACATCAGGTGGGTCATCTGCTTGATCCGTCATTCTAAGTTGTAAATAAAAATTAAAAATAATGTATCATCATGTCCCCCGTTCGGGACGAGGCTCCTTCCTGTAGGAACATGAGTATTAGTCCGAGGATTTCGGCATGGCATTGATCCGGATTAGGGAATGAGACCAAGGCATGTTGGCCCGTAGATTATACCGTTACTGGTCACGTGAGTCACTCTTTTTAAAGCCTCTTGTGAGAGATTTTACACGGGAACTCTCTGGGTCAGACACAAGAAAAGATCGCGGACGGCCTACGTATTCAGTCATCATCACCATCAGCCTGTATCAGTCCACTGCTGGACATAGGCCTCTCCCAATGCGCGCCATTTAGACCGATTTCCAGCTCTTCCCATCCACTATCTACCAGCCGCCTTACGCAGATCGTCGCTCCACCTAGACAGGGGGCGCCCCACTCTACGTATTCAGTAATAATATCATGATGTTGGGACCCCTTCGGCGTCTACGTAAACTGCCTCGATTCTACAGTGCATCGGAGATGTTTGCGCAGTACCGAACGGAAGGCTTTCACGACATCATACGCAAAAAAAACTGCGTCCCTTATGCGCAGAGTTTGGGACTTGACTTGGCAGCGTCTTATGGGTAGAGTGAGCTATTTTTAACCCTCGACGCAAAAACGACGGGGTGTTATAAGTTTGACGTGTCTCTGTGTGTGTGTGTGTCTGTCTGTCTGTCGCCTCGTAGCTCCCGAACGGATGAACCGATTTCGATGTTTTTTTTGCTTGAAATAGGTGAATTTGTCGTGTTTGTTCTTAGCTTTGTTTGATCAAAATTGGTTCAGCTGTTTCATTGCGTAGAGGTTTTTTTTTAATTTTTACAAAATTAATTACTTGTCTCCATTAATCTTTGTTTGCATATTTGCTTGCTTCTATAATTATTATGGATTTAAAGTTATCTGAATTAAAGATTAATATGGTCGTTTTGTTTTAAAACTAACCTCATTCTCTCATCATCACATTCTGTTTTAAGAATTTATTCTCACAAAGAATTTAAAATTCACTTAACATGAGAATTACTTATGTTTAACTAAATTTAATGCGCGTTTACGAGCGTGCTATAGTTACATAATACAAAGAAAAACATCTTAAAATAAACTTATGACATATACAAAACAAATAACCAAAATATTCATAATCATTTAGAAGTTAGTGGGTAGATTTGAAAAACACTATGAATGTATGAGCGACAAGACCAAGCCCAGTGCACTGTTGACAAGTTTTAAAACTACGCAGATCTGCGATTACTAGAATATGGCAAGCGTTTTTATTTTTCCTGTCATTTATTTTTTGTTTTTTTATTTAAGTAAATGGATTTTTAATAACTTCTTGAACTTATGCATTGATTTAGTTTCTTTTAAAATATAAGGTAGCTCATCGTAAATTTTTGCACTGTTGTAGGTACTATTCCTTTTACCGTAATTTGTCCTCGGTGTACGTAATACTAGTTTATTTGCATTTATCAGTCGCATTTTATTGGCATGGTGTTTAGTTTTAAAAGTTATATCAGTATGAATGTTTTTATGTAATCTATTATATAAAAATAAGTCGGTTTTTCCTTCCTGACGCTATAGCTCCAGAACGCACGAACCGATTTCCACGGTTTTGCATTCGTTGGAAAAGTCTCGGGCTCCGTGAGGTTTATACGTTTTTTTTTTTTTTTTTTTTTTCTTCAAGTCGTGTTAGTTACACCACTTATAACTCAAGAATGGGTGAACCGATTTGGCTGAAAATTGGTAGGGAGGTAGCTTAGAACCAGGAGATAGGACATAGTGGGAGGGGTAGGACGGGGGGGGGGGGGGGGGGGGGGGTCACCGGGGGCTACCCGTGCGAAGCCGGGGCGGGGCGTCGCTATACAATCACATTATAATACACTCCCATCTCACACATCTCACATACACACTCACACTACCATACATCTCACTTTCACCCATTCCACCTTCACTCCCACCCTTGTAGTCAAATATAATTAATTTACCTTTTAGGAATTTAATCTTTTTATTCGTTATTTGTTAGCAATAGCAGCAATACTTAGTACATTAATATCTCTCTAGTTTATTGTTTGATTATATTTTAAAATGATTAATATATTTATTATTATTTAATTAATTAATTAATTATTAAATTAAATAATAAATAATTAAATAAATATTAATTAATAAATTTATTATTATTTAATTAATATATTTTTTGTGAAGTTTGTAAGAATGCTTTCGATTTTAATTATTTTTATTGTCTCGCATTGTTTCTCCATATTAAATCGTATTTATTAAACTATATCCGGATACCCGCGATACAGGCTAGCCCTAGTACGGGATCCGTTGTGTATAACCAAATTGTGGGTAATCTGTTATTAGAAATAAACTTATTAGTATCCTACTAATATAATTCCACCTCGGTCCCGGACTGTGCGGTTTCAGAGAAACTTCCTCCTGCGAACGCTCAGGTTGTGGAATGATCTCCCTGCTGAGGTTTTCCCGAGCGACTACAGTATGGGGTTCTTCAAAAGGGGTGTTTGGAAATTTTTAAAGGGTCGGCAACGCGCGTGTGATGCCTCTGGTATTGCAGGCGTCCATAGGCTACGGTAACCGATTACCAACAGGTGGCCCGTAAGCTTGTTTAAAAAAAAAAAAAAAACGCGAAAGTTTGTAAGTATGGATGGATGTTTGTTACTCTTTTACGTAAAAACTACTGGATCGATTTGGATGAAATTTGTAATGGAGATAACTGGACTCCCGGAATAACACATAGGCATATTTTTATCCCGATATTCCCTCGGGATCGAGACTTACGCGGGTGAAACCGCGGAGCGCTACTTGTTTGTAATATATGATATATACGTTTCTGTGCAGATTGAGCCGCCGCCACACTCGGTGTTCCCGGCCGAGGAAGCTCAAGAGGTGGTCCGCAAGCTGTGCAACTCCGAGATCAAAGGACGGGCGATCCTTAAATTCCACAACATTGACTAAAAGTCGATCGCTTTGTGCGGCACTAAGGCCCAAGCCACACAGGCAGAAGCTTCGCTTGGTTACTCGCGTGGCTCTAAGCGCGCAGTGTGGCTTGCTGAATCTCTGCAACACCACCATACCTATTTCTGCCGCAAAGCAGTAGTGCTCGCATTGCTGTGTTCCGATTTGAAGGGTGCCGGTGAAATTACAGGCACATGAGACTTCTCATCTTTATGTCTCAGGGTGGCGGGCGCAGTGCAATGCCACATAGGGCGCGTCCTAGGTGGACGTGACCTATTAGGTAATGCACTGTTCATAGGCAGAGGTTACCGTTTATCATCAGATAAGCCTCTTGATTGTTCCGTCATACAAGAAGTATAAAAAAAAAAAAACGATGCGTCCGTTAACGACTAAGGGCGCGTTCACATAGAACGTCCGTTTTACAGGTCCGTTTAAACGTATGTAGTTGTATGAGCGAGTTCACACAGAAAACAGTATTCGATGTGAACGCGCCGTAATTGTCATGCAGCATAGCGTCAGTGTGGCCAGTGCGATAGTGAACTGTGCGTTGGTTCGCTAGGGTATGTCACCAACCACGCAGCATAGACCTAAGCACCAAGTGAAGCTCAGTCCTGTGTGGCTAATGCCTAAGTGACCAACATTATTTTACGTAAGTTTTAAATATGGTGATATTTTCTTTTTGGGCTTATCTTTTTGTTGGGCGTGATGCAATATACTATGTAAGTAACGTGCGTTAAATAACTTTGCAACTGTATGTAAAGAAGCATCACAGTATTGATTTATAATTGTTATAGATTAAAATAAATTTAAGGATTTGATTTATTAATTTAAGTATGCGGCTCACTTCATTTGAGATTATTTTTTCTATATTGCCGTTACACTTAACCGTATGTAACTCATTTACACGTATGTAACTCGTTTACACATATGTAACTCATTTTACACATATGTAACTCATTTACACATATGTAACTCATTTACATGTACCTATTTAACTCGTTTACACATATGTAACTCATTTACACATATGTAACTCATTTACATGTACCTATTTAACTCGTTTACACATATGTAACTCATTTTACACTTCGTTTTTAACTAGTTTACACGTATGTAACTCATTTACACTTAAGTGACTCATTTACTCGTATGTCAATAAAACAAATATTTTTACAACTCCAAACCTGCTCGGCAAACATTCACAAAAATATTGTCAACGTGTAATTTTTTAAGCCATTTGCAGAACATGCACAGTAAATAGTTACGCAGCGCAGTACTGTGCATGTCTAGTTGGGCTTAACGTACTCGTAATTATTCTAAGGTATTTTGTAACGTTCTAGACTTCGATCAAGAAAACAACTAGATGTCAGGTAGGCGCCAAAAATCCTCTACTCCAATATGTTCAACTATCTGTTCAACCAGTTGAACAAATTGGATGAGTTTTCTCCAATTTTTTCAACTTCAAAGTGTAGTTGAACTTGTTGGACTAAAAATTACAATAAGTTCAATTTCTATGTTTTTTACGTCTCGGTGAATAACAGCTCACTTGAAAAGTAAGCTCTTATTTTTTACTTATATTTGTGAGAACTTTATTTGTAGCTCTTTAAGGTTGATTTCACACTAAATGTTGGTTTATTTTATGTCATTTAATTTCTAAGTGACAGGAGTAATTTATTGTTTAGCTCGTTTTTTGTGACGAATGATCGTCAGTATAAGATAATATTTTGAAGATTTGCTACTTTATTGCTAGGTTGTAATAAGGTTGAACTTCGAACTGTTTTTTTAAAACAATATAGCGTAAAAGTATATACTTGTATACCCACGTGGACGGTATTTAGCTTTGATTTTGTACGTGACCTGAAATCTAGTAGCATTCTTGATCGAAGGTTTTAGACGTCTGTAATTTTGTGTTGGTAGCCAGGAGCCAGGCCAACATTTTTCACTGTAAATAAACTTAGTAATTTTAACAAGAGGCTTGGATTTCTGTATAATTGCATCAGATGCAGACATTACACTTCGCCGCCTGTGTCCGTCTATGAACAGATTTTATTGTAACTGTAATTGCGGCTAGTCATGCCGACATGGTGTAAATGTGCCCTTAGATTTATTGGTATGGAGGAAAAGTACCGAATTATACGCTTTGAGAGATTTTAATATTACAAAATTAGAAATAAAATTCACCGAGTACTATAACTATTTAGGTAAGAACTTTAGACAAGACCAAATAAACATCTCCGTGGACTCTTCCCGCCATTTTCGAAAAGAGACGTTGTCTACTTTTATTTTATTTCTTTTCCTAGTGTTTTCTAGAGTTATTTTGTGCTATTTTGGTGGCATTTTAACGAATGTAGCTCGTTTAAAAAGCACAAGTGTAGTGAAATGAAATGGAAGTGAATTGCGTGACTTTTGAAATTGGTGGAAATTGTCTACAAAAGTTTTAGTAAAATTGGCCACCGTTTTACTTAAACATGACTCGACTGTGACTTTGACGACTTGGAAGGAGTGTAACGTTGCAAAATATATTGAAAATACAATTAGTGAAAATACAGATACTTGAAAATGGCAAATGCACAAGCCGTGCGGCGCCAACTATAAAGAAAAAAAAAAACATCTCCGTAATATATAAACAGTAAATATAAAGCCAAATAACTACCCTACTTCTGTTCTTCCATGTTTTTCGATAAATATACCTACCTATTACCAAAATTAATTAGGAGTTTAAGTATCTATTCGAATAGATTTGTAGGATATTGGTTTGCTTTTCAATAAAGCAATTCAATCTCAAAATAATAACATCTAGTCAATATATCACAATATTCATATACATTTTTTCATAGTTAACTGTACCTTTTTAGTATTGTTCTTTAGATGTAAACTAAAACCAGATATTAATCGTTTCGTTTCGTATGAGGTAGTGCTGGCCTCTGGTGTCAGAGTTTGTCAAGCCGCCCGAGGGCCTCTGACATGGCTTATCGACTGCTATTAATCAATAACAGCCGGGACCGACAGCTTAACGTGCCCTCCGAAGCACAGAGCGATGGAAATCCGCACATAACTTAGAAAAGTCATTGGTGCGGAGCCTAGGATCGAACCCGGTATCGTTGGATTATATTAATAATAGATATTAATAATGTAGGTACGTACCTATCGTCTGTAATCAACGTTAATTGTGTATCTTTATTAAATAAAGTGCGTTAAGCAAAGAACACCTGTTTTCTTACAATTTTAAGTGCAGGCCATAATCTTCCTTGCATTGCTGTGTTCCGGTTTGAAGGGTATGGTTGCCGGTGATACAGGCACATGAGACTTTTCATCTTTATATCTCAGGCGGGCGCGGTGCAAAGCCACATAGGGCGCGTCCTAGGTGGACGTGACCTATGAGGTAATGCATTGCTGTTTGTAAGGTACATGAGAGTAATATGGTTAGCCGCACTATCACACTATCGTCATACGCGTACCTACGTAGCTAGGCTGGACAGTTAACGGGTTCGGCCCGGGCCCGGGCGGACAGTCTAGACGCTATCACTATCTCAGTATGGTCATCATATTATATATAACTAGCGATTCGCCCCGGCTTCACACGGGTAGCCCCCGGTAAACCTCCCCCTCCTACCTCTCCCCCCTATGTCAATCTCCTGGTTGTAAGCTACCTCCCCTCCAATTTTCAGCCAAATCGGTTCACCCGTTCTTGAGTTATAAGTGGTGTAACTAACACGACTTTGTTTTATATATATAGATGTGCTCCGGAACTGCATGATCTGATCAAAGGACGAGCAGACGTACGGCTCGGTACCATCCTTACCTCATTAGTATACCTTCTATTCGTACTAAGAGTTTCGGTTCCACCTTTATAATGAGAACTGCTAAGGAGTGGAACTCGCTGCCGTCGTCTGTCTTTCCTGAAAACTATAGTCTGGGTCCCTTCAAGGCTAGAGTGAATAGGTGCCTTCTAGGCCTTCGCGCTCCATCGTCGGCCGTATCTTCACTTACCAACAGGTGAGATCGCGGTCAAATGTAGTTTTACCGTCTTCGCTTAGTCAATTAATTTAGCAACAGAGAAAACTAATGTACCTATAACAGCCAAGTCGTACCTAAGTAAACAGGTTTTTATGCATTTTAAAATCACTTTGTATAAACCCTTTGTTCCCACTAGTACCTACCACCGAACTGAACGGTGGTAGGTACGTTTGTACCTACCACCGTTCAGTTCATACACCTGGGTAAATAAGATACCTACCTAAATTGTTTTGCTATGGGCTAGAACGATCATTAAGTCGGAGGGAAAAATCAGTACCACAGATTAGTTAATTGCCAGTAGGTACTTGGGTGAGCGTCTACTCTGCCGTGCTCTATAACAATTTGCGAGGGTTTTTTTGCCCGAATTTAGCTGCAGTTTTCACTAAAACTTCTCTGGGAAACCTCGAATTCCGATCCGGGTTGCGGGTTCAAATCCCGGATTTTTCCTCTTGAAAGATGCATGTAGGTACTTAATATTACTCTCTAACGTTGAAAAAACGTAGAGATGAAACCGCAATGCCGGAATGCACTAAAACAAAACAAAACTACTTAATACATGTGCGCGACAGGAGGTTTAGCGAGGCGCATTGAATCCTTTCACCATTGGTCTATAGGCCCTTCTCAGGGACACCACACCTTACCCTGGTCGCTGACCTAACGCAGGGTGACCAAGAAAGAACCGGTGACACGAAGTAGTAGTAAGGAATTTATCGAAGAAGATTTTTTTAGTGTTTGGAGCATATGTGTACCTATATAGTAGGTACAAGCGGCCGATTCCGCAGGATATTATTAGAAAATAAAACAAGGAATAAATAAAACTGTAAAACATAAATGTAATGATATTATCTTACAGGCTTTCTTTCACAAACAATAAGTAAAGGTTTAAGTAGTTACTCAGCGAGTTAACTAGGTTACTTAGATGTTAAATCCTTTCGTTAAGAGGAAACACCAAGGGCTAGAGAATAAAAAAATAGGTATTTGTAAAATTTATTGCTGTCGCGCAGTGTCTGAACAACCAAGCATGAGCGTGATAGAGACAACTGCAGCTTGGATCGACAATACTTATTAAAAGTACATAAAATCAACGATTCGTAGTCCCCTGATTTCTTCTCCAAAACTTAACCAATTAAACTTTTTGTAATTAGAAATAAAAGAAAGTTTTAACCGTGTTCCTATGATTTCATATTTTTATATAATCTAGTCAAATTTGTTTTCAGAATGTTTGAACACAGCGGAAAATCTGACCATTTTTTTTAGGCTTTTGAATGTTCACAACACTTTTAAAAATTAAGTTTTAAAAAATAAGGAAATCATAGGGACACGCCAATGGAGGCCATAGATTTTTTAGAAAAAAAAAAAAACTCTACTGCCATTATCCAGGGAGAAAACAGGGGACTACGTTTGTATGGGAAAACGGCCCTTGTGTTTTCTCTTAACCTTTAACCTACTGTGCAGATAGTGGTTATTAACACTACTGAGGGACTGTGAAACGCAAATACTGGTTTACTGAGCAGCTATATTTGAAGTATCTTACTCATAACTTTACTTATTGCTTGTGAAACAAAGCCTTTATAACACTTTAAACATGCAAGTAATTCAGACTTGCAGACTCTGTTCAGAACTTATTGTATAAATTAGCGACAGTTCGATTATGAACCAGATACATCGACTTCATGTTGTTGAAGTTCACTGGTAGCACGGTGGACCTCTTGCCATCTTCCACGCCCCATATGTCTACCACGGAGCGAATCTCCTGGTTAGCATCAGCGTGGAGAATAATCAGCAAAGTCGAAGTACCGATCCCTCCAGATTTTAAAGACGCGCGAGCGCCGCAAGTCCGGACAGCCAAGTTGTCTACGTGTATGTACTTTACCGTGTAGCCAGGGAAGCTGTTTTCATATACGTACACTTGTCCTTCGCTCATAGACACGGGCTTATTTTCGACGACGGCGGAATCCAAGTTTTTAAGGGTGTGTTTCCAGAACCCCACTTCAAGGGGCATTTTGGTGCTCTCGCAAAAGACCCGTGAATAGACGCAAGGAGCGTGAACGCATGTTAGAAGTAGCAGATAGTATTCCATTAAGGTGGCGTTAATTCAGTAGAGTGAAGTACACCAACAGAACATAAAGAACGATCTGAGTACACCTGTGCATGTCGTTACGACACAATGACTTGCTATTGATTATTAGATATGGTTTGTTTGTTTCTTTTTGAAATCACTGATTTGCAGGTGGCTGTGGTAAGCGGTTTAGTTGAACTTGGGTATGGCTGGCGTAATAATACGCGGTGGTCTTATGTGCCGGTAGTTTCACCGTTACCCTTCCGTTACCAAACCCTTCAAACCAGAACAGTATACTTGTATACTTACAGTACACTTTACATACAGTACACTATACAGTATACTTTATTGTTCTCCTTGAATGACGGAACAATCAGATGGCCCACCTGATGTTAAGCGGTAACCTCTTGAACAGTGCATTACCTCATAGGTCACGTCCACCTAGGACGCGCCCTATGTGGGATTGCAATGCGCCCGCCACCCCGAGAAATAAAAAAATGTCATGTGCCTGTAATTTCACCGGCAACCATACCCTTCATACCGGAACACAACAATGCGTTCTAAGGCAGAGTGGGCTATCAGATTGTTCCGTGCAAAAAGTACAATTTGTATGGGGTTACGAATTTGTACGGGCGACCTCTGTGGCGCGGCGGGCGAAGGTTCGCCTGCGACGCAGGAGGTTGCGGGTTCGATTCCCGCATCGGAACAAATATTTGAGCGATCTGCAGATATTTGTTCAGGGTGTCCTGGGTATTTACTATGAATAATAAAAAAAACTATCTATTTAATATATTGTATTAAGTTTGTCAGTTATCTAGTACCCATAACACAAGCTCTGCTTAGCTTGGGGCTAGATAATGTTGTGTGAACTGTCCAGCATTATTTATTTATTATTTATTATTAATCTGTAAAGGAGAAATTATTTTACATAAAAAAGTGGAATACTATCATTGTCTTGCCTTTTTCCCAAATTATTTGGGGTCGGCGCAGTACGTCTTTTTCTTCCACTCTCCCCTGTCAGCCGTCACCTTATCATTCACTCCCTTCTCATCCATATCATCTCTCACGCAATCCATCCATCTTTTCTTAGGTCTTCCTCTTCCTTTCCATCCACTAACATTCATATTCATAACTTTCTTAGTTACATGCGTTTCATCCCCCCTCATAACATGCCCATACCAAGCTAAACGATTTCCTTTCAATTTTTCTGTCACTGGTGCAATTTTCAAACTTCCTCTGATACACTCATTCCTTATTTTATCCATTCTTGTTACTCCACACATCCATCTCAACATTCTCATCTCTGCTGCATGCAATTTTCTTTCATCCTTCTTCTTCATGGCCCAGCATTCCGATCCATACATAACAACAGAAACGAAAAAAGTGGAACACTATACCATACTTTGTTATTCAGTTCTGAGCTATGTTTAAAGTTTAAAGGCTCATCCGGAAGTTGGTTTAAACTCGATTGCAAAATGTTCACCAAACAGACAGACAGACAAGTGAGAATAAAAACGTAGTTATAATAAAAAACCATTTAACAGCACTATTTATTTATTTGAGGCTCTTCACAAAATGGTCCCTTAAATTAGTAAAATCGAAACACCAGTGCGTGGATATAGTAGGCCAGATAATAAGAAATTGAAAAAGTCTTGAATTTTCAAGAAAAATTGATTTTAAAATTATTTAAGTCCTGAATTTTCAGGTATAATTTATTTAAAAATGTTTTTCTCGAAGGTCTTTGGTTCTCTGTAACAAAATTCATCGAGTCATATATAAACTTAATTACAAAATATCCCAAATTACAAAATAACTCTACGACAATATATTTTTACGCATAATATCACTAATATTAAAATATACCTAAACTAAAAGTGAGATGTAATGTAGGAGATTGGCTTAGTCGGATGTGCACTTTGTACACTCAAGATGTAAATACTCAGAGTTCCGTAAGATTCTTTTAAAAACCACCACTCTATGGTAAGTCATCTAATGCTAAAACCATTTCATGGCAGTATAACATTGTAAACGGTATAGTCATTTCAAAATACTAATAAATTTACCTACGAAAGGTTCAGATCAGACTTGCATTAAACAACTGTATAAGTTTACAAAAATATTAAAAACAATTAATAATACTTATATAAATAATGAATAAAGTATTTCATTTACTAAATTAATACATAATAATCGTTCTTCCACAAGAGCTCAAAGATCAGTTCATGCTCAGATAAGTTGTTAAAATTAAAAATTTGTCTTTTATACTTATTTAATAATAATACCAGAATTTCATTAAAAAAAAACAACTATATCATATATTTTATTAGTGATAGTTTCAATTTATAATTACTATAAGTTTTTAGATCTACTTTCAGGACGGAACACCAATTGCTTACGGAACTCTCGAAGGCACTTTAACCCTATTTTTGAGCAATCGGCGATGTTTAATTGAGAACAGAGGTTCAATCATCGACATCTTCGTATTTTGTTTTATAGTTCTGTCTAAACGTACAGACCGATTTAACATGTTAACTATGTTATTCCAAACAAAAAAATAAAAACATGATTTGGGAACACATCGGGCGCTTTTATATTGAGGGGTTTTCACGGCCGTTTCACATCATTGAAAATAGATGGCGCCAGCTCTGTACAAGCTAAAGTAGCTCTGTCACAATAAAGTGAAATGTCGACGTCAACAACGTAGTGATATATTTTCGTGATATTCACACAAAAGCACAGACAGTGCATTTGTTATTTTGACAAGTATACTTGAGTCAGCGCCATGTATCGAGCCAAGTCGAACTACTTTTTTTTTTTCACAGAGTGAAAAACATCGGCTTGTTAAAGAAATGGGGATGCAGATTTTCGGTAATGCGCGCTTTGAACCACGCTAGTAGCAAGCATGGCTTAAAGCGCAGCTGCCTGTGTGTTCAAGGGCCTTCTTACCGTTCGTGTCGTTATAAATTTTCCGATGCGGCACAACCAAGTGTAAATAGTGAGCGAGAGGCCAGTCTAATAGTTTCGCCAGCTGTATTTATATATATTTAAGAACAAGTGCATGCAGAACGCCGATAAATCTTATCAAACTAATATAAAGTTACACTAAGTCGCTAACTTATACATTTACAAAAACTTTAGATAAATGAGTTTCGGGAAAAAAAGTATAGTTTAATGTAATCCAGGTTTTGATCTAACCTGGTACAATTTTTTTAAATTTTCGGGTGTTTAGACATAAAATATTGTAAAGAGAAGATCACTGAATCTTATGCTCTGAAGAATAAACAGAGTATAAAAGGCTGCCGCAGAAGAAAGGGAGTAGAACTCAGGACAGAGCGTCTTGGTGCAAAATGATTGACCAAGCAGCCAACCGCCCGAGCTGTTTTCCACAGATAAATAAATAATTATTGTCCATACATAGAGTAGAAATTTTTATGTATATGGTTATGGAACAGATAATAGTATGTATATCGGTCCTTCAATAGAACAGATACTGGTATGTATATCGGTCCTTCAATATAACAGATACTAGTATGTATATCGGTCCTTCAATAGAACAGATACTAGTATGTATATCGGTCCTTCAATAGAACAGATACTAGTATGTATATCGGTCCTTCAATAGAACAGATACTAGTATGTATATCGGTCCCTAAATAGAACACATAATAGTATGTATATTGGTTCTTAAATAGAATAGATAATAGTATGTATATCGGTCTCTTAATAGAACACATAACAGTATGCATATTGGTCCAGAAATATAACAGATACTAGTATGTATATTGGTTCTTAAATAGAATATATAATTGTATGTATATTGGTCCGTAAATAGAACAGATAATAGTATGTATATGGGTCCATAAATAGAACATAAATACTAGTATGTATATTGGTCCGTAAATAGAACAGATAATAGTATGTATATTGGTTCTTAAATAGAACATATACTATATGTATATTGGTCCGTAAATAGAACAGATAATAGTATGTATATCGGTCCCTAAATAGAACACATAATAGTATTTATATCGGTCCTTAAGTAGAGTAGAAATAAGTAACGCTGTATATCCTTCCATAATAGAGTAGGTAGAAGTATGTATATATGTCCTTATCTGGAGTAAATAAAAGTATGTATATATTTCCTTAAATTGGGTAGAAATAAGTACCGCTATAAATCGTTCCTTAAATAGAATATAAAATAGTATTTATATAGTTTTTAAATGCAAGGAGGTAATTTGCTCTAGCGTCCAGCAGTGTGCGTTTAAACTCTATTATATAGTTGTATAAGGACGATATTTATTAATCAATGGAAAACAGCTCGAGAAATTTGACAAACTCTGAGCGTAGGCGACGTATTTCAGTCAAAAAACATAGTTTATCGGTTTTAAACATCCAAACATTGTACATTTATGATATTATAGTGGGATTGTAAAATACTGCCTGGAAGCTGCATTATTGAATAGCGATAATAAATATAGTTTTCAACGCACTTGCTCATAAAGTGGCTCTAATTTCACCGCAATTAGGCACATAATGACACCTGTAATCAAACTGTGTCTTTTCATTGCTATTATTCACAAGTGAGTTATAGAGACAGTTGAACATTTACACAGAGTGTGTATTTCTGTTTTATTATTATTTTCTTCACAAGTGTGTTGAAAAACGTCGCATGATACACGTGTGTATTGATGATTACTGTCCTCGGCTCTCGCCTCAACGGTAATCACCAACATTAAACACTAGTACCATAATGTTATTATATTAGAACACTGTCTGAAAGCAGCCTCACACAAAATTCATCATTTTATCACATGATTTTGTTATGTAAAATTACTTGCTTAATTTCAAATAGAAGATTAGGTATTAGCATAGACTAACTAAACACAATAGACTGCCAATCTCATACAAGAAAACGTGCATCGATAAATGATTGCCTACAATGACGCTAGATGTCGCCGAGTGTTTTGAATCTGCTATAAACGATTGTAATGCTTTAGATTCGAATAGATCGACCAAAGATTCATAATTAAAAAATTAAATATAAATTTAAATATTTATTTTTAAAGAATTAAAAGAGATTAGGTAATTGGTTTAAAATGCTAGTTGAATGAGTCCCAGGCTATTTGCCAGCGCCATCTAGAAATAGCCTGGAATTTGTCATTTTTAGGGTTCCGTAGTCAAAGACATGGAACCCTTATGGATTCGTCATGTCTGTCTGTCTGTCTGTCTGTCTGTCTGTCTGTCCGTGTATGTCACAGCCTTTTTTTTCCGAAACTATAAGAGCTATACTGTTGAAACTTGGTATGTAGATGTATTCTGTGAACCGCATTAAGATTTTACACAAAAATTGAAAAAAAAAAAAACTTTTATTTTTGTGTTTCCCCATACTTAAAACTGAAACTCAGAAAAAAAAAACATCAAACCTATACGTGTGGGGTATCTATGGATAGGTCTTCAAAAATGATATTGAGGTTTCTAATATAATTTTTTTCTAAACTGAATAGTTTTCGCGAGAGACACTTCCAAAGTGGTAAAAAATGTGTGTCCCCCCCATAACTTCTAAAATAAGAGAATATGATGTAAATTTCCAACCAAAATTGGTTTGAACGAGATCTAGTAAGTAGTTTTTTTTTTAATACGTCATAAATCGTATCGTTGAATCTATCCAAGAACTTTTATATTATGTTACTTGCTGCTACGGAACCCTTCATGGGCGAGTCAGACTCGCACTTGGCCGCTTTTTTGAGTCACGTTTTCTTGTATGAGATTGGCAGTCATTTGTGTTTAGTTAGTCTATGGTATTAGTAATTACATTTTAAACACCTGTAATAAAAGCCTACAGTTTGTTACAAAATAAAACGAAACTCAGTCGTGGGTCGCCGGTCTTTTTTTTTTATACTACTGGAATGGCGGAGCAATCAGGTGGCCCACCTGATGTTAAGCGGTAACCTCTGCCTATGAACAGAACGGTCTGCATGCACAATCTACGAATCACAATCTACGTGTACGTGTTAGGATATTGCGTGGTGCGCTTTCCGTTGCGCGTGGTGTGGAGTGGCGTGGCGTGGCGTGTTACATGTGGATAGTTGCCGCGGTGTAGCGCGCTTCCCCGCGCTTCCAGCTCCATTGAGATGGTCGGTACTGAAAGTGAGGAATAGGTGGATTACCATCGGATTCTATCGGTTCCGGGCTGATACTCCACAACGTAGAGCATATGAGGGTTACTATGAGCTCTTATAGCAAAAAAAAAAAACTATTCAGTTCAAAAACTATTCAGTACTCTTAACATTTTAACTGATAAGTAGATTATTATGTTTATTTATTTATATTTTTAAGTATTTTTCAATGATTTTAACTTCTATTTTTAACTTTGATTTGTACACCTTATGCTAGGATCTAGACGACTTTAAGCAAGATATTGGAACACTATTTTGTACCATAGTCACTGCATAGCTGTTGTTGATCTAGGAGAGTGTATGGAGCGCCTGATGTTGGCGGCACGGCTGAAGCCGGGCTCGGTATGTACTATCAGTATGGGACGTAAGTCCCTGACCAGTATTAAAACATTTTTGCTCGCAGCTATGACCGTAAACTAGGTCCGCCTATTTTTTTGTTTACCAATGAGGCATGATATCCTTTGTATAGAAAGTCCTTTGTTTTAGGACTTTTTAAATTCTATTATTTTACGACATACACTTTTTTTTTTATTTAGTTCATATTTCAGCGTGGCACTTTCGATAAAGGCACAGCGCCTGATTTCTAATTTACATTGGAGATTATAGTTCGGTTCAGATGGTTTTTTTTTATGGTATTTTGTTTTATTGGTGTTAAAAAGGCATTGGGGCGGGCTGTCGTCATTACGACTAGCCACTTTTCACACCAAATACACCCTTAGGCCTTGTCCAGGCGAGGCGTTTTACGCGCGATTCGAGTCGCACGATTGTGATATACTAGAACTTCATACATTCCGTCCACATGCAGTCGAGCGTTTTGCTGCTCGCGCGTAAATCGCGCGTAATACGCTCTCGTACCGCGTGTCTGAAGCGCGTTTGACGCTCGAGTCGAGATACTAGGAACCCCATTGCTGAGCAATGGAACGCGCAACTGCAACTAGAAATGGAACTGCAACGCGCGCGTACTGGTCGAAGCAATGATTGCTCCGTCCAATACGCGCGCGACAGTTGCCGCGATTGGACGAACTGTAATAAGGCTATCGACAGTTTTTTTTTAAATTATTATAACCAAAAACGCGTCCCCTGGGCGCAACATAAATACACACGTGCGAGTCGAATCGCGCGTAATTCGCCTCGTCTGGAAAAGCTGTTAGCATGGACAGGCAGAAACGTTAACTGTACCTTGATAAGTATCTGTCCGCTGCGCGTGTGCGGGTTCTTGAACGCGTAGAGCGCCCACACGACCAGCGCGAGCAGCGACACGGACAGCAGCGCGGCCAGCACGCCGCCCACGGCGGAGCGCTGCGGCGCGGGCGCGGCGCTGAGCGGCACCGCACCCGGGCCGGCGCCAGCGGCCGGGGCGGGCGCCGCGCTCGCGTTCTCGGGCTTCGGAGAAGCCGGCTCTGGAACTGGACGCGCACGTTACAGCTCATGGTCTCACACAAATAAACCACCCCTTCTTATCTTATCTGAATATACTTATTAAAAGATAAACGGCTAATTACCACTATTATTCGTCACTTTGCTGACGTTTCGAGACTGAGTTCAGAAGCCTCTTCATCATGAGCACCGCCCGCGACCGCGTTCGACGGTGGACCAGCGAAAGCAAAGTGACGAATAATAGTGGTAATTAGCCGTTTATCTTTTAATATGATTCCCAACCACGATAGTTTCAATTCTGAATATACTTGTCTAAATACCTACAACTTACCATGTTGTACATGAATATAAGCTTGTGTGGGTGCCTAAGCTTACTAGGTACCTCCTATCTATCTGTAACGAGTTCTCGGTGGTTGTCATGCTGTTCCTTGTTTTTTTCAATCCTTGTTACATAGTTTCACCTTTGTTTGTGAACAGCGGATAGCTACCGAGTATCATGGCTGCTGTGACGACAGCAGCATTCTAAGGCGAGGTACAAAAACAGCGTGGCTGAGCCCTCGACCTTTTCTCTTACACTAGACTAAATATGTTATTTTTATACCTATATCCTTTGTTATATATTATTTTTTAGTATAATGTAAAGAATAAATGGCCTTTTTTTTATTTTTATTTTTTTATATACAATTGAAGATATAGACCATGCTCATTATCTTCGACCATAATAAAAAAGTATGGACGGGCGTTAGGGAACGATAGTTTTGAAGCTTATAAAGTGAGCTCACTCACTCACTTCGTTTCAGTCGGTCTTTGTGACGGCAACGAGTGACGTAACGTACAGTACTACCATGAATGTAGTAGTACATGGATTGAGTGCTAAAATAGCATAGAGTGTTCCTTCTTACTCCTATCCTAGAAGATAGCTTGCTATCCTATGTTAGAGAGAAACAAATATACTATCACACGACAGTCGTTTTTCCGTTCCGTACCCTGAATATTGGCACCATGCATATACATCTTCCTAGATTGTTACCATGAAAGTAGTAGTAATTTGACAATTGGCCTGGAGGCCAATTCTCGAATTGTAGAGATTATCTCTAAATTAGAGATAATGTCGAAGCATGAATGTCTACAAAAAATGTCACGAAAATGTCACAATAACCAACAAATTGTATTCGATTTGAATGATTTTGGTCGACTTATGTCTATTTGTGACATCACGAGAATAGCAAATTGAGATTTTATTCGACATTCGCCATCTTTTTGCGACATATCTCGAACTCGACTTAATCTCTAAAGCACGAGAATTGCCCTCCTGGTACGACTTACACAAATAAGAACAGATAGATTTATGCTTGTCTCATTCCAACACATGAATACATTCATATAAAAGAATGGGACTGGTATAATCCATACCGTTTCGTTTTTAGCGTTAGTTCCATGCCTTTAGTCCATCTTCCTAAAATACTACCCAAGTAATATGGCTCACCGATGTACCTGCGCAGAAGATCAATTTTTAAAGCGCGGGAATTTTCCTGTACCGCTATTGGTCGACGCGAAGTGTAATTGTGCGGAGGGGCGTGGCTTGCGAGTGAGACGGAACTAACAGCAGCAGTGTATTATGAACCTTATAATAGTGACCTAAGGTTGATTCAAAGTTTTGAGTATTCTTTCGTTAATCTTCGGAGCCATACTTGATTTTCTGCGCGAACGAAGAGTCACGACGCGCCATATCAGTTGGGTACACCTGTACGTCGTACGCGCGCGTTGTAATTGTTACTTATTTTTCACGGACGTTTTGTATGAGTAAGGCCCCGTCCATACTTTTTTATTTTGGTCGAAGCACATAAAATAATATAACACTATAATGTACTTGTAATATTATCTATATCTATATCTTATCTATGTAATGTACTTAAACGCACTCACACAGACTAATGCCACAGAATACATATACTATTAAGTGCAGAATGGCCACTCTCCGTCCCGCGGATTCCAAGTCCTCGCACTCTATCCCCGATCCCCCGCAGATAGCGGGTTCCCCATGAACCCGATTGACTAGCCGAGGCATCTTGTCTTCGGGTCGCGCACAGTTTATGTAAGAGTATGTCCTCCAGGCACCACACACACGCTTTCCACCTAGTGGTAAGAAGTACTCTATACAAAGCGTTGAAAAGCGAACTCTTACATAAACTGTGCGTGGCCTAAATAAAAAGCAACTCCGCTAGTATGAGGAACCCGCGATTCGACCCGCTGTCAGCGGGGATAGAGTGCAAGCACTTGGATTGCGCGGGCGAAGAGTGACCGTTCTGTACTATATAATAAGGAGTCAATATATCTACATAGTTTCATCAAGATTAGTTGAAAATTACAAATAAGCGTGTACAGGTTTACTCAAAATATAAGTCGCCCCGATGTACCTGCGCCGTAGACGAATTTCTATAGCGCGGGAATTTTCTTTCTACCAATAGCAACCGCGCGCTAAAATCTTGCGCTGTTATTGGTTAATCGATTTCGCGGCAAAATCGCGGCCTGCCGTGCGCCATCTTGTTCATCAGCAGACTCCTAGATGTGAGCGGGACAGAGCTATACTATACGTTCGGCTACTGTCGGATATCAGTCTGCGCTTCTCTGCGCAAATGAAAACAGTCGATTGGGACTTATATTTTGGGTAAAACTGTACCAATATACCTAAATCCGAACAGATGAAAGCAAAGTTTGCCAGTTGTTGCTTCGCTCGCTGGGTCAATAATCTGTGTCGAGGGGTAACCTAAAAAGCCACGTACGGATTGCGCGCTCCAATGTACGCGTATTCAGGTAGGCGTACACTGGAACGCACGATACGTACCTGCGCCACGCGTACACAATTAGACTACGCGTGGCGCTTAAGCCGGGCTCGCGACAATCAATTTTTTGATGCGCGTCAAAGTGGACGTGTACGCTCTATTGGGACGGCAAAATGCAACAAGCGTTCGCGCCGACTTTAAATAATGAAAATGTCATGCAATACTGGCCGACGCACGTCAAGGTCAAAGTCAAAGTCAAAAAGTATTTTATTCATTGAAATCACAAGGATCATGTTGAATCGTCTTAAAAAATAAATTTACATTTACTCCTGTTCCAACGCAACCAGACCTAGAAGAATCAGGCTACAAACACGGTCTGTTTTTTTTTGATGATCCCTCTTGCTACTATGTGGGGAGCGCCTGTGTGGTGCCTCGAGAACAAGTGGAAGCTGATTCAAAGAAATAAGGAAAACCAACTTAAAAGCCATACTAACGTAGTCAGTCAATAATAAGATGATTGAGAGAATCAGCACGAGATGGATCGATTCACCTCGCGTTCAGACTCGCCGCAGTCCATACAGGTGCTGTAACGCGTAGCCATTTTGTACGCGCGTTCAACGTACCTTGATTACGCGTACATTGGAAAGCGCAGTGTGTACGTACCGAAGTCGACTGCCGCGCCGTGGTCGGGCGCGAGCTTGGTATCCGTCGTGTAGACGGTCTTGTCGCTCGTACATTGGAACACGCAGTGTGTACGTACCGATGTCGACTGCTGCGCCGTGGTCGGGCGCGAGCTTGGTATCCGTCGTGTAGACGGTCTTGTCGCTCGTACATTGGAACGCGCAGTCCGTGCGCGGCTTAAGGTCGGCAGTGTGTACGTACCGATGTCGACTGCTGCGCCGTGGTCGGGCGCGAGCTTGGTATCCGTCGTGTAGACGGTCTTGTCGCTCGTACATTGGAACGCGCAGTCCGTGCGCGGCTTAAGGTCGGCAGTGTGTACGTACCGATGTCGACTGCTGCGCCGTGGTCGGGCGCGAGCTTGGTATCCGTCGTGTAGACGGTCTTGTCGCTCGTACATTGGAACGCGCAGTCCGTGCGCGGCTTAAGGTCGGCAGTGTGTACGTACCGATGTCGACTGCTGCGCCGTGGTCGGGCGCGAGCTTGGTATCCGTCGTGTAGGCGGTCTTGTCGCTCGTACATTGGAACGCGCAGTCCGTGCGCGGCTTAAGGTCGGCAGTGTGTACGTACCGATGTCGACTGCTGCGCCGTGGTCGGGCGCGAGCTTGGTATCCGTCGTGTAGGCGGTCTTGTCGCTCGTACATTGGAACGCGCAGTCCGTGCGCGGCTTAAGGTCGGCAGTGTGTACGTACCGATGTCGACTGCTGCGCCGTGGTCGGGCGCGAGCTTGGTATCCGTCGTGTAGGCGGTCTTGTCGCTCGTACATTGGAACGCGCAGTCCGTGCGCGGCTTAAGGTCGGCAGTGTGTACGTACCGATGTCGACTGCTGCGCCGTGGTCGGGCGCGAGCTTGGTATCCGTCGTGTAGGCGGTCTTGTCGCTCGTACATTGGAACGCGCAGTCCGTGCGCGGCTTAAGGTCGGCAGTGTGTACGTACCGATGTCGACTGCTGCGCCGTGGTCGGGCGCGAGCTTGGTATCCGTCGTGTAGGCGGTCTTGTCGCTGGTGTTGGTGGGAGGCTCGTCTTTAACCGGCGCGCTACACACACTCGCTTCAGTAATCGCCGTTTTGTCGCAGTCTGGGATTACAAAGTAAGTAAGATAAAGATATATTTCTTTGCTTGAACATAATGTCATATGAAAGGTCTTAAGGCGCTATAGGTTCAACGAACATTTTTGTATGAGGCGAAGAAGGCGAGCGCACGCTCTGATACCGTGTTTTTATGTATAAAAAAATTATATAAAAATGTCGTTCAAAGTTTTGGTTAATTTTGTTGATGAATTCACTAACTCAAATAATAACTAAGATGTAACCAAATGTTTCAAAAAATAAAACGTGAGAGAAGTGAGTGAAAAATAGCATTTAAATTTTAAAAAGGAGGTATCTTTGTTATTTTTTTTGATCGAGTGAAGTAATTCAAATATTGTATTGAATTATTGATTTCACTAGATAAAAAGCTCAAGAATATCATGTATTTTTTTCTTCATAGAAAACTATGAAAATTCTTATCAAAAACTTTAAAATTCTAGAGACATTTGAGAACCTATCGCGCCTTAAGAATAAGTAAGTAAGTTCCAATTATGTTCTACCTTATCTAGCACGCAAATTTCAAAAATACAAAAGATTGTCACTATTAAATAGGTACATCAAATTAATTGATTAATTTAGTAGTGGTAGACCTTTTTTGTGCAAGAGCTCGACCGGGGAAGTACTACCACCATACCTATTTCTGCCGCAAAGCAATAGTGCTCGCATAGCTGTGTTCCGGTTTGAAGGGTAAGGGTGCCGATGAAATTACAGGCACATGAGACTTTTCAACTTTATGTTTCAGGGTGGCGGGCGCAGTGCAATGCCACATAGGGCGCGTCCTAGGTGGACGTGACCTATGAGGTAATGCACTGTTCATAGGCAGAGGTTACCGCTTAACATCAGGTGGGCCATCTGCTTGTTCCGTGATACAAGTAGTATATAAAAAAAAAAAAAACTTAAGTGTTTTTTTATATATACAACTTGGCCACTTTATGGAGGTAGCCATCCCCAGCACGAACTCTTTAAAAACAAGCTCTAATACTTTATGGTAGTAGTAATTCCCCGGAAGAACTCTTTAAAAAAAAGCCCTACTACTAACACAATTATGCCTTGTCATCTGACTTTTCTATGAACGGGACGACGCAGGGTAGGAAGGCCGACGGACCGACAGCACTTTAAAGGAAGTCGGTGAATGGAGGCGACTAAAGACTGATTGCAGCGGCATTCTATAGGGGAGGCCTACGTCCAGAAGTTAACCAAGCGGGAAAATCTCAGATGGAAGCTCATTCCATAGTTTTTAGGTATGGGGAAGAAATGATCTCGTGAAACGAGTCGTACGAGACACCCAGGGATCTATGATGTGTGGATGAGCCTTGTCACGGTGCCGGGAAGAGCGATGGTAAAATCTCGATGCGGGGATGAGATCGAAATGCTGTCGAAAATCTGTGCTGGCTAAGTGGTTCTAGAGTATCGGAGAGCTTGGGGTCGCCGATGATTCTAATGGCTCTTCTCTGTAGTGTACTTCTATAGGGTGATGGTAATCACTTACTTCTTAGTTTCCAGTCTTGTTTGTTCCGGTCAGTGCCGCTGGAGCATTTCTGTATTTGAGGACACCATGTGCACTGCAACACACAATTATAGAATAGAATAGAATAGAATAGAATAGAATATTCTTTATTGCACAAAACAAATAATGTACACAGGCGAACTTAATGCTAAGAAGCATTCTCTACCAGCTAACCTTTGTGTATCGTGGATACATTTATGTACGTGGTGCACAAAAAACGTAATAAGGAGAAGAAAAAAGACCTTTAAGTAGGTATATCAATCTTGTAGCCTAACGGATAGTATAGTGCAACTCAGAATCCAACAATACCGGGTTCGATCCTAGGCACCGCACCAATGACTTCTCTAAGTTATGTGCGGATTTCCATCGCTCTGTGCTTCGGAGGGCACGTTAAGCTGTCGGTCCCGGCTGTTATTGATTAATAGCCATGTCACAGGCCCTCGGGCGGCTTGACAAACTCTGACACCAGAGGCCAGCACTACCTCATACGAAACGACGACGAAACGAATACAAGATTATATAAGTAACATAATATAATATTATAAAAATAAATAATAATGTATAATACATATATATAATATAATTAAATAGGTACTAAAATAAATAATAGTAAGTATAATAAGCATAAACGTAAAGCTAAGTTACTCGCATATCATTAAATACATAGGTATTTCCAAATAAACTAAGAATTATTATTTCAGGATACCGCTTACATTATAATCTATATATATAAAACAAAGTCGTGTTATTTACACCACTTATAACTCAAGAACGGGTGAACCGATTTGGCTTAAAATTGGTGGGGCGGTAGCTTAGAACCAGGAGATTGACATAGGGGAGGGGGGTTCACCGGGGGCTACCCGTGCGTAGCCGGGGCGAGTCGCTAGTATCTATATATATAAAACAAAGTCGTTTTAGTTACACCACTTATAACTCAAGAACGGGTGAACGGATTTGGCTGAAAATTGGTGGGGAGGTAGCTTAGAACCAGGAGATTGACATAGGGGGAAAAGTAGGAGGGGGGTTCACCGGGGGCTACCCGTGCGAAGCCGGGGCGAGTCGCTATTATCTATATATATAAAACAAAGTGGTGTTAGTTGCACCACTTATAACTCAAGAACGGGTGCACCGATTTGGCTGAAAATCGGTAGGGAAGTAGCTTAGAACCAGGAGATTGACATAGGGGGGAGGGGTAGGAGGGGGGTTCCCCGAGGGCTACCCGTGCGAAGCCGGGGCGAGTCACTAGTTGTTTTATAAAGGTACACATAAAGCAGAATTCGTTCAGGTTACCCCACGATTGTCAAGTGTTGGAAGTACTCACATTGAAGGCAGTCTTGTGGTTCAGGCAGGAGTCGCAGGTGTCGTACTGAAGGCAGGTCGGAAGGGCGGTCAGCCTCAGGATAGTATTGTTGGTAATCTCATGTGCTTTGAAGTTAACTCGGTGGTATTCGTAGATCGTCTTGCGTCGAACGTCTAAAATAAATAAGTTTTTTGTGAAAAATATATCTTTCAATACAAGCTTTTACAAAATTAGTGATCGTAACAGTGTGCTGATCAAAATGAGCCTAAACACGGCCTGTCTACTATTATCCATCGAGGAGTTGCGTTGTCCACCTTCCGTCTCCATCATCAATTAGCTCGTTGTCACCATAATATTGCATTGTCATCGGAACTTGACAGGTATGCAGAATATCATCCCAATCACTTCAGGATAATTGCTTTAAAATTCAATTGCAAGATTCCACCCGGACATACATACATTCCGAGGTCCACCATCATCAGATCAACTCGCCGTCATCATAATATTGCATTGTCATCGGAACTTGACAGGTATGCAGAATATCATCTCAAACACTTCAAGATAATTGCTTTAAAATTCAATTGCAAGATTCCACCCGTACAAACAAACATTCCGCTGTCCACCATCATCAGATCAGCTCGCGGTCACCATAATATTGTATTGTCATCGGAACTTGACAGGTATGCCAAATTTCAGCTCAATCGGTTGAGGATAACTGCTTTAAAATTCAGTTGCAAGATTCCACCCGGACATACAATGCAAGTTAATATTAAGCTTGTAAAAAGTATAAGCCTGAAACATGTCATGAGTGACAGAGACTGGTAGATCGTGCCGCCCTCGTCACGCCACTCGGCTACCACAGGCGGTGATTAGCCTTTGCGTCTTTTTTTTTTGTATGCTACTTGAATGACGGAACAAGCAGATGGCCCACCTGATGTTAAGCGGTAACCTCTGCCTATGAACAGTGCATTACCACATAGGACACGGTTTTAGTAGTATTAGAGCTTATTTGTGAAAGAGTTCGTCCGGGGAAGTACTACCGACATACCTATTTCTGCCGCAAAGCAGTAGTGCTCGCATTGCTGTGTTCCGGTTTGAAGGGTATGGGTGCCGGTGAAATTACAGGCACATGAGACTTTTCATCCAGGGTGGCGGGCGCAGTGGAATGCCAAATAGGGCGCGTCCTAGGTGGACGTGACCTATGAGGTAATGCACTGTTCATATGCAGAGGATACCGAGGTGGGCCATCAGCTTGTTCCGTCATTCAAGTAGTATAAAAAAAAAACCTAGGACGCACCCTATGTGGCATTGCACTGCGCCCGCCACCCTGAGACATAAAGATGAAAAGTCTCATGTGCCTGTTATTTCACCGGCACCCTTACCCTATATCAATCACCTAAACCCTATACCTGCGCCTATACTAATCGTGACTTATACAGTAGACAGTCGTATCCTAGGAATATGGACTAAAGGCATGGAACTAAGGCTAAAAACGAAACGTTAGCGATTATACCAGTCTCATTCTTTTATATGAATGTATTCATGTGTTGGAATGAGACAAGCATAAATCTATCTGTTCTTATTTGTGTTAGTCGTACCAGGCCAAATGTCAAATTACTACTACATTCATGGTAACAATCTAGGGAGATGTATATGCATGATACCAAAATTCAGGGTACGGAACGGAAAGACGACTGTCGTGTGACAATATATTTGTTTCTCTCTAACATAGGATAGCAAGCTATCTTCTAGGATAGGAGTAAGAAGGAACACTCTATGCTATTTTTAGCACTCACTCCATTACTAGTATACCTCCATGGTCGTACCGGACGCCGTGTGCCATATATTCTTCGAATGTCAGAGTGCTAAAGATCATATTCAACACTTGTTGCTGGTAGTTTGCACGCGCAGGTGTAATATCGCGACGGATCCCGTAATACTTTCAGGCCTTATTATAAGTCAAGATCAAGATAACCGTTACCAGATCGGAAGCGTTCTAGAGTTTGATAGTCACGATGTAATTATTACGTTCTGGATATAGTCAGGTCAAGAGTACCAAAAGTCAAAGTAAAAGTCAAAAAGTATTTTATTCATTGAAAAAACAAGGATCATTTTGAATCGTCTTAAAAAATAAATTTACATTTACTCCTGTTCCAACATCATCATCATCATCATCAGCCTGTATCAGTCTACTGCTGGACATAGGCCTCTCCCAATGCTCGCCATTTAGACCTATTTCCAGCTCTTCCCATCCACTTTCTACCAGCCACCTTTTTTTTTTTTTTTTTTTTTTTTTTTTTTTTTTTTTTTTTTTTATACTACTGGAATGGCGGAGCAAGCAGATGGCCCACCTGATGTTAAGCGGTAACCTCTGCCTATGAACAGTGCATTACCTCATAGGTCACGTCCACCTAGGACGCGCCCTATGTGGCATTTCACTGCGCCCGCCACCCTGAGACATAAAGATGAAAAGTCTCATGTGCCTGTAATGTTATGGCCTTATTATAAGTCAAGATCAAGATAACCGTAACCAGATCGGAGGCGTTCTAGAGTTTGATAGTCACGATGTAATTATTACGTTCTGGAGATAGTCAGGTCAAAAGTACCAAAAGTCAAAGTAAAAGTCAAAAAGAATTTTATTCATTGAAATAACTAGGATCATTTTGAATCGTCTTAAAAAATAAATTTACATTTACTCCTGTTCCAACATCATCATCATCATCACCAGCCTGTATCAGTCCACTGCTGGACATAGGCCTCTCCCAATGCTCGCCATTTAGACCTATTTCCAGCTCTTCCCACCCACTTTCTACCAGCCAACTTTTTTTTTTTTTTTTTTTTTTATACTACTGGAATGGCGGAGCAAGCAGATGGCCCACCAGATGTTAAGCGGTAACCTCTGCCTATGAACAGTGCATTACCTCATAGGTCACGTCCACCTAGGACGCGCCCTATGTGGCATTTCACTGCGCCCGCCACCCTGAGACATATAGATGAAAAGTCTCATGTGCCTGTAATTTCACCTTACGCAGATCGTCGTCCTGTTCCAACGCAACCCTGAAATTTAGGGTACTTTTGACCTGGCCTGTCTCTAGAACGGCGATCTCCGATCTGTCCGACACTGTTTTTTTTTTTTTTTTTTTTTTTTTTTTTTTAACTTAGATAGACCTTTGTTTGACCACGATCTCACCTGTTGGAAAGTGACGATGTGGCCGAAGATGGAGCACAAAGGTCTAGAAGGCACCTATTCACTCTAGCCTTGAAGAGACCCAGATTATAGTTTTCAGGAAAGACAGACAACGGTAGTGTATTCCACTCCTTAGCAGTTCGCATTATAAAGGTGGAACTGAAACGTTTAGTACGAATAGCGGGTATAGTAATCAGGTAAGGGTGGTACCGAGCCGTGCGCCTGCTCGTCCTATGATGAAAAGGAGATGGTGGGATCAGATCATGAAGTTCCTGGGAGCATTCCCCGAAATGTAACCTATAGAAGATCGAAAGGCATGCGACCTTACGGCGGTGCTCAAGACTCTGGACCTTAGTCTCCGCCATATGTTGCTCACCTATTAGCCTAAAAGCTCTGCGTTCAATCGAGTCCAAGGCAGCAAGCTGGTGTTTGGCCGAGCCATCCCAAACGTGGCAGCAATACTCCATACCAGCCCGGACTTGTGCTTTGTACAGACTTAGAAGCTGTCCTGGTGTGAAGTAACGCTTTACCTTATTCAGGATACCCAGCTTCATGGAAGCAGTTTTTGCCTTAGACTCGATGTAGGAGCCAAAGTTGAGAGTAGGCGTGAGTGAAACGCCTAAGAGCTCGAGGTGATCACCTATAGCTACAGGTACATCTCTGTTCAGGTCTGTTTTCTGTTAACTTGATATATTTCAAGTATGAACGAGACTTACAGAACATAATGTTGTCGTTCAAGTAGGCGTCACTGATGCCCACTTTGACGGGATGCTGCGCGTCGTTGATTGCCTGAACATCGATCGGTATGTTCTTGTACGCGAACACGATGTCTCCATTCTTGTACAGCGTCACCGCGAACGTGAATGTTTGGTTCACGTTCTCTTGAAGCGTCACGTTCTCCCAGAACGCTGTGAATTTCTCACCTGGAATTGAGAACATAGTAAGAGCACAATTCGTGAGTAGTTACTATAGGCCTAGCGTTTACCTTAGTAGCCTCTTGAGGTATGGCAGCGGCACGGGAGGGGTGACATGTGACGTAAAGAACTGTCGGGCTACACACGTGATGAAAATTACTGAAGATATATCTTACGATATTTACAAATAAGTACCTAAGTCATTGCGAAAGAGAATAAAATACTCGTTCAAATAATTATTATATTTAATACTAATATCAATATTTTCAACTAAACTTTCAATTTATTAGCTTATTAATACCACAGATAAAATAATACTATACTAGTACAGATACCTCATGCCATACAACGAAACGTGACCGCCATAACTCGGGCTATTGTGCGGGCTAATTTGGTTGCCTTACCTGGGCGCTAGATGCAGCTAGCAGCGCAATTGATAGCTAGAGCCACCTAGCACCTGCAACTGTAATTGCCGCGTAAAACGCGCACACACTCAACAGATGGCGTTTGTTAAAAAACTTAGGCCCGTCGTACATAGAGCTACTCAAAAAGAACAAGTTACAAACTCAAATACTAACGAGATCTTACAGGCACATGAGACTTTTCATCTATGTCTCAGGGTGGCGGGCGCAGTGCAATGCCACATAGGGTACGTCCTAGGTGGACCTGACCTATGAGGTAATGCACTGTTCATAGGCAGAGGTTACCGCTTAACATCAGGTGGGCCTCTTGCTTGTTCCGTCATCCAAGTAGTATAAAAAAAAAAAAAAAAAATGGCCCACCTGGTGTTAAGCGGTAACCTCTGCCTTTAACAATGCTTTACCTCATGATTCCATTGCCACGGTAATGCTGCATGTGGTGTAATAAAATAGTTTGCCTAATAATCTCTGAGATTATAAGCTGAAGCTGACGATAGTAAAGAAGTGACTGAAACTTTACAACATGAGCATCTATATAGCGTCGTGTCATCGTGTGCGAGGTACAGTTTCTAAGTGGTTTGTAATTGTAATTATCTACTGATTAGTTCCGTCATTTTTTAGTAGCTCCATGTGCGACGGGCCTTTATGACGATTATGTTTTTTTTAACTCAACATCTTTACTAAGACTGCGTCAACCCTAGGCACAAATCTTCATACACAATAAAACGCATCTCGCCCGCTGGCCTGCCGCTCGAAAAAGCGGTTTTTATTGAATATCTCGTAAATAATTTTACAAAACTCCTTCAGTGAACCCTCGGCGTTGTTGAATTGATTTTATCTACCTATCTAATTTTTTACTTAATAATATGTAAACAATCTAATCTAGGCAAAAAATAGATGTAACTTTGGACTTTTTTATATAGAGAAAATATTGTCCTATCGTGTTTCTGGTACCTACAGCGACCCCTCGGAATTATAATGTAGTATCCATGCATATTTTTAATTAAAATACTGTACTTCATGCCTGTTAAAAATCAAATCTAAGATTAGGAATTTCGCGGTACCCCACATTAACCACCTAGATGACCCGCTCGCGACTTTGTCCGCGCCTAGTCAGAAAACTTTCCCGGCGTGCAGAAAACGACTAACCACGCCGTGACACAACCTTTGAAATGAACGAACACTCAAGTTTTCCAATTTAGGAGTCCATTCCTGAAAATATTTGAATCCCAACAACTACCTATATCGTGAAACTATATTCTACAACGTCGAATTTACGCTGAAATATGGCTAAATCGTGAGTGTTTTTTTGTACAAACACAACGTTCCCGTGCCAATTTTCATATATTGCTGAAACATATGTTTGTTAATTTTATTTGAGGAAACTACCTATGAACCAGTTACGAAACCCCGGTTTCCTTGACGGCCGAAGCGAAAATTTCAAGTAGGTAGGTATCTACTGCCGACGCTTTCCGCAATACACAGCATTTTTGTTTTTACGTGTGAACCCCATTTTGAAACCCTTAGCATACGAATTTTTCATTTTCCTTTCTAAGTAGACCTTTAAACCCTTAAAGGAATAGTACCTACACCCTCTAAATTTCAAGTCTCAACGACCAGCGGTTTAGGCTGTGCGTTGTCACTCGGTCAGTCAGTCAGTCAGGACATTGCCTTTTATGTATAACTAGTTCGTCTTTGGTTACAATGATAATATGTAATCAGGTCTGATATTTTATTTGAAAATTTTAGAATAGAACGTAAATACTATATAGTTTTCTCTTTCATTTTGGGCATGACGTCATTGGCGGGTCATCTGTTTAATTTTTTAAATAACGCCATCTATCAAGTTGTACTACAAGTGGTACTACAAACAAACTGTGTCAAACCTCAACCTAGTTCAAATGATTACCACTAGGAAAACGACATCAATATATTTTACTAAAAATAATTAAACTTGATTGAAGACGCATTTATTTAATTTTCCCGTGTTATGGGTATTTTTTGATATTACAAAATATTTTTTTCAGGGCCCAATATTAATTTTTCACATACTTCAATAACAAATCTATACCAGTTACGCCATCTATTGAATTTAAATAGAACAATATATTTTTTCTTTGGGATGAGACCCCGTGTTAATACTAATATCAATATTTTCAACTAAACTTTCAATTTATTAGCTTATGTCCATATCGCTACTCGAATCACTGTCAGTATGACTGGAATCACTTTCGTTATCTGAGTCGTTTATATCGTTTTCATGCTCGGCAGAATTTGGATCAGATTTCCTAACCTTGAAAAAAATATATACATTATAAACAACATCTTTAGTTTGAGCTCTAATCCGAGGACCCATCTTCGGTTGCTAATCTCGTGTGCGTCTTGTCTCGCGACATTTGACATAAGAAAATCACCACCCTCCCGTGCCGCTGCCATACCTCAGGAGGCTACTAAGTTAAACGCTATACCTGTATATGTACTCATACGCATGAAGCTCGTGCTGTCGTTCTTCTCACTCCCGCTATGCACTCGGACGCGGAAGCGACTGAGATGGAGTAAATAGTAAAAAATAAACTGTTACTTTTTAACTCAGCCGTGGCATGAGTGCATATCGGCTGTGGAATGTTATGCATAATAATTTGTTACATTACCTACCTTGTTTGTTTATATCAATAATGAATGTGTATGTGCGCGGTGTGCGCCTACTTTTTGGTGATTGTACCTAGTCAAACCTTTGAAGGTTTTTAGGGTACTATATTATAATTATAACTGTGTAATATTGTGTATGAAATAAATAAAAAAAAAAAAAAAAAAACCTATAGTGTAGGTACTCGCTGACTTTTGACGTCGCCCTAAATTCTCGCGTACGACCACCATCGTTCGACTTGCACGCCGCGCTAGTAATCCTACTTCCTACTAATATTATAAACGCGAAAGTTTGTAAGTATGGATGGATGGATGGATGTTTGTTAGTCTTTCACGCTAAAACGGCTGAACGGATTTGGATGAAATTTTGAATGGAGATAACTGAACTCCCGGAATAACACGTAGGCGCATTTTTATCCCGATATTCCCACGGGATCGAGACTTAGGCGGGTGAAACCGCAGGGCGCTGCTAGTGTACTATATTTGTTCATTTTGACACCTGTCTAACTATCAAAAAAATCTTGTAATAGAATATTCCCGTTAACAGTTTTCTGGGAATTTTTTCCACTTTTAGCTGTGGTGACAATAAAATGTATGGTGCCTTCGCAAAAAGATGACTCATCGTCACCATACAGTTTGACGAGGCTCTCGTTGGTGAGGCTGTTGTCGTAGTTAACTCACCATCATCATACAGTTTGACGAGTCTCTCGTTGGTGAGGCTGGTGTCGTATTTAACTCACCATCATCATACAGTTTGACGAGGCTCTTGTTGGTGAGGCTGGTGTCGAAGTTAACTCACCACCATCATATAGTTTGACGAGGCTCTCGTTGGTGAGGCTGGTGTCGAAGTTAACTCACCATCATCATACAGTTTTACGAGGCTCTCGTTGGTGAGGCTGGTGTCGAAGTTAACTCACCATCATCATACAGTTTGACGAGGCTCTCGTTGGTGAGGCTGGTGTCAAAGTTGGCCATCAGCGGCGCGATGTATTGTGTGGCCGCGAGCCAGTTGTGTACGTGCTCTCCCGTGTATATGAACCCCCCGGTCGCCACTGTTATATTGGTGATACTGTTGCCGTAGAATGGAAAACCGAACGACAACGTCAGCGTCTGAAAGTAATTGAGAACATAAGCGGTGCATCCAGAACTTAGAAAACTTACATTTGACGACCTCTGTGGCGCGGCGGGTGAAGGTTTGGTTTGAAGGTTTGAAGTTTGAGCTTGAGATCAGATATTTGTTAAGGGTGTTCTGGGTATTTTCTATGTATAATAAAACATATCTATCTATGTAATGTATTGTATTAAGTATAACAGTTATCTAGTACCCACAACACAAGCTCTGTTTAGCTTGGGGCTAGATTATGTTGTGTGAACTGTGCAGCATTATTTATTTATTATTTATTTCTACGCGGTATTTTAGAAATGTAACAAGCAACAACACGGGCTTGTACCGTTTTCCCCCAAAATATATAAGTCGCCCCGATGTAACTGCGCCGTAGACTAATTTCTATAGCGCGGGAACCTTTTGACGTATAATGATAATTTATCAATAAATGACTTTAAATGACCGTCTTTCTACCAATATCAGTCGCGCGCTAAAATCTTGCGCTGTTATTAGTTAATCGATTTCGCAGCAAAACCGCGGCCGGTCGACTCTTAGATGTGAGCGGGACAGAGCTATACAGCGGGTCAAAGCGTATACTATACGTTCGGCTACTGTCGGATATCAGTCTGCGTTTTTCTGCGCAAACGAAAACAGCCGGTCGGACTTATATTTTGGGTAAAACTGTTCACTACATGTATTTTTGTATTAAAATCGAGGTTCTCTAGGTGTGTTGATGTTTTCATACAGAAATCCATGTCATGTAATATGTACCCGCATAGTTTCTTGTAACATTTCTAGACTCAGACATCAAAACAGTGAACCGTAGGAGGTGCAAAAAAAATCGTTACATTATGTATGACCCGGACACGGTATGGTTCTTATACTAATTTGAAATGGGCAGAGATATGATAGTGCAACTTCGCCGTGGCCGTGGTGTGACCGGCCTAAGCATATACCCCTCCATCTCCTCCCGTGGATGTAGTAAAAGTATCACATCAGGGGATGGGCAGCAGCCTACTCCTGATTACTCAAAACCAATCCCTCTGCCAAACGTGGAGATTATGGCAATTCCCCCTAATGTATTTAAAGGAGAGGCCTCGTCCAGCAGTGAACGTCTAAAGGCTGCTGATGATGATGAGATAAGATCTGCACTGACGTCCCAACAGTGTTAGCATTATTGTGCATTGTCCCCCGGGTAACCTGACCACAGCCAGCCAAACTCGTTAAAATTACGGAGGCCTTTGTGTACATTGCAGCACTGTTTCAGTGTCCCCGAGGGTGTTATGGATGAACCAAAACAGGGCCTGATCAGCTCCTGGACACCCCGTTCTCCCTGGCTTCATTTGTGGCTGTGCTGTGTAATACCACATGCCCCATAGTCTCCTCGTCTTGAAGAAAGCACGTATGAGTGTAGGATGGTCCTTCCATTGTGCTTTATAGTTTTTTTGTACTGTCTTGTTAGGTTTCCGTACCCAAATGTTGCTAAACGGGACCCTATCAGTCCGTCAGTCTGTTTGTTAATCAATCCGGGTCGTCTACAGCTCGCTTGCTTTGTGTGCGTGGGAGCTGAAGGTACGGCCTCAGGTATGTTACACATCGCCTTAGCATCTACTCGCGGGAACTGAGATCCACGGGTCTCTGGGCTCAGCCCTGTAATGCCTTTGGCTTGCAGGTGTCTTTTCCAGGTCATTGTTTGGTTTTGCCTGTCCACATCTTGGCGTGACGTTAGTTATATAGGTATGTATGTTTATCTGTATTGTCTCAGCAGCCATATGAGGGTAGCAGTTGTTTTTTCTAGATTATGTGTTATTTGAGCAAGAACCCTGTGCAAATAATAAGAATGTGAAAACCAAAGGAGTCAAGTTATGTAATGTGGAGTAAGGAGTTGTGTAATGTGTCAAGGAGTAACAAAGCGTTCTCCAACCAAGGAATGACAACGATAGCGCGTTCTATTCTACTAGTGGCGCCATCTAGTTATCAGTTGAGTAAACTTCGGAATCCTACAGTGGCGCCATCTAGTTTTCAGTTGAGTAAACTTCGGAATCCTACACTATGCGTGATATAAGAGCAGCTACGCATGTCTGGTTTTTTAATACTTACAGTGGCCCTGCGATGGGAGTTACTCAGCACAGCGTGTACTTGAGCACCTGGATGGCTGATGTTCGCCCAGTACTCGTTGAAATAAGTCACGTTGCCGATGAAAGAACTGTTGTAGAAATTGTGGTCATCCTAGGACAGACAGACAGACATGCTATTATTACATAAAACCTAACACAACTAAAAAATGGTAGCGCGTGTGTGCGTGCAATTTTAGCTGCGTTAAATTAGCTATTAGCTGCGCTATAGGGAAGCGTTATCGAAATCAAATCCCTCTATTGACGTTAAGTGATAGTTTTAAGGCGGTTGCATTCGCTTTTGGCGCGAAATTCAAATTGTTTCGTGTTTTTTGCTCATCACAGCTCATCAACACTTCTTCAGATAGCTAAAACTACGTTGCCGCAAATTATGTGACCTAACACACACATTTTAATTTGTAGTATCACATAAATATCATTAGTTTAGCTACGATTGTGCTTCTACAATATTTACAGTGTTTTTTTGTTTCAAGCACATTCACAGCCAAACTAATGATATTTATGTGATACTATAAATTAAAACTTGTGTGTTATGTCACATAATTTGCGGCAACATAGTTTTAGGTATCTGAAGCAGTGTTGATGAGCTGTGATGAGCAAAAAACACGAAACAATTTGAATTTCGCGCCACGAGCGAAAGCAACCACCTTAAGTATAAATATGCATGTTAGCTAAGGTATATATTTATATGGGCTTGTGTTTAGGTTCAAACTAAATGGAAGGTCCAGTATGGAACATTGTCCTCGTATATGGGATGAGAAGCGTTACCTTGCCGTAACACAGTTTTTTAACTAGCACGGAAGGAAAAGTTATCTTATTTTCACATCTTTATTTATGTTTTGTTGTACTTATTCTAAGTGAAATACACTTATCTTTATCTTTAATTAATTTGTAGCAGTGTGTGTGTTTACTTCGCCTTTGCAAAGAGTGCAGTAAAATATGTTCATTGGCGAGTAAAGATTAAAATTGTGGCGAAAATAATTTACACATGTATCCATCTTAATTTATAAATTGAAAAAATAAGTACTTTTTTATTTATATTGTTTCTTGTTATGGATTTTAAAAAACAATTGGTAGTTGAGCTTTCACACATGCTGGTAGCGAGCTGATCTAGTGGTAGCCGTGGTCGGCAGCAGTGTAGCGCCAATACTACTTGCTACTTGATACTTAAGGCTATGAGGTAGGTAGAAAGGATAGGAGTAAAAATGGCTCAATCTATCCGTACAAGTAAGTCAACCAATGTCGGAGTATGTTCGAAAAATACGTTACTACGGATACGAGGTTCACTGCATACAAAATGTACAGGTATTTTTTTTTAAATCTTACGAGTTGATTTTCTAGTTTACTTTGGGTATTTCTTATGAGAAATGGAGTCAATTGAGACCATGGAAGTCGTGATTGAACCCCAACTATTTTTATTTTTAAATACAGATGTAACATTTCTTTCTGACTAAAAAATCCAAAAAATCTATTTTTGTTATCTTCAAAATCCATCTAATTTTTACAACATTGTACTTTGCCTTATGAGTCCCATTATCAAATTACATGAGACTACTCCCCATATTACTATAAACCTCTGATTATCCTTGTTTATTACACAGTGTTTTGTCTTTTTTATTGACAAGCAGTTTCAAATTAGATCGAAAGAGACAAAACACGGTGTTACTATTTCAAGGATATTCACCGAGTAGCACGGTACAATTTTAACTCAGGGTGACTGGCAATGCCACGTCCTAGGTGGAGTGACTAATGCACTTGAAGGTAATGCGTGAGGTAATGCACTTGAAATTGGGTAGGGGGCGCTGCTGTCATAACGTAGTTATTTTACGTACATATGAGAGGTTAGTGAGATTCTGCTCCGCCTTGATCCGTTCTGGCGTCTCGAATATGTTAGTGAAATCTGAAAAAGAAACAAAATTAACTAAATAAATGTTTTTTTTAAAGAAAAGCGGCTAATTACCACTACTTTTCGTCACTTTGCTGAAGTTTCGAGAATGGTCGCGGGCGGTGCTCATGATGAAGAGGCTTCTGAACTCAGTCTCGAAACGTCAGCAAAGTGACGAATAATAGTGGTAATTAGCCGTTTTTCATTTAAAATGATTCTCAACCACGATAGTTTTAATTATACATAAATGTTATCAAGAGACATAGTCTGATTCACGAATGAGAATGTAAATAGTTTTTAGATAATAATCGAAGACATCATTAATATAAAAATAAATATAATGCTGAACAGTTCACACAACATTATCTAGGCCCAAGCTAAGCAGAGCTTGCGTTATGGGTACTAGATAACTGATATACTTAATACAATACATTACATAGATATATATTTTTTATTATACATAGAAAATACCCAGAACAAATATCTGCAGATCGCAAAAATATTAGTTCCGAGGCGGGAATCGAACCCGCAACCTCCTGCGTCGTAGGCGAACCATCGCCAGCCGCGCCACAGAGGTCGTCATTAATAAGGGGGCTGGTAATTCTATCAGGGTGCTGAACAAATATCTGCAGATCGCACAAATATTTGTTCCGAGGCGGGAATCAAACCCGCAACCTTCTGTGCCGCAAGCGAACCTTCGCCCGCCGCGCCACAGATGTCTATTCCTATTGACGACCTCTGCTTAGCTTGGGGCTAGATAATGTTGTGTGGAATGTCCAGCATTATTTATATATTTATTTATTTTTTATGAGTTCCGTCACCAGGCTAGGCATGTGTGGAGGAAACTTGTGTACGATAATCGAATGCACTGTATTGAGCAAGGTGAAATAACGGATGTTTTTCCCCGCGTCGGAAGGAGCTGGTATATGTGTCAAGGGTTGTTTTTATTTGTGTTTGTTTGTTACCATTCACCTCCAAACGGCTTAAACGACTGCAAAGCGCTTTTTGTAATCGTTAGGAAGGTTTTAAGTTAGTTTTTATCGCCACACGACACTTGGAGGCGCTGCATTCGATAATGTACCGCTAGGACGCTTGAGCCCTCTGAATATAAACACACCCACACTTTCACACCCCACACACACCTTTCTATTAGTTTAAACAGTATTTCTTACATTTTTTTTTTTTTTTTTTTATTCTACTAGGTCGACGGAACTAGCAGACGGCCCACCTGATGTTAAGCGGTAACCTCTGCCTATGAACAGTGCATTATCTCATAGGTCACGTCCACCTAGGACGCGCCCTATGTGGCATTGCACTGCGCCCGCCACCCTGAGACATAAAGGTGAAAAGTCTCATGTGCCTGTAATTTCACCGGCACCCTTACCCTTCAAACCGAAACACAGCAATGCGAGCATTACTGCTTTGCGGCAGAAATAGGTATGGTGGTAGTACTTCCCCGGGCGGACTCTTACACAAAAAAGCCCTACTACTACTGAAATTAATACTACCTACTCAGTTATATTATATTCATCTAGTGACAGTTTTAAAGTAATGTTAAAAAAAAAAAACGTTTTTGGCTGTAAACATTATGTATTAGACTTTAGAGTTTAGACTAAGCAATTAATATCTAAGAGCTCCGGATTTTGTTTAATAAATAAAATAAAATAAACGATGTTAGCTCCTTTCTTCGATAGTATCCCAACAAACTCCAGAAAAATTTCTACGCATAATCAATACACTAACAAACCAGAGGTTTATTAAGTTTCTTGTAAAATTATATTGTTTCCAAATCAGTGAGTAACGGAAATGTTTTTTATAAACCATGCTAGTTTTAGTCTATAAAATTTAATGGGAAACTTGACCGGCTGTCGGTCCCGGCTGTTTTTGCTTAATAACAGTCGATAAGCCATGTCAGAGGCCCTCGGGCGGCTTGACAAACTCTGACACCAGAGGCCAGCACTACATCATACGAAACGAAACGAAACGAATGGGAAACTAATAAACCACACGTCTAGATATCAACCCCGTTATTCATAATGATTTTATAAACCTATTTTAGTTAGCTTTTGTTTTGTCCGCTCAGCAGGCATATTATGAGCTCTTATTTCCATTCAGTTCAAAAACTATTCAGTACAGAATATCGGTTCCGTGATATCCGCAACTATATTTAAAGGCACAGTTGCAGAGAGTCTATAGACATCTGCGATTAAATTTATTCAACGACGCGGATGTCAACGATGAACCGATATTTTGTACTGAATTGTTTTTGAACTGAATGGAAATAAGAGCTCATAATATGCCTGCTGATGTTAAATGACGTACGCCAAAAGAAGACAAAAGCTATTTTAGCAATAAAAGGTTTATTAAGGAATTTGATTATGAATAAGGGGGTCTTTAGATTGTGTTTACGGAATTTCATTAACTTGAACTGATTTATACCAAAATGCAGATCAAACTCTGTTTCGCATGGAGCGAGGCTGGCGGTACACTCCCCTTAAGATACTCAGATTTAAATGAAAATACATTTAATTCACTTCACAGCTGGTAAAGGTAAAAGTATATCGCCACTACGGATAAGACTCAGCAACAGGAGAGAAAAAGAGGTCCCGATTTAATAGAATTTTAGTTTTTTTCTGAGTTTTTCCCATTTAAATGTAAACGGTCAATTTTAATGGCCAACGGGAAAAAAACCGTTGGTCAAACTAGTGTGACCAATGGGAAAAGCCCATTTCAGATCAGCGTTGTGTAGCTACAGCAGAACAAATGCTGAGCTGCGACGCCAATTTGTGACAGAGTGTTACGTGACTGGTACTACAGGTGTAGCGTTTAACTTAGTAGCCTCCTGAGGTATGGGAGCGGCACGGGAGGGTGGTGATTTTCGTATGTCACATGTTTAGACAAGACGCACACGAGATTAGCAACCGAAGATGGGTCCTCGGATTAGAGCTCAAACTAAAGATGTTGTTTATAATGTATATATTTTTTCAAGATTAGGAAATCTGATCCAAATAAAACTCCATATAAAACTCAAAAATCATGGTAAATATCCCGTTTCTAGTGAAAATTATGTACATAACCATGATAGTTTCAAAAGTGATATACGACGACTCAGATAACGAAAGTGATTCCAGTCATACTGACAGTAATTCGAGTAGCGATATTGACATAAGCTAATAAATTGAAAGTTCAGTTGAAAATATTGATATTAGTATTAAATATAATAATTATTTTAACAAGTATTTTATTCTCTTTCGCAATGACTTAGGTACTTATTTGTAAATATCTTAAGATACATCTACACTAATTTTCATCACGTGTGTAGCCCGACAGTTCTTTACGTCACATGTCACCCCTCCCGTGCCGTTCCCATACCTCACGAGGCTACTGAGTTTAGCGCTAGGCCTGTAAGTAGCACAACTTAGTTTTATCTTTCTTTGTATCTGTGTGTGTCTGTCATTTTGTGTGGAATATTGTTTCAATGTAGTTTCATGGTTTGGTGACACAAACAAATGTTTTTACTTTCTTTTATTTCCCATTTTTTACACAGCGCATAATCTATAGAAGTACTTGTGCCTACAGGGTAAATTTATTGGTCTGACGTCGGTAATAATATTTATTACACACTTGCCTTCTCGAGATAAGAAAAATGAGGTGATTGAGGAAAATGAGCGTTTAAAGCAGCGTCTGCGCAAATTCTTGTAAAAATAATAAGACTATTGTTATTATTTCGCAGGTCATGGATCACGGTTAAATCCACCAGAGCACACTTACAATCAAGTTAAGTAACTAGCGAAAACGCGACTTTCACCACCGCTGTTTTTGTTACGCAATTAGAATCAAGCTGAATCGAAAATTCGGTAGATACGAGTTTGTTACGCTTTAGGAATAATCGCAGTCTAATTTGTTATTTTATTGGTCACTTCTTTCATACGTCATCATTGGCCTGTAACATCTATGCACGATGACTATGGGGGCATAAAGCAAAAATGACAATCGTATATTTGAATTTCACGCTAGGAAATCAACCTTAAAATGAAAATTTGTTTTTTTTTAGAACATTTTCTAATTTACAAAAAGACAAATAATACCTCTATGCTTGAATGCCTTTATCAGATTCAGTAACTTTGATATACGTTTTTAGGGTTAAACGGGTAAAACGGGACCCTATTACTAACACTCCGCTGTCCGTCCGTCTGTCTGTACGTCAGTCACCAGGCTGTACTAATGAACCGTGATAGTTAGACAGTTGAAATTTTCACAGATGATGTATTTCTGTTGCCGCTATAACAACAAATACTAAAAAATAAATATTAAAAGAAAATAAATATTAAAAATATTTTAATTTTTAATATTTAAATATTTATCCCATACAACAAGCGTGTTTTTTTGCCGTCTTTATAGATAATGGTACGGAACCCTTCGTGCGCGAGTCCGACTCGCAATTGGCCGTTTTTTTTTTTACCTTGAATAGGTCTACAGTGTAAGAAATCAACTACGTTGAAATCTATGGTCAGTCACGGTTTAAAACAATACAATTGGTGTCCTTTTCGAATTAGGGTTAAGGCTAAGAATTAGGATAAGATTTTTCTTTGTGCTGTAGTTCAAAGGATAAAGTCGCATGTCACACGAAACATTAATAAAGAAAGAAAGAAAGAAAGAAAAATTCTTTATATCTAACGGCACACATGGATAGGACAAAAAACACTCGACAAATAAAATAAAAAATAATAGGTAATACATACAAAAGGCAAAAACTAAGTACTTCTACAATTAATAGAGTGTCCCTCAGTATATATATAAATAAATAATGCTGGACAGTTCACACAATATTATCTAGCCCCAAGCTAAGCAGAGCTTGTGTTATGGGTACTAGATAACTGATATACTTAATACAATATATTACATAGATAGATATTTTTTATTATACATAGAAAATACCCAGAACACCCTGAACAAATATCTGCGATCGCACAAATATTTGTTCCGAGGCGGGAATCGAACCCGCAACCTCCTGCGTCACAGGCCAAGCTTCGCCCGCCGCGCCACAGAGGTCGTCAATCAATACTTACTCAATATATTTATTGCTTTCACATGGTTACTTATTAGTTGTTACACATACTTAGGTAGACTCGCAAATGATCCCTGTGTGTTTAGGGCATAGCAATGGAGGAGTTTTTTTTGTATACTACTTGAATGACGGAACAAGCTATTATGGCCCACCGATGTTAAGCGGTAACCTCTGCCTATGAACAGTGCCTTACCTCATAGGTCACGTCCACCTAGGACGCGCCTGGCATTGCACTGCGCCCCGCCACCCTGAGACATAAAGATGAAAAGTCTCATGTGCCTGTAATTTCACCGGCACCCTTACCCTTCAAACCGGAACACAGCAATGCGAGCACTACTGCATTGCGGCAGAAATAGGTAGGTGGTAGTACTTCCCTGGACGAACTCTTTCACAAAAAAGCTCTACTACTACTAAATGACGACCCCTGTGGCGCGTCGGGCGAAGCTTGGCCTGCGACGCAGGAGGTTGCGGGTTCGATTCCCGCCTCGAAACAAATATTTGTGCGAACGCAGATATTTGTTCAGGGTGTTCTGGGTATTTTATATGTATAATAAAAAATATCTATCTATGTAATATATTGTATCAGTTATCAGTTATCTAGTACCCATAACACAAGCTCTGCTTAGCTTGGGGCTAGATAATGTTGTGTGAACTGTCCAGCATTATTTATTTTATATTTATTTATTTATTTATGAACCCTGTGTGTTTAGGGCATATCAATGGAGAAGAATTCATCCAATATGTTCAACTGGTTGAACAGAAAGTTGAACATATTGGAGTAGAAGGGACAATGTAGAGTCTACATTGTAGAGTGCAGTCAACATTGTCTTGTTTTATGGTGTGTATAAGGGACTCCTTGGGAAGACCTGTAAGGAAGGTCAATGGAAGAACTTGGATACAAACGGTACAGACCAGACTTGTTTTTTTTAGATACCTCGTAAAACTGATTAGTGGATGTTTTATTTAGTTTTACCTGTCCCGGTGTAATCAAATCTTGCAAGGTAAATTTGATTAGGAAATTGAAAAAAATCAAAAAAAAAACTTTACTTGGCAAACTCCGACACCAGAGGCCAGCACTACCTCATCTGTGCATTGATCTGAGTCGGCAAAAGGCTACGTGTGAACCGAGTATCAGTCAAACAGCTATATCCTAACCGTATCAATTATGTGCTGGCCTTAGAATTCATTGCCAGATAATAATGGACGCTGAGAACGGATTTGCACGGTAAGGTTCAAATCGACAATGAAAACAAAACAATTTGCCGTTACGGCTTAGACTTACTGTCTACTGAAGGGCACTGCGTGCGACCTTAGATTTGCAATAGTAGACGTGCTTCCAAATTACGTTTTTAATTTTAAAATGCGGCCAAGTGCGAGTCGGACTCGCCCATGAAGGGTTCCGTAGCAGCAAGTTACATATTATAAAAGTTCTTGTAGTTCGTTGTAACTTTGATCGATGTTTTAATAATAGTGTATTCAAAAAAAACTACTAACTAGATCTCGTTCAAACCAATTTTCGTTGGAAGTTTACATGGTCATGTACATCATATATTTTTTTTGTTTTACCATTCTCTTATTTTAGAAGTTACGGGGACAGACATTTTAACACTTTGGAAGTGTCTCTCGCGCAAACTATTCAGTTTAGAAAAAAGTTCTATTAGAAACCTCAATATCATTTTTGAAGACCTGCCCATAGATACGTACGGGTTCGATGTTTTTTTTTTTTGAGTTTCAGTTCTAATTATGAACCCCAAAAATATATTGGTTTTTTTCTACTTTTGTGTGAAAATCTGAATGCGGTTCACAGAATACATCTACTTACCAAGTTTCAACAACATAGCTCTTATAGTTTCGGCATAAAGTGGCTATGACATACACGGACAGACAGACAGACAGACATGACGAATCTATAAGGGTTCCTTGTCTTGTTGACTACGGAACCCTAAAAATAGAATAGAACAATTAGTATCAGAACCGCGAGCTATTCAAACTAAGCCCAAAAACTATAGACAATTTCCGTGACCCATTTTGCGTCTCCATCAACACATCACTCGCTGTCATCATAATGGTGTATTAACATCGGAACCGGACTTGTTTGTAAGATTCGTTGGTATAAGATTTGTCCTGGCTGCTAGCTCATTTATGGAATGTGTTACTGGAAGAAAGCGTTAGCTGAGTCAGTCGTGGGATGCAATGGCGGCGATGAACTCACCACTCGTCACGTCTATATTCCACGATGGTGCAACCCACTGTGAAAAGAGGCCCATTGTGGCTCTGCCTACCCCTTCGGGGAAAAAGGCGTGTGTCTATGTATGTATGTATGTACGTATGACATCGGAACTTGGAAGGTACCTATCCAAAAAAACATGGCAACTCCTCATACATTGTCTGACCCAACTTTTTTGAGTAGCGTTCGTATAGTTGAGATACTTTTGGTTATCTATATCTATATATATAAAACAAAGTCGTGTTAGTTACACCACTTATAACTCAAGATCGGCTGGACCGATGTTAGTTATCTCTTTTTTGGTACATTCTTCTCTGCTCCGAATAGCAGAATATGTAATAAAATATCGGGGGGGGGCTGTTTTTCACCGGGGTCTACCCGTGCGAAGCCGGGGCGAGTCGCTAGTATTATATAAAACAAAGTCGTGTTAGTTACACCACTTATAACTCAAGATCGGCTGGACCGATGTTAGTTATCTCTTTTTTGGTAGATTCTTCTCTGCTCCGAATAGCAGAATATGTAATAAAATATCGGGGGGGGGGGGGGGCTGTTTTTCACCGGGGTCCACCCGTGCGAGGCCGGGGCGAGTCGCTAGTATTATATAAAACAAAGTCGTGTTAGTTACACCACTTATAACTCAAGATCGGCTGGACCGATGTTAGTTATCTCTTTTTTGGTAGATTCTTCTCTGCTCCGAATAGCAGAATATGTAATAAAACATCGAGGGGGTGGGGGGGGGGGGCTGTTTTTCACCGGGGGCTACCCGAGCAAAGTCGGCGCGTGTCGCTTGTATATATATATATTTATTTATTTATGTTAGGATTAAGAAACAGCTAATTTTATTTCTTGCGTAGAAGTTGTGGGAAATTACTGAAGCTTGTTGCGTTTTGTTTCACGCAAGTAAAATAAGTTGGTTTATCTAATTATCTTATCTAGCTCAACGCATTAGTATTGCCATTCAGCGTGGCAATGCAGCCAGCATCTAAGGGATGCTTCCGTCTGGTAGTGATTTGGATCCGGTGAGCTACCTTTAGATTGCTAGCAGCGGTCTTCAGGTAGCACAACTGTTTCATATGTATTTTGTACATACCTTGTATTAGTTGTATTATTATTTCTGTAAATAAATGTATTATTTAGAAATACAACTTTTGCTTCCTAACTTCCAAAAATATACATGTTCTTTAGAAAAAATTGTCAATAAACAAAATTTAGAACCGTACTAACTACTTCCATGAAGGGGCCCTGGTTCATTTATTTTTGACCTGGGTCAGCGGTTGCCCACTTCCTTTCAACACAATCGGGTAGGTCAGTATCGACTTGCAAGATTTGAACGGTAAAATCATACATTTTATATTTTGGTTAGATTTTCCTAACGTCTCAGGCTCGCGTCCTGTCTCTGCTTGCCTTCAAAAGTATTGCCACGCATGACGCCCAGTATCCACGGGATGTCAATGTTGACAACATCTAGGTATACTGAACACTTCACACAACTTTATCTAGCCCCAAGCTAAGCAGAGCTTGTGTTATGGGCACTAGATAACTGTTATCTATATATATATAAAACAAAGTCGTGTTAGTTACACCACTTATAACTCAAGAACAGGTGAACCGATTTGGCTGAAAATTGGTGGGGAGGTAGCTTAGAACCAGGAGATTGACATAGGGGGGAGGGGTAGGAGGGGGGGGGGGGGGGGGGGGGGGGGGGGGGGGGGGGGGGGGTTAGGAGGGGGGGGGGAGGAGGGGGGGGGTTCACCGGGGGCTACCCGTGCGAAGCCGGGGCGAGTCGCTAGTTTATTATGAAAGCATTAAAGATAAGTTTGCTAGTGTAATTTCACAAGGGCATCGGAACGGGTCTATGGCGCCTGGGTTCGTTTTAAGTATAATGTAACTAGTATTTCGTATATGGTTCTGTATGCCCATTTTAAGGGTTCCGTACCCAAAGGGTAAAACGGGACCCTATTACTAAGGCTCCGCTGTCCGTCTGTCTGTCTGTCACCAGGCTATATCTCATGAACCGTTATAATTAGACAGTTGAAATTTTCACAGATTATGTATTTCTGTTGCCGCTATAAAAACAAATACAAAAAACCTGAATAAAATTAATATTTAAGGGGGCTCCCATACAACAAACGTGTTTTTTTTTGCCGTTTTTATAGATAATGGTACGGAACCCTCCGTGCGCGAGTCCGACTAGCACTTAGCCGGTTTTTTCGATTGCTATTTTCGTTACGCCGGCTAATGACCTTTGGATGATGATGGTAGGTACTTACTGTCATCGGGCACAATAGGATCGCTGACTTTAGGCATGTTTTCGGTGTTAACCTTCAGCTGGCCGGACCCGTTTACGCCCAGCAGTGGGATCTGAGTCACGGTGACAGTGGGCATCGTTGTACCTGGAATGCATAGTACAAAAGTATTAGTAAGTGGACTGCGAGAAATGTATGGGCGACAGGTCTAAAGCAACACCTGAGGGAATACCTGAAAACGCTTAACCAAACTATCTATCTAGTCTAGCCCGTTGTCACTCTCTGCTAGGAATAGGCATCCTACTACTATCTCCAGTCCTACGCTGACGTTCAATGACATCCAACCACACATATGATGTTTTCCCTGATCGAATGCTTTGATCGTCCCTACGAGCCAAATATCTCGCCCGTCTCTATCGACTTGCGATCCACATACGACTCGTGCTGCGTCTTTTGTGTGACGACCTCTGTGGCGCGGCGGGCGAAGGTTCGCCTGCGACGCAGGAGGTTGCGGGTTCGATTCCCGCCTCGGAACAAATATTTGTGCGATCTAAAGATATTTGTTCAGGGTGTTCTGGGTATTTTCAATGTATAATAAAAAATATCTATCTATGTTATGTATTGTATTAAGTATATCAGTTATATAGTACCCATAACACAAGCTCTGCTTAGCTTGGGGCTAGATAATGTTGTGTGGACTGTCCAGAATTATTTATTTATTTATTGACTCCCTTGTATGTACTTTTTGGTTAGAGCACATGTCTCGGATCCGTAAGTGAGTATAAGGCAGGACAAATTGGTACACCTTGGTCCTGTGGGAATTCAGAATTGAAGTCTTTTTCCGAATTTCCGAAGGCATTACATCTAGGTTGTATTCCAGCTTAGCCATTGTCATTCGGCATGGAGCATCCGACGCAATCGCAGTTTTTTTTTCCTTTTTTATACTACTTGAATGACGATACAAGCAGATGGCCCACCTGATGTTAAGCGGTAACCTCTGCCTATGAACAGTGCATTACCTCATAGGTCACGTCCACCTAGGACGCACCCTATGTGGCATTGCACTGCGCTCGCCACCCTGAGACAAAGATGAAAAGTCTCATGTGCCTGTAATTTCACCGGCACCCATACCCTTCAAACCGGAACACAGCATTGCGAGCACTACTGATATCTTTGCACAGCATACATTTATTTAGACAGTGGGCGTTAAATGGTGATAACATTCATTTATTTTATATTTTCGCAGTGCAACACAAGAAGTCGAATGAAAACAAAACTACAAATCATAGTCTTTCTATTTTGTAATCTAAGCAGCACAGCCAATTGTGAAATTACACGCGCTAGCAAATAAATGATAACGCAACTCGCACAGATGCAAACTTAATAAGGCAGACAGAGCCTATATAAAAGGCGTCCCAAGACTACGCGACATGAAGGGAAAGTACCTTAAATATTGTAGATAGGATATTTTGCGGAAAGGAGACTTTATTTTATTTTTAAAAGTTAGTAATACTGCATTCAATGGTTTTCTAAAAATTACTTGATTCGTCTGAGAATCAAACAGACTTAAATGTGAAAAAAAACACCCGTATTTGTATGATGCCACTCAAAAGAATGGGCATAAGTAATAATTACTCTTGAAGAACATAGTATCTTAAAACAAAAGAACACCGTAAAAATAATCATTTTAACTTTAAGTCGGTTCAGTTCCCAAACGAATAATGTAATTTTTTAGAAAATCTTTGATTGCAGTATTACTAAGTTTTAAAAATAAAATAAAGTCGCCTTTCAGCAAAATATCCTATCTACAATATTTAAGGTACTTTCCCTTCATGACGCATAGTCTTGGGACGCCCTGTATATATTGTGAGACAACAACAATATCAAACTATTACATATTAGGCAGAAAACGCGATAAGTAAAATATACAAAAGATGGCCCACCTGATGTTAAGCGGTAACCACTGCCCACCTGATGTTAAGCGGTAACCACTGCCCACATGATGTTAAGCGGTAACCACTGCCCACCTGATGTTAAGCGGTAACCACTGCCTATGAACAGTGCATTACCTCATAGGACACGTCCACCTAGGACGCACCCTATGTGGCATTGCACCGCGCCCGCCACCTTGAGACATAAAGATGAAAAGTCTCATGTGCCTGTAATTTCACCGGCACCCTTCAAACCGGAACAAAGCAATGCGAACAGGATTAAGAACAGAGTTGATTATTTCTAGCGAATTCATAGCTAAGAAGTTTTGACATTATTTAGGTGTCTACTGTACTGTGAAAGAATAAACAACTTTAGTAGGTAAATTAATAAAAAAGATTTTCTGGAAAATGTTTATAAAAACAGATTTGTTTATATGACGTGACTATTGTAAATTAAATTAATTATTAATTAATCTATTGTAATTTATGAATCTAAAGTTATTTTTTTACATAATTTGAACTAGGTTGTTTAATGAATTGATTAGTATTTATTTTATCCAATGTATGTAATAGAGACATACCTATTTTAAAACATTTGCATGTTTGTGAAGCAAGAACATGTGCTCCTCACTATAACTTAAGGCCTTCCATGTATCCTACCATGTTCTAGCAAACAAACTGATTTCATTTCAAATCCAAGCTGATTCTTGAGATTATCATATTATGGATTAAGGAGTGTTCCTATGTTCTTACTCATATATTTAAATCCAGTTAAAAACAGAGAAAGCTCGGAAATTACAAAATATAATATGATTTTCCAATAACAACGAAAGCAAGAAGTAAAGAATGGTTTATTATTTTTTCAAGTGTAAACCACACTTTATGGATAACATTAAATTTAAATGTAACCCAAAAATAATCCAAAAAAAAAATGTCCCGTTGGAACAGAATTTTTGAGTTACATTTAAATTTAAGTAAAAATTAACAAATAAAAAAAAAAAGAAATGCTGGACAGTTCACACAACATTGTCTAGCCCCAAGCTAAGCAGAGCTTGTGTTATGGGTACTAGATAACTGATATACTTAATACAATATATTACATAGATAGATTATTTTTATTATATATATAAAATACCCAGAACACTCTGAACAAATAAAGAAGGTATAAATATAACGCATGTGAATTTAGTTAGGTAGGTAGGTACACAGAGGCTTTTCCTAGTGCCTACTATCAAGCCGAAGACGTGCAGATTAATTATTTGTTCTATATCCCTACAGTATATTATCATTACTTTATATAAAAGTGACATTATTGATGAAGATAGTTAGCCAAAATGGCTGTCCATTGTGTCTGAATTTATCAACGCCAACGTCATACTTCGAGAATGAGCGCTTTCACAGTGGACGATTCCGACACGACAATCGTCGCCATATCGTTGTAGTGTTGTGTCGTTATCGTCCAATGTGAAAGCGTCCGTTGATCTTCCTCTTGCAGCATTGAACAGGAATAAGGCAGAATTACCAAGCATGTAATTCTGTAGACGACCTCTGTAGCGCGGCGGGCGAAGCTTGGCCTGCGACGCAGGAGGTTGCGGGTTCGATTCCCGCCATGGAATAAATATTTGTACGATCTGCAGATATTTGTTCAGGGTGTTCTGGGTATTCTCTTTGTATAATAAAAAATATCTATCTATGTAGTATATTGTAACAAATATATCAGAGTACCCATAACACAAGCTCTGCTTAGCTTGAAGCTAGATAATGTTGTGTGAACTGTCCAGCATTATTTATTTATTTATGTATCAGGGTGTATTCTAAGACAAAGCATACAAGCCAATACATACAATAATACATACATGGGTTCAATCGCGCTATTTTTAAGCGATACTATCAAAACATAACCAGAACCAAAACCGTTACGTTATACACATTTCGTATCACTGATTATTTGAACGCAAACTTTTTAACTCTGTTTTGTAAGATACATTGGTGTAGCAATCGATAAAACTTGACCTACGTTTGGATTGAGATATTACAATAATTCTTTCACAAATATTTTTGAAACTAAGTCGCATTTTTCTAGAAGATGAAAAAAATATTACTCTCATACATAGACACACGCCTTTTTCCCCGCAGGGGTAGGCAGAGCCTCAATGGGCCTCTTTTCACAGTGGGTTGCACCATCGTGGAATATAGACGTGACGAGTTGTGAGCTCATCGCCGCCATTGCTTCCCAAGACTGACTCAGCTAACGCTTTCTTCCAGTATTATCACATTCCATAAATAAGCTAGCAGCCAGGACAAATCTTATACCAACGAATCTTACAAACAAGTCCGGGTAATAAAAATTATTCGGGTAATAAACATCTTGCTCTAATCTAAAAACTTCAGTCCAATTCAAACAAGGATCCCTTTTGAGCTTTAGTAACGTCCTCAGTTTAAACAGAAAATAGCGCGATACCATTTTCTACATCAGCTAAACCAAACCTAAAACAATACCAAAAACGTTACGTTCGTTCGATTGAAACGTTACCAATTTTTTTTTTTTTTTTTTTTTTTTATACTACTGGAATGGCGGAGTAAGCAGATGGCCCACCTGATGTTAAGCGGTAACCTCTGCCTATGAACAGAGCATTACCTCAAAGGTCACGTCCACCTAGGACGCACCCTATGTGGCATTGCACTGCGCCCGCCACCCTATGAGACAAAGATGAAAAGTCTCATGTGCCTGTAATTTCACCGGCACCCTTACCCTTCAAACCGGAACACAGCAATGCAAGCACTACTGCTTTGCGGCAGAAATAGGTATGGTGGTAGTACTTCCCCGGACGAGCTCTTTCACAAAAAAGCTCTACTACTACTACGTAACGTACACAGCATGTACGATTCCCAATAGAAAATAAATTACAAGCGGCGCTGCAGCTGGCTCTGTTCATGTACCAGCACGTAACGTAGCCGGCACGACACAGACACGTGTTAAGGTTTTTTTAGTTTGTCTGACAGCAACGGTGTTTGTGACGAAAATCTGTGTGCGTATCGTGTCTGGCCCGTTACGTGACGGTAGATATAAATCGAGCCTAAGAAGAACTCAACAAAGGAAAACGACATCGTTGTCTTGGCTGTATGACTAACACAGAAATTACATTTGCGATAGGCAGTTCCCATTTTTAAGTACCTACTAAAAATCGAAGTACTTGTACTTATTGTTAGTTACTTGTAGTAGTAGAGCTTTTTTGTGAAAGAGTTCGTCCGGGGAAGTACTACCACCATACCTATTTCTGCCGCAAAGCAGTAGTGCTCGCATTGCTGTGTTCCGGTTTGAAGGGTAAGGGTGCCGGTGAAATTACAGGCACATTAGTCTTTTCATCTTTATGTCTCAGGGTGGCGGGCGCAGTGCAATGCCACATAGGGCGCGTCCTAGGCGTACGTGACCTATGAGTAATGCACTGTTCATAGGCAGAGGTTATGGAGCGTGCACACCTAACGAGTACAGTGGCGAGTGGCGAACAGCGGGTACTCGGCCTAGTAAACAGATTGGGATTCTGGACACTGACTCGCCACTGTACTCGTTAGGTGTACTCAATGCTTTACCGCTTAACATCAGATGGGCCATCTGCTTGTTCCGTCATTCAAGTAGTATACCTAAATAATAAAATAAAATAAAAAATAGATGAAATCGCAAGTAACACAAATATTTAAAAATAAAAAAATGTTTTTCATTTGATATGATAAGAAATCAAAATTAACCGAACAATATATAGAGTCACTAGACTAGATTGCCAGGAGCCTAGCGACGAGCATGATTTAGAATTTAAATAGTTGGCTACAACGCACGTGCCGAGCGAAGCGTGCCACGGGAGCGGCCGGCGGGTTCTAGAACCGTAGTTTATTTTTGTTGACTATAAACTTGTTTACATCTCAATAATTTATATTTTATTAATAGAACCAACAGTGTTGTTTAAACGGTACCTCATTATTATGTTATAATATTCAGTATTTTATTAAGATAAGGCACCAATTAGTTTGTTATTGCAAAAAACGCTAATTATATTCGGTCTGCCTCGAACTGATAACTCGTGAATACACGCGATGTAAGTTACCTACATTCTTTACCTTTCTAACCAACTTCAAAATACTCACGGGGCCTCGAGATCATTCCCTACAGAGCATAGAAATAATCATTTGGATAGGACTAACCAACGACTAACGAAGCGTAAATATTACACACCTATAATACCAGTAGTACATAGCTGACCATTTTTTTTTTGTGCATATTAATCGTTTAAAAGTCGCTAACATGCCAACGGATGAAAGTAAGGAACTTTAGGAAAAATAATACTGAAAAACAACTTTACATACGCATCGTTTGCAATAGCATAGTAGTAGTAGAGCTTTTTTGTGGAAAGATTTCGTCCGGGGAAGTACTACCACCATACCTATTTCTGCCGCAGAGCAGTAGTGCTCGCATTGCTGTGTTCCGGTTTGAAGGGTAAGGGTGCCGGTGAAATTACAGGCACATGAGACTTTTCATCTTTATGTCTCAGGGTGGCGGGCGCAGTGCAATGTCACATAGGGCGCGTCCTAGGTGGACGTGACCTATGAGGTAATGCACTGTTCATAGGCAGAGGTTACCGCTTAACATCAGATGGGCCATCTACCTGTTCCGTCATTCAAGTAGTATAAATAAAAAAATAAAATAAAAACAGGATGAATTCACAAGTAACACAAATATTTAAAAATAAAAAAATGGTTTTCATTTGATATGATAAGAAATAAAAATTAACCGAACAATATATAGAGTCACTAGACTAGATTGCCAGGAGCCTAGCGACGAGCATGATTTAGAATTTAAATAGTTGGCAACAACTCAAGTGCCGAGCGAAGCGTGCCACGGGAGCGGCCGGCGGGTTCTAGAACCGTAGTTTATTTTTGTTGACTATAAACTTGTTTACATCTCAATAATTTATATTTTATTAATAGAACCAACAGTGTTGTTTAAACGGTACCACATTATTATGTTATAATATTCAGTATTTTATTAAGATAAGGCACCAATTAGTTTGTTATTGCAAAAAACGCTAATTATATTCGGTCTGCCGCGAACTGATAACTCGTGAATACACGCGATGTAAGTTACCTACATTCTTTACCTTTCTAACCAACTTCAAAACACTCACGAACCTCGAGATCATTCCCTACAGAGCATCGAAATAATCATTTGGATAGGACTAACCAACGTACGAAGCTTAAATATTACACACCGACCAGTAGTACATAGCTGACCATTTTTTTGTGCTATAATCTTGTGCCGTCATGCCAACGTGTGAAAGTAAGGAACTTTAAAGGAAAAATCATACTGAAAAACAACTTTGCATACGCATCGTTGGCAAAAGCATCTCTAGTTTTATAGTACAATTACCAACAATGCTGTCGCATAACAAGTACCTTAGATATTTTTTTAAGTTAATATTTATCTCGAATTATAATCGATTTTTGAATTGATAGATATGTCTGAACAATAAACTTAGATTCACACAAAAACACACGACTATAAAAATGCACGTCCCAACACTAAACTGCACGCGTGACGTCAGTAGATATAAAAAATGTGACACGCTTTGTATTCATACAAATTGACTTGACGCATTTGCGGTGTCAAGTAATAGGTAATATAAGTAAGGTAGGTAAGTTGAGTGCTAAAATAGCATAGAGTGTTCCTTCTTACTCCTATCCTAGAAGATAGCTTGCTATCCTATGTTAGAGATAAACAAATATATTGTCAAACGACGTCTTTCCGTTCCGTACCCTGAGTTTTGGTATCATGCATATACATCTCCCTAGATTGTTACCATGAATGTACTAGTAATTTGACATTTGGCCTGGTACGACTAACACAAATAAGAACAGATAGATTTATGCTTGTCTCATTCCAACACATGAATACATTCATATAAAAGAATGAGACTGGTATAATCGCTAACGTTTCGTTTTTAGCCTTAGTTCCATGCTTTAGTCCATCTTCCTAGTGTCAAGTATAATCTATGTCAGTGGTTGTTTCTGATTCACAGGTATTGTAGAGTTTGTGTTTCTATAGGAATAGCATTTCTTTTATTAACCCCTGACGCAAAAACGACGGTGTGTTAGAAGTTTGACGTGTCTGTGTGTATGTGTGTTTGTGTGTCTGTCTGTGGCATCGTAGCTCCCGAACGGATGAACTGATTTCTATTTTTGTTTGAAAGGTGAAATTGCCGGGAGAGTTTTTAGCTATGTTTGATCAAAATCGGTTCAGCCGTTTCATTGCACTGAGGGTTTTTTTAATTTTTACAGAATTAATTACTTGTTATAATACTTCGTTCAACATCCCTTAAAGTCGAAGATGTCTTCAGTTTTTAATAATTTTAGGTGGAGTTTCCTCATTTATACCCTTCCTATTCCATTGCTTACCACGACTGACTTGGCTTATGCTCTCCTCCAGTATAACACATTCCACATAAGCACAATACACACAAGCACATAAGCTAGAAGCCAGGGCAAATCTTAAGGTGAATGCTCACGTTTGTGGCGCGGGATTCAAAAATTTTAGTGTTTTTTGTCCATTACAGCTCATCAACACTTCTTCAGATAGCGAAAGTTGAGTTCGCGAGAACTAGGAGACTCAACACACATGTTTAAATTGGTAGTACTTATCTCGTAAATATCATCAGTTTAGCTACGACACCCCTAAAAAAACACTGTAAAAATGTGTATCATAGCTAAACTGATGATACCTGCTGACGACCTCTGTGGTGCGGCGGGCGAACGTTCGCCTGCGACGCAAGAGGTTGCGGGTTCGATTCCCGCCTCGGAACAAATATTTGTGCGATCCACAGATATTTGTTCAGGGCGTTCTGGGTATTTTCTATATATAATAAAAAATATCTATCTATGTTATATATTGTATTAAGTAAATCAGTTGTCTAGTACCCATAACACAAGCTCTGCTTAGCTTAGGGCTAGGTAATGTTGTGTGAACAGTCCAGCATTATTTATTTATTTATTTATATTTATGAGATACTATCAATTAAAACATGTGTGTTAAATCTCCTAGTTCTTCCGAACTCAACTTTCACTATCTGAATAAGTATTGACGTGCTGTTATGGGCAAATAACACCAAAAAATTTGAATTTCTCGCCCCAAACGTGCGCGTCCACCTTAAACAACCTTAAGTCAATCTTACAAACAAGTCCTGGTAATCCCTTAGTTGGCTTTTACGACATCCATGGGAGGCGACAGAGGGTTTTATTTTTAGGCCGGACAAACCACTATGGTGCAACTTACGGAGAAAACAGGCCCATTGAGGCTCTGTCTACCCTTTCGGGGAAAAAGGCATGTGTCTATATATACTCGTATTTTATATTTCATTTATTTATTCAATCAACAAGGATCAATGGATTAGTAAAAAATAAATAGTATTTTAAAAAAATTAAAAAAACACGCTTTTATAGCTAATAACTTAAAAAATAAAAAAAAACTGATTGTTCGATCTTCTACTACTGTAATATAAACTCTTTGATATTGAAAATTATTTTCTATTTTTTAGTTCGGTTAGCTATAAAAGCGAGTTTTTTTATTTTTTTAAATATTATTAATTTTTGGTTTTTAGTTCGATTTATCTCTCTCTCTCTCTCTCTCTCTCTCTCTAACTCTCTCTCTCTCTATGCAAAGTTTCAAATTAATCAGACTTCTGGAAATTGGTCAAAATTATGCTCAAAGATTCAGTTACATACATACGTACATACATACATACATACATAGATACAACCCAAGCTAATAAAAGCGTGTTAAAATACATTGTCTATGTCTATGTATGTATGTAATATAAACGACACAATACATTATTAGAATGTTCAATGTTTATCGTCGTATTTTTGCAGTATGTGTATGTACAGGTCAACTTGTCCTTTCCTTGAAGGTTATCATGCGGATAACACGAGGGTATCGTTTATACACAAGCGTTTCGCTTGTTGGGTGTTGACGCTGACCTTAGGTTCGTTAGGTCTTTCGAAATTATCATACAAATTGGCAGCGTAAAGCGCGTCCGCTTCGGCAAGAATGCATACACACGCATGTGCACTACAGTACCACACATACAACTGCACTATAGGCAAACTAGCTTACGGCCCAACTGATGTAAAGTGGTCACCGTCGCTTATAGACACCGGCAACAGGGGTATTGTCGATGCGCTGCCTACCCTGAAGGAATTTATGAAAAAATTTCTTGAAGCGACACATGTCGTAACCAAGCGGGAAAACCTCAGATGGAAGCTCATTCCATAGTTTGTAGATATGGGGAAGAAATGATCTCGAGAAACGAGTCGTACGAGAAACCCAGGGATACATACCTACAATACATCAGCCGATCCAATAAACCTAGCCTGGAAACCAAAAACCGGCTGAAACTAAACTCCGAAGGGGAACACCATAAAATATGGGGACGCAGACAGGACTGCAAGCAAACAAAACCAATTCATCAACAAACAATTAATTTTGTCAAAATTAAAAAAAACCCTCAACGCAATGAAACGGCTGAACCGATCTTGATCAAACAAAGCTAAGAACACTCCCGACAAATTCAATTTTCCAACACAAAATTAAAAAAAACGGTTCATCCATTCGGTTGCTACGATGCCACAGACACACACACAGAGAGAGAGAGACACGTCAAACTTATAACACCTCGTCGTTTTTGCGTCGGGGGTTAAAAACAAAAAGCGGCCAAGTGCGAGTCGGACTCGCCCATGAAGGGTTCCGTAGCAGCAAGTAACATAATATAAAAGTTCTTGGATGGATTACGATTAATGACGTATTAAAAAAAACTACTTATTTGATCTCGTTCAAACCAATTTTGAGTGAAAGTTTACATGGTAATGTACATCATATTTTTTTTTAGTTTTATCATTCTCTTATTTTAGAAATTACGGGGGGGGGGGGGGAGGGACACACTTTTTACCACTTTGTAAGTGTCTCTCGCGCAAACTATTCAGTTTAGAAAAAAATTATATTAGAAACCTCAACATCATTTTTGAAGACCTATCCATAGATAACCCACACGTATAGGTTTGATGAAAAAAAAAAATTTTAGTTTCAATTCTAAGTGTGGGGAACCCCAAATATAATTGTTTTTTTTTAATTTTTGTGTAAAAATCTTAATGCGGTTCACAGAATACATCTACCTACCAAGTTTCAACAGTATAGCTCTTATAGTTTCGGAAAAAAAAGGCTGTGACATACACGGACAGACAGACAGACAGACAGACAGACAGACAGACAGACAGACATGACGAATCTATAAGGGTTCCTTGTCTTTGACTACGGAACCATAAAAATATAACAAACACATTATCATTACCTACATTAATTAATTGTCATTATTACGGAACACTGACTGAGCCACTATCTACTGAAGACGGGCAGAAGACGAAGAGACAGTGCAGCATGTGACATTACACTGCACAGCCACTGACGAAGCCAGCGAGAAAACCGGACTCCAGGAGCTGAATCAATATATTCATGAGCTTAATAGATCCCTAATAAAATATTAAACTTTGTTTACACTGAGTATAAAATAATAAATAAAATAATAAATAATGCTGGACAGTTTTACACAACATTATCTAGCCCCAAGCTAAGCAGAGCTTGTGTTATGGGTACTAGATAACTGATATACTTAATACAATATAATACATAGATAGATATTTTTTATTATACATAGAAAATACCCAGAACACCCTGAACAAATATCTGCGATCGCACAAATATTTGTTCCGAGGCGGGAATCGAACCCGCAACATCCTGCGTCGCAGGCCAACCTTGGCCCGCCGCGCCACAGAGGTCGTTAGTATAGTATTTTCTATTTAAGCATGATTATTATTACTTTAACTTATTAAAAAACAAGTACAACACCATACCAGAAAACACAAAGCGAGGTTGTATGCAAATAATTGAATAAAAAAAAGCGGCCAAGTGCGAGTCAGACTCGCCCATGAAGGGTTCCGTAGCAGCAAGTAACATAATATAAAAGTTCTTGGATGGATTACGATTTATGACGTATTAAAAAAAACTACTAACTAGATCTCGTTCAAACCAATTTTGGTTGGAAGTTTACATGGTAATGTACATCATATTTTATTTTTAGTTTAATAATTCTCTTATTTTAGAAGTCACACATTTTTTACCACTTTGGAAGTGTCTCTCGCGCAAACTATTGAGTGCAGAAAAAAATGATATTAGAAGCCTCAATATCATTTTTGAAGACCTATCCATAGATACCCACCACACGTATAGGTTTGATGAAAAAAAAAAGTTGTGTTTCAGTTCTAAGTATGGGGAACCCCAAAAATAATTGTTTTTTTTTTCTATTATTGTGTAAAAATCTTAATGCGGTTCACAGAATACATCTACTTACCAAGTCTCAACAGTATAGCTCTTATAGTTTCGGAAAAAAAAGGCTGTGACATACACGGACAGACAGACAGGCAGACAGATATGACGAATCCATAAGGGTTCCTTGTCTTTGACTACGGAACCCTAATAAAAAACAACCAAGCTTACAATAAATAAGTAATACCTACTGAGGATAGACGTACAATAATACTATCACTACCTACTTACATTCAATATTTTCTAAATGAGCTCATGCAACAGTTACCCTGTTCAGATTAGAATTTTTACAGTACTTTTACGTAACTAACAGTTGTTTAGCAAAAAAAACAACTGTTAAACACGTGTTTAAGGCGTGTCCATGTTTTTTGTAGTTAGACTGATAGTGTTTAATAGAGAGTTTTTTTTATTTTTTTTAATACTACTCGAATGACGGAACAAGCTGATGGCCCACCTGATGTTAAGCGGTAACCTCTGCCTATGAACAGTGCATTACCTCATAGGTCACGTCCACCTAGGACGCACCCTATGTGGCATTGCACTGCGCCCGCCTCCCTGAGACATCAAGATGAAAAGTTTCATGTGCCTGTAATTTCACCGGCACCCTTACCCTTCAAACCGGAACACAGCAATGCGAGCACTACTGCTTTGCAGCAGAAATAGGTATGGTGGTAGTACTTCCCCGGACGAACTCTTTCACAAAAAAGCTCTAGAGTATTTGGAAGGGGGTCACATCGACCCAATTTCAATATTAGGGGTAAGACTTCTATGAAAAAAAGCCTAATTGTCAAAAGAAGTAGTGGTTTTATAATAGTTCTTAGGCATGTGTAAGGCCCAATGGACGGTTTGTTGCTCATTAGTCTCTCGTATACGTATCATATATTTTAATAACAATTATCGTTGAACTAGCCACGAAATATTTGTAATTTGAAACATGTAGGTACTCAATGACGATAGAGCTCCACATACACCAAGAATTTTAGAAGACACATACAACACCAAGGAGTCATTGACAGTAAAACAGCTCGGTGGATGAATCAGATCTGTACAGGAAAATACCTGGACAAAAACATCTCACTTAGTGTTTATTTTTATTATTTGGGTAAATTATGGAACTGTTTTGTGATAGGGGTAATCCCAGAATCCCAGCCCATCACAATACCTTTTATTTTACGTCCACCTAGGACATACTTTCATGCATAACTCTGCGCTGCGCCTGTCAGCCTGCGATATAAAGATGAAAAGTCTCATGTGCCTGTAACTTCACTGACACCCTTCATGCCGGAACACAGCAATGCGAGCACTACTGCTTCGCGGCAGAAATAGGTATTATGTCTCGTACTTGTGTGGAGTTTGAGGGGGAAGCTTATAGTTTGGAGTTGGTCACTCGAATATGGAAATGTTAGAAATATGACAGACGGACTATGATAGAAATATGATAGACTATTCCATACAAAATTTGTCAGGTAGAGATCGCTGCTAAGCGATAAAACCGCCCTTTGTCTAAGATATAAGATTAAGATTTTGAATTAATTTAATAAACGGTGCGCGGCCGGGGGTGCATCCGTATTGATCCCAGAAGTTCATCCCACGAGCTAAAAGTAATAATAATTATTCCGGATTCATACCATTTATATTCATGTCATTTTTGGAGTCCGTATTTATCCCACCTAGAAGTACCTACATGCGGCCGGCAAGTCAGGCGTAGATGGACGAACGTGATAATGTTTATAAAAACATAAGAGTTAGATAAATTTAATCACTTGTGCGTCTATATAAGTTATTATATTATCTGTGTACCGCCCTCTCACTTCCTGGAACCAGAATCAACAACAGCGTACTCAACAAGTAATTAACTTTATAAAAATTAAAAAAACCCCCAACTGAAAACGGCTGAACCGATTTTGATCAAACATAGCTAAGAACACTCCCGACAAATACACCTTTCAAACAAAAATACTAAAAACGAAATCGGTTCATCCGTTTGGGAGCTACGATGGGACAGACAGACACACACAGACACGTCAAACTTATAACAACCCTTCGTTTTTAAGTCGGATAGATAGGGGCAACTAGAATGCATGGCGTTAGGGTAACATATTTCCATAGTGAAATTAACTTTGTTCAGACATGGTAGGTTCATTAGTTAGCATAGATAGGGGTAACTAGAATGCATGGCGTTAGGGTAACATATTTCCATAGTGAAATTAACTTTGTTCAGACATGGTAGGTTCCATAGTTAGCATAGATAGGGGTAACTAGAATGCATGGCGTTAGGGTAACATATTTCCATAGTGAAATTAACTTTGTTCAGACATGGTAGGTTCATTAGTTAGCATAGATAGGGGTAACTAGAATGCATGGCGTTAGGGTAACATATTTCCATAGTGAAATTAACTTTGTTCAGACATGGTAGGTTCATTAGTTTGCATAGATAGGGGTAACTAGAATGCATGGCGTTAGGGTAACATATTTCCATAGTGAAATTAACTTTGTTCAAACATGGTAGGTTCATAAGTTAGCATAGATAGGGGTAACTAGAATGCATGGCGCTAGGGTAAAATATTTCCATAGTGAAATTAACTTTGTTCAGACATGGTAGGTTCATTAGTTAGCATAGATAGGGGTAACTAGAATGCATGGCGCTAGGGTAACATATTTCCATAGTGAAATTAACTTTGTTCAGACATGGTAGGTTCATTAGTTTGCATAGATAGGGGTAACTAGAATGCATGGCGTTAGGGTATTTCCATAGTGAAATTGCCTTTGTTCAGATATTGATTTCCATACTAACATTGCAGGCCTAGGCCGTCAAGGTAGATTGATCTCGAAAAAGGTTCTCTAAAAATGTATGAGGATATAAGCATGTTTGAAGCAAAGTATTTTTTATTTTCCATATAAATATGAGTAGGTAATAACAATTTATGTATTTTCAATAACATTTTCAATAAATCTGAATAAAACTATAATAAAAGCTCACGATATATGAAGTTACTAATATTTATCTGATAGTGGCTAACTAATAACTAAAATAAAAATAAAAGAGTCTTTTATTCCTTGCATTGCATTTTTACATAATTAAGAAGAAAGAAAGAAAGAAAGAATATATATTTATTTGTATACAAGAGCTACACAGAAACACAGAACACACTAAGAAGAAACAGATATGGAGGTACTAGGTGTAACTCAAGTAACAAAATGGCTCTGCCTCAGCATGAGTTGGTTGACAGCAAGCTAGCAACCAACGCTGGTCTTCCGGCAGAACCACTTGTTGGCGTTACGGCTAACCACTCGCAACGACTATACACACAACTAACATAAATAAAACTAATAATAAAAATAAGGTACAGAAAAGTAAGGTATACTCAAATTTCAAAAAACCACTGACATAATTTTAGTAGTAGTAGAGCTTTTTTGTGAAAGAGTTCGTCCGGGGAAGTACTTCCACCATACCTATTTCTGCCGCAAAGCAGTAGTGCTCGCATCGCTGTGTTCTGGCTTGAAGGGTAAGGGTGCCGGTGAAATTTACAGGCACATGAGACTTTTCATCTATGTCTCAGGGTGGCGGGCGCAGTGCAATGCCACATAGGGTGCGTCCTAGGTGGACGTGACCTATGTGGTAATGCACTGTTCATAGGCAGAGGTTACCGCTTAACATCAGGTGGGCCTCTTGCTTGTTCCGTAATCCAAGTAGAATAAAAAAAAAAAAAAAAAATTTTTAGTAGTAGTAATTACTTATTACTTATGTTATTTTGTTAGTTAAACTTAGGATTATTACTGTTAGTGTCTTCTTTGTGCAAGAACCCCAGATTGGCTGAAGGCCTCCTCCAAAGATGCCCATATATGTATCTGTCTTGTGCTACTTGCTCCCAGTTTGGGCCAGCTGTTCTTTTGATCTCATCTTCCCATCGTGGCAGTGGTCTCCTCTGCCTCTTTTGCCTTGCGGGCCTCTCCAAATCATTGTTTTTATAGTCCATCTCTGGTCTGTAAGCCTCGCTATAATGCGCGTCATGTAAAAAGAACGCTGGCGGTCATACTTCTTAATAAGTTCCAGCGTTCTTTTTACATGACGCGCACTCCAAATCATTGTTTTTATAGTCCATCTCTGGTCTGTAAGCCTCGCTATAATGCGCGTCATGTAAAAAGAACGCTGGCGGTCATACTTCTTCATACGTACCAGCGTTCTATTTACATAACGCGCACTCCAAATCATTGTTTTTATAGTCCATCTCTGGTCTGTAAGCCTCGCTATAACGCGCGTCATGTAAAAAGAACGCTGGCGGTCATACTTCTTCATACGTTCCAGCGTTCTTTTTACATGACGCGCACTCCAAATCATTGTTTTTATAGTCCATCTCTGGTCTGTAAGCCTCGCTATAATGCGCGTCATGTAAAAAGAACGCTGGCGGTCATACTTCTTCATACGTACCAGCGTTCTATTTACATAACGCGCACTCCAAATCATTGTTTTTATAGTCCATCTCTGGTCTGTAAGCCTCGCTATAACGCGCGTCATGTAAAAAGAACGCTGGCGGTCATACTTCTTCATACGTACCAGCGTTCTATTTACATAACGCGCACTCCAAATCATTGTTTTTATAGTCCATCTCTGGTCTGTAAGCCTCGCTATAACGCGCGTCATGTAAAAAGAACGCTGGCGGTCATACTTCTTCATACGTTCCAGCGTTCTTTTTACATGACGCGCACTCCAAATCATTGTTTTTATAGTCCATCTCTGGTCTGTAAGCCTCGCTATAATGCGCGTCATGTAAAAAGAACGCTGGCGGTCATACTTCTTCATACGTTCCAGCGTTCTATTTACATAACGCGCACTCCAAATCATTGTTTTTATAGTCCATCTCTGGTCTGTAAGCCTCGCTATAATGCGCGTCATGTAAAAAGAACGCTGGCGGTCATACTTCTTCATACGTTCCAGCGTTCTATTTACATAACGCGCACTCTATGTGACCTGCCCGTTTCCACTTAAATTTTTGTGCTTAGCTCAAGGCATTTAGCATCTTTTGTACAAGGCTAAATAATAACTAAATTATATTCTGCATGTGTTTTCTTACAGTAATACATGTTTGTTAAACAAATAGTAATAGATGACTGGCAACCTTGTTCGAGGTGACAATGCTAAGTGTTGTACTACGATTGTGAACAATGCGATGCAAGACAACAATAAAAAATATGAACACGTACTTAAAAGATGCGTGATATCTCTCGGAATCTACTTATTCAGTTTACATAACTGCTAACAACCATCTCTTAAGGTGGTTGCTTTCGCTCGTGGCGCGAAATTCAAATTTTTTCGTGTTTTTTGCTCATCACAGCTCATCAACACTTCTTCAGATAGCTAAAACTATGTTGCCGCAAATTATAAAACTTAACACACAAGTTTTAATTTATAGTATCACATAAATATCATTAGTTTGGCTATGAATGTGCTTGAAACAAAAAAACAATGTAAATATCGTAGAAGCACAGCGCCACGAGCGAAAGCAACCACCTTAAGGCGCGATAGGTTCTCAAATGTCTCTAGAATTTTAAAGTTTTTGATGAGAATTTTTATAGTTTTCTAGGAAGAAAAAAATATATGATATTCTTGAGCTTTTTATCTAGTGAAATCAATAATTCAATACAATATTTGAATTACTTCACTCGATAAAAAAAATAACAAAGATACCTCCTTTTTAAAATGTAAATGCAATTTTTCACTCACTTCTCTCACGTTTTAATTTTTGAAACATTTGGTTATTATTTGAGTTAGTGAATTCATCAACAAAATTAAACAAAACTTTGAACGACATTTTTATATAATTTTTTTATACATAAAAACACGGTATCAGAGCGTGCGCTCGCCTTCTTCGCCTCATACAAAAATGTTCGTTGAACCAATAGCGCCTTAAGGCGCTATAGCTTCAACCAGTTTCAACGAACATTTTTGTATGAGGCGAAGAAGGCGAGCGAACGATCTGTTACCCTGTTTTTGTATACAAGTGATTTTGTAAAAATTAAAATAAAAAAACCCTACGCGATAAAACGTTTTATAGCAATGTTTATCAGCTTTCTTTGAAACTATAGTAAATTATACATTAGTAACATTTTAAGTCTCGCTACTCGATGCTCTCTCTCGAGTTTGGGGTCACTCGCTGGTCTCCGGGGTTTCAGGTTTGCTTCAGCCAGTCTTCTTCTCACAGTACTGTCACCAACGTAGTCCCTTCGTGTTTGAAGAAGCTGTTGGTTGAGTTTAACTGCATTTAGGTGGCGATTTCTCAACATTTATTTATTTTTATTTATTTATCTTTAAAGGGAACTCAGGCATTCGTGCAGCATGCATTATTCAATATTAATTTACCTTATATTAATTTTATATTAGTTTCAAGATCTAGTGACAACCAGCTTAGGATGCAAACAGGATCTAGGATACTACCGAAGATAAATCTTCAAGTTTGGGTTCTGGCTTCAAATGCATGTATTTTTCAGCAGACTCCAGGGTTTGGTCTGATGATGGCCAGGACAGGATGAATATAATCTATGAGCGACGATGAGTTTCACTAAGTAATCCTTTTTTTGTTTTCTATGAAACTCTGTAAACTTTCGGTGGTTATATGTATTTTTTTTATAAAATTTACTTTTATTTCGTACAAGCAGCGCCCCGCGGTTTCACCCGCGTAAGTCTCGATCCCGTGGGAATATCGGGTAAAAATGTGCCTATGTGTTATACCGGGAGTCCAGTTATCTCCATCCCAAATCACATCCAAATCTATCCAGTAGTTTTTAAGTGAAAGAGTAACAAAGATACATCCATCCAAACAAACTTTCGCGTTTACAATATTAGTCGTCGTCGTTTCGTATGAGGTAGTGCTGGCCTCTGGTGTCAGAGTTTGTCAAGCCGCCCGAGGGCCTAATAGTATTAGTAGGATACACAGAGACAAAGCCACCAATCTTATCGCTTTCCTTTCTGTCTGATGTTAATAAAAGTGTTGAAAGCACAAAGCAATCAATTGCAATAATTTACTGGATGTACCACGTATCTATAGCAAAGGCAACTGGTCAATCACGACTAGCTGTACAAATCACAATAGTGTACCAAACATAAATCGAGTGCTCGTGATCGTTCGTGGCGGACTTGATAATTGACAAAATGTATCAACAACGCCACGTCTGTGCGAAGGTGGATGATTTATAGTACTTTTCGTCCAACTATCAAATTATTTCATATATGTTTAACTAAAACGTTTGCAGAAAACGCTATATTTACGCGCTTAAAAACAGTGCAATAATATTTAATATTTTCCGGTTTCTATTGTTTTTTTTTTTTTATACTACTTGAATGACGGAACTAGCTGATGGCCCACCTGATGTTAAGCGGTAACCTCTGCCTATGAACAGTGCATTACCTCATAGGTCACGTCCACCTAGGACGCGCCCTATGTGGCATTGCACTGCGCCCGCCACCCTGAGACATAAAGATGTAAAGTCTCATGTGCCTGTAATTTCACCGGCACCCTTACCCTTCAAACCGGAACACAGCAATGCGAGCACCACTGCTTTGCGGCAGAAATAGGTATGGTGGTAGTACTTCTCCGGACGAACTCTTTCACAAAAAAGCTCTACTACTACTATTCTATGTTTGCGCAGAGTTTGTTATCTATTTAACCTTCTATTAGTGGATCAAAAACATGCAATAAGTTTCATTTAAAGTGAATGCATTCGTTAATAAAAATATTCTGTTTATGAAATTAGTTTTTCAACCGTATGCTGATCAAAATGAGCCTAAAAACGGCCAGTCTACTGTTATCCATCAGGATAGGTTGTTCTGTTATGTGTTTGTTTGTTCAGGGTGTTCTGGGTATTTTCTATGTATAATAAAAAAACATCTATCTATGTAATATATTGTATTAAGTATATCAGTTATCTAGTACCCATAACACAAGCTCTGCTTAGCTTGGGGCTAGATAATGTTGTGTGAACAATCCAACATTTTTTTTTTTTTTTTTTTTTTTAATCCATGGATGAGTTGGGTTGTCCACCTACCCTCTCCAACATCAGATCAGCTCGCTGTCACCATGATATTGTATTGTCATCGGAACTAGACAGGTTCCGATCAGGATCCGATCCGGTTTAGGATCTTTATGTCTCAGGGTGGCGGGCGCAGTGCAATGCCACATAGGGTGCGTCCTAGGTGGACGTGACCTATGAGGTAATGCACTGTCTATAGGCAGAGGTTACCGCTTAACATCAGGTGGGCCATCTGCTTGTTCCGTCATTCAAGTAGTATAAAAAAAAAAAAAAAACTAGACAGGTATGCCAAATTTCATCGCAATCGGTTGAGGATAACTGCTTTAAAATTAAGTTTCAAGATTTTACGCGAACATACAAACATTGCAAGTTAAATAAAAGCTTGTTAAAAAAACGAGCGTGCCTTACATTAGTCGCATATGATGTGTAACATCTGACATCTCACCTCCATGGTAATAACCAACATGGCTGATAGTACCATAGACTAACTAAACACAATAGACTGCCAATCTCATACAAGAAAACGTGCATCGATAAATGATTGCCTACAATGACGCTAGATGTCGCCGAGTGTTTTGAATCTGCTATAAACGATTGTAATGCTTTAAATTCGAACAGATCGGCCAAAGTTTTATAATTAGAAAATAAAAAATAAATTTAAATGTTTATTTTTAAAGAATTAAAAGAGATTAGGTAATTGGTTTAAAATGCTGGTTGAATGATTCCCAGGGTATTTGCCAGCGCCATCTAGAAATAGCCTGGTATTTGTTATTTTTTGAGTCACGTTTTCTTGTATAAGATTGGCAGTCTATTGTGTTTAGTTAGTCTATGATAGTACCAACCTTTCTGAATAATGCGCGATTCCTGTTATACACTTCCTTCCCTTTTCACGAAATCACTCCCAATGATTTGCAGGAAAGCGTGAGGAAAGATGTTACACATCAATATATAGGGATACGAAATGTTGAGACTTGAGACACAACGCCTGGGGGCTTAGTACAAGAATTTGTCAGTATTCTAAACTATATGTAGTTTCGTTTCCTTCAATAAATTTTCTGACAGCGTCCTTAGTTTTCTCCTCGTTTCCGCTAGGGGCGCTGCCAGTAAATGTATGGAAGGAAACTAAACTTCATATAGTTTTGAATACTGTCAAATTCTCGTACTAACCCCCCTGCAGTGTTGGCACATCACAGACTTGGAGGCACGCGGCCGGATCTCTTACTACTTATAAGGTCAATTGCCTAAGCGACTGACACTATTGAGGTCCTATTGTGGTCATGTGAGAACGAATTGGTATATAATAATAGGTTTGCTGTGGTATCAAATCATAACAGAACATTTACGTCATCTATTCAAGTGTCATTTGATTTATTGAATGATTTTGTTGATTGTTATTCGTTTGGGAGTTTGTTTAAACTGGAGTTGAGCGTGACACAGTTTCAACTTATCCTCAGACTAAACAATGGCACACATTCGAAGTGGTAATTGTTTTCATTCATTGTTGAAATAATAGTTAGGCTCCAGTGGGCACCAAATTGATTAAAATCCTGCTTTGAGTAATTTAGGATTCGAACACGCATTCACTGAACGAACTCGTTCGATGTTGTCAAGGTTAGCAAAACAATACGTCTGAATTCTTTGTTTGCAGCCCAATGCTAATAAGGCCAGTCTCCTCGGCTTTGACAAAGGAGTTTCCTTCTTATAGATTACTCGAAGATACCGCAGAGCCTCAAGACGAATGTTGATCCCCCCCTCCCCTCGGACCGCCACTGCATAACAGATAGTGAATTAGGTCAGTTCGCTTCTATCGTAGATCTGATGTAGTTCTTTACTCTCGTAAGCGCTGAAACTGACCTTTCTGCTGAGCGATTTGACGCTGGTGTACATAAAAGAATTCGGAGCGCAATTCCCACGTTTGGATAAATGTCCAAAAATCCTTTCTTCGGTTAATATTCCGATAATATTAATATAAGTTACAGCGACGATAACTCGACCGAATGAGCTCGCAGGAAGGTTTTTATTTACTTGTCGACCACCACAATGTAAGTTTTTCGGGCAAGCCAGACTTTAGACTTTGAATGTTCCGCCATGAGGGCCCCTAGGCTTGCAGGCCCCCTAGGCCCGGGCCTTGTGGGCCTAGGGGCTAATCCGGGCCTGTTTATAATCCGCTGAGACGTGGTCACTGACCATTGGCTGCATAGGAAAGTTCGAAGTTGCGCAGTGGGCTATAGACCGAGTACTATCTATGCCCGGAGTTTCACTACATGATAAAATTCGATACGAGGAGATCCGTAGGCATCTAGATAACCGACATTAGCTCTTAGAAATAGCAAGGTGATATGGCAATGGGCAGGCCGTATAGCTCGTGGAACTGATCACCGTTGGAGAATAAAGGTACTCGAGTGGCGACCACGAACCGGTCGCAGGAAGTCGGTGGCTTATGACTGTTACATAGCATGTCACTACGAACAGTCATACTGTTCGTAGTGACATGCTATGGGGCAGGCAAAGCAGTTTACTTCTACCTGATGATGATGTAATTAGTTGGAGCCCCGTGCTGGTGCCCGTTTGGTTCTTTAGATTGTCCCATACGTACAAATTGAAATAAAATATATGAAAAGAATCGAAATAATTGAATATTTAATTTCAATTTTTTAAAATTTTTTTCAAAAATTAAAAACCCTCATTGCTATGAAACGGCTGAACTAAAAAAACTCCCGAAAAAATCACCTTCAAAAAAATAAAAACGGTTCATCCGTTCGGCAGCTACGATACCACAGACAGACACACACACACACAAACACACACACACACACCCAGACACGTCAAACTTATAACACCCCGTCGTTTTTGCGTTGGGGGTTAAAAAGGAATAATTTTATTGTAAAGTGACCTCTGAGTATATTAACCAAATAGAAACTCGCCCCGGCTTCGCACGGGTAGTGTCGGGATGTTTCCCCCCTAACCCTCCCCCACTCCCAACCCCCCATCTATCCACACACGATGTAAATAATATTTAAAGTATTTTTTTACACTTTGGGTTATATTATTGGAGTTTTAGTAAGGATCCCCAATTTTTTGAAAATATAATTTAACCTATGTCATCCGGGGATAGTGTAGCTTACCAACAGTGAAAGATGTTTTCAAATCGGTTCTGTAGTTTCGGAGCCTATTCAATGCATAGATGCACACAAACAATCAAATCTTTCCTCTTTATAATAGATACATTTATTTACTGAAATAATAATACAACTAACTGAAGGTATATACAAAATACATATAAAATAAAACAGATTGATCGGGGTCGAGACTCTGGGTCCGTATAAGGTACCGGGGCCTTCGCGTTTTCAAAATTCTTTATTAAGCCATTCAGCGTGGCAATGCAGTCAGCATCTAATGGACGCTTCCGCCTGGTAGTGATTTGGATCAGTTGAGCTACCTTTAGATCGCTAGCAGCGGTCTTTATAATTAGTATAGATATAGATAGATTACCAGGCGGGGATCGAGCCCGTGACCGTCTTCAGAGAGACATGGCGCAGCACGAACAACTATCAGCAGGATGTGTTATCTGTATGTAACTGATCCATTAGCCTGGTGTCTAATACCACCGCAGTAGTCTAGTATGCTGTATTAGTAGAACCAACACAGCTGGTCAAGGTCACATTTAATTATTTCCTAGAATGGTCGTTTTTATTCGACAGATCGTTATCGCCTGTTCTCATGATTGACTGTTGGATCATAATATCCAACTTTTACAAGCTTGCGTTCCTGTTTGTGGGGTTCAAATCAGGCGGTCGAATTTTCGACCACTTCTCGATGGTCGATTGAGCTGAAGTTTGTCATACCTGACAAGTTCCGATGACAACAATATTTTGGAGACAGTAGCTGATCCGATGATGACGTATGGGGGACAACGGAACTCCTTGATGATCAATACTATTAGCCTGACCGCAGACCATTATCAAGATGACACCGCAAACATGTATATTTGTATGACACCAAGCGTGTCGTTTTATTTTGTACCTACTATGCTAAGAAATATCTCAATGACGACCTCTGTGGCGCGGCGGGCGAAGGTTGGCCTGCGACACAGGTGGTTGCAAGTTCGATTACCGCCTCGGAACAAATATTGTGCGATCGCAGATATTTGTTCAGGGTGTTCTGGGTATTTTCTATGTATAATTAAAAATATATATCTATGTAATGCATTATATTAAGTCTATCAGTTATCTAGAACCCATAACACAAGCTCTGCTTAGCTTGGGGCTAGATAATGTTGTGTGAGCTGTCCAGCACTATTTATTTTTATTTATTATTCGCGCGGCTAGCTAATTTCATAGAATTTTGACAGTTCACTGTGGCACAATTAGGCGATGCTCACGCTTCTTATATTCGCGAAATTCTTATATTTTGGTGTTTTTTGCCCATTACAGCTCATCAACCATTCTTCAGATAGCGAAAGTTGAGTTCGCGAGAACAAGGAGACTTAACACACATGTTTTAATTGATGGCATCTCATATATATCATCAGTTTAGCTATGATACCCCAAAACACATTTTATCACCAGGTATCGTAGCTAAACTGATGATATTTATGAGATACCATCAATTGAAACATGTGTGTTAAGTCTCCTAGTTCTCGCGAACTCAACTTTCGCTATCTGAACAACGGTTGATGAGCTGTAATGGGCAAAAAACACCAAAATATTTGAATTTCACGCCGCAAGCGTGAGCATCCACCTTAACATCCGACGTGAGCCGATGTGCTATTGATGATTCATAAAAACGAGTGATCCTTCGACCTCAAACATTCACATTTGCGCACAGAAACATTTAAAATTGCTTAAATAACATTCAATTAACAAAGAAATATGTTATGACGTAACCAGCCAGAGTACGCAGATATAACTTCAGACGTATATTAACAAAAACAATGATAAATAGAAAATGCTTTATTGCAAAATACCTAACAAGTGGGTACTTAAACAAACAAAGGGCAATAACATGCCTTAAACTGAACTATAGACCTCTCTTTGAGAGCCTATACCTACTTCTCATAAGCAGAGAATACAAATATGTAGGTACTTTTAAAATAACAAGTAATAATACAAATTAAAATAAACCTCAACGCAATGAAACGGCTATACCGATTTTGATCAAACTTATCTAAGAACACTCCCGACAAATTCACCTTTCAAACAAAACAAAAAAAATCTAAATCGGTTCATCCGTTCGGGAGCTACGAGGCGACAGACAGACACACACTCACACACACACAGACACGTCAAATTATATAACACTCCGTCGTTTTTGCGTCGGGGGTTAAAAATACAACTCAATAAAGTTATTGCTACTTTTGACAGGAAAAAACAAGTTTCCTATGATTTACGCAAAAAAAACATACTGCTTCCAAAAGCCTGAAGCGGTTTTAATGATTCTTTAACAATATAAATAAATAATGCAGGACATTGTCTAGCCCCCAAGCTAAGCAGAGCTTGTGTTATGGGTACTAAGATAACTGATATACCTACTTAATCAAATACATTACATAGTTTTTTTTTATTCTGCATTGAAAATACCCAGAACACCCTGAACAAATATTCCATCATCGGAGTATTCGGACAAAGGTGGGTCGCTGCAGGCTCAATATGACTAAATGGGGCTACTCAGAAGAGACAGCGACAACTTGTCCTTACTGCGGAACAGATCCTCAAACAATGGCACACCTAATGGCTTGCCCAATGTGCCCCAACACCTGTACCTTGAGTGACACATACACTGCATCTGACAACGCCGTACAAGTGGCAAAATTCTGGCAAAACAAGATATGAAATAGAAAAAACCATCAACACGACGAAGAAGAAGATACAAATATTTGTTTCGAGGCGGCAATCGAACCCGCAACCTCCTGCGTCGCAAGCGAACCTTCGCCCGCCGCGCCACAGAGGTCGTATATAGCCAATATACGTCGACAAATAATACTTCGGGTAGTCGCTGTTTTTGGTGATTTTTGCTCACTTTTCGAATCACGAGCGCTATTCTGTCACTTTCTTGCTTACTTGAACTAATGAGTTAGAAATACTTTTATTTACAGAAAGAATTATACAACTAATACTAATACAAGGTAAAAAAATACATATGAAGCAGTTTTTTAATAGAATTCTTTGGTTGTGATACCTGAAGACAGCTGCTAACGATCTAAAAAAGCGATGGTAGCCTAACGGTTCAATAGTGGAACTCAGAATCCAACGATACCGGGTTCGATCCTAGGCTCAGCACCAATGACTTTTCTAAGTTAAGTTATTTGCGGATTTCCATCGCTCTGTGCTTCGGAGGGCACGTTAAGCTGTCGGTCCCGGCTGTTATTGATTAATAGCAGTCGATAAGCCATGTCAGAGGCCCTCGGGCGGCTTGACAAACTCCGACACCAGAGGCCAGCATTACCTCATACGAAACGAAACGAACGAACGATCTAAAGGTAGTGACGGAATTTGAGGTAACGTTTTTTTTTTTTTTTTTTTTTTTATACTACTTGGATGGCTGGTCAATCCAGAGGCCCCACCTGATGTTAAGCGCGGTAACCTCTGCCTATGAACAGTGCATTACCTCATAGGTCACGTCCACCTAGGACGCACCCTATGTGGCATTGCACTGCGCCCGCCACCCCGAGACATAGATGAAAAGTCTCATGTGCCTGTAATTTCACCGGCACCCTTACCCTTCAAACCGGAACACAGCAATGCGAGCACTACTGCTTTGCGGCAGAAATAGGTATGGTGGTAGTACTTCCCCGGACGAACTCTTTCTCAAAAAAGCTCTACTACTACTACAACGTATCACCGTAATGCTATATACTATTTACTTCCAGCTAATCTGTGTAATGTGGAGTGGGTCATTATGACATTCGTTGACTAAATCAAGTTACAATGTCTAAGAAAATGCTTGGAATGTTATTGTAAGCATACACCGAAAGGTATACAACCGCGATGAAGTTGATTCGCAGTACATAGTAGTATTAGTAGTAGTAGAGCTTTTTTGTGAAAGAGTTCGTCCGGGGTTGTACTACCAGCATACCTATTTCTGCCGCAAAGCAGTAATGCTCGCATTGCTGTGTTCCAGTTTGAAGGGTAAGGATGCCGGTGAAATTACAGGCACTTGAGAGTTTTCATCTTTATGTCTCAGGGCGGGCGCAGTGCAATGCCACATAGGGAGCGTCCTACGTGGACGTGACCTTTAAGGTAATGCACAGAAGCCCAATTCTCTTAATTATTTTATAACCACACTGCAAGTTGACCGAAACGAGATTGTATTGTAAATTGACTGAGAAATTGGTATTCTGCTCCCTCACAACAACAATATAATCTACTTTCGGTTCTTGCGACCATATATAAGAGTAGGATAGTGCTATATAATGATTGTAAAGAGTGAAAGAGAGAATTCTCGGAACTTTGAAACATTCAAGTTACAGTCACATTTCGATATAATCACATTCCGCGTTGTATTGTCAGGTGAGCAGAATACCATTTTTGACGTTTGTGACATCGACACTAGATCGTAACACGATCTGAACTTTAATTTGACTATTTTTTATTACGAGAATTGGGCTTCTGTTCATAGGAAGAGGTTACCGCTTAACATCAGATGGGCCATCTGCTAGTACCGTCATTCAAGTAGTATAAAATGATATAGCAGTTGACAAGAACGCAACGAGCATGCACAAGCATACTAATTATACAGACTATACCATAATTAGCACGTAGAATCGTTTATGCACACTCGTATTGTTAGCGCATGGTCGCGAGTATGGTCTGTCAAGAGCAAATCCGAATACAGTTCGTTTATTACAAGAATTCCATTATTAGCTGGTGGCCCGGCTTTGCGCCAACATGCAAACAGCACCCAGCAAATATTTAAATCCAGAGACGACACAGGAGCGAATGATCACCAAAGACTATGGTTTTGTCGAGGGAAAGTAGACAAATACATTTAGATTTTCTAAGACCCAATTCCATTATTAGCTGGTGGCAGGCTTTGCGCCAACATGCAAACAGCACCCAGCAAATATTTAAATCCAGAGACGACACAGGAGCGAATGATCACCAAAGACTATGGATTTGTCGAGGGAAAGTAGACAAAAGACATTTAGTTTTATTTTTTATTTTTCGGAAGGATTTATATGCAGTTGACCGCCTGGGGCCATGACTGCTTTACCGGGCTTTTGGTGAGCGCAGATGGCGCTCAACCTGTAAAGTTAGGTTTTGGGCAACGAGCACAAGGGCACCACTTAGGTACGAACCTCGGCTTGGGCTGTTGCCAGGTTGGGAGGATCGGACAGAACGCCCCGGAACATGCTTGTACCGGTTTAGGCGAAGGTACAGAAGGTACTTAGAAGGTTCTTTGACCTCGCCGGCGAGGTCGGTGCAAAGGTGGAGTGTTTTCTCTGTCTTGACTGGATGACGTCACTACCGCATTAGCGGCAGTGATAGGGTCATCGGGATCACCAAGAACATGTCTTGGTCTACGGAGGGACTGGTCAGAGGGAGGCTCTGTGGGGTAGTCGGGGATGGAGGATATGAGAGGGTTGGTATGATTTATTGCCAGGTCATAATGCCGCCGGGAGGCGAGCTTCATGAAACTGGCAATCGACTCTAAATTTAGATTTTCTAAGACCCACCAACTTTTTACACTCAGATCTCCATCGTCTTACCTTTTCAAGTCATGTGCATACATTTTGCCTTGTGACATAGGCAAAATTGAGGAAACAAAAGCCAAATTAGCCACAAATAAATGATGTACCTAAAAAAAATAAAAAATAACCTATGTATATCTTCTGAAGAGAACAAAAAAACTGCTGGGAAACTGGAACTCTGGTTTGCTGGAAGAAAACTCTTTTAGGGTTAAGCTCGCCTTTGTACATGTCCTCTATGTAAGTTGTTTTTCTTCCCTGTTTGTGTTTACAGTAAAGAATAAAGTAAAAAAAGCGAACATATGAGGGTGAATCGAAAAGTTCTTAGAAACGCATACAAGGAAAACTTATTTTGAAAGTACATACATACCTACATACATAGACTCACGCCTTTTTCCCCGAAGGGGTAGGCAGAGCCTCAATGGACCTCTTTCCACAGTGGGTTGCACCATCGTGGAATATAGACGTGACAAGTGGTGAGCTCATCGCCGCCATTGCTTCCCACGACTGACCCGACTAACGCTTTCTTCCAGTAATAACACATTCCATAATAAGCTAGCAGCCAGGACAAATCTTATACCAATGAATCTTCTCAACAAGTCCGGGTATTATGAAAGTATTTTTTTGTTCCAAGTTCTATTTAACTTTCTGTCCTGTCTGTGGGGGGGCAAATATAGCGATCGAATTTTCAAACAGTTCCCGATATCCGACGAAAAACTCTGAATATTGCACTTGATTTACTGATACTAGTATAGTATTATTTTATATGTGACTGAGGGAAAAATTCAATCTACGATTGGCATTTAGCTTAAGGCGCTATAGGTTCAACGAACATTTTTGTATGAGACGAAGAAGGCGAGCTCACGCTCTGATACCGTGTTTTTATGTATAAAAAAAATATATAAAAATGTCGTTCAAAGTTATGTTTAATTTTGTTGATGAATTCACTAACTCAAATAATAATTAACATGTAACCACATGTTTCAAAAATTAAAACGTGAGAGAAGTGAGTGAAAAATAGCATTTAAATTTTAAAAAGGAGGTATCTCTGTTATTATTTTTTTATCGAGTGAAGTAATTCAAATATTGTATTGAATTATTGATTTCACTAGATAAAAAGCTCAAGAATATCATAAATATGTTTCTTCATAGAAAACTATGAAAATTCTTATCAAAAACTTTAAAATTCTAGAGTTTGAGAACCTATCGCGCCTTAAGACTGCGCCACCGCCAGGTAGAAATCTTCATACAAAAAAAACGGTTTTATTGAATATCTCGTGAAAAATAGATAATTTAAAAAAAAAAACAGTGTGTGACCCCTCTGTTTTATTGTATTGATCTTAATTATCCAATTTTTGATCCAATAATCTGTACCATATTGACAAACAATCGAATCTAGCCAAAAGTTAGAGGTAATTTTGTGTTTTTTTTTATCGAGAAAATTTTGTCCTATCTTGTTTCTGTCTGGGTGATCCCTCGGTATTATAATGTAGTATCCATGCATATTTTTAATTTGAATATTGTACTTGATTTAGTCAGTAAAAAATCTAATCTAAGATTGGTAATTTTGCGTTATATAGCCTTAAAGGAACGCTGCCACATCCAACCGGTCCCTCCAGCATCTCCACTTTTGCAATTTATAACCTTAAGTGGCAGCACTTACAGCCTCGTAATAAATACAGATGAAGGCTGAGGATATCAGACAATCAATACCCGTCGCAACTTGTATCGCTCAATTTGTCCTAGTCAGAAACGTGAAAATAACATTTGATACGAAGACTCTTCCGGCCATTTTCTAAATGAGACGTTGTCTACTTTTATTTTATTTCTTTTCCTAGTGTTTTCTTGAGTTATTTTGTGTTATTTTGGTGGCATTTTAACTAATGTAGCTCTTTTAAAAAGCACAAGTGTAGTGAAATGAAATGGAAGTGAATTGCGTGACTTTTGAAATTGGTGGAAATTGTCTACCAAAGTTTTAGTAAAATTGGCCACCGTTTTACTAAATCATGACTCGACTGTGACTTTGACGACTTGGAAGTAGTGTAACGTTGCAAAATATATTTAAAATACAATATAGTGAAAATACAGATACTTACTTGAAAATAGCAAATGCACAAGCCGTGCAGAGCCAATAATAAAAAAAAAAAAATTGATACTTCTCGAATAAACATTCGAAAAATGTCTAGATTATTGAAACTACCCATGTTATTGAAATAACATGTTATTGGCATAAGAATACACACCCGTCTCCTCACAGGGATATTGTATAAGTCGACTAAGTGATTATACTAGAGGATGGGCGGCAGCATCCACCTGACTACTCAACAGTCAACAGCAATACTGCCATCACCAATCCGTCTGTCAAGCGTGTTGGTTCTGGCAAATCTCCCCATTACATTCTATGGTGAGTATTCGTCCAGCAGTGGACGTATAGAGGCTGATGATGATGATTGAAATTCTAGGCACGAGTTTGGATCTATTGTAACAATCTAAAGTTTGCTCTTTAACTAATTCGCTGTTGATCTTATAATAAATAAATAATGATTTTAATCATATTAGGGTTCCGTACCTAAGGGTTGCCAACGGGACCCTATATGTAAGCCTGCGCCGGGTTCGTCGGCTTTCCGTCAGTCTTGTCACAGGGGGTGTATTGCGAATTACATTTTGTCTTAGTGGTCGCTTTCATAGTTGAAACTAGACACCCCCCCCCCCCCCCCGTTCCCCCAAATATCATCAAAATCCGCTCAACCGTTACGGAGTTCAGTTGAACTACACATAACGCGAGCAAAGCCGCGGGCGGAAGCTAATAAAACATAGCCTATGTTACTCGCTGATATTGTAGCTCTTTATAACCTTCCCGTTGACATAGAATCTTGGCAAGATGGTTGGTTATGTACTTCGATCAGTATATTCTTGATCGAAGGCTATGTAGAGAAAATTACACATGGTTTTCAAACACCGATTTTAATTAATTAAATATTAACTTTAGTATTTAAATTCAGAAGTAGCCAAAATAACGGTACATGCCTTAGTGCGCGAAGCTTACTTGTATTTTCAGACCATGTTTTTTTTTTAATTATTTTACCACAGTTGTTAGCCAAAATGACGTTACGGAAGCCTCAGTGCGCGAGACTTACTCGTAATTTCAGTTTTTTTTAAATCCTATCTCCACATTGGTTGTTGTACCACTGACCACTAGGCCGCCATACCTCAAGTTGGTCACTCAGCTACCGCATAGTGACCAACCGGCAAAACGAGGAAGTAGTAGAGGCATCGAGTGGAGGTTATTATATGACGAACACTTTTTGTATCACATTACTTATTTCATTTCGGAAGTGACCAAATGTTATCGATATTAAGTATTTTAAAAGACCTTGGCATTTATTTGAACATTCGGTACTAACAGAAAATGGTAACGCGGAAAACTGTGGATACGTGCTTAACAATTTTCGACTTTAAGACAAAGAGATACAGTTTATCGTGTGAAAATACAGTTTCATGAATAAGAGCATCCACGAAACACTTGTTTGACCTCCAATTAGCAGCAGAATATGATGTTGCTTTTGTTATCTACAGCAAATACACTCAGGCTGCGACTTCTAGATAAATAAAGCGGATTACCTACGTGAAACTGTTTTACACATCATGTAGTAGATTTAAAAGAAAATGCATTTAAAAAAAAAAATAAGGGTCATCTTTTAAAAAAGGCATATTATTCAACTAGTGAGTATTTAACTGACACAGCCGCATGGAATGAAATAAAATAAGGTAGGTAGTAATAAGTTTGACAAAGCCCCTGTTCAGCTGCTTATTTATTATTAATTATGTTCTTATTTAATTTATTTCCTGACATGGCCTTTTACAACCGCTTTTATTTCCTATTTGTAATTAATTTTAATGTTATGTTTGACATTATTCTAAATGATTTACCCCGTGAATTTACCTTATAATTTGACAAAGCCTCTATACACCTGCATCTTCCTTGTGTGTGTACCAAATTGTTTTATTTTTGTTACTTTAAATTGACGTGACTAAGTGTTCCCTGCGATCCTAAGGTATTAATAAATATATGAAATATGAAATAGGTGGGTTACTATGAGCTCTTATTGCCATGCAGTTGTTAAACTATTCAGTACAAAATATTGGTTCCGTGATGTCCGCAACTATATTTAAAGGCACAATCGCAGAGGGTCTACAGACTTCTGCGATTAAAGTTATTCAACGATGAAAAATGTCAACGATGAACCGATATTTTGTACTGAATAGTTTTTGAACTGAATGGATATAAGAGCTCATAGTAACCCCCCTGATGTTCAAAACTACTTACAGTTATTATAAACCTGCCGAATTGAGTTTCCTTTGATTATATGGTTTGGTATTCGGATTAATTTTTCACTCAGTAAAAACTATCAACTTATAAGTTTTTTTCACTATGCCCCTACAATTACAGGCTCAGTGGAGACCTAGTGTGGGGAATAGAGCTTAAATTGGTACAAACTTAATTTGTGTTAGTAACGTTGTATGAAATGTAAAGCTACTTAATAAAGCTATTTGTATTTGTGTATATGCAAACCTTAATAATGTACAGCCAACTGTTTGAGCAAATAAACATTACTTTACTTTTATACAACTTGTGATGACGGAACAAGCAGATGGCCCACCTGATGTTAAACGGTACCCTCTGCCTATGAACAGTGCATTACCTCATAGGTCACGTCCACCTAGGAAGCACCCTATGTGGCATTGCACTGCGCCCGCCACCCTGAGACATAAAGATGAAAGTCTCATGTGCCTGTAATTTCACCGGCACCCATACCCTACAAACCGGAACACAGCAATGCGAGCACTACTGCTTTGCGACAGAAATAGGTATGGTGGTAGTACTTCCCCAGACGAAATCTTTCACGAAAAAGCTCTACTACTATTCATATACTTTTAAAAAAGTTTGTCGTGCAGCTAAATCATTACATTTGAGAAAAAAAATAGAAAAATCATCGAATAAAATTAAGGCAACTTGGAAATTAATTAATAATGAAACAGGTAAATCTAAGCCACGCAATAAGCAGATCAAATTAAACATAAACAATACAATATTGACAAAAAAGATTGATGTCGCGAATGCCTTTGACAATTTTTTCTCTAATATACCAGTTATTGTAACCCAGTCATTACAATCATCTGCCTCTGGAGCATCTACTTTATTGGAACTAAGTGTTGCTAAATGTGAGATCGCGTTTAGCTTTAGATACGTAAATGCCGATAGTATTGTTAAGACATTTAAGTCACTTAATATAAAAAATACTGAAGATCTTTGGGGAATATCCACAAAGGTGTTAGGTATTATAATTATTGATATTGCTCCATGCTTAGCCTACATTTTTAATAAATGTGTTGACGACGGAATCTTTCCAGATCTTATGAAACATAGTAAATTAATTCCTTTGTTCAAGTCTGGAAATGCAAAAGATCCAGCTAATTATAGGCCGATTTCTATATTGCCCGCGTTGAGTAAAATCTTTGAAAAACTTATTCTTACTCAATTATTGTCACACTTTAACTTCCACAGACTACTTCATAGTCATCAATTTGGATTTACCAAGGGTCGATCAACAGCTGATGCTGGTACCTTGCTTTTGGAACACATATTTCAAGCATGGGAAAACTCGCAAGACGCGATCGGAGTATTCTGCGACCTATCCAAAGCATTCGACTGCGTGAGTCATGCTACTCTAATTTTGAAGTTAAAACATTATGGCATCCAAAATCAGGCAATTAACCTTGTAAATTCTTACTTATCCAATAGAGTACAAAAAGTTGACGTTGGTGGTGAAAGGTCTTCAGGATCGTCTATTGTTATGGGAGTGCCCCAGGGTTCAATACTAGGCCCATTTCTATTTTTAGTATACATTAACGATCTCCCTTTTTATGTAAAAGACATATGTGATATAGTTTTATTTGCTGACGATACGTCTTTAATTTTCAAAGTTGATAGGTCAAAAGCTAATTACGATGATCTAAATAAATCACTATCGCGAGTTCTTGATTGGTTCACAGTAAATAATCTGTTGCTTAATGCTAAAAAAACTAAATGCATTAAATTCACTTTGCCAAATGTAAAACATTACCCAACTAATATTAAAGTAAATGGCGAGACACTCAATCTTGTAAACTCTACTGTTTTCTTAGGACTTAATATTGATGCAAGTTTGCAGTGGGGACCACAAATTGAGGCACTTGCGGGTAGACTTAGTTCCGCTGCATATGCAGTTCGTACGATAAGGCAGCTTACTGATGAAGCTACAGCTAGGCTAGTTTATTTTGGCTACTTCCATAGTGTTATGTCATATGGCATCATTCTGTGGGGGAAAGCAGCAGACATCCAAGCAATATTTGTTTTACAAAAACGGGCAATACGTGCCATTTATAAAATGAAGCCACGTGACTCCTTGAGGGAGCGTTTTAAGGAAATTAACATTCTCACCGTAATATCGCAATACATCTACGAAACCTTATTATATACACATAAACACTTAGATAGATTTATGAAAAAAAGTGACGTGCATTGTTTTAACACGAGAAATAAAAATAAACTGAGTATTCCCAAATTTAGATTAAAAAAAGTAAGTGGGTCTTTTATGGGGAATTCTGTTCGGTTCTATAATAAACTTCCAGAAAGTGCTTCTAAACTTTCGATTCGAAGATTTAAATCTTACATAAAGAATAATTTAATTAAGAAAGCGTATTACACACTACATGACTATGTTAATGATAAAGCCGCGTGGCCTGATGTCGCTCTGCCCCTCGACACCTAATTTGTCAATTTGCAATGTCTGTACCTGCATATAATTTATTACTGATGTGTTATTTATGTGTATATCAAGCGTAGTGTGTGCTGCCTTATGAACTTTTGCTGATTCTCTCTATCATCTTACTTTTGACTGCCTACCTAAGTAAGGCTTTTAATTTGGTTTTCCTTTTTTCCTTGAATCAGCTTCAACTTGTTCTCGAGGCACCACACAGGCGCTCTCCACCTAGTAGTAAGAAGGATCATCAAAAGAAAAACAGACCGTGTTTGTTGCCTGATTCTTCTAGGTCTGGTTGCGTTGGAACAGGAGTAACTGTAAATTTATTTTTTAAGACGATTCAAAATGATCCTTGTGATTTCAATGAATAAAATACTTTTGACTTTGACTTTGACTTTGACTAACAAAATAAGTAGTTATGTTAAGGTCAATGTGATAAAATACTACTGTTACTGTTACTGTTAGCCTGAATCATCCCATTGTTGAGCAAAGGCCTCCCCCCATATCCTCCAGTCACTACGATCCTGTGCTATTTTGCTAATCTGTGTTAAAGGCATCTATTACATCGCGCCATCTCCTGCGTGGTCTGCCGCGACGCCGTCTCGCTGTGTCAGGGCTCCACATAGTGGTTATTTTGGCCCACAGATCATCAGGCATGCGACAGACATGTCCAGCCCAATTCCACTTCAGCTTCACATATATTATATTTTGTGTATACTTTTGGGGGTAGGCGCTCCCCACCTATTAGTAAGAAGGATCATACAACAAAGCCGAGCCGTGTTTGTTGCCTGATTCTTCCAGGTTTGGTCGCGTTGGAACAGGAGTAAATTTATTTTATAAGACGTTTCAAAATGAGACTTGTGATTTCAATAAATAATAAGATTTACATCTCTCATATTCGGTAAGTAGGTCCTTATTACCCCCAAATGGGGCTTGTAGGTGACCGATTAGCGCTCTAGGGTAATAATGTAGCTAGAAAAGCCCTAGGGCGGTAAGTGGACGTGACTTGTGGTAATGCAGCGGGTGGGCCATCTGCTAGTTCCGTAAAAAATAAAGCAATGAAAGTAGGTAATCTATTCGCGTGTATTCCGCTCGGGCTCGAGGCAAACTGAGACCTCGTTGAATAGAATAGAATTAAATATTTATTCGCAACAACAGAATAGAATAGAATTAAATATTTATTCGCAACAACATTTAAAAAAACTACAAAAAAAACATCAGGTACATTCAACATAGAATCAAATATTAAAATAACGTTGCAAAAAGGCCCTAACTAGGCATATGCAGGTTGTAAACAATCTGCGCTGGTCTTCCGTTAGAGCCAAGCCTAGTGATAAGCCACGCATAAAAATTATGCACTTACCCTCAGTGGCATTAGTGGTCTTGTTGATGTCGGGGGCTATGGCAGAAGACGCGTTCAGAGCAGGCACGAGTGGTCCCTCGTCGACTCGGCGGCGAGTGCGCTCATGGTACAACCTCACTATGTTCGGCTCCAATCCGGCGAGGGTCCTGCCGTTCTCCACCGAGTATTCTTCGCTCCATGCTGCAGAGGAAAAAGTTCATAATAAATTAACGAGAAGCATTATGTATTCTATTAAGTCATTAGTTCTGCTAACAGTAGACGTCGCGAGTACAAACTTTTTTGGTTCAGTTTACATCCAACATCTTTAAAAAACCTCACGGATCACGGTCAAAGGTCACGGAACATGAGACGGTGTTTAACTAATTTAGCTCGTAGGAAAAAAAACTACGTTAGCTCGTAGGAGACAGATCTTGGTGTTATATACTACAAATGCTCCGATTTGTTGTATTTTATTTTTGTGCTCGGTCTAAAGCTCGGAATAAGAACTAAAGCATGGAACTAAGGCTAAAAACGAAACGGTATCGATTATACCAGTCTCATTCTTTTCATGTATGTATTCATGTGTTGGAATGAGACAAGCATAAATCTATCTGTTCTTATTTGTGTAAATCGTACCAGGCCAAATGTCATATTACTAGTACATTCATGGTAACAATCTAGGGAGATGTATATGCATGATACCAAAATTCAGGGTACGGAACGGTTAAACGACTGTCGTTTGACAATATATTTGTTTCTCTCTAACATAGGATAGCAAGCTATCTTCTAGGATAGGAGTAAGAAGGAACACTCTATGCTATTTAAGCACTCAATCCATGTACTACTACATTCATGGTCTAAAGTGACTGAACAGTCTTTAATATGGTCTAGAGTCACACAATAAATATTAGTACAAGTACTAGAGTGATCTTTTACACAAGACCAATTCCGTTCTTATTAGGCTTCTCAAGATTGCTCACACAAACCTATGATGTTCTGATGACCTGGGTTATTTTTTTTTATTATAATATACAGTGTAGATTATTGTTTTATATTAAGCGGCATCCGAATGCTGGCCACTTAAAAAGCAGCACGAAAACCAACTACACTCCGCAGAGATGAAGATGCTCAGATGGGCAGGTGGTGTAACTAGGCTGGACCATGTCAGAAACACACACATAAGAGGCACCTTCAAAGTGAGGCCTATCCCGGATAAACTACAGGAGAGCCGTCTGCGGTGGTATGGACACGTGATGAGGCGACCATCCGACCACATGACCAGAAAAGTGCTAGATATTGATACTAAACCCCGAGGACGAGGAAGACCCCGAATCACATGGATGTCATTAGTAAATAAGAACCTTAAAGAGGCCCAAGTTCAAAAAGAGACGACCCAGGACAGAGTTGCCTGGAGACGCATGATTCGGAGGGCCGACCCCAAATAAATGTAAAATAATGAAATTACAGGCACATGAGACTTTTCATCTTTATGTCTCAGGGTGGCGGGCGCAGTGCAATGCCACATAGGGCGCGACCTAGGTGGACGTGACCTATGAGGTAATGCAGTGTTCATAGGCAGAGGTTACCGCTTAACATCAGGTGGGCCATCTGCTTGCTCCGCCATTCCAGTAGTAAAAAAAAAAAAAAAAATATTGATACTAATCCCCGAGGACGAGGAAGACCCCGAATCACATGGATGTCATTAGTAAATAAGAACCTTAAAGAGGCTCAAGTTCAAAGAGAGACGACCCAGGACAGAGTTGCCTGGAGACGCATGATTCGGAGGGCCGACCCCAAATAAATGTAAAATAAGGAAATTACAGGCACATGAGACTTTTCATCTTTATGTCTCAGGGTGGCGGGCGCAGTGCAATGCCACATAGGGCGCGACCTAGGTGGACGTGACCTATGAGGTAATGCACTGCTCATAGGCAGAGGTTACCGCTTAACACCAGGTGGGCCATCTGCTTGTTCCGCAATACAGTAGAATAATAAAAATAAAAAAAATAGAAAGGGCCAGGCAAAGAAGATTAGGCGGCATCGTATTTAAATATTAAAAAAATTATGCATTAACCTCTGGCTTTATAATCTCATACAATAATTACCTCATTGAGTTTGTGCTATGATTGTGTTTGTCACTTATTTAATTTGTAAATAATTACGTGTAAATAAATAACACATTGAAGTTCTACAAACAAATAATCTGAAGTATGAAGTATCTTGTCCTCATAGGTCAAGATTGTACAGTAAGAACAGGGTCAGTGAGAATGGCAACACATAAATCGACATTTCTTCACTTTTTCAGTATGTGCACTTACACTGTTTTTTTTTTAATACTACTTGAATGACGGAACAAGCAGATGGCCCACCTGATGTTAAGCGGTAACCTCTGCCTATGATCAGTGCATTACCTCATAAGTCACGTCCACCTAGGACACGCCCTATGTGGCATTGCACTGCGCCCGCCACCCTGAGACATAAAGATGAAAAGTCTCATGTGCCTGTAATTTCACCTGCGCCCATACCCTTTAAGCCGGAAACACAGCAATGCGAGCACTACTGCTTTGCGGCAGAAATAGGTATGGTGGTAGTACTTCCCCGAACGAACTCTTTCACAAAAAAGCTCTACTTCTACCTACTCAAATAATTGATAACCCCCTTTTGTAAAGTCATTTATCATCTCGGAATAATCTAGCCATAGTATTTTATTCATAAATTATTATTATACGTCATTCTATAGCAAGTGTATTGCAAGAAAACCGCATTATTCTATCAAATAAATGAGAACCACAACGTCATTAAAATTCCTAGAAATGGGAGGTCAATAATGGAAGTTATATTGGTTAATGTTTTATAGCACACAAGTTTCTAAATTCTTTGATTTTTCCCTGTATTTGTTACATTTTCTATTTTCTCTAATATCTCATAAACTACATAGTTTACAAAATAATTAAAAATAGCTTTGAAATAAATAATAAATAAATAAATAAATAATGCTGGACAGCTCACACAACATTATCTGGCCCCAAGTTAAGCAGAGCTTGTGTTATGGGTACTAGATAATTGATATACTTAATACAATATAATACATAGATAGATATTTTTTATCATACATAGAAAATACCCAGAACACCCTGAACAAATATCTGCGACCGCACAAATATTTGTTCCGAGGCGGGAATCGAACCCGCAACCTCCTGCGTCGCAGGCCAAGCTTCGCCCGCCGCGCCACAGAGGTCGTCAAATGTCTAAGCAAAGCGCTTTCATATGACACCCCACTTATCTTGGGTTTTGGTAACTAAAATTACATATTTTAGAACATTTTCACAAAAGCAAGCGGTAACCTTTTTAACCCCCAACGCAAAAACGAAGGGATGTTATAAGTTTGACGTGTCTGTGCGTGTAGTTGTGTGTGTGTATGTGTCTGTCTGTGGCATCGTAGCTCCCGAACGGATGAACCGATTTAGTTTTTTTTTTGTTTGAATGTTGATTTTGGCGTGAGTGTTCTTAGCTATGTTTGATCAAAATCGGTTCAGCCATTTTATTGCGATGAGGGTTTTTTAATTTTTACAAAATTTATTACTTGTTTGTAATTTGAATGTCCACGGGCAACTTTACTTTACTAACTTTACAACTTTTATAATCTGGGTCTCTTCAAGTCTAGAGTGAATAGGTGCCTTCTAGACCTTTGTGCTCCATCTTCGGTCACATCGTCACTTACCAACAGGTGAGATCGTGGTCAAACAAAGGTATATCAAAGTTAAAAAAAAAAAAAACCGACGCGGTTTTTATCTTCTTTTATTTTGCAAGAGCATCACGGACAATTTCGTAAACAAAAGATTTTACCAGTGAGTAAAAATAATTTGTTATCGCTGATAATTGAGCCTTTAAATTTCGAGTAATTAAATTTAAGATAGTTCACCACAAGATAATTGGGATAGTTAATCTGATGATATTCGTAAATATTGCATTATCAGAAAATAAAACAGGATGACGTGGATTGAGTAAAATTCCAGTATTTAAATTATACAGGGTGTAACATAATATCCGTATAAGCCCGGGGAGTGGGTATTCTACACATCATGGCGAATAACTTTAGTTCTACGACTTTTTAAATTTCGGAGTTTTTAATTCATTGTGCCTCGCATAAATCCTGAAATTCCTCCAAAAATGTACCTAACAGAACATGAGGCAGCCCCACGCAAGGTAACCCTAGCGTACCGTAACGTCCTCATGTTGTTTTACGAACGTTTTTAGAGGATTCTTAAGAGGCATTTCATGAATGAAAAACTTCGAAATTTAAAAAGTCGTAGTAGTAAAGTTATTCACCATGATGTGTAGAATACCCCCTCCCCGGGCGTATAGGGATATTATGTTACACCCTGTATTGTGAGTTATCAGCTAAAAAATATTGCCAACATTTTATTGTTTACTCCAAAGTGTCGACACGGATCGCGTCTTTACCGTCAATATCAAGGTCAATACATTCATGAACTGATCAAACACGAAAACGAAAATATAGTGAACCGAACCAATATGGCACATGTATGTATAAATATATGTTCTTTTAAACACACCATCCACGATCACATCTCAATAAGTCTTTTTTCTGAGTTTAATAAAGGCAGAGTGACGAAGAAACAACCAAAGAGTGTCTTATATGAAGACACTCTTTGGTTGTTTTTTTTTTTTCTTTATAATTGGTGCCGCACGGCTTGTGCATTTGCCATTTTCAAGTAAGTATCTGTATTTTCACTATATTGTATTTTCAATATATTTTGCAACGTTATACTCCTTCCAAGTCGTCAAAGTCACAGTCGAGTCATGATTTAGTAAAACGGTGGGCAATTTTACTAAAACTTTGGTAGACAATATCCACCAATTTCAAAAGTCACGCAATCCACTTCCATTTTATTTCACTACACTTGTGCTTTTTAAACGAGCTACATTAGTTAAAATGCCACCATAATAACTCAAGAAAACACTAGGAAAAGAAATAAAATAAAAGTAGACAACGTCTCTTTTCGAAAATGGCGGGAAGAGTCCTCTTTAGTTGTTCCGTCGTAAATCCACCTTTAAAAAAAAAATGTACCTATACTACTTGGATTGACGGATGCTAATGGCCCACCTGATATTAAGCGGTACCCTCTGCCTATGAACAGTGCATTACCACATAGGTCACGTCCACCTAGGACGCGCTCGTAATTTCTAACAACAATTTCCACAAGCCATAAAATAACTTTCACCGTTAATTTTGGAAGAGGAGAAAAAAACTATTTTGAAAATGTATTTATTGATACTTTATAGCGCGTCTAAGAAGTTACAGTTAATAACGTACTATTCAAAATTTACTTTTTTTGTATCATTAAGGAGGAGGTCCCCAAGATACAGGTTAACCTAGTTTGGGGACCAACGATGTCATGTATTTGTTATTGTAATTTTACTGTTCAATAAACGTTATTGTATTGTTGTAATGTAGAATAAATTGCACTAATTAAAATTAGCATCAAACAAATTAAGTAAATACCAAAATATTTTGTGGTTATTTGTTTTGTGTTAATCGAAAGAACACACGGAACTCTTATAACGTTATTCGCGAAGATGCTGAACATAATAAGTGACGTGGGTTGGCTGGAAGGTAACCGGTTCGAAAGACTTGCGCGTTCTCTCTGCGTCCTCATACATACAAGTCACCACTCAACATGCCACTCAATTAAGCAACAAGTAATTAATTTTGTAAAAAAATAAACCTTCAACGCAATGAAACGGCTGAACCGATTTTGATCAAACATAGCTAAGAACACTCGCGACAAATTCACCTTTCAAACAAACAAAAAAAAACGAAATCTGTTCATCCGTTCGGGAGCTACGATGGGACAGACACACACACACAGACACGTCAAACTTATAACACCCAGTCGTTTTTGCGTCGGGGGTTAAAAATAAAACTACAGAGTCACTGTTGATACCACTTGTATACTTACTACGTTTTACAATTGTTCTAAAGCTACTATCGTCCTATAGCTCCTACTAGTAGTTCTGTGGACATCACGATCACAGACTTTTTTGTAAAAAAAATGTGTTCAGTTGAGCATCATTCATCCTACCTAAGTTTAATACCACATTTAAAAAACCCAACAAAAAAACGGCATTATTCAATGCATCACGTCGATTCATAATCTATATCTTGACAAGCTCTTGACCGTATATCCTCATACTAGCGGCTCGCCCCGGCTTCGCACGGGTAGCCCCCGGTGAAAAGCAGCCCGCCCGCGATATTTTATTACTTATAATTTCTCCCGTTTTTTACACATTTACCACTATATCTTTGCTCCTATTGGTCGTAGCGTGATGTTATATAGCCTATAGCCTTCCTCGATAACTGGACTATCCAACACAAAAAGAATTATTCAATTCGAACCAGTAGTTTCGGAGATTAGCGCGTTCAAACAAACAAACAAACAAACAGTATAGATTTGAAACTTTTGTTTAGAATTGAGTACCAAAAGTTATTAAAATCAGCCGGTATTTGGAGCCTCCAATCAAAAATCACCGACGACTAAAAAAACGGTGATATTAATTGTGATTTTGATTAGAACCTGTATATCAAGTTTCGTCTACAACCTGTACGCGAGTAGAGTCTAGCCATGGTAACTCTACATTGGAATACATGGGTAACCCCAAAAAGATTTGCACATGGCACACTCTTAAATATTTTGTTTTTGAAACGACTTAATATAAGGAGGAATTTCTCAATTCGTCTATATTTTCTTGTAAGTATGTTACTCGGACTCTTCCCGCCATTTTCGAAAAGAGACGTTGTCTACTTTTATTTTATTTCTTTTCCTAGTGTTTTCTTGAGTTATTTTGGTGGCATTTTAACTAATGTAGCTCGTTTAAAAAGCACAAGTGTAGTGAAATGAAATGGAAGTGAATTGCGTGACTTTTGAAATTGGTGGAAATTGTCTACCAAAGTTTTAGTAAAATTGGCCACCGTTTTACTAAAACATGACTCGACTGTGACTTTGACGACTTTGAAGGAGTGTAACGTTGCAAAATATATTGAAAATACAATATAGGGAATAATACAGATACCTACTCGAAAATGGTAAATGCACAAGCCGTGCGGCGCCAATTATAAAGAAAAAAGAAAAGTATGTTACTCGAACTCTCCGCCAACAGATTTTGATAAATATTTCGCTGATGTAGAGATGATCCGGAGGTGGTCCCATGTAAGATGTATATTCCTCAGGGACAGCTAATATTTCCGTAACGCTCAAAAAAATACGTATCAAATCCTGTCTGCATCGTGCTAAAGTGACCATTCTTACCAGGAATGCAGCAGATTGTAAAAAAAAACTATAAAAACACAAATAAAACCTTTTTTTTGTAGTACGGTTCTGTGTAACCAAGAAAAAAAAAACTAAAAAAAAAAACTGCGGATAAAGCGTGGCAGCTCTACCAACATCCAGACAGATTAGAGGAAATTTTACCAGTTGTTGTCATTCTTAGTAATTCTGCCACTGTTTTACTAGGAAATATGTATGTAATGTAAAATATGGTTTACAGGGTAAGGGTGCCGGTGAAATTACAGGCACATGAGACTTTTCATCTTTATATCTCAGGGTGGCAGTGCAATGCCACATAGGGTGCGTCCTAGGTGGACGTGACCTATGAGGTAATGCACCGTTCATAGGCAGAGGTTACCGCTTAACATCAGGTGGGCCTCATGCTTGTTCCGTCATCCAAGTAGTATAAAAAAAAAAAAAATATATATATATATATATATATATAAATACGCGTTATTCTTAGTTTGCGCTTGAGTGTATTCTGTCTTTTTGAGAATCTGTCTTATTGAGAGTCTGTCCACTTGAGAATCTGTCCTTATGAGAACAATCGCCGGTAGCTGGACAACTAGTAGGGCTAAGTACTACTACTACACTACTACTCCGTGTCACCGGTTCTTACTTGACCACCCTGCGTTAGGTAACTGACCATCTGAATAATTACCATAGGTAGGATTCTGCCTAGAACCAGGCGTGGTGCACTCCGCACTTTAGGTGCGAAGCCACAAGTACAAGGCGCGGGCTCGACTTGTCGAGTCATTTCAGTGTGTCAGACAAGATAAGAGTTACGCGATAGAAAGAGAGGTAACTACTAGGTCTTTAGATGACCCGCTCATGTGGGGAATTTAACTGCAGGTAAAAGGGAATTTAACTGGTGGGGTTCTTTAAAAGTATGCTTGTTTGATACATTGGTAGTAAAAAAAAAACAGTTAACTAGCGGTGTGCGACCTGAATTGTACTTTATTGTGTGGGGACAAGAGTCGATATTTATTTAAATGATTTTGCAGAGTCAACCTTCTGTACCTGTAATATTATGTATTCTGTCCAGAACTACCTGAGCGTACAGGTTGCGCAACGAGTTATGAGCGCTGACTTCTACAGCATTGGCTGTGGCTTTGTTAAGGTCCTCCCTTGTGCAGGTGGGACACAAGGAACAGGTGAGCAAGTGACGCATGGACTGAATGGTAGCTCCACAGTCACATTCAGTCCGGGAGGAGTCTCGCATTCCCCATTTGCAGAGGTTCTGCCTGCAGGGGCCAACTTGGGTCCGGAGCCTGTTCATGGATTTCCAGACCGGCCACGGCAGCTCACGTTATCTATAGGTCGTGGTATCAACCATTTGACCACTATTTCTTCGCAAATGATAAAGTATGACAGCATCCGGAGTTTTTTTTTATGCTTCTTGAATGACGTGACAAGCAGATGGCCCCACCTGATGTTAAGCGGTAACCTCTGCCTATGAACAGTGCATTCTCACATAGGTCACGTCCACCTAGGACGCGCTCTATGTGGCATTGCACTGCGCCCGGCACCCTGAGACATAAAGATGAAAAGTCTCATGTGCCTGTAATTTCACCGGCACCCTTACCCTTAAAACCGGAATACAGCAATGCGAGCACTACTGCTTTGCGGCAGAAATAGGTATGGTGGTAGTACTACCCCGGACGAACTCTTTCACAAAAAAGCCCTACTACTACTTGTAAAATGTTTTCATTTACTGGATTGCACGAAGATGGGGTGTAACTGATAATATTGTGATAGTTGGTACACTGTAGTCAGTTTTTGAGCAGTTCGCTTGTTGTTAAACAATACGAGTGACGTGTAAACATGAACACTACAGGGGGGTTACTATGAGCTCTTACATCCATTCAGTTCAAAAACTATTCAGTACAAAATATCGGTTCATCGTTGTCTTTTTTCATCGTTGAATAACTTTAATCGCAGAAGTCTGTAGACCCTCTGCGATTGTGCCTTTAAATATAGTTGCGGACATCACGGAACCAATATTTTGTACTGAATAGTTTATCAACTGCATGGCAATAAGAGCTCATAGTAACCCACCTGAGTCTCTTATCGCTGCTGTGTTTAAAGATGTCTAGGTTTTCACATGAGATTGCCTTTGTACTAAACCATTTCTAGTGTTCCGTACCAAGTTTAAAGAGTAGTAAGTCTACTGAGTAAATCTGACAAATTCAAGGACTTTCTAATAAATCTACGCTGGACTTAGTATTTCATATGAAATATTTATAAAATATATATATATTATAAAATAATATAGTTTTAATTGATTAAAAAAAATGACTTATAAATATATACTTATAATATATAGTTTAGCTACGATCTTAATAAAAAAACACTGTAAAAATGTGTTTAGAGGGATCGTGAAATTGAATTCCGTGCATCGAGCGGAAGCATTCGCCTTAAGGTGGATGCGCAGGCTTGCGGCGCGAAATTCAAATTTTTTGGTGTTTTTTGCCCATTACAGCTCATCAACACTTCTTGAGATAACGAAAGTTGAGTTCGCGACAACTAAGAGACCTAACACACATGGTTTAATTGATAGTATCTCATAAATATCATCAGTTTAGCTATGATACACCTAAACACATTTTTACAGTGTTTTTGTTTGTTAGGGGTATCGTAGCTAAACTGATGATATTTATGAGATACAATCAATTAAAACATGTGTGTTAGGTCTCCTAGTTGTCGCGAACTCAACTTTCGTCATCTGAAGAAGTACCTGTAAAGGACAAAAAACACCAAATAATTTGAATCTCGCGCCGCAAACGTGAGCATTCACCTTAAAGAGATTTTATTATAGCTTTCAGGAAAGACAGACGAAGGCAACTTATTCCATTTCTTAGCAGTTATTAATGAACTTTAATGGTCACATTGTTTAATTGTCCTCCTAATAGCTCCTAGTATCAGCATATTCAAGTCCAGGTTGAAGCGCTGGCTTATTGAGCAGACCTTCTACACTTTCGATGAGTTCACTAGCCTCAAATTAATCTAATTACCTAGGTAATCCTAGATGTGACATGTTTTTTGTTTATTGTACATTTGTTATTTGTTTTAAGTACGATGTGTACTTGTTGACTCATTTTGTGAAAATTATTTGTTTGACGTGTACCTTTTGTATGATTAAATGACTATCTGACTATCTGACTATTTGTTGCGACGTCATAAACGCCTCTAACAAAAAGATCGCAAAAGCACTGGACAGACATAAATGTTACATTGATCCTAACGGTACAATACAAAGACTTGCCTCTCCGCGCAAGCAAGTACAGCTAATGTACATTTTTGGTAGATATCTTTTTCGAATAAATGATTTATTCTTTGTTGTACACAAATAAACAAAAGCGGCCAAGTGCGTGTCGGACTCGCCCATGAAGGGTTCCGTAGCAGCAAGTAACATAATATAAAAGTTCTTGGATGGAATACGATTAATGACGTATTAAAAAAAAACTACTTTCTAGATCTCGTTCAAACCAATTTTCAGTGAAAGTTTACATGGTAATGTACATTATATTTTTTTTTTAGTTTTATCATACTCTTATTTTAGAAGTTATGGGGGGGGGGGGACACACTTTTTACCACTTTGGAAGCGTCTCTCGCGCAAACTATTCAGTTTAGAAAAAAATGATATTTGAAACCTCAACATCATTTTTGAAGACCTATCCATAGATACGTACACGTACGTCCATACACATATAGGTTTGATGAAAAAATTTTTTTTGAGTTTCAGTTCTAAGTATGGGGAACTCCAAAAATAATTGTTTTTTTTAAATTTTTGTGTAAAAATCACGGTTCACAGAATACATCTACCTACCAAGTTTCAACAGTATAGCTCTTATAGTTTCGGAAAAAAAAGGCTGTGACATACACGGACAGACAGACAGACATGACGAATCTATAAGGGTTCCGTAGTTTTTTAACGGAACCCTAAAAACAAAAGACAGAAACTCTGTGGTGATTATTAAGGTTATGTTATATAATGATGCTGTGTACTTACTAATATATTTATTTTTATCCTGAGTTCTTGCAGTGCGTGTGGTAATGCCCGTTTCGTTGTCACGTGTTTGTTAAACGTTTTCGTAGATGTTTATTTTTTGTTATACTTTTTGATTGTTTTGTGTCAGGTGTGTTATTGCCCGTGACGTCACCAAATGGCTCTGTCGGAAGACCAGCGTCGGCTGTAACGTGTTTACAACTGGCTCATGCTGAGACAGAGGCCATTTTGTGACTCAATGCAAGAATTTAATTATGTCTTCTATTTTATTTTAGTTTAGTTTTAGTTTTTGATTGAGTTACTAATAAAATATTTTCTTTCTTCTTCTTTCTTCTTTCTAAACCACATAGTTAAGCATTTTGTGAAATAGGCCTCAGTGTGAGATTGAGAGAGGTCTTAAACATAGAAAGTAAAGTTAGAAATATAAATAAATAAAATAAATAAATAATGCTGGACAGTTCACACAACATTATCTAGCCCCAAGCTAAGCAGAGCTTGTGTTATGGGTACTAGATAATTGATATACTTAATAAAATAAATAAATAATATATTAAATAGATAGATATAGAAAATACCCAGAACACCCTGAAAAAATATCTGCGACCGCACAAATATTTGTTCCGAGGCGGGAATCGAACCCGCAACCTCTTGATGACCTCTGTAGCGGGGCGGGCGAGTAGCCGGCTGAGACGCGAAAGGTTGCGAGGTCGACTCCCGCTGCGGGACAAATGTTTTTATGATCTGCAAATATTTGTTCCGGGTCTGTGTGTTACAGTACCATACTACTAGTACTTAGTAGATTTTTGTTTTTGTCTTCTTGTTTTATGTGTGTGTCGTGCGTGCGGTAAAATAAATAAATTTTCTTTTTTCTTTCTTTCTTTTCTTTTACCATGGTACTCGTAGTCCCTGATACCCACGACACAGGGAATCCTAGTGTGGGAACAGGACTATTATATGTATGTGACTGTTGGGTGTTATGTTGAGTAGTTCCTGTTTGATCCATTGAGAATGGTGACCTGGTGAATTGGTGGTGGTGGTGGTGGTGGTGGTGGTGGTGGTAAGTAATTGACTTATGTGTTATGTAATTATTATTAATAAACACCTAACAGTAAACTAATAGATAGATAGATAGAAAATTCTTTATTGCACAAGACAAAAAGCAGTACATAGGCGAACTTAATGCTAATTAGCATTTTCTTCCTGCTAACCTTTGCGTAATGTAGAAAGGGTGGTAGTGCTATTAAAATTAATTATAGGTTGAGATTAAATGATAAACATAACTAAATACCTACTCTAAATAACTAGCTACATAAGCTACATAGCTACATAGCTACATAAGCGTAGCTACATAAATAATAATAGCTACTAATATTAAAGAGGTAGAAGTAATTAAAATGATCCATTGGAGACAGGATCGTTCAGGAACAAAATTATAGGTATAATCGATCGAAGAGGACAATGGATCGATCTCAATGGATCGAACAGGAACTACTAAAAAAAATATAGTTTGTTTGTAATGGATAAACTATTTTGCAAAGTCAACCGAGTGGTCCTAAAGGGTTTTATTAGCTCCCGCCTGCGGCTACGCTCGCGTTATGTGTAGTCCCACTAAATTCCGTAACCTTTGAGCGGAGTTTGAAAATTAGGTATCATAACTTACAGCCGGTCATCCATTCTTATAGTCTTGCGGACGAGTAAATAATATGGGCTATTTATTAGTAATAACAGCTCAGTGTTTTAACGGCACTTTACTCCTATAAAGCTGAAACTTCTTCCTTCGGCACAAGAACTCAATGATTTTTCTCAAATATTCGATAATAAAAACGATATCGCCAATCATCATAAACCGTCACACGTTTTTTTTTTTTTTTTCACCTAAAGTAGATGTTTTTTTTTACCTAAAATAGGTGTTTTTTTTTTTTATACTACTGGAATGGCGGAGCAAGCAGATGGCCCACCTGATGTTAAGCGGTAACCTCTGCCTATGAACAGTGCATTACCTCATAGGTCACGTCCACCTAGGACGCGCCCTATGTGGCATTGGACTGCACCCGCCACCCTGAGACATAAAGATGAAAAGTCTCATGTGCCTGTAATTTCACCGGCACCCTTACCCTTCAAACCGGAACACAGCAATGCGAGCACTACTGCTTTGCGGCAGAAATAGGTATGGTGGTAGTACTTCCCCGGACGAACTCTTTCACAATAGGCTTGCGTTTGGCTGCATCTCACCTGATGGGAAGCGACGATGAGGCCTATTTAAGCACGCTCGCCTAGAAGATGCCTATTAACTCTTCGTTTGAAGACGCCCAAGTTGTATGATAATGGGAACAAAGAAGCCGGAAGAGAGTTCCCGAATTGCCGAATGCAGTAAAGGGAATCCATTGGCGAGTAAAACCGCTGGTACGCCAGCGAGCCTGCGAGCCAGAGGTATAGGACGCCAATGGAGCACCTACAAAGCCGCGGTTTAAAATACCGCGGTTTGTCTCGTTGGCTCTTCGTGCATGCTTGAAATCCTGAAACTGCTGTATAATACCCTGTATAATAAACTGTTTGGTATGCCAATGGATCACCAAAGCGAGTCGACAACCCAACGAGCCAACAGTTTGTACCGTTAACCCGCTGGCTCGCCAATGGATCACCCCATTGTAGTAGAACTTTTTTGTGAAAGAGTTCGTCCGGGGAAGTACTACCACCATACCTATTTCTGCCGCAAAGCAGTAGTGCCCGCATTGCTGTGTTCCGGTTTGAAGGGTAAGGGTGCCGGTGAAATTACAGGCACATGAGACTTTTCATCTTTGTCTCAGGGTGGCGGGCGCAGTGCAATGCCACATAGAGTGCGTCCTAGGTGGACGTGACCTATGAGGTAATGCACTGTTCATAGGCAGAGGTTACCGCTTAACATCAGGTGGACCATCTGCTTGTTCTGTCATACAAGTAGCATATTTAATTTATTAAAAAACCCCTTAATTGTATGTACTTGTGATTGGAAAGACTTGGACAAAGATGCCCCACATCTTCGAAGTTCATTCACATCTCTGAGTCGCTGAATGAAGACTGCATTATCCGCGGGCATGATAGGGTAAACTGCGGTCATTAGAGTCGCAGCTATATATATGCTGTGGTCGAAGTTTATCAAGAAACATGTATCTTGTCGGGATAAAGGCCGGACGTCTATAGTAAGTGTCACTTGTTTGCGATTGTACGGAAACACGTTACTCTGGAACCTTCTTGACGCGTCTCTACGACTGTTGTCCTTGTACTCGTAGTTATAATGCGCGTCATGTAAAAAGCGTCATGCTGTGGTGTGTCCGGCCTAAGAATAGACCCCTCCGTCTCCTCCCGTGGATGTCGTTAAAGCCGACTAAGGGATTACCCGGACTTGTTGATAAGATTCGTTGGTATAAGATTTGTCCTGGCTGCTAGATTATTATGGAATGTGTTATTACTGAAAGAAAGCGTTAGCTGAGTCAGCCGTGGGAAGCAATAGCGGCGATGAGCTCACCACTTGTCACGTCTATATTCCACGATGGTGCAACCCACTGTGAAAAGAGGCCTATCGTGGCTCTGCCTAACCCTTCGGGGAAAAAGGCGTGTGTCTATGTATGTATGTATGTATGTATGTAAAAAGAACGCTGGCGTTCATACTTCTTCAGGCGTTCCAGCGTTCTTTTTACATGACGCGTACTATAAGATCCCTTTCTGAGTCGTGAGTCTGTACTTAACTACAATAAAATTAACACGGCTGTATGGTGTACTGAAAGCGTTAGCCGTTTCAACTGTGGGAAGCAATGACGGCGATGAGCTCACCACTTGTCACGATATTCCCAAGATAGTGGGAATTTAGGAGAAGTAGGCTTTCTAAGATAGGTCAAATATTGCAATAATTCAATATAGGCACAGAATAAATAAGAGTACAAATTAGTAGTTTTTATGACGGCACTATACACGCTGCAAAAAACGTGTTCTGTTTGTGTTATTATTGTATTGTATTCCATTACTAGCTACTCGCCCTGGCTTCGCACGGGTAGCACCCGGTGAACCCCCCCCACCCCCTAAGACAATCTCCTGGTTCTAAGCTACCTCCCCACCAATTTTCAGCCAAATCGGTTCGTGCGTTCTGGAGTTATAGCGTCAGGAAGGAAAACCCGACTTATTTTTATATATTAGATTGTGTGTGTATTTGCTGTTCAATATAAACTATTTCTATTGTATTCTATTCTATTCTATTCTACAAATAATACAGGTTAGTTTCCGGTCTATTATCGCCTTAAGGCGTCGATAGACGTCAAATTCAGTCACTATCTAACTCATTAAAGTTCAGATAAGTTAGTAAGTGACAGAAAATCACGTTTTTTTAATTTAAATGTCCTTAGGAAGTAAGTTTCAAAAAAAAAACCAAGGTTCCAATAATGGAAGGGAGGCGTTGTGTTATTTAATAAACTGAAGGATAAAAATCATCCTATGATTGATAGTTTAGGAGAAAATTGGTTGTAACTACGAAAACAGAGACTACTTTGCAAATTTAATTCGAAAATTTTAAGTAATTTTTTAAAATTTCTGAAACAAAGATTACTTGCTTTATATTATGTAGGTTCCAATAATGCAAGGGAGGCGTTGTGTTATTTAATAAACTGAAGGATAAAAAACATCTTATGATTGATAGTTTAGGAGAAAATTGGTTGTAACTACGAAAACAGAGGCTACTTTGCAAATTTAATTCGAAAATTTTAAGTAATTTTTTAAAATTTCTGAAACAAAGATTACTTGCTTTATATTATGTAGGTTCCAATAATGCAAGGGAGGCGTTGTGTTATTTAATAAACTGAAGGATAAAAAACATCTTATGATTGATAGTTTAGGAGAAAATTGGTTGTAACTACGAAAACAGAGACTACTTTGCAAATTTAATTCGAAAATTTTAAGTAATTTTTTAAAATTTCTGAAACAAAGATTACTTGCTTTATATTATGTAGGTTCCAATAATGCAAGGGAGGCGTTGTGTTATTTAATAAACTGAAGGATAAAAAACATCTCATGATTGATAGTTTAGGAGAAAATTGGTTGTAACTACGAAAACAGAGACTACTTTGCAAATTTATTTCTAACATATTAAGTCATTTTTTTAAATTTCTGTAACCAAGATTACTTGCTTCATATTATGTAGATTAACATATATATTTTTTTGTAGATTTTTTCTATCAAGATCGTGGAGAAAATAGGTTTTTATGCATCACATTTCACATTATATGCCTTAACCTTGCCTTACCCGGACTATTTGATAAGATTCGTTGGTATAAGATTTGTCCTGGCTGGTAGCTTATTATGGAATGTGTTATTACTGGAAGAAAGCGTTAGCTGAGTCAGTCGTGGGAAGCAATGGCGGCGATGAGCTCACCACTTGTCACGTCTATATTCCACGATGGTGCAACCCACTGTGAAAAGAGGCCTATCGTGGCTCTGCCTAACCCTTCGGGGAAAAAGGCGCGTGTCTATGTATGTATGTATGTATATTGCCAGACCATTTCATTGTGAGGAACGCCAATAGAGCTGTAGATAATTAGAACTCTGCTACCTCAAGCATAACTTGTGGATGTCTGTAGTTAATACGATCTATTGTTTTGTGTCCGAATACACGTGTCACGTACGATGAAGTTAAGACTCGAGATAGTGTAATACAGGCTGGCAACTAGCGCGGTTCAAATCTCTACTATATTTACTGGTATCGTTTTAGAGTTCCGTAACAAAAGGGTGCTAACGGGACCTTATTACTAAGCCTCGGTCGTATGAACCGTAATAGGTAGACAGTTGAAATATTGACAGAGTGTGTATTTATATGGCCACAATAACAACAAATAATACAAATTAAATTAAATTTAAAAAATTCTTCATACATAGACACACGCCTTTTTCCCCGAAAGTGTAGGCAGAGCCTCAAATGGGCCTCTTTTCACTGTGGGTTGCACCATTGTGGGATATAGACGTGACAAGTGGTGAGCTCATCGTCGCCATTGCTTCCCACGACTGACTCAATGTCACAACTTTACCAATGTACGTTGATAAGAGATATTTACGTTATAAGCGCATTGTGGAGTTAGTTCACGATTTTTATATCGAGAAAATTTATCGAAATCGTGTGTGCACAACCATGCATGGAAATATAATGAAGATTAACATATTTTTTTGTTGCCATAAACTGGGGAGAAAAAAACCTTTATGAGAAGCCACATGATAGCCTCTTAAGAGGAAACACCAAGGGCTAGAGAATAAAAAAATAGGTATTTGTAAAATCTATTGCTGTCGCGCGGACCTCATACCTCCCCCCCCGCAGAGCGTGATAGAGACAACTGCAGCTTGGATCGACAATACCTATTAAAAGTACATAAAATCAACGATTCGTAGTCCCCTGATTCCTTCTCCAAATGTTAACCAATTTAACTATTTTTTTAAATTAAAAATAAAGAAAGGTTTAGCCGTGTTCCTATCATTTAATTTTTTATATAATCTAGTCAAATTTGTTTTCAGGATGTTTGAACACAGCGGAAAATCTGACATTTTTTTTTAGGCTTTTGAATTTTCATATCTCTTTTAAAAATTAATTTATTAAAAAAAAGGAAACCATAGGGACACGCCAATGGTGGCAAAAGATTTTTTGGAAAAAAAAAACTCTACTTGCATTATCCAGGGAGAAAACAGGGGACTACGTTTGTATGGGAAAACGGCCCTTGTGTTTCCTCTTAAGCTGATCATTTTACCATCCTATATGTTTATATTTATTTTTTTATACTACTTGAATGACGGAACAAGCAAATGGCCCACCTGATGTTAAGCGGTAACCTCTGCCTACGAACAGTGCATTACCTCATAGGTCACGTCCACCTAGGACGCATCCTATGTGGCATTGCACTGCGCCCGCCACCCTGAGACATAAAGATGAAAAGTCTCATGTGCCTCTAATTTCACCGGCACCCTTACCCTTCAAACCGGAACACAGCAATGCGAGCACTACTGCTTTGCGGCAGAAATAGGTATGGTGGTAGTACTTCCCCGGACGAACTCTTTCACAAAAAAGCTCTACTACTACTAATATGTGAATGAATTGAGCCCTTAATAGACCACAACAACTTCTTTAGCTACAACGATAAGTGAACATGACACAGGAGTGCGTCTGGCGTCAAATTAATGTGCACCATGATTAGTTTTAATTGAAAACGCAGGAAGCTACTATTTCTCACTGCTTGAGTACGGATATTATGTTTTGGAACGAGGTTGTTACACTCTGAACTTTAAATTAGTTGTTAACTCGATGTGAAAAACATCATAGACAATAACTAATCTTGATAACGTTATTTCTCAAATATAAATCAGATATTTACGAAAGCTTTTAATTTCTTACTCATATACCTATCACAAAATGCTTTATAGTAAAATCAAAATGCTAAAATTATTTTTGCAAACAGTTTCTGGTCTGGTACAAATCAAATAAATTACACTACCTATCTAAATAAATTATTTTAATATTGTTATTTTGTATTCAAAATTTTCGCTTGCCGTTCACCCGCGTTATTCTCCTTTTAATGCAGGATTTAATCAGACCGCCTACCAAATTTAATCAAAATAGGTCCAGTCGTTTTAGCGTGAAAGCAAGCCAGACAAACAAAACTAATCTTGCAGGCTGTTGCTCGCCTGATATATTGGGTAAATTCAATACCAATCTCATGGGATTTATTGTCATATTATCAAATTATTAATCTCATATATAAAAGGCAATGTCCTGACTGACTGACTGACTGACTGACAGAGTGACAACGCGCAGCTTAAACCGCTGTTCGTAGAGATTTGAAATTTGGAACGTGTGTTTGTCTCGATGCGAAAGGATGTACTAAGAAAATAATTTTGGAAATTCCCATTCTAAGGGGTTTAAAATGGGGTTCTAACGTAAAACAAAAAAGCTCTGTATTTCGGAAACCATTTGTAGTAGAGCCACAGAATATATAGTAGAGCCTCGAAATTTTACATGGAGATTCCTCAAATATAATTAACAGACACGTGTTTCAGTGATACCTGAAATTTACGTAAAAAAGGGCACGGGACCGTTTTCTTTGTAAAAAAAAAACTTTACGTTTTTGCCAGATTTCAACGTATTTAGACGTTGTAAAAGTTAGTTTCACGGTATAGTTGTTAAGATTAAAATATTTTCAAGACCTCAAGGTTAAAATAGTACCCCTAATTTGAAAAACTAGAGTGTGGTGTCGTTTCAAAAGTCGTCTTTCATGGTGCGGCGTGGTTACTGGGGAAGTTTTCTGACCACGCGCGCACGAAGTCGCTAGCAGGTCATCTAGATAATTTATTTATTTATTTATTTTATTTAAATTCAACTGCTTACTGCACTTACAGTATACACCAACGCGCGCAGAAAGCCAAACAATAGGTACAAATATTAAAAACTACTTAACTTAGAAAACTAATAGAAGAATTTAAGAAAACATTAAAATTTGAAAAAAATACATCGGTTTCTGGTTTCTGAGCAACCAGGGCGTTGAGCAAATTTAGAGCATGTGCTGTAGGAGCATACCGGGTGGGTATAGTGAATCTAAAGCAATGGAATACGTCACAGCGACGTGACCGAAGGTTCTATGAGCATCTGAGGAAGTTTATACAATTTATGGCACAGCAGCATTGTATGTATATGTCAACTACATTGTTCTAAGAATGACCAGTAAGTACATTGTTATGAGGCATATTGCAAATTGGATGCAAGGATGCAACGTATGTATAATCCGTGGGAAACAGTATTGTGTTACAATTATTATCAATATTTGTATTATTGGTATCAGAGGTTTCACTCAATGTATTCCAACTGTAGCCTAACGGTTCAATAGTGCAACTCAGAATCCAACGATACCGGGTTCGATCCTAGGCTCCGCACCAATGACTTTTCTAAGTTATGTGTGGATTTCCATCGCTCTGTGCTTCGGAGGGCACGTTAAGCTGTCGGTCCCGGCTGTTATTGATTAATAGCAGTCGATAAGCCATGTCAGAGGCCCTCGGGCGGCTTGACAAACTCTGACACCAGAGGCCAGCACTACCTCATACGAAACGACGACGAACTGTTTAAAATCAATTTAACACCATATTAGTTTTCGATAATCAGGGTTTGGTCAACAAGTCATAAGTCTTCATCATCCACAGCCAGTAGGTAGAAACCTGCTGTAGGACATAATCAATTTAACACCATATTAGTTTTCGATAATCAGGGTTTGGTCAACAAGTCATAAGTCTTCATCATCCACAGCCAGTAGGTAGAAACCTGCTGTAGGACATAGGCTTCCCCGTAGAATGCTATGATGAATGGTTTTAAGGCCTCCTTCCATTAACCGCCCGGCTAGCGCCCCCTACAAAACCTAAGAACACCTAGACTAGCGAGGCCGCGAAAAAAAAAAACCTACAAGAATATTTAGAAATCTACCGATGTATGGAGAGCAAACTCTATGGTCAGATTGTGGCGTGCAACTCTCAGGCTACGGCGCATAGACGCGGTCAGATGTGCCCTTCCATGCTTCGTGCGGTTAACTTCAAAAGATGATTAGATTGTCATACATCTATCCTACATCGTCCAGTTTGTGGTCATTTGACTCGAGCCACTTTATTCTTTGTTTGTTGGTTCTACAAGATATATGGCCTACCCACTGCCACTCCAACTTGCAAATTCTGCAAGTGATGTCAATCATAAATCTTCATCATCATCACCTTCAGCCAGTAGGCATCCATTGCTAGGTGAGCCTTTCTCTTTAGAATGAAAGGATGGGGGAGGATTTCTTAAAATTACAGTTGCAGAGGCCTCATGTAAGGTACAAGGTGGATGCTGCCGCCCATCCCCAGGATTAATTCCTTAGTCTGGAAACCACATGACTATTATTAACTTAATGTTAAATACTGTAATCACGATTAGGTATGCAATAACTAACCGAAGGCAGGGAGGAGAACTGATATCCTAAACACAAGGAAACTTAGTTAGGAGTTAGGGCTCAGCCATGTACCCTTTTTTTTTGTAATTACCATATTGAGACCACAACTTGTATCTACCTAGTACCTAGCTACATAAGTCCTGCAACTGATTACCTCAAGTTATGCGAAGTAGGTATATTTAATCTAAGTTATAGGTACATGGAATGTTATGTAGTGCAAGTTATTGAAGACAAGTAAGAAGTTACAAGTAGAAGTTTTAGTAGTAGTAGAGCTTTTTAGTAGTAGTAGAGCTTTTTTGTGAAAGAGTTCGTCCGGGGAAGTACTACCACTGTACCTATTTCTGCCGCAAAGCAGTAGTGCTTGCATTGCTGTGTTCCGGTTTGAAGGGTAAGGGTGCCGGTGAAATTACAGGCACATGAGACTAATGTCTCAGGGTGGTGGGCGCAGTGCAGTGCCACATAGGGTGCGTCCTAGGTGGACGTGACCTGTGTGGTAATGCACTGTTCATAGGCAGAGGTTACCGCTTAACATCAGGTGGGCCTCTTGCTTGTCCCGTCACCCAAGTAGTATAAAAAAAAAGGAAAAAAAAAGACAAATAAAGTATTTTAATAAAAAAAAAAAATATAATCGTAAACTTAGTTTCTGATTATCTGGGTATTGTAATGTAAATGCATATGCCAAACCAAAGAAGCCTATGCAAAATGAATTGAATATTTTCAGCCGACTGGTTGTTTTATCGGGGCCATCATACATAAAGCTGGTCCCTGAATTAACACAGGTGACCAAGAAAGGACCAGTGACAAGAAAAACACTAGTCATAAACATTTTACAAGTTTATGAAAGCTATAAAGTTAAGGCACATCTTTCTGTATCTCTCGGCGTATTGAGACACAAAACTATGATACAGTTCCAACAGTGAGTTGGACTATGATTCATACCGAAATAAAAAGTGCATGCTACATTTTCATTAAGACTAATGGACAGTGTCAAGGCTCCCAATAGAGTAGCTTGTAGTGAGACACTAAAAATACGTGCGCTGACCGACGTATTTATTTCTCGTGGTACTTATTCGTTTAGTGACCTAGAATATAGACAACTCTCAAACCTACCTGGCCTTCTAGAAACTTTCTTAATGTAATATGACCTACGTAGCGAATCATCTCGACGAAACGAATACGTCATCAGTACGTAGAGCCTCATTTAGAGCGCATTGAATGAATTCCATACGATCAAAACGGTCTAGAGCCTGTTTTATGTGGGCAGTGGTATATTCAGACTTCTCACCTGCGACGCCTTGGCTGAATGCCACGACCAGGAATACTTTCCAAATAAACTTTAGCTTAACGTCCACAAGAGATAGAGTCCACATTTTCGACACTTTTATTTACTTTACTGAGTAAAAATCTTATATTTCCTTTCACGATTTCGAATTCGTCCACCAGCGAGTAAAGTAGTCCACAGACTAATTAATTAAATACGAGTCTGAACTTCCTAAGAGAACTCTTGGAAGTACTACGTTACGTACTACAAGTGCGAGCGAACACACTATAGCACAGAAGAGCACAACAAGCACTTGTACTGTTCCCGTGTCTGTCAACGTCAAGTCAAGACTTGGATTCCTTCAAAGAGGGAGGTTTTTTCTACTGCATCGCAAGCAATAATCTTGATTTTTTTTAGTCCTATAACTTCATGATCGCAAGACAGCGGAACATAAAAACCACAGATTGCTCAAGGGATACGTGCACAAGCAAGAAGCTTGAATTTGGGTAGGTAAAACCATAGATTTAGTATATGTACATGTATTATATGTATATGTATTATTTAGCGTAGCGAAAAAATTCTACGTCTATGGGTAAAACCAAGTATCTATTATAGCAATATAGCCTTCTATTATATATTCTGAGCCTTCGGGCATGAATGTAGCCTTCGGGTGACCCGGAGGCCGTGTTTCTTTATGGTATTGTAAGAGATCCTGCCTGTCTGGAGGGTGTAGAGGTCGGGTGATTTCGGCGAAGCTTCAGCGATGCTTCGGCCCGGCGAGTCTCAATTCAATTTCAATTCAATTTCAATTCATTTATTTCCAGAAATACAAAAAAACATTGTGTCGGAAAGTTCACATATAAAGTAGGGGTAGTAATTATTATCATTCATAAAATCATAATGTCAATAATAATTAATAATTAAATAAAAAATAAAAAAATGACAAAACTTAAAAAAAAAACACATTTACAATTATATAAATCAAATAAAAACAATACAATACAAGATGTGGAGTGATGGACATGTGTGGCTCATTATAATTACGTCAGAACATGGTGATGGTATTATTATTCAAATACATAGATAAATTATAAGTCAAGTTCAGCGAGCGTATATGGACACTTTTCCAATAAGAAAGCCTTTAATCTATTTTTGAAAACTATTTTCCTATGGAGCTCCCCTTTGATATCCAAAGGCAAGCTGTTAAAAATTTTCACAGCTTGATATCTAGCGCAGTGTTTCATGATGTTAAGTCTAGGAGTTATTTTGTTTTGAATATTTCTGGTTCTACTCCTGATTCGTTCTTCCCATTCCTGTTCCGTTTCATACTCATGCCTGTATTTAGCCAAAAATCCTAAAAGTACCTGTACATCTCGGCTCCGGGTGCAAGTAGCACAGAACACTAATACTCTCTAGCGAGAGGCAAGTAGAATTCAGCGTTGCCAGATGCACTATTTTTACGCTCTTTACACCGTCGTTCGTTTGTGCCAATGGATCGCGATTCGCGTTCCGCTTTTACCTATCGCAGTTCGGCTTTTTTCTAATTTGCTAAAATCCGGATTTTTGAAGCACCGCTCACGGTTTTCCCATAATTATAATCATAATAGGGGCTTTTCAATTTCGAACATAAAAAAAATAGTTTAATTTGGCTCAATAGATGGCGCTGACTCAAGTATGCTTGTAAAAATTAACAAATGCATTGTCTGTGCTTTTGTTTGATAGCACAGAATATATTATATGATAGTAACAAATTAACACGAAATTCACTACGTTGTTGACTTTGACATTTCACTTTATTTTGAAAGCTAGTTTCAAAGCAGCGCCATCTATTAACGCATGATTTGAAACGTCCGTGATAACTTCTTCTTCTTAGCTTAGGTAATGGCTTCTGTGCATTATAATCATAGAGTTAGTATAGCGAAACATCTACGTCTATGATTATAATTATCTCATCTCTCATCGCAATCATAGAGAATTTTAATCTCAATTCAAATATTTATTAGTCATGAATATTTCCCGCGTTTCGGCGCCCGCCGCATCTAGTCATAGAGAAACATTTCGAAGAAAGAACTATTTATTTACCAAGTAAAAGATGGAGTCTGCTGGAATACTCTGGAACTGAAAAGTGAAAACCATACGTGTTTGTTTTGCTACTAATAAATCCTCTGTCTGAAAATGCAAACCTCGACGTGTAGAGGTTGTCTACGTATTATTACGGCGACGAATCGGATTGAAAACAACGCTGATCTTCAAGAAATATGCAAGAAACTAACAGGGCTCACGGTAGGTACCTATGCATTTTATTCACTTTTAAACACATATATAATATGTAAAAGACATATGTGATATAGTTTTGTGGCGTATACCACATTATTGTTTATTACCTGTGGGAATTATTATCTGTGGTTGTTCAATATATGATATTACTCTCTGTGCTGTTCTACTCGATGGACGAAGGTTCTATTTTTTTTTTTAACGAATTTACGGTTGATACAATATAATCTAACCAGTGTATGTATCCCATTAAACGCTTTGGACAAGACACATCTGGTTTTCACTCTGCACTCCACGAGCCAACCTCCTCGGACTCAAGATAGGCTCCCGAAACAATAGAGCCCATATTGGTGACCCCGAAAAACACGCATAGTGCTGAAAGTTCGAGTGCTCAACCTGCTAAAGTGCCGAGAGTCGCATCACATATCTACATACGACGCACCTACCTCGTCAAACGGAGCCCTTCTCCTGGTTATCAAGTTCATTTGCCATCTTCGTGGGACGAAAGGCGACTCATCAACTCAACACGACAGGTTCCATGGAATACAATGTGAAACCCTCCACTAATCACTGAAGCAGCCAAGCAGTCGCCGTGCGACGGACACCGCTGAGTAACAACGAGTCAGCTTCCGTCCGGCGGCAACAAAGTGGCAAACCCACAGCAGGTCTCAATCATCAACAACGGTCAGTGCGTTCCATACCATCTTATTGAGAACTTTTCCCTTGTGGCCTAGTCACATACTCTACCCACCAACGATACAACGAACACTACTACAACGAACACTACTACAATCAATATTATACTTTTCTTCAAATCAAATGACTAAGTGAACTCTGTAGGATTGTGTAAAGTGATATTGTGTGCTAAGTAAGCAAAAATATAAGACTATCTAGGTGTTCAGAAGAAAAGTTCATAGCCTCGAGTTGAAATTACCTAATACTTGAACCGTTACCCTACCATAAGTTTACCCTTCAACGGCTGAGGTTGTTTACCTAGTACTACTTAGTTTTCAACTGAATGTGTATGTAGTAGGTATGCACATGTGTTTATGCAGTTTAAATTGTTATTTTTAATTGGTAGTTTTTTATGCATACTTACTTATATTTGTGTTAGTGCATAAGTTATTGTTTGTGTTGTAAAGCTCTATTTTGCACAAATATTAGTTTTAGGGTGCTAGTTACAGGCCACTAATCTAACCCCATACGGAGATAAATTCAAGTCTTTTTCATAGAATTTTATAAAAAATGGCTGATGAGGACAAAAAGGATCTCGATAAAGCTGCAGATCCACCTCTTCAGGTGCACCGTGTTACCATCCGTACCCCTCCCTTCTGCAAAGACCGTCCTGCACTGTGGTTTGCAAGTTTAGAAGCACAGTTTACTATTAACCAAATAACAGTAGAAGCAACCAAGTTCAGCTATGCAATCTCATTATTGGACACAAATTGTGCTTGCGAGGTTGAGGATATCATAATTTCTCCTCCCCGAACCAATCCTTATACCACACTAAAGTCTGCAATAATTTCCCGTTTTTCTGATTCATATGAAGAAAAAATTCGACGGCTTCTTGAGAAGGAACAGATGGGGGACCGAAAGCCATCTTCCTTTCTCCGCCATCTCCGGTCACTTGCAGGACCTGCATTCCCGGACAACCTGCTTAAGTCCATCTGGTCAAATCGACTACCCAGGCAGTTACAGATCGTGTTGGCTGCTCAACGCCTAGAGCAACTCAGCGAACTAGCAGACCTGGCTGATACTCTCATGGATATTCAATCACAAGCACCAGAAGTATGTACAACATCACAATTTAATTTACCATCACCAGAACAAAATGCTCTTGTCGCTCTGCAAAAACAAGTAGCCGAACTAGCGCTTTCCGTGGCCTCTCTCACGGCTACTGGTAGACAGTCTGGTAATAGATCGCGATCGCGTGGTGGTAGCGCGAACCGCTCGCGAAGCCGCAGCCGCTCACGCCCACATAACACCGACCTGTGCTGGTACCATGAACGATTCGACAAGAAAGCTATAAAGTGCACACAGCCATGCGCCTGGAACAACAGCGGCGATTCGGGAAACATGTCCAGCGGTCGGTAGTGGCGAGTACCGACCGCCCACTTACAAGCCGTCGCCTCTTCGTACAGGACCGATGCACCAATCATAAATATTTGATTGACACCGGTTCCGATATCTGTTGTTTTCCACGACGACTCACTAGAGGCCGCTTCAACAACAGTGGGTATGACCTCAGCGCAGCGAATGGCACTTCCATCAAGACATATGGCAGTATTTCTCTAAATTTAAATCTAGGCCTACGCCGTGCCTTCCAATGGAATTTCATCATAGCCGATGTCAGCACCCCTATTATTGGCTCAGACTTTTTGAGTTTTTACAACCTCTTACCGGATTGTAGGCATGAACGGGTGATCGACGGCACCACCAAGTTGTGGACACCAGCTTCTACAGCGCAGACCTCCCAAGATAGTGTCAAAGCTGTGACATGTGGGAACTCACCATTCGAGCAGCTGCTCGCTGAGTTCCCCGACATCACGCGTCCTCCTGGAATAGACAGAGACGTCAAACACTCCACCGTCCATCACATCAATACCACTGATGGCCCGCCGGTAACCTGTCGTCCCCGCCGCCTCGCCGCGGACAAACTTCGCATCGCGCAGCAGGAATTCGACGCGATGGTCGGCTCCGGTACCGCACGACCTTCCAGCAGCTCGTGATCGTCGCCCCTGCACCTCGCCCCTAAGAAAGACACGACATGGCGTCCATGCGGCGACTACAGAGCACTCAATGCCCGCACCATTCCGGACCGATACCCGGTACGTTACATAGGGGATTTTTCACAACATCTAACAGGCTCGACTATTTTCTCTACATTAGACTTAGTAAAAGCATACCAACAGATCCCGGTAAATAGCTCTGACATTTGTAAAACAGCTATAATCACGACGTTCGGCTTATATGATTTTCCGTACATGAGCTATGGCCTCCGGAACGCTGGCCAAACCTTTCAAAGATTTATCGACGAAGTGGTGCTCGGCCTCGACTTTTGTTTTGCGTATGTGGATGACATCCTGGTGCATTCTACCGACAGCTTACAGCACATACAACACCTCAAAATTCTTTTCCAACGCCTACAACAGTATGGGGTGATAATCAACCCGGCAAAATGCGTCTTCGGGGCAGCTGAAGTGTCTTTTCTTGGATACCGTATTAACGCACAAGGTACTCACCCAGCCGAAGACCGCATCCAAGCATTGCGCGATTTTCCACCACCCAAAACCGTGCAAGGCATGCGTAGGTTCCTTGGAATGATAAATTTTTATCGCAGGTACCTACCCAACGCAGCGAAATACCAGGCGCCGCTCATCGACGCCGTAGCCGCCACAGGGAGCAAAGGTGCAAAACCTTTCCCCTGGACACCCGATCTGCAAAGAGATTTCGAGGCTTGCAAACAAAGCTTGTCTGCGACTACCATGTTGTCACACCCTGACCACCAAGCGCAACTTGGACTGTTCACTGACGCGTCAGGTACGCATATCGGCTCCTGTCTTCAACAGCGCCGAAAAGAAACTGAAAGCTGGCAACCTCTGGCTTACTTCAGCAAGAAATTAACTATGAAGCAAACAGAGTGGCCTACCTACTATCGGGAGCTCCTCGCCGTGTATGAAAGCGTGCAGCATTTCAGACATATTTTGGAAGCTCAGCACGTGACTATATACACCGATCACAAACCGCTTGTGTATGCCTTTCAACAACGGCGAGAAAAACTTCCACCGGCTCAACTCAACCAGCTCAGTTTCATAAGCCAGTTTTCAACGGACATAGTACACATCAAGGGGGAAGACAATGTTGTAGCGGACACCATGTCTCGTATAGAGGCTGTTTCTCTGACAGATGATCACGCTGCACTCGCTCAAGCCCAATCTGTTGACGAAGAGATGGAACAATTACGTACAAACTCTTCTTTAAAATTGGAATTGCTCCACGTTCCAGGAACGGACATCCAGATTACGTGCGACACTTCCACGGGCAAGCCGAGACCTTATCTACCTGCGTCACTTCGTCGCCCGACGTTCCAGAGGCTCCACAACCTCAGCCACCCCAGCGCGCGCGCAAGCGCACGCCTGGTGTCTGATCGATATGTGTGGCCCCGCATGCAAAAAGACTGCATGGCCTGGGCGCGCTCTTGCGTCGCATGCCAACGCTGCAAAGTCTCTCGCCACATAACGTCGCCGCTAGGTAATTTCTCTAATACATCAGCCCGTTTTCAACATGTGCACCTGGACATCATTGGCGCACTTCCCCACTCTGGCGGTTACACTTACTGCCTGACAGCCGTCGATAGGTTTAGTAGATGGCCGGAAGTGTGGCCGATGACAAGCATCACTGCAGAGGAGACAGCCGATACATTCGTCTCCGGATGGATCTCACGATTTGGCGTTCCGCTTGTCATCACAACGGACCAGGGACGTCAGTTCGAATCCGCCCTTTTCGCTCAGCTATTAAAGATCTGTGCGACTAAAAGGATCAGAACGACGAGTTACCATCCTCAAGCGAACGGTATGGTAGAGAGATTACATCGTCAACTAAAGGCATCACTTATGTGCCACGGCAGCTCATGGGGCAAGGCTCTACCGCTCGTGTTGCTTGGCATCCGCTCAGCACTGAAAGAAGACTTACAATGTTCTTCTGCAGAACTCCTGTACGGTGAACCTCTGCGGTTACCCGGAGAGCTCCTCGTACCGGCAGCGGATAACCACAACAACAACACAGAGGACTTCATAGCCCGACTTCGCTCCAAGATGGCCAGCCTACGTCCCATCCCCGCATCACGACACGCACAAACGTCGACATTTGTCTTCAAAGACCTGCCGACGGCTACACATGCGTTCTTGCGAGACGACACTGTGAGGCGCTCACTTCAACCACCGTACACTGGGCCCTACAAGATCTTGGCTAGGAGCCCCAAGACTATATCCTTGGACGTCGCAGGCCGGAATCACGAGGTCAGCGTCGATCGCGTGAAACCGGCACACATGGAAGTCGAGCAAGCCCCACAAACATCAAACACAGTTCCGTTCACTCCAGCTCCTGTTATCACACCTCCAACCGCTGTTCCACCTCCGGCTCCCGCACTGTCCGCCCCATCTGGACAACCTGTCCCTCCAGTTGTTACACGCACAGGTCGAAAAGTTAGATTCCGTGACATCCTAGATCTATGAGACAGTTATGTCACCTATATACTAAGTAATTTTTAGTTTATTTGTTTTTGAACTCCGGCTTATTTTTCTCCGTAGGGGGGTGATGTGGCGTATACCACATTATTGTTTATTACCTGTGGGAATTATTATCTGTGGTTGTTCAATATATGATATTACTCTCTGTGCTGTTCTACTCGATGGACGAAGGTTCTATTTTTTTTTTAACGAATTTACGGTTGATACAATATCATCTAACCAGTGTATGTATCCCATTAAACGCTTTGGACAAGACACATCTGGTTTTCACTCTGCACTCCACGAGCCAACCTCCTCGGACTCAAGATAGGCTCCCGAAACAATAGAGCCCATAGTTTTATTTGCTGACGATACGTCTTTAATTTTCAAAGTTGATAGGTCAAAAGCTAATTACGATGATCTAAATAAATCACTATCGCGAGTTCTTGATTGGTTCACAGTAAATAATCTGTTGCTTAATGCTAATAAAACTAAATGCATTAAATTCACTTTGCCAAATGTAAAACATTACCCAACTAATATTAAAGTAAATGGCGAGACACTCAGTCTTGTAAACTCTACTGTTTTCTTAGGACTTAATATTGATGCAAGTTTGCAGTGGGGACCACAAATTGAGGCACTTGCGGGTAGACTTAGTTCCGCTGCATATGCAGTTCGTACGATAAGGCAGCTTACTGATGAAGCTACAGCTAGGCTAGTTTATTTTGGCTACTTCCATAGTGTTATGTCATATGGCATCATTCTGTGGGGGAAAGCAGCAGACATCCAAGCAATATTTGTTTTACAAAAACGGGCAATACGTGCCATTTATAAAATGAAGCCACGTGACTCCTTGAGGGAGCGTTTTAAGGAAATTAACATTCTCACCGTAATATCGCAATACATCTACGAAACCTTATTATATACACATAAACACTTAGATAGATTTATGAAAAAAAGTGACGTGCATTGTTTTAACACGAGAAATAAAAATAAACTGAGTATTCCCAAATTTAGATTAAAAAAAGTAAGTGGGTCTTTTATGGGGAATTCTGTTCGGTTCTATAATAAACTTCCAGAAAGTGCTTCTAAACTTTCGATTCGAAGATTTAAATCTTACATAAAGAATAATTTAATTAAGAAAGCGTATTACACACTACATGACTATGTTAATGATAAAGCCGCGTGGCCTGATGTCGCTCTGCCCCTCGACACCTAATTTGTCAATTTGCAATGTCTGTACCTGCATATAATTTATTACTGATGTGTTATTTATGTGTATATCAAGCGTAGTGTGTGCTGCCTTATGAACTTTTGCTGATTCTCTCTATCATCTTACTTTTGACTGCCTACCTAAGTAAGGCTTTTAATTTGGTTTTCCTTTTTTCCTTGAATCAGCTTCAACTTGTTCTCGAGGCACCACACAGGCGCTCTCCACCTAGTAGTAAGAAGGATCATCAAAAGAAAAACAGACCGTGTTTGTTGCCTGATTCTTCTAGGTCTGGTTGCGTTGGAACAGGAGTAACTGTAAATTTATTTTTTAAGACGATTCAAAATGATCCTTGTGATTTCAATGAATAAAATACTTTTGACTTTGACTTATTGTATTGTTCTCCCATTCAAATTCTCTATGCGTCTGAGTAGGTACCATTCTAATGAGGCCTCGGACCATCATCATCATCATCATCATCATCATCTCAGCCCGGAATCACCCACTGCTGTGTATAGGCCTCCTTTCTCTTTTGCCAGCCTCCTCTGTCCTGTGCTTCTCTCAACCATGTGTTGCCCGCGACGGATACAATGTCGTCGACCCATCTCGCTTTCGGACGACCCGGATTTCTTCGGGCCGACTTCGGCCACCACTCCGTTGAGGCTTGACTTCACCGGTCGTCACCAAGTCTGGCAAGGTGTCCTGCCCAGCTCCACTTGAGGTTGATAGCTCTGTCTCCGACGTCATAGACTTTCGTCCGACGACGGATCTCAGTGTTGCGGACTCGGTCTAAAAGTGTAATGCCAAGCATGGCTCGCTTCATGGCCCGTTGTGCAACACGTACTCAGTGCATAGTCTCCTTAGTGAGCATCCATGTCTCGGCACCGTAATTCATAGTTGGCAGGACACACTGATTATAGAGACGGGGGCTAAGTTTTACTTTACCGACCGTCGATTTTTGGGGTGGGAGTGGTAGGGGAGGGTTGGGGGGGAGCTGTAAACCACCCCCTTTGAAGGAAAAGTTGCGGAACCCCCCACTTTTCGAGAAAAAAAATAAAGAACTTTTTGAGGTTAAGTATGGAATTTATAAAAAAGGGATCACAACGTGAGCTGCGAGCGAGCCGAAGGAGTTGGGGGAGGAGTGTGAGGCAGAGGGAGACCTCTCCCCTATAGGTAGGGAAATGTAGAAACTCATAGTTTTAGCGAAAAAAAATAAAGTTTTTAGGTTAGGTTAGAACATGATCAGCACGTGAGCTGCGAGCGAGCCGAAGGCGAGCGTGGCCCGGTAGGGCCCGCAGCGAACCAGAACCGACACCTGCACGCCAATACCCAATAGCCTTAGTAATATCCTATCTACCTTAACTTGAACGGCCTACAGTATTTTAACTATGTATTTATATCTACAGTATTTAAGTATTTTACAGTATTTTGTGAGGTTTTCGCAACTCCCCACTCACAGGTGGTGTTTTACCACTCCCCCCCCCCCCCCCTTGAATCGATGGCAAGTAAGGTAAATTCCTACATAACAAGATCTTTTTTGTATAAATTCCATACTTAACCTCAAAATGTTCCTTATTTTTTTTCCCCAAAAGTGGGGGGTTCCGCAATTTTTCCTTCAAAGGGGGTGTTTTACCCCTCCCCCCCCAACCCTCCCCTCCCCCTCCCCCCCCAAAAATCGACGGTCGGTAAAGTAAATTCCTACCCTTGATTCCGGTCCGTAACGATGCTGTTTTTTAATTTTATAATTTGACTAGCACTTTTATTAATTTTACTTCTGTAAATTGTAGGGCCTTTGTATTGTTCTATTGTATATAAAATTATTTGTGTATTGTGTTTACGGAACATAGCCTCTGATAATCGTAAAAGTACTTGCTATACCTAGGTACCCTGCTCTAAATGCTGCAAGATTTACGGGTGCATGCAGGGTTCGAAATTATCAAGATAATAACGCTTCTTGATAATTATCCGATAATTATCTGATAATTATCTGATAATTATCCGATAATTATCACCAGTGTAAGAAATTCATTTGTTATATTCTTTTGTAACAAATGCATTATAATTTGAGTAATTCTAACAACAAAAAATAAAAACAAATAAATTAAATAAATAATATTATACAAATTAACATAATTCTGGTTCTGCAGTGTGCACTTGAGGCTGACATACTTTTACGTGAGATTTCATTCTATTTACTATTCCTTGCATCTCTTTGCTATATTTTTTGCACCGAGCTCATAGCCCAGTATTTTTCGTTTTAATGCAAATAAAGTATGACCATATTGAATCTTTCTCACGAGGCATTTTAAAAATCCAACTCAATAACAATATTTAACAAACCAATGACACTGGAGTTCACTCAACTTTGCGTAATTCGAACTGAATTTTTCTTGTAAGGGGAATTCCCTTGGCCGTTGACACTTCGTGCGTTCGGATAGACGCAAGTGCGGCCATACACGTTCGAATACAGTTCACTTTCACGTGCGCAATGTTTTGTTATTATCAATCGATAATTATCAATCTGTTATTATCACGATAATTATCGTGATCATTATCAGGATAATTATCATTGATAATTATCCTTTCGAACCCTGGGGTCATGACCCACACACACCCGTAAATCTACAGAACACAGAATCTACAGATCTAGAGAACAGAACTCCTCATCATGATCAACTGATGTCAACTGAATCAGTTCTGTTCAACCACTCTATTTCACAGGTCTTTAGTTTCTAGAACCGGTTGGGGTGTAGATAAGGGGGCAGAGAGGAAAAATAATATTTTTTTTAGCTTTTGTTTTTTTTTAGCCTATGCAGGTTAGCGTTTTTCTTAGCCATTAATTAATGGTAGATGATGTTTTCCCATACGACTTAACCATGTCGAAATATGAAGTCTGAAAAAAATTCAAGTAAGGAAAAAAGTTAATAGGCACATATTACGATAAAGGTATATTTTTTTATGTATCCCCAACAACAACATTTTCGATGAAAAATACAACATCGACGCTGGCTTTTGAACCACCCTTAAATGACGGTGACCACTTTACATCGCATCGCATTACTTTACATCGTGGGTCGTAAGCTAGTTTGCCTATTAGTTTCATAAAAAACAAAAAAACATAAAAGCGTCTTCTAACTTATCTATAGTTCTGTCGATGGATCTTGGCCGTTTCTGACTGTGTGTTATAGTATGTGCAAACAACTGAGTTCCAAAAAAACTATTGCCCTGCTAAATGGCTTACTTCAACTCTGTGAGTATCCATCGCCAGAAATGTACCCATGTCTTTAGGCAAGTTATACTGTAGCTATCATACTTACTATTCAAAGTGAATAGTATTTTATTGCTGAAATCACAAGGATTGTTTTAAATTGTTGCATTATTCTGTCCCTCTCGACCAAGCCTGGAAGAATCCATCAGAAGTAAATTATAAAGAACATCAGAAAAAATTCATACAACATCACATGCTACCCACACTTTATATCTTCTTAATAACAAACCTTACCTACCTATCATCAACAGCCTGTATAAGGACTGCGTAGGTACTTAGGCCTCCGCCATAGAATGCTACGTCGAACGAGCTTGCGGAGACGTTATGTCTCAGCGGTATTAGGCTCTGAGAGCTGCATGGCCGGCCCATTGCCACTTCGATTAGATTAATTTAAGAGCCTTGTTGGTGATCTTAGTTCTTTCTAATATTTTTTTTTTATTTTTTTTTTATTGATAACAATAATGTTACAGGTCTAAAATAATTATAATAGGAAAGAACATAATTAGTACATAATAACATAATTAGTAATTAGAGTTTTGAATGTATGTGTGTGAATTTAGACTACCTTACCTATTTTTTATTTTTTTATACTACTTAGAATGACGGGTCAAGCAGATGGCCCACCTGATTATAAACCGGTACCCTCTGCCTATGAACAGTGCATTATCACATAGGTCACGTCCACTTAGGACGCGCCCTATGTGGCATTGCACTGCACCAACCCTGAGACATAAAGATGAAAAGTCTCATGTGCCTGTAATTTCACCGGCAACCATACCCTTCATACTGGAACACAGTAATGCGAGCACTACTGCTTTGCTGCAGAAATAGGTATGGTGGTAGTACTTCCCCGAACAAACTCTTTCACAAAAAAGCTCTACTAATACTAAAATACTATACCTGTCTACTATTATTGTAATAATGTACGTGCTTATCGATGTGTGTTCGGATGTTTTTACTCAATGACGCCGAAACGGCTAAAGCAATTTCGATGAAATTTGGCACACAGTTAGATTATGACCTGGATTGAGCTATAGGCTACTTTTTATCCTGGTAAAAGGCGGGCGAAGCCGCGGGTGGCCAATAGGTACTAATAAATTAAAAAAATAAGAAAGCTCAATGTCGTTGAGAGGGCATTCAAAGTGTAATCAGTGCCGCATGAAACTAACCCACTGTCCACCTCCCTGAGACCACCTGGGTGAACCGTAGAAAGTATTTTTTACAACGGCTCACCTTTGTTCACCTGGGTGATCCTTTGGAAATATTTCGTTTCCATAGGCACCATCAGCGAAAGCTGGCTGACTATAATTTTATATAATAATAATAAATAAATTATTTCAGGTTGTTCCAGAGGATAGTAGACCTTTGTTATGCTACATTTGTTGTTCATGGTTACGGACATGTCTCAAATTCCGTAAAAAGTATCAACAATCAGAGATGTTCTTCAGAGATGTAAGAGATGTTCACAATGGCTTACAGGTAGGTAACAGACTAACATCTTTTTTTTTTTTTTTTTTTATACTACTTGGATGTCGGATCAATCAAGAGGCCCACCTGATGTTAAGCGGTAACCTCTGCCTATGAACAGTGCATTACCTCATAGATCACGTCCATATGTGGCATTGCACTGCGCCCGCCACCCTGAGACATAAAGATGAAAAGTCTCATGTGCCTGTAATTAACAAAAAAAAAATGAATGAATGTTATGAATATTATAAATATTCATTATTAACTCTGTCCTGTGGTGTACCAACCCTCAGAATAGACTCCTTTTCCTCCTGTGGATGTTGTGTAAGTGAATATATCAGGGGATGGGCAGCAGCATCCACCCGAGTACTCAACAACAATACTCCACCGGGCAATACTCATCCGCATTGCAATCAGCGCAGACGGAACTATGAGGCCACATCTACATACAAACATACAAACTTACAATGGCGCCAAAAAATATTTAATTCAAAATTAAAAAAAAAAAAAACATTATATAATGCCGGGCCGTGTCTGTTTCCTGATTCTTCTAGGTTTAGTCGCGTTGGAACAGGAGTATATTTATTTTTCACACTTGCTCATAAAGTTGCTCTAATTTCACCGCAATTAGGCACATAATGACACCTGTAATCAAACTATGACTTTTTCATTGCTATGATTCACTAGTGAGTTATAGAGACAGTTGAACATTTACGCATAGTGTGTATTTCCGTATGTTTTTTTGTTGTTGAAAATCGTCGTATGATACACTTGTGTATTAATGATTACCGTCCTCGGCTCTCTTAAGACCCTCACCTATCGCTCGGGTCTCAATGGTTCCTCAGCGGTAATCACCAACATCACACACGACTTGTACCATAATGTACTATTATACCATTCCCCCTCTTAAAAACTTATTTTATTCACTGAAAACAGTGAGTAAAATTAGCTTTAAAGTACTTTTAATCACTATTTTGGTGTTTGAATTTAGAACACACCAATATATTCGACCTCCATCTCAATGCAACACCCTCCAATAACAATTCTTAAACAACCTCCTTGCGCAAAAAATACTCGGTACAAAATCCTTGTGCAAAGAATACTCGACATACAAACTTCTTGTGCAAATAACACCTCGAGATTTGATTGGTCGACATTTTCGAGAAGGAGTTTAGCATTAGAATAAAAACTGTGCTGTGATTAGTAAATTGGCGTTATTTTTAATACTGTAAGTTGAACGAACACAAAGTTTAGTGTTACTTAATAATCAATCGATTGAAAATGTATTCAACTGATGAAGAAGATGTCTATTTTCGCTTAAATCTTTCTTTTTCTCATAGTCATGGTATAAAGTATAGTATGCAACTCTTGAATAAAACGGATTTCTAACGAGGGTTATGAATGACTCGCGTCGCTCAGGGTTCTATCCATAGATTTAGTATATGTACTAGATCTACAATCAGAGATCGAAGATGGAACAAAAAAAAATATGTGCTCGTGTTGGTGAAAGTCTATGTGCGAGTTAAAAATAGTGTTGTCCTCGACCAACACTTTTACATTGTCGATAGAATTCATCATCCGTCCGTGATGTGTATGGTAGATAAATACATCTAAATGCAGATTAAGTCTTGGCAGATTTGACGTCATAAAGAGAATTTCTTATTCCAATTTTGAATACAGTTAATAAATAAACCTTTAATATTTATTGACCCCTAAATATTACAGTTTTATTTATAGGTGGGATCTTAGGGTTTCCCTTTTAAATTTAAACTTAAAATGTTTGCTGCATATACCTAGTGGAGTTCTTATTTGAGTCTATCCCACTCTTCTTATAACCGATAACCATTTTTCTCGTAGCAAAGGATTACTTGGAAATCTGAAAGCACAAAAACATTTTATATCAGCCGTGCTACGCCCATATAATTTTTCACTCTGTTACTTTATCTATAGACATTTGTTACCCCAAAGTTTATTATTTTTCAAGTATAAACCACGCTTTATGGATAACATTAAATTTAAATGTTACCCAAAAATTCCGTTCCAGTGGGACTCGAACCCGCACCCTCGCCTGTCATCGGCGATGCCTTAAACAATTTAGCCATAGATCGAGCTATGACGCTGGAGACGAAATTTGTAGGCACTATCAACTCGGCTATAGCGCCAAGTTGATAGTGCTGTATCTACAGGTGTTTCATTGGAAACCTTCTGTTCAAAGTTCTAAAGTAAAGGCATCGCTGATCACAGGCGAGGGTGCAGGTTCGAGTCCCGCTGGAACGGAATTTTATTTAAATTAATAATTTTATTTTAATTTAATTTGTTACCTATTATTTTATTAAACAGAAATAAACAATATTTATTTATAAAAAATAAAAAATAAAAATACCCTTTCGGGAAAAAGGCGTGTGTACAACAACGTAAATATTTACTCCAAAATATCTACTACACAAACTGCAATAAAAACACCCGTGGTGCTTTAAAGTTACCTTTTCAATAGTCAATACAAAAACACACACCTCAATGTCCACCTGGTTATTATAGATTTTTTTAAAAACGGTAAAATGTTAACAGAGCACACATATTTACTCCAAACAAAGTAAACCTCCATTCTAGGATGGACAAAAATTTAATTTATAGGTAGGTATAGTGCGCGTCATGTAAAAAGAACGCTGGTGGTCAAGCTTCTACAGGCGTTCCAGCGTTCTTTTTACATGACGCGTACTATAATTGTACATTATTTGTAGTAAACTAGGTAGGCACTCATTGAATGCATAGGTATACATCTCTTAAATAAGTAGAAAAGTAAGTAATCTCTTAAAAAGAACGCTGGAACGCCTGAAGAAGCTTGACCGCCAGCGTTCTTTTTACATGATGCGCATTATACTACGATATAGACTGCAACAGGACTATCGATATTTCTGACGTCATCACTTGGTCAAGCCCTATCGTAATCAAACATTTTTATATTTTACATAAAATATTGTTTATTTCTAGGTGCAGCAACGAAATATTATTAAAAAATATAAGGGAAAGTCCTAATCTACGAATGAAACTGGTTTTTAGGCCATTTACTAAAGCAGAATTGATAAAATAAGCAATACAATCGAACTACCAATAATCTCTTATTTACCTGTGAAACGTGTATTTTCCCGGATAATTACGTCTTGTATATTCACAGTCACAAACTGGACACGACACCATTCTCATACAAAGTAATATTTGTTATTTAATAGTAAGATTACTAAAAAAATTACGAAATTAGTTAAACTGCACAAGAGACCGTCCGGTATGGGCATGTACTCAAGCAAAACATGTCACATTCAATACATTGTTGCTGTCACTTTTCTTCTTGCACGGGGTACATTTAAAAATGACTTCTCTCTCCCACGCTTCGTTTGTCTATTTAGCGTAGCGAAAAAATCTACGTCTATGGTTCTATCACTTGAATCACGAGGGTAGCGGGTGATTCAATCATCATGAACTCCCTACGGTCGTGATTCCGTCGTTAGAATCCTTCACTTGTTCGTCATTCATCTATGGCTCTCGCTTTAAATCCGTCCTTTGTACACTAATTGCATAATAAACTATTATAAGACGATTCAAAATGATCCTTGTGATTTCAATGAATAAAATACTTTCTGTTTCTGACTTTTACTTGTTCAGCCCGCGTCCTCAGTGGCGTGCACGGTGGCGATCAATGGTAAGACAATGGGTCGCCACCGTGCACGTCACCGCGTACGCGGTCTGAACGCGTTCGTTTGGCCTTAGCTTTAGGGATTACCCGGACTTGTTAGTAAGATTCGTTGGTATGAGATTTGTCCTGGTTGTTAGCTTATTATGGACTTATTATTATGAACTGGAAGAAAGCGTTAGCCGAGTCAGTCGTGGGACGCAATGGCGGCGATGAGCTCACCACTTGTCACGTCAATATTCCACGATGTGCAACCCACTGTGGAAAGAGGCCCCACCCCTTTGGTGTGTCTATGAAATGCAAAGCATGAAGTTTTTTTTTACATTGATAGACCTTTGTTTGACCACGATCTCACCTGTTTGTAAGTGACGATGTGGCCGAAGATGTAGCAGAAAGGTCTAGAAGGCACTCTAGCCTTGAAGAGACCCAGATTATAGTTTTCAGGAAAGACAGACGACGGTAGTGTAATCCTATGGAATACATACATTTTGATTTTGTATTTCTATACTTTCAGGTGCACGGGTCCCTCAGCTACAACCTTGAAACGAGACATAACCTGTCAGTGACAACCATTCCTTCTGTATCCTTAAACGGTAACCTTAATATTGGAAGTAATCATGTTACTGTTAAAAATGAAATGCCAGAGAATGAATTAAATAAAACTGAACAAAATGATATTGTCACAGAAGATTTAATGGAAACTAATCAGGGAACATTGAATGACATTGATGAGAACACATTGGAACATGTTGAATCCGATGTTAGTTCCAACTTAGTTGATCAGTCGCGAGTTGAAGACAGCATCGTGGCAAACAACATGAATAACGGAAGTACTCATTTTAATGTTAAAAATGAAATGCCAGAGGATGAATTTAATGAAACTGAACAAAATGATATTGTAACAGAAGATTTAATGGAAACTAATCAGGGAACATTGAATGACATTGATGAGAACACATTGGAGCATGTTGAATCCGATGTTAGTTCCAACTTAGTTGATCAGTCGCGAGTTGAAGACAGCATCGTGGCAAACAACATGAATAACGGAAGTACTCATTTTAATGTTAAAAATGAAATGCCAGAGGATGAATTTAATGAAACTGAACAAAATGATATTGTAACAGAAGATTTAATGGAAACTAATCAGGGAACATTGAATGACATTGATGAGAACACATTGGAACATGTTGAATCCGATGTTAGTTCCAACTTAGTTGATCAGTCGCGAGTTGAAGACAGCATCGTAGCAAACAACATGAATAACAGTAATGCATACTATACTTGCAATGACTGTAGCAAAACATTTAGCACTAAACGAAATCTTTTGAGACATATCATGGAAGTTCACTCTGGCGAGAAGCCATATGCATGCAACAAATGCAGTAAATCATTCAATCGAAAAAGTAATTTGATTACACACATACAAATTCACACTGTAGAGAAGCCATTTGCATGCAACAAATGCAGTAAATCATTTACTCTAAAAGGTAATTTGATTACACACATGAGGGTTCACACTGGAGAGAAGCCATTTGCATGCAACAAATGCAGTAAATCATTTACTTTAAAAAGTAATTTGATTACACACATGAAGGTTCACACTGGAGAGAATCCATATACATGCAACAAGTGCAGTAAATTATTTACTCAAAAAGGTAATTTGATTAGACACATGAAGGTTCACACTGGAGAGAAGCCATTTGCATGCAACAAATGCAGTAAATCATTTACTTTAAAAAGTAATTTGATTACACACATGAAGGTTCACACTGGAGAGAAGCCATTTGCATGCAACAAGTGCGGTAAAGCATTCAATCGAAAAAGTAGTTTGATTACACACATACAAATTCACACTGGAGAGAATCCATATACATGCAACAAATGCAGTAAATCATTTACTCAAAAAGGTAATTTGACTACACACATGAAGGTTCACACTGGAGAGAAGCCATTTGCATGCAACAAATGCAGTAAATCATTTACTCAAAAAGGTAATTTGACTACACACATGAAGGTTCACACTGGAGAGAAGCCATTTGCATGCAACAAGTGCGGTAAAGCATTCAATCAAAAAAGTAGTTTGATTACACACATACAAATTCACACTGGAGAGAATCCATATACATGCAACAAATGCAGTAAATCATTTACTTTAAAAAGTAATTTGACTACACACATGAAGGTTCACACTGGAGAGAATCCATATACATGCAACAAATGCAGTAAATCATTTACTCAAAAAGGTAATTTGACTACACACATGAGGGTTCACACTGGAGAGAAGCCATTTGCATGCAACAAATGCGGTCAATCATTTACTCAAAAAATAACTTTGACTACACACATGAAGGTTCACACTGGAGAGAAGCCATAAGCCTGCGACAAGTGCAATAAAACATTCAATCGAAAAAGTGATTTGATTACACACATACAAATTCACACTGGAGAGAAGCCATATACATGCAACAAATGCAGTAAATCATTTACTTTAAAAAGTAATTTGACTACACACATGAAGGTTCACACTGGAGAGAATCCATATACATGCAACAAATGCAGTAAATCATTTACTCAAAAAGGTAATTTGACTACACACATGAAGGTTCACACTGGAGAGAAGCCATTTGCATGCAACAAATGCAGTAAATCATTTACTCAAAAAGGTAATTTGACTACACACATGAAGGTTCACACTGGAGAGAAGCCATTTGCATGCAACAAGTGCGGTAAAGCATTCAATCGAAAAAGTAGTTTGATTACACACATACAAATTCACACTGGAGAGAATCCATATACATGCAACAAATGCAGTAAATCGTTTACTTTAAAAAGTAATTTGACTACACACATGAAGGTTCACACTGGAGAGAATCCATATACATGCAACAAATGCAGTAAATCATTTACTCAAAAAGGTAATTTGACTACACACATGAAGGTTCACACTGGAGAGAAGCCATTTGCATGCAACAAATGCAGTAAATCATTTACTCAAAAAGGTAATTTGACTACACACATGAAGGTTCACACTGGAGAGAAGCCATTTGCATGCAACAAGTGCGGTAAATCATTCAATCGAAAAAGTAGTTTGACTACACACATACAAATTCACACTGGAGAGAATCCATATACATGCAACAAATGCAGTAAATCATTTACTTTAAAAAGTAATTTGACTAGACACATGAAGGTTCACACTGGAGAGAAGCCATATGCCTGCGACAAGTGCAATAAAACATTCAATCGAAAAAGTCATTTGATTACACACATACAAATTCACACTGGAGAGAAGCCATTTGCATGCAACAAATGCGGTCAATCATTTACTCAAAAAATAACTTTGACTACACACATGAAGGTTCACACTGGAGAGAAGCCATAAGCCTGCGACAAGTGCAATAAAACATTCAATCGAAAAAGTGATTTGATTACACACATACAAATTCACACTGGAGAGAAGCCATTTGCATGCAACAAATGCGGTCAATCATTTACTCAAAAAATAACTTTGACTACACACATGAAGGTTCACACTGGAGAGAAGCCATAAGCCTGCGACAAGTGCAATAAAACATTCAATCGAAAAAGTGATTTGATTACACACATACAAATTCACACTGGAGAGAAGCCATTTGCATGCAACAAATGCGGTCAATCATTTACTCAAAAAATAACTTTGACTACACACATGAAGGTTCACACTGGAGAGAAGCCATAAGCCTGCGACAAGTGCAATAAAACATTCAATCGAAAAAGTGATTTGATTACACACATACAAATTCACACTGGAGAGAAGCCATTTGCATGCAACAAATGCGGTCAATCATTTACTCAAAAAATAACTTTGACTACACACATGAAGGTTCACACTGGAGAGAAGCCATTTGCATGCAACAAGTGCGGTAAAGCATTCAATCGAAAAAGTGATTTGATTACACATATACAAATTCACAATGGAGAGAAGCCATTTGCATGCAACAAATGCAATCATTCCTTTGCTCACACTTATTCATTGAAGAATCCCATGCAAACTCATTCTGGAGAAGTATAGTTTTATTAAAATTTACTCGAGATTCTTAGGTACTCGCTGAAGAAAGATAGGTACTATCTGGAAGATACAGAAAACCAACCTACAAATATTATTTACAAGCGTTCCCGAATTCTGCTAGACTTATGTGTAGAGGCACATCTTCGGACTAGATCCCGAGACACCTAGCAACACTGGAATTGAGCTCCCCTTGCTGCAAATTAAGCAATTGAGAAGCAATGGCGGCGATGAGCTCACCACTTGTCACGTCAATATTCCCACGATGGTACAATGCACGGTGAAAAGAGGCTTATTGAGGCTCTGCCTACCCTATCGGGGAAAAAGGCGTGTATCCATGCACGGTTGGGCAGTATTTGTATGAATTGTAATTAAAATACGTAATTGATATAATTGAATTTAAATACGTATTTTTAATTCAATTACTTCTTAAAAATTTAATATGTAATTGGTATTTAAATACCTGGGGCCCAATTCTAATATTTTTAAAAGAAAAGCCATTCTTGTACTATGCTATTACAATTCAATTATAAATGGTATTCTGCTAAATTTATAATTGTATCATAAATTGTATGTAGATATAACGATTGTTTGTTTCTTAGGACTTAATATTGATGCAAGTTTGCAGTGGGGACCACAAATTGAGGCACTTGCGGGTAGACTTAGTTCCGCTGCATATGCAGTTCGTACGATAAGGCAGCTTACTGATGAAGCTACAGCTAGGCTAGTTTATTTTGGCTACTTCCATAGTGTTATCTCATATGGCATCATTCTGTGGGGGAAAGCAGCAGACATCCATGCAATATTTGTTTTACAAAAACGGGCAATACGTGCCATTTATAAAATGAAGCCACGTGACTCCTTGAGGGAGCGTTTTAAGGAAATTAACATTCTCACCGTAATATCGCAATACATCTACGAAACCTTATTATATACACATAAACACTTAGATAGATTTATGAAAAAAAGTGACGTGCATTGTTTTAACACGAGAAATAAAAATAAACTGAGTATTCCCAAATTTAGATTTAAAAAAGTAAGTGGGTCTTTTATGGGGAATTCTGTTCGGTTCTATAATAAACTTCCAGAAAGTGCTTCTAAACTTTCGATTCGAAGATTTAAATCTTACATAAAGAATAATTTAATTAAGAAAGCGTATTACACACTACATGACTATGTTAATGATAAAGCCGCGTGGCCTGATGTCGCCCTGCCCCTCGACACCTAATTTGTCAATTTGCAATGTCTGTACCTGCATATAATTTATTACTGATGTGTTATTTATGTGTATATCAAGCGTAGTGTGTGCTGCCTTGTGAACTTTTGATGATTCTCTATCATCTTACTTTTGACTGCCTACCTAAGTAAGGCTTTTAATTTGGTTTTCCTGTTTTCCTTGAATCAGCTTCAACTTGTTCTCGAGGCACCACACAGGCGCTCTCCACCTAGTAGTAAGAAGGATCATCAAAAGAAAAACAGACCGTGTTTGTTGCCTGATTCTTCTAGGTCTGGTTGCGTTGGAACAGGAGTAACTGTAAATTTATTTTTTAAGACGATTCAAAATGATCCTTGTGATTTCAATGAATAAAATACTTTTGACTTTGACTTTGACTTTGACTTTGAATGGTCACAATTATAGTGCAATTTAAAAATCATTATGAAGTTAGTACATGACAGTTATGAGACAATTCATTAACAATTTAAATACAGTTGTGTGGATGGGGATAAATTTTAATTAAAAAAATATTCCTATCAGACCAACCAAAAAGTTGTATCGTTGAAAAAGAAAAATAGTTGATCCGTTTCAGTTGGTCAGTTTAGTTGGTCAGAGTGGAAGAACAGTAAAATATCTGTACAACTCGTAAGAAAAACTTACCTTACATCGACAAGTATAATCGCTTCAAATTACCCCATCACTTGTTTCTCGAGTGCTATGAGTAAACATGCGCACTGGTCCTAACAAGCGTGCGCGCAAGTTTTGCCGCAGTGCGCGCGGCTCTTGACCTTATTATCAAGGGATATAGGTCGGGTGCCGCGTGCGCGGCGCATGCAGGCGCTGCGCGAGCTTGTTTGGGTGACTGTCACGGTTACGATGAGCTGCGGGCACTATTGTTCCTGCTGCTAGCTACATTTTGTTTGTCAACTAAATAGTCCTACAAGTACCCTCCGGTACTTATTATTTTGTTAGCAATTGTTTTCGGTTTAGTGCATCTCTTTAAAACTTTCACGCTGCTAAATGTAATGCTCAATCAAAAGCTTGCATGTTTATTCTACTCATATCTTTTAGTTAAAATCTTTTCAATTAATCTATGTTTCTTAATAAGTAGTAGTTATATTTTATTTTACATGTTTTGATAAGCGCTTTGGCTTAATTTACGTTTTTATTATTTATGTTTGTTACACCCTAGGATTAAATTTACACTGGGAATGTTCTAGGTTAAGTCTTATTTGGAAATAAATGAACTTTGAAAATTGAAATTGAATGAGTTAGTGACTTCATCCAGTTAAGACAGAGACAACACTACCTTTGCACTGACCTCGCTGGCGAGGTCGACGAACCTTCTAAGTACCTTCTGTACCTTACGCCTAAACCGGTACAAGCATGTTCCGGGGCGTTTTGCCCGTTCCTCCCAAACCGGCAACAGCCCAAGCCGAGGTTCGTACCTAAGTGGTGCCCTTGTGCTAGTTGCCCCAACCTAATTGTGCAGGTTGAACGCCATCTGCGCTCACCAAAAGCCCGGTAACGCAGTCATGACCCCAGGAGGACAACTGCATTTAAATCCATTCGAACACCTTACAATTTAGAGAATAACAAAAAAATTGAAAGAGCGAATTGTGTACTTTGAGACAATTTTTTTTTATACTAGTAATAGCTTATCTTGCAGATGGCCCACCTAATGATAAGCGGTACCCTCTGCCTATGAACAGTGCATTATCACATAGGTCACGCCCACCTAGGACGCACCCTATGTGGACATAAAGATGAAAAGTCTCATGTGCCTACTGTCATTTCATTTACCCTTCAAACTGGAACACAGCAATGCGAGCACTACTGCTTTGCGGCAGAAATAGGTATGGTGGTAGTATTTCCCCGGACGAACTCTTTCACAAAAAAGCTCTACTACTACTACAAGTAATTAATTTTGTAAAAATAAAAAAAACCCACAACGCAATGAAATGGCAGAACCGATTTTGATCAATTATAGCTAAGAACACACCCGAATAATTCAAAATTCAAACAAAAACAAAACGGTGCATACTTTCGGGAGCTACGATGCCACAGACACGTCAAACTTATAACACCCCGTCGTTTTTGCGTCGGGGGTTTAAAACGTCAACGTCTGGCTTAGAGATAAATTGTCGGCTGGATACATCGAACAACACGGAGGCCTGCAATGCTCTAAGGCTTGATATATAGACAAAGACGTCTGGTGTTTAACCACGTGACCATCGGATCTCTAGTAGCCGGACTATTATGCCACGGAATGGACAGCAAACAGTGGAGAGCGTGATAAAAATCAAACACCGATTTATTTTTAATTTCATTTATGAAGGTACAAGTACCTAAATTAGAACATCTTTCCGTCAAGTTATCTACATAAAAACAATATTATGTTAGCCGTAAAACTTAGAATTAACAACATAGAGGGAGTAACCAGACTACTCCATAACGACCGACTACCTAGGCTTCTGAAAACATTGAGACTGAACCACAGACTAATATCAAGATAGACACCGCAAACACGTAAAGTATGAAACAAAGCGTGCCGTTTTATTTAGTTTTATCATTTTATTTAATTTATTAAACATAATCCACAGCTCTTAGATATTAATTGCTTAGTCTAATACATAATGCTTACAGCCAATAACGGATTTTCATTTTTTTAACATTACTTTATAACTGTCACTAGATGATTAGAATATAACTGAGTAGGTAGTATTGATAACAATGTAAGAAAAACTGGTATAACTAATAGAAAAGTATCAGTAGGTGTTTAAGTGGGTGTGAAAGTGTGGGTGTATTGTGTTGCACCACTTATGTTACGAAATATCTTTGCACGGCTAGCTGTTTTCCATGAATTTTTACAGGTCACTATGGCGCTATTAGGCATTTTTCTATTAACATCCGACTTGCTATCTAGAAGACGGCTGAGAGCGAACTGATTTGAGGTTTGAGGTTTGCTAAGAGGTACATTGCGCCAACTTTCTGGCAGGCAAAGTGACACGCCACGCACTTGCGGTGTCTATCTTGATATATGGTGTGTAGGCTGAACTCTAAAGGTACAAATATTATTCAAATTGCGAGCATTGCCTGCATTACATCTTTGAATAGTGGGAATACGGAAACTATGGCCACACATGGCGTACACTCCTGGCTGCCAAATAAAGAGTAAGTAAGGTTGAGCACTCTAAAAACACAACAAGTTTGCTCCTATTTTGGATATTATATCATAAAACTTCATGAAATTTTCTATAAATGATCTATCCGCTAACATCTATAACACGTGGTTATATATATGTATATGAGTCGATAACCGTTGGTATCATAGAGCAACACGAGACCGCATTGCTCGGTATCTATGACGTTGATAAACTCCAACACCGTTTGACCGTTCTCCATAAAAGTTAGCACATCAAACTGCTTTTTCATTGAGTACCGTGTGCCCGGGTACAGTTAATATCATATAAAAATGTAGGTATGGTTTCCAAATCACATAAGTAACTTAAAGATGCTTAGTTAGATATCATAAACCATGCTAGTTGATACTATACAATGAATGGGAAAAAAAAATAACCATAGGTCTATTGTGTTTATAAAATGTCATTGATTTGAATCAAGTAATATCCAAAAGAGGAGCATATTTCGGCTAGCGGTACTGTTTTCTCTCAACCAAACGGTTTTTAAATAGCTACAGTACCTTTTCCTTCAGTTTCGGGTACTATCTTTTTACACCCTAAGAAAATCCATATTGAAATAGCTACCTCCGTAAAATGCAGGGTTTTGGGTGATTGCTCTACTACCCCAATTGTCTATGAGGAGCAGTGTGTTACAGGTGTACCCAACTGATATGGCACTTCGTGAATCTTCGTTCGCGCAGAAAAGAAAGTATGGCTCCGAAGATTAACGAAAGAATGCTCAAAACTTTGAATCAACCTTAGGTCACTATTATAAGGTTCATAATACACTGCAGCTGTTAGTTCCGTCTCACTCGCAAGTCACGCCCCTCCGCACTATAACACTTCGGCGCGCGACCAATAGCGGTACAGGAAAATTCCCGCGCTTTAAAAATTCATCTTCTGCGCAGGTACATCGGTGAGCCATATTAGTTGGGTAGTACTGTAACTATGTATGAATCACCTGTGTCTATTCAACTTCGGTCTTCGATGAAGGTTGATGTCCATTTCCCACTTCCCTTTGATCATTAAAATAGTAGGTACAATGAATCTCCCTGCTGATCTTAAAAGTGGCTATTTTGAATAAGCCCTTTGTATTATAAAATCGTACAATATACTGTACATGTTCACATAATAATAATGAATGGAATAGCAGCCTTAGTAAAGATTTAAGAAAAAATATAAATGTTTTAAGGAATTATCCTATATAAACATATACGGTTTTAATATTTAATTACCTATAACAATAATAACTATTAAATTGAATGGCACACTTATATAATATATAGTTAAGAGCTTCAACAGCGCGGATGTCAGAATATATAATAATATATTATAGTAGCAGCAATCATTGTCAGCAGTAAGTTACTACCTACCTACTACCTATATTTAATACCTACCTAGTTACTTACGCTTACATAAGTATCTTTATTTACAAAAGCGTAGACCTAAGTATATATCAAATTATTTACATTATTACATGGCAAACGAGTTTGGTTTACAAGAATAACTAAGTATCTAAAGGATAAAGTAGGTATTTTCAAACTAATTCATAACATTTGAGCTTGTTTTGTGCTAGGATTTGTAAAACAGCTTAAACATCTTAAAATTAATGTCTTTTATATTTTGCCATAGAAATATTTTATTTACAGTACAAAATAGTCGTGAGCAGGACAGGTCTTAGAAGACGGCAAGTGTATGGAAGTAAATGGCCATTTTATTAGGATTTAAAGATATATTCAAATGGCAAGATTAAAAATTGCATTGTTAAGGGGCCCCAATTCGATTTGAACTAAAATCTTGTAGGTTCGTACAATTCAATTTTTGAAAGAGAGGCACTGTGTAAAATGGGAGCTAGTGCCAGATCCTGTGGTTGGAATTCGGAAAATTCCGCTACTTACTTGCGAAACGGCAATAAACGCGCAAAATATTCTAAAACTTGTTCCAGCACGTACGTTTTTTTGAAAAAGTCTTTCAAGTTTGTGAAAAAAATGTTTATAATTTAGATTCTACACAACATGGGCTAGGTACTTGATCTTTTTTTTTTTACTTTTACAGTTTGTAAGAACATTATGAACATACAAAGTTCAGGTAAAATTGTGCAAATAAGCTGATTTTTGAAGGCTTATACAGAACTTAGAGTTAAAGAAAAAAAAAGAAAAAATTATCACGTACGTAGATATATTCTTCAAGATACATATTTGTACTAAACATCTGACGAAAAAATTGTTACAACTTTATAATCACGTACGAGCTGAGCACCAGCGTTTTTATCGAAAGTACTGGAATTGACTGCTCTTAAGGGTAAGTTGCGAAAAAACATTGTTCTGGCATCTTCCAAGCTCGCAACATCGACAGATAAGAGGATAGGTACCTATACATCCTCGCTTAGGCAACCTTCCGCGTCGCTGAAGAGGCACCGGCATTTATAATGGGTATGTACAAAAAAAAACGAATGTAATGTTAAGATTTGGGAATGTAAACGGAATAAATGCTTCTCAATTATGTTTGTTGGCATGAAAATGAAACTTTAAACCCGTGGGCAAGTGAGCTGAGCATCCAGTCCCTAGACTGGTGAAGTGCTGTTCGAATCAGTAGCAAATGTTTATTCACAGTATTTCCACAAGGGGGCAGCACGGATCACGGACTCCTTTGCATCATAAAAATCAATGGTTGTATTTAAATTAATCTAATTATCACAGTTATAAAATTAAAATAACACACGCTAAGCTACTTAACTTGTAACTACGTACATCATTCTGGAATCCTAAACATAGCCTCCCCTAACCTAGATTAATAAATAATTTATACTTTGTTAGTGCATATCAACGCACCATATAAAACATATATATATGTACAAACAGTTCATATACAGAATTTAGGCATAAAAATTAACAAACTGGTCATTTTATAGCTATGATAGAATTTGACGGAGCTAACACTAGCCATAGCGATGGCACAGGGTGCGCGCGGGCGCTTAAGTAAACAGTAAAAGAACGCGGAGATCAGTCTAAAGCACCGGCGGCCACTCACACTGTGGTTTCGTTCCTGCGGAGCGGTTGGAGCTCCCTTTGCAGGTCGTTGTAGTACTCGTGATCAGACATAGATTCCTCTTCGACGGAGCGCTGCGGGAGGTACTTCCCCGCCGGAGCACCCTCGCTGCCCTCACTCGTGCACAACGACTCCGGTGCCGGCGCCTCAGACGTAGGAATCCCGAGCGTCTGAGTCGGAACACTCTCCTCCGACATCAGATACTCTGGATTATCGATACAGCGCTTTGAGCCAACGAAATTGCTGAATCTTAAGTCCTTCACGTCCTGACCTTCCCCACCTTCTCCTATCAGGTCCATATATGCAGACGCGCTCTGGGTGTGCTGCGGCGAAGGCATGAGATAGTCATCCTCATCTAAAGGAAGGTTCAGTTTCAAGTTGCCGACCTGCGCCTCCTTTACTTTAGACATGCCGTCGAAGTTTCCTTCATCAGGTCTGCTATTCATAGGGTCGCTGCAGTACCGAGAACTGGTCGTGTCTGATGCGCACACACCGTTATTGTAGTAGTGCCTGTGTTCCGCTCCGTCCGGCGTGGCTTGAGTGTTGTATCGAAGGAGTTCGTGGTCCCAGGATTCTGGTTTCGAACCATCAGGCGTGACACCATCAGGGTTAGTTCCGTTGTTCGCCCAGGAAGAAGACGTGCATGGCTTCAGTGAGCTAGTCTGCGTCTCCATGCCGGTACTCAGGGCGGAGTTGGTGGTAGCTGTTCCGGGTAGTGTCTTGAACTTTGGCTGCAGGTACTCGTCTGCCTCGACCAGCGATTCAGGCCCTTCGATTGCCGATGATAGATTTCTGATCATTTCCTTCTCATCCTGAAAAACACCAAATTAAGATTCGTTAATATTAATTACATTGAAAGGCTCTGAGGACCAATTATCTTATAAAAAAAACTGGCCAAGTCCATGTCAAACCACGCATAGCGTAGGGTTCCATAATCAAATGACGGTTTTCCGTCGATAATTTGAAAGTTTCCATCACAGAATAACCAAGACCATACTCAATGGGAGTTTTCTACATGATCTACAAACAAGGGGATTAGGTACCTACACTAAGGTAAACTGTATATAAATTTCGGGGGACAATGACGTCTGTATGTAATCGACTTTTGGCGAAGTAACGGTAGAGCTAGTAAAATCATTGTATACAGTTTCATTTTACTAGATCTTTTTACATGCACATCACATCACATAGGGTAACCTATGTGGTAATGCACTGTTTATAGGCAGAGGGTACCGCTTAACATCAGGTGGGCCATCCGCTTGATCCGTCATTCCAAGTGGTATAAAAAAACAAAAAAAAAACATGCGTAGTAAATTTACATAGGTATACGAGGAGGAAAATTAAAATTAAAATTCTCCCCCAATTTATCTATCTATGCACAGCTAAAACGTAATTGTATGACGTTTTATTTGCTTCAAATTGAGACTTCGTCTGAAGTCTCAATGTAAACTACGGATGAAAACTGAACGATCCTAGAAGGGTTCCTTTTTGAACTACGAATCCCTAAATAAGCTGTTTACATGCAATGTTATATGTAACTAAAATGTTGAAATGAACTTACAATACACACCTGTGTAGAATAGGACGGCAGGCGCATGAACTTGTCTCCTGGTATCACAAGGTACCGGCCGGGATCCCGTGCCATCTCCGCGAACGTGTCCGCCAGGTGTTTGAACGTCGGGCGACTGTCCGCGTCCAGCATCCAACACGACACCATGATGCAGTAGATATCTAGGGTACAAATACTCGGCTGGGGAAGCTTCAATCCATTCTCGATCAGCTCGGGAACATTCCTCGCCGATATATTCTCGTACGGACGAGCTCCATAACTTAGTATCTCCCATATCGTCACGCCGAAAGCCCACACGTCGCTCTTGTGCGTAAATATCCTATGCTGAATGCATTCGAGCGCCAACCATTTTATCGGCATTTTTCCTCCAGCCGCTTTGTATTCGTCCTCATTTATATCTAATAGTTTTGCTAAACCGAAATCTGTTATTTTCACGCAATTCGGCGTTTGTACTAAAACGTTGCGTGCGGCTAGATCTCTGTGCACCAATCTCTTTTCTTCTAAGTACGACATACCGCGCGCTATTTGGGTACACCAGTTTAGGAAGGCCTTCGAACCTATTTTTTCTTTGTGCGTTCTGACGTAATCTAGCAAGCATCCCAGCGGCATCAACTGCGTGATCAACATCATTTGATTAGTCATGCACACGGCTAAAAGCTGAAGTAAGTTGGGGTGTTCGACACTGGCCATTATGTAAGCTTCTTCTAGGAATTCCTTACTAGTATTGGCGCCAGTTCCCTCTTTCAAAACTTTGATGGCTACTGGAATCTTCACATTTTCGCCCTCTGGCACCCAGACACCTTTGTACACTTTTCCGAATGCGCCAAATCCGAGCATGCCCCCTCTACGTAGCTCAGCTTCTTTCACAATGCGAAGTTTGGCAAGGTTCGGTTTGACGTTCGTAGGTCGTAGAGGTTGATTGTCCTCACAACCTGTTAGAACCAGTGTCATTTTAACGGCTTCTTTCTTTGCTTTAGCTTTTTGTCTGCAAGCATAGCCAATAATGCCCAGTATGACGAGTAATAGGCAAGCTAGCACCAATATAATCACTAGAACAGCCGGTGTTCTAGCAGTTGCCATCGTTGTGAGGCCGCTCGCCAACTCAGAGCAATAAGGTTCATCTATCGGGTTCTGCAGCTGCTCGTCGAAGTATATTTTGTGAGGTATATCATCAGGACAGCTGTTCGTACAGTTAAAAGCGGTGTTATCACCAGAATTCGAACCGATAAAGATTTTCAAGTTTTGACATTTTAGGCAATCAGTGGAAGACGGTCCCGTGCACCCTCTACATTCGTAATGGCAGGGCGTGCATGTTCTGGCAACTGTATCAGTGTAGTGATCTGACGGGCATTCGTCTTCACATTGGTCTCCTCGTTTGAATCCTTTACAGACCTTACACACTTGTATGTCTATTCCGAATCCAGTGCATTTTATGCATCGAGGGTGGCATTTTCTGCAGACCATACTGACTTTGTCTCCGAGGTCTTTGACGTTGCCAACCCATTCGTTGTAATAGCCATCCGGGCACGTTTCATTATCTCCGAGGCAGTTGCCAATAGTGCTTTGTTCGGTGAGAATAGCTTTCTTGCAGTAGTTGCAGCCTCCTTCGCCGACCGTGTTGTCTGGGCCAGTACAGCCAGTTTGGCAGTTGTCGTGACATGGTTGGCAGGTACCATTCTCCGACAAGTATCTGGAGTCTGGGCATTTGGCCACGCAGTATGGGCCATCGCGTACGTGTTTGCAACGCGTGCAGTTGGCTCGACTCGGTCCGGAGCATCCATCTAGGCACTCCGCATGGCATTGTTTGCAAGCCTTCGGTCCACTCTTGTATAACCTGTAAAATACAAAAGAAAATTGTTCAATCGTTTGTTTGAAAGCTCTGTATTTTCTTATTTTACTTCACAGCTGCTACTATGCGCGACAGACAATGAGGTCAAGTCGCTGTTTGTAGGTACATCGAACCGGTAAGAGTGCTACCCACACGTTACCTACTGGGTTTTGTTATGTTAATAAGGCTGCCAGATTTGACGAAGGCTGCTACTAAAACTGATGGATGTATCACACTTACGAAACCTAGCGTTTGTTAAGATGTCATTACATTTTATAGTATAGTCAATATTTTGACTTTCGCTTGGCAATGTTATTAAGTGGGATGAATAGGCAATCCTGGCCATATTAAGTTTACTGTGAATATAGCGACATAAATCTCATCAAGGAGCTAGGGGATATGCGGAATAGAGCGGAACTGGGAAGTGCTCGCACATTGCATGCAGATAATGTCACACCCGCAAACTTATTTGACGAGTAAGTACACAGAGGATCTTATAATAAGTATTATGTTAGTCTTGTTTTGACACAATAGTATAGAAGGTTAGATAGATGTACAGATGGGAAGGACATTACAGTTAGAGTAACTCGACATATTTTGACGACTTCTTTAGCGCATCGGGCAAGTATATAGCTGGCTGAGATGCGAAAGGTTCAATTCCCGCTACAGGACAAATGTATGTATGATCTGCAAATATTTGGTAAATATTTGTCTGGCTGTTATGGTACCATGGTACTCGTAGTACCACAAGTAATACCCACAACACAGGGAATCCTAGTGTGGGATCAGACAGGACATGTTGGTTGTTATGTTATTTTATGTTAAGTTATACACAGACACACAAATACAAAAACAATAACAGAAATGTACAATGGGTGGTCTTATCGCTTATAGCGATTTCTTCCAAACAACCTTAGGATGGAGACTAATGGTCAGGCTGAGGTTATTTTTCCATTACGCGGCAACCGGCTTGCACGTTACTAATCAAAAACTGTGCAAGTACCAAATAAATAATTTGGACTTGCCTCTGACTACTCCCTAGTAGGAATATGATTTCCTTTCGGATCTGAGGATATCCTCCATGCAGAGACTATAATGTGCTTAGTAGGTATGATATTTATTATCTAGGTATTCTAGGCGAGTACCTACCCAGGATGTAAGCTGCAGTTCTGGATACAGGTTTCGCCGAATTTGTAGTTTTGACAGGAAAGACATTGGTCCGGCCCGGGACCCCAGCATCCATCAGATGAACATTGTGGAACACACAGCAAATTTGATTTTTCTGTGGAGCATAGTCTCGTTAGGAAAGACATAAGTTAATAAAATATATAGGCTCAAAAATGCGCAGCTTTTGGGTGCATAGGCAGTTAATAAGGTTAGTACAAGAGTTTTTATCTGTTATACATGAGGGGAACACACATTTCGCTAGGAACTTGATAAATAAACATCGCTGGGGCAATATCAGAAATAATTACATCTATGACTCTACTATGAGGATCCTCAAAAGTAAACATCGCTGAGCAACTCACCACAAAGTGTCGGATCACCATTTTTCTGTATCACTTGTTTGTGCTCCTTCGATTTGACCAGTTTATTCCAAGCTATTTTATCCGCATAGCAAAGATTCTTGTTCTCCATGATAGCTATCGCTCCAGAATTAACCCGCTTCAGAGATTTCAAGCCCAGCGACTGTAGCGACGACTTCACGATGTAGAGAGAAGCGAATAGATTCTCGACCATTTGTCGTCCTCCTATCACTTCCAAGTTCCGGAAGTATGAGAGACTCGTGAAGTTCTGATGATGCGCTTGCACGTTCAGATAGCCGGTCACCTCCCGCACTGTGCTGAACACCTCCAGTGCGTCAGGTTCCATCTTGGCGTAGTGCTCCCCGAACGAATAATCTGCGTTCACATGCTGAAAACCCGTGAAGGTCATCTCTAAAATTTCGATCGAACCATCTATGATGGTGCAGCCTTTGAAGCTGGCAATGTTTCCGGAATGTATCGGCTTCTCCGCATGGCATGTCTTTGGGCAAGTAACGTTGCAAGGTATGCACTCTCCGTTTACTGCAGTTTTGTTTGGTGGGCAGCTTCTTACGCAAGCTCCGTTATCCTTCAACAGATGTTCGGGGCAGTTCCGAACGCACGTCGCACCGTATGCGTACTTGCCGTTCGGATTCGGTTCCCATGAGTAAGTGGTGGGGTTGTAGATTTGCATAGGTGGACATTCTTGAGAGCAAGTCCCTTCGTCATAGAAATTCCGGCAGGCGAGGCACTGGCTTGGCAGCGGGCCCGTGCAACCGCCGGCGCAGAACGTGTTGCAACAGTCTCTAGGGTTAGGCCCATAGCAGCGACCTTGCGAGCACTGGGGGCTGCAATTCGTTTTAGAAAACTTCTGGCAGTTCTCTTCGCCTTCACCCCAGCATCCGGCTTCGCATTTGAGATGACAACGCGGGCAGTCTCGTTCCGGCGCTGTAAAGTTATACACGTAGACGTAGGACGCGTTGACTCCCGTGATGATCTCGTCCCAGTTGATAGTCTTCACGTGGCAGAGATTATAGTTATTGTAAATACCGACGCTACCGCGAAGTACGTCGCGGAGGGCAGGTAGCTCCAGCGTGAAGGCCGAGGACATGGTGACCACGAGCGCGAACTCTTCGTCTCTCACGTTGAGCTTGAAGAGTGTCCGCCCGCGGATAATCTGCAGCTGGGGCATTACGATCTGTTTCACGTTCACGTGAGAGATGAGCACATACCCTGTCACCTCCCGTATGTACTTCAGGAAGGACAGGTCTAGTGTTTCGTTCTGGAGCCATGTCAGCTCGAGGTTGCCGTCGACGTAGGTACAGTTGGTGAATCGATCGCGAAGATTCCGGTAGTGGGTGTCGCGATTCGAGGGCACTGACATGCGCCCGTTTGTCCCGATGCATACTGAAAACAAAGATAAATCAATGTTAGTACGATGGGTAGATAAATGAATGGACAACCAGTAGAAATAAAAAGGTTTCGGTCAGGATACCTAATTGGGCACACGTCAATATCTTAAAATAAAAACAATGTATTTATTTATATGGGTTTACGTCCGATAAGTTATAGGACCCGCGCGTCTACGAAGAGGCGTGCCGTGTGGGCGGGCTTTGAAGCGAGTTTCTTCTACTACGCTACAAGTAACACAGCTATTTCTGATTTAACGACGGAATAGTTTACAACGCCGTTTTGCTTCGGTGCACGAGTCAACGTGTCAAACTAAAGCGCTTATGTAAAGCGAACATCGGAGTTGGTCCGCATCTATAGTTGCGCCAAAGAGTTTTACCGTTGGACGGGCTGTTTTTACAAGGCACAATAATACACGATAGTCTCTATTTTAGACACAGAATAACTGCTGTTGTTTGATTTACTTAAAATAGTTTCTGTCGATCTATTTGTGTTCCTGTGATTTATTCAGAAAAAAACTTGTTTCTCTACGTTTTAAATCCAGCACGTGTTACGTAGTCAACCGCACTTTTTGTAATTTGGACACTGTAACTTATAATACAATTTTACAAATATTTGTATATTGTGGAACCTAGGTAGACACGGATAAGCATTTGGGTAAGAGATTGTTTGTTTTTGTAACTTTTATCTCCAAAAAAACTATTAGTTCGCCCCGAACTGAGAGTAGTAGTTCCTGTTTGATCCCTTGAAAATGATCCTGTGGACTTTGATCGTGCTATTCGATCCCTTAACATTTTGAGACCTCGTGAATACCCGCGATGTAGGAAGGTTACCTACTAAATTAACCTAAAAAAAAAAATTTACTGAGATAAACCTTTTACGGGTCCACCTCGAGATAATTTCATGCATATCATCGAAAGAACCTTTAAATATGACTAACCTATGGGGCGTAAACATACCTATTAGTAACAATAACATAGTATACGTCTGACGAATTAATTAATAAGATCCTTTTGTGAAGTCAGTTATCATCTCAAATTAATCTATAATAAATATGTCATCATGATGGCAGTAGGTATTGCAAGAAAACCATAGGCATCATTGTAAAGTTGACCTACATAGTCGTTCAAATTCCCTGAAATGAGAGGTCAACAATGGATGTTATATTGGTTAATGTTTTATAGGGTACACATTACTAAATTCTTAAATTTTGGGATTTTGCCTGTATTTTTGTAACAAAAGCTACAAGCATACCAAATTTCAGTTTTGTGCGATTGCTGGAAGTACCCTGGAGGTTTCTTTTTACCACATTTTCTATTAAATAGCTATAAAATGTTCAAGCCAAGCGCTTTCAAATGACACTTTAATCAAATTTCACTTGATCTGACTAACGTTTTTTCCCCCCTTTTGTACCCCGATATCTCAACTACCCCCCGACTGATAAAGCTCATAACCTTACCTACAAATTGTACCAATACCATCTAGCCCCTTATCAAATTTCATGTAAATCAGATAAACGGTACGGAAGTTACATACATATATACATACAAACGCTGATTCTTTCAAGTTGACTCAGTGCACTCGCTTCGGTCGTCCAATAATTCAATTAATGTATTGCTTTTGACATTCATCTTCAAGGAAGGGTTTTAATTAGGTTATATCACCACACACCACTTAGGAGCTACAAAATTAACGATAGTGTTTTTTTTATCTATATATATAAAAGAGAAGTCCACACACTCACTCACTGACCACTCATCACGAAATCTCGGAAACTACTGGACCGAGGGGTCTGAAATTTGGCTCAAGCACTTATTAAGGGGGGTAGGCGCGCACTAAAAAACAATTTTTGAAAATTCGCACCCTAAGGTGTTGAAAAAGGGTGTTAAAGTATGCATAAAAATCCCACGTTTTTAAAGTTAGAGACGTGAATTTTGGCATGCATGTTCCTTTTAGCTTCCGGGTGCTACCTAGGTAATTTACGCGCCGACGAAGTCGCGAGCGGGTCAGCTAGTTTTATCTATAAATGTAATAATCCTCTTCCTCGAATATGTCGTCTGTATAACGAGTTGGCCTCTGTTGATGTCTTAGATGTATTTGACCTCAATAACAACAGGTTTAAACGATGTATCTACAGAATCTTGGTATTATGCTTAAAATGATAACAATGTCTTTTCGGTTCCCGGTTTTTAGGGTAATTTAATTTATAACTATGCAACACTGTGACTTAGTCGTGTTAACATATTTACGAATCTAGAATATAACTAAATATGCTTGTGGGACTCTTCCCGCCATTTTCGAAAAGAGACGTTCTCTACTTTTATTTTATTTCTTTTCCTAATGTTTTCTTGAGTTATTTTGTGTTATTTTGGCGTCATTTTAACTAATGTAGCTCGTTTAAAAAGCACAAGTGTAGTGAAATGAAATGGAATTGAATTGCGTGTCTTTTGAAATTGGTGGAAATTGTCTACCAAAGTTTTAGTAAAAATTAGCCACCGTTTTACTAAAACATGACTCGACTGTGACTTTGACGACTTGGAAGGAGTGTAACGTTGCAAAATATATTCAAAATACAATATAGTGAAAATACAGATACTTGAAAATGGCAAATGCACAAACCGTGCGGCGCCAATTATAAAGAAAAAAAAAACTAAATATGCTTGTAAGTGTATGCTAAGCTGATTTTAATCTGGTTTTTAAAATAAAATAACATAAAATAAATAATGAATTCTAAGTTATTTATTAAATAATCTCTGCATTCTTCGCGTGGCGTTAGAAGTCTCCAGCGTGTCCGAGAGCAAATAATATCCGGTTTTTTTACCCTGGCTCTACAACGAGCGGGTGTATTGATCGCTTTGAAGGTACAAGGTAAATTTTACCTGCCCGTTTAAATAATAGGCTCTTTTCTCAAGTTATGTATACCTTGGGAGTGTAGAGTTACCGTCACATGATACGTTGTAGTTTAACTTTTTTAAGTACTTCAAAATTATTTGAGAGGGGAGTATTAAAAGAATAAACATAGGTATGTTGTGTATAATAAATGTGTGAAACGACAGTTTATCGATTATAATTACCATACCAGTAAATGGTAGACTTTCAAGGAGCCTATAACACATTACCAGACTCAACAGCCTTAAGAACCTTAATATAGCAATACGAGAAGTACTCAAGTCTATAGTTTTTAGTTTTTTTACTCATATAGGCATAGGTTTTTCTGTTTTCAGTTTTGTCAGTCGATTTTAGGGCTTTTTTCGTAATCCTCGTTTCACCCCGAAAAACTTTAAGGCAACAAAAAAATAAAAAAATAATGCTGGACAGTTTACACAATATTATCTAGCCTCAAGCTAAGCAGAGCTTGTGTTATTTGTACTAGATAACTGATATACTTAATACAATACATTACAAAGATAGATATTTTTTATTATACATACAAAATACCCAGAACACCCTGAACAAATATCTTAATAAATAACTTTTTGCATTGTTATAAGTTGTTATTCCTGCACCAGTAGCTCAGATAGGCACAACCTGCAACGTTATATTAAAAAAAAGAAACCAAATAGATGTAAACTGTTGGGGCTTACATACGGGCTAAAGTTCGGGGCAAATATTTTTCCGTGAGTTTTTAAAATGAACAAGGTTAGATGGATTAGTTTAAAATTCTCAGAAATGATTAAGTTATAATCCTGATGTTCTTAGAGGATCTTTTTTAAGTCAGAGATCCCTCACTCTAGGGAATATCGGTATCATTCCTCGACCTAGTAGATACCTACAATTTTATTTAGCAACAGCACATAATTGTAAAGGCAACAGTCAGTGGAATATGTTCCTAAAACAAGCTGGCGGACACTTGCCTAACCATAAACCGTACGTAATTCCTACTTTCCAAAAACCGCTCATACGCGAGCTCAGCCATTCGAGAGTCGCTCTGTCACAAGCGCAGCCTCCAGTGGGGCCAGCCGACACCTACGATAAACGGCGGATTTTAAATGTCACCTCACCGTTTGAATATAGTTTGTGATTTAGGTACATTGTACTTTGTTGCGTTTTGTGTGGGCAGCTGGTTGGTGTCCGGTCGACCCAGTTGTGCCGATGACATGCCCGATAGCATGGATGTGGTCGGCGATCACAGATCATAACGATACGAGGCTTTTAAATGTGGAAATTATCTATCACACAAACAAACATGTCCACGTATACGCGATGCGCAAACAGCTAGAGGCTGCATATACATTTAAAACTTTCTTGCAGTAGTCTTTTATTACGACTGATGACAATCCAGCTAAGTTTGGAAGTTCTCTTGAGCAATCTCTTAGTACAAGTATGCCCGCCTCGACTGGTTTGTTTCATGGCGACGTTTTTATCCAGTTACTTGCATTCTGAAGCACTGGAACCAGTTTTGCTCAACGACCATTTCGTTCTTGTAGTTCGACCTTTCACTACAATCCCTTATTGTATTGTGTAGCTTGCTGGGCCAGGTGATGGGTTATTTTTAAGTGTGGGATGTAACTGGCAATGGTTGACGTGCATGGCGTAGTGAGTGATGGATAGCGATCGCTGGATGCTTTCGAAAATCAAACCAGACTTTTTCACGAATGAACTTCGGCTTTATTTTTGTAACACGTTTGTAAGTATGAGTATTAGATTGGCCATTACTTGAGGTGGTATTTGTACAAAAGGCACGCGCCATGCTGTAGGTACATTGTTAGTTGTACATACCTACTTACCAACCAACTTAAAACATGGTTACGTAGTCTAATTGCGTACAAACGTACATCACCCAGTACTAGTAGGTAAATACAATTCAATTTTAAGGAATAAATCGTAAACTTTACTTCGGTTCGCTGATAGGAATTTAAATAAACATAGTGGAAAGAATAAGCGTGAACATTGATGATTACCAATAGTGTTTTTTTTTGCTGAAGTAATTTATTAATATATTATATATATAGATATAAGAACGAGGGTTACGTATGCAAGGATAAATTTTAAGGAATAAATCGTAAACTTTACTTCGGTTCGCTGATAGGAATTTAAATATACACAGTGGAAAGAATAAGCGTGAACATTGATGATTACCAATAGTGTTTTTTTTTGCTGAAGTAATTTATTAATATATTATATATATAGATATAAGAACGAGGGTTACGTATGCAAGGATAAATTTTAAGGAATAAATCGTAAACTTTACTTCGGTTCGCTGATAGGAATTTAAATATACACAGTGGAAAGAATAAGCGTGAAAATTGATGATTACCCATTGGGTTTTTTTTTTGCTGAAGTAATTTATTAATATATTATATATATAGATATAAGAACGAGGGTTACGTATGCAAGGATAAATTTTAAGGAATAAATCGTAAACTTTACTTCGGTTCGCTGATAGGAATTTAAATATACATAGTGGAAAGAATAAGCGTGAACATTGATGATTACCAATAGTATTTTTTTTTGCTGAAGTAATTTATTAATATATTATATATATAGATATAAGAACGAGGGTTACGTATGCAAGGATAAATTTTAAGGAATAAATCGTAAACTTTACTTCGGTTCGCTGATAGGAATTTAAATATACATAGTGGAAAGAATAAGCGTGAACATTGATGATTACCAATAGTGTTTTTTTTTGCTGAAGTAATTTATTAATATATTATATATATAGATATAAGAACGAGGGTTACGTATGCAAGGATAAATTTTAAGGAATAAATCGTAAACTTTACTTCGGTTCGCTGATAGGAATTTAAATATACACAGTGGAAAGAATAAGCGTGAACATTGATGATTACCAATAGTGTTTTTTTTTGCTGAAGTAATTTATTAATATATTATATATATAGATATAAGAACGAGGGTTACGTATGCAAGGATAAACGAAAGTTAACTAGCAAATTGCCCAACCTACCCTAATAAAATAGATTAGAGGAAAATAAATTTCAATCAAAAACTTTTCTCAGAAGGTAGTGAACATAATATGCGTAATGCTTAAGGATATGTAACATTTTAGATACATTACGTAGACACTATATTTTACCTACGTACGGCTGATATTCAACTAAGGACCTGAACTTAAGTCAAAGTCAACTCAAAAAGTATTTTATTCATTGAAATCACAAGGATCATTTTGAATCGTCTTAAAAAATAAATTTACATTTACTCCTGTTCCAACGCAACCAGACCTAGAAGAATCAGGCAACAAACACGGTCTGTTTTTTTTTGATGATCCTTCTTACTACTAAGTGGGGAGCGCCTGTGTGGTGCCTCGAGAACAAGTGGAAGCTGATTCAAGGAAAAAAGAAAATCAACTTAAAAGCCTTACTTAGGTAGGCAGTCAAAAGTAAGATGATAGAGAAAATCAGCAAAAGTTCATAAGGCAGCACACACTACGCTTGATATACTCATAAATAACACATCAATAATCAATTATATGTAGGTACAGATATTGCAAATTGACAAATTAGGTGTCGAGGGGCAGAGCGACATCAGGCCACGCGGCTTTATCATTAACATAGTCATGTAGTGTGTAATACGCTTTCTTAATTAAATTATTCTTTATGTAGGATTTAAATCTTACCCTGAAGTAGCCGTCTGGATGCGCACTAGGCCACCACATACAGATATATACCAACTGTAAGATTGCATTTAACGTACATTTAAATTTTAATATGTACACATAATGTTCGAATAAATGCTCCATTTATCTTAATTAGTCCCTAAGCCGCTAAATTTATGTAAGAAATTTATGGCGTATTTGTTAAATTATCTACTATACTTTTTCATACTAAAAGTATTGTTTTTTTTTTTTTTTTTTTATACTACTTGGTTGACCGTTCAAGCAGATGGGCCCACCTGATTTTAAGCGGTAACCTCTGCCTATGAACAGTGCATTACCTCATAGGTCACGTCCACCTAGGACGCACCCTATGTGGCATTGCACTGCGCCCGCCACCCTGAGACATAAAGATGAAAAGTCTCATGTGCCTGTAATTTCACCGGCACCCTTACCCTTCAAACCGGAACACAACAATGCGAGCACTACTGCTTTGCGGCAGAAATAGGTATGGTGGTAGAACTTCCCCGGACGAACTCTTTCACAAAAAAGCTCTACTACTACTAAAAGTAAAGTAAAAGTATAAATAAAAGTAAAGTATACTAAATTCATTGAAAATTTACATGTTTTTGCCGTAGTTTGATCCTAAAGTATGCATGTACTTATACTTCAGTTGCAGGTAGGTTACAGTGACGCAAAACGATTTCCAAATCCGGGCCGTGTCCCACACGAAGCCAATCCGCTTATGGTATGTCATTATAGGGTTCACTCAATATCTCCATTTATAGTTATGTATGAAAGTTATAATTTTATTGAACATTATATGCATATTATTTGGTTGGCAACTATTTTTGGAACGAGGAAATATCACTTAAAAAAAAACTTGTTAAGTACTTTTTTTTTTTTCAGAAAGTTTTATGATGTCCTTTTTGGATACCTAATTTACTTTAAAAGATAAAAGCATAGATCAAAAAATCTATTGAATTGTAATTTTTTTTTTACGCTACTTGAATGACGGAACAAGCATATGGCCCACCTGATGTTAAGCGGTAACCTCTGCCTATTAACAGTTGCATTCTCACATGGGTCACGTCCACCTAGGCCGCGCCCTATGTGGCATTGCACTGCGCCCACCACCCTGAGACAAAGATGAAAAGTCTCACGTGCCTGTAATTTCAATTTATTTAGTTTACAAGTTCAAGAAAAACATTCTAACACAAATCTTCTCTAAAACGCCCCAGTAGCGCGTTGAACTCTTTTCTTAGACAAAATAAACAAATATTATGCACAGTTCATTCGTTCATATTATTTAACTTATGGTGATTAATAAATTCTGTCACGAACAGTAAAGTTCAGGTAAGTTAGAAAGGGGCAAAATAGAGCAGATGAAATAAATAGTTAGCGAAAATCACGAAAAACCTCAACCGTCTCAAGTAAATGATTATTTCCAAAAATATATTTTCTTCAAGGTAGAGTGAATAGGTGCCTTCTAGACCTTTGTGCTTCATCTTCAGCCACATCGTCACTTACCAACAGGTGAAATCGCGGTAAAACAAAGGCCTATCAAAGATTTAAAAAAAAACTAAACATAGTTTTATAAACTTATAAATTGCCTTTAATGTTGTTTAATAATCATTAAAATCGCTTCAGACGTTTGGAACCAGTAGGCCTTTTTTTTTTTGTGTGAAACTATTGGAAACTTTGCTGTTTTTCCTGACAAAAGTACCAATTACTAAAAATAAATAAACATGAAATATTATTGACCATATATTTTTTATAGTATTTTGTTAATCAGAAGAGAGGTATTTATTGTAGTTTGGGGTCTATAACTTACTGTTAGGGAAGGATGACTGAAACTTCTAGAAAAAGTCCCAATTTGCCAGTGTAAAGCAGTCAAGTGACCTGCCTGTTGTCGATAGTCAGTTATAAAACATTCGAATAGTAGGTACCTAAAATGGTCAGTTTTTAATTTACTAGAGGTAAAAGGCTTAAAAGCTGAGACTAAAAGGTATCTAATAAAATGCGTCTCTTGAATTTAACGACCCTATAGGCACCACATTCCGAATGGATAGCCGCTCATAAATACCGACTGCTATAGAGGTTCATAGAGGGAAAGTGTTCGATAGAGCATAAGTGACAGCTGAAGCTTACACATGCAACTTTCAACCTTCGACCAAAGTGAAAAAAAATGAAAATTAAGTCTCTGTGGCGCGGCGGCCAAAGGTTCGCCTGCGACGCAGGAGGTTGCGGGTTCAATTCCCGCCTAGGAATAAATATTTGTACGATTTGCAGAAATGTGTTCAGGGTGTTCTGGGTATTTACTAAATAAGTATAATAAAAAAAAAACTATGCAATATATTGTATTAAGTATATCAGTTATCTAGTATCCATAACACAAGCTCTACGTAGCTTGGGGCTAGTTTTTTTTATTTTTTTTTAAGTACTGATAGACGGAACTAGCATATGGCCCACCTGATGTTAAGCTGTAACCTCTGCCTATAAACAGTGCATTACCTCATAGGACACGTTCACCTAGGACGCACCCTATGTGGCATTGCACTGCGCCCGCCGCCCTGAGACATAAAGATGAAAAGTCTCATGTGCCTGTAATTTCACCGGCACCCTTACCCTTCAAACCGGAACGCAGCAATTCGAGCACTACTGCTTTGTGGCAGAAATAGGTATTGGTGGTAGCACTTCCCCGGACGATCTCTTTCACAAAAAAGCTCTACTACTACTAAAAACTGTTGTGTGTGTGAACTGTCCAGCATTATTTATTTTAATTTTATTTGTTCGTACCTATGCGTGTGCTCTCTGAACCATGTTTCCTCTTTGATTTCTCGATATTCAATAATCGGTTAGATATATACCTACCTGGTTCAAGAAACGTTTATAGTTCTTGCATATAATTATAAATTGATTAAATTTAATATGGCCGTTAATCCAAAGTGTTTTAATACTGTTATTACCTACTAGACGAGAATTAGTCAGAATTATTTTTTTCGTGAATTGTAGAAACCGTGATTTTTAATGTTTTTATCGTTTTGTATCGTATTGTACTAATAAATAATTTCTTCAGCGGGTACGGTAGACTCAATTTAAATCATTGCATTACGGAGGCCGCGATGCTCTAAGATTGAAAGGTACCCCAAAAGATCAAGCGTGAAAAAATATTGATTTTTAGTCGAGAGCTTATATCGGTAAAATTCTTATACATATATTCATACATAAAAACACGCCTTTTTCCACGAAAGGGTAGGCAGAACTTCAAGTGGGCCTTTTTTCACTGTGGGTTGCACCATTGTGGCAAATAGACGTGAAAACTGGTGAGCTCATCGCCGCCATTGCTTCTCACGACTGAATCTGCTAACGCTTTCTTCCAGTAATAACACATTCCTTAAATAAGCTAGCAGCCAGGACAAATCTTATACCAACGAATCTTACAAACAAGTCCGGGTAATCCATTAGTCGGCTTTTACGAAAACAAAAAGCCAATTTTGGGTGACTATGGGTGAAAAATTAATATATTTTTTCTGAAACGAATCGGAGCCGTTTCTTATTCTTAAAATCTTTAAAATGGTTCCATTCAAGCCAAGCAGGTATCTTATCACGCAACCTATCTCATACATGAGTTCTGTTCGGTCTCACACACATACATCATACATATCATAGATGGCCTCCTCGTTTACCCAGTCTGGTTTATATACATGTTTTCCTTGGACAGTGTTATTATTTTGTGTAGTTAATTTTTTAGGTGCTGGTGGGTTACTATGAGCTCTTATTGCCATGCAGTTGATAAACTATTCAGTACAAAATATTGGTTCCGTGATGTCCGCAACTATATTTAAAGGCACAATCGCAGAGGGTCTACAGACTTCTGCGATTAAAGTTATACAACGATGAAAAATGTCAACGATGAACCGATATTTTGTACTGAATAGTTTTTGAACTGAATGGATATAAGAGCTCATAGTAACCCCCCAGGTTCGAGTATTCCTTGTCAATGTTCGGAATTGCGGAATAATATTTATCTCTACGACTGTAGAGTACGTACTTCTACGTATTTTACAAGCTTTTATTTAACTTTCAATGTATGTTTGTCTGGGTCGAATCCGGGTGGAATCTTGCAACTAAATTTTAAAACAGTTATCCTCAACCGATTGAGCTGAAATTTGGCATACCTGTCAAGTTCCGATGACAATATAATATGATGGTGACAGCGAGCTGATCTGATGATGGAGACTGAAGGTGGACAACGGAACTCCTCGATGGATAATAGTAGACTGGCCGTGTTTAGGCTCATTTTGATCAGCACACGGTTTCGAAAACTAATTTTATAAAAGATTGTATTGAAAAATATTTTTTCACAAAAAAAAAGATGTATATGTTCAGTGTATGTTTGTTGAACACTATGTCTATTTGGGTTAAACGATTCAACTCATAGTGTTCAACAAACATACACTGAACATATACATCTTTTTTTTTGTGAAAAATATATCTTTCAATACAAGCTTTTATAAAATTAGTGATCGTTACCGTGTGCTGATCAAAATGAGCCTAAACACGGCCAGTCTACTATTATCCATCGAGGAGTTCCGTTGTCCACCTTTTGTCTCCATCATCATATCAGCTCGCTGTCACCATCATATTATATTGTCATCGGAACTTAACAGGTATGCCAAATTTCAGCTCAATTAGTGTTAGACCACCTGGTCTAACTTCGTCAAAGAGGTCGACTGACGAATTCAACTCGGATGGGCAGCGTTCGGGAAACTACGCCATATCTTCTCGTCACAGATACAGCAGAGGCTCAAGATGAAAGTCGTATCAGTGCGTATTGTCAGTGATGACTTACGGCACTGAGACGTGATCGCTAACTTGGCTGGTACACAAAATCTAAAAGTAGCGCAGCTATGGAGCTAAGCTCGGAGTTTTACTATGTGATAGAATCCGAATTGAGGAGATCCGTAGAAGACCGACATAGCTCTCAGAATTGGCAAGTTGAAATGGCAATGACCAGGCCATATAGCTCGTAGGAAAGAGCCTCAGTCGATTGACCAAAGACATTATAGAGGTCGCTGGGAGTCGGTGGGTGGAGGCGGCTCAAGACCGTTCGTCGTGGCATTCTATGGAGGAGGCCTGTTCGTTGGTAAGCGCATCGCTTGAGAACACCGACTTGGCTTTTCCTGCAAATGTCACCGAAATCGTTAGAGCCGTTTTCGAGAACGTGAGTACAAATATACAAATACCATATTATACAAATCCTTGCTCATTTTATACATACATACATACACAGAGCCTCAAAGGGTCTTTTTCACAGTGGGTTGCACCATCGTGGAATATAGACGTGACAAGTGGTGAGCTCATCGCCGCCATTGCTTTTCCCAACTGACTCGGCTAACGCTTCAATCTTATACCAACGAATCTTATCAACAAGTCCGGTAAGTCGGGTAATCTCTTAGTCGGCTTTTAAGACATCCACGTGAGGAGACGGAGTGGTCTATTCTCAGGCTGGACACGACACGGCACTCATTTTATAGTATAGGTTTTTTTGGTTAATATTCATAAAAACATTACTGTTTTTTTACTGATTACTTCTTACGGCTGCCGAGATTTACCCCTGTAACAGAATACAGACAGGCAGACTGACAGGCGACCGATCGATGTAGGCTTAGTGATAGGGTATTAGCACACTTTATTTTATATTATTTTATTTTGTTCTTTTTGGAAAACTTACAGCTAGGTACACAAATAAACAAGTAAATACAAAATAGAGAGCCATACATATAATACATATTACAGAATTTAACAAGAAATAAGAAAACAAGTAGACAGACATATTACTATTAAGGCGCGATAGGTTCTCAAATGTCTCTAGAATTTTAAAGTTTTTGATAAGAATTTTCATAGTTTTCTATGAAGAAAAAAATATATGATATTCTTGAGCTTTTTATCTAGTGAAATCAATAATTCAATAAAATATTTGAATTACTTCACTCGATAAAAAAAAATAACAAAGATACCTCCTTTTTAAAATTTAAATGTTATTTTTCACTCACTTCTCTCACGTTTTAATTTTTGAAACATTTGGTTACATGTTAGTTATTATTTGAGTTAGTGAATTCATCAACAAAATTAAACAAAACTTTGAACGTCATTTTTATATAATTTTTTTATACATAAAAACACGGTATCAGAGCGTGCGCTCGCCTTCTTCGCCTCATACAAAAATGTTCGTTGAACCTATAGCGCCTTAAACATAAACAACAATCTATAATTTAGGTAGGGAAACCGAAACACACGTATAATAACGGGATGTTGACAGCCTGGCCCACGGTTCGCGGCCCATAGACAGCCCGTCCCATTTTTCATTATTTTCGTTGACTACGTGGCCCACGACGCTGGACCAGGATATTAATAGCCAAAATAAGTAGTTTTTAGTTGTCTACGTGGCCCATTCCATTTTGTGGGAACAAACGTGCATTGTAAGTACAGGCAGAGCAAAAAGTTAATGCATTTGTAATTAATTTAATATTAATGCTTCTATTTTTTTTCTATGAACAGTGCATTATCACATAGGTCACGTCCACCTAGGACGAAGTAAGAAGTAATTCCCAAGTAAGTTCCCAATTATAATAATTAAGTAACATCAAATTGCCAGGTGTAAATATTTCGTTAAAAAAATACAATCTTTGAAGAAATATTCAACCACATAAAAAATCCATATGTCAAGTCAATTATAAAGATTTGTAAAGTCCTGGCTGATTTTGGGTATCTAATTGTTTCCATTGAAAAGTAGAAATACCGTTGACTAACACGTTTTCTATATACTGTAATTCTATCAACATTCCAATCTAATACTAGGTATCTAGTGGTTATTATATGATTTTTTTTTTCTTTATAATTGGCACCGCACAGCTTCTGCATTTGCCATTTTCAAGTATCTGTATTTTCACTATATTGTATTTTCAATACATTTTGCAACGTTATACTCCTTCCAAGTCGTCAAAGTCACAGTCGAGTCATGTTTTAGTAAAACGGTGGCCTATTTTACTAAAACTTTGGTAAACAATTTCCACCAATTTCAAAAGTCACGCAATTCACTTCCATTTCATTTCACTACACTTGTGCTTTTTAAACGAGCTACATTCGTTAAAATGCCACCAAAATAACATAAAATAACTAAAGAAAACACTAGGAAAAGAAATAAAATAAAAATAGACAACGTCTCTTTTCGAAAATGGTTAGCTGTTATGCTGTTATGGCACAGATAAAATAATACTAGGCTGTTACCTAGGAATATGGACTAAAGGCATGGAACTAAGGCTAAAAACGAAACAGTATCGATTATACCAGTCTCATTCTTTTATATGAATGTATTCATGTGTTGGAATGAGACAAGCATAAATCTATCTGTTCTTATTTGTGGTAGTCGTACCAGGCCAAATGTCAAATTACTAGTACATTCATGGTAACAATTTAGGGAGATGTATATGCATGATACCAAAATTCAGGGTACGGAACGGAAAGACGACTGTCGTGTGACAATATATATTTGTTTCTCTCTAACATAGGATAGCAAGCTATCTTCTAGGATTGGAGTAAGAAGGAACACTCTATGCTATTTTAGCACTCAATCCATGTACTACTACATTCATGGCTGTTACTAACTTATTAGTAACGACAACGAGTTTGTCAATGACAACGAGTTCATTGTAATCGTATTTAATAAAACAAATAAATAAATTTGTGACCTAATATTTTGACCCCGCAAAAAGTTATAGGAACATAAGCTTCCGAGAAACAAGATTAAACAATAGAGCGTTTGACCTACCCACACTTATAGGAAACACAATTCTATAACAGAACAAGATCCGGTCAAAACAAGTTTAAAGTTACGAGCTACCAAATCCAAGACCAAATTGTTGATTTATGTATTTCATAAACTTAAACAAATCACAATACAATATGCTGGAGACCGCAGTTACTGCTGTGGCACTGTTTACCTTTCGAAAGAAACGAGCGTAAAGGAATTTAATATAGCTGGAGTTTTTTATGTTATTATTATATACGTTTATTTTTAACCCCCGAAGAAAAAACGACGGGGTGTTATAAGTTTCACGTGTCTGTGTGTGTGTGTGTGTCTGTCTGTCTGTGGTATCGTAGCTCTCGAACGGATAAACCGTTTTTTTTTTGTTTGAAACTTCGTTAAAAGATCCATTATCGAAGGTTTGAAAGGTGAATTTGTCGGGATTGTTCTTAGCTATGTTTGATCAAAATAGGTTCAGCCGTTTCATTGAGCTGAGGGTTTTTTTAATTTTCACAAAATTTATTACTTGTTATTTTTAAGACTGGGTCATCTAACTCAATGGCAAGGACCTCCCTACCCTTTTCCCACGTCTCTCGATCTTGTGCAGTCCTCGTCATATTGGTTCGTATTGCTATCTTCTGGAATTTATAAAATAATTATTCGAGCATTGAAATTTACCTATTTACCCTCAAATTTGAATATTTATAAAAGATTATAATGAATTATCAGTAGCATTAAATTTAAAAACGAACGAAATTTTAGGGTTAAATTTAAATTTAATGTTATACATAAAGTGTGGTTTACACTTGTAAAATAACAAAACTATGATGAAATAGCGGTGGTGTCATCTCTTGTCAATGTTTTGAACTAATTTTGGACTTTGCACAGAAGGTTTCTAATGAAACACCTGTAGATGGCTCCCATCGGCGCTATAGCCGAGTTGATAGTGCCCACAAATTTCGTCTTCAGCGTCATAGCTCGTTCTATGGGCGAATTGGTAAAGGCATCGCCGATCACAGGCGAGGTTGCGGGTTCGAGTCCCGCTGGAACGGAATTGTTGGTTTACATTTAAATTTAATGTTATCCATAAAGTGTGGTTTACACTTGAAAAATAATAAAACTAATTATCAGTAGCGGTAGAGATCCACCAACTTATCTGTAGAATGAAATGTATGTAGTTTTCTATCATCTACATACATTTCATTCTACATATAAGTTAGTGGATCTGTTATATACATTCCATATTACACCTACCTCTATATTGAACTTTATATTTTATACGACATATGATATTATTTTTGAAGTCCTCTGTTGCGCTATGAGCGAAGGTTCGCTTGCGATGTAGGAGATTGCGGGTTCGATTCCCGCCTCGGAACAAATATTTGTACGATCTGCAGATATTTGTTCAGGGAGTTCTGGGTATTTTATATGTATAATAAAAAATATTTATGTATGTATTGTATTAAGTATATCAGTTATCTAGTACCCCATAACGCAAGCTCTGGTTAGCTTGGGGCTAGATAATGTTGTGTGAACTGTCCAGCATTATTTATCTATTTATAATAACCAGATTCACAAAGCATTACTAGTGACAAATCGTTTGCTTTGCGGCCTCCTACACCGGAGTTTTTGCCGCAAAGCAGTAGTGCTCGCATTGCTGTGTTCCGGTTTGAAGGGTAAGGGTGCCGGTGAAATTACAGGCACAAGCGACTTTTCACCTTTATGTCTCAGGGTGGCGGGCGCAGTGCAATGCCACATAGGGCGCGTCCTAGGTGGACGTGATCTATGAGGTAATTCACTGTTCATAGGCAGAGGTTACCGCTTAACATCAGGTGGGCCATCTGCTAGTTCCGTCATTCTAGTAGTATAAAAAAATAAAAGATTTTACTAATCCATAATGAACCTAGATCGTGTTTTAGATAGAATTAATCAGAGAACACGCAGCTCTCTGGTTTTATTTATAAAAGTACTAAAATAATATTAAATTACAAAGTACCGTAACTTTCTTTTAAAAATCTGCGTACTGGACAAACAGGACATTGAACACGCACACAAACCCTGAAACGGGAATGCTCCCAGGAACTTCATGATCTGATCCCACCATCTCCTTTTCATCATAGGACGAGCAGGCGCACGGCTCGGTACCACCCTTACCTCATTACTATACCCTCTATTCGTACTAAACGTTTCAGTTCTACCTTAATAATGAGAACTGCTAAGGAGTGGAATACGCTACCGTCGTCTGTCTTTCCTGAAAACTATAATCTGGGTCTCTTCAAGGCTAGAGTGAATAGGTGCCTTCTAGACCTTTGTGCTCCATCTTCGGCCGCATCGTCACTTACGAACAAGTGAGATCGTGGTCAAACAAAGATCTACCATTGTTAAAAAAAAAAAAGTGACAAAGCGCGCAATGCACCTTGCTTCAAGGTGCATTGCACGCTTCAAAAGCATCTCATATTGTCTACAGTTCTTTAGAACCACTCCAGACTAAGTTCCCGACACTACAGATTTAATTGTTCTCAAGTCAGTGCAGTTCACTGTACCCGGGCAACTTTCCGAGCTGTATAAGGCTACGTCTGTTGGTACAAGATAAGCTTTGTTTATTTTATATAGCTCCGATTAGCTGGTACCCTTATAACACTGTTTTACGCAGTAATAAAATGGATATTGATTAAAGTACTGAGTTATGGTTATTGTTCTTAGTTATTGTTCTTTGTTTGACGCCATTACCATAAAAAAACAAATATATACATATATATATAAATTGTTTCTTGTAAGTGTTTAAAATTTTATTTCAGTGAGATACATTTATTTACAGAAAGAATAATACAACTAATACAAGTAGGTATGTACAACATTTTAAAAAGATACAAATTGTACTTAAAGTAAGATCGCTGCTAATGATCTAAAGGTAGCTCAACTGATCCAAATCAAAAATATATTAATAAATTGGTTTAATAAGTTATCAATCGGTTTATTTGATGCTCAACTAAACAATAACATATGATCAATCATAATATCATAGTTCATTTTAACTTATATACAATACTAGCGACTCGCCCCGGCTTCGCACGGGTAGCCCCCGGTGAACCCCCCCCCCCCCCCCCCCCGTCCTACCCCTCCCACTATGTCCTATCTCCTGGTTCTAAGCTACCTCCCTACCAATTTTCAGCCAAATCGGTTCACCCATTCTTGAGTTATAAGTGGTGTAACTAAAACGACTTGGAAAAAAAAAAAAAAAACGTATAAACCTCACGGAGCCCGAGACCTTTCCTACGAATGCAAAACCGTGGAAATCGGTTCGTGCGTTCTGGAGTTATAGCGTCAGGAAGGAAAACCCGACTTATTTTTATATAGTAGAGATTATAAATGCGAAAGTGAGTTTGTTTGTTTTTTTACGCTTTTACGCCAGATAAAACCAGCAAAATCAAATTTTTTAAGGTTTTTAGTTCGGCTGTAACTCATCGGCTGGAATTTTTTGTAATTTGCAGCAGGTTAGGTGTCAATTTAGCTGGTCCGTCGTAAGTATCCAGGTACAAGGTACATGATAATTAATATACACATTGCCCGAGGGATGAAGCGACCACGAGTTTCCAGTTTTTACGGTCCTGACACACCATTCACTCAGACACGTATCTTGCTTAATACAATCAAATTTGGAGAGCTGTGACGCTCATGTGGGTGGAACTATACTAGTAGTTCGCCCGAACGCGACCTCGCGAGGACCCCCGTAGCTCAAATATTCAGTGTCCTACCAAGTTTTATCAAGATTGGATCAAGGATACTGCAGTTATCGTCAAACAAACACACCAACTCGTACTAACGAACGCCAAACCCTGCAATTAGACTCTGAGACCTTGATTCCCTCGATCAAAAAGTGCCAGAAATTCTGTTTACTGACGCTGATCTTTCTTATTCAGAGTGTCAGCTAGCGTCATAATACAGGTATAAGTATAAAAAGAACGCTCAGGTTGTGGAATGATCTCCCTGCTGAGCTTTTCCCGAGCGAGTACAGAGAACCGAGTACGGGGTTCTTAAAAAAGGGGTGTTTGGAAATTTTTAAGCGTGTGTGATGCCTCTGTCGTTGCAGGCGTTCATAGGCTACGGTAACTGCTTACCAACAGGTGGGTCGTATGCTTGTTTGCAACCTTGGTAGTATATAAAAAAAAGTGACTAAAAGCCTATGTTTGAAGTCCAGGTGTTAAAATCACAGCACAAACTTACTCTTTCCTTTTACAAATTCGGAGTGACGGCTGTGTTGGTGGCTATGATGCGGGTGTGTGTGGGCTCGTCCTTTAGCGGCGACTTGGACCGCGAGCGCGGCGAGGCACAGGCACCACAAAGCGCGCGCAGCAACCATGCTGCGTCATCACTACACTAAACACGCGACCGGCCGGCATAGGCTTCCATCGTGGACTGAGGTCGGAGGTTCGAAAGCCTCGCTGCGTGTGCGCACCCACAGAGTGAAGGTACTTCAGACAGGGCGGGCGCGAAAGCCTTTTTGTTAGGCGCAGTTAAAAGTTACACGATTTACAGATTTGTAAGAAATAAAATGTTTAACTTTTGAAACTATCATGGTTATTTTGTTTAAATTCAACAATCATGGTGAAATATCCCATTTAAAGTGAAAAAAAAAAGTTTGTTGCTGTTTTGGTCTTACTTCGTCAAAGAGGTCAGCTAACTCGGATGGTTAGCGTTCGGGTAACTTTTTTTTTAAATCTTTGATGTACCTTTGTTTGACCACGATCTCTCCTGTTGGTAAGTGACGATGTGGCCGAAGATGGAGCACAAAGGTCTAGAAGGCATCTATTCACTCTAGCCTTGAACTTGCCTTGACTACCCCATAGCCATATATCTTCTAGCCACAGGAACTGTATAGTTGTTTATAATCAGTGTATGTTGACATGAGTTACGGCACCCGTGGTCGTTAAAAATAAGCCTCATACAACAGCTCAAAGTTCCATAGCCGGCTATGGAGAGAGCTGTGCTCGGAGCTTCACTAGGTGATATAATCCGAAATGAAGATATCCAAACCACGTAGAAGAACCAAGATCATCGACATAGCTTTCAGTATTAGCAAGTCGAAGTGGCAATGCGAAGGACATATAGCTCGCAGACCTGATAACAATTGCAGAACAAAATGTCCTTGAGTGGAAGGAAACCAAAAACCGGACGACGCAGAAGAGGAAGGCCTCACTCTCGATAGACCAAATTTTATTTATTATTATTTATTTTATTATAAAGGTCGCAAGAAGTCTGTGGATGGTGGCGGATCAAGGAATCTGAAAGATCGATATGGCTACTCATAACATTAACTCTCAAAGACTTCATGGCGAATGCAACTGTGTCGAAATATCGAGGACCAATAAAAATCTAAATCATGGTAAATATCCCTATATATTTATCATAGTAAAAATTATTACATAGTTTTATATTTATTTAGTCAAGAGAACATTTAATACAAGAAGATTCTTATAACAATTTTAAAATAAAACAATAAACAATAAGTAAAACTAAAACTAAGCAAAAACCTACGTAGGATACGAGATCACCAAGCCGTCACAAGACGGCAAAAATTATGTTTTTTTTTTTTTTTTAAATTATGTTCTTAACCTTTTTTTTTAATTAAAAGCTTTAAAGTCTGGTGTTTTTTTTGTAAAAAAATGCTCTTGTGTGTATAAATATATAAATAAATAATACTGGATAGTTCACACAACATTATCTAGCCCCAAGCTAAGCAGAGCTTGTGTTATGGGTACCAGATTAACACAATTATATTACAGGATACCCTGAACAAATATCTGCGATCGCATAAATATTTCTTCCGAGGCGGGAATCGAACCCGCAACCTCCTGCGTTGCAGGCCAACCTTCGCCTGCCGCGCCAATATAAACATTTCCATGTCTAAACATTCCTAGCACACAGTTAAGCACAGGTAAGAAAGAGCCGAGCAGGTATGCGTCGCGTCGTCCAAACGAAGCCAGTAAAAAAAGCCTTGTAACGAAAACTTAATAACTACGCATTGTGGACCACGGTCAATAAATTTAACGAAACTGGATGCCGAAAACCCAGCACTTACTATGTCTATACACTGTGACCAGTCCCACGTACCTACTATGGGGATTATTGTAAGCTGTGGTTGGATGTAGGTATGCTTTATTGAACTTCAACACCTTCGGATTTTATTTCAATTGAGAGGATACACCAAGGGCTAAAGAATAAAAAAATAGGTATTTATAATATCTATTGCTGTCGCGCAGACCTCAAACCTCCTCCCGCAGAGCGTGATAGAGACAACTGCAGCTTGGATCGACAATACCTATTAATAATATGAAAAAAAAACGATTCGTAGTCCCCTGATTCCTTTTCCAAAACTTTTTGTTTTTATTAAAAATAAAAGAAAGTTTTAGCCGTGTTCCTATGATTTCATTTTTTTATATAATCTTGTCAAATTTGTTTTCAGGATTTTTGAACACAGCGGAAAATTTGAGTATATTTTTAGGTTGTTGAATGTTCATATCACTTTTAATAATTAATTTATAAAAAAAAAGGAAAACATAGGGGCATGCCAATGGTGGCCATAGAAAAATATTGCGCTACTAACATTATCCAGGGAGAAAACAGGGGAGTACGTTTGTATGGGAAAACAGCCCTTGTGTTTCCTCTTAAGGGGCAGTCAGAAAGAAATTGGCTGTTTGTTTAAAGATACACCTAATATAGGTTTTTAAACACTAACATATGTTGTAAAATCATGTTCAATAAAAAAAAAAACCTTGTTGATGACGTTATCCATTGTTTAACCACGTGACCATCGGATTAATTTGTCGGTAAGTCAAGCCCTCGTTTTGTTTATTACCTATAATGGTATGGTAGAGTTCGAATGTTGGCAAGACCAGGATCGTCGAGGGACTTCTGAGCAACTATACAGGAAAAGCTTCAAGAAAACTGCCTGGGCTGGTATGGCCATGGCTTGCCTAGAGTTGAGGAACACATGCCTAGGAAAGTCCTCACAGTAGAACCAGCAAAAAAAGATCCACCGTCCGGTGTTAAGCGGTAACCTCTGCCTTTAACAATGCATTACCTCATATTGTTAAGTGTTTTTTTTTATAAAGAAAACGTGACCATTATTTTTTCAGGAATTCAGGTACCATGTTTGATAATTTTATTTGATGAATCTCCATGTAAAATATTAATGTTCTTGTACCAACAGTTCCTGAAATATAGAGAATTTTTGTTTTACGTAATCCCTTAAGAAGCGAATTTAAAAAAATCATTTCCTAGTGCAACTTTTACACTAGGAAACCCTTACAACCCTTCTAAATTTCCACCCCTAGTTTAGGCTGTGTTGTCATTCGGTCAGTCAGTCAGGACTTTCCCTCTTATATATAAGATGATAAAGATGAACTTTATAAAATAAAACTTACTTATCCAGACTTTGACTAGCTACTTACCGTAATCTAAAGTCCTGAGCACACTCATTTACGCACATCAAAGTGTAAGCTAATAATAATTATTATTTACTATACCTAGATAAAACTTGTGCACCTCTAGATATAAAGTGAGTGAGCGCCCGTTGAACTCCTTACGAAAGTCGAGATCTAGCCCGTACTATGCTTTAACAGTAAACCACATGTCGCGATCAAATCGCCCTGTTCCACCACCATTGCTAGCTTTCTTTGCTGGTTAAGTAAAATAGAGAAGCAAGAGTAAGCTGCGTCGTGGAACATAATAACTGAGTCAAAGTTTGGTTTCTCGCTATATTACTGAGTTCCTCACATTCCTGAACTAAGGAGGCTTCAATATTCTTAGATTGCTCTGAAATAAGTAGGTATTACGTACTTGGCTTGAACCTCTTTTGTATATATAAACCACTATTCCAAATACACCATAAAAAATACCTGGATAATCAGTATTCGACAAAGATACAATCTACACAAAAAAGTAACCAAATAAAAAAAATCTGGAATATTCATAAAATATGGGAACAATTGGTCAAAACTATTTAATAGTGCATGCGCCGACTCTTCCCGCCATTTTCGAAAAGAGACGTTGTCTACTTTTGTTTTATTTCTTTTCCTAGTGTTTTCTTGAGTTATTTTGTGTTATTTTGGTGGCATTTTAACTAATGTAGCTCGTTTAAAAAGCACAAGTGTAGTGAAATGAAATGGAAGTGAATTGCGTGATTTTTGAAATTGGTGGAAATTGTCTACCAAAGTTTTAGTAAAATTGGCCACCGTTTTACTAAATCATGACTCGACTGTGACTTTGACGACTTGGAAGGAGTGTAATGTTGCAAAATATATTGAAAATACAATATAGTGAAAATACAGATACATACTTGAAAATGGCAAAAGCACAAGCCGTGAGCGCCAATTACAAAGAAAAAAAAAAGTGCATGCGCCATAGATTACTACTATGTACTAAGTTATTTTTTCGACGCGTCAGTAGTATTCATTTGTTATTTTTTTCGTCAAACTCAACTCAAGCAGGAGTTATTATGACCATAAAATTCGGTTTAAATTTCACCCGAAAAATAAATACTCCGATTAAATTTGTACCGAATACTTAATATCATTTTTTTTAGATATATTTGGAATAGTGATGTTAAATGCCAGGACGGACTATCTTCAGCTGCGTCCATGCACCGACCCGATCTATCCTGGTCCCTCTACCTATACCTCGCTCTATTACCCAGCGGTTGTCACTTATGCGAACTATATTATGGCCTACCCATTGCCACTTCAACTTGAGAATTCTGGGAAGTGTCGGTGATCTTGGTTCGCGCTGAAAATCAGCGCTGCAGGTAACTGCAGCATTATGCTGAGCGCGAATCTTTTTTGACGGTACTGTTCACAGCTCATCTACGTACTCACATACGTGTTATTTTTAATTGATCATGTATGCACTTTTGGTGAAAATAAATTTTCTTTCTTTCTTGTCTTTCTTTTCTTTCTTTTCTTTCTTTTCTTTCTTTTCTTTCTTTTCTTTCTTTTCTTTCTTTTCTTTCTTTTCTTTCTTTTCTTTCTTTTCTTTCTTTTCTTTCTTTTCTTTCTTTTCTTTCTTTTCTTTCTTTTCTTTCTTTTCTTTCTTTTCTTTCTTTTCTTTCTTTTCTTTCCTTTCTTTATTTTCTTTCTTTTCTTTCTTTTCTTTATTTTCTTTCTTTTATTTCTTCCTGGTTCTACAGATTCCCCGTTTCGGATTCCATCACATGATAATTATTTAAACACATTTGCGAGGAAAATAAATAAAATTTCATCGAGTTATTTTGTAAAACAGTTAAAAGTTAAATTGTTAAAGAAATTACAGAAATAAAAAATATTAAAATGTCGTTTAAAAAATCTATATATATTTGTGTATAACAATAAAACCTAAAATCTACTTAATAATATTAACAGTAATGTAAAGTAAAAATCACGCGTGTTTTATAAGCTACATTATGACCCTAAACACGCTGCAATAAAGGCCACTTTACGAGCAAGTGTGTTGAACTAGTACATTGTGATACTAGGGTCGTAAATATATACAAACCTTCCGGGTATAAAACGTTTTTCAATACAGTTATCAAAAAACACCTATCTCGAGATAATTTTTTCTTCATCTATAGTCGACATCATTTTATCCTCATTTGATTAAACTTCTTAGTAAACTTTTTATTGGACTGAAAAAAAATACTGCAAAAAAATACAGCTAAACAAATAAATAAAAAAAATATTAACGGGTTTTAAATTGTAAGAAAATTGGAAAAGATTTTGATGACCTCTGTGGTGCGGCGGGCGAACGTTCGCCTGCGAGCGGCGGGCTAACGTTCGCCTGCGACGCAGGAGGTCGCGGGTTCGATTCCCGCCTCGGAACAAATATTTGTGCGATCTGCAGATATTTGTTTAGGGTGTTTTGGGTATTTGCTATATGTGATAAAAATATCTATCTATGTAATTATATTGTATTAAGTAAGTATATCAGTTGTCTAGTACCCATAACACAAGCTCTGCTTAGCTTGGGGCTAGATAATGTTGTGTGAACTGTCCAGCATTATTAAGTTATTTTATTTATAAAGTAAGCCTGGAATATTAAGTATTTACAAAGTTTTTAAATAAATAAAATGAAAAACACTAATTCTCCGGTAATTATAATTTCAATTTTGTATGTTAATCGCATATTTTATCTTTAAATTAATTTTTCTTAACATAAAGTCGACATATTTTTTTGTTCACATTTTTTTATACATATAAGAATGATTTATGAATTTATGAAATTTTTTTTATGAAGAAAACAAATTACGAAAATTGCACTAGTGTGGTAAAGTTAACTTCCAAACTGTGTTTACTGGCCTTGTAAGTACACTTTCCTTGCAACAGTATTGAAAAATAAGTTAAATAAATAAATAAAATAAATAATGCTAGACAGTTCACACAACGTTATCTAGCCCCAAGCTAAGCAGAACTTGTGTTTTGGGTACTAGACAATTGATATACTTAATACAATATATTACATAGATAGATATTTTTTATTATATATAGAAAATACCCAGAACACCCTGAACAAATATCTTCAAATCGCACAAATATTTGTTCCAAGGCGGGAATCGAACCCGCAACCTCCTGCGTCGCAGGCGAACGTTTGCCCGCCGCGCCACGTACGTTTTTGTAAACATTAAAATCATCGTGGTCCGAGACCTAGCCCGAGGCGTCGCGATGTCGGCCAGACAGCGGGCTCTAGGGCCCGTAAGCCTACGGGGGCAAAGCCTCTTTTAAGTCCCAACCACTTGACTCCTTTGTCCCGCCACAATAGAGCTTTGATTTCGTCTGTTGTATCCGCAGGTACCTACTTACTGCCCTTACGCTGAACCATCAGCCACACCATATTGAACCCTGTTATTAAAACAGTAAGGTTTGGTTGTAAGGTGCTGGTGTAAAATACGTTTTTACGGTGTTTATATTTTCTAGTACAAAAGAGTACAAGTGATTTTATTGTTGGCACTTCATTATAGTGGAACAATTGTTTCACTCTGATTACGAATTAAGTCTACAAACATACCTATTTCTGCCGCAAAGCAGTAGTGCTCGCATTGCTGTGTTCCGGTTTGAAGGGTAAGGGTGCCGGTGAAATACAAGCACATGAGACTTTTCATCTTTATGTCTCAGGGTGGCGGGCGCAGTGCAGTGCCACATAGGGTGCGTCCTAGGTGGACGTGACCTATGAGGTAATGCACTGTTCATAGGCAGAGGTTACCGCTTAACATCAGGTGGGGCCATCTGCTTGTTCCGTCATTCAAGTAGTATAAAAAAAAAAAAAAACTACTACACTTTCGCTACAAATTATAAATACATACATACATAGACACACGCCTTTTCCCCCGTAAGAGTAGGCAGAGCCTCAAATAGGCCTCTTTTCACCGTGGGTGAAATATAATTGTGGCCATTGCGGAATATAAACGTGATAAGTGGTGAGCTCATCACCGCCATTGCTTCCTACGACTGACTCTGCTAACGCTTTCTTCCAGTACCTATTAAAGGTAACACACGCACCTATTTAACCTATAACATCTATTTAAGAACCAACGCCAAAAGAAATACCAATGGTGATATATCGCAAATAAATGATGTACTTGCATGCATGCAGTGTTGGTTTAGTGCAAATAACTTACGTCTTAACGCATCAAAAACAAAATGTATTAAATTTACCCTTTGTCAACCTTCTAACAACGCAAATGTTGTTATAGATAATGAGGAGCTGGAATTAGTAGCAGAAACTGTGTTCTTAGGGATAACTGTGGACTCTAAGCTTCAGTGGGGACCACACATTGGCAATCTTTCAAACAAACTTAGTTCTGCAGCTTTCGCAGTGCGCAAGATACGTCAACTGACAGATATTGCCACTGCACGTCTTGTCTACTTTAGCTACTTCCATAGCGTCATGTCGTATGGCATACTGCTTTGGGGAGGAGCAGCTGACGCAGAAGCAGTTTTTATACTTCAAAAAAGAGCTATCAGGGCTATTTACGGGCTTGGCTCGCGAGTTTCCCTAAGAGAACTATTTAAAACAATTAATATATTAACAATGCCATCCTTGTATATTTATATGAATATAATGCATGTTAGGAAAAATTTAGGTCATTTGGACAAAGTTGGAGACAGGCATACACACAATACTAGAAACAGGAATAAGATTGCAAGTCATACAACTAGATTGGCTAGAGTTCGTAAGTCGTTCATAGGACAAAGCTCTAAGTTCTTTAATAAACTACCTGACCATATTGTTAATTTGTCTGAGAATAAATTTAAGAAAATTGTGAAGACTGTTTTATTAAAAAAGGCTTACTACAAAGTAAAATATTACATAGATGACAAAAGAGCCTGGGACTGTACTAATATTTATTCTGTGCCTGGGAGCTCAGCACATGATTCTTAAGACTGCTATATTTTTTATTGTTCAACCTACTTGTGGTTTGTGTACCTAACCTAGGTGGGTACTGTATTTTATTTTGTAACTACCGTTGTGTCTATTTTCTATTTGTTATAAAATTAACTTCTTGACATTGTAAAAATGTGCATTTACCTTTTATTTGTAAATCACTTACTTACGAGAAATAAATGATTGATTGATTGATTGAATCACGAACCCTTTAAAAAAAACCGTATCAAAATAGATCAAGCCGTTTTAGAGATATGGGAACATTCGTTTGCACACTCAAACAACGTCTATAAATGCCTTCTCCTTTACATCGAGTGTATTAATAAAAGCGCGTGCCGGCGGCGGCACGGGCGTCTCGGAAAATAATGCACCGTCTTCTATTGTCTATGCTATCTTTATAGTACCTGTTGTTATACTATTGGCTAAAAAGATCTAAAGCCATGCTTTAAAAAAAACAAAATTATTCCTTAACAAATTGATTTTATGAAAGCCTTAAAACCCCCGTATTTTTTTAGTGCCATTATACGAGTATTTATTTTATCTTTAACATCCTGGAAACGTCTTTACAATTTTACAGCAAACAAAGCTAAAAACCTACTCTCGCAAACACCAACTTTTTATCCCAAAAAAACTGCATTGAAATCAGAGCACCCGTTCCGGAGCTATGTGGCAACAAACAAATATGTTAGACAGACAGAAATACAGACAACAAGATAAACAGAAAGACAGACAGAAAGATACACAGAAGACAGACAGATAGAAAGATAGACAGAAAGACAGACAGATACGCTATGGCCCCAACTTGTAGCCCCTCTTTATAGTCGGGGGCTAAAAGTTTATACTCTGTAGATTGCGAATTCGATAATATATTTGTCGAAACTTTCATTAGATAAAATAGACAATTTCCCACAAGAATAATAAAAAGATTAGGTAAAAATATATATATAATTTAATAATCTACATTCCTCGGCAGCTTTTAAATCTCACCTGTATTAGGAACCAGTATTTAAAGTCATCAACAGCGTTCTAGCAGAATTAATTTTGTGGTTTATAAATAAGAACACGCATCTAAAACAAGCTATAAAAAAGCAATTATTATGTTTTAAAACATTGTAGAATTAATATGAACTAATTAGTCCTTAAAACATTGTAGAATTAATAAGGACTAATTAGTCCTTAAAGCAGAATCTGGGAAATCCGATAAAGGTTGAAAAACCGTAATGAAATTATACAGATGGTAGTTAGTGAAGGCATTGGTACGCGTTTTTCATATTTCTCATCAGAACTATCACTAAACTATGCTAGTTTATTAACTAAACTATGAAATAACACCAAAACTCATCTCAAAAAAATAAACATTCCAGAATATTCGTTTCTAAAGACACCGCCTTCTAAGACATAAAAATTAAATTTCGTATCATTAATAGTAAACTTAGAACTGTTAATAACCGAGGTATTATAAATGTTGTAATAAAAAGCATTCTTGGGATCTCTTCGTACCCCACTGAGAGGGATGGTGATTCCATCTTTGATATACTGCCAGTCAGCCTCTATACCAAACAAGACAAAAAACCAAGCGATTTACTTCCTAAACACCTCGTGCTTCGGTCCAATTTCATTAATACAGTCTTGAAACACAACCTTGGCCACTATTCCAAAGAAAACAAGCAACAAGGTACCTTACTACCTTAAAATATAAGTCCAGTTTTGTGTGTGATGGTTTTTGTAGAGATTTTAAATATTCGGTGTTAATAATAAGAAGTATTTGAATGTTAGATTCGGTAAAGCATCTGCCACCCCCGACTGTTCGATGTAATCATATCGATAACTCAAAATATGTACGATAACAATCGAACGTAAGCGAAGTCAGGTAAGGTTTTTAAACTACTTCACAAAACACGAGGAGGTTCTCAATTCGTGTGCATTTTTGAGTTAAGGCTTTGTTTCATAATCAATAAGTAAAGTTCTATGTTAGTTACTCAGCGAGTTAACTACTTACTGCGCAGATGATAATGATCCTTCTTCTTCTTCTTCTTCTTCATATAATGGCTTTTGAGGAGTGCTCCAAACAATGTAGCCAATGTCAAGTGATTTAATTAATTATATTTTTATAGTCAAGTCGTCAAGAGTCTCGGTCAAGTCATAACCCAGTTAAAATAGTGGCAGAAAAACTGAGTTTTTACAGGAAAAAAACCATCATTTCCAAAAGACAAGAAATACACTTAAATTTCACTACATAACACATGTGCTATACAAGTTACACCGGTTAAAATGCCACTAAAATTACAAGAAATAACTCGAAAAAACACATTAAAATGTAACAAAATAAAAATGACGACGTTTCTTTCAAAAATGGCAGATTCAATCCATCCGATAATGATCCTTGTGAGTTCAATGAATAAAATACTTTTGACTTTGACTTTGACTTTGAGATAAAGTGGTTATTAACACTACTGAGGGATTGTGAAAAGCAAATACTTTTTACAGAGCAGTTATATTTGAAGTAGCTTACATAGAACATTACTTATTGATTGTGAAACAATAAGTAAAGCTTTAAGGCGATATGTGAAAATACCGAATGGGCGGAGTCTAGCAAGAAAACAATAGCTGTAAGACAGTGACAGCGCTATTGCTCACTTGAACCCGGGAAAAGGTGAGGTATAGATTTTTGCCACTCGGAAGTAACTGACGTAAGCGACAAATGATAAAACTTCGTTTAGCTTCTAAAGTAGCAAATATAAAAATAAATTATCTATAATTAATGTAAGTAATGTGATTACCTACTGAATAATATAAAAAAATATGCTTAATACTTTCTCTAGTCGAAGGAGGGACCTAAAAAGGGCTTTAGATGAACCAATTTCAAAAAATAAAGCTATCGAGAAAAGTTTCGCGAATCGTGTTTCTAGTCTATAATTTATTTAGATTACATCCTCAAGTAATTACTGTATTAACATCAAGTTTGTAACCTTTACTGTTACTGAGTGAGCATGAAACGAAACGACTCCAAAATTTTAACATCCTTATTCAGTCGAGTTCGCTTGGGCCATAGTACTTATTTTTACTAGCTTTATAGTAACTTGCAATGTATGTCCGGGTGGAATCTTGCAACTAAATTTCAAAGCAGTTATCTTCAACAGATTGTGCTGAAATTTGGCTTACCTGTCAAGTTCCGATGACAATGCAATATTATGGTGACAGCGAGCTTATCTGATGATGGAGACGGAAGGTGGACAACGGAACTACTCGAGGGATAATAGTAGACTGACCGTGTTAAGGCTCATTTTGATCAGCACACGGTTACGATCACTAATTTTGTAAAAGCTTGTATTGATAAATTATTTTTCACAAAAAACTTATGTTTGATATCTCCGAAAACTTATACCGCTCCTTTATGTTATAGGACAAGCAACATTATGTTGCTGCCAATATGTATGAATCACTCAACAAGTGAACCATGGTCAATTATTTTATTGTCCATTTACAATATTAATCACAGGAAATTAACAATTACGTATATAAGAGGACGTGATTTTAAATACTTGAGTTTTTTGTTCACTGGTGCATATACGTTAATAGTTATTTTTCCTGTTAACTAACCACATATTTTAGTATCTACACTACTTTATCTATTAATTGCAATAATAAATATAAATACCAATTATTACATATAAAGCGGTAAACTTTGTTTCTTTGTTGGTTTGATTGATTGTTTGTTTGTAATGGATAAACACAAAAACTACAGAAACGATTTAAAAAATAATTTCACCTATTTTAATCTAAATTATAGCGAGCAACAAAGAGAGGGTCGTGGTGGGGAGTGGGGGGAGGGGAAGTGGGGGGGGACTGCTTTAGTAGATTTTGATGGTATTTGCTGTGTGCAAGATGGAGGGTTGGGAAGTGAGGGTTTTGGGTTTTTCGGTCCCGACACTACCCGTGCGAAGTCAGGGCGAGTTGTTAGTCACTACTATAACGAATAATAATAAATATTAGTTACTTATTGGTAGTTACTAGTAACGCGTGCTTGAAAGGAGCCTCTGTGAGGTGCACTAAATACTCTCACCACATTAGTTCTTTCACTATCGTCTACCATACCTCAAGACGGTCTTTGACCTATCGCAGGGTGATCAAGAACCGGTGATATGAAGGGTTATCTCCACTAGGTACACTCTACAAATAGTAATGAGTCCTGCGCAAACTTAGATCCTTCGAAGAACAATTATCCTAAAAATGGGACACGCAAATGAATGTTTCCTGCTACCGGTGTACCCGTTAAGTAAATTAGTAATCTGGCATCGTTACAGACCGCTAACAAGCAATAATACATGCGGATTATTGAAAAAGACTAACAATAAAAAGGTTGTACAAAATGGGCGGGTTACCTGCGCGGCACTTTACCTTTAGTTTTTTTTTCCACTCGGGCACGGCGTCGGACAGATAAAGCCCTGTAGACATGGGTAAGACAAAGGAACTTGTGGTTCTTTTATTTCGATTTAAGGTGAATGCTCACGTTTGCGGCGCGAGATTCAATTTTTTTTGTGTTGTTTGCCCATTACAGCTCATCAACACTTCTTCAGATAGCGAAAGTTGAGTTCGCGAGAACTAGGAGACTTAACACACATGTTTTAATTGATAGTATCTCATAAATATCATCAGTTTAGCTGCGATACCCCTTAAACAATGTGTTTTTGGGTATCATAGTTAAACTGATGATATTTATGAAAATGTGTTTAGGGGTATCATAGCTAAACTACACATTCTCATAAATATCATCAGTTTAGCTGCGATACCCCTTAAACAATGTGTTTTGGGGTATCATAGTTAAACTGATGATATTTATGAGAATGTGTTTAGGGGTATCATAGCTAAACTACACATTCTCATAAATATCATCAGTTTAACTATGATACCCCAAAACACATTGTTTAAAACATGTGTGTTAAATCCCCTAGTTCTCGCGGACTCAACTTTCGCTATCTGAAGAAGTGTCGATGAGCTGTAATGGGCAAAAAACACCAAAAAATTTGAATTTCGCGCCGCAAGCGTGAGCATCCACCTTAAATCAACCATTTTAGTCGTCTTGTGCTTAAGTTTTTACGGCAAAGATTTACGTTCGTCAGTCGGTCACAAAGTCACAATATGTAATTCGTCCTGTGGTTTTATCAACTCACACTTTCCTGTTTCTTATACCTTTTAAGGCACATGTTTTAACATTTTTACAACGCTTGTTTCACCCATTCTACCGTCACACTTCATCATCATCATCATCCACAGCCTGATTTCACCCACTGCTGAGTATAGGCCTCTCTTTGCCTGTGCCATTCCTTACGGTCCCGTGCCAGTCTCATCCAGGATCGGCCCGCGACGCATGCGATATCGTCTGCCCATCTAGCTGCTGGACGACCAACGTTTCTGTACCCAGTTCTTGGACGCCATTCAGTTAGCGCCTTACTCCACCTATCATCACCTCGTCTTGCCAGGTGTCCTGCCCAACTCCATTTTAGTTCCGTTATACGATTCCCAACATCTTTGAGCTTTGTTCGACTTCGTATCTCTATGTTGGGAACACGGTCTATAAGCTTGATGCCGAGCATGGCGCGTTCCATGGCTCTGTGTACAGAATGAGAGTTGCACCGTCACACTTACCGCAGCAAAAATAATAATAAATAAATAAATAATAAATAATGCCGGACAGTTCACACAACATTATCTAGCCCCAAGCTAAGCAGAGCTTGTGTTATGGGTACTAGATAATTGATATACTTAATATAATATATTAAATAGATAGATATTTTTTATTATACATAGAAAATACCCAGAACACCCTGAACAAATATCTGCGACCGCACAAATATTTGTTCCGTGGCGGGAATCAAACCCGCAACCTCCTGCGTCCCAGGTCAAGCTTTGCCCGCCGCGCCACCTTTTTCATTTATTTTTTCAAAAATTAATGAAAAAGGTTCTAAAATTTATTTTATATTATTATCAACTAGCACGGCCGCGTTTCTTTGGAGTCAAGTAGTTCCTGATAGTGCCTTGGCTTTGATTCCTTTGCACAGATGTGTTTATGTACCTACTTTGACGACCTCTGTAGCGCGGCAGGCGAAGGTTCGCCTGCAACGCAGGAGGTTGCGGGTTCGATTCTCGCCTCGAAACAAATATTTGTGCGATCACAGATATTTGTTCTGGGTGTTCTGGGTACAGATGTTTAATGTACTTTGAGGGCCTGTGGCGCGGCGGGCGAAGGTTCGCTTGCGACGCAGGAGGTTGCGGGTTCGATTCTCGCCTCGGAACAAATATTTGTGTGATCTGCAGATATTTGTTCAGGGTGTTCTGTGTATTTTCTCTGTATAATAAAAAAATATCTATCTATGGAATATATTGTATTAAGTATACCAGTTATCTAGTACGCATAAAACAAGCTCTGCTTAGCTTGGGGCTAGATTATGGTGTGTGAACTGTCCAGCATTATTTATTTATTTTATTTATTTTTGTATTGCCTTTCAATACCTACTAATGCGTTGAGCTAGTTAAGAGCCAGATCACGGGTCACGCTTCGCTCGACCAAAACTCCTGAAAAAAAAAAAAATAAAAAAAAAAAACCTGTTGAAGAATAAAAAAAATGCGAAGTGCCCCATTGATCCAGGGTCCCGATCCCGAAAGGCTCAAATACATAATGATAAGCTCGGTCGAGACTTGCACTATTTAGGGCATATGCATATTTCGATCAGGCCTTTTTCGCAAGATTCCTTTTTTTTTTTTTTTGATAGACCTTTGTTTGACCACGATCTCACCTGTTGGTAAGTGACGATGTGGCCGAAGATGAAGCACAAAGGTCTAGAAGGCACCTATTCACTCTTGACTTGAAGAGACCCAGATTATAGTTTTCAGGAAAGACAGACGACGGTAGTGTATTCCACTCCTTAGCAGTTCGCATTATAAAGGTAGAACTGAAACGTTTGAAACGTCCTTGTTGGGCAGAGCCCGTTTTCAACATATTGTAACCATGCACAGATACAAATTATATTTCGATAGATCAAGGTCATTTGTAGGTAGGTACTGGAATTCAAAAGGATCTTCATAAAGCTCCAGAAATTAAAGGCGACCAACCAGACAGACGGTCTCAAAAAAATCTCAGTCTCGATCCGAAAATGTGACTCGCGTTTAGATTCCATTCCGAAGCCCGAGAGGAGTAAAAAATACTATTGTAGTGAGCGTGCGAACACAGGCCCTTTGTTCGACTACGTATGTCAAAAGTGCATCTGTCAAAAATTTGTAATTTCTGCCCTGAAGCAGGTACCTACCTCAGAAGAAGAACTGTGGTAGCTAGTAGTCTAAGATCCGCACTAGAGACGACCTTCACCCATCTGATTAATGGATGAAAAGTATTTTATATTAAATTAAATATATTAGAAAATATATCTCGAGTCTTGAAAATTCCTGTCCACACAATGATTAATAAAAAAAATAAAAATTACGTTTTCCTTTTTTTAATAACCGCGATAGTAAGACTGTTGAAATTTTCACAGATGATGTATTTCTGTTGCCGCTATAACAACAAATACACAGAATAAAATAAATATTTAAGGGGGCTCCCATACAACAAACGTGATTTTTTGCCATTTTTATAGATAATGGTACGGAATCCTTCGTGCGTGAGTCCGACTCGCACTTGGCCGGTTTTTATAGATAATGGTACGGAACCCTTCGTGCGTGAGTCCGACTCACACTTGGCTGGTTTTAAATTTTTAACGAATCATATTCTGTACAGGAATTTTTTAGACAACCCACTCGAGTTATATTTTCTAATATATTAAATATGATAAAAATTATTTTCATCCATTAAACAGATGGGTGAAGGTCGTCTCTAGTGCGGATCCTCTATATCTGACGTGTTCGTGGACTTTACTCGTGTAGAATCTCTATTTTCGGTTTGATAAGTATACTAGTTCCTGAGGAATATCAGTGAGACTCCTCAACACTGAACAAGCCTGATCCTGCGATGTAGAATATCATTCCCATGCCTAGTTTAGATAAGCGTTTTTTTTTTAAATTAAAGTTCCTATATAAATCACTTAATTAATTTTGTATAAATTAAAAAAACCCCATCGCAATGAAACGGATGTACCGATTTTGATCATAGCTAAGAATACTCAAGAAATGTGAATACATTTCAAACAAAAAAAAAATAAAAAAAAATAGTTTCATCCTTTCGGGAGCTACGTTGGGACAGACAGACAGACACACATACACAAACAAACAGACACGTCAAACTTATAACTCCCCTTCGTTTTTGCGTCGGGGGTTAATTACTAAATTTAGTTTTGTTTTATATGGTATACTAACGATCTGCGAACAATTATTAATTATTATTATTGTTAAATAGGTACCATTATTATCTAGATACATATTTAAATATATAGGTATATGTATAAAAAATATAATGTATATGCCAAAGTGTATAATTTTAAGGTACAAATACCAACATACAATTAAGCACCTTGACTTCTAAAAATAATACTTTTACTAATATTATCTTGTAATTATTATAAAATGAGTTCTGTGTAATAGTAGTAGATTAGTAGTAGTAGTAGTAGTTTAGTAGTAGTAGAGCTTTTTTGTGAAAGAGTTCGTCCGGGGAAGTACTACCACCATACCTATTTCTGCCGCAAAGCAGTAGTGCTCGCATTGCTGTGTTCCGGTTTGAAGGGTAAGGGTGCCGGTGAAATTACAGGCACATGAGACTTTTCATCTTCATGTCTCAGGGTGGCGGGCGCAGTGCAATGCCACATAGGTTGCGTCGTAGGTGGACGTGATCTATGAGGTAATGCACTGTTCATAGGCAGAGGTTACCGCTTAACATCAGGTGGGCCTCTTGATTGATCCGTCATCCAAGTAGTATAAAAAAAAAAAAAAAACTATTCTAAAATGGGCATTGCCATGTTGCCATGTTTACTATAATACCTACGTTATAATAGTGATTAATAGTTACCATTTATGTTTATAAGTAAAAATTATTCTGCTGAGTTATTATTAGAGTATCTTCCAGTTTTCAGGAAGAAAAAAATATATGGTCATCTTAAACTTTTTATCTAGTGAAATGATAAATGTTGATTTACTTTGAATTTTGCTGTGGTGTGTCCGGCCTAAGAATAGGTAATAATAATAATGGTACCTATTTAACAATAATAATAATTAATAATTCTTTGCAGATCGTTAGTATACCATATAAAACAAAACTAAATTTATTAATTTAATAACCCCTCCATCTCCTCCCGTGGATGTCGTAAAAGACGACTAAGGGATTACCCGGACTTGTTGATAAGATTCGTTGGTATAAGATTTGTCCTGGCTGGTAGCTTATTATGGAATGTGTTATTACTGGAAGAAAGCGTTAGCTGAGTCAGTCGTGGGAAGCAATGGCGGCGATGAGCTCACCACTTGTCACGTCTATATTCCACGATGGTGCAACCCACTGTGAAAAGAGGCCTATTGTGGCTCTGCCTACCTCTTCGGGGAAAAGGCGTGTGTCTATGTATGTATTATTCTGCTGTGATTGTAACTATGGACTTTGTCTGAAATAAAGAGATTTATTATATTGCCGAGACTACGTACAATTATTACAAACTAGCGACTCGCCCCGGCTTCGCACGGGTAGCCCCCGGTGAACCCCCCCCCCCCGTCCTACCCCTCCCACTATGTCCTATCTCCTGGTTCTAAGCTACCTCCCTACCAATTTTCAGCCAAATCGGTTCACCCATTCTTGAGTTATAAGTGGTGTAACTAACACGAGAAATCGGTTCGTGCGTTCTGGAGTTATAGCGTCAGGAAGGAAAACCCGACTTATTTTTATTATTACAAATTAAATAGCACAAGAAATTAACAAAAAAAAAATTGTGATTACCAACTCCTGGATCATCAATGAATCCAATTCAGCCTCCGTGGCTTTATGTGATGCATGTTTATTTTTTATTTTTTATGTAATAAAGTAATATATTTATTTACATTAAGAATAGCATTAGCAGTCGATAAGCCATGTCAGAGGCCCTCGGGCGGCTTGACAAACTCCGACACCAGAGGCCAGCACTACCTCATACGAAACGAAACGAAACGAACTACCAAGTTATTATTACATCGCTCTGTGCTTCGGAGGGCACGTTAAGCTGTCGGTCCCGGCTGTTATTGATTAATAGCAGTCGATAAGCCATGTCAGAGGCCCTCGGGCGGCTTGACAAACTCCGACACCAGAGGCCAGCACTACCTCATACGAAACGAAACGAAACGAACTACCAAGTTATTATTACATCGCTCTGTGCTTCGGAGGGCACGTTAAGCTGTCGGTCCCGGCTGTTATTGATTAATAGCAGTCGATAAGCCATGTCAGAGGCCCTCGGGCGGCTTGACAAACTCCGACACCAGAGGCCAGCACTACCTCATACGAAACGAAACGAAACGAACTACCAAGTTATTATTACATCGCTCTGTGCTTCGGAGGGCACGTTAAGCTGTCGGTCCCGGCTGTTATTGATTAATAGCAGTCGATAAGCCATGTCAGAGGCCCTCGGGCGGCTTGACAAACTCCGACACCAGAGGCCAGCACTACCTCATACGAAACGAAACGAAACGAACTACCAAGTTATTATTACATCGCTCTGTGCTTCGGAGGGCACGTTAAGCTGTCGGTCCCGGCTGTTATTGATTAATAGCAGTCGATAAGCCATGTCAGAGGCCCTCGGGCGGCTTGACAAACTCTGACACCAGAGGCCAGCACTACCTCATACGAAACGAAACGAAACCAACTACCAAGTTATTATTACATCGCTCTGTGCTTCGGAGGGCACGTTAAGCTGTCGGTGCCGGCTGTTATTGATTAATAGCAGTCGATAAGCCATGTCAGAGGCCCTCGGGCGGCTTGACAAACTCCGACACCAGAGGCCAGCACTACCTCATACGAAACGAAACGAAACGAACTACCAAGTTATTATTACATCGCTCTGTGCTTCGGAGGGCACGTTAAGCTGTCGGTCCCGGCTGTTATTGATTAATAGCAGTCGATAAGCCATGTCAGAGGCCCTCGGGCGGCTTGACAAACTCCGACACCAGAGGCCAGCACTACCTCATACGAAACGAAACGAAACGAACTACCAAGTTATTATTACATCGCTCTGTGCTTCGGAGGGCACGTTAAGCTGTCGGTCCCGGCTGTTATTGATTAATAGCAGTCGATAAGCCATGTCAGAGGCCCTCGGGCGGCTTGACAAACTCTGACACCAGAGGCCAGCACTACCTCATACGAAACGAAACGAAACCAACTACCAAGTTATTATTACATCGCTCTGTGCTTCGGAGGGCACGTTAAGCTGTCGGTGCCGGCTGTTATTGATTAATAGCAGTCGATAAGCCATGTCAGAGGCCCTCGGGCGGCTTGACAAACTCCGACACCAGAGGCCAGCACTACCTCATACGAAACGAAACGAAACGAACTACCAAGTTATTATTACATCGCTCTGTGCTTCGGAGGGCACGTTAAGCTGTCGGTCCCGGCTGTTATTGATTAATAGCAGTCGATAAGCCATGTCAGAGGCCCTCAGGCGGCTTGACAAACTCCGACACCAGAGGCCAGCACTACCTCATACGAAACGAAACGAAACGAACTACCAAGTTATTATTACATCGCTCTGTGCTTCGGAGGGCACGTTAAGCTGTCGGTCCCGGCTGTTATTGATTAATAGCAGTCGATAAGCCATGTCAGAGGCCCTCGGGCGGCTTGACAAACTCCGACACCAGAGGCCAGCACTACCTCATACGAAACGAAACGAAACGAACTACCAGGTTATTATTACATCGCTCTGTGCTTCGGAGGGCACGTTAAGCTGTCGGTCCCGGCTGTTATTGATTAATAGCAGTCGATAAGCCATGTCAGAGGCCCTCGGGCGGCTTGACAAACTCCGACACCAGAGGCCAGCACTACCTCATACGAAACGAAACGAAACGAACTACCAAGTTATTATTACATCGCTCTGTGCTTCGGAGGGCACGTTAAGCTGTCGGTGCCGGCTGTTATTGATTAATAGCAGTCGATAAGCCATGTCAGAGGCCTGACAAACTCCGACACCAGAGGCCAGCACTACCTCATACGGAACGAAACGACACAGAAAGAATAATACAACTAATTCAAGGTATGTACAAAATACATATGAAACAGTTGTGCTACCTGAAGACCGCTGTTAGCGATGGTAGCTCAACTGATCCAAATCAATACCAGACGGAAGCGTCCCTAAGATGCTGGTTGCATTGCCACGCTAAATGGCAAAACTAATACGTTGAGCCAGATAAGAGCCAGCTCTCGGGTCACGCCGGGTCGTTTTTTTTTAGGTTTTTTAATATAAAGATTGCCTTGCTTTAGTAGCACAGTTTATAACTAGCACGGGAGGTAAAGGTCTGTAAAAAAAAACCTAAAAATCCATTTGTAAAATCCTAATCGTATGATTATTTAACAACTAGTTTTCTTTGTAAGTATACAACTGTTTTTAGTTTTTGTCAAAACAAATTTATTCTTATTCTTATAAAGATTACGGAGAAATAGGTTTTTGGCCCCGACGCAAAAACGACGGGTGTTATAAATTTGACGTGTCTGTTTGTGTCTGTCTGTCTGTCTGTGTGTGTGTCTGGTGTGTGTCTGTCTGTGGCACCGTAGCTCCCGAACGGAAGAACCGATTCTTTTGTTTTTTGTTTGAAAGGTGAATTAGGCGGGAGTGTTCTTAGCTATGTTTGATCAAAATCAGTTCAGCAGTTTCATTACGTTGAGGGTTTTTTAAATTTTACAAAATTAATTACTTGTCATGTATCGCAATTCTCATTAAGAAAGAAAGAAAGAAACATTTATTTATGACTATACAAACAAAGACACACACCAACAAAAAAAAGCAAACAAGATGGGAACTAAATAAAAACTAAAACAAAACAAATTACACAGATAAAAAAAAAAAAACAATTTGTGTGTGTGTGCCTGACGCAAGCCACAAAAGGGTCCTCAACTCAGCGTTTGCTAGGCCGCATTGGCAACCCAGCGCTGATCTTCCGTTGAGGCCCAGACATTACATACATCCATACCTAAACCCCTGCCTAATCTTGCCCTGGACTCCTGCTTAATAACTTGTGTAGAGATTTTTAGCTATTGATGGTAGATTTACAAAGATGTTTTATTTTTACATACATAAATCATAAATCATTTATTTGACCAAATAAAGTTACACAGATAAAGTTGAAGCCCTGTCTCCCGGAAAAGCGTAAGCTGTGGCCCAGGAAACAGTTCTCTCCCAATTATAATAACACAATTTTTACATATGAAATTTTACTTTGGTCGAAGGCTCCGCAAATGGTAGCCATGTTCAAAAGCTGTGTTTTTTTCCCAGTGCATAAAGTTGGTAATGTTAAGTTGTACATCTTAAATTCAAGTCATGTCTTCCGCCTGTATTAGTATTGCGTAACAGATCCGCATTCCGCAAAAGGCAATTCGAGGTGCATTATTAATAATGGTAATCTACTAAATTATGATGGGGAAATAAGTATTAGTTAGTAGTAGTAGAGCTTTTTTGTGAAAGAGTTCGTCCGGGGAAGTACTACCACCATACCTATTTCTGCCACAAAGCCGTAGTGCTCGCATTGCAGTGTTCCGGTTTGAAGGGTAAGGGTGCCGGTGAAATTACAGGCACATGAGACTTTTCATCTTTATATCTCAGGGTGGCGGGCGCAGACCTACCGCGGACGCGGACGTGACCTATGAGGTAATGCACTGTTCATAGGCAGAGGTTACCGCTTAACATCAGGTGGGCCAATTGCTTATTCCGTCATTCAGTAGTATAAAATAAAAGTAACAACATGACTTTATCTTAGTTTCTTCAAAGGCACTCGAAATGCTATCAACCAATGTATGGGCAAGAACAATAGTTATTTGTTATCTAGAGTGCAAAGTTGCTTTTTAACCGCGTGCTCAATTTTTATGACAGAGCAAGGGAGGGATTCTTTCAAAAAGAATTAAAAGAGCACGAGGTGAAAAATCTTTGCACACGAGTGCAACACGTAACTTTTCATCCCACCTCAGCGAGGAAATGAGTAAATGCAAAAAAAAGTAAAACACAAAAAAGGTTCCGAGTCTGAGTTTTTAACAAATTAAAAAAGGTTGTATGATAAATTCGGCACCAGAGAGGTAGAAGTATATAGGTTTAATGATATTTTGAATTCACAAACTTAGTGCACACGATGTTCTTAATTAAATTTTACTTTATCCACTAGCGGATAAAAACGGCTTTTACACTCAGATATCGAAAATATATATACTCTTTCCGGGATGGGGGGATGAAAAGGTTTGTTTCTCTATCACAGCGTAACGGCTTAGCCAATTTAGATGAAATGTTGTAGAGACACATGGTCACGACCACATAGGCTACTTTTATCCCGAAACCAAGTGAATGAAGCCACCGCTATTGCAGGATACGCGCGTAGAGCCTTTGTTGATAAATTATTAAAGCTACATGAAATCACGATAAAACCACCGTTTATGTTATACACGGGCTAGTCATAGGCCCTATTTGAGCGTATAGCCTCAGTCGATAAAACTACCTATATCGAGACTTCACACATCATTGGCATATTATAAAATATTCGATGAACGCGCGCGTTTTTTTTTTTTTTTTTTATACTACTGGAATGGCGGAGCAAGCAGATGGCCCACCTGATGTTAAGCGGTAACCTCTGCCTATGAACAGTGCATTACCTCATAGGTCACGTCCACCTAGGACGCGCCCTATGTGGCATTGCACTGCGCCCGTCACCCTGAGACATAAAGATGAAAAGTCTCATGTGCCTGTAATTTCACCGGCACCCTTACCCTTCAAACCGGAACACAGCAATGCGAGCACTACTGCTTTGCGGCAGAAATAGGTACGGTGGTAGTACTTCCCCGGACGAACTCTTTCACAAAAAAGCTCTACTACTACTAAAACTGCTACTGCTGCGTTGTCGGTCAAATGTATTTACCGATGTTAAGTGAAAAGGAGGGTTATGCTAATGGTTATTTGTCAGAATATTTATAATTTGATAGTAAGTTCCAGCAGATTCCAGTGATACAAATTGTAAGAAAAAATATTCAAGCTGTTTTGGGAGTTTACAGTATTCGTTGGTTTAGGGCCGGCGCTCAGTGCCAGCACGGCACGGCATGGCATGGCAGGTTGTGCTGCGGCATCCCGTGGCGTTTCATCCTGCTGAAAGCCCAGCCGCTCCAGACAAGTTACAACCTTATTTCAACTAGCTTAGCAATCATAATTCCACGACTTAAAGTGACCCATACGTCTCGCGGGATGCAATGGCGCGCCGCGGCAACCCGTGGAATGAAACGGCTTGACACGTTATGCCGTAGCATCCTGCGGCGCGTCGCCGTGGTATCGAAATAAACTAAAATTAATTCTAATGTCATTGAAATAAGATTCAAAATAACTTGACTAGTAATAAAATCCTTGGCCATGCCGTGGCACGCTGTCAGTGAGAACTGGCCCTTACAGACTTAATTTTAAAATTTTACAATACAGTTCTTAGATTTCATCATTTCATGATTTAAATACTTTTGTGTAACACTGATGAATTAATGTAAATAATCAGAAGTCAGTAAATAGATACACGCAGTGTGGAGCAGCATAAGATAATATTTTTTGTATGCTTACAATTATTGTTGACAAATGATTTAAAAAGGAACAATACAAAACCGTTAAATAAAGTGCACACATTACTTATCTAATGTTTATTATTGACACTAAAACTACGTCTTGAGGTATTTTTAAAAGACTTAGAAATATGGCGCCTTTGTCCTTAACTTTTTCTTAGAAACAATTTAATTAGATCCACGACTCGGGAATGAGGATTGACTCCCAGGCAGCGCGACCGGCGGGGGTTCGTGCGGCGCGCGCACACGCCCCTACACGACTTGTACTTTAGTACTCTATTATTCCAAGTCGGCCCCGGGCCCATTACAATCTCAGATTGCCTTAGAAATTGCACATGCGGGTGCAAAAAGTAAAGTGCAGTTTTTAATTCTAGAAAAGTGGGCACTATTTTTACCATACGTAACCCCACAGTCTCTCAAATAACGTCTATTTATTCTCCAAAGAGCAGAGCTACTTCACAGAATTATGTCTTACGGCATATTGTTGTGGGGGAGTGTTGCAGATCAAAACACTATATATTGCAGAAAATTATTGTGTTGCAGAAAAGGGCTGTTCGTGCAATTTATAATATGGGCCCCAAAGAGTCACCTCGACATACTTTTGAAAAAAAAAATATCACGACATTTCGATATCAGTACATTTATCAAAATATGCGTGTTCGTAAAAATATTAACTTTTTTACTTTTATTTTTTACTGATACAAGCGATAATCATCATTTATATACATGTATGTAAATACAATACATTTATTTACAGAAAGAATAATACCTACAAGGTATGTACAAAATACATATGAAACAGTTGTGCTATCTGAAGACCTCTGCAAGCGATCTAAAGGTAGCTCAACTGATCCAAATCACTACCAGACGGAAGCGTCCCTAAGATGCTGGCTGCATTGCCACGCAATACTAATGCGTTGAGCCAGATAAGAGCCAGCTCTCGGGTCACGCGTCGCTTCGACGAGATGCCCTGAAAGCATTTTGAAAACGCGAAGGGCCCCGGCACCTCACGGACCCAGTGTCTCGAAATACTACTAAATACTTGTAAATACTATAAACAAAGATTCTCGCTGTTCCCACTATTAGGCTCCGTAAAGTTAGTAAATCGTTTACAGGACAATGCAATAGCAATGGTAGTACGCATTGTATTGTACGCTTTTATAGCAAAATCAAAAAAACTCAGAAAAAAACTTCAGTTAACAAATTTAAAAACTTAATTCACCACATTCTCAAGAAGCGTAATATAATCTCAGATTATTTCGATGATAATAAAGCTTGGGATTTAATTTACTCTGTGTTGGAGCAAATGTTAACAAATACCAAATAAATATTGTATTTGCAAATGCAAACTATATTAAAAACATATTGAGTAAAATCTGTAAAATCTTGTTAGACGCACTGACTCTACTAAGCAATCGTATTATTTGAGATGCTATTTTATGCTATTTACATAGTTAGTTTTATTATTTGTTCATCATCATTTATCAGCATCTTTCCGTCCAATATTGGATATATGCCTCCCCTAATTTCTTCCAGTCGGCTCTGTTCCCAGTATCACGACTTCACTGGCGGCCAGCTACGTTTTAAATGTCATCGGTCATCGTGCCTTCGGCCTGCCTGGTCTTCGGCCTCCTACCCAAGGTTTCCAGTTGGTTATACGGCGGCTCCATCTGTTATCCGTGCAGCGCATGAGGTGTCCTGCCCATTGCCACTTCAATTGTGAGATTCGTTTCCCTATGTCCGTGACTTTGGACCGTCTGCGAATCACCTGATTTCGCACTTCATCATATTTGTTAATTGTTTTATATTATGGTGTGCAATGAAGTATTTTCTAGCTATCTGTCTATCTATTTTTATATATCTTTGAAGTTCACACAGTATGTAGTCCAAGTCGAGAGAGATATTTACAGTAGCATCACATTTTACCAATCGCAATGTTGACACGCGATAAAGTAAGACAATTTTAGCAGCAGGCATGTCTTAAATACGTTCGTTGCTGGGTACTCGTCCTTAGTTCCCCAAAAATGATTCAGACGACGCTATCTGACATCTCCCAGTGCCTGACAGATTCTGTCATAGACAAGGCTTTCAAGCAGAAGACGAGTAGCCAGGATAGTGTGAAAATCATAGAAGTGACGAGAGCAGCCCCGGCCGGTGAAGGCCTGCTGAGCGCCGTCTACAGGATCCAAGTCACGGGACACCAGCATTCTGCAACCTTCATCGTGAAAGGATTAGTGAACAACCTCATTCTACGCGACACACTGCAATGCACGAAGTACTTCGCGAGAGAAGGTATATTCTTTACAGACATCTTGCCCGCTTTAATCGAGGTTCAAAAATCATCAGGAGCGAAAGAGTGCATTCAGGACTATACACCGAAACACTACAGCACTTGCTTGGACGGCAAAAACGATTACATATTGATCGAAGATCTTTCTGAGAGAGATTGTGTCTCCGTATCAGAATACCCCACGGAAAGTGAGAGAAATAAGGTTTTAAAGGCTCTTGCTCATCTACACGCTGTCTCCATTGCGTTGAGAATCAAAAAACCTGAGGTATTCCAGGAAATTGTTAAAAACATCCCTGAGTTGTATTTCTCTGAGGGTAATCGCGATTGGTATAGCCCTTATCAGATGAATGCCGTAGATTTAGACAGGGAAGTTTTGAGAGAGTATTTCGAACCTTCCAGCATTTACTACAAGAAGTTTGACGAGATCGTGACCAATGACCTCTATGGGACCGTAATTGCAACTTTGGCCAGTTCTGCGGAGAACCCGGTACTGTGCCACGGAGACGCTTGGTGTCCCAACTTCCTCTGCTCGAAAGACAAAGCGGTAGCCATTGATTTCTTGCTATTCAGGTGTGCATCTCTTGCTACTGACTTAACGTATCTGATCATGATGTGCAGTAATCTATGCAAGGAGAAGCAAGACTTTTTGGACGCTGTTGAAATATACTACAATGATTTAGTGTATTTTCTGAGAGATATGGGATTAGAAGCATCCGAAGTGTACACGCGAGCGACTCTCGATGAAGAAATAAAAAAGTATGGAAGGTTTGGCTTCATGGCGTGCCTGACGTCCATTCCACTGATGGCTGGTGAGAGGTTTGATGTCGTGACCTCAGTGGTTGAGAAGGTCCCTGGGAAAGAGAGACTGCCGCTGGAGAACCTGTGGAAGCTAGCTCCGATCAAAGACGAGCATAAGATTCGAGTTGTTAATCTAGTTCGAGTCTCCGTTGATGCTGGACTGATTTAATTAGTTAAACTCGTGTTTCGAGTCTCTTGTTCTTTCTTGGTCACTCTACTTTAGGTTTGTGACCAGCATGAGGTGTGTTGGTCTTGAAAAGAGCCTGATAATAAAACATTATTTCTTACGAATACTGGCCTTTTGGTGGGTTTATTCCCGATGTCCACGTTGTCTTGTCCACGTCAAAATGGACAGCGGGAAGTCATAAAATCCCTTTCCGTTATCCAATGGTTTTTTTTTTTTGAAAACGGAATTTTAGGTAATATTAGCGATTTGAGATTGCATTATCTAAAGCTAAAGCTAACTAAACGCATCGTATCCTTTTCTTTTGTATATAAACAGCAAAGGACAGGGAGTCTATTATTATTTTTAACTTTAGAGAATACAAACTCAAATCGTTTGACCCTAGGTAACTATAGTATACTGCTTGTTAAAAATCTCTGTACTTAACAGTTTATATTTTTACAAAGATCGCATTTGCATGTCAGCTAGGTACCTTACTATACCACTGATGTGATATTTAGTAAATATTACGAAATATAAATATCCGTAGTAGTGTCGTGTAAAAAACGTCTAATACCTACCGATAAACCAGGCTGTCCAGCTAGATCAGGGTCGAGCCGCGTCTCGTGGGCCTCCCCTCCCGTAGGAGATCGTACGGGGGGGATCAGGAAGGACCCAGCATATGAAGTATATTAAGTGACTCAGGGTCCCCCTGAGTCATATAAGGTTGGCTCGTGAGGTGAAAATGGTTGGGACACTGGGCTTTATTTAGACATTAGTATACCATATAAAATAGGTATACTAATCGCCAAACTACGATTAGTATACCTATTTTATTCTACCGACAACCTTAGTCGGTTGCTGTTTTTAACCCCCGACGCTAAAATTACGGGGTGTTATAAGTTTGACGTGTCTGTGTGTGTGTCTGTGTGTGTGACTGTGTGTCTGTTTGTGGCATCGTAGCTCACGAACGGATGAACCGATTTTGATTTATTTTTTGTTTGAAATGTGAATTAGTCAGGAGTGTTCTTAGCTATGTTTGATCAAAATCGTTTAAGCCGTTTCATTACATTGAGGGTTTTTTTATTTTTACAAAATTAATTTCTTGTTGTACTAATGAAATTCTGACTAAACAAAACTGCATATTAATTTAGCAAAAATATCGGTTGCCTATCGTCTACGCGTACCCAGACCCAACAGAAACTACTCCCTTATATACCTATGAATAATATATAAGTGGTGCCTATTGTCGTAATAGTAAAATACTTTAAATAACGCACAATCGCCACTAAGTGCTTAAAGAGTACAAAACACCTGTATCTGTAGATAACTGGATGAGTCGACAGTCCATCGGAATGCTGACTCGTGACCGCTAGACAGCCGAAAACTAATTATCGCCGATGTGGATGTTGCCCGCGGACGTACTACGTATGGACTCCAGTTTAGAGCTAGGTATGGACACAGAATAAATAATAGTACAAGGTAGGGTGCACAAGGTAACACTTTCTAAACATGACATAAATAAGTCCGATGGCTCATTATCCACTGTTCATCGCTGTTTTTTTAACGATTAATCCACGTGCTACTTTATCATTTTCTAAATTGTTTATCTAACTTACTTTATTGAATACAAGCAGCGCCCCGCTGTTTTACCCGCGTAAGTCGCGATCCCGTGGGAATATCGGGATAAAAATGTGCCTATGTGTTATTCCGGGAGTCCAGTTATCTCCATTGCAAATTACATCCAAATCCATCGAGTAGTTTTTACGTGAAAGACTAAAAAAGATACATCCTTACAAACTTTCGCGTTTATAATATTATAATAGGACTATAAACGAGAAAGAAGCTGTCTGTTACCTTTTCACGCCTAAGTCGCTCAACAGATTTCGGTAATGTTTGCCAAAGATGTAGTTGTAGCCTGAGGAAGGACATATATACTAACTTAAGTCTCAAAAAAACCTGCAAGTTGCAAACCTGCTTTCTTAGGTTCTTTTTTTTTTAGAAAATCTTACAGCGTTTCCATTAGTTCAAGGTGCGAAGGATTTCCATCGCTCTGTGCTTCGGAGGGCACATTAAGCTGTCGGTCCCGGCTGTTATTGATTAATAGCAGTCAATAAGCCATGTCAGAGGCCCTCGGGCGGCTTGAAAAACTCTGACACCAGAGGCCAGCACTACCTCATACGAAACGAAACGAAACGAAGGTGCGAAGGAGTGCCCTCGCTTAACAAAGCGGTTAATTTTCAGTAGGCTTACCAAATCCGAGAGTTTTAGACGTCAAGAGTCCACAAAACTGTCGAATACTTACAAACACTGATCTATTGCGTTTGTAGGTATGTTTTGGCTGGGTGCCGGAAAGTCTAGTCCAGAGGCTAGCTAGTCCGCGACGCTAACAGACCAGCCGAGCACTTTGTAGCTCCGAAGGCTGCCCGTGCTTTGTATTGACTCGACTCACACATTGGTATGTATGTACCAGAGTACATAGGTTCGAGAACGTGATGCTCGCACGCTGGATCTTATTTAAATTGTGCATTTATCTTTTCTAGAATAACCGCTACAATTAAATGAGTTGTTCGTCAACTCGTCATAGAAAAACACTGCGAATTCACGAGTTTAAAAAATAGTGGTTTTAGGTTACCAGCCCGTCACACATTCTCAGTAATATAGAAAAAAATAAAATAATAACTAGTTTCCAGTATTGAGATGCATTATGTAAAAGTAAGTACTGTTAGCTGGTTTTCAATTTAGTATCGTTGAGTGTGATGCATGTAAGATTTTAAGTTATTTACTGTCACAGTTTTACTTTTCAGTGCGAGCTGGCTCCGCAGCAACATCAGCGGAGTCCCAACGCAACGGTGCAAGTATGCATTACTCAACAGAGGGTACATATTTGAGCCGTTTGGCGTGGAAACTATAGGGCCGGGAGGACCAGGGGCACATACAATTTTCAAGGAACTTTCGGAGCGTCTTTTTGAGACCGCGCGTGACCAGAATGCTGGCTTTTATTTTAGTCAACGAATAAGTATTGCCATTCAGCGTGGCAATGCAGCCAGCATTCTGGGCACGCTGCCGTCGGGTGACGGCTTGCTGACCTGATAGGTGGGTTTTTATTTTAGTTTTGTTTTATTGTCTTAGTTTTAATTGAATAAATAATGTAGTATTATTCATTGCTATCCATCTTATATCATAAATGTCAAAGTAACGATGTTTGGATATTTGTTACTCAACCACGCCGAAACGGCTGAACCGATCCCGATGAAATTTGGTAAACAGATAGATTATGACCTGGATTGAGATACAGGCAACTTTTTATACTGGTAAAACGCGAGCGAAGCCGTGGGTGGACACTAGTACTTGAATAAATTCACAGCATTGATTCACGCCCTTACGCAACCCAGCATGTAAAACTTGTTAGAGATTCCTGCTTGTGAACCTTGCATAGAAATAGTGGAGAAGGAATCCGGTCTCTTGTGGTGTATGCCAACTGTGTCAGAAGCGTTTTGTGTAATATCAAGCTTCGTTATGTAAATATCTGAAACACAATACGGGGCAAAAGGTAGAGGGCAAGACAGCTACCTTTTTACATATTCTGTTCAAAAACAAATTATTCAACTTCAACATTTTCGTCTGTGTTTGGTTTTAATGTCGGGATTGTGTGACGCCAACCGAAAATACCTAGAAAAAGCGTAATAGGGACTACCGTTGTATCTATTACGTTGTATCTATTAGGAGATTTAGTTCCAGATCCCTTGAGATCGATCCATTGTCCAGTTAGATCCCTTATACCTATAATTTTGTTCCAAATATGGATATCTGAAACACAAGAACGAAATCGGTAGCGATAAAGCGATACCAAATGTTTGCTAGACCCCTCGAATTTTGAGGGTTAGGAGCCTATCCTAACTTTTATCCGAACTCTCGATATTATTATTTCAGATAAATTTATTTACAGAAAGAATAATACAACTAATACAAGGTATGTACAAAATACATATGAAACCTTCGACCAAAGTAAAATAAACGTCGATGTATGAAACAGTTGTGTTACCTAAAGACCGCTGCTAGCGATCTAAAGGTAGCTCATTTTAGTAATAGTAGAGCTTTTTTTTTTTCGTCCGGGGCGTCCGTTACTACCAATACCTATTTCTGCCGCAAAACAGTAGTGCTCGCATTGCTGTGTTCCGGTTTGAAGGGTAAGGGTGCCGGTAAAATTACAGGCACATGAGACTTTTCATCTTTATGTCTCAGGGTGGCGGGCGCAGTGCAATGCCACATAGGGTGCGTCCTAGGTGGACGTGACCTATGAGGTAATGCACTGTTCATAGGCAGAGTAACTTAACATCAGGTGGGCCATCTGCTTGTTCCGTCATTCAGTAGTATAAAAAAAAACTGATCCAAATCACTACCAGACGGAAGCGTCCCTACGATGCTGGCTGCAACTCAATTTATCTTCAGATAAATTATTCGCGGAGGGTTAAGCATACTTGTATAACCATCTAATGATTCATGTAGGTTCAAAATGTGGGTGTTATAAACTTTAAGTAGGTATACACAGGGAATTTTTTATTCGACTCATATTTCAAAGGTACAAACATTAGTCATGATAACATCCTTGCCATTAATTCCAAGTTTTATTTTGGTGTAGAGTTACTTGTTTTAATGTTTGAAGATTAACATATTATTTCATCATGAGCGTTATAATTTGTAGCCGCTTTTGGAGAAACACCGAATGCGATCGCTTAAAACAAACAACCTGTTTACAGGATGGATTCGTCTTTTTTCAATGTTTTAAAACTCTTATCTCCTTAAGAAGTGCCCTCTGACAGTTGTAAAAGCCTGGTTGAGGGCTTTAAAGTCGTGCTGCGGTTTCGTTTATTTGTACGCGTTTGGGACGCCCGCGTTGCCACTCCAGCTAATAAATAAATAAATAAATAATGCTGGACAGTTAACACAACATTATCTAGCCCCAAGCTAAGCAGAGCTTGTGTTATGGGTACTAGATAACTGATATACTTAATACAATATATAACATAGATAGATATTTTTTTATTATACATAGAAAATACCCAGAACACCCTGAACAAATATCTGCATATCGCACAAATATTTGTTCCGAGGCGGGAATCGAACCCGCAACCTCCGGCGTCGCAGGCGAACATCCGCCCGCCCCGCCACAGAGGTAGTCATGGTACTAATGATTAATAATCACTATTTAAACAGGTACGTTATGATAAAAAGTTAACTTGTGGCTTGGTGGACTTAGTCCTGCTGTGAGACAACAGCAAAAACACAGCCTTTATCTTCATCATCAGCAGACTGGACGTCCACTGCTGGACGTGGCCATAAAATACAATGACGGATTTTTTTTAACTTCGTGAATGACGGAACACGCAAGTAGCCCACCTGATGTTAAGTGGTAATCTCTGCCTTTAACAATCATTACCACTGACTACGACTCGTCCACTGACGCACCATATGTGGCATTGCACTGCACCCGCTACCCAGATGAAAAGTCTCATGTGCCTGTAATTTCACTGGCAACCATACCCTTTAAACTGGAACACAGCAATGCGAGCACCACTGCTATGCGGCAGAAATAGGGATGGTGGCAGTACTTCCACGGAAAAACTTAAAAAAACGATCAAAAACAGCTCTACTACTATATTACTATATTTGCCATAATCACCACGTTTGGCAAGCGAATTGGTGATTGCAGTATTCATGTCGATGTCATGGACGCTGCTGCTCATCCCCTAGCAAAATCTAAACACCAGCTTGCTGCCTTGGACTCGATCGAACGTAGAGCTTTCAGGCTTATAGGTGAGCAACATATGGTGGAGACTAAGATTCAGAGTCTCGAGCACCGCCGTAAGGTCGCGTGCCTTTCGATCTTCTATATATTAAATTTCGGGGAATGCTCCCAGGAACTTCATGATCTGATCCCACCATCTCCTTTTCATCATAGGACGAGCAGGCGCACGGCTCGGTACCACCCTTACCTCATTAGTATACCCTCTATCTACTAAACGTTTCAGTTCTACCTTTATAATGAGAACTGCTAAGGAGTGAAATGCACTACCGTCGTCTGTCTTTCCTGAAAACTATAATGTGGGTCTTTTCAAGGCTAAAGTGAATAGGTGCCTTCTAGATCTTTGTGCTCCATCTTCGGCCACATCGTCACTTACCAACAGGTGAGATCGTGGTCAAACAAAGGTCTATCAATGTTATAAAAAAAAACGTAGTAGGTTTTAGGGTTTTAATGTTTTTGATCCCGACAATACCCGTGCGAAGCCAGGGCGAGTTGCTAGTACATGTGAACGTCACAATATGTCAGTTACCTTGTCACCTCCGTGTCGCCACTAGGTATTATAAAATACGGGATATACGTTTAAAATAATTAGAAATGCAAATAAGCCCCTGGCACCGCCGGCGCCACATATATAGGTACCTATATATGGTAGGTATATATATACCTATAGATATATCCATTTATATGTAAAATACGTGACGAAATTAGGATTAATATGACCTGAATAATTAGCCAGCGATTCCGCTCACGTGGAATGTAAGTACCTAGATTTATACGTATAAGTTTACCTAAAAGTTACCTACTGTTACTGTTACTGTTAGCCTGAATCATCCCATTGTTGATGGTATCAAGCGATGGTAGCCTAACGGTTCAATAGTGCAACTCAGAATCCAACGATACCGGGTTCGATCCTAGGCTCCGCACCAATGACTTTTCTAAGTTATGTGCGGATTTCCATCGCTCTGTGCTTCGGAGGGCACGTTAAGCTATCGGTCCCGGCTGTTATTGATTAATAGCAGTCGATAAGCCATGTCAGAGGCCCTCGGGCGGCTTGTCAAACTCTGACACCAGAGGCCAGCACTACCTCATACGAAACGAAACGAACGATCCCATTGTTGAGCAAAGGCCTCCCCCCATATCCTCCAGTAACTTATACGATCCTGTGCTATTGTTTGCCAATCTGTCTGCCTTGCCTTTAACACAACCCTATTAATTAGATGCCTTTACCTAAAAGTAACTATAAAAAAAAACTTGCCTGTGTTCAATGGAGCACATGGCTGTTGAGCACACATAATGTAAGGCCCAGAAACTAATTACTCCAGGAAAAAATAGAACGCGCTGTCCAGACATCATTCTTTGTAAATTGTCTTAAAAAAAAAAACATTTTTGCAAGCGAATTATCCTGGAATTAAAACTACAGCACCAGTTTCCACCAAACATAGTTATGAATCATCTCGCAAATACCATCTTTCATAACGAAAACTGTATCTAAATAGGTCAAACCGTTTTGGAGATAAATGGGAATATTCGTTACATACAAACAAACAACCTTTCACCCTAAACGCTACTACAATATGGTATTGTTTTATCTATGACGCTACATACCTAGAGACATACCGCCTTAGAGTTGCATTGCATGCCTTTCGATCTTCTATAGGTTACACTCCGGGGAATGTGCCCAGGAGCTACATAATCTGATCCCACCATCCCCTTTTCATCATACGACGAGCAGGCGCACGGCTCAGTACCATCCATACCTTATCAGTATATACCCGCAATTCGCACTAAGCGTTTCGGTTCCACCTTTGTAATGCGAACAGCTAAGGAATGGAACAAGTTGCTGTCGTCTTTCCTGAATACTATAATATGGGTATCTTTGAGGCAAGAGTGAATAGGTGCCTTCTAGACCTTCGTGCTGCAACGTCAGCCGCATCAGCACTTACCAACAGGTGAGATCGCGCTCAAACGAGGGAATATCATGGTTAAAAACAAAAAAATAAACCTGTTCCTTTCCGTCGGGGATAACAAAAAGCAATAAAGAAGTACGGTATAAACTATGGTATTTGTAGAAACTATGGCCTACACTAACCCGAAACTTCCAACCTATCTGCACGTTATGGCAACGGCGGCATAGAGTTTAAATTTATGTCCATTATTTCACAGGTACAGTATACCTGTACCCTCAGTAGGACCCCTCAAGAGAGCGTGAAATCGGAGAACTTAGAACGAAGGCGCTGTAATTTTGTTTACTGTCCTAACATTTTTTTTATGTCGTATATTTAGGGTGGCTATGTTTCAGCATGTTAGAAAACAACCAGGTATTCCCTTCCCGCGATGGCCCAAGCGTATGTCACGATTTGTGATATACAGAGGGTTTATGGTTCCTGGTTACAATCACCAACTTTGGAAACCCCCGCTAAAACCCAAGGGTTGGGTGGTTGTTGTCGCACAGGGTCCTCGAGGTCCAAAACTTGAGAAAATGTTAATTAACCATCCCTGAACTACATTTTTTTTTATACCACTTGATTGACGGAACAAGCAGATGGCCCACCTGATGTTAAGCGGTAACCTCTGCCTATGAACAGTACATTACCTCATAGGTCACGTCCACCTAGGACGCGCCCTATGTGGCATTGCACTGCGCCCGCCATCCTGAAACATAAAGATGAAAAGCCTCATGTGCCTGTAATTTCACCGGAACCCTTACCCTTCAAACCGGAACACAGAAATGTGAGCACTACTGCTTTGCGGTAGAAATAGGTATGGTGGTAGTACTTCCCCGGACGAACACTTTCACAAAAAAGCTCTACTACTACACCATCCCGAAGTTTCATTAACTTTCGACCTTTTTCCACCTAACCCCACTTTATCAACTTTATCAATCGTTATGAATCGGCATTATGCATAGTTTTATACAAGTTTGTGCTCGCGAGGTCTACTGGTTGCAGAACCACAAGTTCATTTAAACTTATGGCCACCCTTTCCATCTTGAGGCTCTTAGCGTTTATCTAAAAGCACGCAAAGCTTGTTTGTCATCGTCTTTGGACTCGGGAACAAAGGAAAACTCTTTAGTTTCTCGAAGGGCTTATGCAAACGTGTGGTTCAGTCCCTAAATCTTAAGGGTTCCTTACATAATTGGAACGACGGACCTCGATGACTAGAGTCAAGAAGGTTTAAATGTGTTTTAAATATAAGAGCATAAGGTTGATTTTGAGCTGCTATCCAAAAGTGAAGTCTAGTTGGCACAGTCCATTAGCCGATAGATGTGGAATGCGGGGTTGCTCAAGACACGGCGCCAAAAACTAGGCCCTGGTTTTAAGGTATTAAGATAAGATATAAGATAGTTAACGAAGGTGTGTTTGGTCAGCAGAGCGAATTTCCAGTTTTGCTATTGGCATTATAAATAGCTATATTAGACGAAGACGACGCGTTAACATAATCGATCGAGAGTGGAGATAAGCTTCGACCAAAAAAAAAAGGAGATAAAACGAAAGTGTTCAGTGATGACTTACGACACGAGACGTGGCCGCTGACTTACAAAAGCTCAAAGCTGTGCAGCGGGCTATGGAGAGAGCTATTCTCGGAGTTTCACTACCAATCCTCACTAGAATCCTTAATTAGGAGATCCGTAGAAGAACCAAGAGCAATGGGTAGGCCATATCGTTTGCAGTTGGTGAATAAGAGTGGCGACTACAAACCGATGACCCAGAAGAGAAAGGCCATGAGCCAAAGGCATTATAGAAGTCGCATGAAATCGGTGGATTAAGCCGGCTCAAGGGCGGTCGTCATCGCATTCTGTGGGTCCAGTAGTTGACTTCTGCAAGCTGATGATGATGATGATTTTTGTATCACCGGGAACTTGTTTGTAAGATACTTATACTTAGTTAATGTACTTATATTTTAAGGTGTATGCAATATCTATCTATCTATCTATCTATCCATTTAATATTGTCTAGTACCCATAACACAAGCTCTGCTTAGCTTGGGGCTAGATAATGTTGTGTGAACTGTCCAGAAATATTTATTTATTTTATTTATCTATGCATGACTTAAACCAATGTGGCCTCTCTATGATGTACGGTGATGCTTGTTTTCATATATTTATATACTTAGTATCCGCCCGCGGCTACGCTCGCTTTTTACCGGGATAAAAGTAGCCTTTATCTCAATCCAGGTCATACTCATACCTGCGGTGGTAGGTACTATAAGTTCAGTTGCGTCATACGGCGGTCTACACGTGTGCATTAATGTATAATAAAGTGTTTTTTTTATCTATATTAGTTTTTTAAGGTATTTATGTTGCTTTGGGCTTATTTTATAGATTTTTTTCTTTGATTATATAATTGGCGCCAGACTATTTTTTTTAAATTTTCGAAGCGTTTTGTACATTTCCTGAAATAAAGATATTGATTGATTGATTGATTGATAAGGGTTATTCTTGCACGGCTTGTGCATTTGCCATTTTCAAGTATAATTTATTATTGTATTTTCAATATAATTTGCAACGTTAAAATCTTTCCAAATCGTCAAAATCACATTTAAGTCAAATTTTAGTTACACGGGGGTCGTTTTACAAAAACTTTGGTAGACTTTTTCCACCAAGTTTGAAAAGTAACGCAATACACTTCCAATTCATTTCACTACTTTAAACTACACTTGTGCTCTAATAGAGAAGCTGCGTTGGTTAAAATGCCATCAAAATTACACAAAATAACTATAAAAAAACACCAGGAAATGAAATAAAAGAGGACCCCTCTTTTCGACAACGGCGGAAAGAGTCCTCTATGAGGGGTTTTCGAAACATAATTAGTGTTTATAATAGATGGCGCTGTACTGTGGATAAACTGACAGAATAAAGATTAACTCTCTAATGACTTTGACATACAACACTAAGAATTTTTGACAGTGTATTCCGAGTGAGCGCCATCTACCGAGCCAGTTGGAACTACTTTTTTACTGTTTAATCTAAAATTAAAAGCTGTCATTCAAACGATATTCCGCGTTTACAATAGTAACACGTTAGTAGGGTAGTTCTTATAGTAGTTACATAGCAACAGAAGAAGGAATAAGATATGAAGGTCAAAGTTGCGTACCTACCTCATAAAGTTGTAGAACCGTCAACCGGAGAAGTCAATTGGTTAGCCAGTTCCCAACCCCTCTACTGCTGATGATATCGCCAAACGTGTTACGTGGAGATATCCATCAGGAAACCTGATATTTTATATCATAAAAGATGGCGGGTTATTCCGAGGATTTAATTCAAGTTTATTAAGTGGTGTGAGGTAATTTTTCGTCTTGTTTTCTACATTTTTGGGCAACACAAACATGAATATGAATACGAATTTTTGACGACCTCTGTGGCGCGGCGGGCGAAGCTTGGCCTGCGACGCAGGAGGTTGCGGGTTCGATTCCCGCCTCGGAACAAATATTTGTGCGATCGCAGATATTTGTTCAGGGTGTTCTGGGTATTTTCTAAGTATAATAAAAAAATATCTATCTATGTAATATATTGTATTAAGTATATCAGTTATCTAGTACCCATAACACAAGCTCTGCTTAGCTTGGGGCTAGATAATGTTGTGTGAACTGTCCAGCATTATTTATTTTTTTATTTATTTATTTTAATATATTCTTAGTTTCTATATTTAGTTAGATTGTTACAAGTCCGTTATGTTAACTACTGGTTCTATCTTGGTCACCCAGCGTTATGTCTGTAACCAGAAGCCCAATTCTCTTATTTATTTTATAATAACACTGAAAGTTGACCGAAACGAGATTGTATTGTAAATTGACTGAGAAATTGGTATTCTGCTCCATCATAACAACAATATAATCTACTTTCGATCTTGCGACCATATATTAGAGTAGGATAGTGCTATATAATAATTGTAAAGAGTGAAAGAGAGAGTTCTCAGAACTTTGAAAAATTCAAGTTACAGTCACATTTCGATATAATCACATTCCGCGTTGTATTGTCAGGTGAGCAGAATACCATTTTTGACGTTTGTGACATCGGCACCATATCGTAACGTGATCCGAACTTTAATTTGACTATTTTTTATTACGAGAATTGGGCTTCAGCTTGAGGGTACGGTGGTTCAGAAAAGGCTTTGTGATCGAGAGAAAAGAGGAGTGTGGTGAAAAGATTCAGTCCTTTTATATAAGACTTCAAATAAATAAATAAATAATGCTAGACAGTTCACACAACATTATCTAGCCCCAAGCTAAGCAGAGCTTGTGTTATGGGTACTAGATAACTGATATACTTAATACAATATATTACATAGATAGATATTTTTTATTATACATAGAAAATACCCAGAACACCCTAAACAAATATCTGCGATCGCACAAATATTTGTTCAGAGTGCGGGAATCGAACCCGCAACCTCTCAATATTTGGTTCGAGGACGATTCACTGACTGAATCAGTGCACGATGATTTCGTTATACCAAAAAAAAAACATCCAAGAAAACTAGGTCTCGGTCTGCTACTCCGAGACTATGACTCCAGATGACGTCACTATCCAGTTGCCACATAGGCAAACTAGCATACGGCCCACCTGATGTAAAGTGGTCACCGTCGCTTATAGACACCGGCAACACCGGGGGTATTGTCGATGCGCTGCCTACCCTGAAGGAATTTATGAAAATTTTTCTTGAAGCGACACATGTCGTAACCAAGCGGGAAAGCCTCAGATGGAAGCTCATTCCATAGTTTGCAACAATAACAGAATTACTCCGTCTCCTCCCGTGGATGAGTTGAGACCTTATTATATGCACATGAACACTTAGATAGGTTTATGAAAAAAAGTAACGTGCATTGTTTTAACACGAGAAATAAAAATAAACTGAAGATTCCCAAATACAGATGAAAAAAGTAAGTAGGTTTTATGGGGAATTCTGTTTGGTCCTATAATAAGCATCCAGAAAATGCTTCTAAACTTTCAATTCGAAGATAATCCTACATAAAGAATAATCTAATTAAGAAAGTATAATACACCCTACCTACATGAAAATGTTAATGATAAAGCCGCGTGGCCTGATGTCGCTCTGCCCCTCGACACCTAATTTGACACTTTACAATGTCTGTACCTACTTATAATTTATAATTGATGTATTTTTTATGAGTTTATCTAGCGTAAGGTGTGCTGTCTTATGAATTTTTGCTGATTCTCTCTATCATCTTACTTTTGACTGCCTACCTGAGGCTTTTAAGTTGGTTTTCCTTTTTTCTTTGAATGAGCTTCCACTTGTTCTCGAGGCACTAATAATTTTAAGGGGTCTTGAAGTTAGATTACACTCTACACAGACGGGCTGTCTCAATTCTTAAATGACGTCGGCTGGTGTTTAACCACGTGACCATCGGATATCGGAGTAGCATACCGGAGTATATCATTATACCATATAGTAGACCATTATAGAACTTAGGAACTTATCTTATTTCAACAGCTCTGTTTAAACCGTCCCTCTGTCTTAACTGTGCATACCTGAAACAATTAATATTCCAATAAGTTAATCAATGTATTTAAAATTGTTGCGTGACTGACTGACTGGCTCACTGACTGACTATCAACGCACATCCTAAGAGTAAGTCCTACAGATTGTTCACCTTAAGATGTCCCCTGCCTTGGGAATAGTGCCATCTAAACGGCGGGACATCTTACGGGCTGTAGATAGATAGGTAGATAGATAGATAGATAGATAGATAGATAACACTTTATTGCACATAAAAATTAACACATTAAAAACCATCTTAAAAATAAGTATGGAATAATGATACCTGAAATTTGAGGGCACATTCCTTTTGTGGTCTAGGGGTTTCTTATTTTTTTTCTTTTTTTACTTTGATAGACCTTTGTTTAACCACGATCTCACCTGTTGGTAAGTGACGATGTGCCCGAAGATGGAGCACAAAGGTCTAGAAGGCACCTATTCACTCTAGCCTTGAAGAGACCCAGATTATAGTTTTCAGGAAAGACAGACGACGGTAGTGTATTCCACTTCTTAGCAGTTCGCATTATAAAGGTAGAACCAAAACGTTACGTGCAAATAGAAGGTATACCAATGAGGTAAGGGTGGTACCGAGCCGTACGCCTGCTCGTCCTATGAGATGGTGGGATCAGATCATGAAGTTCCTGGGAGCATTCCCCGAAATGTAACCTATAGAAGAATACAAAGCGCTAAGAACTGAATTTAACCAATATACAAAGAAACCAAAGAAGATCGAAAGGCACGCGACCTTACGGCGGTGCTTGAGACTCTGGATCTTAGTCTCCGCCATAATGTTGCTCACCTAACTTAGGGGTGCACTAAGAAAGGAATTTCCCAAATTCACCCCCTACAAGGGGTTGAAATTTGTAATAAAAAACTCCACGTGGACAAAATTTGTGACGGAACAAGCAGATAGCCCACCTGATGTTAAGCGGTAACATCTCATAGATCACGTCCACATTAGGACGCGCCCTATGTGGCATTGCGCTGTGCCCGCCACCCTGTGACATAAAGATGTAAAGTCTCACGTGACTGTAATTTCACCGGCACCCATACCCTTCAAACCGGAATGCAATGCGAGCACTACTGCTTTGCAGTTGATATATAGGTACGGTGGTAGTACTTCCTCGGAAAAACTCTCCGACAAAAAAGTTTTACTACTACAAAGTCGCAGGTGCTCCACAGTAATATAATAAAATCTGCCAAGTGCGGGACCACACCTGATCACACATAGATTAGGGTTTTCGTATTGACAGTTTAAAAAATTCAACGCAATCGATTTAATTTTCAATTAGAATTTCTTGGAGTTTCCACCATTATTCAATAATATTGGAATAGTTTTACAAGTAACATAGTGAAAATATAGTAATCAACAAAAAAGGTGATTATAAAAACGTACAGCCACACTTTTTTCTTTGTAAGTATTATAAAAACACAAAACATTCAATAAACATACCTACCTACCTTTAGATCGCTTGCAGCGGTCTTCAGATAGCACAACTGTTTCATATGTATTTTGTACATACCTTGTATTATTATTTCTGTAAATAAATGTATAAACATACATGTTACAATTGAAACTATCGTGGTTGGGAATCATATTAAAAGATAAACGGCTAATTAGTCGCCGGTCCACCGTCGAAGATAAACGGCTAATTAGTCGCCGGTCCACCGTCGAAGATAAACGGCTAATTAGTCGCCGGTCCACCGTCGAAGATAAACGGCTAATTAGTCGCCGGTCCACCGTCGAAGATAAACGGCTAATTAGTCGCCGGTCCACCGTCGAAGATAAACGGCTAATTAGTCGCCGGTCCACCGTCGAAGATAAACGGCTAATTAGTTGCCGGTCCACCGTCGAAGATAAACGGCTAATTAGTTGCCGGTCCACCGTCAAAGATAAACGGCTAATTAGTCGCCGGTCCACCGTCGAAGATAAACGGCTAATTAGTCGCCGGTCCACCGTCGAAGATAAACGGCTAATTAGTCGCCGGTCCACCGTCGAAGATAAACGGCTAATTAGTCGCCGGTCCACCGTCGAAGATAAACGGCTAATTAGTCGCCGGTCCACCGTCGAAGATAAACGGCTAATTAGTCGCCGGTCCACCATCGAACGCGGTCGCGGGCGGTGCTCATGATGAAAAGGCTTCTGAACTCAGTCTCGAAACGTCAGCAAAGTGACGAAATTAGTGGTAACATACATGTTGTCCATAACCATCCAATACCTACTAAGTTATAGGCACTAGCAAGACTGTCGATATGCTTGTGTAAGAGTGTTCAATCTTTCTTCCAATTCAACAACAAAACAGCCACGTAATTAATAAGATTCGAATCCGTGGTCCAAAGTGCTCATTTGGGCCTTTAGGTGCGGGCATTGAACAACAAAACAGGCTTGACTGGTCGTTAAAATTCCCGGTAATTCGTCCCGGAGACTTGACTTTACACTTACCACTGTTGTACATACATTTATCTATAATTTCGAGTACTAAATACCCGAGTTGGTTGCGCCGGTGAATGATTTGCTGGCGCCTTTATTTGAGAAATTGTAGTGGTTGAGTTTCTAGGATTCTTGTTTATTTTTTATTTTTGTATACTACATGAATGACTGAACAAGCAGATGGCCCACCTGATGTTAAGCGGTAACCTCTGCCTATGAACAGTTCATTACCTCATAGGTCACTTCCAACTAGGACGCACCCTATGTGGCATTGCACTGCGCCCGCCACCCTGAGACATAAAGATGAAAAGTCTCATGTGCCTGTAATTTCACCGGCACCTTGACCCTTCAAACCGGAACACAGCAATGCGAGCACTACTGCTTTGCGGCAGAAACAGGTATGGTGGTAGTACTTCCCCGGACGAACTCTTTCACAAAAAAGGTCTACTACTTATAAACAACGAAGGGAGTGAATTTTTTAATTTTTGAATTGGTTTGACCTGATTGTTTGAATAGACCCCTCCGTCTCCTCCCGTGGATGTCGTAAAAGCCGACTAAGGGATTACCCGGACTATTTGATAAGATTAGTTGGTATAAGATTTGTCCTGGCTGCTAGCTTATTATGGAATGTGTTAATACTGGAAGAAAGCGTTAGCTGAGTCAGTCGTGGGAAGCAATGGCGGCAATGAGCTCACCACTTGTCACGTCTATATTCCACGATGGTGCAACCCACTGTGAAAAGAGGCCTATTGTGGCTCTGCCTACCCCTTCGGGAAAAAGGCGTGTGTTTATGTATGTATGTATGTATGATTGTTTGAACGTCTTTGGTCAGATGAGTTACAGATCACAGTGTAGGATTCTCTTCTTTCCTACGGCGGAGTGATAAAATTGGATATTTCGTCATAGGGATTGAAAAAATATAGGGTAGGCTCGTCAACCCTTATTTATTATACAGTAGCTCCTAAAGTCTAGTGGGAGTTTATGATATGTAGCAGACCACGTAGACATACATTTCGAATAAAAAAACTTGAATAAAATAAAGTAGTAGAGCTTTTTTGTGAAAGAGTTCGTCCGGGGAAGTACTACCACCATACCTATTTCTGCCGCAAAGCAGTAGTGCTCGCATTGCTGTGTTCCGGTTTGAAGGGTAAGGGTGCCGGTGAAATTTCAGGCACATGAGACTTTTCATCTATGTCTCAGGGTGGCGGGCGCAGTGCAATGCCACATAGGGTGCGTCCTAGGTGAACGTGACCTATGAAGTAATGCACTGTTCATAGGCAGAGGTTACCGCTTAACATCAGGTGGGGCTCTTGCTTGTTCCGTCATACAAGTAGTATAAAAAATAAAAAATAAACTAGTACCCTTAACACAAGCTCTGCTTAGCTTGGGGCTGGATAATGTTGTGTGGTTGTGTGATATGTCCAGCATTATTTATTTTATTTTATTTTATCTAAATCAGACACAAATATTGATTTTTGATATGAATATGGAAGCCTAACTTGCACCACCAATAAAATAACCAGACCACCTGATTGTAGAAAACAAAATAGCAAAGCGAAAGCTGGTATCCTTCGATAATTGCGAAATAAAAGTTTGGGGTTGCGTGGGTTGCCTTATTTGATACTTTTACCACAATAGTTATACAACTTTAACCTTACAAAATGCACCTTACTGCTTTCATAATACGTTTTATTATAATAGTAGTTCGGTTCTGTTATATGTTGTTTACAAACTGGCCCACGTTTTTTTTCAACACCACGAGGCATTGTGGGCGCAGCCTACATAGGACATTAAAAATAAACCAAGCCAGCCTAGGCGCGAATTCGGCCCTGACGTAACATTCGAAATTCAAGAATGCTGATCACCAAAACCGTAGATGCTGGCTGGAAATACGGCGGAAAAAAGAAAAATGTAGAAGAAACACAGTTTCTTTCTCAGAGTTTTTTTTTTATATAATCAAAGATTTCTTTGTTTACGTTGAGATCACAGAAGACTACATTCATGGTTGAGATTCAAGTATTCAACCATAGATCAACACGATCACCGGCCGTATTCAACCTCTTTCTAAGCTTTTATTTAACTTGACCTGGAGCCTATTTCTACTATTTTAAAAATAAAAACCATTTTATGCAATAACAATTCAATTATAGCTCTTCCCGCCATTTTCGAAAAAAGAGACGTCTACTTTTATTTTATTTCTTTTCCTAGTGTTTTCTTGAGTTATTTTGTGTTATTTTGGTGGCATTTTAACTAATGTAGCTCGTTTAAAAAGCACAAGTGTAGTGAAATGAAATGGAAGTGAATTGCGTGACTTTTGAAATTGGTGGAAATTGTCTACCAAAGCTTTAGTAAAATTGGCCACCGTTTTACTAAAACATGACTTGACTGTGACTTTGATGACTTGGAAGGAGTGTAACGTTGCAAAATATATTGAAAATACAATATAGTGAAAATACAGATACTTAAAAATGGCAAATGCACAAGCCGTGCGGCGCCAACTATAAAAAAAAACAAAAAAAACAATTATAATTGTAATTAAAAATGGTATTCTGCTAATTTTATGATTGTATCATAAATTTAATGTATATTTTATGATTGTTTGTAAATGGTCACAATTATAATGCAATTGAAAAACCATTGAAGTTAATAGAATACCAAAATTTACAAAAGTGACAGTTATGAGACAATTCATTAACAATATAAATACAATTGGTTTGGTAGAATTGGGCTCCTGCATGTTAGTTATATGTATGGTATGTTATGGTATCTTAGTGTGGGGTAAATCTTGAAACTGAATTTTGAACTAGTTAACCTCGACCGATTGAGCTGAAATTTAGCAAACCTGTAAAGTTCCAATGACAATACAGTACTATGTTGCCAGCGAGCTGATCTAACGAAGGAGATGGAAGATAGACAACGGAACTTCTCGATGGATAATAGATTGAGTGGGTAGACTGGCTGTGCCCGTTTTGATCAGCACACTCTTCCGATCACTAATTTAACATATGAGGTATCGTTGGCAGCGCCTTGATTGTCCGCTGGAGAGAGGCTAAGTGACGTCACATGAAACTGTTTAAGGCGCCCTCTAGAGGACATAAAGAAAAGGGATTAAAAAAAAATGTGATGTCTTGTTTTTATCAAATTGGGAAGTAGTCGGGGTTTAGTTTTTTAATTTTTTTATTGTTTACGAAGCTGTGTGTAGACGCCAAAAGTCGGTAATAATACTATATTATAGTACATTTTAAGAACACGGGTAATTTTTTTTTTTTTTTTTTTAATGTTAATAAATATATGTTTTGTGTGTACACGTGTGCTTGATTGCTTGATTAAGAATATGAGGCAATATTGAAAAGTTGGACACACATTTGCTCATCCATTGAAAAACGCTAACTATACCTACGTACACAGATTCATCACTATGCACTAATCTATGACCAAATGCAACTTAATGAGTAGTGGGCCGCAACCTTTAATGTTTTTCTTTTGTTTTCATCAAAAAGTGGGTGTCAAATAAATGGGTATTGCAACTAAAGAGTAATAATTAGTGTAATTTATTATAAGACAATCATAGCTCTACTGCGGTAGGTAGGGTATGTACGCATTCGTAGGCCGTAGCTTACAATTTTTTTTATTATCAAATCCTTTCTTAATTCGGACAATAAAGTCTATTGTGTTAGTAAATTTGTTTTAACAAGGTGAGTTACAATGAAGATTTTATTATATTACATACGATATTTTAAAATCTGTCCTGTTTAGGAATCAACCTCCCAAAAACCCATGTTCAGAGATGATTTTCTGAACAAAACTTACCCAGATTGGGGAAAGGCCAAATCCTGCCAATATATTTTAAGAAAACTGTTTTACACGAACTATGCTTTTATTTGAAATACGGCTAGAAATCCATTAAGTTCTACTTTTTCCAAATATCTTTCAATTACTACAAAAACTAGGCAGACCCAACAGCATTCTAAAGGTATTTATTTTGTACTATCAGGGATTTTAAGGTAGATAAAACTCACCCATATGTTTCCAGCGTAAAAACTCTGACCGTCAGCTTTAAAGAGCGTGATCTGTTCGTCATCAGAACATCGTGTGAACCTGCAGGCCAATCTCGGACCGCCAAAGTCCTATATAAGCTCCTTCTCGATGAACCAGCCGAGTCCATGTTCTGGGGTGTTTTGCCCGTTCCTCCCCAACCGGCAACAGCCCAAGCCGAGGTCCGTACCTAAGTGGTGCCCTTGTGCTAGTTGCCCCATCCTAACTTTGCAGGTTGAGCGCCATCAGCGCTCACCAAAAGCCCCGTAACGCAGTCATGACCCCAGGAGGTCAACTGCATTTAAATCCATTAAAAAAAAAAAAAACTGGCCGAGTCCTAAAATCAAAAGTTCTTTCATATCCCGGCAGGAAAGTTGGTGATTTCGATCACCATTATAATCGAAAAAAGATCTTCACGATAACTGCCGTACGTAGGCAGCCGTGTTGAAGGTTTTCAACAATCATGCGAGATACTTGTTGTAAAATACCAAAACTCTCGATAACAACTCAATAAAGTATTTATTTAAGCTGTTCTGACCTTTAAATTTCCCGTGTCCTATTTTAGTGTTTACTTAACATAATCTGAGCAAGGCCAAGTAGATATACGATGTACAAGGGTTCCTTTATTAACAAAATTGTAAAGGCGTATCTACACTAAACATGGGATATATTTAAATATATTATTAAATAACTACATACAATTAATTTTGTAATAAATAAAAAAAAAACTCATCGCAATAAAAGGGCTGAACCGGTTTTTATCAAACATAGCTAAGAAAACTCCCTAATAATTCACCTTTTTTTGTGTTTTTTTAAATTGTAATTCTCTAATTTGTATGTGTTAATATTGTGTAGTGTATATATAGTGTGTGTGTGTGTATTTCAGTAGTAGTAGAGCTTTTTTGTGAAAGAGTTCGTCCGGGGAAGTACTACCACCGTACCTATTTCTGCCGCAAAGCAGTAGTGCTCGCATTGCTGTGTTCCGGTTTGAAGGGTAAGGGTGCCGGTGAAATTACAGGCACATGAGACTTTTCATCTTTATGTCTCAGGGTGGCGGGCGCAGTGCAATGCCACAAAGGGCGCGTCCTAGGTGGACGTGACCTATGAGGTAATGCACTGTTCATAGGCAGAGGTTACCGCTTAACATCGGGTGGGCCATCTGATTGCTCCGCCATTACAGTATTATAAAAAAAAAAAAATATTACAAATTGGTTTTCAAACACGACTTAAATTATTGTTAACGAAATAAATAACTGAAACAAAAACAAATTGAAATATTCAAACAAAAAAAAAACGGTTCGTCCGTTCGGCAGCTACGATGCCACAGACACACACACACACACAAAAACACACACAGAGACACACACACACAGACGCGTCAAACTTATAACAACCCGTCGTTTTTGAGTCGGGGGTTTAAAATGCAATTGCTTGGTTTTTACTCAACCAGGTAGGTACAGGTTGATACCTAATATGACGCGGTGCTATTATATGTTCGGCCTGAGAATAAACCTCTTCAGTTTCCTCCCGTGGATGTCGTAAAGGCGACTACGGGATTACACCAGGGGAAAGGCAGCAGCATGCACCTGAGAACTCAACACCATTACGGCGATCACCAATCCGCCTGCCAAGAGTGGTGATTATGGCAAATTCCTCCATTGGTATTCTATGGGGGAGATCGGATTGCTTCTTCTTCTTTCGTGTCGATGTCTCACTCAAAGCCATTTTGACCAGTAGGTTGCCACTGCTACACCCACGGCATTGTCGGAGCAGATTGTCATCAGATTGCTGATGATGTTTTTTTTTATACTACTTGAATGACGGAACAAGCAGATGGCCCACCTGATGTTAAGCGGTAATCTCTGCCTATGCTCAGTTCATGAGGGGTTTTCACGGCTGTTTCACATCATGCTTAAACCTTTGAAAATAGATGGCTCTGTACTTTACTGTCAAAATAAAGTGAAATGTCAAAGTCAACAACGTAGTGATATATTTTTGTGGTATTTTGTTACTATCACACAAAACCACAGAAAATACATTTGTTAATTTTGGCAACCACATTTGAGTCAGCGCCATCTATCGAGCAAAATCAACTACGTTTTTTTAAATTCGAAAATGAAAAGCCCTCTTTTTGTGGATCATCCTCAATTTGAAACGGCTTTACTTTTTAAAACTTTAAATCAACAAGCTTATCTACTATGTGCCGAAAACCGAGATGTATTTGATAACTGGATTCGTTTGTGATGTAGAATGCATTGGCGCCGGCATGTACCGATTATATTATAAAGGCCACGTTGTTATGTGAACGGTTTTATTATTCTCGGAATAAATATTGATTTATCGACGTTGGTAATTTAAAGCACGGATTGGAAGAAAACAAGACGCAAAATGTATATGTATTTTTAAGACAAATACTAGGAGTATGCCATAATTATCTTCTCGTCATAGCTTAGCTACCTACTTAGATGGCATTACGTTGGTTCTTTTTTTTTTTTTAACAATGATAGACCTTTGTTTGACCACGATCTCACCTTGTGGTAAGTGACGATGCGGCCGAAGATGGAGCACAAAGGTCTAGAAGGCACCTATTCACTCTAGCCTTGAAGAGACCCAGATTATAGTTTTCAGGAAAGACAGACGACGGTAGTGTATTCCACTCCTTAGCAGTTCTCATTATAAAGGTAGAACTGAAACGTTTAGTACGAATAGAGGGTATACTAATGAGGTAAGGGTGGTACCGAGCCGTGCGCCTGCTCGTCCTATGATGAAAAGGAGATGGTGGGATCAGATCATGAAGTTCCTGGGAGCATTCCCCGAAATGTAACCTATAGAAGATCGAAAGGCACGCTACCTTACGGCGGAATATAGCCAGATAGTGCAGGATTATCTACCTAGGTACCTTGGATTGTTTGGTTTCCTTCGTGTAGTTGTGTACCTACTTCATGTGTAGATGTGGAGATGATGAGGACTTGCCTACTTTATTTTCTTATGTGTTTACAAACCTAAATACTAAAACCTTACTCGTACCTACCTAATGTTTTAAACCGTTTAAACTTCTGGAAGAGACTAGCCCTCACAACACAGGGTATCCTAGTGCGGGGGCTAGTAAACCACTTATATACTTATCTACTTCATTCTATTCCCGTGAATGTCTCCTTTTTGAAAGAAAGAAAGAAAGAAAGAAAGACAGAAATGGTTGGAATGTTTGGTCATTCGCGTAATTGTATCTATCTATCTATCTATTGTCCCTATGTATCTATTGTTGTTTGTTTTTGTTTAAGTAGTATTTAAGTAATTTTTGTATCATGTTTGTTTTTTGCAAGTAAATAACTATATGAAAATGAAATGAAATAAATGAGATACCGCAGAACTTTAAGACGAAAGTCTAGAATCAGTGTTGGCAGTGATGACGTCACTGAGACATGGCTGCTAACTTGGCCACGCACAAAAGCTCAAAGTTGCGCAGCGTTCTATGGAGAGAGCTATGCTCGGAGTTTCCAAAATGAGAAGATCCGTAGAAGAACCAAGACCACCATAGCGATAAGAATGAGTAAGTTGAAGAGGCAATGGACCATGTAGCTCGGAACTATAAACTGGACGACACAAAGAGGACACCCCACGATGGACCAGTGATATTATAGAGGTCACAGGAAGTCACCAGGAGTTCAGGTCAGGAGATCAGGTGGTGAATGCCACGCATGACAGTTCTTCATGGCATTCTATGGGAAGGCCTATGTCCAGCAGTGGACTTCTGTAGGCTGACGATGATGTGATAGAAGCATACTTATATCGACGACCTCTGTGGCGCGGCGGGCGAAGCTTTGCCTGCGACGCAGGAGGTTGCGGGTTCGATTCCCGCCTCGGAAAAAATATTTGTGCAATCTGCAGATATTTGTTCAAGGTGTTCTGGGTATTTTCTATGTATAATAAAAAATGTCTATCTATGTATTGTATTGTATTAAGTATATCAGTTATCTAGTACCCATAGCACAAGCTCTGCTTAGCTTGGGGCTAGATAATGTTGTGTGAACTGTCCAGCACTATTTATTATTTATTTATTTATTTATCCCCCCCACCGTTCTAGTGAAAAGTATGTAAGTACATAACCATGGTACTTTCAAAAGTTATATGATACAAGCAGTCATAGTCGTCACATACAATTTTGGCAAAATGGTAGAACAGGGTGCAAAAGTTAGTAGAAATTGGTAGAATTTGAAATAATGTCAATGTCACTCCGTAGCTCTATACTTATACCTCATCATTCACTTATCGGTTTTAAGCGCTAAAATTACAAGACAGGCTAAATTCAATAGTAAGTAAGTAACGTTGCGTTACACGCGAGGATAATTGTTTACAACTGTAATTATTTGCAAAATAGGTAGATTTGAGGCCGAGGGTGGTAGATAGGTAGAATAAAGGTAAAATAGGTAGATCAACCAAAAAATTGGTAGATGTGACAACACTGCAAGCAGTATGAGATCCGGTCTAAGCGATGACTGCATCTGCGTCTGTGTAGGGATAGACGTAGCTGAAAAGAAAACTAGAAAAAAAAAAGTATTTTGTGTACCTACAGGAGGGCAATTCTCGTGATTTAGAGATTAAGTCGAATTCGACATATGTCGAAAAAAGATGGCGAATGTCGAATAAAATCTTAATTTGCTATTCTCGTGATGTCACAAATAGACATAAGTCGACCAAAATCATTCAAATCGAATACGATTTGATGGTTATTGTGACATTTTCGTGACATTTTTTGTAGACATTCATGCTTCGACATTATCTCTAATTTAGAGATAATGTCTACAATCCGAGAATTGGCCTCCAGGAGAGAGATACTTAGTTTTCCAGCAGCTCAGAAGCTGCCAGAAAAACACAGTAGTAGTAGAACTTATTTGTGAAAGAGTTCGTTCGGTGAAGTACTATTTCTGCCGCAATGCAGTAGTGCTCGCATAGGTGTATTCCGATTCGAGGGTGCTGTTGAAATTACAGGCACATGAGACTTTCATCTGTGTGTCAGGGTGGCGGGTGCAGTGCAATGTTGCAAATGGTGCTTTCTAGGTGGACGTGACCTATGAGGTAATGCACTGTTCCATAGGCAGAAGGTATCACTTGACAAAAGGTGGACTATGTGCTTGTTTCGACATATTAAGTTATTTATTATTATTTATTATGAGCCTGTGGTGTCCCACTGCAGGGCAAAGGCCTCCCTTCCCTCCTTCCATTTGTCTCTATTGTTGGCTATTTGGCACCAATCCTTCAAGTAGGAGTCTAGCTCATCCCGCCACCTCCGTCTGGGCCTTCCACGTGGCCGTCGTCTGTTTGGGATCCAATCCGTCGTGCTCTTTGCCCATAGTTCTTCTGACATACGGCACACATGTCCAGCCCAGTCCCACTTAAGCTTTGCAGCTTTTTGAGCGACGTCAGCTATCTGTGTTTGGGAGCGTATTTTCGAGTTCCTTATTCGGTCCGTGAGTTTCACTCCTAGGATACTACGCTCCATAGCTCGTTGGCATACCCCGAGAGAGGACTTTTGAATATTCGTTAGCGACCAGGTTTGCGCACCGTAGGTGAGGATGGGGAGAATGCACATGTCCATGAGTTTCCGCTTTAAAGAGAGTGGGAGCGGTCCTTTCATTAGATCTTTCATCGACCAATAGCTCTTCCAGGCGTTTTCATATTAAGTTGTATAAAAAAAATCTGTGTTTCAGTTCCGACGCGCGACTGTAGTTTAATCCAGTCCAGTTCAGTCTATGATGCACGAATATGTTGCAAAAAGGGGAAAAAATTACGGACTCCGATTTTACTCCCCGTCTATTTCGGCACCGTGGGACTTATATAAAAATCTCTTTTTTTTCTTCTTTCTTTTAACCTTTGTTTGACCACGATCTCACCTGTTGGTAAGTGTAGATGTAGCCGAAGATGGAGCACAAAGGTCTAGAAGGCACCTATTCACTCTAGCCTTGAAGAGATCCAGATTATAGTTTTCAGGAAAGACAGACGACGGTAGTGTATTCCACTCCTTAGCAGTTCGCATTATAAAGGTAGAACTGAAACGTTTTGTGCTAATAGAAGGTATACCAATGAGGTAAGGATGGTACTGAGCCGTACGCCTGCTCGTCTTATGATGAAAAGGAGATGGTGGGATCAGATCATGCAGTTCCTGGGAGCATTCCCCGAAATGTAACCTATAGAAGATCGAAAGGCATCCAACTTTACGGCGGTGCTCGAGACTCTGGATCTTAGTCTCCGCCATATGTCAATGTGTGTAATCTATTCATAAGGAGTAAGCTCCATAGAGCTGCTGCATATCCTGACAGCCATATCTACCTGCCCTTCACATCATGACCTAAAAGTAGTATAGCCTCAATATAACACATGGTTAATGTTGTGGAAGACGTTGCGGACTAATATGGCTGTGGGTTGTCGCCAGGTCAGCCTCCCCTTGGAACAAAACCAGCTTATAGGTACCAGCATAAGTTCCAAGTCGTTATGACCGTTCTTTCGACCTGCGTAGGCGCATGCTTGACGTAAGGCATGGGAGGCAGCGAAAGCAATTAATCCAACAGTTTTATATGTATACATTACTGACAACTTTTTTTTTTATTCTTTCACTCTGGGTTTTTGCTGAAAATTAGCATTGTGAATTCGTTCACAGCACATGCTGAGCTGAAGGAATTTCGTGCAACTCAGTAATATACAGAGTTTTGACTCCTGAGTTAACTTATAACTTGAAGCAAATATTTATTCTGTGCTTGAAGACAATACGGGTACATACTTTTCACTAAAAACGGGATATTTACCATGACTATTGAGTTTTATTTTTGGTTTTGTTTTTTAACCCCCGACGCAAAAACGACGCGACGGGGTGTTATAAGTTTGACGTGTCTGAGTGTGTGTGTGTGTGTGTCTGTCCACTCGTAGCTCCCGAATGGATGAACCAATTTAGTTTTTTGTTTTGTATGAAAGGTGAATTTGTCGGGAGTGTTCTTAGTTCTATGTTTGATCAAAATCGGTTCAACCGTTTCATTGAGTTGAGGGTTTTTAATTTTTACAAAATTATTTACTTGTTTATGAATAGTATGTACATAACCATGATAGTTTCAAAAGGTTATAAATACAGGTACTTTATTCAGTGATATCAAAAATGTGCGTGTGGATTTTCAGTTTGGTCTGAAATGCGGCTTGACCGGACACAAAGCCCGCCGGGCGCCGTGTCACGGAGATCTTTCTTTTTTTTCGAATGGATTTTAATGCAGTTGACCGCCTGGGGCCATGACTGCGTTACCGGGCTTTTGGTGAGCGCAGATGGCGCTCAACCTGCAAAGTTAGGTTGGGGCAACTAGCACAAGGGCACCACTTAGGTACGGACCTCGGCTTGGGCTGTTGCCGGTTGGGAAGGATCGGTCAAAACGCCCCGGAACATGCTTGTACCGGTTTAGGCTTATGGTACAGAAGGTACTTAGAAGGTTCGTCGACCTCGCCGGCGTGGTCGGTGCAAAGGTAGAGTGTTGTCTCTGTCTTGACTGGATAACGTCACTACCACATTTGCGGTAGTGATAGGGTCATCAGGATCACCAAGAACATGTCTTGGTCTACGGAGGGACTGTTCAGAGGGAGGCTCTGTGGGGTAGTCGGGGATGGGCCACGGAGATCGTCAAAAAGTTAGCGTACTAATTGGTACGAGAACTGGCAACGGCTGATGCTAAACTATGATCCAGTCGCTAGCTCTGGTAACTTGTAACACATACCTGATCGGGTAGGGGTCAGAGGGGGGCCGGCTTATAAATTTTCTAAAGAAAGTACCTATCACGTGGGTAGCCGGCGCGTGCCGGTTACGAAACCATGACAAATGGAGGTTCATAAATAAAGTGAAAAATATGAAACATGGCCATGTCGTCGAGTGTTGAGGTTAACTGGCGCTTTGCACGCTAACGTACTTATGGACAAATAGCCAAGTAATGGACAATATGGAGAGTGAGGTAGATACGAGTATACATCTATCTATATATATAAAACAAAGTCATGTTAGTTACACCACTTATAACTCAAGATCGGGTGTACCGATGTTAGTTATCTCTTTTTTGGTGGATTCTTCTCCACTCCTAATAGTAGAATAAGTACTAAAATATCGGGGGGGGGGGGGGCTGTTTTTCACCGGGGCTACCCGTGCAAAGCCGGGGCGAGTCGCTATTAATACATATAACATTTTAAAATTCAGCAAGCTAGCCAAAATAATGTTTCGGGAGGCTTAGGGTGCCATTCCATCATTATGAGCCAGTAGGAGTCCACTCAGGAGTTAGGAGATCCGTAGAAGAACCAAGATCACCAACATAGCTCTCAGAATTAGCAAGTTGAAGTGGCAATGAGCAGGCCCTATAGCTCTCAGAACTGATAACCGTTGTCTATTTGGTCCACAAACTGACGCATGTCATGGGTCCAGCAGTTTACAATCGGATGCCTAAAAATGTCACTGTATCAGTATCAGCTTATTCAAGTCCAGGTTAAAGCGCTGGCTTATTAAGCAGATCTTCTACACTTTCGATCTGAAATTAATCTAATTACCTAGGTAATCCTACATGTTTTTTGTTTATTGTATACCTATATGTTATTTTGTTTTTTTTGGGTTCGATCCTATATTGTTCAATCATTCTTCATTATTATATGGTAGCCTAACGGTTCAATAGTGCAACTCAGAATCCAACGATACCGGGTTCGATCCTAGGCTCCGCACCAATGACTTTTCTAAGTTATGTGCGGATTTCCATCGCTCTGTGCTTCGGAGGGCACGTTAAGCTGTCGGTCCTGGCTGTTATTGATTAATAGCAGTCGATAAGCCATGTCAGAGGCCCTCGGGCGGCTTGACAAACTCTGACACCAGAGGCCAGCACTACCTCATACGAAACGACGATTTTGATTTTTGATTTAAGGACGATGTGTAGGTACTTTTTACTACTTTTACATGGTGATATAATAATAATAAAGATTTGAAAATAAAATAAGATAAACCTAGAAAATAATGTGACCTTTTCACTAGAAACGCGAAATTTACCATGATTTTTGAGTTTTTAATGTTCCCGATATTTCGGCACAGTTGCATGCGCCATGATCACGGGAGAACTAACTTAAGTAAAATATGGTAAATATCCCGTTTCTAGTGAAAAGTATGTACGTAACCATTATAGTACATACCATTTTAGTAGTAGTAGAGCTTTTTTGTGAAAGAGTTCGTCCGGGGAAGTACTACCACCATACTTATTTCTGCCGCAAAGCAGTAGTGCTCGCATTGCTGTGTTCCGGTTTGAAGGGTAAGGGTGCCGGTGAAATTACAGGCACATGAGACTTTTCATCTTTATGTCTCAGGGTGGCGGGTGCAGTGCAATGCCACATAGGGCGCGTCCTAGGTGGACGTTACCTATGAGGTAATGCATTGTTCATAGGCAGAGGTTACCGCTTAACATCAGGTGGGCTATCTGCATGTTCCGTCATTCAGTAGTATAAAAAAAAAAAAAAGTGTGAGCTTGTCTTCGGGTGTAAAAAGTGTAGTGTGAGTGAACTATGAAGTGGTGTGTAGTAGATGTGTATGTGTATGTGTGTGTGTGAGTGTGTGTATACCTATCTGTGGGAGGGCTCTCCTGCTACCACCAGTCTCTTAGGAGTCTGGGTATCACAGGAGTAGCCCTCATATGAATGTGGCGTATGTGGGTATGTGTGGAAGGGTGTGTGTGAGTGAGATTGAGTGGCACCACCACTAGACGTCCGGTATTCGTTGTCTGTTTTTATTTTATAACTATTTTTTTTTTTTTTTTGCTTCAACTTCATAGTAATACAATGTAACTCAGAAATAATATAGGTTCAAGCATCGACGTAAATAAAATGAATGGACGGGCCTTAGGGAACGATAGTTTTGAAGCTTCTAAACAGACCTAGCTAGTATACTTCGCTTCAGTCAGTCTTTGTCACGGCAACGAGTGACAGCTATGCTGAAAAATACCAAAATTAGATACCTTGGTGATACAATGCCTTCCTGTGCTTTTCTGCAAGTGCAAACAACACAAGAAATACAAATAAAGCTTCAGGCATCGCATTTAATTCGTAAGTAAAGGTTTTGTATTATAATTTTCATCAATTGATAAAAAACTTATAAATCGTCGTGTGGTAGGAAAACTACATAACTAACACATTTTGCGAAATCGACTTTATTGCATGGTTATGATGGCCCATACATGTCGATGGACACGTCTTGCTCTACAGGACGAGCGACAAGGAGGACTACGCCCCAGGACATTATCACAATGTTCCCCACTCTGAATGAAAGTTAACAGACACAAGTTTATACTCGTAGATAGTTTTAATTTTAGTCGACATACCTTTTTCTTTTTGATACTTAGAATTATTGTGTTCCACAATTTTTTTTCATTATGTTCATTTTATAAGCATTAGTCGTATGATAAGTTTGTTATGTCACTTACTTTGAATTTATAAGTCTGCTAAAATAATGTAGGTGTTTCAGTAGTTTTCTAATATTCAGTCTTGATAAAAAGAAATGATTATAAGTTGGTTTTATTTTATAATGTATTTTAATATTATATAAATCTATACCCATGGATAGGATTGTCATATTCAAATAAGTAAATAATAGATCATTTCAATTATTCAAAACTTTGGCGAGGGAAAAATACATAGTCGTTTTTTTATTTTTTTCTCTTAATCAAAAGAACTAAAATGTATTATCATTAAATTCGAAAATAGATACAGTACCAATCTATAACATATCAAAACACGGACTGAAAAATTAGTTACGATAAAAAAGTTATTGCCATTTTTGACGCAATAGAACAGTAAATCGCGTTTTTCTCGCGATGTTGGTTTTGTTGTTGTTATTACTTATTTAGTTTTCCAACTACAGCGACGAAATATTTGACAAGACTTCACGCATGACGGATGGTCCGGTACAGACTGCAAAAAAATCTGATGCCTAAGGGGTATCGTATTGATTTAGAATTGTAATTTGCATTATTTACGCCAAAACATTGCTAAGCACGTCGCTTTAGGTAATTGCATATTATATGTAATGGCATGTTCATTAACCTTATAGCTTTCCAAAAAAAAACGGAAGTAAACAAAAATGGATAGAAGTCATAAGACGAGCAAGAACAGACGACTTTTGGAAGTGGAATACATTTTCCCGTATTAGCTCTGATCATTTTCTACACAATGAATTCTATACGCCAAAAAACGGTTAGTAGTAGTAGAGCTTTTTTGTGAAAGAGTTCGTCCGGGGAAGTACTACCACCATACCTGTTTCTGCCGCAAAGCAGTAGTGCTCGCATTGCTGTGTTCCGGTTTGAAGGGTAAGGGTGCCGATGAAATTACGGCCACATGGGACTTTTCATCTTTATGTTTCAGGGTGGCGGGCGCAGTGGAATGCCACATAGGGCGCGTCGTAGGTGGACGTGACCTGAGGTAATGCACTGTTCATAGGCAGAGGGTACCACTTAACATCAGGTGGGCCATCTTCTTGATCTGTCATTCCAAGTAGTATAAAAAAACTCATTGTGCAAAATTCTTAAAACTGCACTCTGCAGTTTCTTAAATACTGGAATTTTTATACATTTATGTTTCCGTACGATTTTTATGATATTTTCTTAGTTTATTGAGTGATAAAAAATATATTTTTCACAAATTGATTGAGCTGAAGACCTTAGGTGGACTTGCTTTTCTATTAATTTATATTGTGTATGTTTGAGAGCTGAAAAATAGATACGTAACTACATAAAATAGAAGGGAACCATGTATTTTTGTAAAAGTTTCATTCAATAATTGCATTTTTTTCGGCGATTTTTTGTACTATAAACCCACTGAAATAACTTTAGAAAACACATTGCATCTGTTAAAGTATTAAGTATTCAAAAAATACAGTTTTTAAGAAGTTCAATAATTTAATTTCACCTAGTTTATTTACAAGACCGCCAGGAGTGGCGCTATAGAGAAGAGGCCTTTACTCAGCAGTGGCTAGATAGATAGATAGATAGTTTATTTGTTGACCGTACCCTAAATCCGAATTGTCTTATTTTTCACGAACGTTTTGTATGGGTAAGGCCAGTCCATTTATTTTACTTTGGTCGAAGGGTTCAAGTACCTAACTTCATGAAAGAGGTTTTGAAATTGGATCAGAAGCGCCGGGGATTACCCCATACATACAAACTCACAGCACAAACTTTATCTGTATATCAAATTATAGCATACTGTATACATTATATACAGTAATATGTTACTATATACTATCCGGACATACAGTAGACATAGCATCTACAGCCCATTTTCATCCTATCCTATCCTTCCTACTAATATTATAAACGCGAAAGTTTGTAAGTATGTATGGATGGATGTTTGTTACTCTTTCACGTAAAAACTACTGGATGGATTTGGATGAAATTTGGAATGGAGATGGAGAAAACTGGACTCCCGGAATAACACATAGGCACATTTTTATCCCGATATTCCTACGGAATCGAGACTTACACGGGTGAAACCGCGGGGCGTTGCTAGTGTGCAATAAAGTAAATAACGTAGGTATCTATAGACACATATTATGCGCAAAGAACTCGTATTTCTGTTTTAAAAATGTTGTTTGGCTTTAATGTATTGTAAAAGTGATGTTTTAAGTAAAATGCTATTTCTTAAGACAAAAGTTATCTATATTTCTGCTCATCGACTTGCAAATAGGTAGAATACAATATCCTAGAGTTTTCGTCACGGATTCGACAAAACAAGATGGTGAAAACCCAAGTGTTTTAAATAGATTCGTTGAAACTACTTAGTTCTGTTACGACACCTGCTAACATTAGTTCGTTAATATCTCGTTTGGCATTAGCGACCGGATGTGCCTCTATAGCATCGAGCCTCGGTTGCACTATCAATGGCTCGCCCCCGCTTGACACTCAAAAAGCCTTTAAAATATTGAATAAATACTCCTACGTTTACTATGCAATGTCATGTATCTAACTCGCGCACGCGCCATATCACGCTTCCACTCTCTCAAGAGCTTGGAAGCCCTACTATATACCGCCTCATCGCTATTGCCTAATACCACGACCGTAGGCTGTCACTGGCGTTGGAAGTTCTTTGCAATAAACAACACTACACCCTATTACCTACACCATACAGCTTATTGTCAAACGGTCATTGGATACCGTCTTGAAAATGTATAGTGTCGCAATTGACGCGTGGCTTAACCGCTGATTAGTGCATTTGCTTTTGGATTCTCGACCTTGTGTCCGGGCTCACAGGACCTGTTTGTTTTAATAGGTACCGTAGTGTATGCAGTGTGCGAGTTTGTATGTAAGTACGTGGGCCGTAAAATTACGTCATCTTTATACTAATATAATAAAGCGGTAAAGATACAGTCTGTGGTGTATACGGCTAAAGACACTGTCATCTCCTCCCGTGGATGTCGTAAAAGCCGACTTTGAGATGAGATTACACCAGGTGATGGGCAGCAGAATCTACCTGAGTACTCAACACCAGTATGCGATTACCAATACGCCTGCACAGGCGTGATGATTATGATAAATCCATTTGCATTTTATGTTGGAGGCCTCGTCTGATGATGATGAAAGGTATAAATGCACATTTGACGACCTCTGTGGCTCGGCTGGCGATGGTTCGCCTGCGACGCAGGAGGTTGCGGGTTCGATTCCCGCCTCGGAACAAATATTTGTTCAGGGTGTTCTGGGTGTTTTCTATGCATAATAAAAAATATCTATCTATGTATTGTATTATATTAAGTATATTTATCTAGTACCCATAACACAAGCTCTGGCTTAGCTTGGGGCTAGATAATGTTGTGTGAACTTGTCCAGCATTATTTATATTTATTTATTTATTACATGCTACTGACTAGCACGTTAAAAAGCATGCTCAATTGTAGCATACTCAAGACGAGTTCTTTGCTTTGATGTAGCATGCTGTATTATAGAAACAAAAGTAAGCGATGTTTCTAAAATAATATTAAAAATGAAATGGAGCTGGACCGGAAATATTATAGGACAATCAGAGGAAAATGGACGAAAGACATCATGGAATGGTACCCCAGAAACAGGAAAAGACAAAGTGGACGTCAAATAAAGAGATGGGAAGATGATTTACCAAAGGGATGGAGTAGATCAGCTTGTGATAGAAAAGTGTGGAAAGAACTATGGGCGGCCTATGTCGAAGGACAACCTGACAAGCAAACTGGTTGCTGAAGAACTGTCAAACTGACAAACTGAACTGACTGAACTAACTAGGTACTTATTATATTATTTTAGTTTATATTCATACATTATTATTAGTTAGTTACTAGGTCAGTGAATAAAGGCTTTCTCTATCTATCTATCTATCTATCTATCTATCTATTATAGAAATGCTAAAGAGCACACTCTCTTCCACACGAACCACAGGTAGCGTGTTTGGAAATCAACCGGATTCCCTACTCAAAGTTAGCATTTTCTATACAAGCAGATGCTTTACAGATGCTAGTTCCTAGCATTTGCTAAAATCTAGCATTATTTCGTGCTACTTAGTACATGATGCGGACTACGCGCGGACGAAGTCGCAAGCGAAACAGCTAGTTTACGATAAAATAGGTTATTGTACTGGTCCTGCGAAACCTCCCAGCAACAGTCTTCATAAAAGACATTTACACAATATGCCCTACATTACCTTGGACACTAAAGATTTACACATACATACATACATAGACACACGCCTTTTTCCCCGAAGGGGTAGGAAGAGCCTCAATGGGCCTCTTTTCACAGTGAGTTGCACCATCGTGAAATATAGACGTGACGAGTGGTGAGCTCATCGCCGCCATTGCTTCCCACGACTGACTCAGCTAACGCTTTGTTCCAGTATTATCACATTTCATAAATAAGCTAGCAGCCAGGACAAATCTTATACCAACGAATCTTACAAACAAGTCCGGGTAATCCCTAAGTCGGCTTTTACGACATCCACGGGAGGAGATGGAGGGGTGTATTCTTGGACCGGACACACCACGGCGATTTCTAGGAATTATTTTATCGTTGTGATGCAGTAAGCATTTAGTTGTGAAGTGGATGTTATCAAACAAAGATGTCTTTGACTATGATGACGTAGGTTTTTTTTTTGACGTAGGTTTGGCTTGAAACTCTGTTTACTGTTTAACCAACTGTCTTATGTAAGGAAACACTTCGACCAAAGAAATTTGGTCGAAGAGGAAACGAAACATACAGAAAGTTTAATGATAGAAAGAAGAAGAAAGAAAAAAAGAAAGAAATTATTTTAGGAAATATAAAATTATTATATTATTATATAATAATATAATATATATTATGTATATTATTATTATGTATTATTGTTGTATTATTTATTATGTTATTTTTTTTATTTTTACAGTATTTTTCTTTAAATAATCCTAACATAGTCTTACCCTGCCTAATGTCCTTTTACGGATCCATCAAAATAACTATTGGTGAACAGAGAAACTACCTATAACTAAAACTTAGACAAAGAACCGTTTAATTCTTGGAATTTTAAAGTATTACTAGCGTTTAGTCGTTGGTCCAATTCGCATACTCGGAACTATAAATTACGGTAAATTAGGTGGCATCTCTGTCTGCTCCAGTGGATGTCGTAAGAGTTTTGCATTATCAGTTTTTAGTTCATATTTTTCAGCTACGTTTTGGTTAACTGGTTGATAGATAGATTGACTCTTTATTGTAAATTAAGGATTAAATAACACACAGAAATACATAACATAACTAAATAACAGAAATGCACAATGGGCGGTCTTATCGCTATAGCGATTTCTTCCAGACAACCATTATAATTATCGGCATAAACATTATCATAATCTTCATAAATTCAGTTTCAGAGTTTGTCCCAAACTAACTAACAGGTCACGTTAAATAAACTAAAAGTAAGTACTGTGTTTTTTTTTTTTTTTTTTTTTTGTGGTTTGGTATGTATTGGTAAAGAATTATTGTACTCAAAGTCCCTATGGGTTACTCTAAGGCCAAAATATTGCATAGGTAATGGTTTTGTTATCAGTACACAAACTTTGCTCATGAAAAAGCAGAGTGCCCGTGATATTATATTTAAATCCATCATTAAACTTTTAAAATCTGAGTAAATGCACCACACGATTTTACTTTAAGACAGACTTCGTGAAGGCAATCCACTATGCGTCCATCCCGCTCGCACACACGTGTTACACTATGTCTTGTTCTGTCTTGCGCGGCGCAGCCTCCGGAATGGTTTCCTAGAAGTCTACGGCCGGCGCGGCGCTCAGATAGATGCTAATCACCTTTGTTGTAACATGGTTTTCTGTGTAAATGCTTTTAAAACAAGCCTATATCTCGTTTTAAGTTTCTTCTTCATTGTAAAAGTATTTCAGTGTAATGGTAGAGTCGGAATAGAAGAACGTTTAAAAATTGTTAGGTATATCTTATATCTAAATCTAGAGCAATCAAGTATTCGTGTTTGGGACCTAGGAAATCAGTAATAAAACGTTTTGTGCTCCCTTAATTTTGTATAACACATTTTTGTAGTTATGCGCAAATTCTGGCGTGAAAAACGGTGTTGCCACCACGACCATCACAATTCGATATTTACAAAAATATCGAGTATTTTTAAATAAATTGTTCACAGAATAAATATAACTTAGAATATAAAAGACATAAGATAAAGATTTATTTCATTAGAATAGGTACAACAAAACATAAAGATGTTTGTAAGTATATGAAAATAAAATAAATTTGCCTTCCGTGCTAGTTAAAAAAAAATGTTACGGCTAGGTAACGCTTCTCACTCCGTATAGAAAGGTCTATAAAATGGTCAATAAAAACCTTACCATTAATAAGGTACATCAACATATTATTATAAGCTAACATACATTATTTTATAGCTTAAACTATCGCTTAGCTCTCAATAGAGCGATTTGGTATCGATAACGCTTCCCTATAGATAGTATTCTTTTATCTGTGCCTGTAGCATGTTTTTTTTTTTTTTTTTTTTATACTACTTGGATGACGGAACAAGCCCACCTAATGTTAAGCGGTAACCTCTGCCTATGAACAGTGCATTACCTCATAGGTCACGTCCACCTACGACGCACCCTATGTGGCACTGCACTGCGCCCGCCACCCTGAGACATAAAGATGAAAAGTCTCATGTGCCTGTAATATCACCGGCATTAAGAGTCTGTTAGCGCCATCTATTGACGAGTGGACGTAGAATTGCTAGCGCTATCCGTTGTAGAGCAGGGCGTAAAATGAAAAGTCTCATGTGCCTGTAATTTCACCGGCACCCTTACCCTTCAAACCGGAACACAGCAATGCGAGCACTACTGCTTTGTGGCAGAAATAGGTATGGTGGTAGTACTTCCCCGGACGAACTCTTTCACAAAAAAGCTCTACTACTACTACTAGAAATAGGTATGGTGGTAGTACTTTGAGTTATAGTTAGGTTTGAAGAGCCATGATGGTTTGAAGAAAATTGATCTGATGTGGTGTGTCTGGCCCAAAAATAGACTCCTCCATCTCCTCCCGTGGATGTCGTAAAAGCCGACTAAGGGAGTACCCGGACTTGTTTGTAAGATTCGTTGGTATAAGATTTGTCCTGGCTGCTAGCTTATTTAAGGAATGTATTATTACTGGAAGAGGGCGCTAGCCGAGTCAGTCGTGGAAAGCAATGGCGGCGATGGGCTCACCACTTGTCACGTCTATATTCCACGATGGTGCAACCCACTGTGAAAAGAGGCCCATTGAGGCTCTGCCTACCCTTTCGGGGAAAAAGGCGTGTGTCTATGTATGTATGTATGTATGATCTGATGTGGACACGAAGTTTTGGTCTTCATTTTGGCATATTCGAGATTTAGCGGTTTGGATTATTTATATTAGTTAATTGTAAACAAAATATAATTTTATTTTCACACCACCTGCTACACAATGTCCAATTACATATCATGCAAACTCAACGTAAAGTAAAGCATTATCTCCCAAGGGATATAAAGGTGTATGAAACTCCCTAGGGAATAAAGTGATTTGAATTTGGAACGTCAAATTCGTGTGGAAACTCGTGGAAAACTCTGAGTAAAAAAAGCCCATATGGCATTATAAAGAGGTTTGTTCGAAAATCGAACAGGCCACCATACACAGAACTAAAAAAAAAGGTACGTTTGCAAAGAACCGTAGAGTATACTCTGTCTACGCAAAGAACACAGACCAAGAGTGTTACTACCATAGATTTAGTATATGTACGAAAAAATTCTACGTCTATGGTTACTACAAAGAAAAAAAACAAAAGACGGTGTTTGGTGCTGTGATTTTCAGTGTATTTGTCTCGCAGATGATGTGCTGCCTTATGAACTTTTGCTGATTCTCTCTATCATCTTACTTTTGACTGCCTACCTAAGTTAGGCTTTTAATTTAGTTTTCCTTTTTTCCTTGAATCAGCTTCCACTTGTTCTCGAGGCACCACACAGGCGCTCTCCACCTAGTAGTAAGAAGGATCATCAAAAGAAAAACAGACCGTGTTTGTTGCCTGATTCTTCTAGGTCTGGTTGCGTTGGAACAGGAGTAAATGTAAATTTATTTTTTAAGACGATTCAAAATGATCCTTGTGATTTCAATGAATAAAATACTTTTGACTTTGACTTTGACTTTCACTTTGACTTTGTGAAAAGTAGAGTATGCTCCTCTGGAATAAAGCCTGTCTTTGTTGTGGGCAGCTTGACCCCCTCGCTCAACTCAGGACTCTCGCTTGGGAGTCAACAGTAGAGTTCCTCGTTACGCTCAGGGTTCAATATACCGCCCGCGACATATAAAACACTGCTTCATTCCCACAGTGCATTTCTGTTCGATCCTCCCAACCTGGCAACAGCCCAAGCCGAGGTTCGTACCTAAGTGGTGCCCTTGTGCTCGTTGCCCCAAAACTAACTTTACAGGTTGAGCGCCATCTGCGCTCACCAAAAGCCCGGTAAAGCAGTCATGGCCCCAGGCGGCCAACATCATTAAAATCCATTCGAAAAAAAAAAAACATGCATACATACATACATAGACACACGCCTTTTTCCCCGAAGGGGTAGGCAGAGGCACAATAAGCCTCTTTTCACAGTGGGTTGCACCATCGTGGAATATAGACGTGACAAGTGGTGAGCTCATCGCCGTTATACCAACGAATCTTACTAACAAGTCCGGGTAATCCCTTAGTCGGCTTTTACGACATCCACGGGAGGAGACGGAGGGGTCTATTCTTAGGCCGGACACACCACAGCAAAAAAAAAGCATAGTGCATAATCTACTATTTCGTGCCTTTTTCTCAGGACCATTAAATTATTAGCTTTTAATGAACCTTTGACTTCTTCCTGATGATGTTTAAAAGATAAATATTTCGGTTGAAAAATAAACGATCGGTTATCCCGACTTTGACTGATAAGAAGTTATGTATATTTTTTATCAGCACACATTTATAGTACTTAGCTATTTATTGAGTACCTAAGTAGTATCCAATATGAGCAAACAGTACCGTGGTGACCTAAACTGCAATTTAAACTGTTTAAATAACGAGTTAACAAGATAATGATATCGGCTAAGATTATACAAAGTCGTTGACTCTGATAGCTAAATGGGTAAGCTGATAACACGTAGCTAATACACACACTGCCATAGATTACTGTGTATGAAACGAGCTTCTGCGAGGCGCACTGAAGCCTGTCACCACACTGGGTCTTTCACCATCGTTCACGAGGCCCTTTTCAGAGTACCATACCTCAAATTGGTCTCTGATCTAATCTAACACAGGCTGATCAAGTAGTAGAAATTGGTGGCCAGAGTTTTTTTTTTTTTTTCTTTATAATTGGCGCCGCACGGCTTGTTCATTTGCCATTTTCAAATATCTCTATTTTCAATATATTTTGCAACGTTACACTCCTTCCAAGTCGTCAAAGTCACAGTCGAGTCATGTTTTAGTAAAACGGTGGCCAATTTTACTAAAACTTTGGTAGACAACTTCCACCAATTTCAAAAGTCACGCAATTCACTTCCATTTCATTTCACTACACTTGTGCTTATTAAACGAGCTACATTAGTTAAAATGCCACCAAAATAACACAAAATAACTCAATAAAACACTAGGAAAATAAATAAAATAAAAGTAGACAACATCTCTTTTCGAAAATGGCGGGAAGAGTCGTGGCCAGAGTTATTTGGCACCAAACAAGTATTACAGCGACCGATTGGTGATGATAAAACTTTTTTTTTCTTTTCTTTTTTTTAAAGGCGGATCTAGCAGTAGGCCCACCTGATGTTAAGTGGTACCCTCTGTCTATGAACAGTGCATTATCACATAGGTCACGTCCACCTAGGACGCACCCTATGTGGCATTGCACTGCGCATGCACCCTGAGTCATAAAGATGAAAAGTATCATGTGCCTGTAATATCACCGGCACCCTATTAAGAGTCTGTTAGCGCCATCTGTTGACGAGTGGACGTAGAATTGCTAGCGCTATCCGTTGTAGAGCAGGACGTATGTATACATCTGTTCTCTTTGAAGGTTTCGAGGGAGTTCTACTGAATGCTCGATAGTACTAGGACGTTCCGTAAGCAACATCATGCTGAGTCACACTCTAATTTGTGACGTCACAGCTTGGATGGCACTGGCCATACACACACCATCATAGATTACTGTGCGTGAAAGCAACTTCTGCGGGGCGCACAAGCCTTTCACCACACTGGGTCTTTCACCATCGTTCACGAGGCCCTTTTCGAACGCAGGCAGATCAAGGAAGAGGCATGGGTCCATAATAACCCTAACTATGTTTGACGTGTAAGAAATTTTCTTATAAATAAACACAAACAAACAAACAAAAATGTCATTTTGGTATGGGAGTTTTGAAATTGGAACATAAATATAAACTCGCTCATAGCATCATCATCAGCTCACACTAGTCCACTGCTGGACATAAGCCTCTTCCAATACAGTCCACTGATTTATTAATAAAGGTGTTTTAATTGTCAATATTGTAAAGTAGAGACAATTTTACAAAATCCCCAGAGACAGCCCTCAGTAATTTGTAAAAGACAGCATTTGAAAAAAAATGAATACCTCCTATGACGTCGCGAGTACTCCTTGAGGAAGGGGATATTAAATCCCTGAAACTCGAGTCGAGTGTTTTTACTCGGAACAAGTACCTACGTGAGTTAATACCGGTTTTTTTCTATTATGAAAACCTCCTGTTTTTAACCCCCGACGCAAAAACGACGGGGTGTTATAAGTTTGACGTCTCTGTTTGTGTGTGTGTCTGTCTGTGGCATCGTAGCTCCCAAACGGATGAACCGTTTTCATTTATTTTTTGTTTGGAATGTGAATTTGTCGGGACTGTTCTTAGCTATGTTTGATCAAAATCGGTACAGCCGTTTCATTGCGTTGAGGGGTTTTTAATTTTTACAAAATTAATTACTTGTTATACGGTAGTGTTTGCAACACACTCGTCTGACTATTCAGGCAAAAGGGTTAATTTTTCTAATCGATAATTATTAATGAATACATTCGTCTTACATTCTAACGAGTGTCCAAGATATTTATCGGCACATAGCAATTTCAAAGATTACGACGTCGGTTCGACACGTCTCGAGGCTCGAGCGAATCGACCAACGATCTCTCAATGCTGGGTTACCAACTCTACACAAGCAATTTCCAGTAAAATAGACCAATCGGATGGACGATAGTAGATTGACGAAACGGGTACATAGGACTAGCGAGAATAATAATAAATAATAAATATATTGCTGGACAGTTCACACACATTCTCTAGCCCCAAGCTAAGCAGAGCTTGTGTTATGGGTACTAGACAACTGATATACTTAATACAATATATTACATAGATAGATATTTTATATTATATATAGAAAATACCCAGAACACCCTGAACAAATATCTGCGGATCGCACAAATATTTGTTCCGAGGCGGGAATCGAACCCGCAACCTCCTGCGTCGTAGGTGAACGTTGGTCCGCCGCGCCACAGAGGTCGTCAGAATGGGACAGTGGGAAGGGGAAGACCTCGGCGAACGTATTCAGACCAGATCGGAGACGTTCTGAAAAAGGCCAATGTAAGTATGTTTTTTTTTTTTTTTTTTTTTAATCAAAAATGGGCTTGCGTTTGTCTACGTCTCACCTGATGGGAAGTGAAGATGAGGCCTATTTAAGCACGCTCGCCTAGAAGATGCCTATTAACTCTTCTTTTGAAGATGCTCTAGTTGTATGATCGTCGTCGTTTCGTTTGAGGTAGTGCTGGCCTCTGGTGTCATAGTTTGTCAAGCCGCCCGAGGGCCTCTGACATGGTTTATCGACTGCTATTAATCAATAACAGCCGGGACCGACAGCTTAACGTGGCCTCCGAAGCACAGAGCGATGGAAATCCACACATAACTTAGAAAGTCATTGGTGCGGAGCCTAGGATCGAACCCGGTATCGTTGAATTCTGAGTTGCACTATTGAACCGTTAGGCTACCATCGCTAGTTGTATGAGAAAGGGAATAGACAAGCCGGAACAGAGTTCCAGGCCTTTGCTATCCGCAAAGTTACTAAAATCGAATGTTCCTTCATTAATAGGTAAACACAATATGAGATAGAGTGTACTTGATGAAAATATCCTCATATCTCCCATAAGGCCCCTAAGCTGGTAACACCACCGCATCGCGTGCGGAAAATTAGTATCATTTTACAAGCCTTACAAATTAGACCCGTGCCAAATCGCTAAGGGCTTTGAACATATAAAATTATTATGAAAACGCCTTAGATAATTTAGCATTTTGGGACTGCGCTTTAGGCATTTCTTTAAATCAACAATTTGCATACTTTGATCTGAAATTCTTTGAATGGTTTAGCATTTTTGAGATGTTTTGGATACGTGGATTGAGAATTAGACTTTCTGATGTATTAAAATTTCTTAAAATATTCCAAGATACAGGGTTTATCAATAATGCCCCTATAAACCCGGGGAGGGGGTATTCTACACATCATGGCGAATAAATTTAGTACTACGACCTTTTAAATTTTAAAGTTTTTAATTCAGGAAATGCCTCGTAAAAAAAAACTTTACATACCTACTTGTATCAGATATTGACGACCTCTGTGACGCGGCGGGCGAACGTTCGCCTGCGACGCAGGAGGTTGCGGGTTCGATTCCCGCCTCGGAACAAATATTTGTGCGATCTGCAGATATTTGTTCCGGGTGTTCTGGGTATTTTCTATATATAATAAAAAATATCTATCTATGTAATATATTGTATTAAGTATATCAGTTGTCTAGTACCCATAACACAAGCTCTGCTTAGCTTGGGGCTAGACAATGTTGTGTGAACTGTCCAGCATTATTTATTTATTTATTAGTTGTATTATTATTTATGTAAATAGATATATACCATTAATATATTTAATTTCATTTCTTACTAAAAGTTACTAACAAAAACGGAAAGTCTTGTATAATGTACCTACTTAACATTTTCATGAGGTCTTTAAAGCCATTACATTATTATAAAATTTTCAACCGCCACTTATGGCAATTACATTTATTTTATTCTATTATTTAAATCCAGTCTGCGGACAGTTTATCTAGTTTACGAGAACCTGACCAGCTTTAACATACCTTAGCTATCTACGAAGGTATGTGGAGAATTTAAATTAACAATTTCAAACTTTGAACTGTTGGATAGTAAATAAAAGAGTGATGCCGGGTCAAAATTCAAAATTCAAAATTCATTTATTCAATAGGATTTAAAAAAAAACTCTTTGGTAGTGCCATTCTTACCAATTTAAATTGCATTAGAGGAAACAAGTAATAACTTTGGCTGAACCGATTTTGATCAAACATAGCTAAGAATACTACCGACAGTTCCACATTCCCAACAAATAAAAATCGAAGTAGGTTCATCCGTTCGGGAACTACGATGCCACAGACACACACACACGCACACAGACACGTCAAACTTTAACACCCCGTCGTTTTTGCGTCGGGGGTTAATAAGCGTTAATTTAAAAATAAATAACATATATTACAAATATCTTTGAAACACTAAACATAGGAACAATCTCAGAAGAAAACGGAAAAGAAATAAGCTTCAGACAGAGACGCAGATTTTTTGGCCGATGATATTTTAAAAGTCGCAAGAAGCCGTTGCATGTAGGCGACTCAGGACGTTCATTGATGACCTCTGTGGCGTTGCGGGCGAAGGTTCGCCTGCCGCGCAGGAGGCTTCGGGTTTGATTCCCGCCTTGGAACAAATATTTGTACGATCTGCAGATATTTGTTCAGGGTGTTCTGGGTATTTTCTTTGTAAAATAAAAAATATCTATCTATGTAATGAATAGTATTAAGTAGGTACCCATATCAGTTATTAAGAACCACAAAAAAAAAAAAAATATTTGTGCCAACAAACAACATTCCACACAAAATGAAACACACACACACACACACACACACAGAAACAAAGAATAATAAAACTAACGTGTGCCTCTTAGTACCAGCCACGCAACACTGACACCATCTCCGGACACATGGATGTTTTACTACATCCACGGGAGGAAACGGAGGGATCTCTTCTTATTTATTTATTAGATTTTTACTCAATAGTCATTGTACTGTATTGAGTTGACGCATAACTTAATGTGGGTAGTCAGTGCAGCAATACATAATACCGTCTTGTAAAATAATAAACTGTCTAGCTTTTCAAGTGCCACGGTGTTTCATTGTTGCTTCATTTCAGGAGGTTGCGGGTTCGATTCCCGCCTCGGAACAAATATTTGTGCGATCGCAGATATTTGTTCAGGGTGTTCTGGGTGTTTTCTATGTATAATAAAAAATATCTATCTATGTATTATATTGTATTAAGTATATCAGTTATCTAGTACCCATAACACAAGCTCTGCTTAGCTTGGGGCTAGATAATGTTGTGTGAACTGTCTAGTAATATTTATTTATATTTATTTATTTATTTATTTTATTATGCTCCCGAAAGGTCCTAATATACTCCATTGGCGACGACGATGGGATGATTTACTAGCAAATTTGCATAGAATAAATAGACCTGATCCTACACTAGGATCCATGTATTGGGTATCAGAAATTACGACTAACTACCATGTACCACTACACCAGATCCGGAACAAATATTAGCAGATAAATAAATAAATAAATAAATAATGCTGGACAGTTTACACAGCATTATCTAGCCCCAAGCTAAGCAGAGCTTGTGATATGGGTACTAGATAACTGATATACTTAATACAATATATAACATAGATAGATTATTTTTTATTATATATAGAAAATACCCAGAACACCCTGAACAAATATCTGCATATCGCACAATATTTAATTAAATATTATCGCGCAAAATATTTGTTCCGAGGCGGGAATCGAACCCGCAACCTCCGGCGTCGCAGGCGAACGTTCGCCCGCCCCGCCACAGAGGTCGTACAAGATACATTACCATCCATCTTTTATCTTCCATCCATCGGGGAAAGCTCCCAGGAAATTCATGATCTGACGTACTCGTTCGTACTAAACGTTTCAGTTCTACCTTTATAATGCGAACTGCTAAGGAGTGGAATACACTACCGTCGTCTGTCTTTCCTGAAAACTATAATCTGGGTCCCTTCAAGGCTAAAGTGAATAGGTGCCTTCTAGACCTCTGTGCTCCATGTTTGGCCACGTCGTCACTTATCAACAGGTCAGATAGTGGTCAAAAAAAGGCCTGCCAATATTAAAAAATAAATTGGCCACGCATCGATCTTGCAACCTCTCGCATCGCCAAATCGCCAGCTGCGTTTTTTTTTTTATTTTTTTTATACTACTGGGATGACGGAACAAACAAGTGGCCCACCTAATGTTAAGCGGTAACCTCTGCCTATGAACAATGCATTACCTCATAGGTCACGTCCACTAAGGACGCACCCTATGTGGCATTGCACTGCGCCCGCCACCCTGAGACATAAAGATGAAAAGTCTCATGTGCCTGTAATTTCACCGGCACCCTCACCCTTCAAACCGGAACACAGCAATGCGAGCACTATACTGCTTTGCGGCAGAAATAGGTATGGTGGTAGTACTTCCCCGGACGAACTCTTTCACAAAAAAGCTCTACTACTACTACTGCGTGCATTAAGCTAGTAAAAATATAAATTTTATTAATCTGAAACTGATTTTTTTCATTTTTATTTTATCTGGGCATCGATCAGCAAAGTTAGTCCTTGAGTTTTTGAGTTTATCTTCGGAATGTACATATTCGACAGATAAACCATATTTGCTCCGAAATGCAAACAGTCAACGGGAGCAGTATTTACTGATAGATACCACATCATCGTTTTATATACCGGCCTAGACCGGCCTAAGGGTTTTTCAGATTCTCTTCTTCGTCGTATTCTTCATTACTGAAGGTCGTACCCATCTTGAAAGGATTTAGTAGAGATGCTGACGAGCTTCTTCCACGCTGTTCTATCCTCGGCTTGTCTCAGGGCAGCGGTGATAGGGAGGGCAGTGAGTGCCTTGACTTGATCAGACCAGCGACTACGTGTTTTTTTTTTTTTTTTTACGACTTAGATGACGGAACAAGCAAGAGGCCCACCTGATGTTAAGCGGTAACCTCTGCCTATGCACAGTGCATTACCTCATATGTCACGTCCACCTAGGACGCACCCTATATGGCATTGCACTGCGCCCGCCACCCTGAGACATAAAGATGAAAAGTCTCATGTGCCTGTAATTTCACCGGCACCCTTACCCTTCAAACCGGAACACAGCAATGCGAGCACTACTGCTTTGCGGCGGAAATAGGTATGGTGGTAGTACTTCCCCGGACGAACTCTTTCACAAAAAAGCCGCAAGGTCTTTTTCCACTTTTTTGTAATTTTTTGAAATAGATTCCATAGCCATGTCTTAGTTTCAAGTTTCGCTAAAATCAACCGTTAAGTTTCAAATGTACTTTCGGCATACCACTATCTCATGAATCTATCAACAATCCCAGCCTCCGCTACGGAGGCCTATGCAATGCTCCCAGCAAACCAGGTGTCAGATTATCAAGTCACTCCAATACAACAATACAATTACATACATACATACATAGACACACGCCTCTTTCCCCTAAGGGGTAGGCAGAGCCTCTATCGGCCTCTTTTCACAGTGGGTTGCACCATCGTGGGATATAGACGTGACAAGTGGTGAGCTCATCGCCATTGCGTCCCACGACTGACTCACCTAACACTTTCTTCCAGTAAATAACTCATTCTATAATAAGCCAGCAACCAGGACAAATCTTATACCAACGAATCTTATCAACAAGTCCGGGTAATCCCTTAGTCGGCTTTTACGACATCCACGGGGGGTCTATTCTTAGGCCGGACACAGCACGGTAACTGGTAACATACTGTTATTTATACAAATGCAAATGTTTTTATTTTGTAATAAAATACACATAATTTTAAACTATAGTTGAAAACACCTTTTAAGTATAAATGAATACTTGTGATAAGCGTATTCCTCCAGCCTCCTTTGACCTTACTGTAGGTACTCCTTTGTAGGTACTGCAAATTTTGCCAACTCATTTCAGTCGCCTTCTACAATGGCTTTGTGCATACATAATTTTTCTTATTTGTGTTCGTGACATCGCCGAAAATGTAGTAAAAGAAAGTAGTAGAGTAGTAGTAGAAAATGTATTTTAGTAGTAGTAGAGCTTTTTTGTGGAAGAGTTCGTCCGGGGAAGTACTACCACCATACCTATTTCTGCCGCAAGGCAGTAGTGCTCGCATTGCTGTGTTCCGGTTTGAAGGGAAAATAAATGCCGGTGAAATTACAGGCACATGAGACTTTTCATCCTTATGTCTCAGGGTGGCGGGCGCAGTGCAATGCCACATAGGGCGCGTCCTAGGTGGACGTGACCTATGAGGTAATGCACTGTTCATAGGCAGAGGTTACCGCTTAACATCAGGTGGGCAATCTGCTTGTTCCGTCAGTCAGTAGTATAAAAAAAAAAAAAAAAAAAAAAACTCCTTTGTAGGTACAGCAAATTTTGCCAACTCATTTCAGTCGCCTTCTACAATGGCTTTGTGCATACAGAATTTTTCTTATTTGTGTCGTGACATCGCCGAAAATGTCTATGTAGCTCCCATAGATCTAAAATGTACTATCGTCTATGGTAGCTCCACTAAAATATCTCGAAAAATACTAGTCTAATAACAAAAACACAAAATGCGTTCTGATCTTCAGAACGAAATCACTAACAAATCACAAATTTTGAGCACCATAAACACTCGCAGAACAAAATAACAACATTTAAACCTAGGAAGATGGACTAAAGGCATGGAACTAAGGCTAAAAACGAAACGTTAGCGATTATACCAGTCTCATTCTTTTATATGAATGTATTCATGTGTTGGAATGAGACAAGCATAAATTTATCTGTTCTTATTTGTGTTAGTCGTACCAGGCCAAATGTCAAATTACTAGTACATTCATGGTAACAATCTAGGGAGATGTATATGCATGATACCAAAATTCAGGGTACGGAACGGAAAGACGACTGTCGTGTGACAATATATTTGTTTCTCTCTAACATAGGATAGCAAGCTATCTTCTAGGATAGGAGTAAGAAGGAACACTCTATGCTATTTTTAGCACTCACTCCATTACTATTATACCTCCATGATTTAAACCCAAAACCCCAGTCTACTTCTAATATGGCCCCCTTCTCCCAGCATCCTTTCACACCAAATATCTTCGAAATCCATAACATTCGCGAGGAAAATGATGCCGCAAGTGGCACAAAGTAAGGACTAGTTTGCAAGTTTGTATAATAATTGTAACGCGTGTTGTAGCTTACCGATAGCCCGGTATCGCTACGTGACCGGCCTGTAGATCTCGTCTCGTCCCCGTATCTGTACGCAACTCCTGTTTGCATACGCTAAGTGATACCTGAATATTTACCTGACAGATAAAAATGTCGGCTACGCGGAAAACGTTGCTCCATAAACTTTTGTAAACACTTGATTTACTTGCTTGAAAACTTTATTCATGGATGCATGTTTTTACTAAAAGATTTTATTTAAATGCCGTGGTGCGTCCAGCCCAAGAATATACCCCTCCATCTCCTCCCGTGGATGTCGTAAAAGCCGACTTAGGGATTACCCGGACTTGTTTGTAAGATTCGTTGGTTTGTCCTGGCTGCTAGCTTGTTTATGGAATGTGATAATACTGGAAGAAAGTGTTATAATGCCCGTCATGTAAAAAGAACGCTGGCGGTCATACTTCTTCATACGTTCCAGCGTTATTTTTACATGACGCGTACTCTAGCTGAGTCAGTCGTGGGAAGCAATGGCGGTGATGAGCTCACCACTCGTCACGTCTATATTCCACGATGGTGCAACCCATTGTGAAAAGGGGGCCTATTGAGGCTCTGCCTACCCCTTCGGGGAAAAAGGCGTCTGTCTATGTTTGTATGTATGTATGTTTATTCAAATTGCAATGTCTGTAAGTCAGAATGTACGTATGTTCGGGTCAAATCTTGCATCTAAATTTTAAAGCAGTTGTCCTCAACCGATTGAGATGATATTTGGCATACCTGTCAAGGTCCGATGACAATACAATATTATGATGACAGCAAGCTGATCTGATGATGGAGATGGAAGGTGGACAACGGAATAGTAGACTGGGCTTGTTTAGGCTCATTTTGATCAGCACACGGATCCGGTCACTAAAAGATTGCCTTAAAAAAATATTTTACAACAAAAAAAAATATGATTATTTTAACAATGATACAATAATGTAATAATAAGACCCTTGAAGTAATAAGAGTAAGCCAACAAGGATTAGAGAGGAGCTACATGGGCCTAAAACTCAGAGATAAAATAAACAAGTAATTAATTTTGTAAAAATTAAAAAAAAACATCAACGCAATGAAACGAGTGAACCGATTTTGATCAAACATAGCTAAGAACACTCCCGACTAATTCACCTTTCAAACAAAAAAAAACAAAATCGTTTTATCCGTTCGGGGAGCTCCGATGCCACAGACAGACACACACACAGACACACTCACAGACACGTCGTTAAACCCCGTCGTTTTTGCGTCGGGGGTAAAAAAAAACTATTTATATAAAAAAAAAAGATGCTATAAACAGATTCTTACACATACATACATACATAGACACACGCCTTTTTACCCGAAGGGGTAGGCAGAAGCACAATAGGCCTCTTTTCACAGTGGGTTGCACCATCGTGGAATATAGACGTGACAAGTGGTGGACCCATCGCCGCCATTGCTTCCCACGACTGACTCAGCTTACGCTTTCTTCCAGTAATAACACATTAAGATTCTTACACTTGAAGTGGAAATGGGCTGGACGGACACGTGCCAAGAAGATGGTCCAAAATAGTGACAAAATGGTACCCACTGGACAAAAACCGTAGAGTAGGCAGACCAAGGAGATGGAGCTACGGCATCGCCAATGTTGGTAAAGCATGGAGTACAGCGGCTGGAGACAGGGAGATATGGAGCTACGGCATCGCCAATGTAGCTGTTAAAGTATGGAGTACAGCGGCTGGAGACAGGGAGATATGGAGCTACGGCATCGCCAATGTAGCTGGTAAAGTATGGAGTACAGCGGCTGGAGACAGGGAGATATGGAGCTACGGCATCGCCAATGTAGCTGGTAAAGTATGGAGTACAGCGGCTGGAGACAGGGAGATATGGAGCTACGGCATCGCCAATGTAGCTGTTAAAGCATAGAGTACAGCGGCTGGAGACAGGGAGATATGGAGCTACGGCATCGCCAATGTAGCTGTTAAAGCATGGAGTACAGCGGCTGGAGACAGGGAGATATGGAGCTACGGCATCGCCAATGTAGCTGGTAAAGCATGGAGTACAGCGGCTGGAGACAGGGAGATATGGAGCTACGGCATCGCCAATGTAGCTGGTAAAGCATGGAGTACAGCGGCTGGAGACAGGGAGATATGGAGCTACGGCATCGCCAATGTAGCTGGTAAAGCATGGAGTACAGCGGCTGGAGACAGGGAGATATGGAGCTACGGCATCGCCAATGTAGCTGGTAAAGTATGGAGTACAGCGGCTGGAGACAGGGAGATATGGAGGCAAATGGGGCAGGCTTTTAGCTCTAACAGCGACCTTGTCACTGGAGAGACAAGCCAAGAATTACTTTGTTTTTATAAAATAATTTGTGTTATTTAATGTTAGTTATATTCAAGATAGAGTGAGAGGAAAAATAAAGCTTATATTATTATTTATCTATAACTAGCGACTCGCCCCGGCTTCGCACGGGTAGCCCCCGGTGAAAAACAGCCCCCCTCCGATATTTTATTACTTATTCTGCTATTCGGAGCGGAGAAGAATCCACCAAAAAAGAGATAACTAATATCGGTCCAGCCGATCTTGAGTTATAAGTGGTGTAACTAACACGACTTTGTTTTATATATATAGATATATATAAGATATATACAGCTGTATTCTAGCATATGATAGTAGTAGTAGAGCTTTTTTGTGAAAGAGTTCGTCCGGGGAAGTACTACCACCATTCCTATTTCTGCCGCAAAGCAGTAGTGCTCGCATTGCTGTGTTCCGGTTTGAAGGGTAAGGATGCCGGTGAAATTACAGGCACATGAGACTTTTCATCTATATGTCTCAGGGTGACGGGCGCGTGCAATGCCACATAGGGTGCGTCCTATTAGGTAGACGTGACCTATGAGGTAATGCACTGTTCATAGGCAGAGGTTACCGCTTAACATCAGGTGGGCCATCTGCGTGTTCCGTCATCCAGTAGAATAAAAAAAAAAAAAAATGCAATTTTAACCGTGAATACCGTTATTACTTTATACAAATAACTTTAAATCAAGTTGATTAAAAGCGAAGTTACTATTTCTATTTCTAAGTTTACAGTCCGGGCACATTTTAACCTAAAACAAAGTATGTAAGAATAAAAAGCTAAGAAGGTACCTAGTCCCTTACGGACAGGAAGTTCACGGCCGTCCGAGCTCGCGTGGAACCAGTTGTAATATTTCACTTTCTATCCTCATGTTTTACGTAGTAACTGTGCAGTAAGCTGCCCAGTTCCTCGAATATCATGACGTGGTTATATAGATACCTACATCTTGATTAGTTTTTATCGTTTCCAAGATATTATTACAAAATTGGATGTTATGACAAATAATTTACAGTTTGCAGCAAACATTGATCATGTCATTGAATATGTTTGCAACAATAATCCGGATGCCCTCTCGCTGGCAATATAGCCGCAGTGAGGAAATGTCTATTTTAATTTTTTTTCAACAAAACGGTAAGTTTAAAGTAGTTTCTTTTATAGAAACCAATAAGAAATTTATACCAAAAATAAATGAAATGAAAAAAAAAAAAAAAAAAAACATTACGATTCTTGTAGTGGTATTAGTTTTATGACCCCTCCATTCATCAGGCCACAATTAACGATTTAGTGATGAGTCCTCCATCCCCCATTTTTTGTAGTGACAGATAACACACAAGCGACATCGCGCGACTTGACCGGTTAAGGATTACTAATATGTTTTCCTAATCTTTGACATTCCGAAAACAAAAAGCAGCCCATCGGCAAAATAAATAAAAGCCGTAGGTACCTATATCAAAATTTCAAAAAAGAATTAAAAACGATTTCTGAGCGAGGGAGACGTTAGATCGCGATAGCGGGCTGATCACTGGGCCGTATTCAGAACAGGGGGGTAACCATGAGCTCTTATAGCGATTCAGTTCAAAGACTATTCAGTTGAAAATATTGGTTTGTCGTTGACGTTCCTCATCGTTCAATAACTTGAATTGCAGGAGTCTATAGACCCTCTGCGATTGTGCCTTTAAATACACTTGCGGACATCACGGAGCCAATATTTTGTACTGAATAGTTTTTGAACTGAATCGCTATAAGAGCTGATGGTTACCCCCCAGGGCGTGAATCTGACCCATGTTTGTGTTTTAGCCTAGGCATCCTCCTCCTCCTCCTCGCGTCGTAATCCTCAATGCTGAGGGTTGTGACCCCCTCCATGGATCACCTTCTGCCGGACGATGTTGCGCCAATGAGATCTGTTGCCAGCGAGCTGCACGGCTTCGTGGAATTTCGAATCGAGAGTGGTGCGGATCTGGTCTGACCAATGTAATGGGCTACGGCCTCGTGGCCTCTTCCCCTCAAGTTTTCCCGTAATAATCAGTTTCTCTAAGTTGTCACTGCCTTGCCTGAGCATCCTAGGTATACAGAATGTGTTTTTTTTTTCAGGACCACTTATGTGAAGTCTGAGACCGTAAGAGTTATGTAAAAGTGATGTTAGGAGCCACGGGCCCGATTTTAAAAATAATAAGTTCTGCATTCAAAAAAACTTGAAATTTTCAGAAAAAGTTAGTTATAGTAATAAAAAAAAAATGTGTTTTTTGTTTCATAATATTAAATGTATTATAATTATGTGTCTATAGTTGTTCGGTAAAAGTTTAAAGGTACCAAGCCAAGTAATAAGGTACGAGCAAAAACTTTTTTTTTTTATGTAATGGCTCGACGAACTTGCATTCGGTCCTCCTTGATGTTAAGCGGTTACCGTCGCCTATTGACATCTGCAACACCAGGGGAATTGCCAATGTGTTGCCTGCCCTGAAGGACTCTTTTTACAGTTTTTTTGAAGCGGTTCTGGTACTTTACTTTTTTTTGTACAACTTTATCTATATATATAAAACAAAGTCGTGTTAGTTACACCACTTATAACTCAAGAACGGCTGAACCGATTTGGCTGAAAATTGGTGGTGAGGTAGCTTAGAACCAGGAGATTGACATAGGTGGGGGGGGGGGAGGGGGTTCGCCGGGGGTTACCCGTGCGAAGCCGGGGCGAGTAGCTAGTAAGGTATAAATCAGCGCGCATTTATAAGGTAGACGCTGATTTTTAGTACCGTTGGACATCCTCTCTTGTTTTTCTCTTTGGTAGAAAAGGGAAGAAGCTCGACCGCCCCCGATTCAACCCTGGTTACGCGCCTGTCCGGTCGTGGTCGGCTCCCATCGTGCCTCCAGTATCTTTGCATCTCGCTCGCACGACTCGCAACAAAACCAAACGAACAGAGAACCACATAGATTCTATCAGAACTGTTGATAGAGGCTGTGATTTGTGTTATGAGGTTCAATATCAGAGGATTGCGGCCATCGGCGTTACTTCAAAGGACTGATATTTCCATAGACGTAGAATTTTTTCGGTAGTACATAATTACTAAATCTATGGATATTTCACTGATATATAAAATAAAATAAAAGGGCATTTATTCTTTACACTATACTAATAAACAAAGGATATATATATATATAGGTATAAAAATAACATATTTAGTCTAGTGTAAGAGAAAAGGTCGAGGGCTCAGCCACGCTGTTTGTCAGCCTCGCCTTAGAATGCTGCTGTCGTCACAGCAGCCATGATACTCGGTAGCTATCCGCTGTTCCCAAACAAAAGTGAACCTATGTAACAAGGATTGAAAAAAATAAGGAACAGCAGGACAACCACCGAGAACTCGTTACAGATAGATACTAGGTACCTAACAAGCTAAGGTACCCACACAAGCTAATATTCAAATACAAAATGGTAAGTTGTAGGTATTTAGACAAGTATAATATTCAAAACCTACTTTCTAGGCCTATTTCTGTTGCAGCCTGTAGCCCTTTCAAGTGAAGATGATGAATGATTGATTGAGATGGCGGCTAAGGCCGCCCAGAATGAGAGGGATTACTAATATCGCCAGTCGGATCGCGGAAGGATTTTGTTCCCGTGGTCTGGCAAACATGGCGCGAGAGGAACACCGGAGTAATTTTAGTCTGGTATTCTGCCCTTTTCAGGGCGGTGAGTCCGGACATAATTCCGGTCCTCCCCGGACCGGTTTATTCGTAAATGAACTTTATACACTGAAAACAAAAAAAAAAAAAAAAACCTATTTCTGTTAGGTTATTTCTATAAGGGATAATTTATTTTGACGATGGAAACGGACCAACGTGTCAATGATTTCAAGCGATGCTCTAAATGCTGAGGTTGGCTCGTGCTCTAAGTGACAAGGCACGCCGTCAAACGGACAAGGAATTTCACCGGTACATTAGAAACAATAGTTTTTAGTATGCCAAGACTAATTGCCACAGTAATGAGTACAGACATGCCACTTTAAATTGTTAGAAGTGGGTGGTAAAGTCGGGACTAAACGTTTTATACTTTCTACGACTGGTGGTTCGCACTGAACTGAGACCTCGCGAATACACGCGATTTAGGTAGGTTACAATATTTTTTTTGAAAAAACATACGTACGAGTGGTTCGAAAAGTTAGATCTACAACGTCGTTCAAATTCCTAGAAACGGGAGGTCAACAATAATGTATGTTATACTGGTTATTGTTTTATAGAGTACAAGTTTCGAAAATCTATTTTAGACTTTTCCCAGTATTTGTGTCATAAAAGCTACAAACATACCAAATTTCAGCATTGTAGGATTAGTGGAAGTACCCTAGAGGATTTGGTTTCTTACATTTTCGATATACCCTAATATCTTAAAAAATACATAACTAAGTTCAAAAATTCTAAAAAATAAGTTTGAAATGTCGAAGCGATGGCTTTCATACCCATTAATCCACCCCATTCATACCATTTTACCCAATTCATACCATTTCATCCATTTAATCTGATATTCCCACTTTTTTTATAAACAAAATTTTTAAAATAAAATATCTTGTATTATTTACTAACATCTTTAATTATTTGTATCTTGGAATCCAATATCTCAACGACCGACATAGCTCATAACCTTACCAACCAATTGTACCAATACTATCTACCCCCCAATCAAATTTCATGAAGATCGGATTAACGGTTCGGAAGTTATGCTCGGACAAACATACATACATACATACAAACGCCGATTCTTCCAAGTTGACTCAAAGAACTCGCTTCGCTCGTTCAAAAAAAGTTAAACAGGTCGGTACACAGAGAAGAGCCATTAGAAATATCGGTGACCCTAAGCTCTCCGATACTCTAGAACCGCTTAGCCAGCGCAGTGCTATTAGATCTCTCTGCGTGTTCTACCGCCTCTACAACAGGGAATGCTCTGACGAGCTTTTCGATCTCATCCCCGCATCGAGATTTTACCATCGCTCTTCCCGACACCGTGACAAAGCTCATCCACACATCATAGATCCCTGGAGTTTCTCGTACGACTCGTTTCACGATATCATTTCTTCCCCATACCTACAAACTATGGAATGAACTTCCATCTGAGGTTTTCCCGCTTGGTTACGTCATGTGTTGCTTAAATTAAATTAAAATAAAACAAATATTTAAGGGGAGTTCCCATACAACAAACGTGTTTTTTTGGCCGATTTTATAGATAATGGTACGGAACCCTTCATGTGCGAGTCCGACTCGCACTTGGCCAGTTTTTTTAATTTTAATGTAACTCTGTTAATAGTCTAGGTTGAATAATATGAGACAGTAGCCTAGTAGCAAACTTCGTTCGTGTGCAAAAGGCGTGCAGTTGGTCGTCACATGTGAGTGGCTCACAAAGCTCACAGGTTGAGACGATAAACATACATACATACATAGACACACGCGTTTTTCCCCGATGGGGTAGGCAGAGCCTCAATGGGCCTCCTTTCACAGTGCACCATCGTGGAATATAGACGTGACGAGTGTTGAGCTCAGCGCTGCCATTGCTTCCCACGACTGACTCAGCTAACGCTTTCTTCCTGTATTATCACATTCCATAAATAAGCTAGCAGCCAGGGCAAATCTTATACCAACGAATCTTACAAACAAATCCTGGTAATGCCTAAGTCGGCTTTTACGACATCCACGGGAGGAGATGGAGGTAGACGATAAAATACGGGAATCCGTACCCTCCGGTGTAGATCATCAGAGCCTAATAAAAAACCTTATCTACTTATTATCTCGATAATAGATCCTTAAAAATTCTCGATAATAACATGCTATGAGTGTTTATATCCATCCTTCATTATCCAAGATCCTGATCTTTTATGTCTGCTATTGTATTATAAATAAGGTACATTTTACTATAAATTTGATTAAATTTTGATATTTTGTGGTTCTTTGTTCACGCCGCGTTTGGATCTTCAATTGATACGATTGAAAAGAAAGGATTGGTGTATTGAGAGACACGTAATAATTTTGATTCTGTCGATAATTTATAATCAAAAATAAGTAGGTACCTAGATTCCTTAGGTAAGTATCTCAAATTACCATGACTGTGGGGTTATTGCGTAGTAGACCGGAGTTTGATTTCGATGTCAAACGGGTTCGGGTTGTCATTACAATATTGTAGTATCTGTACACACAAAAATAACTTAGTCCAAATAATATATAAAAAAACTTTAAATTCACAAATAACAATATATTAATATATAATACATTTATTTACAGAAATAATAATACAAGGTATTGTACAAAATACATATGAAACAGTTGTGCTACCTGAAGACCGCTACAAGCGATCTAAAGGTAGCTCAACTGATCCAAATCACTACCAGACGGAAGCGTCCCTAAGATGCTGGCTGCATTGCCACGCTGAATGGCAATACTAATGCGTTGAGCCAGATAAGAGCCAGCTCTCGGGTCACGCGTCGCTTCGACCAGATGCCCTGAAAGAATTTTGAAAACGCGATGGGCCCCGGAACCCCTCGGACCCAGAGTCTCGACCCCGAAAGGCTCAAATAAGTAAGCTCTGTCGAGACTTGCATATTTGCGTCTTTTGAGGTCCTCAGCGGAATCTGCCGCCGCACCGGCCCTAACTGATGTCCCGGACAGATGAGATGGCGCAAGGGACATATAATTAATATACTATATATTAATATATAATTAATATAATTGCATACATTAATTAATAATTAATTTAATTTAATTTACAATAGTCAAGTAATTTCAAATTCTAAAATGCATCCACAGAATAAAATGAATGTGCGCACTTCTATTAACCTACTTGATGGCGTAGCGCAGAGCTCCAGACAGGCAATTTCCATTTGGATTTCTGGGTTTGGATTTGAATGATAAGTATGTATTTGGACTTCAGGGACTGTATAACTTACAGAAGTGAGAACAAAAGAATTTATATTCAGGAATGATTAATATTTTTGACACTAACTTTGCTGCACAACTCACATTACAAAATGTAGTCTCATTATTTATGGTGTTCTAGTCTCCACCCGCGGCTTCGCTTGCGTGTTACCAGGATAAAATAAATAAAATAATAAAATAAATAATGCTGGACAGTTTACACAACGTTGTCTAGCCCCAAGCTAAGCGGAGCTTGTGTTATGGGTACTAGACAACTGATATACTTAATACAATATATTACATAGATAGATATTTTTTATTATATATAGAAAATACCCAGAACACCCTGAACAAATATCTGCAGATCGCACAAATATTTGTTCCGAGGCGGGAATCGAACCCGCAACCTCCTGCGTCGCAGGCGAACGTTCGCCCGCCGCGTCACAGAGGTCGTCAAAAAAAGAAAAAGTAGCATATAGCTCAATCCAGGTGATAATCTATATGTGTACTTAACAAATTTCACCGAAAACGGTTCAGCCGTTTCGGAGTGATTAACAAACAAAGTCAAAACCTGCAAACTTTGTCATTTATGGGATATTAAAAGTATAGTGTAAGTATACTCTTGAACGAAATCTAAATTAATGACCTCTGTGGCGCGGCGGGCGAAGGTTCACCTGCAACGCAGGAGGTTGCGGGTTTGATTCCCGCCTCACAACAAATATTTTTACGATCTACAGATATTTGTTCAGGGTGTTCTGAGTATTTTCTATGTATAATAAAACATATCTATGTATTTAATGTATTGTATTAAGTATATCAGTTATCTAGTACCCATAACACAAGCACTGCTTAGCTTGGGGCTAGATAATGTTGTGCAAACTTTCCAGCATTATTTATTTGTTTATTGATTTTAATTTACAAAATTATAGACAACCAATAACTAAACTCTATGTGAATGGTGAATTTTATGCTCAGTTTGGAGTACGTCTCGGCTATCGCGGTACAAATATGGAATGCGGCTGAGATGCAAGAAGTTGCGGGATCGATTCCCGGTTGTGTGATCTGGAAATATTTGTTCCGGGCCTGAGTATTATGGTACCATGGTACTCGCTGTTCCTGATACCCACGACACATAACTGCTAGTCCGTTGGGTGTTATATTATAATATATTTTATCTACACTCAAATCGAAATAAGAATTCCAAGACGGTTCTATACAGACGTAGGTACTTTATAGACGCATATACATAAAATTAAGAATAAAACTCATTATAGTACCGCTATCTTTTTTTTTATTAATTAATTAAACTAGTCTATTGTTATAGCCTGAATATGAAAAAAATGGCGCACGCATGCGTAGTTTGAACTTAATTTCCCGCGCTTCCTATAATTTTTTTTGCCGATCGTGTTTTTCTTTGTTCAATTTAAATTTTTCCTATGAGTGAAGATAAAGTAGTGTATGAAACTGCATATAACTTAGGTATTAAAACACTCGAGTCAACCTATTATCGCATGAGGCGAAGTGACCCCTTCTTATATGACAGTTGCATAAACTACTATTCCTACATTAAATGTTGCACAAGTAGAAGAAATGTGTTTTATCCTACTTGTTTTTTTGGTAGAACATGTTTATGTTCTTTTTAACCCCCGAAGCAAAAACGACGGGGTGTTATAAGTTTGACGTGTCTGTGTGTGTGTGTGTGTGTATGTGTGTGTGTGTGTGTCTGTTTGTGGCATCGTAGCTCCCAAACGGATGAACCAATTTATTCGTCGTCGTTTCGTATGAGGTAGTGCTGGCCTCTGGTGTCAGAGTTTGTCAAGCCGCCCGAGGGCCTCTGACGTGGCTTATCGACTGCTATTAATCAATAACAGCCGGGACCGACAGCTTAACGTGCCCTCCGAAGCACAGACCAATATTTTTTTTTTTTTTTTTTGAAAGTTGTTTTTTCGGGAGTGTTCTTAGCTGTGTTTGATCAAAATCGTTTCAGCCGTTTCATTGCTAAGAGTTTTTTTTTTAATTTTAACTAAATTAATTGCTTGTTGTATAATAACTATAAAGATTGTAACTACTCAATCTAGATAAAAGGAAAAACTTGCACCTACAAGACACGAGTTGATAATTTTCCTACACGCTACAAGATGTAAGCATCAAAATTAAGGCGATATGTCAAAATACCGAATGGGTGGAGTCTAGCAAGAAAACAATAGCTGTGAGACAGTGACAGCGCGATTGCTCACTTGAACCCGGGAAAAGGTGAGGTATAGATTTTTGCCACTCGGAAGTAACTGACGTAAGCGACAAATGATAAAACTTCGTTTAGCTTCTAAAGTAGCAAATATAAAAATAAATTATCTATAATTAATGTAAGTAATGTGATTACCTACTGAATAATATAAAAAAATATGCTTAATGCTTTCTCTAGTCGGAGGAGGGACCTAAAAAGGGCTTTAGAAGAGCCAATTTCAAAAAATAAAGCTATCGAGAAAAGATTCGCGAATCGTGTTTCTAGTCTATAATTTATTTAGATTACATCCTCAAGTAATTACTGTATTAACATCAAGTTTGTAACCTTTACTGATAGTGAGTGAGCATGTAACGAAACGACTCCAAAATGTTAACAAAGCGTCTTAAAACAGTTTCAAGACGCGACCTGCGGGCGGCCTGTCTTATATTACCGACTACAAATTGGTAGGGCCACGACGCGGCACGCATCAACGTTTTATTATTTCCTTGTCTTGTGCCTTTTTGTGGCGACCTTGGCGACCGAAGGTCGATTCTCTCGGTTTAATTGATGGGTTAACATGCAGGGTAAGGATTAGGATTAGTAGTAGTGGAGCTTTTTTGTGAAAGAGTTCGTCCGGGGAAGTACTACCACCATACCTATTTCTGCCGCAAAGCAGTAGTGCTCGCATTGGTGTGTTCCGTTTTGAAGGGTAAGGGTGCCGGTGAAATTACAGTAACATGAGACTTTTTACCTTTATGTCTGAGGGTGGCGGGCGCGGTGCAATGCCACATAGGGCGCGTCCTAGGTGGACGTGATCTATGAGGTAATGCACTGTTCATAGGCAGAGGTTACCGCTTAACATCAGGTGGGCCTCTTGCTTGATCCGTCATCCAAGTAGTATAAAAAAAAAAAAAAAAAAAATTGCTGTGTTCCGGTTTGAATGGTAAGGGTGCCGTTGAAATTACAGGCACATGAGACTTTTCACCTTTATGTCTCAGGGTGGCGGGCGCGGTGCAATGCCACATAGGGCGCGTCCTAGGTGAACGTGATCAATGAGGTAATGCAGTGTTCATAGGCAGAGGTTACTGCTTAACATCAGGTGGGCCATCTGCAAGTTCCGTCATTCAAGTAGTATAAAAAAAAAAAATGATTGTCATTTTCATAGATTTAGAATTTTCGCTATGTAAATTTTAATATTAACAGACACTGTTGTAAGATACAACAGATCAGTTGCTATCAGTCGCTAAAAGTCTTAGGGACTAGGCCTCCCCCGAACAACGATGAACAATTTTAAGCCGCCTCGATCCACCGAATTCCAGCGACCTTTTAGATGACAGCATACCGCCGAGAGAAGGGCCTTTCTTGCGCCGAACCGTGGTGGCATTTTTTGTTATTATTGACAAGCAGCGCCCCGCAGTTTCACCCGCCTAAGTCTCGATCCCGTGGGAATATCGAGATAAAAATGTGCCTATGTGTTATTCCGGGAGTACAGTTATTTCCATTCCAAATTTCATCCAAATCCATCCAGTAGTTTATACGTGAAAGAGTAACATCCATCCATAGTAGGATAGGATAGGATGTTTTTTTTTATTATACTACTTGGAATGGCGGATCAAGCAGATGGCCCACCTGATGTTAAGCGGTAACCTCTGCCTATGAACAGTGCATTACCTCATAGGACACGTCCACCTAGGACGCGCCCTATGTGGCATTGCACCGCGCCCGCCACCCTGAGACATAAAGGTGAAAAGTCTCATCTGCTTGTAATTTCACCCGCACCCTTGCCCTTCAAACCGGAACACAGCAATGCGAACACTACTGCTTTGCAACAAAAATGTTTTTTTTTCTACCGTGGTAATACCGCATGCTCCACTGTCCAGATGGTTGTTCAGATCAGTGTGTCGTGGTAATTACCGTCATCATCCGTAATCATCGTCGTATATCGTCATGCATTCAAACTTAGCAGTATGCATGCAACGCGCGTCAGTCATTTATATAGTTATAGATTCGTCATGTCTGTCTGGCTGTCTGTCTGTCTGTCTGTCCGTGTATATCACAGCCACTTTTTGCCGAAACTATAAGAGCTAGGCTGTTGAAACTTGGTAAGTAGATGTATTCTGTGAACCGCATTAAGAAAATCACACAAAAATAGAAAAAAAAGACAGTATTTTTTTGGGATACATATATACTGAAACTCAACATTTTTTTTTTCATCAAACCCATACTTGAGGGTTATCTATGGATGGTCTTCAAAAATATTATTGAGGTTTCTAATATAATATTTTCCTAACTTAATAGTTTGCGCGAGAGACACTTCCAAAGTGGTAAAAAGTGTTTCCCCCCCCGATAACTTCTAAAATAAGAGAATTATAAAACTAAACAAAAAATATGATGTACGAAAATTAGTTTGAACGAGATCTAGTAAGTAGTTTTTTTTATACGTCATTTTATAATCCATCCAAGAACTTTTATATTATGTTACTTGCTGCTACGGAACCCTTCATGGGCGAGTCCGACTCGCACTTGACCGCTTTGTTTTTACCTCTCGAATCAGTGGAGATTTTACATTACAATAGCGTCAAAATTGTTTACCAAATCAGTCCAAGAGTGGCTTCCTACATTTTCATGAGAAAGGGCTCAGAGGTGCAAAGAAATGGTACTTGATTTAAATTGCTAAACAGTAGCACGGGGGTCCTTGTGGGCTTTTGTAAGAACAAAATTAAATGCTGTGACGACACCTATAGGTGATCGCATGCCTTTCGATCTTCTATAGGTTACATTTCGGGGAATGCTCCCAGGAACTGCACGATCTGATCCCACCATCTCCTTTTCATCATAGGACGAGCAGGCGTACGGCTCGGTACCACCCTTACCTGATTATTATACCCGCTATTCGTACTAAACGTTTCAGTTCTACCTTTATAATGCGAACTGCTAAGGAGTGGAATACACTACCGTCGTCTGTCTTTCCTGAAAACTATAATCTGGGTCTCTTCAAGGCTAGAGTGAATAGGTGCCTTCTAGACCGTTGTGCTCCATCTTCGGCCTCATCGTCACTTTCCAACAGAGAGATCGTGGTCAAAAAAAGTAAAAAAGTAAAAAAAAAAAAAAAAAAAACGTGATAATCTAAATAATGAATGGTATATAAATATACTAGCTGAATACCTACCAGAGCTTTTCTAGGCACCAAACCACAAAAAAAACTTTGGAACCCCTTGTTTCATGTTAGGCATAGTATTATTTTAACTGTGATGTTAGTAGTAGTAGTAGTAGAGCTTTTTTGTGAAAGAGTTCGTCCGGGGAAGTACTACCACCATACCTATTTCTGCCGCAAAGCAGTAGTGCTCGTATTGCTGTGTTCCGGTTTGAAGGGAAAGGGTGCCGGTGAAATTACAGGCACATGAGACTATTCATTTTTATGTCTCAGGATGGCGGGCGCAGTGCAATGCCACATAGGGCGCGTCCTAGGTGGATGTGACCTATGAGGTAATGCACTGTTTATAGGCAGAGGTTACCGCTTAACATCAGGTGGGCCATCAGCTTGTTCCGTCATTAAAGTAGTATAAAAAAAAAAAAAAAAAAAAAAATTGTAGGTTAAAAAAAAGTTTTAATAGTTTTCCACAGTAGCTAGAAAAACCAAAGTTTCTGTAAGCAATTAGAAAGTTTGATGTAAAAAAATCTTAAAACGTTAAATTAATTATTTTCAGTTTGAAAAATAACAAACTAATAAACCAAACTACTTACAGAGATCACGACACGAGACCCTTTGTCACGAACCTCACTTGTGTGGTCATGTAGCCCAGCACAACCTGGACCACTTTATCTCAAACCTTCGCCTCAATATCCTGCAAGTGGTTCCCGTCGAGGGGTCTACCTCATCTGGTCACCAAACACGGTTAGGGACATGACAAAATGATAGGCTATGAAACAGGAAAATGATATTTTGCCTAACGTTTTTGGATTACTTGTTGGGAAGTTAAATACTTTTTGTGGAGACCACCGAAGTATAACTTTTTGTGACCCTTTCAGAAAGTAATTACTTATTTGATGACGGCTTTATAGATCAACTATAGCGACTCGCCCCGGCTTCGCACGGTAGCCCCCGGTGAACCCCCCCCCCTCCTATCCCTCCCCCCCCTATGTCAATCTCCTGGTTCTAAGCTACCTCCCCACCAATTTTCAGCCAAATCGGTTCACCCGTTCTTGAGTTATAAGTGGTGTAACTAACACGACTTTGTATATAATATAGATGTCATTATTTTCCGAGACATTGCGCCGCTAGCGGGCAGTCAGTGGATGCAGAAGGCTCTAGACCGTTCGCTGTAGCATTTTTTGGCGAAGGTTCTATGTATATGCAGATGTAGAAAGCGTGAAAATGATTATTAGTGGCGTGTCCGGCTTGATAATAAACAACCTCCGTCTCCTCCTGTGGATGTCGTAAAATCCGACTAAGGGATTACACCAGGGTCACCAGCATCCACTTGAGTACTTAACACGAACACAGCGATCACCAATCCGTCATATAATGCGAATGGGGGGGGCATTGCATTAGTAATATGTCCAGATGTTTTATTTATTTATTTATTTAGTATATTTTGTGTAGTTATATTATATATTTATGGATTATAAGTTAGATTGTATGTATACGTATACTTTTATTTATTTATTTATTTATTTGATCTATACCCGACGGTCTGTGCTGATGCCGTTTCGGAGGTGATCAAAAGAGCAATGGAGTATTTTATTCCATTCTCCGATGCTTCACCTTCAGGCAATGCTCGCCCATGGTTCAGTCCCGCGTGTGCTAGTGCAGAAGCGCTAAAACATGTGGCTTACCTAGCCTGGGTTGACGCAAGAAACGGTAAAACCTCGGATGCACGGCTTAAGAAGAAAGCCTTTAACAAAGCCGCCAAGTCTTGCAAGAAGGTGATACGGAAGGCTCGCTTCGATCGGATTGGCCGTCTGGGTGCTAAGCTTGCCGCATACCCTGCGGGAAGTAAAGCTTTCTGGTCTCTGGCTAAGTCCGTGGAAGCGAACTTCAGCCGCCCTTCACTCCCTCCACTACTGAAACCCGACGGGTCCCTAGCTCACGCTGCGGTTGAGAAAGCAAATTTATTTGCTACTCAATTTGCGGAGGCTTCACGTCTTGAAACTTCTGGCGAAATTCCACCCAGCCTTCCTCGGTGCGAAGCTTCAATGCAGGAAATTCGCATCCAGCAAAAGGAAGTGCTCAGAACGCTACGTGGTCTCGACGTGAATAAAGCTAGCGGTCCGGATGGTATCTCGGCTATAGTGTTGAAAACCTGTGCCCCTGAGTTGTCTCCAGTATTAACGCGACTTTTCCGCCTCTCTTTTAAAACTGGTGAAGTCCCTAAATCTTGGAAGCTCGCAAACGTGCAGCCTGTACCCAAGAAAGGCAGTCGTGCTGACCCTTCAAACTACCGCCCTATTTCGGTCACCTCCCTACTTTGTAAATGTATGGAGCGTGTACTGAATAGGAAGCTCCTTGCATACCTCGAAGGTAACGACCTCCTCAGTGATCGCCAATACGGATTTCGCCGAAACCGGTCTACTGGGGACCTTCTTGTGTATGCCACGCACATTTGGAGCGAGGCCATCGAGAAATACGGTGAAGCACTAGCTGTTTCATTAGACGTCTCGAAGGCCTTTGATAGGGTTTGGCACGCTAGCCTTATTGGCAAGCTTCCTGCCTACGGACTGCCAGTTCAACTCTGCTCCTGGCTCGCAGACTTTCTGAGGGAAAGATCCATTCGGGTAGTTATTGACGGCTGCTCGTCGGATCAATTGGCTATTAACGCCGGGGTACCTCAGGGGTCAGTGCTCTCTGCCACACTGTTTCTGTTGCACATTAACGATCTGCTAATGCCCGGTATCATTGGGTATGCAGACGACAGCACAGTTGTGGAGAGATATGTTTCTACTGCGCGAGCTAGGAAGAATGAAATTCAGGAGTTAAGAGATGAGATGCTGCAGCGTCTGAATTTGACTCTCAAGGCTGTATCCGACTGGGGTGATGCCAATCTAGTCAAGTTCAATGCCTCTAAAACGCAGGCTTGTCTCTTCTCGGCGAAAAAAAGACCGTTTCTCCAAGTTCCTGTATTCCGCGATGTACCTGTAGCTATAGGAGATCACCTCGAGCTCTTAGGTGTTTCGCTCACGCCTACTCTCAACTTTGGCTCTTACATCGAGTCTAAGGCAAAAACAGCTGCCATGAAGCTAGGCATCCTGAATAAGGTAAAGCGTTACTTCACACCAGGACAGCTTCTCAGTTTATATAAAGCACAAGTCCGGGCTGGTATGGAGTACTGCTGCCATGTTTGGGATGGTTCGGCCAAATACCAGCTTGCTGCCTTGGACTCGATCGAACGTAGAGCTTTCAGGCTTATAGGTGAGCAACATATGGCGGAGACTAAGATCCAGAGTCTCGAGCACCGCCGTAAGGTTGCATGCCTTTCAATCTTCTATAGGTTACATTTCGGGGAATGCTCCCAGGAACTGCACGATCTGATCCCACCATCTCCTTTTCATCATAGGACGAGCAGGCGTACGGCTCAGTACCATCCTTACCTCATTAGTATACCTTCTATTCGCACAAAACGTTTCGGTTCTACCTTTATAATGCGAACTGCTAAGGAGTGGAATACACTGCCGTCGTCTGTCTTTCCTGAAAACTATAATCTGGGTCTCTTCAAGTCTAGAGTGAATAGGTGCCTTCTAGACCTTTGAGCTCCATCTTCGGCCACATCGTCACTTACCAACAGGTGAGATCGTGGTCAAACAAAGGTCTATCAATGTTAAAAAAAAAAAAAAAAAAAAAAAAAATACCACCGTCCTTTATCGTTCTCGACAATTCCAGTCCATCCTAAGGTTGTCTGGAAGAGATCGCTCTCAGCGATATGACCGCCCATTGTACTTCCATACTTAAATTTTCTGATTGTTTGCGAATGTTTTTTTTTTGTGGTGTGCAATAAAGTGGTATCTATCTATCTATCTATCTGTGCGGGAGACCTCGTTCAGCGGTGGATGTCTGAAGGCTGTTCTTGTTGTTGATGAAGATGATGAATAAACCAATTAGGTTTTTTTAACTTTGTGAATGACTGATCAAGCAGGTGTAACCTCTGCCTTTAACAATGCATTACCTCTTAGGTCACGTCCCTAGGACGCACCCTACGTGACATTGCACTGCGCCCTCCACCCTGTGACATAAAGATGAAAAGTCTCATGTGCCTGTAATTTCACCGGCACCCTTACCCTTCAAACCGGAACACAGCAATGCGAGCACTACTGATTTGCGGCAGTAATAAGTATGGTGGTAGTACTTCCCCGGACGAACTCTCACAAAAAAGCTCTACTATTCAAATGCCATCACTTTGTTGTTAAAATTATTTTCACAAAAAATTTATTTCCTTCACCGTAGGTACGTGTTGATATGCATGTATGCTGACCTCACTTATTATGGGATAAGGCCAGGAATATGTTGTTGGTATGCATTTGTGTATTTGGGACAAATCCTGCTCCATTTTGACCTACTTATTATACGGTTGTGTTAAGTTTTGCGTAAGTGCCTACACATATGAATTTACGATCATATTACCTACTTGCCTACTGTGTCATTTCTTTTTTTTTTTCATTTCATTTATTTCACCTTGTAACATAGTTTGTCACACTGGGCAAGTCACATAATAATACAATTTAAAAAATTCACAAATTAAAATTAAAATTCTAATATATTAGTATACAATTTCTATATAAATTCAATATTTAAACACAGTTACTATTCAAAATAACAAATAATCATAAAACAAAAGTCAACCAAAAATTTAATAAAATCTAATTAATAATAATAATAATTAATAACTTTGAAAAATTTCAAAGTTTGGCCTCAAACATTACAGTTGTAGATGAATGTTCGCTTCGCCTCCTTGGTTCACCTATTCTTGACGAGTCTTTTCCGGCATTTGTAGACGAGAAAATTCAAAATTTTATGAGAACTTCCGACCGATTGCTCAAAATTAACGCCCATATGGCTTTTACAATTATAAAGTTTTGCCTTTTTGTGCCAAAATTTACATATGCTTTAAGATGTTGTCAACTGTGGAAACACAGTGAGCTGGTGGAAGGCTTGGACAACATTATAAAGAACACGTTATCGTCGGTTTTGAATATCGATTTAGATGACAGGGCGTGGTCGCAAGCCTCCTTGCCTGTTAAATTAGGAGGCTTAGGTATTCGTAAAATTTCAAGTGTAGCCCTACCAGCGTTCTTGTCTTCCGTCTATAGCACTTGTTCTTTGGTTAATAAAATTCTATCTCCTTCTCTTGTGGCACTTTCTGGCAACACTCTCAAAATTTCATACTTAGACGAGGCTCGAAATGCTTGGCATAGTGCTTGCCCCAATACTACTCCCCCCAAATCTCTTTCGTCTCAACGGCAATGGGACGGGCCTCTGTGCGAGCTGACGCGGAATTGTCTGTTACAAACGTGCTCAAGCTCCACAGATCGTGCTCGTCTCCTGGCCGTTTCCAAATGGGAGTCAGGGTTTTGGTTGCAAGCACTTCCATCACACAATACTGGTACTTTAATGGATCCAGTTTCTTTCCGTATTGCAACTTCTTTACGGTTGGGTGCAGGGTGCTGTGCCCCTCATCACTGCCAGTGCGGTACTGCTGTTGATCAGCTTGGTCACCACGGATTATCGTGCACCAGGGCTGCCGGTAGGATTTCCCGCCACGCTAGCCTTAATGATATCATTCGCCGGGCCCTTACCAACGTTAACATTCCAGCCATTCTAGAACCGAATGGTCTGTTACGTGACGATGGTAAGCGGCCTGACGGCATGACTCTTGTTCCGTGGGAGAAGGGTAGGCCTTTGGTGTGGGACGCTACATGCGTTGATACCCTTGCGCCATCTCATCTGTCCGGGACATCAGTTAGGGCCGGTGCGGCGGCAGATTCCGCTGAGGACCTCAAAAGACGCAAATATGCAAGTCTCGACAGAGCTTACTTATTTGAACCTTTCGGGGTCGAGACTCTGGGTCCGTGGGGTTCCGGGGCCCTTCGCGTTTTCAAAATTCTTTCAGGGCATCTGGTCGAAGCGACGCGTGACCCGAGAGCTGGCTCTTATCTGGCTCAACGCATTAGTATTGCCATTCAGCGTGGCAATGCAGCCAGCATCTTAGGGACGCTTCCGTCTGGTAGTGATTTGGATCAGTTGAGCTACCTTTAGATCGCTTGCAGCGGTCTTCAGGTGGCACAACTGTTTCATATGTATTTTGTACATACCTTGTATTATTCTTTCTGTAAATAAATGTAAAAAAATTAATAATCTAATACTAAACTACCTACATCTTACCCAAAAACTAAGTTTATCAGTCGTCATTATACAATTTATCAATTTTTCAATTTTTCCAGCACCTCTCGAGAGCACACTACACAATATCGTTATTTAGCAAAAATGAGGAATCTAAAACAGACATGTTCATAAACTCGTTTAAGCAGTATAATGCATTTACCTCAAAGAAATGTTTAATTTTTCTTTTGAAGTCAGATGTATGTTCCAGATTAGTTATTTTGTGTTATAGTGACAGCGAGCTGATCTGATGATGGAGATGGACGATGTATCCACCATCCATCTCCATCAACACTTAGTCATCATGTAGACAGGTAGCTGGTAGACTGGTCATGGATGGGGTACATTTTTTTTTTATACTACTTGAAAGACGGATCAAGCAGATGGCCCACCTGATGTTAAGCGGTAACCTCTGCCTATGAACACATTACCTCATAGGACACGTTCACCTAGGACGCGCCCTATGTGGCTTTGCACTGCGCTCGCCACCCTGAGGCATAAAGATGAAAAGTCTCATGTGCCTGTAATTTTATCAGCATCAGCTCATAGTTCGGATTTATTGATTGCTTGGTGATCATCTACCGATGATGATGATGAAAATAACTCAGAAGCAGTTTCAGAGCACTTTAAATAAGTTTGCAATATAAAGTGCACCTTAGCGCGCTAGCAGGAGGCCAATTCTCGGATTGTAGAGATTATCTCTAAATTAGAGATAATGTCGATGCATGAATGTCTACAAATAATGTCACGAAAATGTCACAATAACCATCAAATCGTATTCGATTTGAATGATTTTGGTCGACTTATGTCTATTTGCGACATCACGTGAATAGCAAATTGAGATTTTATTCGACATTCGCCATCTTTTTTCTACATATGTCTAATTCGACTTAATCTCTAAAGCACGAGAATTGCCCTCCAGGATGCGAGCATTTTAAATCTCGAAAATGTTGGTTGGGTTCATAACAAAAGAATTGGCTGTTCCCGCTATTTTCGAAAAGAAATGTCGATTCGTAATTTATTTCTATTGCAAAGTGTTCATTGAGCTATAAAAAAATATCAGATACCAAAATTTATTAAAAAAATAAAAAAAAAAATTTAAATACTGCTTATTTTAAATACATAATATAAGGCATTAATTAACTATATGATTAGGTTACTAAGTACATCTTAGTAAACTTAGATTAGAAAAATAACTGCCTCTATCATTTCCCGCCATCCTGTATCGCATTGAAAATTGCTCGCCATCTTGGAAATCAGATTCAGCGCATGCGCCCTCGACACGTTTAGAAGAAATAAAACCTCCGTGGTATACGATAGCCGCGTACAAAACTTATTTGATCGGTCGTTCAACCATGTCGATGTTGTATCTCTCTTTGGTCTATAGCTGCATCTCGTTCCCTCGTACCGTTAAGGTGGTATGCCTGAGTTATGGCATTCCAATGTTGCCACTAGGTACCTCGGAGGCTGTGGCGCGGCGCACTAACACCAGGTGTGTCACTTCAAATGAGCTTGCATTGTAAAATGAATCTTAGCGCGCTGGCATTAGATTTAATATAGCGAAGGAAGCGAGCATTGACAATCTCCAACATTTAGTAGGATTGACTCCTAACAAATGGAATTATTGAATTTATAGAGCCTCGCGTCAATGAATGTAGCAAAAACTACGTACAAGGGTGAATGGCGCTACATGGATTTTTGCATGGAAATACCTAAAAACGCCCCTAAATTCAACCCTGAAAACGATCACCAAAAATAGTGATTATTGAAATTGGAAAACACGTTTAAAGAATCAAGTTTCATTGATGGATATGGTACAAAAACCACAATTTTCATACAAAAATACAAATAATGTCATACCGGCTTGTTGTTTGTTACATTTCTAGATTGTCTGTGAAGCCCAATTCCTATCCCAAGATATATTTTCCTTGAAGAGTTCAGGATCTCGACAAAATATTTGCATTAAATTATAGGAAGATTAGGTTTTTTTTAATTTACTTTTGCAGGACTATCTTGCGTAATTCTAGCTAATTCAGTCAACATAATTATACTTCGGATCATGCTCCGATCTAATGTTGATGTCATAAATGTCACTAATGGTATTCTAATCAACTGACAATGCAACACGGAACTGTGATCCTATCGAAATGTAACCGCAACTTAAGTTTTTCTGAGAATTCTAGCGCGTTCTTTCACTCTTTCCAATTGTTTAAAGCACTATTCTATTCTAGCCAGCATCTTAGGGACGCTTCCGTCTGGTAGTGATTTGGATCAGTTGAGCTACCTTTAGATCGCTAGCAGCGGACTTCAGATAGCACAATGTTTCATATGTATTTTTTACATACCTTGTATTAGTTGTATTATTGTTTCAGTAAATAAATGTATTCGTACCTCTATTCTATTCTACTATTTGGTCGCCATGAACCATGCACAAAATACATCAGCAATTTTCAGTTAATTCAGAATAGTCTTCATTCGGTCTTAACATTCAGTGTGGTTTCATTATAAAGAAGAGAAGTGGCCAGTTCAAGCAAACTACACGGGCGTGTTGTGTACACTACACGGATTTTAGTATGGAGAATCCGAATAGCACCTCTAGCAGGCACCTGAGAACCTCAAATTCCATACTAAAATCCGTGTAGTGTACACCTCACGCCCGTGTTAGTTGCTTGTTGCATTTGCAAACTATCCCCTCTGGTCGCGTTCTTTCTTCGTCGTTGTACAGAATGCTTGCCGGCGGAGTGAGACTCTTGTTGCTAAGGTATCTAGGTACCTACTATTTTCATCTTCTGTGCCCGCACGTAATAGCGTAAGCTACATGTGGTTTTGCCTTCCTTATTTCGTTGCATGTTTCTTATTGGGTGTAAATACCCGCGCTTGGAATTAGACTGTTAATTGAACATTTTGGTTGAAGACCGCCGAAGGCAGTAGGGAATGAAATGGCTGTTTCCAAGTAGACTAACAATGCTATAAAAAGACTGAGAAGCGGCAAACCTTTATGAAGAAAACCGGTGTACGTAAGGAGCTGATAGATACCTGACGAGACCTCAGACTGACCGTAGACCAGGCAGACTGATGATATAATATTTAAAACAGTAAATTAAAGACGTGTAATATAAAAGAATAGAACAAATTGGAATGCTGAGTGGAGACGATGATTAGGTAGAAATCCTTTGCACGTGGTATGCTAGCCTTATCTAAAAACACATAGACTGAAGTCTGTAGAGATTGTCTCTAAAATAATCCATTTTTCGTAGGAATTTACTTAAAAATGAGTTGAATTGAATATACTTTTCACTAGAAACGGGATATTACGAAAATATCCGGTTTAACGGGAAATATCCCGTTTCTAGTGAAAAGTATGTACATAACCATGATAGTTTCAAAAGTTATATTGAATTGAATATGTTATCTGGCTCAACGAATTATTATTGCCATTCAGCGTGGCAATGCAGCCAGCATCTTAGGGACGTTTCCGTCTGGTAGTGATTTGGATCAGTTGAGCTACCTTTAGATCGCTAGCAGCGGTCTTCAGGTAGCACAACTGTTTCATATGTATTTTATACATACCTTGTATTATTATTTCTGTAAATAAATTTTAATATGTTAGGTATAGTTTCTTACTGTGATATTTAATTTATGTAAGTACATACACGCTCGACAAAAATACTTATGTTATTACTCTTTAGTTTTTATAGTTTCTCATGTAAGTGAAAGGTATTTCCTATGAGAAATAAATGTCTTACACCCGAAATTGAATTTCATTCAACCGCAATCTTTTCATAAACCCCTCCTGTAGGAGGTGTTTATGAAAAGATTGCGGTAGTGTTATTAAACTTGTTTTTAACATTGATAGACCTTTGTTTGACCACGATCTCACCTGTTGGTAGGTCTCACCTGGCAGAGGTTACCGCTTAACATTAGGTGGGCCACTTGTATGTTCCGTCATCAAAGTAGTATAAAAAAAAAAAAAAAAAAAACGCAGCTGGCGATTTGGCGATGCGAGAGGTTGCAAGATCGATGCGTGACCAATTTATTTTTTTAATATTGACAGGCCATTTTTTGACCACTATCTCACCTGTTGGTAAGTGACGATGTGGCCGAAGATGGAGCACAAAGGTCTAGAAGGCACCTATTCACTCTAGCCTTGAAGAGACCCAGATTATAGTTTTCAGGAAAGACAGACGACGGTAGTGTGTTTACTCCCTAGCAGTTCGCAATCTACTTCAATTGTTATTTTTTAATAAAGCTGTGTTCTTTAATGAGTATTAAATATACTATTCATATTAACAACGATTATTATTAGATATTGCAAATACCATAGTTTATAAATTTCCAAGTTGGATTTTATTGTTAGATGCCCGTTTTTAGGGTTCCGTAGCCAATTGGCAAAAAATCGAACCCTTATGGATTCGTCATGTCTGTCTGTCTGTCTGTCTGTCTGTCCGTGTATGTCACAGCCACTTTTTTCCGAAACTAAGTATAAGAGCTATGCTGTTGAAACTTGGTAAGTAGATGTATTCTGTGAACCGCATTAAGATTTTCACAACAAAAATAGAAAAAAAACAATATATTTTTGGAGTTCCCCATACTTAAAACTGAAACTCATTTTTTTTTCATCAATCCCATACGTGTGTGGCATCTATGGATAGGTCTTCAAAAATGATAATTATTGAGGTTTCTAATATATATTTTTCTAAACTGAATAGTTTGCGCGAGAGTCACTTACAAAGTGGAAAAATGTGCCCCCCCCCCCCCCCCCCCCCGTAACTTCTAAAATAAGACAATGATAAAACTAAAACAAAAATATGATGTAGGTACATTACCCTGTAAACTTCCACCGAAAACTAGTTTGAACGAGATCTAGTAAGTAGTTTTTTTTAATACGTCATAAATCGTAAACCATCCAAGAACTTTTATATTATGTTACTTGCTGCTACGGAACCCTCCATGGGCGAGTCCGACTCGCACTTGGCCGCTTTTTTTTGTATTTAGGTCAATATAAACAAAGGTAACTCGCAAGAAGCGATTTGCAGGATGACAAGAGGTACAGGTAAGCCCAGCCACGCACCATTTATAGCCATCGATGGCGAATGACGTGATCGTTCACTATCCTCGGCTACATAGATCCTCGCCATATTTAGCTGGGCCGCTCCATCAGAACATACCAATCTATTCTGAACTTTATTTTAATAGTTCTAAGATTTAAATGTTAGTATACTTAAAATGTGCAAAACAACTATTGTACAGCTGCAACTTTGTATATATGATGTCATACATTTTATTGCATCGTGCATAGTAACTATATTGGTAATAACAAGCACAAAACCTTATAGAAACGTGTGACTATGTATCGCAATTTACTAGGCTTAGAATGTAGAGCAAATTACAAAAAAACGAGCAACCCTAGTCGCATAATATCATGTGTAACAGCTGACATCTTATCTCCTTGGTACCAGATAATAACTAGTGCCAACCTTTCCGAAAAACCGCGCTCTCACCTCCATTATTAAAATGTATTGTAGTGATTACCTGCTTACTACTTAGGACACTACTTGTCTAAAAATGGTTATAATTGGTCATGCGCCAAAGATAGGTAGGTACCTAAGATAACTTCAGACACAGAATACCTATACACAGTTTAGAAGAAATAAGGCTCCTACATAACCTGATCATAAAAGTTTAAATCAATTTTTTTCCTTTTTTTTATAATTGGCTTCGCACGGGTTGTGCTGTGCATTTACCATTTCCAAGTACTCAGGTGCTTCACCAAAAAAAAAAAAAAGATGTTTTTACGTATAATTTATTATTGTAATAAATAATTTGCAACGAAACAATGCTTCCAAGTCGTTAAAGTCACAGTCAAGTCATGTTTTAGTAAACTGGTGGCCTTTTTACAAAAAACTTTGGTAGACAATTTCAACCAATTTGAAAAGTAGTAACGCAATTCACTTCTATTTCATTTCACTACACTTGTGCTCTAAAGACGAGCTACATCGGTTAAAATGCCACCAAAATTACACAAAATAACTAAAAAAAACACTAGGAAATGAAATCAAATAAAAGTAGACAACGTTTCTTTTCGAAAATTGCGGGAAGAGTCTTATTAAATCTACTTGTATGAACGTAATTTGTCAAAGCCCAAGTAACGCCATCTGAAGGTAATCAGATAAACTAAAGGTATAGACACTTCAGAAGGCGTGTGGGGAGTCACTCGGTAAGCTTGTTTATGATGCAGTATAACGTTGCACCTGTAGATGGCGCTCCAATGTAGTCACTTGAGTTAGTTAGTCCTTACATTTGTTTCTTATAGATGGCACTTTTTAACTTTCACAAAATACCTAATGATTTCGACATTATTATAAAATTTGCAATAGATAGTTATTGATTATTTTAGTGCAAAGAATGCAAATAAAATATGCAACTCGTGTGTTCGCTTAGTAAACCAGCAACTTTAGAGCAAAGAAAATTGTGTAGGTACCTACCTAGAGAAAATAAAAGTTTAAGACGTCCGTAATTTCAGGAAGTGCATAGCTTAGCATTACACGGCATAGTTCTCAAGTAGCGCCAACTGACTGTACAGGCGTCACCTACCATAGTGTCATAGAACTGCGTAGGTATTGCGAGAGTCACTCAGTATGCTCGTTTATGATGTAGTTAAACGTTGCGGCGCTAGATGGCGCTTTACTCTGCTCATTTGAATGAGTTAGCCTTTACTTCAGTTCGTATAGATGGCGCTTTTAAATTGGTTCGTATGAATAAATATTCTACAGACTCTTCCCGCCATTTTCGAAAAGAGATAGTTAGATAGAAAATTCTTTATTGCACATAAAACAAAGAAGTACAAAGGCGAACTTAATGCTAGAAAGCATTCTCTTCCAGATAACCTTGGTGTATTGCGGAAAAAATATGTATCAGTAGTGCACAAGAAGGGAAATATTGGATAAGTATAAGAAAATACACGTTAAGATAAGAGTATAGGAGTAGTGTTAGTATAAGAGAGAGACGTTGTCTACTTTTATTTTATTTCTTTTCCTGGTGTTTTCTTGAGTTATTTTGTGTTATTTTAGTGGCATTTTAACTAATGTAGCTCGTTTAAAAAGCACAAGTGTAGTGAAATTAAATGGAAGTGAATTGCGTGACTTTTGAAATTGGTGGAAATTGTCTACCAAAGTTTTAGTAAAATTGGCCACCGTTTTACTAAAACATGACTCGACTGTGACTTTGACGACTTGGAAGGAGTGTAACGTTGCAAAATATATTAAAAATACTGATACTTGAAAATGGCAAATGCACAAGCCGTGCGGCGCCAATTATAAAGAAAAAAAAAACTACAAGGCACATATTACTATTATTCAAGTGCATACAACTAGTGTGTCCGCTTGGAACAAGACCTACCTACCTAGGTAGGTACCTATATAGAACGTTTATTAGTAGGTATAATATATATCACAACCAAAAGGGTTTTAATGCAGAGCAAACTGAATAAGTATTCAAAGCGTCAACCTTGCCTACCTAGATGTAATGATTTGTTTTATAATTCATGAGAGAAAAACGTACCGCAAGTAGGTACCTACCTAGGTGGGTAGGTAGGTACGTACCTACCTACTCTTGCGAATTTTATACTTCATTCTTCCCTTCTAAAAGTGATTGATATAAACTTATCCTAAATATTAAAATTATGAGTAAATCCTTATTATAAGTATTTCTCAGTTAGATTTAGGTATATTAACTTTAATAATTTGTATATTAATGCCTTGGCTATAGTAGGTATTATATTATCTGTACCTTGTATAATTTTAAATAAGCACTTAAGTATTGCAATTGAGTTTCGAATTTTTTATGTTGTGTGTGTTTGGGGGTATAGGTAGGTATATACCTAGTCAGTAATAATTTCTAGTTGATCTTCAAATTCAAATTATGCATTAAGCAGGTAGATGTGAGTTTTACATAGGTAGGTACCTACCTAATTGTATTTTTTGTTTTAGTGCAATTTATCATGCCCGTTTCCACCAACACTTGCTATAGGGAAAACTAAAACAAAAAAGATAGGTACAAGTTAGGGCTTGACACCGAAAATATAAAGCATAAGACTCACACCATCAGGAACGAACAGTGTTTATGAAAGCCTCATTCAAAAATACAATTAGATACCTATCTGATCGTACGTAGATAGAGGTACCTACAAGAGATACGATCTCACGTCTGCTAGGGCAACGGCCGGGGCTGCGCCGGCGCACAATTTCATGCATCACTTGACAGATATTTGATTACTTCAGTACTATACCACAGAATAAATAATATGCCTATACCTACCGCGCGAAGTCAGCGCGTGTGTCTTTGCCAGTTCGAATATGAAAGCTCAGTGGCTTACGACGAAAGAAAGGAAGAAAGAGTAGGTACCTACGATCTTCGACCAAAGTAAATTTATTTTACTTTGGTCGAAGCCTACATATGGAGAATTGATAGCGACTTTCCTTATCAATTTCGCGATCTAAAATGAATAAAGTAGTACCTACATAAAAGCATATTTCGGCGTAGATTTCACAATATATGTTTTTTTTAATGTACAATTATACATCATCTTATGAGGATTTAATGTACAATTATACATAATCTACTGACGATTTAATGTACAATTAATTATACACGTCATATAATGATGATTTAATGTACAATTGTATATCATATAATGATTATTTAATGCACAATTATACATCATCTAATGATGATTTAATGTACCTACAATTATACATCATATAATGATGATTTCATGTACAATTATACAAACCATATAATTAATGATGATGCAATGTACAATTATACATCATCTAATGATGATTTTCATTATGAAAACAACTCAAAAATATTTAGAAATCAATTAAACATATTTTTTTAGCTATCTGTTACCGAATAACAATCTGAGCAAACTCGTACGAAGTTGTAAGGTTTGTTATTGTTTTTTGTGAAAATATTTTTTTAAATGAGCTTTTATAAAATTTGTGATTGGAACCGTGTACTTTTTTTTTATTCTACTTGAATGACGGAACAAGCAGATGGCCCACCTGATGTTAAGCGGAAACCTCTGCCTATGAACAGTGCATTACCTCATAGGTCACGTCCACCTAGGACGCGCCTTCTGTGGCATTGCACTGCGCCCGCCACCCTAAAACATAAGGATGAAAGTCTCATGTGCCCGTAATTTCACCGGCACCCTTACCCTTCAAACCGGAACACAGCAATGCGAGCACTACTGCTTTGCTGCAGAAATAGGTATGGTGGTAGTACTTCCCCGGACGAACTCTTTCACAAAAAAGCTCTACTACTACTAAAATCTAAATGAGTCTAAACACGGCTATTCTACTATATCATCGCGGAGTTGCGTTGTCCACCTTCCGTCTCCATGATCAGAAGAGCTCATTGGCTTCTTTTTTTAAAATTTATAGATTTCCTTTAATTACTTACAGAAGTAATAATACAACTAATACAAGAAATATGTACAAAATTAAAAAAAAAATTAAACAGTTGTGCTACCTGAAGACCGCTGCTAACGATCTAAAGGTAGCTCAACTGATCCAAATCACTACCTACCCGACGGAAGCGACCCTAAGATGCTGGCTGTATTGCCACACTGAATGCTACAATACTAATGCGTTGAGCCAGATAAGAGCCAGCTCTCGGGTCACGCGTCGCTTCGACCAGACGCCATGAAATAATATTGTATCGTCATCGGAACTTGACAGGTAGGTATGCAAAATTACAGCACAATCGGTTGAGTGTTTTTTTAAAATTATTTATTAAAACTTTCACACAAAACAATAGTGCTAGGAGGACTTAATGCTAACAGCATTATCAACCAGTCATCAGGACGTGCAGAAAGATGGTGAGAAGTGACTTCCAAACAAGAACCACAGAAAAAAAAACAAGTTTGAATATGAAACTAAAAGGATAAGCAATAGTAGATTAGGACAACAGTAGGATTTTAGTAGTAGTAGAGCTTTTTTGTGAAAGAGTTCATCCGGGGAAGTACTACCACCATACCTATTATTGCCGCAAAGTGCTTGCATTGCTTTGTACCGGTTTGAAGGGTGCCGGTGATATTACAGGCACATGAGACTTTTCATCTTTATGTCTCAGGGTGGCGGGCGCAGTGCAATGCCACATAGGGCACGTCCTAGGTGGACGTGACCTATATGATAATGCACTGTTCATAGGCAGAGGTTACCGCTTAACGTCAGGTGGGTTATCTGCTTGATCAGTCATCAAGTAGAAAAAAAAAAGCTGTTGCAAGTTATACAGATACATACGTAGACGGTTGAAGGGCACCCGGACTTACATATTACAAGCAAACATTGCAGTAACAGGACATTAAACAAACAAAGTTATGGACTGGCCAGTAATATTGCCAAGGGTTGTGGTATTTACCTATACAGCCAATGCATTTCATCACGAACTCATGAATCCCCGCTTTTGAGGCCACGGCACGTTCCGATGTAGCGTCGATTTAACCATGTTAGGTACTGGATTGTACAACACGGATTATTTGGATTAGCTGTTGCACTTTGATGTACCTAACCATGTACAAACAATGCCTGATTATTCAATAACAGCCTTACAGCGCGTTCACCGCGGCACCTGTAAATACTCCATGGCAGGTGCCAACATACGGTGAACGGTCCGGCTCGTTCAGCGTAAGATGGCACCTGTAGATACTCCATGGCAGGTGCCAACTTACGGTGAACGGTTCGGTTCGTTCACCGTAAGATGACACCTGTAGATACTCCATGGCAGGTGCCAACTTACGGTGAACGGTTCGGTTCGTTCACCGTAAGATGGCACCTGTAGATACTCCATGGCAGGTGCCAACTTACGGTGAACGGTCCGGCTCGTTCAGCGTAAGATGGCACCTGTAGATACTCCATGGCAGGTGCCAACTTACGGTGAACGAACGGTCCGGCTCGTTCAGCGTAAGATGGCACCTGTAAATACTCCATGGCAGGTGCCAACTTAGCAGTGAAAAAACCAGCCAAGTGCGAGTCGGACTCGCGCACGAAGGGTTCCGTACCATAATCTATAAAAACGTTTGTTGTATGGGAGCCCCCTTAAATATTTATTTTATTAAATTTTTTAGTACCTATTTTTTGTTATAGCGGCAACAGAAATACATCATCTGTGAAAATTTTCAACTGTCTAACTATCATGGTTCGTGAGATACAGCCTGGTGACAGGCGGACAGACAGACGGACAGCCGAGCATTAGTAATATAGGGTCCCATTTTACCCTAAAAAACAATACTGGTCAATAAATTATGGGTATCTGACTGCCCTTTCATTAGACTGACTGTCTCGCTTTTTGCTGCCCCCTCGTAAACCACAAAATCTCAACAACCCCGTGACCGATTTAGTTCATAACCTTACCAACAAATTGTATCAATACCTACCTACCAAAATTCATTTATGGACGTTATTCTCAGACAAACAAACGCGTTAATTCTGATAACTAATTTTAGAGGCAGAAGGTATACTTTGCAACTAAACCCTTGTAGAGTCTCTTAGTTTGTATATTATACTAGCGACTCGTCCCGGCGTCGCACGGGTAGTTTCAGGATGAAAAACAGCCCCCCCCCCCCTTTCCTATCCCCTCCCCTGGTAGCCTATGTCACTCAGGGTGAATGTAGCTTTCCAATGGTGAAAGAATTTTTTAAATCGGCCCAGTACTTTTTGAGCCTATTCATTACAAACATACAAACATACAAAAATAGGTACAAATCTTTCCTCTTTATAATATTAGTGTAGATGTAGATGTAGATTATGGACAGACTCCTTGATTTGGTACCACCTATTGAGATTTTATTTGTGTACCTACCCACTCTCTTTGAATTTGTACTTAATTTAACTAAGCACTAAAGTTGTCCTTATTTTTCATTATGGTAACTTATTCTCATTGTAAACGGGATATTTGCCATCATAAGCTTGAGGTTCTCCGCTTACTATTAGTTTTGTATGTCTCTGTATTTTATGTGGAAGCCTGTTATTGGCCATTCTTTATATATCATAAACATAATTTAAGATTTCCGTGTGGCTGCTGGTTTCCCAATAAAATAAAATAACAAGTTGATTCCTCACTCGGTAATATCTATTATGTAAGTTTGTAGATGCTAGGGCCTCTGCATCAGACAGATCCAACCAAAACAAACATAGTCATATTCCCTCCTCCACCGTCGACTTAATAGGTCAAACTATAGCTGCGTTAATCGGTCAATTCTGAACCCGTATATATCTGTTCATTTAATTATGCTCCCCAATGTCAAGTGCCTACGACTGGGCGACAACGGCGTCATACCAATTAGGTATATCTACTGTTTAGTTAACGCTTACCCGAATTCTAATAGCCAGCTGTTACAATGGGGAAGAATATCAAAAACTATTCCGGCAGAGGGCGCTGTGTGTTTGTTACCTGACTAAATATATTAGTAAAAAAAAAACATTGCTTTTAAGATTTTCTATGCATTGGTTTGGGTTTTGGCGAGCTATTTAATAGATTTTGTAATGTATTCTACCTGGCGTATCGCCCAGTTGAAGGAGGAGTTGAAAATAAGAGGTGCATCGCTCCAAGGAAAGAAAGCCGAACTAGTCGAAACGTACATTTTAATTACCATTTTACTAAGTTTAAGCTGTTTTCAGGATAACATTTCGGTTAAATTTGATTTTATTAGTTCTAACATACACTTTATTCGTCAAATGTTAGATTTTTTTTTGTGAATTTTATTGTTTTTTATCTAAAACAATGGAGAATGTTCAGTAACATTGAAACTTCGCATATAATGGATTACCTACTTAGTAAGAGACATGTTTCACAGTAATATCTTAGAAGTGGTCTCATAGTCAGTTTCTGTGAAGTATTTTCCACATAATCTCGAAAAATCACTTGATTTATAAGTAATAAAGTCTTCTCAATGCTTTTTCCCACTTTCTCCTTAATGATAAATCACTTGGGAATTTGTGTACACCTATTTCTGCACATGCAAAAGCTACACAACGACCCGTATTTCAAGTATTACGGGAAAACAAGTTGAAAACCATACAATTTCAATGTAGATTGATAGTTCGCATGTAACAAACATTTGGCGCCCTCTACATGGAACTAATTGACAGTGGTCTTCCCCATTCGGAGCATGCTTCCCAGGATAACGAACCTCGTGGAAGACCTCCTTTGCCGAGCTACTGGCTTTTTCATGTGCTACTGGTTCTTTCCCTGGTTACTGGCTCTTTCCCGTGCTACTGGTTCTTTCTCGTGCTACTAGTTCTTTCATGTGCTACAGATTCTGATGTGTATGAATAAATAATGCTGGACAGTTCACACAACATTATGCATAGCTTGTGTTATGGGTACAACTGTTATACTAAATACAATACATTACATAGAAAGATATTTTTTTTTATAGATAGAAAATACCCAGAACACCCTGAACAAATATCTGCAGATCGTACAAATATTTGTTCCGAGGCACAAACTCGCCCGCCGCGCCACAGAGGACAATTGATAGTCCAAAAAAACTTTTGCTTGAACGGTGCTTTTATTCATTAGATGACCTCATTCTGACTAATGTTAATTCTGATAACACCTGACTTTATATTTAAATTATCATTTACTGAATGTGAACCTTATTTAATTTTTAACATTTTGTCATTTTTACTTAATTATCTTTAAACTTGAATTATATTCCTGTTAGATTCATTTTGTAACGAATTGTATAATTAGGTACTTACTGTTTTTGTGTTTGATATTTTACTATGTATTTTACTTATGTTATTTTACTATGTTTCGAACACAATTGTAAATAGTTAATAAATAAATGGATTTGATTTGATTAGTACATACATATTTAGGTACATTATTTATTTATTATTTAAGCTATTTATTTCCCTTATTAAATATAATTTTAATTTAAACATTTCATGCAAGTATTCGTTAATTTTAAAACATGCTATAAAAATCTAACATTTACTTGTAAATATTATAATATTTCATTAAATATTATAATTATTATATTATGTTATATTAAATTAAATTATAATTATATTACATTAATTATCAATTATTATTTATTATACATTAATTATTAATTATTACAAATTATAATTACATTACATTAATTATATTAAATATTATAATTTGTAAATATTTTAAATTGTTTGAATAAATGTACTCATACCTACTTAGTTTAGAACATTATACCTAAATTCATTTGATTAGGGTTGTCCATCTTTGAACACAGGCCTCCTCCAAACTACAAACGTTTTTCTTCCATAAATAATTTATTATTTGTCTTTCAACGATACAGTACTTTTTTTTTTCTTCTCATAATTATGATTGGTTGGAGGGTTTAGGTACATACATGCATACAAATATTCATTTACATTCACATGGGCTAGCGGTCTTGCCTTTTTGTTTGGTTAACTAGTTTACTGCTGTATAATTATGATGGATATATTTTTCGAAAAAAAGCTTGCATATTTTTAATTTATATTCATATGCCCTCTGATGGTTGCGTAGAGCGCAAGATCTGTGGGAACAAAGGTTTATCAACCCATTTGGTATTCATCTGATACACCCGGCGCGATATTAATTCAATACGAAAATCAGTAATGTCCTTTCAAAACGTATGCCCAATAACTTCTTGAAAACACAGGTCACGTACAATTGTGGCAATGGTTTCAATACCCTGTTTTTATTTAATCGAGCGAAGTCCATGTAACAACTGGCAAAATGTGCTTTCATCAGTCCAGATGTATGTTTGTATATATACATGTGCATACCTACAACATAGCTTTGGGTTTTCTGTTATGGTGTTGAATGAATGAATGAATGAACGAATGAATTAATGAATGAATAAATGAATGAATGAATGAATGAATGAATGAATGAATGAATGAATAAATGAATGAATGAATGAAAACACTTTATTGCACACCTTACTTGCAAATACCTTACTATAACAAATGTTGATACACGCGTACCTACTTACAGGTCGAATCTCTCCAAACAAGAATATAATATCTTCAAAACAGGATCCGTCCAACAAGCGAAAAATGCCTTCATCGAATTCTTCAACGAATCTCAACGAAACTTTACATAAAGGTTCTATAATTTATCATAGTGTTTTAAGTCATCGGCAATTTTTAATTGGACTGGTATTTCCCCCAAAAAGGGGGCAGTTTGCTGCAGCGCCATTTACCGTCCAATTTTGATAATATTTGGCAGAAGCAAGTTCCTACTCAATTCTAGCGTAAGAGTTAATGTAAAGCGACGTAAGGAGTTACGAGCTCAAATTAAAAAAAAACGAGTGCACAAAAAAATATGTTTCCTGAAATTTGCGTTAGTTGGTACTTTGTTTGGTCATTATATCAATCCATAAATAATTTATGGATTGGTCCCTCGCGAGTCTCGCTCGCACTTGCCCGTTTGTTTCATTTTTGAAGCATTGCAGATGCTTGTCAAGCTCATCAAGCTTTGACCAGTGATACAGACGTCTGGCTGGCATGCCAGCGCTTCGTAAAGTGACAGTTGTGAGTTGTGAGTTGAAGACAACCCACCCCCCACAGGTGGAAAAAGTTAGAAGAGAAGCGGTCTCTACCTGTCTCAGATTTACTCCTCCTAATATACGTAGTATAGCATTATGCGCCGTGGAATGTACCTACCTACCTACTTCATTATCATCCTCATCATTAGCAGCTTTTAGACGTTGGACGAGGCCATCCCCATTGAATGAAGTGGGGGCTTTTCATTTTCAAATAAAAATAAAAGTAGTTCTATTTGGCTCGATAGATGGCGCTGACTCAAATGTGCTTGTCAAAATTATCAAATGCATTGTCTGTGCTTTTGTGTGATAGTAACAAAATACCACGAAAATATATCACTACGTTGTCGACTTTGACATTTCACTTTATTTTGAAAGTTAAGTACAGAGCTGGCGCCATCTATTTTCAAGGGTTTAAGCATGATGTGAAACGACCGTGAAAACCCTCATTGGAGGATTTGCCATTTGTAATCAAGCACGCTTGGCAGGCGGATTGGTGATTGCAGTACCTATTGGAATTGAATATTGTGGATATACTACTGCCCATCACCTGATGTAATCCCTGAGCCCGATTTTACGACATCCATGGGAGGAGACGGAGTAGTCTATACTTAGACCGATTAGGCCAAAACACACTGAATAGAATGTAGGTACCTACCTACTTACTGACAATTATGAATGTGCATGCTAATAGAAAATTAGAATTATCCTTCTTTACAGAATCTTTTGCATTAACAGGCAGTTTTCAATTCGATCGAAAGAGACAAAACACGGTGTAAATATTCCAAGGATGATCCGCGTTTTGTAGCAAAGTTAAAGTTTATGTCAGGTCAGTAACTTTTAAAAAAACAAGAATTTAATGCGCGTTTGGCAGCCCATCCTTACTGTATCTACATTGCAAACTCAATTACTAATTAGGTACATCTTTTTCTCTCTCGAGGCTATCCACATTCTCCGTCCCATTCTTATACATAAACAGGTTTTTTCGCAAATAAAACAAGTGATCATTATGGACACGTCGCTTAGGTCTTATTTTAATCGTGTCTACAGACTAATGCCGCTGCCGTAAATTGTATGCAACTTTTTGCGGTGTCGACCGTTGCGGCCATAGATCTAAAATTAGTCGCGGATAGAACCAGGCTCAATTTTCAAATAAGAGGCTAAAGATTGGGCGAAGAGCAGTGGGTCGCCGAAATTGTGAAGTCGCAAGGAATACTTGAATAAGAGGTGCAAGACAAACAAAAAATCTTCACATAAAAACAACGTCCACGTCTCTAAATAAATGCTTTTCATTTAAATATATCTTGTATATTTAAAACATCCTAGACATAACATCCATATGTACATAATCATGATAGTTTCAAAAGTTATATCCTAGAGTCAGTCAGCCCACAGTCATTTGTTAGCAATAAGGGATTCTCATTAACGGATTAAAAAAAAGCAGTTCAATTTGGCTCGATAGATGGCGCTGACTCAAGTATACTTGTCAAAATAACAAATGCATTGTCTGTGCTTTTGTGTGAATATCACGAAAATATATCACTACGTTGTCGACGTTGACATTTCACTTTATTTTGACAGAGCTACTTTAGCTTGTACAGAGCTGGCGCCATCTATTTTCAAGGCTATAAACATGATGTGAAACGGCCGTAAAACCACTCATTGGAGGAGTATTTATAAAAAAAAAATGTGCAATATAATGCAAAAAAGAGAAAATACCTGAATATGTATAACATAATACCCAACGATCTTACACTAAGATTACATCACCACCATGCCTATTTCTGCCGCAAAGCAGTAGTGCTTGCATTGCTGTGTTCCGGTTTGAAGGGTAAGGGTGCCGGTGAAATTACAGGCACATGAGACTTATCATCTTTGTCTCAGGGTGGCGGGCGCAGTGCAATGCCACATAGGGCGCGGCCTAGGTGACGTGACCTATATGAGAATGCACTGTTCATAGGCAGACGTTACCGCTTAACATCAGGTGGGCCATCTGCTTGTTCAGTCATTCAAGTAGCATAAAAAAAAAAAAAAACCTGTGTCTGTCTATCAGGAACTAATAGTACCATGGTACCACAATACACAGACCCAGAACAAATATTTGGAGATCATACAAACATTTGTCCCGCAGCGGGAATCAACGCGCGAATTCTCAAATCTCATCCAGCTACTCGCCCGCCGTGCCACAAACTTCGTTATGATATCTTTGTGATGTTTTTTTATATCGGGAAAATATTATTTATATTATGTATTTGAAAAAAATTAATTGTTTGCATTTTCAGCCAGGAGTAATATTTTTATTTTGTACCTATGAAACTACAAACATACATAAACTCACGCTTGTTTCACGGAGGGGTAGGCAGAGACCACGGATTTCCACTTGCTACGATCCTGACATACCTCTTTTGCTTCATTCACTCTCATCACGTACTTCATCAGTTCATAAATACTCGTCGGTTAACCTGACCTTTGTACTTGTTATAATTAGGTAAAGTTCAAATCTACGTTTGGACTAGAACAGGGGCTCCCAAACGTATATTGTCTACTGCCCACTGTGAGAATAAATTATTTTTAACGCCCCCATAATATTTTTTTGGCGCCCTCGTTTTTTCAAAACTCCTTAAAAACCACTACAACTTCAAATTAAACATGCACAAATCGGGTAATTTATTTAACAAAAACTTGTTAAAACATGATTACCCGCGGTCTATTATCTACGAAAATGACCTATCTAGGAATACTAATAACTATTAGAATGCGAAAGTGTGTCTGATTTGATGCCGCTATACTTTTTCTGGGTCTCTCACCGCCCCCCTATGGCCTGCAGCGCCAATAAGGGGGCGTTATCGCCCACTTTAGGACCCCTGGGCTAGAACAATGAACATGATGTTCTGGGGTGAACCTTCACAATGAATGACGATGAGGCTGTTTGACATAGAGTACTTATAAACTACTCTAAAAGCGATCTTACACTTGTCGCAAGTAAATGCCTAAGCGACTTTTACAGTAACTTAGCATGAGTGTGTAGGCCCGTGGCTCTTAGCTCTTATTTTCATAACCAACTCGGGTCCATTCATGTGTATGTAAATGCATGCCATAAAAGACTGGCTTTCTGACAACATTTAAAGACTCGAGTTTAATGTTTTTAGTACATACACTTTTTTAAATTGTTGTCAAGGAATGTGTAGACAACATACTTAATTGTTAACTTAAGGCGCAGTTATAGGCCTAGCGTTTAACTTAGTAGCCTCCTGAGGTATAGCAACGGCACGGGAGGGGTGACATGTGACGTAAAGAACTGTCGGGCTACACACGTGATGAAAATTAGTGAAGATATATCTTACGATATTTATAAATAAGTACCTAAGTCATTGCGAAAGAGAATAAAATATTTGTTCAAATAATTATTATATTTAATACTAATATCAATATTTTCAACTGAACTTTCAATTTATTAGTTTATGCCCATATCGATACTCGAATCACTGTCAGTATGCATGGAATCACTTTCGTTATCTGAGTCGTTTATATCGTTTTCATGCTCGGCAGAATTTGGATCAGATTTACTAACCTTAAAAAAATTCTATACATTATAAACAACATCTTTAGTTAGAGCTCTAATCCGAGGACCCATCTTCGGTTGCTAATCTCGTTTGCGTCTTGTCTAAAGCGGCCGGTCCAAATAACACGTATTGACGGCAGCGAGGTCGCCGCCCGACTGACGTCTCGCTCGCGAGATTTGACATAAGAAAATCACCACCCTCCCGTGCCGCTGCCATACCTCAGGAGGCTACTAAGTTAAACGCTATACCTATAGCCACCAAATTCTGTCCTATCTAACACATTATAGTTGATAACTAAATAAGTGACAGAATAGCGCTCGCGAAAGGAATAGTGAGGATAAGTGTAACTGGTCCTGGCTATGCTAATTATATAAATAAATAAAATAAAAAACAAGTAATTAATTTTTTAAAAATTATAAAAACTCTCTACGCAATGAAACGGCTGTACCGATTTTGATCAAACATAGCTAAGAACACTACCGAAAAATTCAACTTTCAAACGAAAAAAAAAAAACTAAATCGTTTCATCCGTTCGGGAGCTAAGATACGACACACAGACACACACACACAGGCACGTCAAACTTATAACACCCAGTCGATTTTGCGTCGGTGGTTAAAAATAAAGAAAATTAATGATGAATATTAAAATGAATTTTTTTAGAATTTCAAAGGAAAAATAAGAATCTGTTACTGACGACTATAAAATAATTTTAGAATTTGGTACATTATCTGAAATACCCGTGTACCAGTGTGCTCGTGGTGTGTCCTGCAGGTAAAACACCCTTCATCCCCTCCCGTGAATGTAGTAAAAGCCTAGTTAGGGATTACACCAGGGGACATATGGCATCATTCTGTGGGGGAAAGCAGCAGACATCCAAGCAATATTTGTTTTACAAAAACGGGCAATACGTGCCATTTATAAAATGAAGCCACGTGACTCCTTGAGGGAGCGTTTTAAGGAAATTAACATTCTCACCGTAATATCGCAATACATCTACGAAACCTTATTATATACACATAAACACTTAGATAGATTTATGAAAAAAAGTGACGTGCATTGTTTTAACACGAGAAATAAAAATAAACTGAGTATTCCCAAATTTAGATTAAAAAAAGTAAGTGGGTCTTTTAAGGGGAATTCTGTTCGGTTCTATAATAAACTTCCAGAAAGTGCTTCTAAACTTTCGATTCGAAGATTTAAATCTTACATAAAGAATAATTTAATTAAGAAAGCGTATTACACACTACATGACTATGTTAATGACAAAGCCGCGTGGCCTGATGTCGCTCTGCCCCTCGACACCTAATTTGTCAATTTGCAATGTCTGTACCTGCATATAATTTATTACTGATGTGTTATTTATGTGTATATCAAGCGTAGTGTGTGCTGCCTAATGAACTTTTGCTGATTCTCTCTATCATCTTACTTTTGACTGCCTACCTAAGTAAGGCTTTTAATTTGGTTTTCCTTTTTTCCTTGAATCAGCTTCAACTTGTTCTCGAGGCACCACACAGGCGCTCTCCACCTAGTAGTAAGAAGGATCATCAAAAGAAAAACAGACCGTGTTTGTTGCCTGATTCTTCTAGGTCTGGTTGCGTTGGAACAGGAGTAACTGTAAATTTATTTTTTAAGACGATTCAAAATGATCCTTGTGATTTCAATGAATAAAATACTTTTGACTTTGACTTTGACTTTGACTTTGATGGGCAGTAGCATCCACCTGAATACTCAAAACTAATCATGCGATCCCCAATTCGCCTGCCACGCGTGGTGATTATGTCAAAACACCACATAGTAAGCAACGAGGAAGTCATCGTCACAAATAAAATAATACTATAGCATCGTCCAATAGTGGACGTCTACATGTTGTTGTTTTTTTTTTTTATACTACTTGAATGACGGAAGAAGCAGATGGCCCACCTGATGTTAAGCGGTAACCTCTGCCTATGAACAGTGCATTACCTCATAGGTCACGTCCACCTAGGACGCGCCCTGTGTGGCATTGCACTGCGCCCGCCACCCTGTGACATAGAGATGTAAAGTCTCATGTGCCTGTAATTTCATGAATGAATTGATGATGAATCTTATATATATTTGTAATAAATCATAAAAGTTCATGTTTCTTTTTTTGTTTTTTTTTGTTTTGGGTCTTAAGTGGGTTTTGGCTACAAGCTGAGTAGAACAGTTTATGAAGCCGGATTTCTCTAAAATTACCCAAACGCTTAAAGTAAAAAGTTCGGATATCCTTTTAAATAAGTCTTGGACCATGTGTTAAACGAGCGTTTGAGCAAAAAAGTTTTTTTTCTTAAGTTTCTTCCCGAAGCCACCGAAGCATCTGTCCGGGATGCGTATATGCGTGCGTAGGTACAGTTACCAATAGCTAAAAAGTTGAATAATGCTTTGTCAACAAAAAACGGCACTGTATAGAGCCACATACGTTAGGGAGACCAAGACAGAACCAGTGACTCAAAAGAAAATGATTCATTTCATAATATAAATCATAATAAGTACCTAAGATCTACCTAAGATTTGTGTATTCCTAAAATCTGTTTTTTTTTAATTAATTTGTGAATTTTTGTTGTCTTCCTCGCATGTAACCTAATTATACATAAAGTTTTGCAAGCTTAACGACAGAATGTACTGGAAACTACAATTTATATTTATCATCTATGGTAGTTACTTTACCTACATTCTAAGCTGCGACGCAGGTGGTTGCGGGTTCGATTCCCGCCTCGGAACAAATATTTGTGCGATTGCAGATATTTGTTCAGGGTGTTCTGGGTATTTTCTATGTATAATCAAAAATATCTATCTATGTAATATATTGTATTATTTATATCAGTTATCCAGTAACCATAACACAAGCTCTGCTTAGCTTGGGGCTAGACAATGTTGTGTGAACTGTCCAGCATTATTATTTTATTTATTTATTATTTATTCATGCATTCATTCAGCACCTACCCATGTTGACTCGTACACAGAGCTTGGATACACGCGTCCGGGATGTGACCTGTGATCTCACGTGAGATGAGGAGAGCATGCGTATTAAGGTGGTATACCTACATTCTAAGCAAATAAATAATTCATTCATTCATTCATTCAGCACCTACCCATATTGACTCATACACAGAGCTTGGATACACGCGTCCGGGATGTGACCTGTGATCTCACGTGAGATGAGGAGAGCATGCGTATTAAGGTGGTATACCTACATTCTAAGCAAATAAATAATTAATTCATTCATTCATTCAGCACCTACCCATATTGACTCATACACAGAGCTTGGATACACGCGTCCGGGATGTGACCTGTGATCTCACGTGAGATGAGGAGAGCATGCGTATTAAGGTGGTATACCTACATTCTGAGCAAATAAATAATTCATTCATTCATTCATTCAGCACCTACCCATATTGACTCATACACAGAGCTTGGATACACGCGTCCGGGATGTGACCTGTGATCTCACGTGAGATGAGGAGAGCATGCGTATTAAGGTGGTATACCTACATTCTAAGCAAATAAATAATTCATTCATTCATTCATTCAGCACCTACCCATATTGACTCATACACAGAGCTTGGATACACGCGTCCGGGATGTGACCTGTGATCTCACGTGAGATGAGGATAGCATGCGTATTAAGGTGGTATACCTACATTCTAAGCAAATAAATAATTCATTCATTCATTCATTCAGCACCTACCCATATTGACTCATACACAGAGCTTGGATACACGCGTCCGGGATGTGACCTGTGATCTCACGTGAGATGAGGATAGCATGCGTATTAAGGTGGTTGCTTTTTCATACAAACGTATTTGCACAATTATGGGCGAACAGAGTATAATTTTACACTGAAATGACTTATTGTCAGCGAAAATAACATCGAAATTTTAGTCCATACAAGCAATTTCGATGTTATTTTCTTTATTAATCCACTGTTTTCTTTAACCAAATATGATTTGCCGCAAATAATGACCAATATAAAAGCCAACAACCAACAACAGTAATTTCAGTGTAAAATTATACTCTGTTCGCCCATATTTGTGCAAATACAAAGGTTTGAAGGGTAAGGGTGCCGGTGAAATTACAGGCACATGAGACTTATCATCTTTATGTCTCAGGGTGGCGGGCGCAGTGCAATGCCAGCACATAGGGTGCGTCCTAGGTGGACGTGACCTATGAGGTAATGCACTGTTCATAGGCAGAGGTTACCGCTTAACATCAGGTGGGCCATATGCTTGTTCCGTCATTCAATTAGTATAAAAAAAAAACAAAAAAAAAAACGTTTGTACGAAAAAGCAACCACCCCAACATTTCTTGGTACTGACACAGGTACTGATGATAAAAACTTTGCCTAAACTGCCTCTCCACAGAGCAAAGGCTTATTCCCATCCACTTTTATCGTTTTTAGGGTTCCTTACCTCAAGAGGTACTCACGGAACCATTATCATCACCATTAGGTATATCAAAAGATTTCGGCAACTCTTATTTGCCTTTATTTGATAACTGTCATTTCAAATTTCAACCAGGTTTAACGAACATTTTTGTATGAGGCGAAGAAGGCGAGCGGAAGTTCTGATTCCGTGATTTTGTGTAAAAAATATATATTTATATAAAAATGCCCGAGTTCTGTTAAATTTTGTTGATAACTTCACTAACTCAAATAATAGTTAATAAATGTTTCAAAAATAAAAACGTGTAAAAAGTAATTCTAAAATGGTATTTCAATTTTAAAATAGGTGGTATTTTAGTTACTTTTTTTATCGAGGGAAGTAATTCAAATAGTGAAGTAATTCAAAGTATATATTATGGCCCTATTGTGGCACTGCCTATATATATATATAGACACACGCCTTTTTCCCCGAAGGGATAGGCAGAGCCTCAATGGGCCTCTTTTCACAGTGGGTTGCACCATCGTGGAATATAGACGTGACAAGTGGTGAGCTCATCGCCGCCATTGCTTCCCACGACTGACTCAGCTAACGCTTTCTTCCAGTAATAACACATTCCATAATAAGCTACCAGCCAGGACAAATCTTATACCAAAGAATCTTATCAACAAGTCCGGGTAATCCCTTAGTCGGCTTTTACGACATCCACGGGAGGAGACGGAGGGGTCTATTCTTAGGCCGGACACGCCACAGCTAAATTCAAAGTAAATCAACATTTATCATTTCACCAGATAAAAAGCTGAAGATGACCATATATTTTTTTCTTCTGGAAAACTGGAAGAAAACTTAACAAAAACTTTAAAATTCTATAGCTCAATTATAGACATGCTGTGAACCTACTACTTAACAGTAATATTTCAGTAGTTGTTAAAACAGAGATTTTGATCAAAATAAACTGTTTAGCTAGCGACGACAAAAAAAAAAAAAAAAACTTTTTAGCTAGCAAATTAGTTTAGACGACCTCTGTGGCGCGGCGGGCGAAGCTTGGCCTGCGACGCAGGAGGTTGCGGGTTCGTTTCCCGCCTCGGAACAAATATTTGTGCGATCGCAGATATTTGTTCAGGGTGTTCTGGGTATTTTCTATGTATAATAAAAATATATATCTATGTAATATATTGTATTAAGTATATCAGTTAGGTATCTAGTACCCATAACACAAACTCTGCTTAGCTTGGGGCTAGATAATGATGTGTGAGCTGTCCAGCATTATTAATTTATTTATTTATTTAATTAATTAGCTTACCAACATATAATGACCATCTCGATAGAGCCCTGCCATTGCTTACCTGAAAAAAATAATAGTTTATATTAAAATAGCTGTTACAAAATGAATGAATGAAAATAGCTGTTACAAAATGAATGAATGAAAATAGCTGTTACAAAATGAATGAATGAAAATAGCTGTTACAAAATGAATGAATGAAAACTGGCATACAATCTTCTGGTTGTTTTTTGAACGTGAAGAGAAACCTTGGATGTATGGCCTGGGTAAAACCTTTCGAAACAAGGACCATACACACATGCATACACTCGCCTCTTTCCCCGAAGGGGTAGGCAGAGCCTCAATGGGCCTCTTTTCATCGTTTTTTAGCTGTTAAAAGATACGCACACCCCAGAAGCCCAATTCTAGTAATAAAAAATAGTCAAATTAAAGTTCGGATCATGTTACGATCTAGTGTCGATGTCACAAACGTCAAAAATGGTATTCTGCTCACCTGACAATACAACGCGGAAAGTGATTATATCGAAATGTGACTGTAACTTGAATGTTTCAAAGTTCTGAGAATTCTCTCTTTCACTCTTTACAATTATTATATAGCACTATCCTACTCTAATATATGGTCACAAGAACCGAAAGTAGATTATGTTGTTGTTATGAGGGAGCAGAATACCAATTTTCAGTAAATTTACAATACAATCTCGTTTCGGTCAATTTGCAGTGTGGTTATAAAATAAATAGGAGAATTGGGCTTCTGGACTCGAAGGACTTTTCAGAAGTTATGGTTGGAATTTTTACGAAGTGAAATGCTAAAAAAGTTCCTGGACTATGTGTGTTGCACCATCGTGGAATATATACGTGACGAGTGGTGAGCTCATCACCGCCATTGCTTATCACGACTGACTCAGCTAACACTTTCTTCCTGTAAACACATTCTATAATAAGCTAGCAACCAGGACAAACCAAGGACCAGTAGTAGTGAGTCGATAAAATTAAAAAGTAAACCCACACGATTCAGTAAAATGTATGATAGGTTAGTCAAGGTTAGCAACAGTCAACAATGTTGCCACTATAAGAAAAACTGTTGTTTATTCTGTATTCGTTTGAACATTGTGTTATTAGGATGTAATACAGCGACTTCGCCGCCTGTATGTGACGTTCGGTGTTAAATTTTAAGACCCAACACTCAACTTTTAAAACTTTGAATTCGCCTTCGATAGCTTATAACACAATGTTTTTTTATGTGACTAGCTATAAGATTTCCTAAAACTAAAACAATGATATGTTATTTTGGGTGTATCCGTATTGATCCTAGGAATTCATCTCACAAGCTAAAATTAATAAGAATTATTTTGGATTGTGACTACGTAATTTTTGGAGTCCGTATTTATAACACCTAGTGTGGATAAAAATGTCGATGGTTATTTTTTGGTCACCCTGGGTTATCGGGTGGACTCAAACTGGGCATTTTAACCGACATTGAAATGTTTATATTTTTCTATGTTTTTTCTTTCTTTCTTATGTAGGTACCTTTGTTTCGCAAAATAAATGACTGATTGATTGAAAATATTAACAAAGGCTTAGCAAACCTTTGTGGCTAGTGAGAGGCGATAAAGTATAGTAAGTATGGTAGTAGTTAGGTGGTGGATATCAAAATACTAGTGGTTCGCCCCGAACTGTGACCTCGCGAATACTCGCGATACTTTCCTAACCCTTCTAACCGCCTCCAAAATCTTTCTAATTAAATGGTTTTTTTATTTAATAAGGTACCTACTAGTCTTTTGTTGTGCCTCTCCAGCCACTTGCCCCCCACATCTATCCATACACCAAATATCATATAAATCAGCTCAACTTTTTATTTTTTTACGGATTTTTATTATGGTTATCTTAACAAGGATTTTCAATTATATTTTTTATTGATTAAGCTAATTATTGTCATTTTATTTTATTACTCGATCTAATTTTTTTTATTTAATACTATTCAATGACGGAACAAGCTTATGGCCCACCTGATATTAAGCGGTAACCTCTGCCTATGAACAGTGCATTATCTCATAGGTCACGTCCACCTAGGACGCGCCCTATGTGGCATTGCACTGCGCCCGCCACCCTGAGACATAAAGATGAAAAGTCTCATGTGCCTGTCATTTCACCGGCACCTTTACCCTTCAAACCGGAACACAGTAATGCACGCACTCCTGCTTTGCGGCAGAAATAGATATGGTGGTAGTACTTCCCCGGACGAACTCTTTCACAAAAAAGCTCTACTACTACGATTAAGCGAATTATTGACATTTTATTTGAATACTCGATCAAAATTATTTTAAACCTTTTTTATTGTATTCATTTTATTGTTACTCATGTGAAAAGCATGCCTAGTAATAAGGTAGAACATAAGTGGACTTCTCCTAGTTTAAGACCTCTGTACAATGTTCTGGCAAATACAATTATCTTATCTTATCTTAAAAAACTTATTTTAATGGAAATGTTTTCAATTATTTTATCAAGTCCGGCTAGCTTATTACGTATCTTGCTATAGCAATGCGATAACAAGAATTGCGCGATTATCGCACCCAAATCGCAAATTCGTATTACGTATCAGCGATTCCTGATACGAATTTGCGATTTGGATGCGATAATCGTGCAATTTTTGCTAACGCATTGCTATCGCATTGCTATTGCAAGATACGTAATAAGCTAGCTGGTAAGATAGTTCAGTAGATTTACAACTTACCAATACGAAGGTATAGTTAATAGAAGCAACGCAAGCAAGCTAAATAGTCTGCCGTAAGCCAAATATTGCACCGTTGCCGAATATATTTCCTAAGAATCTCTCAAGTATCAAAATGTTTATGAAGCATGGATAAACTGAGCTCTAGTTCACACAGTCCTCCCCCCCCCCACCTCGAACCTGTTTGCGTGTATGTCAGCATGTGTACGCATCAGGTTTGGTGGGAGTGTCTCCGAATGCCTTTCGTAGATTTTATGAATGAGATATCTTAACGCCAGAGTCTGACTACTTCCCAAAATACCAGTTATGTTTAGCGGTAGGTAACTTTTGGGCCGGCTGGTATTTAAGGATTTGTAACGAAAAGCGACGATCAAAGGTGGCTGGTAGAAAGTGGACGGGAAGAGCTTAAAATTGGTTTAAATTAAGGACATTCACATATCACCTAACAGTCATATACATAGTCCTGATCCCACACTAGGATTCCCTGTGTCGTGGTTATCAGAAACTACGAATACCATGGTACCATAACACACAGACGCGGAACAAATATTTGCAGATCATACAAACATATGTCCCGCAGCGGGAATCGAACGCGCAACCTTTCGCATCTCAGCCGGCTACCAACGCGCTACACAGGGCGTCCCTCGGATTGGGAGAGGTCTATGCCCAGCAGTGGACTTTTATAGAGTGGTGATAATGATGAAAGAAATAAACCTTAGGAAAGTAATAAGTATACTCTTCCCGCCATTTTCGAAAAGAGACGTTGTCTACTTTTATTTTGTTTATTTTCCTAGTGTTTTCTTGAGTTATTTTGTGTTATTTTGGTGGCATTTTAACAAATGTAGCTCGTTTAAAAAGCACAAGTGTAGTGAAATGAAATGGAAGTGAATTGCGTGACTTTTGAAATTGGTGGAAATTGTCTACTAAAGTTTAAGTAAAATTGGCCACCGTTTTACTAAAACATGACTTGACTGTGACTTTGACGACTTGGAAGGAGTGTAACGTTGCAAAATATATTGAATATACAATATAGTGAAAATACTGAAAATACAGATACTTAAAAATGGCAAATGCACAAGCCGTGCGGCGCCAACTATAAAAAAAAAAAAAAAAAAAAAAAAAAGTAATAAGTACATGCTGCCTGTATCTGGGCGTGCGGGTACTTGTACTATCTGTATATCTGTATATTGTATATTCTACGGTATAGGTCGGTTTTATTTGTCAAAAAAAAGTGGATAGTTGAGGGTGTTAAACATACGAAATAGAATAAAGGCTACTATTTAAGGTGAATGCTCACGCTTGCAGCGCGAGATTCAATTTTTTTAGTGTTTTTTACAGATTACAGCTAATCAACACTTCTTCAGATAGCGAAAGTTGAGTTTGCGAGAACTAAGAGACTTAACACACGTTTTAATTGATAAGTATCTCATAAATATCATCAGTTTAGCTACGATACCCATAAACAAAAAAAAAACACTGTTAAAATGTGTTTAGGGGTATCAAAACTGTTGATATTTATGAGATACTATTAATTAAAACATGTGTGTTACGTCTCCTCGTTCTCGCGAACTCAACTTTCGCTATCTGAAGAAGTGTTGATAAGATGTAATGGGCAAAAAATTACAAAAAAATTGAATTTGGCGCCACAAGCGTGAGCATTCACCTTAACATAACTTTATGCAGATGTTTATTTATGCACCTGTAACGTAATAATCGTAGGTGACCTTATATGGGGCTTACGTTACAACTTACAACTAAGTGGGTGTCGCTGAGAGTGGGCAGAGCGTAAGATAGATTGCCATTAACAAGTGTATGTGTATTACTTCTACCATCTGTACAAAAAGCGAGGATAAATCACATATTCTCACATAGTCCGGCCTCGAATAGACCCCTCCATCTCCTCCCGTGGATGTCGTTAAAGCCGACTTAGGGATTACCCGGACTTGTTTGTAAGATTCGTTGGTATAAGATTTGTCCTGGCTGCTAGCTCATTTATGGAATGTGATAATACTGGAAAAAAGCGTAAGCAGAGTCAGTCGTGGGAAGCAATGGCGGCGATGAGCTCACCACTCGTCACGTCTATATTCCACGATGGTGCAACCCACTGTGAAAAGAGGCCCATTGAGGCTCTGCCTACCCCTTCGGAGAAAAAGGCGTGTGTCTATGTATATATGCATGTAAATCACATAATTACTAAGTTTACAGGGCTAGTTTAAGTCGCAAAATTCTAGCACTTCATTCCCGCATTGAGTTAATGAAGTACATAAAGTATGCAAATTAGTTTTACTTATGTGTATTATTTTAAATATTAAATATTTACAAAGAAGCAAAAACAATAATTACGCTCGATGATTATTTACGATTCAACGATATTGCTATATTGAATATTGTAATATAGTAATTTTTATGACGACATTTCTGATTTATTAACTTTTCCAAATATTACTGCCAAATAATAAATAATAGTTGTTATACTACGGAAGTTAAATTTTAACAGAAGTCAACAGGTATTCTAATTAGTTTTACTTTAGACCATTTGATTTAATTACATAAGTTAAAATATATATTAAATAAAAATATATAGATGTGTCATCTGGGCTTTTTCGAAGGCGGAGTAAATAAAAAATAAATAACAGTTTACACAACATTATCTAGCCCCGAGCTAAACAGAGCTTGTGTTATGGGTACAAGATAACTTAATACAATACATTACATAGTTTTTTTTTATGCATATAAAATACCCCGAACACCCTGAACAAATATATCTGCAAATCGTACAAATATTTGGTACGAGGCGGGAATTGAACCCGCAAACCTCCTGTGTCGCAGGCGAACCTTCACCCGGCGTGCCACAGAGGTCGTCGAAAGTCGAGTAATCCACTAATAACTTCGTAATAGTCAACTAAAACCATAATTACTAAGCCACCTACACAAACTAAGTAAGTGGTTCCTTACCTCATTGGTATACCTTCTATTCGCACAAAACGTTTCAGTTCTACCTTTATAATGCGAACTGCTAAGGAGGAATACACTACCGTCGTCTGTCTTTCCTGAAAACTATAATCTGGGTCTCTTCAAGGCTAGAGTGAATAGGTGCCTTCTAGACCTTTGTGCTCCATCTTCGGCCGCATCGTCACTTACCAACAGGTGAGATCGTGGTCAAACAAAGGTCTATCAATGTTACAAAAATAAAAATAAAAAATATAGCTTAACTTATTAGGTATTATGTTAGTTCGATCCTTATAAATACCAAATACGTTTATTGATGAAATAATAACAGAAACGATAACTGCGCGACTCTTAATAAACAATAATGATGTTGTTTGTAAACGAATATTTCAGTTGCCGAATATTTCGCTACTTAAAGAGTTGTTATAGGCGCATTTAATAAGAGCCTATGGGCCCCAAAAACGCTAACATTGATCGTTATTACTAACACAAAACCAGAATCGCTCACGTTATTTTGTACGTCTGGATTGAGAGATGGTGGATGCGCATGCTCGCAGCGCGAAATTCTAATTTTTTGGTGTTTTTTGCCCATTACAGCTCATCAACACTTCTTCAGTTAGCAAAAGTTGAGTTCGCGAGAACTAGGAGACTTAACACACATGTTCTAATTGATAGTATCTCATAAATATCATTAGTTTAGCTATGATACCCCTAAACACATTGTAACAGTGTTTTTTTTTTGTTTAGGGGTATATCGTAGCTAATCTAATGATATTTATGAGATACTATCCATTAGAACATGTGTGTTAAGTCTCCTAGTTCTCGCGAACTCAACTTTTGCTAACTGAAGAAGTGTTGACGAGCTGTAATGGGCAAAAAACTCTAAAAAATTTGAATCTCGCGCCGCTAGCGTGAGCATTCACCTTAAATTGAACTGAAACTTAGCGGATTAAGCAAACTCAAGAGCGCATTTTGCTCATGATGCTGCTAGGATCAGGACTTTGTACGAGTATATGACTGTTAGCGCGTTGTCATGAGCATTGGCACTTTTTTCTCCCAACGTCTCCCTCCCAGTGGGGCCATACAGGTGGGGGACGTTGGGAGTATACGATGTTTTATATCTACATCTACATCTACACTAATCTACACTAATATTATAAAGAGGAAAGATTTGTATTTTTGTGTGTGTGTGTATGAATAAAATAAAAAACAACTGTGCCGATTTCAAAAATTCTTTCACCATTCTAGATTCACCCTGAGTATTCATCATATGCTACCAAGGGGGGGAGGGGGAGGGGGGGGGGGGGGGGGTGTTTTTCATCCTGAAACTACCCGTGCGAAGCCGGGACGAGTCGTTGGTCTAATATAAGGTCACCTGTCCATGTCACAGTCAACAAGAAATGATGAACGCGGTATGGTAATTGTTACGATTCATTCATAGATGCTTCTTTTGGTTAATGAAGTTGACAGAAAGTTCCATATTATGTATAACAATATTTTAACGAGGTAGTTTATGAATTTGTATTTAACTGGGCAATCAGAACTAATGACCCAATTCCTAAGAATATTTCACTAACAGGAAGCTAAATTATTCCTTAGCGCTATATAGGCTTTGTATTATTAGCTTCCGCCGGCGGCTACGCTCGTTTTACTCAACTCCGTAACGGTTGAACGGATTTTGATCATATTTGGTGTGTGGATGGATGCTGGTAGGGCGCTGCTTTTTGTCTCGACACCTGCAAGCGAAGCCGAAGGCAAAAGGCTAGTACTTTATACGCGCGGCGAGCTGTATAACATTGCCATACAAACACTTTCCGAGAATCTTGAATGTACACAAGAACTCTGTGATTCGGAACTTTACATGCCAAGCTATTTCCTTGAATTGTCTACCTATCCACCTGTAGATATTGCCAGTTGATTTACATCTTTAAGTCTAAAGAAAGAGGGCTCAAAGTTGAATTGAGACAATCGCAAAACGGAATGTTAAATTTTTGTCACGTGTGATCTTCAATTTTATTGCTACAAGTGTTCGTATGAATATTTAAAGCTTAACGGCACTTGCTATGCTTATTTTGAACAACTGACTCGATTCTATGCTTATTTTGAACAACTGACTCGAACAAGGGTATTCAAATTTGAGGCTAAATCATATATGTTGTTGCTTCTATGAATTTTAGTTTAGTTTGGAAGCTTGTAATAAGTGATATCTGTGAGACCCATCTGTCCCGATATGTAGTGTTCACCTTAATAAAATTGTATTGTAAATCTACACTGGATCCCCTGTGTCTTGGGTATCTATGAGTACCATGCTACTATAACACCCAGACCGGGAAAAATATTTGCAGATACAAATATTTGTCCCGCAGTAGGAATAGAACCCGCAAGCTCTAGCCTCTAACTAAATACATTCCCTCTAGCATCTCAGCCAGGTACTCGCCCGCCAGCGCCGCGCCACAGAGGTCGTCAAACTAAACCTAAAGTTTTTTTTAAATTCTTTTTTAATGTTTTGAGCTCCTGTTTCTGTGGGATGGATCAAAAAAACATCACGTTTCAATCGTCAAGAAATAAGTGTGTGATACTAGTTAGTAGGACCAAAGACCTTGAAAGGCCTTACATTTATTCTAGGCCAGTCTCAGTTTTACTTTGACGGAATTTAACATGGCGGATTTCTTTACTGTTTGTATGTCACATCATGATACAAACAGTCATTGCATAACTTTGAAGATGCAAGAAAGTCGCAAATACTGCACACATAGTACATAATCCCTCAGGCTTAGGATTACCCAGGCACTCATACAAAGTGTCACCAAAGTCGAGATTCTTGATTAGACTTAGAGCTGACTGTATACAAGCAATCGATGTCAAATTTGCCCGATGACAAAAGCCTCGTAGCCCAAATATATGGGTGCAGCCGTATTTATCCCATGGATTCATCCCACGAATATTTATTTCCGGATTCATACCAAAATGTAGGCCGTATTCATCTCACGAATAATAAAATTTTATTTTTGTCCGTAATATTACATCAAAACTCGCTAGACGCACTCCTTACAAGTTAAAACTAACCCGGGTCTCTCAAACTACTCGTTTCTCGAGGTAATTTCTTCGCAAGCTATAAGCTGTGAATAATTTTGTTCTGAGGTTTCTCTCTACGAAACTATCCGATTTGAGAAAAATTACTTCATCGGTAAAGCAACAGTGATCATTTTACACCGGAGGGTCCAGTATACATTTTGTATTCGTTATCCCAATCGAATTGCAAGTCGAAATGTAATTTTGTATGGTGAAAACAAGGAGCGTTCCTCGCGGACTTGTTATGAGATTCAGTAAAAAAAGAAACTACTCGCAATTCGGTAGTCGAGACAGCGAATTTCAAACGGTTAATTTCGGGATGTTGACACCCGGGCTCATGAATTCTTGTCCCACATTCTTGATGCGACCGCGTGGCCCACATGTAAAACCTACTGTCAACCCGGCCCAAACTTATCGCAGACACAGATTAAGTAATGATGATTATGGTAAACTGGAGAAGGTACAGTCAGTAACAGTCACTTTCATACAATTTCCTCAGATAGGAAGTCATCTGGATGGAATGTCAAAATGTATTTTTTTTACGCACAAACACATCGTTAGTATTTTTCGTGCACTTTGTTCGTCGTGTTACTGGTTCTATCTTAGTGAGTGAATAAGTTGAGGCGTATAAAGTATAAAGTATAAAAAGTTTATTTCTGTGACAACAAAAACATATGAAACGCAATTTTTACAAAATTAAGGTAGGTAGTAGATAATAATAAAAAAATAATAATGCTGGACAGTTCACACAACATTGTCTAGCCCCAAGCTAAGCAGAGCTTGTGTTATGGGTACTAGACAACTGATATACTTAATACAATATATTACATAGATATTTTTTTTTTATTATATATAGAAAATACCCAGAACACCCGGAACAAATTCTGCAGATCGCACAAATATTTGTTCCGAGGCGGGAATCGAACCCGCAACCTCCTGCGTCGCAGGCGAACGTTCGCCCGCCGCGTCACAGAGGTCGTCAGATATAGGTACACTATAAAGAAACTTAAATAATATAATACTTAACAAAAAAAATACCATCTAAAGAACAATAGTTATAGCGTAGTTGATAGTCTAATACATAAACATATCATAACACTCAACAGTTTTTTTTTTTTTTTTTTATACTACTTGCATGACGGAACAAGCAAGAGGCCCACCTGATGTTAAGAGGTAACCTCTGCCTACGATCAGTGCATTACCTCATAGGGCACGTCCACTTAGGAGGCACCCTATGTGGCATTGCACTGCGCCCGCCACCCTGAGACATAGATGAAAAGTCTCATGTGCCTGTAATTTCACCGGCACCCTTACCCTTCAAACCGGAACACAGCAATGCGAGCATTACTGCTTTGCGGCAGAAATAGGTATGGTGGTAGTACTTCCCCAGACGAACTCTTTCACAAAAAAGCTCTACTACTACTAAAATGCTACTACTACTACTATGTTATATACTACATAGCCCTGATCCCACACTAGGATCCCCTGTGTCGTGGGTATCAGGATCTACAAATTCAAATTCAAAATCTTTATTTCAGGCTTATCCACACACTAAATATCATCAAAATCCGCTCAACCGTTACGGAGTTGAGTGGAACTACACATAACGCGAGCGTAGCCGCGGGCTAAAGCTAATAATGCTAGTCTTTAGCACGCGGGGATATTTTTTTAGCATGTGTCTCTGACAAAACCATTCGTAGGCTGGACACACCACTGTACCTTCTATCTCCTATATACATAGGTACATACATACATACATACATAGACACACGCCTTTTTCCCCGAAGGGGTAGGCAGAGTCTCAATAGACCACCTTTCCCAGTGGGTTACACCATCGTGAAATATAGACGTGACAAGTGGTGAGCTCATCGCCGCCATTGCTTCCCACGACTGACTCAGCTAACGCTTTCTTCCAGTAATAACACATTCCTCATAAGCTAGCAGCCAGGACAAATCTTATACCATCGAATCTTACAAACAAGTCTCCTAGATTGATTTTATTAATATAAGTAGCACGAAACGTAAATAACATCTCATCAACATTCTCTCAATACGCAGGTAGTATAGGCAACAGGTATAAGTACGCGTCATGTAAAAAGAACGCTGGCGGTCAAGCTTCTACAGGCGTTCCAGCATTCCTTTTACATGACGCGTACTATAATTGTACATTATTTGTAGTAAACTAGGTAGGCACTCATTCAATGCATAGGTATACATCTCTTAAATAAGTAGAAAAGTAAGTAATCTCTTGAAAAGAACGCTGGAACGCCTGAAGAAGCTTGACCGCCAGCGTTCTTTTTACATGACGCGCATTATAGGAAGTTATAGGTAATAACTTTTGCAAAATGAAATTTTTGCAGAATCTGTTTTTATCATCTTAATAATTTATGTAACAAATATTTCTCCTTCACCTGTTAATATATATAAAAATACACGATTTGTGTTCATTTGTTGCCAGGTTTGCAGGAAAAAATATCATCATCATCATCATCCACAGCCTGACTTCACCCACTGCTGAGTATTAGGCCTCTCTTTGACTGTGCCTTTCCATGAAATATAAAAAAAAAAATTAGGTAGTTAAAAAAATTATTAAATGCCAATTCAGCGTGCATGAACTATACCTGCGTATAAGCTTTCAGTGGGCTGCATCGCGCAGCTACTGATAAATCTGAACTTGGGTTGGGCGGGGCCTGTATAAACTGCACCGCCCTACAGCGTCAGTGTACTAGCGATCACTCGCGGGTAAACTGCATCTCGGTTGACAGTCACTTTAAAACTTTAAAATTTTAAAAATGGCTAGTACATCATTTTACGAGCACAGGCGTTTGGAAGTGGGCTCTTACCGCCCCTTATCGAACTGCACGGTTTTCTTAGACCGTAGAAATGGACGAGTCAAGTTGAGCAGCGTCCCTAAAAGTTACACCCAGGATGACTGTATTAATCAAGTTGTGAAATGGGTTAGCGCTGCTAAAACAACGTTAGAAATTGCACTTTTTGACGTATTACATAAGAAAATCGTAAACGCAATAATAAAACGACACCGCAAGGGGGTAGCGTGAGTATAAATTTCATAAAATTACATTAATTATCATAAATCATGTATTATTCATTAATCCAGATAAGTACATTACATTAGTAGGTTAGAAACAGTGAAGGTCACTAGATTCACTAGCATTCACTCATTTAAAATTGTATCAACTAGTACTTGCTGTATAGATAATCATCAAACTAAAATAATAACTTGTAAGATGCCAAATTCAAACCTCCGGTACAGAGGCCGCAATGCTCTAAGACTCGAACTTTGGGTAGGTCAGTGAACTCATTAGTGCTATTGCGGTCACATAAAACTCATATAAATACTTAGTAATAATAAACTCTTGAAGTTGACATGCATAGTCAGGAGGTTCCTCTCTCTGCGGCTCTATTAGCCTACGACCGCTTAAGCCTTGCTCTGCGGTTGGAGTTTTCCCGGTTTGGTATAATTATATTGTTTTACTATGTTTTTTATACTACATGTTTTTTTTTTTTTTTTTTTTTTATGAAACTTGGAATGACGAATCTAGCAGTTGGCCCACCTGATGTTAAGCGGTACCCTCTGCCTATGAACAGTTCATTATCACATATAGGTCACGTCCACCTAGGATGCACCCAATATGGCATTGCACTGCGCCCGACACCCTGAGACATAAAGATGAAAAGTCTCATGTGCCTGTAATTTCACCAGCAAACCGGAACACAGCAATGCGAGCACTACCGCTTTGCGGCAGAAATAGGAATGGTGGTAGTACTTCCCCGGACCACAGACAATATAATACTACCTATACTATACAAGAACCTGAACGAACTCTTTCATAAAAAAGCGCTACTACAATAAAAGTTTTAAAGTTTTGTTGTTAGTAGATAGTATGGAGCAGTGTTTGTAGATAGTATCCCTTTATAGCTATAGTACCTATTATTTTATCTGTGTCTATAGTAAAAAAAAATATGAGATAATGAAGTTTTAAATAAATCAGATATATACAAATAACAAAGCCTTTTATTTATCCTTTGATAATAATAATTAAATATTTTCATTTGATTAATATGAACCTTATTAGTTAGGAAAAAGGCATGTGTTTATGTATGTATGTATAAGATTAATTCACACACAAGTCACAAAACGCATGTAAAAAATATCAACCTCATGTATTTAGATGTGTTAGAATGTTTTGTTTAATAATAGTTCCATACGCTATTCCCTCTTTTTTGTATACTGCCAATTTAGCAAACAAGCATACGGCTCATCCTGTTGGTAAGCAGTTACCGTAGCCTATGGACGCCTGCAATACCAGAGGCATCAAAGACGCGTTGCCGACCCTTTCAAAATTTCCAAACACCCTTCCCCCCCCTTTCAATCCACCGGTGGACAAGGCACAACGCTTTTCATGAACTTGCGGCAGGCGCGCGTTATTCAATGCAAAACTTCACCGGTCAACATTTCTGCAAACGCCGATTCGCAGGTAAATTACCGCCCGGCCCCGATAACCTGGGCCCCTAGGATGTAAATGACGCACCCTGTGAAGATTGTGGCTACTCCTGCTTCGCGTCCTCGCCAGCAGAAGAAGAGTTACGCGCAAGTGTCCCGCCAGTCTCAGCCGCTGAACCCGGCACCTTGCACCAAGCCTCGTCTGAGGAATGTGGCACCAGAGAAACCCGTTCTAAAAACGCAGAGAGTCAACGTCGATGGCTTCACCCTCGTGGAGAAGAGACAACGACGAAGATCGTGCCATAATCAACGCGGCTCCGGTCAGATACTGGATGAGTCGGCAACACTGCATGCAGTTGAGCCGACTATCAAGATCTACCTCTCCGGAATAAGCGAGAAAACATCAGGGATGTTCGATTTCGATTCGAGGGCGGCGATTCGTCTGTCTCTCCAGCGCCTGCAAACCAACAGGGCCACTGACTTCAAGTCATATGCTCTCCAGATCCAGGCGAAGTATAAGGATGTGCTCCTTCATCCGGATTTCTGGCCAGCTGGCATTGTTTACCGACGCTATAGAGAAGCGTTATTGAAACCAATCCAAATCGACCAAATTGACGTTAAGTGATAGTTTTAAGTATAAAATATGTATCTAGTTTATAAGGTTTTTATATATGAGCTTAACGATAAGGTATAATTTTACTTTATAACATCCAAAAGATTTTTCTATATGGGTGAGAAGCGTTACCTTGCCGTAACACAGTTTTTTTAACTAGCATGGAAGGAAAAGTTCTTTTATTTCATATACTTACGAACATCTTTGAAATTAATACAAATGTTAATTATGACTAAATAAGAAATAATCTTGAAACGACGCGTGACCCGAGAGCTGGCTCTTATCTGGCTCAACGCATTAGTATTGTCATTCAGCGTGGCAATGCAGCCAGCATCTTAGGGACGCTTCTGGTAGTGATTTGGATCAGTTGAGCTACCTTTAGATCGCTTGCAGCGGTCTTCAGGTAGCACAACTGTATCATATGTATTTTGTACATACCTTGTATTATTTATTCTGTAAATAAAAATATATAAAAAAAAAAAATATCTTTATCTTTACCGAAATACCTCATAACCTTACTAACAAATTGTACTCGTACCAATACTATCTAGGTACCCCCCAATCAAATTTCATGAAGATCGAATCAACGGTTCGGAAGTTATGCTCAGACAAACATACATACATACATACATACATACATTACTGAGCTGCATTATTTTTGTTTTCTGAAGTATGCTAATTTGAGCATACCTTACTTTTCTTTACCTTATTCTTATTATTAGTTTTCTTTATGTTAGTTGTGTGTATAGTCGTTGCGAGTGGTTAGCCGTAACGCCAACAAGTGGTTCTGCCGGAAGACCAGCGTTGGTTGCTAGCTTGCTGTCAACCAACTCATGCTGAGGCAGAACCATTTTGTTAGTTGAGTTACACCTAGTACCTCCATATCTGTTTCTTCTTAGTGTGTTCTGTGTTTCTGTGTAGCTCTTGTATACAAATAAATATATATTCTTTCTTTCTTTCTTTTTCTTTACATACAAACACCGATTCTTCCAAGTTCACTCAGGAACTAGCTTCGCTCATTCAATAATGAGTATAAGATTTCTTTAATAGAAGTACTTTATTTATTACTTTTCGCAATAACATTATTTAATAACAAAAATCTTGTTTTTTTTCAGGTGCCGATTGATTTTACACCGCTTTATGTTGGCGGGAGAAAAACAGAAAAAGTTGTTGAAATACTTTACCAAGCTGATAAAAACAGGTACCTTATTGCACAGAATATATACTAGTAGCTTATTGTCATATATTTACACCTCGCACCTGGAGGGCAATTCTCGTGCTTTAGAGATTAAGTCGAATTCGACATATGTCGAAAAAAGATGGCGAATGTCGAATAAGATTCTACACCGCTTTATGTTGGCGGGAGAAAAACAGAAAAAGTTGTTGAAATACTTTACCAAGGTGATAAAAACAGATAGCTTATTGCACAGAATATATACTAGTAGCTTATTGTCATATATTTACACCTCGCACCTGGAGGGCAATTCTCGTGCTTTAGAGATTAAGTCGAATTCGACATATGTCGAAAAAAGATGGCGAATGTCGTATAAGATTCTACACCGCTTTATGTTGGCGGGAGAAAAACAGAAAAAGTTGTTGAAATACTTTACCAAGCTGATAAAAACAGGTACCTTATTGCACAGAATATATACTAGTAGCTTATTGTCATATATTTACACCTCGCACCTGGAGGGCAATTCTCGTGCTTTAGAGATTAAGTCGAATTCGACATATGTCGAAAAAAGATGGCGAATGTCGAATAAGATTCTACACCGCTTTATGTTGGCGGGAGAAAAACAGAAAAAGTTGTTGAAATACTTTACCAAGCTGATAAAAACAGATAGCTTATTGCACAGAATATATACTAGTAGCTTATTGTCATATATTTACACCTCGCACCTGGAGGGCAATTCTCGTGCTTTAGAGATTAAGTCGAATTCGACATATGTCGAAAAAAGATGGCGAATGTCGAATAAGATTCTACACCGCTTTATGTTGGCGGGAGAAAAACAGAAAAAGCTGTTGAAATACTTTACCAAGCTGATAAAAACAGGTACCTTATTGCACAGAATATATACTAGTAGCTTATTGTCATATATTTACACCTCGCACCTGGAGGGCAATTCTCGTGCTTTAGAGATTAAGTCGAATTCGACATATGTCGAAAAAAGATGGCGAATGTCGAATAAGATTCTACACCGCTTTATGTTGGCGGGAGAAAAACAGAAAAAGTTGTTGAAATACTTTACCAAGCTGATAAAAACAGGTACCTTATTGCACAGAATATATACTAGTAGCTTATTGTCATATATTTACACCTCGCACCTGGAGGGCAATTCTCGTGCTTTAGAGATTAAGTCGAATTCGACATATGTCGAAAAAAGATGGCTAATGTCGAATAAGATTCTACACCGCTTTATGTTGGCGGGAGAAAAACAGAAAAAGTTGTTGAAATACTTTACCAAGCTGATAAAAACAGATAGCTTATTGCACAGAATATATACTAGTAGCTTATTGTCATATATTTACACCTCGCACCTGGAGGGCAATTCTCGTGCTTTAGAGATTAAGTCGAATTCGACATATGTCGAAAAAAGATGGCGAATGTCGAATAAGATTCTACACCGCTTTATGTTGGCGGGAGAAAAACAGAAAAAGTTGTTGAAATACTTTACCAAGCTGATAAAAACAGGTACCTTATTGCACAGAATATATACTAGTAGCTTATTGTCATATATTTACACCTCGCACCTGGAGGGCAATTCTCGTGCTTTAGAGATTAAGTCGAATTCGACATATGTCGAAAAAAGATGGCTAATGTCGAATAAGATTCTACACCGCTTTATGTTGGCGGGAGAAAAACAGAAAAAGTTGTTGAAATACTTTACCAAGCTGATAAAAACAGATAGCTTATAGCACAGAATATATACTAGTAGCTTATTGTCATATATTTACACCTCGCACCTGGAGGGCAATTCTCGTGCTTTAGAGATTAAGTCAAATTCGACATATGTCGAAAAAAGATGGCGAATGTCGAATAAGATTCTACACCGCTTTATGTTGGCGGGAGAAAAACAGAAAAAGTTGTTGAAATACTTTACCAAGCTGATAAAAACAGGTACCTTATTGCACAGAATATATACTAGTAGCTTATTGTCATATATTTACACCTCGCACCTGGAGGGCAATTCTCGTGCTTTAGAGATTAAGTCGAATTCGACATATGTCGAAAAAAGATGGCTAATGTCGAATAAGATTCTACACCGCTTTATGTTGGCGGGAGAAAAACAGAAAAAGTTGTTGAAATACTTTACCAAGCTGATAAAAACAGATAGCTTATTGCACAGAATATATACTAGTAGCTTATTGTCATATATTTACACCTCGCACCTGGAGGGCAATTCTCGTGCTTTAGAGATTAAGTCGAATTCGACATATGTCGAAAAAAGATGGCGAATGTCGAATAAGATTCTACACCGCTTTATGTTGGCGGGAGAAAAACAGAAAAAGTTGTTGAAATACTTTACCAAGCTGATAAAAACAGATAGCTTATTGCACAGAATATATACTAGTAGCTTATTGTCATATATTTACACCTCGCACCTGAAGGTCAATTCTCGTGCTTTAGAGATTAAGTCGAATTCGACATATGTCGAAAAAAGATGGCGAATGTCGAATAAGATCTTAATTTGCTATTCTCGTGATGTCACAAATAGACATAAGTCGACCAAAATCATTCAAATCGAAGACGATTAGATGGTTATTGTGACATTTTGGTGACATTTTTTGTAGACATTCATGCTTCGATATTATCTCTAATTTAGAGATAATCTCTACAATCCGAGAAATGGCTTCCTGACCGTTTTTTTCTTTATAGGACGTGTTGAGTAAAGCCCATGGTTTTTGTATTTTTAAATGGATTCGAGTCTGTCCAGTCTGACCGTGGTGAGTCGGGCCGTGACCTTTAGATTCATCCTACTATATATAATCCTAATATTATAAACGCGAAAGTTTGTAAGTATGGATGGATGTATGGATGGATATTTGTTACTCTTTCACGTAAAAACTACTGGATGGATTTGGATGAAATTTGGAATGAAGATAACTGGACTCCCGGAATAACACATAGGCACATTTTTATCCCGATATTCCCACGGGATCGCGACTTACGCGGTGAAACCGCGGGGCGCTGCTTGTATTATATATGCGAAAGTTTGTGTGTGTGTGTAAGTGTGTTTGTTACTTCTTCACGCTGAAACGGCTAGACAGATTTGCATGAAATTTGGAATGAAGATAACTGGACTCCCGGAATAACACATAGGCATGATAGATTTTTATCCCGATATTCCCACGGGATCGAGACTTACGCAGGTGAAACAGCGGGGCGCTGCTAGTATCAAATAAATACGACATGTCCGCAGCCAGTGCAATGTAGGGAGAGGAAACCACGTCTTTTAAAACACTGGCTTCATAAATGAGGCATTTTACACTGCATTTGATAAAATCCTAAATACTATATAATTAACCCTGAATAGACTTTTTGTGGTTATTGAGTTGAATAACTTCATCATCCAACATCATCAGCCTGTAAAAGTACACCTTCTTAACATACAATGCCACAAAAAACGGTCTTGAGCCCCCTCCATCTACCGAATTCTTGCGACCTTTCAAATGTTGTCGATACATCAAGAGGATTTTTTCCTATGTACAGAACCTTTATTCTTGAACGGTCGTCGGTCCACGAGCTACTCAAATTAAGTACTCAATTGAATTAAGTACATATGATTCGTTGATATGCTTGTGTTTATGTATATCTATGTAATTAAGGATGTAATTGTATGTCTAGTTTAAGTATGAGGAATCTTTTTTGCGTCTTAGACAAGCCTCTAAGGTTTTATAGACGTTTTAGTTAAATAAAGGAAATGTTTGTGAATAAATAAAATAAAAAAAAAAAAAAAAAAAAAAAAAAATAAGGCCTGGCATTGACACTTCAGCTTGCTTGAGAGCTATGTTGGATATGTCGTTTTTTTAAACTGTGTGAATAGTGGAATAAGCAGATGGCCCACCTGATGTTAAGCGGTATCTTCTGCCTTTAACAATGTATTGCCCCATAGGTTGCGTCCACCATGCAACCTATGTGGCATTGCACTGCTTCCGGCTACCCTGAGACATAAAGATGAAATGTATCATGTCTATTTTCACCGAAACCCATACCCTTCAAACCGGAACACAGCAATGCGAGCACTACTGCTTTACAGCATAAATAGGCATGGTGGTAGTACTTCCTCCGACGAACTCTTTCAGAATAATAATATTCTTTCACAATTTGAATATCTCCATTTATTGCACGGCTATCTGAAGCCCAATTCTCGTAATAAAAAATAGTCAAATTAAAGTTCCGATCATGTTACGATCTAGTGTCGATGTCACAAACGTCAAAAATGGTATTCTGCTCACCTGACAATACAACGCGGAAAGTGATTATATCGAAATGTGACTGTAACTTGAATGTTTCAAAGTTCTGAGAATTCTCTCTTTCACTCTTTACAATTATTATATAGCACTATCCTACTCTAATATATGGTCGCTAGAACCGAAAGTAGATTATATTGTTGTTATGAGGGAGCAGAATACCAATGTTTCAGGCAATTTACAATACAATCTCGTTTCGGTCAACCTGCTGTGTGTTTATAAAATAAATAAGAGAATCGGGCTTCTGATTTCGACGAATTTTTACAGTTCACTATGGCGCAATTAGGCATTTTTCTATTAACATCCGACGTGCTATCGCGAAGACGGCCGAGAGCGAACTGATTCGAGGTTTGCTAATATAGGTGCATTGCACCTACTTCGGACAGGCAAAGTGACACGTAACTACAACAACACGTGCACTATTAACAAAAAAAGCGGCCAAGTGCGAGTCGGACTCGCCCATGAAGGGTTCCGTAGCAGCAAGTAACATAATATAAAAATTCTTGTATATCGTTGTAACTTTCATCGAAGTTTTAATAAAAGTGTATTAAAAAAAACTTCTTACTAGATCTCGTTCAAACCAATTTCATCATGTACATACACCATATTTTTTTTATCATTATCTTATTTTAGATGTTACATGTGGGGTCACACATTTTACCACTTTGGAAGTGAAAAAAATTTAAATTAGTGTTTAGAAAAAAATTATATTAGAAACCTCAATATCATTTTAGAAGACCTATCCATAGATACCCCACACATACGTGTGGGGTATCTATGGATATATTCATATGGATAGATTCATATCTATGGTTTGATGAAATAAAAAAAAACGAGTTTCAGTTCTAAGTATGGGGAAAAAAATTATTGTTTTGATTTCTATTTTTGTGTGGAAATCTTAATGCGGTTCACATAATACATCTACTTACCAAGTTTCAACAGCATAGTTCTTATAGCTTCGGAAAAAAGTGGCGTACGGACGGACAGACAGAGAGACAGATATGACGAATCCATAAGGGTTCCGTTTGTTGCCATTTGGCTACGGAACCCTAAAAATGTGACTGGACATTCCTGTTTTTTTTTTTTTTATTCTACTTTGATGACGGATCAAGCAAGAGGCCCACCTGATGTTAAGCGGTAACCTCTGCCTATGAACAGTGCATTACCTCATAGATCACGTCCACCTAGGATGCAACCTATGTGGCTCTGCACTGCGTCCGCCACCCTGAGGCATAAAGATGAAAAGTCTCATGTGCCTGTAATTTCACCGGCACCCTTACCCTTCAAACCGGAACACAGCAATGCGAGCACTACTGCTTTGCGGCAGAAATAGGTATGGTGGTAGTACTTCCCCGGACGAACACTTTCACAAAAAAGCTCTACTACTACTAAAATAAATAATTTATTATTGTTGTAGGTGTACGAATACGTTGGCTGTCGATCAACACGTATCCTTTCCTACTATACCGCATGGTTTTAATTGATTGCCTCTACCGTTCTCCACTTGAATATGAGAGCGAGGGCGGAGTCATCCTGGGAGTACAACCCAATTTCATTGTGCCACAAGAGCAATACATCACCGTGCATTTATACGACCTGATGGCCATCAAGTACACCCCTGGAATAACCGTATTATCGTGGCGCAGGAGAATCGAGGCAATGTGGAAAAATGCTGATGAATCAGACGCCATTATAGTTGGTCCTGAGGCTGAAATACAAGAGCTTATACGTGCAACTGGTCTGCTGGCCATTAACGCAAACGCTGTAATCTAAAACCATAGATTTAGTATATGTACTAGATCTACAATCAGAGATCGAAGATGGAACCAAAAAAAATATGTGCACGTGTTGGTGAAAGTCTATGTCCGAGTTAAAAATAGTGTTGCCCTGGACCAACACTTTTACATTGTCGATAGAATTCATCATCCGTCCGTGATGTGTATGGTAGATAAATACATCTTAATACAGATTAAGTCTTTCATGAATAACACAGTTTGGCAGATTTGACGTCATAAAGAGAATTTTGAATACAGTTAATAAATAAACCTTTATTATTTATTGACCCCTAAATATTACAGTTTTATTTATAGGTGGGATCTTAGAGTTTCCCTTTTAAATTTAAACTTAAAATGTTTGCTGCATATACCTAGTGGAGTTCTTATTTGAGTCCATCCCACTCTTCATAAAACCGATAACCATTTTTCTCGTAGCACAGAATTACTTGGAAATCTGAAAGCACAAAAACATTTTATATCAGCCGTGCTACGCCCATATAATTTTTCACTCTGTTACTTTATCTATAGACAATTTGTTACCCCAAAGTTTATTATTTTTCAAGTGTAAACCACGCTTTATGGATAACATTAAATTTAAATGTAACCCAAAAATTCCGTTCCAGTGGGACTCGAACCCGCACCCTCGCCTGTCATCGGCGGTGCCTTAAACAATTTAGCCATAGATCGAGCTATGACGCTCGAGACGAAATTTGTGGGCACTATCACCTCGGCTATAGCGCCAAGTTGATAGTGCTGTATCTACAGGTGTTTCATTGGAAACCTTCTGTTCAAAGTTCGAAAGTAAAGGCATCGCTGATCACAGGCGAGGGTGCAGGTTCGAGTCCCGCTGGAACGGAATTTCTGGGGTATATTTAAATTTAATTTGTTACCTATTATTTTATTAAGCAGAAATAAACAATATTTATTTATAAAAAATAAAAAATAAATATACCCTTTCGGGAAAAAGGCGTGTGTACAACAACGTAAATATTTAAAATACTCCAAAATATCTACTACACAACTGCAATAAAAACAAACGTGGTGCTTTAAAGTTACCTTTTCAATAGTCAATACAAAAACACACACCTCAATGTCCACCTGGTTATTATAGTTTTTTTTTAAAACGGTAAAATGTTAACAGAGCACACATATTTACTCCAAACAAAGTAAACCTCCTTTCTAGGATGGACAAACATTTAATTTATAGGTAGGTATAGTGCGCGTCATGTAAAAAGTAGTAAACTATGTAGGCACTCATTGAATGCATAGGTATACATCTCTTAAATAAGTAGAAAAGTAAGTAATCTCTTAAAACGAACGCTGGAACGCCTGAAGAAGCTTGACCGCCAGCGTTATTTTTACATGATGCGCATTATACTACGATATAGACTGCAACAGGACTATCGATATTTCTGACGTCATCACTTGGTCAAGCCCTATCGTAATCAAACATTTTTATATTTTACATAAAATATTGTTTATTTCTAGGTGCAGCAACGAAATATTATTAAAAAATATAAGGGAAAGTCCTAATCTACGAATGAAACTGGTTTTTAGGCCATTTACTAAAGCAGAATTGATAAAATAAGCAATACAATCGAACTACCAATAATCTCTTATTTACCTGTGAAACGTGTATTTTCCCGGATAATTACGTCTTGTATATTCACAGTCACAAACTGAACATGACACCATTGTCATACAAACTAATATTTGTTATTTAATAGTAAGATTACTACAAAAATTACGAAATTAGTTAAACTGCACAAGAGACCGTCCGGTATGGGCATGTACTCAAGCAAAACATGTCACATTCAATACATTGTTGCTGTCACTTTTCTTCTTGCACGGGGTACATTTAAAAATGACTTCTCTCTCCCACGCTTCGTTTGTCTATTTAGCGTAGCGAAAAAATTCTACGTCTATGTCTAAAACCGATATTTAAATTATGAAGCATTACTTAAAATTAGTTCTGTCACTGTTTGACTTGAATATTTTGAGCAAAGCTTCGTTTTTGACAGATTTTTTTGATGATTGCTATCATATAATGGTAGTTAGTCCGTACAATTGCAATACCTTGCTTTGTAATAAAGTTGATATAAAAATCACTAAAGGGAAATTTAAAAACAAGCTTGCTTTAATCGTATTTCCGTGATGATGTCGACGTAACACGCGGTTAACATTACAATGTGGTATACATTATAATGCTACAGGGCTGGTTTCTATCACAGCGTAGCGGTGTGTTCGATATTAAGTTTCGAGTATTCAGACAAACATACGTACTAATAACTAATAAAAAATACGAAGCAAGTGTTAGTATTTAATATTTGCATAAATACTAAATTCAACGTCTTATATTTCTATAATAATTATAACTGAGTTAAATCAGTATGTGTACCTATTGAATGTAAAATAAAAGCTATAAAAAAGTATTAATTAATAAATTAAATAATTAAACCAATATTTTAGTAAATAAGAAATGAATGTATGCATTAAATAATTAACACCTTAGAGAAGGAAAACTTGCTATATTTTGCAAGACCAAAGTATTTTGAAATTTCTATAAAAAAAAATGATGTATTTTTTTATATAAATTTAATATCTTATATTTCTATAAATGTTTTAATGAGGTAAATAAGATTTGTATAAGTATTTAATGTAAAATAAAAGTGATAAAAACAACAAAAATAATATAAAATTTATAAAGTATTAAAAATAAAAATTGTGTGTCATGTAAATCTTTGTTGTTTGTCTAATTAAAGCTGTATAAGAAATGTATAAGAGTAGTAAATATGAATAGTATAGAATAATATAGAATAATAGAATAGTAAATATGAATAATAATGAATAGTAAATAAGAAATGAATGTATGCATTAAATAATTAACACCTTAGAGAAGGCAAACTTGCTATATTTTGCAAGACCAAAGTATTTTGAAATTTCTATAAAAAAAAAATTATGTATTTTTTTATATAAATTTAATATCTTATATTTCTATAAATGTTTTAATGAGGTAAATCAAATTTGTATAAGTATTGAATGTAAAATAAAAGTGATAAAAATAACAAAAATAATATAAAATTTATAAAGTATTAAAAATAAAAATTGTGTGTCATATAAATCTTTGTTGTTTGTCTAATTAAAGCTTTATAAGAAATGTATAAGAATAGTAAATATGAATAGTATAGAATAATAGAATAGTAAATATGAATAATAATGAATAGTAAATAAGAAATGAATGTATGCATTAAATAATTAACACCTTAGAGAAGGCAAACCTGCTATCTTTTGCCAGACAAAAGTTTTAGAAATTTCTATAAAAATAAATAAATTAGGATATATATTTTTTATATAAATTTAATATCTTATATTTCTATAAATGTTTTAATGAGGTAAATCAGATTTGTATAAGTAGTCAATGTAAAATAAAAGTGATAAAAACAACAAAAATAATATAAAATTTATAAATTATTAAAAAGAATAATTGTGTGTCATGTAAATCTTTGTTGTTTGTCTAATTAAAGCTCTATTTTAGTAATTAATGATAATGATAATGATAAATAAATTAACGTTTTTCCAATTGAATGATTCCATAGTTGGTTAAGCTCCTGGTCATTTTTCTTTTTTGATATTAGTCGTGCAAATCGATAAAAGTATTTTTGATAATTCTTTAATTTTTTTACTGAAGCAAATCGAATTTGTGTCTGTATTCAACGTAAAATAAAAGAGAAAAAAAAAAAAATTCAAAGTATTTAAAAAAATGTGTTTCATCTTAAATCTTTGTTGTTTGTCTAATTAAAGCTCTCTTGTAGGAATAAAGTAATAAATGTAAGCATAAAATAATTAATAACTCAGAGAAGACACCTGCTTTCTTTTTCCAGATAAAAGTATTTTTGATAGATAAGATAAGATAAGATAAGATCATTTATTTGTCCGAAACACAGGTTTACATAAAGATGTCATAATAGCTTGATATCCCTGCTATTATTTTTATAATATTCAATTTCTAATATTTCTTTAATTTTTTTACTTAGGTTAATCAAATTTGTATGAGCATTCAATGTAAAATAAAAAAGGAAAAAAAAAAAAAAAAAAGTATTTAAAAAAAATAGTGTTTCATCTTAAATCTTTGTTGTTAGTCTAATTAAAGCTATCTTGTAGTAATAAAAAAATAAATGTATCCATAAAATAATTAATACCTCAGAGAAAAACCTGCTTTATTTTGCAAAATAAAAAAAAAAATCTCCTTTTTTTTATAAAGTACAATATCTTATATTTCTATTATTTTGTACTAAGGTAAATCAAATAAGTGTGTGCTCAAAATTAAATAAATGTGTAGTAAAAAACTACTTATGTGTAGTTGTTGGTCTAAGTAAAGATCTCCTTTAGTAATTAAGGCGCGATAGGTTCTCAAATGTCTCTAGAATTTTAAAGTTTTTGATAAGAATTTTCATAGTTTTCTATGAAGAAAAAAATATATGATATTCTTGAGCTTTTTATCTAGTGAAATCAATAATTCAATGCAATAATTGAATTACTTCACTCGATAAAAAAAAATAACAAAGATACCTCTTTTTTAAAATTGAAATGCTATTTTTCACTCACTTCTCTCGCGTTTTCATTTTTGAAACATTTGGTTACATGTTAGTTATTATTTGAGTTAGTGAATTCATTAACAAAATTAAACAAAACTTTGAACGACATTTTTATATAATTTTTTATACATAAAAACACGGTCTCAGAGCGTGCGCTCGCCTTCTTCGCCTCATACAAAAATGATCGTTGAACCTATAGCGCCCTAAGGAATAAATGTATGCTTTAAATAATTAACACCTTAGAGAATAAAACTGTTTTTACGAGCGCGTCAGTAGTTGAAATATTTTGAACACTTATACTTGATGATGGCATTTGGGTTAATCAATTCTCCCATTACGATACGCACAGGTGATTCAAGTATCCTGCAAGTCTCGGAGACTAGTCGCCGCCAAGTATCTCACATACATTTGAATGCAGGCTCGCACGCTAGCCTGCAAGTCTCGGAGACTAGTCGCTGCCAAGTATCTCACATACATTTGAATGCAGGCTCGCACGCTAGCCTGCATGTCTCGGAGACTAGTCGCCGCCAAGTATCTCACATACATTTGAATGCAGGCTCGCACGCTAGCCTGCAAGTCTCGGAGACTAGTCGCTGCCAAGTATCTCACATACATTTGAATGCAGGCTCGCACGCTAGCCTGCAAGTCTCGGAGACTAGTCGCCGCCAAGTATCTCACATACATTTGCAGGCTAGCGTGCGAGCCTGCATTCAAATGTATGTGAGATACTTGGCGGCGACTAGTCTCCGAGACTTGCAGGATACTTTCAGGATACTTGTATCGTCTGTGCGTATCGTAATGGGAGAAGGGCCTTAAATGGAGAGTTGTGACTTTAATTACTGCTTTTGTAGCCATGGTGCCATGGAATAATATTATTAGACTGCGTTTACTCTCAAATATAATATGTTGTAAAATCGTTGTACCTTTTGATACCTTCAGGATACTTGTATCGTCTGTGCGTATCGTAATGGGAGAAGGGCCTTAAATGGAGAGTTGTGACTTTAAACATCACTTTTCAAAATTACTGCTTTTGTAGCCATGGTGCCATGGAATAATATTATTAGACTGCGTTTACTCTCAAATATAATATGTTGTAAAATCGTTGTACCTTTTGATACCTTCAGGATACTTGTATCGTCTGTGCGTATCGTAATGGGAGAAGGGCCTTAAATGGAGAGTTGTGACTTTAAACATCACTTTTCAAAATTACTGCTTTTGTAGCCATGGTGCCATGGAATAATATTATTAGACTGCGTTTACTCTCAAATATAATATGTTGTAAAATCGTTGTACCTTTTGATACCTTCAGGATACTTGTATCGTCTGTGCGTATCGTAATGGAGAAGGGCCTTAAATGGAGAGTTGTGACTTTAAACATCACTTTTAAAAATTACTGCTTTTGTAGCCATGGAATAATATTATTCGTCTGCGTTTACTCTCAAATATAATATGTTGTAAAATCGTTGTAACTTTTGAAACTATCTCATTGTTATTACATACTTTTCACTAGAAACGAGATATTTACCATGATTTTTGAATTTTAATTGTTCCCGCCGTGGTACTACTGAACTGCTTGGTTCAGTAGTACCACGTTCGTTGTACGGGGTTTTTTCTACCCGTGGTACTACTGGTAGTAATACTGGTAGTACCACGGGCAATAAACGGATATTTCGGCACAGTTGCATGCGCCAAGATCACGGGAGGACTAACTAAAGTCTTTGCCAGTAGATGTTATTGGTAGATACTGTGATCGGAGAACTACATATTTATCGAAGGGTAGATATATCGATCTACCCTCATTCTCACTCTTTTTTTACGAACGATACCACTTCCATCGGTTTCATTGCGATACTTAACTCTTGTTAAGTGTTAAGTGTTGTTAAGTAAGTTAAGTGTGACAATGAAACGGATGGTAGTGGTATCGTTCGTAATAAAAGGGTGAGAAAGAGGGTAGATCGATATATCTGCCAATAACATCTACTCGCAACGACTTTAGTTAGTTCTCCCGTGATCATGGCGCATGCAATTGTGATACTTAAACTCTTGTTAAGTGTTAAGTTTTGTTAAGTGAGTTAAGTATCACAATAAAACCGATGGTAGTGGTATCGTTCGTAATAAAAGAGTGAGAAAGAGGGTAGATCGATATATCTGCCAATAACATCTACTCGCAAAGACTTTAGTCAGTTCTCCCGTGATCATGGCGCATGCAACTGTGCCCAAATATCGATAACAATAAAATCTCAAAAATCATGGTAAATATCCTGTTTCTAGTGAAAAGTATTGTAAAATCGTGTTTACTAAGTGTATCGCTACCCTTACAATCACTAATGTCCCTCTTCCACCAGTATTGTCTGTATGAGCTCAGAATAAGCCTGTTAGAAATGATAATTTGGGCGCTCGGCTGCGTAATAGCTAACTATCCAATATTCTGTGACAGGCAAACATAAGCAAAAAGCAAATTATAAAAAAAATGCGTTCTTCTATATATGAGATCCTAGATCAATTTTTTCCCTCATAAACCCTCATATAACATATTTCAAGTGCTTCTTGTTCCAACCCAATAACGTTCAACCCATTTAGGTATTTATATCGGTTCATTTAAATACCTAAATGGGTTGAACCGATTTGTGCCGTCATTCGCAAATTTAAAATAATGTGTTACGATTTTTTTTACCAACAAAGTTCAAAATGGAAGCCACGTTTTTTAAACTCTGACAGCAGATTCGTATTCAGTGATCTTAGGGACCCTCAGATATAGATTTTGAAACTAATCGGTGTATTAACTAAAACAGTTTAAAATAGCGCTCAGTAACCATTTTCATAAATTTAAACACAAAAGATTACACCTAAAATTGCGGATCAAATAAGATTTAGCAAAATTAAATAAACGCTTGTGGATCTTCTTTCCCATCAATTGCTAGGACAACTGGTAATATTAACTTCTCGGTAGTCACCACTGCACTGGGTCGAAGAATACTCGTATTACATATAAACCGTGTTATGGTACCGAGTACATACGTGTGTTTTTAAAACAAAATAAATAAATAAATAATAAATAATGCTGGACAGTTCACACAACATTATCTAGCCCCAAGCTAAGCAGAGCTTGTATTATGGGTAATAGATAACTGAAATACTTAATTCAATACATTACTTATTTTTTTTGATTACACTTAGAATATACCCAGAGCACCCTTAATACCTTAATTTGCGGATCAAATAAGATTTAGCAAAATAAAATTAACGCTTCTGGATCTTCTTTTTCATACTGGTAATATTAACTTCTCGGTAGTGTCACTACTGCACTGGGTCGAAGACATACATATAAACCGTGTCACGGTCGGTACCAAGTACCTGCGTACAAAGTGTTTTTAAAACAAAATAAATAAATAAATAATAAATAATGCTGGACAGTTCACACAAAAGAGCTAAGCAGAGCTTGTAATATTATCTAGCCCCAATCTGTTGTATCTATTGTAATAATACAAGCTCTGCATAGCTTGGGGCTAGATAATGTTATGTGAACTATTTTATTTTATTAAGTATATAGATTATTATCAGTATATAGTTATTATTGATAATACATAAAAAATACCCAAAACACCCTGAACAAATATGAAATAAAAAATATTAATAAAAATGTCTTGCTTGTCTTGAAATATCTGCAGATTGTACAAATATTTGTTCCGGGAAACGAACCCGCAACCTCTTGCGTCGCAGGTGAACCTTCGCCAGCCGCGCCACAGAGGTCGTTCCAAAAGTATTACACGTCGTACAAAGTATTTATATTATATGTATTTTAACTGCTGGCCGAGCTGCATCTTCGTTTCGCTTCAATCATGTTTAAATTTAGACCATAGAAACTTGAATTAAGTAGGTGTCAGATGAAACAAGAGTATAAATTTAGTAAAATGGGTTGAAACGATATAAATACATAAATGGGTTGAACGTTATTGGGTAAAAACAAGAATCACTCCATATTTGATCGAGCCGTTTTCGAGATCTCAAAACATAATAATATCTAGAAATATTGTTCGTTTAATATTATCAGTGTTAAATGTATTTTTAGATGTGTGTTTTAAATGTTAATTAAATGTTACTAAATAAATTATTTATTTATTTATTTGAATAAAAATAAATGTTTAAATGTTAACCAATTTATTTGTTTTATTACTTCCCAGTTAGCCATCATTCGTAACGGAGTCTCATTACCCACACACTCGCATTTTGATATGTTAGATTCAGATTAATTTATTTATTGAGTAAATTTTTCGATTTTCTTACATTTTATTGCTCATTAAGAGCCCGTTCTCAAAATTAACCACCGATAACAAAATACGTTTATTTACGCTATAAGTCCGTTAAGGGGCTTATAATAAATAATCAATAATTATTATAACAAAAATAACCATAATTATATCAAGATAAACACCCGAAACACGTTTTTTTTTTTTTTTTTAATTCTACTTGGGCTGGGGCTGGACATGTCTATCGCATGCCTGATGATCTGTGGGCCAAAATAACCACTATGTGGAGCCCTGACACAGCGAGACGGCGTCGCGGCAGAACACGCAGGAGATGGCGTGATGAAATAGACTGTGCCTGTGTGAGTTGTGATGCCTTTAACACGGATTGGCAAACAATAGCACAGGATCGTAGTGACTGCAGGATATGGGGGGAGGCCTTTGCTCAACAAAGGGATGATTCAGGCTAACAGTAACAGTATACTAGTTGAATGTCGGAACAAGCAGATGGCCCACCTGATGTTAAGCGGTAACCTCTGCCTATGATCAGTGCATTATCTCATAGGTCACGTCCACCTAGAACGCGCCCTATGTGGCATTGCACTGCGCCCGCCACCCTGAGACATAAAGATGAAAAGTCTCACATACCTGTAATTTCACCGGCACCCTTACCCTTCAAACCGGAACACAGCAATGCGAGCACTACTGCTTTGCGGCAAACCAAACCAAAACCGAAACCAACCAACTACTATGAAATCAAGCGTGCCGTTTTATTTTGTATGCTACGAAATATCTTCATTCGCTCGGCTAGCTAATTTCGGAGACTTTTTACAGTTCACTATGGCGCAATTAGGCAGTTTTCTATTAACATCCGACGTGCTATCTAGAAGACGGTCGGAAGTGAACTGATTCGCGATTTGCTAAAAGGTGCATTGCACCTACTTCAGAGACAAAAAGTAACACGCAAAGTATTAGGTGCACGCGTTATCTAGTGTAATTATAAGTCTGTGGGTCTTATACTCTATGTATAATTTAAACTTTCTCGTCCTGTAGATTCAGAGAAATTAGGCTGTGACATACACGAAATTGATCCTTTATTGGTTCCGTTGATACCTTTTGGGGCACGGAATCCTAGAAACTCGAGTAAAAAGTTAGCACCTTAGTGAAATTAAAGGAATTTACAAACTTTAGAACCTATTCACTAGAGCAGTTGTATTTTCTCCAATGGACGCAACTCTTTTTATTTTGTATTATCATGTCCATCGAAAGGTTGTCTGGAAGAGATCGCTTTTAGCGATAAGACCGCCCATTGTACATTACTGTTATTGTTTTTGTTCTTTTATCTTATTATTTTTCTATTTGGTGTGCAATAAAGTGTTAATCTATCTATCATTTGTATATGAAGCAATGGCGGCGATGAGCTCACCACTTGTCACGTCTATATTCCACGATGGTGCAACCCACAGTGAAAAAAGCCCCATTGAGGCTCTGCCTACTCCACTTCGGGGAAAAAGGCGTGTGTCTATGTATGTATGTCATTTGCATATAGAAATACATTTATTTACAGAAAGAATAATACAAGGTATGTACAAAATACATATGAAACAGTTGTGCTACCTGAAGACCGCTGCGATCTAAAGGTAGCTCAACTGATCCAAATCACTACCAATCGGAAGCGTCCCTAAGATGCTGTGGCTGCATTGCCACGCTGAATGGCAATACTAATGCGTTGAGCCAGATAAGAGCCAGCTCTCGGGTCACGCGTCGCTTCGACCAGATGCCCTGAAAGAATTTTGAAAACGCGAAGAGCCCCGGTACCCCTCGGACGCAGAGTCTCGACCCCGAAAGGCTCAAATAAGAAAGCTCTGTGGAGACTTGCATATTTGCGTCTTTTGAAGTCCTCAGCGGAATCTGCCGCCGCACCGGCCCTAACTGATGTCCCGGACAGATGAATACTATATATCTTATTGTATATCTAACTATTAATATCACTAAGGGCGCTTTAAAACGCAAAGAAAGTAAATCCACAAAGACTACTATTATTTATTCTGTGCCACGGCACCATATAAAATTGGCTAAGTGTTAGAGTAGTGTTGATATTTGTGAATGTTGACACACATCGAACACATTGTTACACAGTTGTAACAATGAGGTGTGTTTTGTAAATTCTACGCGTCCGATGTCTGTTGATGTTTTATTTAGGTAAGTACTAGGAATATGGACTAAAGGCATGGAACTAAGGCTAAAAACGAAACGTTAGCGATTATACCAGTCTCATTCTTTTATATGAATGAATTCATGTGTTGGAATGAGACAAGCGTAAATCTAACTGTTCTTATTTGTGGTAGTCGTACCAGGCCAAATGTCAAATTACTAGTACATTCATGGTAACAATCTAGGGAGATGTATATGCATGATACCAAAATTCAGGGTACGGTACGGAAATACGACTGTCGTGTGACAATATATTTGTTTCTCTCTAACATAGGATAGCAAGCTATCTTCTAGGATAGGAGTAAGAAGGAACACTCTATGCTATTTTTAGCACTCACTCCAATAATATTATACCTCCATGGGTAAGTACCACGTTTGGCATTCGAAAGTCGTCCCAGACAACTGTTGATGTATTTTTCAGCATATGAATTGCAAGATAGATGGTGTAGTCGTGGAACTGAGGACCAGCGTCACATTATCACCACAATTTGGTTGACTAGTTACACGAACAAGAAAATATTTCGTCTTCATCAGCATCATCATCAACCGATAGACGTTGATAGTAGTAGTAGAGCTTTTTTGTGAAAGAGATCGTCCGGGAAAGTACTACCACCATACCTATTTCTGCCGCAAAGCAGTAGTGCTCGCATTACTGTGTTCCGGTTTGAAGGGTAAGGGTTCCGGTGAAATTACAGGCACATGAGACTTTACATCTTTATGTCTCAGGGTGGCGGGCGCAGTGCAATGCCACATAGGGCGCGTCCTAGGTGGACGTGACCTATGAGGTAATGCACTGTTCATAGGCAGAGGTTACCGCTTAACATCAGGTGGGCCATCAGCTTGTTCCGTCATTCAAGAAGTATAAAAAAAAAAAAAAAACCTCTCCTGTCCTCCTCTACACTGTGTCGTTCGGTTCGTGTCGCTTCCAGAACTATTATTTCAACTTCTCAAGAAAACAATAAAACTGGCATAGAATGGAAATGCTTTTGGAAAAGGGATTTTTTTCCTGTAGTTTTTAACAAAAACTGATAATGGTCAACTGTTAAGATGAGATGAGCGATGAGCTCACCACTTGTCACGTCTATATTCCATAATGGTGCAACCCACTGTGAAAGGAGACCCATAGTGGATCTGCCTACCCCCTTCGTGGAAGAAGGCGTGTGTCTATGTATGTATGTATGTATTAGATAACTGCCTACCCCCTTCGTGGAAGAAGGCGTGTGTCTATGTATGTATGTATGTATTAGATAACTGTCTACCCCCTTCGTGGAAGAAGGCGTGTGTCTATGTATGTATGTATGTATTAGATAACTGCCTACCCCCTTCGTGGAAGAAGGCGTGTGTCTATGTATGTATGTATGTATTAGATAACTGTCTACCCCCTTCGTGGAAGAAGGCGTGTGTCTATGTATGTATGTATGTATTAGATAACTGCCTACCCCCTTCGTGGAAGAAGGCGTGTGTCTATGTATGTATGTATGTATTAGATAACTGCCTACCCCCTTCGTGGAAGAAGGCGTGTGTCTATGTATGTATGTATGTATTAGATAACTGCCTACCCCCTTCGTGGAAGAAGGCGTGTGTCTATGTATGTATGTATGTATTAGATAACTGCCTACCCCCTTCGTGGAAGAAGGCGTGTGTCTATGTATGTATGTATGTATTAGATAACTGCCTACCCCCTTCGTGGAAGAAGGCGTGTGTCTATGTATGTATGTATGTATTAGATAACTGTCTACCCCCTTCGTGGAAGAAGGCGTGTGTCTATGTATGTATGTATGTATTAGATAACTGTCTACCCCCTTCGTGGAAGAAGGCGTGTGTCTATGTATGTATGTATGTATTAGATAACTGCCTACCCCCTTCGTGGAAGAAGGCGTGTGTCTATGTATGTATGTATGTATTAGATAACTGCCTACCCCCTTCGTGGAAGAAGGCGTGTGTCTATGTATGTATGTATGTATTAGATAACTGTCTACCCCCTTCGTGGAAGAAGGCGTGTGTCTATGTATGTATGTATGTATTAGATAACTGCCTACCCCCTTCGTGGAAGAAGGCGTGTGTCTATGTATGTATGTATGTATTAGATAACTGTCTACCCCCTTCGTGGAAGAAGGCGTGTGTCTATGTATGTATGTATGTATTAGATAACTGTCTACCCCCTTCGTGGAAGAAGGCGTGTGTCTATGTATGTATGTATGTATTAGATAACTGCCTACCCCCTTCGTGGAAGAAGGCGTGTGTCTATGTATGTATGTATGTATTAGATAACTGCCTACCCCCTTCGTGGAAGAAGGCGTGTGTCTATGTATGTATGTATGTATTAGATAACTGTCTACCCCCTTCGTGGAAGAAGGCGTGTGTCTATGTATGTATGTATGTATTAGATAACTGTCTACCCCCTTCGTGGAAGAAGGCGTGTGTCTATGTATGTATGTATGTATTAGATAACTGCCTACCCCCTTCGTGGAAGAAGGCGTGTGTCTATGTATGTATGTATGTATTAGATAACTGCCTACCCCCTTCGTGGAAGAAGGCGTGTGTCTATGTATGTATGTATGTATTAGATAACTGTCTACCCCCTTCGTGGAAGAAGGCGTGTGTCTATGTATGTATGTATGTATTAGATAACTGCCTACCCCCTTCGTGGAAGAAGGCGTGTGTCTATGTATGTATGTATGTATTAGATAACTGCCTACCCCCTTCGTGGAAGAAGGCGTGTGTCTATGTATGTATGTATGTATTAGATAACTGCCTACCCCCTTCGTGGAAGAAGGCGTGTGTCTATGTATGTATGTATGTATTAGATAACTGCCTACCCCCTTCGTGGAAGAAGGCGTGTGTCTATGTATGTATGTATGTATTAGATAACTGTCTACCCCCTTCGTGGAAGAAGGCGTGTGTCTATGTATGTATGTATGTATTAGATAACTGCCTACCCCCTTCGTGGAAGAAGGCGTGTGTCTATGTATGTATGTATTAGATAATCTATAAGTACCACATTACCAGTGGTGTACTCTATTTCGAATTTTTGGAACGACAATGTTCTCAGTTTGACCATGGTTATTTCCCTCCTAGATATAATTCTACTAGGTAACTATATTGTTTTTTGTTTTTATATATTAACACGTTTTTTTTTATTATTATTATTTTATTGTATTTTTATTGTAACTTCACCTCCTCTCACGTTCTTTACAATCCTGTCCATCCAGAGGTTGCCTGGAAGAGATCGCTCTTAGCGATAAGGCCGCCCATTGTATCACCGCGATCTAGTTTTAAGTTAATATAAGTAAGCTGTTATTTTATTATTAAGGTGATTACAATAAAGAGTTTTCTATCTATCTATCTATCTATCTATATTTTTCTCGGACACATACTTAAAAGAGTTTTCTATCTATCTATCTATCTATATTTTTCTCGGACACATACTTAAAAGAGTTTTCTATCTATCTATCTATCTATATTTTTCTCGGACACATACTTAAAAGAGTTTTCTATCTATCTATCTATCTATATTTTTCTCGGACACATACTTAAAAGAGTTTTCTATCTATCTATATTTTTCTCGGACACATACTTAAAAGAGTTTTCTATCTATCTATCTATCTATATTTTTCTCGGACACATACTTAAAAGCCGTTAGATAGCTGGTAACATTAAAAATAAATAAAACTTGTTTTTGTGCCAGCGGCTCAGTCCAATTTATTGCAGTTACTTACGGAGTACAGTCGCCGGCTAAACTAGCTTCACACAAACTGACCTTTGACAACTTTCGTTACAAAAACGCAAAAACAAAAACGTCAGCAAAGCTCTACCTGCAAAGCAAAAAATAAAGCATAGTTTTTTTAACCCCCGACGAAAAACGATGGGGTGTTATAAGTTTGACGGGTCTGTGTGTGTGTGAGTCTGTCTGTTCCATCGTAGCTCCCGAACGGCTGAACCGTTTTTTTTTTGTTTGAATGGTGTATTTGTCGGGGGTGTTCTTAGCTTTGTTTGATCAAAATCGGTTCAGCCGTTTCATTGCGTTGTGGGTTTTTTAATTTTTACAAAATTAATTACTTGTTTATAAATTAAACCGGCTTTTAGGACCCCTTTGAGGGCGACTCCTATCTTAGGACACGTTGTCCAATCCTCCAATGTGTGACTTTGCAAAATAATCCTTTTGACTAAATTAATATTGAATAATATTTGTTTATTTTTATTTTATTTTAATGAGGGAATAGCACTTGAAGGTAAACTGTAACCTCTGCCTATAACAATACATCACCTCCATAGGTCACGTCCACCTAGAACGCACCCTTTGCGATATTGCACGCGCACACTGAGGCAAAGATGGAACGTCTTATGTCCCTATAATTTCACCGACACCCAATCATAAACCCTTTTAAAGCGGAACAAGGTAAAGCAAGCACTATTGCTTTACGGCAGACATATGGTGCCAGTACTTCCACGAACAAACTCTTTCCAATTTTCACTTGTCGGAGTTACAACGGTCTTCTAAGTTGTTAAAGTTCTGTCGGTGTCTGTACAGATGCGTTTACCCGTTATGTCGGTAAAAAGTAGTCCCAGCTATCAGCTCTAGTATATTCTTGATAAGGTAGCGCTTGGTTAACCTGTCAGTTCGTACCAAGAGCCCTTTTGAGGAGTGGAGTAATTATTGGATCACGCAACTAACTATTTCAGCCCACACCAGTGTTGTCACATCCACCAACTTTTTGGTAGATCTACCTATTTTACCTATAATCTACCTATCTACCACCCTCGGCCTAAAATCTACCTATTTTTAAAAATATTACGATTGTAAACAAATCTCCACGCGTGTTACGAAACTGTACTTACTTACTATCGAATTTAGCAATAGCACTTAAAACAGAACGCGTTAAGTGAAATGAGTGAATGATGAGGTACGGAGTATAGAGCTACGGAGTGACAATGACATTGACATTGACAATGACATATGTCACAACTGACTGACGCTTGCTTGACATTGTCAATTTGACACTGAACTGATGTATAAACATCACCAATAAATATTTTTAAAAATTTATAGGCATTTATAATCATTAAAAATTTACTTAAACTTGATTGGTAGAACTACCTTTTTATCATTACAAATTCTACCTATTTCTACCAACTTTTGAACCCTGTTCTACCATTTTGCCAAAATTGTATGTGACAACACTGGCCCACACTGCCACTGCTCGTGGTACGCGCGCCAAGGATCAACAAATATGCAACTTATAAAAAAAAAAACAGTTGTGTTACCTGAAGACCGCTGCTAACAATCTAAAGGTAGCTCAACTGATCCAAATCACTACCAGACGGAAGCGACCCTAAGATGCTGGCTGCATTGCCACGCTGAATAGCAATACTAATGTCTAATAATTTCAAACAATTTTGTAAATTGCTTAGTGTTATCTTTTTATTCAATTTTCGATATAAAAATAAAATTAATATCATTAAATCTAATTTTATAAAACTCCTTGTTATTAAACTTATTTTCTTGAATTTTTATTGGACTTGCAGGATAATCTGCTTAAAAAATTACTTTACCGCACTAGGGTAGTAAAGTGTAAAGAAATCGCACGAGTGTGGTAAAATAAACATTCTTTATTTTTTTGGCCCATAAAACAACGTTTACTGGCCTTGTAAGTACACTTTTCAAGCAACTGTGTTGATAAAATATTTTATAGGTTTTCTGATCATGTTTAAGTTGTGACAATCGATAGATGTGACTGCTGTATGCACGCAGTTTACAAGGCGCGGCGGGTGAGTAACTGGATCGAGACACGAGACCTGCGGGTTCACTTCCTGCTGCAGGACAAATATTTCCCTGATACCCTCGACGCAGCCGTCCCAGTTAGGACTATGTATGAGACTGCTGGTTGTGTTATGTTATAAGTATCATTGTTATATTATTATTTAAACAAATTAAGAGCAACGCTATTGTGAATGGTGGTCGACCATGGACAGATTGCATATTGAAAAGGTCGGTAATCGAAAAGATGCCCGTGGGATAAATTTAAAACATCACATATACATATTATGGAGCTTGCGAAGTAACACGAGTTACCGGTATTCAGTATCCACACCTGAGGGGCAAGTCCGAGTTTACACACACCATCGTAACGATGATCGTAACGACGAGCGTACGTGTAATGCGTAGTAACTAGCCAATAATCTGTGACGATTTTGGCACAGATTAATAGCTAGTTATTAGGTTATACACGTACGATCGTCGTTACGTTCATCGTTACGATGGTGTTTGCAAAACTCCGACTAGGGCCTCTGTTCGAATCGCTTGAACTTTTCGCCGTCACCGCGTCGTCGGGATACAAACTACAATAAGTTTTTGTGTGAGTAATATATTTTTCAATAAAAGCTTTTATAAAATTAGTGATCGTAACCGTGTGCTGATCAAATGAGCCTAAACACGGCCAGTTTACTATTATCCATCGAGGAGTTCCGTTGTCCACCTTCCGTCTCCATCATCAGATCAGCACACTGTCACCATCATATTGTATTGTCATCGGAACTTGACAGGTTTGCCAAATTTCAGCTCAATTGGTTGAGAATAAATGCTTTAAAATTCAGTTGCGAGATTCCACCCGGATTCCACCCAGAAAAACATACATACTTACATTAAGTTAGTTAGTTATTTTATAGAGCATGGAACTTATAGTCTACGAGATCAGAAGAAGAACGGGGTACGGAAAAACTAACAGAGAAACTACTAACTTGTACTAATATTTATTCTGTGCTAAATGTAAAATGTAAAAAAAAATAAAAAAAAAATGTGCAGTAGTGGTCGCATTGCTGTGATCCGGTTTGAAGGGTAAGGGTGCGGGTGAAATTACAGGCACATGAGACTTTTCATCTTTATGTCTCAGGGTGGCGGGCGCAGTGCAATGCCACATAGGTTGCGTCCTAGGTGATATGTCCGCTGTGTTATGTCCGTCAAATAATAGACTCTTGGGTTAAGATATAACTTACAGTACCAGGAACTTATACAGTCGATTAATGTACTACACAAATACTAAGGTACTCGTATTTACATGTCACTTGTAAGAATTGACCTCGATTTCTAGAAGATATCTGAACTTACAATGGGGCAGTAAAGAGTAATGGCCACTGTCCACTGAAGCGTCGATGTAAAGACGAGTGCGCGTTGTATTACGACCTCTGTGGCGAGGCGGGCGAATGTTTGCCTGCGACGCAGGAGGTTGCGGGTTCGATTCCCGCCTCGGAACAAATATTTGTGCGATCGCAGATATTTGTTCTGGGTATTTTCTATGTATAATAAAATATATCTATCTATGTAATATATTGTATTAAGTATATCAGTGATATATATCAGTATTACTGATATTTATGAGCTACTATAAATTAAAACTTGTGTGTTAGGTCATATAATTACCGGCAAATTAGTTTTCGCTATCTTAAGAAGTGTTAATGAGTTGTGAAGAGCAGAAAACATGAAAATCTAAAAAACCTTAAAGGCTCGTCTAAGATGCAACACATTCCTCATCCTTAAATTAGATGTAAGGAAGTAAGTGGGTATTTTATGGGGAATTCTGTTCGGTTCTATAATACACTTCCAGAAAGTGCTTCTAAACTTTCGATTCGAAGATTTGAATCTTACATAAAGAATAATTTAATTAAGAAAGCGTATTACACACTACATGACTATGTTAATGATAAAGCCGCGTGGCCTGATGTCGCCCTGCCCCTCGACACCTAATTTGTCAATTTGCAATGTCTGTACCTGCATATAATTTATTACTGATGTGTTATTTATGAGTATATCAAGCGTAGAGTGTGCTGCCTTATGAACTTTTGCTGATTCTCTCTATCATCTTACTTTTGACTGCCTACCTAAGTAAGGCTTTTAATTTGGTTTTCCTTTTTTCCTTGAATCAGCTTCCACTTGTTCTCGAGGCACCACACAGGCGCTCCCCACCTAGTAGTAAGAAGGATCATCAAAAGAAAAACAGACCGTGTTTGTTGCCTGATTCTTCTAGGTCTGGTTGCGTTGGAACAGGAGTATATGTAAATTTATTTTTTAAGACGATTCAAAATGATCCTTGTGATTTCAATGAATACAATACTTTTGACTTTGACTTTGACTTTGAGATCCTTACATATAGGTAAATTAATCGTCCTGAATTAATTAATATCCTACACTTTGGTTTTTAAGAATCGGGCAAGCGATGATACTGTTCTCGGCTGCTATCCGTAAGACTACTGTCCTGTGATACGCTACCTGTACAGCGACGTTTCAGTGTCCAGCGGCCTTAATCTGTTATTAAATAACATAGCCGGCTCAATTTTTATGTATGTCTTCGTAGAAACGGTCCAGTATCATTGCAGGAATTTGTCGTGCGATATGCAAATATCAGTTACCTACACATGAGAACCTTGTCATGGATTGTGCTCAAGTACCTAACGCCATACGGTTTAGATATTCTCCGAAAGAAAAAAAAAACTGATAAAAGTGCTATTGGCAAAACTGGAAAGTTTATAGTGCAGGACATGAAGAAATAAGCTCCTAACTAAACATAAATTTAGGCGCCATTTTTTTTTTTTAGTTTGACTATGTATGCCCTTATAAGCTATAATTAATACCTATAATGTTGTTTTCATATGTTCGTTTCTAAGGTATTTATGATGATATGGGCCTATTATTTAGGTGGGCATTTCTCAATAAGCCTGAAAAAAAGATTTTGAATTTGAATTTGAATTTGATTAAACACTCTCGCAATAAAGACGAATCTAACAACATATCATTCATCAAAATTGGTTCAGCCTTTTAGTTGTTACGAGTACTTTTTATTTTGGTCGAAGGTTACGAGGGAAGTTTGGGACGGACATATATCTAGAGGTACAACAATTTTGGCTTCGCCGCTGTCGGATAAAATTGTTTGGGTGTGTACTCATATCATTGTTGCATCATATCATTAGGTATCGCATTGCTGTATTCCTGTTTGAAGGGAAAGGGTGCCGGTGGAATTACAGCCACATGAGACTTTTCATCTTTATGTCTCAGTTTGACGGGCGCAGTGCAATGTTACATAGGGCGCGTCCTAGGTGGACGTGACCTATGAGGTAAATGCACTGTTCATAGGCAGACGTTACCGCTTAACATCAGGTGGGCCATCAGCTTGTTCCGTCATCAAAGTAGTATACAAAAAAACTGTTTTATGTATACATTTGTTATCTATTCTTAAAGGGTTTAAAGACAGCTCCTAACAACTGAAGGCACATTTACATACACACAAACATTTAAAAAAAAACACCAAACAGTCACATACATAGTCTGACTGATCCCACTAGGATTCCCTGTGTTGTGGGTATCAGGAACTACGTGTACTATGTAATGGTACCATAGCACCCAGAGCCCGGAAAAATATTTGTAGATCATACAAACATTGGTCCCGCAGCGGTAATCGAACCCGCAACCATTCGCATCTCAACCGGCTTACTCGCTTGACGCACTATTGACAGAGGTAGATATGCTGTTCAAGCACAACTTTTTGAAAATCTATTATAATAATAACAAGTCCCAAGATCTAGTTATCCTTAGGTACTTTTATTAAATTGTTAAATGATCTCGTAGGTTCCGCTGAAGTACCCATAACCGTGACGTGACGTGAACGTGATCTATGAGGTAATGCACTGTTCATAGGCAGAGGTTACCGCTTAACATCAGGTGGGCCTCTTGCTTGATCCGTCATCCAAGTAGAATAAAAAAAATATATTTAGTTTTAGTTAAAACAGAAAAAAGCTGAGAGAAATTTAAACAACTTCTACCCTTTGGATACGAGTACTATGTCTCAATTCTGGATACTTCTTTGACCAAAACAATGTTTATAAACATTCATAAACGGTTAAAAGGTTTCCTTTGCCACTAACGCTGTTAAAATACATTGGGGAAGAAAAAATGCCTTACCAGAGCAATTTACTGGTATCTTTTATTTATTGCATCTAATCGAGTTTGGAAGAGACTGGGAGTTCTGAAAATGCATTATAGGATTGAAATGCATCAGAGCTCCGAAGAAAACTTGGGGTGCGTTCCGAGTCACGATAAAATCGATGTGAGCGATTACAGTGCTATTTTGCGTTCCGATTCAGAAATCGCGCTTACGGCAGTTTGAGCGTTGACGTGACTCGGAACGCTTTATAAACGATATTATCAATAACCTCTGTAGTCTGTCACTTTGACAGTAGCGCTCACAGTAATATCGGTTTGGGGCATGGTCGGTGTAATCGCAATATGGCGGATTTAATTACGTCATTCATGACGTCACACGCAATATCGTAGTCGCGCTCACAGCGTTTCGGAACGCTAATAATAGCGATCACATCGATTATAGCGTGACTCGGAACGCACCCTTGATAAAATGTTTTGTCAGAGATTGTGATAGATTAGTTGTAGGTACCATCTTCTTCTTCTTAGCTTAGGTAATGGCTTCTGTGCATTATTTGCAACAATTTAGCCAATGTCAAGTGATATAATTATTATAGTTTTATAGTCAAGTCGTCAAGAGTCTCCGTCTAGTCCTAACCCAGTTTAAATTGTGGCAGAAAAACTGACAGTTTTTACAGGAAAAAATCCACTATTTCGAAAAGACTCGCAATACACTCAAATTTCACTACATCACACATGTGCCATTTATCCAAGTTTGCCAAATGCCACTAAAATTACACGAAATAACTCGAAAAAACACATTAAAATGTAATAAAATAAAAATGACGACGTTTCTTTCAAAAATGGCAGATTTCAACCCGTAGGTACCATCTTTACCTACCTCGTAATCTAAATACCTGTCAAATCAAATCGATATACCTACTGAGAAGTCAGTTACAACTATTTATTATAGTAGGTACCTACTGGGGGGCATTTCGAGGTGCCGATCCAAAAATAACTAAAATAATCTGAATGCAAGACCATATAAGGTCTTAAATCCTGCAACTTGTATTCTGTAAGCATATGATACAAGCTATAGTGCACGTGATCCGCATTCCGTGCCAACTTCAGAGAACAACCTTTCCAAATGCCATCAAACTAGCACACTAACAATCAATCGTATCTCCAACGTATAGAGTTGGGAATGGAATGCGTTAAGCGCAGCCGTGGTAGGTTGCAACAGATAAAGGACAGAAGGCCTTAGAATATACAATTATAGAAGAAATATCGCGCCATAAACACCCCACAGAAAAAAAACTATTTTTCAAATAAGCGTGAGCGTGTAAGATTGTCAAGAGTATTATAAGAGTATCTAAGTATTGTATTTATTGGTTACAAGCAGCGCCCCGCGGTTTCACCCGCGTAAGTCTCGATCCCGTTGGAATATCGGGATAAAAGTATACCTATGTGTTATTCCGGGAGTCCAGTTATCTCCATTCCAAATTTCATCTAAATCCACCAAGTAGTTTTTACGTGAAAGAGTAACAAACATCCATCCATCCATTGACGACCTCTGTGGTGCGGCGGGCGAACGTTCGCCTGCGACGGAGGCGGTTACGGGTTCGATTCCCGCCTCGGAACAAATATTTGTGCGATCCGCAGATATTTGTTCAAGGTGTTCTGGGTATTTTCTATATAATAAAAAATATCTATAAAAAATACAATATTGTATTAAGTATATCAGTTATCTAATACCCATAACACAAGCTCTGCTTATCTTGGGGCTAGATAATGTTGTGTGAACTGTCCAGCAATATTTATTTATTTATTTATTTACTTTCGCGTTTATAATATTAGTAGGATTAGTAGGATATGATAGGATAGGATAGGAAGTAGCATTCGTAGGATAAGAAACCTTACGACTATTTTTTCACAAACTATTCTACTACTGTGAGCGTTGCCAATACTGCAGATATCATGAATTTAAATCATTGGAAAACTGAACTAATTGTTGTAGTGCTTCAGCGGGGCTCATGTTGCGGCCAATTTAATTAAAAGACCTGTGATATCAGTATGGAATATGAAATAAAAGAATGAAATAAACAGATAAATAAAATAAAAAGCACTTTCATTTTGCATACCCAACAATATTATCTGAGTAAGCAGCTAGTAACATAGATCAAAGACAGACGATTTAGAAGATTTGCTCAGATAGGCAGCGTAATTTTAATACGCATATGAGTAGTGAATTTGCGTACTGTTTGGGTTTACTGGGAATATCTCAAATCTATACTAATATTATAAAGCTGAAGAGTTTGTTTGTTTGTTTGTTTGTTTGAACGCGCTAATCTCCGAAACTACTGGTTCGAATTGAATAATTCTTTTTGTGTTGGATAGTCCAGTTATCGAGAGAAATTATAACTTATAACTCAAGAACGGTGAACCGAATTGGCTGAAAATTGGTGGGGAGGTAGCTTAGAACCAGGAGATTGATATAGGGGGGAGGGGTAGGAGGGGGGGGGGGGGGGGGTTCTCCGGGGGCTACCCGTGCGAAGCCGGGGCGAGTCGCTAGTATATTATAAAGGAGTACCATTTTCATGCACTTCCACTCGTGGAACCTTAGTATTTATACGATTGTTCTAGAATCTAGACACTAAAACCTACTTCGTAAAATTTCCGATACAACAATGACAATTGAAGGGTGAAATCTAGGCAGGTTTAGTTCATCTTTACTGTACTAATCACAAACTCACTAACAAAAATAGTATATTTTGGACTTATACAAATAAATGCGAGCTAAAAGACTTTCTTCCAGTATTTTTTTTATCTATCTAATATGAGCTTATCCTGACTGACTGACTGACTGATTCATCATCGCCGAGCCAATACTGATAGACCTAGAAAGCTGAAATTTTAAGGTAGGTTCCTTTTACAGCAAAAAAACTAAGAAGGAATTTGTGTAAATTCAACCCTCAATGGGGTGAAAAAGGATGAAAATCATTGTATCAAAAATTGTTTTCCATAAATTTAAAAACTTGAAACTTTGTTAAACCTATGATAAACAAATAAAGGAATAAAATATTTTAAACACCAAACCCTTATTTTTATTTTGTATTGTAATTATTTTTTTTGTATCCTCAAAATAGCGTGCATTGGGGGTATCCATAGCAGCAGCTGGTGGAATAACAAAGAGTTTTTAGGAGGAAGCACGTAGGCCTACTAAGGCTTACCTGTAAGTATATGGTACCTAGTATAAACTGTGTGAAGAAAGTGTTTCTTGCCATAAAGATACAGCGTTTGAACCCGTTCAGTTGAACTCGAGTTGTAAGTCGACCTTTTGTAAATATAGAGCCGTTAAGGTGATCCAACTTAAAACGTTACGCGCTTGCGTGAGTCAGTTTATGCAATACTTAATTAGTATTCGTGACTGCTGCCGGCATGATGCTTGCTGGCGTCTTGAGACTATGAGGATTTGAACTAAAAGACAATTTTATATATTCAAGACAAGAAGAAAAAGAAGATATATATTGATAGATATTATATATTTATAGATATTGTTGAATTTTCGTCTTTTTCTATGAAAACTTCTATTTGATGTAGACAATATTTTGAAAATCTCTAAAAGGATTCAGTCTGCCATTTTTGAAAGAAATGCCGTCATTTTGATTTAATTACATTTAATGTTTTTCCAGCTAATTCGTGTAATTTTGGCGGCATTTTAACCGGTGTAACTTGGATAAATACCACATGTGTGATGTAGTGTAATTTAAGTGTATTGCGTGTCTTTTCGAAATAGCGGTTTTTTTTTCTGACGGAAGCTGTCGACGACTTGACTATAAAAATATAATTATATCACTTGACATTGGCCTCAGAGATTTATATCCGTGCTTGAAAAAGTTCGGGTCACGCTGTTTTTTTTTTATATGTTTTTAGTACTTTAACCAATATTAAACCAGATTTGCAATTTTCCAAGGGCTGTGCGTCCGGCGGTGTGCCCAAAAAAACCATGAAATTTTCGGTGTTTTTTCAGTTTTTGCTCAATATCTTAGTGAAGGAAGGGTCTGAACGTGATAGTCACTTCAAATACTTTTAAAGTAGACTTTTGCTACAATTTGACACCAGCGCAAACTCTATGCAGCCATTGGTTCTCAAGATACAAAAATAGGCAATTTTTCCTAAAAGTTTTTTTTTCAAAATGTTCACTTATTTTGTGAAATATCTTCAAAAATACGCATCCCACGTCGAATATTTTACGAAATAAAGTTGTGGTAAATTAAATTAGCTTTCATTTGAGACCTAATTGGTACCTGTAGGAACAGCGGTTCTGTCAAAAACGAATCTTCTAGCTTAGATGGCCCAGGCTTCTATTATAAGAAGAGAATAGTGATCTATAATAAATAATAATAATAAATAAATAATGCTGGACAGTCACATAACATTATCTAGCCCCAAGCTAAGCAGAGCTTGTGTTATGGGTACTAGATAACTGATATAAATAATACAATATATTACATAGATAGATATTTTTTATTATACATAGAAAATACCCAGAACACCCTGAACAAATATCTGTGATCGCACAATTATTTGTTCCGAGGCGGGAATCGAACCCGCAACTTCCTGCATCGCAGGCCAAGCTTCGCCCGCCGCGCCACAGAGGTCGTCCATAAAATAATGACGGTTTGAATAGTGGTGTGATTTAAGAGTATTGCGTGTCCAATACACTTAAATATATCGTCTATAAGTGACCGGTACTTGTGAGGACAACTCGATTGAGCTTGAAAAATTACGATAAATATATCGATTTTCAATAATCTCTTGACGTATGAAGCTACCTAACAAGTAAAAGTTATCCATCGAGGAGTTCCGTTGTCCACCTTCCGTCCAATACATGATTCAATGTACAAATATGTTTTCCAATAAATCGACTCGTATAATACTAATCGAACTTCACAGAAGTTCCTTTGATCACTTATTGTGTCTACAACATTTGATTGATTCGATTAATTAGTACCCATATGAGGATCACACTGTGGTTTGTCAAAGCGAGCTAGCGGCACCTGTTAATAGTGGATCGGAACTGAAGTATGCAATCAATAAATATGTAGCTGGAAAATCAGATTGAACAGCAATATCCCGTTATTGAAAATGCGAGAGCATATCTTTGAAAGTTAATATAATTTCACTGGAAGTAATAAACAGGTCAATTTAATATCTGTCTATTACTCAGATTTTCTGCAGTAGGTACTCCTGTTATATATTGTTGGAACCATGGACTTAATATGTTGGAACATAAACAAATAAACACTATTAGTTTATTAGTAAAAACTTTTATAGTTAGTTGACAATCTCTGCCAGTGTCATCAGGTTCTTCTTCTTCTTAGCTTTGGTAATGGCTTCTGTGCATTATTTGCAACAATTTAGCCAATGTCAAGTGATTTATTTATTATAGTTTTATAGTCAAGTAGTCAAGAGTCTCCGTCAAGTTCTAACCCAGTTTAAACGGTAGGAGAAAAACTGAGTTTTTACAGGAAAAAATCCACACTTTCCATAAGACTATGCGGCCCAATAAAATAATTATTGAAAAAAAAAACGTGGAAACGCCGACCATTTCAAAGCACGACACCGCATTTTTCAAATAATTTTAAATTTTGCTTGGATTCAAAATGGCAGGGACGACGGGAGGTTCTATTCCCGCCGAAAAACTCAAAGGTATCCAGGACTGTAACACGTGGAAGTTCTTGATGAAGATGTATTTGATGCATGAGAAATGTACGACTGCGTATCGTCGGAAGATGCATGCAAAGACGAGAAGAAGCGGCAGAAGGCTTTGGCAAAGATTTACTTGTCGGTGAGTGCGGATGTATGTACTTAGGGGGAAAGTTTCAACAACTTCTCGATAGTAACAGTAAAACAATTAAAATAAATAAATAAATAAATAATGCTGGACAGTTCACACAACATTATCTAGCCCCAAGCTAAGCAGAGCTTGTGTTATGGGTACTAGATAACTGATATACTTAATACAATATAATACATAGATAGATATTTTTTATTATACATAGAAAATACCCAGAACACCCTGAACAAATATCTGCGATCGCACAAATATTATTATACTTACATATAATATAATATAATATTGCTAAAATCAAGCTTTCTCGTTTGAGTGGTTCCTTTTGCCTGCTAACTGCGGATATGATCGTAATTAATACCTAAAGATCCGGACCAGGTACTAAAAAGAAACATAAAATTTGCATCATAATTACTAGCATCTCATACCTTTCACGACAAATCACCACAAAGCCGGTCAACTTCCGGCGTCCGGTAGTCCTGCCCGGATGGACAGTGAGAAAGTGTACCAGTGTATTATAACCCTTAGGTTTTTTTTTGATGAAACTAATAGTCAAACTATCTTACGGCCCACCTGATGTAAAGTGGTCACCGTCGCTTATAGACACCGGCAACACCGGGGGTATTGTCGATGCGCTGCCTACCCTGAAGGAATTTATGAACTTTTTTCTTGAAGCGACACATGTAACCAAGCGGGAAAACCTCAGATGGAAGCTCATTCCATATTTGTGCAATTTATATTGAAGGATTAGTTTGGTTTCACACCTGGATAGCGTATTAATTGAATTTATAAAGTTGTAGACTTCCTTTCATTTCATTTCTAAGTGAGGAAATCGAAAAGTGCCATTGCCTTTTGAAAAGCGCTGAAGCGTAGAGCAAATATATCGATAAGTTGAATTAATAACTGCGTGGAAAATTGTATTTGCTTCACTGCATTTCCGTTAGTACTAGCTGAAGAGAATATCCGTGCCACAGATAATAATACTATAGTAATATTAGTAGTAGTAGAGCTTTTTTGTGAAAGAGTTCGTCCGGGGAAGTACTACCACCATACCTATTTCTGCCGCAAAGCAGTAGTGCTCGGATTGCTGTGTTCCGGTGTGAAGGGTAAGGGTGCCGGTGAAATTACAGGCACATGAGACTTTTCATCTATGTCTCAGGGTGGCGGGCGCAGTGCAATGCCACATAGGGTGCGTCCTAGGTGGACGTGACCTATGAGGTAATGCACTGTTCATAGGCAGAGGTTACCGCTTAACATCACTATCATCGCGGTGGGCCTCTTGCATGTTCCGTCATCCAAGTAGTATAAAAAAAAAATAACATCCGTGCTCAGCGACGTTATGAAGCCAACATGTTACTTTTTGACTTTTGTGAAGTTAGGTAGCGTCGGCTGTACTGTAGAACGTTGAGTTCAGTTGATATTTAGATATGTAGTTGAGTGCCTTTGTTCAATGAACGACTAGACGCCCAATTTTGACGCCCTCTGTGGCGCGGTGGGCGAAGGTTCGCCTGTGACGCAGGAGGTTGCGGGTTCGATTCCCGTATCGCTACAAATGTTTGTACGATCTGCAGATATTTGTTCAGGGTGTTCTGAGTATTTTCTATGCATAATAAAAATATCTATTTATGTAATGTATTGTATTAAGTACTAGCGACTCGCCCCGGCTTCGCACGGGTAGCCCCCGGTGAACCCGCCTCCTACCCTTCCCCCTATGTCAAACTCCTGGTTCTAAGCTACCTCCCCATTTTCAGCCAAATCGGTTCACCCGTTCTTGAGTTATAAGTGGTGTAACTAACACGTTTTTTTATTTTTTATACATATAGATATCAGTTATCTAGGACCCATAACACAATCTTAGATAATCTAAAGACAATCAAAGAACACAAGCTCTGCTTAGCTTGGGGCTAGATAATGTGGTGTGAACTATTTATAGTGTCCAGCGTTATTTATTATTTATTTATAAGTAGTCAACACCTACGTCTAAGCCAAACAAATGTCCAAGTGACGCTCTGAGTGAAATGTCTCTGACACTCCTTTATATCACAACTAGCGACTCGCCCCGGCTTCGCACGGGTAGCACCCGGTGACCCCTCCCCCCTAAGACAATCTCCTGGTTCTAAGCTACCTCCCCACCAATTTTCAGCCAAATCGGTTCGCGCGTTCTGGAGTTATAGCGTCCTAAGGAAGGAAAACCCGACTTATTTTTATATAGTAAAGAAGACAACACCTACGTCTAAGCCAAACAAATTTCCAAGTGACGCTCTGAGTGAAATGTATCTGAGTATCTGACACTCCTTTATATCATAAAGACTACCAATTAGTCTGTGGCGGTGCGTGTGCGCAGGCCGTCTCACAAGATTACAGTGCGTTGCTCCTATCCGCTCCTGCCAGGATGTCTGAATGAAAGTGCAGCGCTGCAGGCTCATTGCCGAGTTGTTGACATCGGAAGCGCCATTGTGCTGCAAGCTGTGCCTCCGGATATCCGCGCCACGAGATAGTTTTTGAATGATGAGGGATTTTAAATAACTACCCACAACACAATAGCCAGTAAAAAATAGATTTGTCGTAAGATTGAAGAAGGGGGTCGTATTTTTATACCAGGAACTGGTAATAACAGGGCCAGTATCGATCATATCAACCGGTTTTTATTTTAACTGTGTTAATGACGGAACAAGAAGATGACCCAGCTGATGTTAAGCGGTAACCTCTGCCTTTAACAATGCATTGCCTTATAGGTCACGTTCACCTAGGACGCACCCTATATGACATTGTAATGCGATGAAAAGATGAAAAGTCTCATGTGCTTGTAATTTCACCGGCACCCCTTTAAACCGAATCACAGCAATGCGAGCACTACTGCTTTGCGGCAGAAATAGGTATGGTGGAAGTACTTCCCCGGACGAACTCTTTCACAATAAAGCTTTACTACTACTAACAACTTTTACTAGCTCTACTACAAGCTCTACTGATGAAAGATTCAAGATACTCGTAGTTATATGCATAAGTGTACCAATTTGGTCTTATATACTAGTGAGCACTTATGACTAATTTGCCCTCTGCTAACATAGGGTTTTTTTTTTTATAAAATAGGCTCTTATAATTATCACCAGGCTGTATAAATAGTTTGCTCCACCAGAGAATGCCACAACGAACAGCTTGAGCCGCCTCCATCCACTTCTTGCGAACATTACAATGCCATATTCAATCGAGTGGGGGAAGTCTAACACCGCTTCGTCCGGTTCGTGTTGGTTAATCGATAACTTTTATTCCACTGCGGTTGTCGGTTTTAAATAAAAAAACCGGCCAAGTGCGAGTCAAATTCGCACACGAAGGGTCTAACTATCACGGTTGATGAAATACAGCCTAGTGACCATAGACTTGGAATTTTCGCTACCTAGTGACATTTGGATTGTGTAATGGCAGTTAGACAGCTAGTGATCCAATCTAGTGCGATCGCATAGACTCTGCCGCACTGCCGCATCTAGTACACTAGCTAGCGCGCTAAATTGCATGGTGTAATGCGCTACCGTGCTAAACACTAGATATGGACGGTCAGTCGGTCGGCGTGCGTTCGAACAGGAGGACGTACAGTTCAGTTCAGTTCTTGAACAAGTGGCCCTTGCGGAATAGACCACAATTTTGCCAATGTCACGTTTTAAAACAAGTTCAGCTTTTGCACGAAGGTTATTCCGGTGTACGGAAAGTGGACGGTGAGAAAAAAAAAAAAAAAAAAAAAACAAGCAAAAGTATCTAGTTGAACTACCTACCAATTCAATCAGGAGGACGTATTTTTGGTTTAAAATCAAAATGACGCAACCATAGACTTCAAATTGTGAAGATCCCAATCTAAAAAAAAAAAACTGAAATCAGATGGCTCCAATACGAGTACGTTCACAATGTTCATATTTGACAGTTTTTTCTCAGCTATAAATATTATTTGACCCAACATTTGAATAATTTCACTCAATATAAAATATATCAAAGGTACCACCTTTTTAAAATTGAACTAAGTACTATTTTAGACTAACTTTTTACACGTTTTTTGAAATATTTGGTAACTTATTAATTATTATTCGAGTTAGTAAAGTCATCAACAAAATTTAACAAAACTGAAAAGGTAATTTTTAGGATTCCGTAACCAAAAATTACGGAACCCTTATAGATTTTGTCATGTCTGTCTGTCTGTCTGTCCGTTTATGTCACAGCCACTTTTTTCCGAAACTATTAGAGCTAGGCTGTTGAAACTTGGTAAGTAGATATATTCTGTGAACAGCATTAAGAATTTTACACACAAATAGAAAAAAACAGTAAATTTTTGGGGTTCCCCAAACTTAGAACTGAAGCTCAATTTTTTTTTCCATCAAACCCATACGTTTGTAGTATCTATGGATAGGTCTTCAAAAATGATATTGAGGTTTCTAATATAATTTTTTTCTAAACTGAATAGTTTGCACGAGAGACTCTTCCAAAGTGGTAAAACGGGTGTCCGCCCCCCCCCCCCCCCGTAACTTCTAAAATAAGAGAATGATAAAACTAAAAAAAAAAAGTGGTGTACATTAACATGTAAACTTCCAACGAAAATTGGTTTGAACGAGATCTAGTAAGTAGTTTTTTTTTAATACGTCAAATCGTAATCCATCCCATAACTTTTATATTATGTTACTTGCTGCTACGGAACCCTTCATGGGCGAGTCCGACTCGCACTTGGCCGCTTTTTATATTATTTTGTTATACACAAAAACACGGTATCTGAGTGTGCGCTCGCCTTCTTCGCCTCATACAAAAATGTTCGTTGAAACTTAGATAATCTAATAAATAATAAAAGCGTTGAAACTGGTAGAAACTATAGCACCTTAAAACGTCCCCAGATAAAGAATACAATGCCCTAGCAACTTATTTACATTCAATGAACCCAAGAGTAACAATATTTTGAATTCTTGGTTATCCACGGTCATGACTTGACTGAAAAGGGAGTTGGGTGTACAAACATTGCAAATTTGCAACCTGTTGATTCGCAGACGTCTATTCGTTCTATCTCATTCATACCAGCTTCAGAGTTGCAGAGTTCAAGGTATTTAACCTTGAACTCACTGAACTGAACATGCAGAATCCAGGGTAAATGTGGCGTCGCCCGAACTGGTTATAAAATTGATTAGGCAGAAAAAAATCTCTAGTATCAGTAGTCCGGTTGTTAGTCCGGTTGACCGAACTAGTGCAACTTTTCAGTAGCAGTAGTCCGGTTGTTAGTCCGGTTGACCGAACTAGTGCAACTTTTCAGTAGCAGTAGTTCGGTTGTTAGTCCGGTTGACCGAACTAGTGCAACTTTTCAGTAGCAGTAGTCCGGTTGTTAGTCCGTTTGACCGAACTAGTGCAACTTTTCAGTAGCAGTAGTCCGGTTGACCGAACTAGTGCAACTTTTCAGTAGCAGTAGTTCGGTTGAAATATAGCACCGAACTACCGATACTCTTTAGTAGCAACAGTTCGGTTTGTATAATATTAAGAATAAAATTGTACAATACACTTTCTTACTTTATTGTTATTTTAAAGTGTCGTTGAAAAAAAATATGGAAATGGTTCTAATAAGTTGGTCTGTAATTAAAGAAAAAAGGAACACAAATTAAAATGAGCCAGCTATGCGTCTTCTCGAGCCACGCATAGTCTAGGGTTTTTTAGGGTTCCGTAGCCAAATGATAAAAAACGGAACCCTCATGGATTCGTTATGTTTGTCTATCTGTCTCTCCGTGTATGTCACAGCCACTTTTTCCCGAAACTATAAGAGCTATGCTGTTGAAACTGGGTAAGTAGATGTATTCTGTGAACCGCATTAAGATTTTCACACAAAAATAGAAAAGAAATGATACATTTTTGGGGTTCCCCATACTTAGAACTGAAACAATTTTTTTTAAATCAATCCCATACGTTTGGGAAGTCTATTGATAGGTCTTCAAAAATGATATAAAGGATTCTAATATCATTTTTTTCTAAACTGAATAGTTTGCGCGAGAGACACTTCCAAAGTGGTAAAATGTATCCCCCCTGTAACTTCTAAAATAAGAGAATGATAAAACAAAAAAAAATATGATGTATAATTACCATGTAAACTTCCACCGAAAATTGGTTTGAACGAGATCCAGTAAGTAGTTTTTTTTAGTCCGACTCGCACTTGGCCGCTTTTTCTCTTTATAATGGGCGAAGCACGGCTTGTGCATTTACCAACTTATTGTATTTTCAATATCACTCCTTCCAAGTCGTCAAAGTCACAGTCAAGACATGTTTTAGTAAAACGGTGGCCGTTTTACTGAAACTTTGGTAGACAATTACCACCAATTTGAAGTCACGCAATTCACTTCCATTTCATTTCACTACACTTGTGCTCACTTCTTTTTTGTTCGCGATTTTTCATTAGAAATTTTTAAGTCGAGATTTTTGGTTCGCATTTATTCATTCGAGATTTTTCATTCGAAATCAATGAATCAATGTTTTTTTGTTTCAATACTATATTTGTTGCTTGACTGTACCAAAGTTCTTTGGAAAATCCAATGGATCAAACAGGAATAAAAAAACTAATTAAAATAATCATTTTAAATTGATCCATTGGACAATGGATCAGTCAGGAACAAAATTAGAGGTATAATGGATCAAACAGGACAATGGATCAATCTCAATAGAACAAACAAGAACTACTCCTTTAAACGAGCTACATTGGTTAAAATGCCATTAAAAAACAAAAAATAACTCAAAAAAACACTGGGAAAAGAAATAAAACAGAAGTAGAAGACATCTCTTTTTGAATATGATGGCGAGAGATAGATACACGAAGTAGCGTACCGCTCTTCCAAGAGATGGCACTAGCACCAATAAATCATGGGACCCCTAACTTTTTTGTGGGTATAACCATAGACATACAATTTTCGTACTAGATCTCGGAAGAAGAACTAAAGCATGGAAGTAAGGCTAAAAACATACCGGTATCGATTATACCAGTCTCATTATTTTATATGAATGTATTCATGTGTTGGAATGAGACAACATATATCTATCTGTTTTTATTTGTTTAACTCGTACCAGGCCAGATGTCAAACTTAGTACCAATTACTACTACATTCATGGTACCAATATTCAGGGTACGGAACGGAAAAACGACTGTCGTGTGACAATATATTTATTTCTCTCTAACATAGGATAGCAAGCTATCTTCTAGGATAGGAGTAAGAAGGAACACTATGCTATTTTAGGCACTCAATCCATACTATTATACATCCATGTACTAGATCTATGGGTAAAACCATAGACATATAATTTTCGGTAAAACCATGGGTATAACAGCCATTTTCTTGCCGAGAACTGTATCATATTATTTCATCGAGCAACACGGAATGGAGACGCCATTAAAGGCATTCCCCGCTGTAGTTCCCCTCTAAATTTAATGCCCTCGAGGGCATACAGCTTATATAAAACTAGCTGTCGCCGATCGCTCTGTCAGACTGTATCGACTCGCGTGGGAGATAGTGCTCTAAGAAAAATGCCGAATTGTTCAGTTTTATGCTGTAAAAAATGATTGGATCATCAAATTTACAAAAAGATAGTGTTTCCTTTCACATGTACCTGAATTTCAATTAAATTATTATAACTTATTGCATGAAAATTGACCAAGTAAAATTAAGCCGTATAAAAACAAAAGTGGCCATCTCAGATTTTGTAATTTTTGAGTTCGTGTTCGGGGTAAAATAATAAAACAAAACGGTTTAACAAAACAAACCGTGAATATTTTATTCAATATCACTGGTTCACCCTTCACTGCGACTGCACTTCAGTACACTGGTCATTCATTACTCTAAAATCACTGCCAAGTTACGTGATTTATTCGCAATGAAAGCCAATTCCCTTACGACTGCTCTGCTCGCTCTTCAATCGAGCTCCACTTAATCGTGTGACACAGGGGCGACATAAAAGTGACCAAAAGCGTAGATATAAATGTGTATAATACATCAATGTGCATTTCAGGATTTATTCTGCTGACGTAAACATGTATATAACGTGTAATGTCAGTAAGCCAAGATGTGGATGATTACTTAATATCCTTGATTACTAAATACTATTCATTAAACACGTTCGACATCATGTGACATGTGGAATAACGTGTATTTGTATTTTATGGCTATGTAACCACTAACTAACCGGTAACTACTAACTACTACTACTTCGTGTCACGGGCTCTTTCTTGGTTCACTGACCAGCTTGAGATATAGTGTCCCTGAAAGGGGCCTAGTGACCAATGGTGAAAGAACCAGTATGGTAAAAGGATTAATTGTGCCTCGCAGAGGTGTATGATGATATGTCAACGTAAATGTCATGTGCAACTATATTTAAAGAAATAGAATTAAATCACACTACTATTAACAACAAGTGTAACATGAAAAAGTTTGTACATTTGGGAACTTTGATTACAAGAGTTGGCAAGCATGAAGATGATATTTAAATGAGAGTAAATTCTGGAAACCAGGTGAACTTAACGCCTTATTATCAGCCGGAACGTATCCAAAAAGGGACTACTGGATGTGCATAGAGGAGTGTTAGTGCCAAAACTAATGTATGGTGGTAGCGAAAGTTGCTAAGGCAGAATAAACATGAAAGTAAAATAAATGCACTGAAGATGAGAGGTTTGAGAAGTATGTATGGTGGACTTTGAGAGATAGAATAAGACACTGTGTGTTAAGAAAGCATTGTAAAATGAAAGAGCACGTGTATAGTGACAAGGATTGAGAAAGATATGCTTGGATGGTTTGGGTTATTGGTTAAAGGATGAATGATAGTAGATTGACGAAACTAGTTCATAAGATGAGCATGAATGGGACAGTTGGAAGGGGGAGACCTCGGTGAAGGTATTCAGACTAGATCAGGGTCGATCTGGAGCATGGCCAGGCCAAGAGCGCCCTTAACCAATGAGCATATATGAAGAATGTGATGTGAGTGAATCAAGCAAAACAGGTATGCCAGGATCGTAGCAAGTGGAAATACATGGTCTCTGCCTACTTCTCTGGGAAACAGGCGTGAGTTTACGTATGTGTATATGTATGTAATATTATAAATGCAAAATTTTCTAAGGGTTGGATGAAATTTAAGAACGGCGATAGCTGGACCACTGGAATAGTTTTAAATTTTATTTAGATGTTCCCACAGGATCAAGACTTATGCGAGTGAAACCGCGGGTTGCTTCTAGTTTATAATAAGAATAAAACTGCGTGGTTAATTTGATCAAAATCGGTTATATTGATCATACTTAAATAACTTTACTCTTTTCAGTTAAAAGTAAATAAAGATGCTTTAAAAAAATCGTTGATCGCCAATTGTTAGGTTACTGTACAATCTTCGCACGTTGTGTTTGCCCATAATGAGGGGTTTTCACGGCCATATCAAATCATCTATAAACCCTTGAAAATAGATGTCGCTGCTGTGTACTTAACTGTATAAATAAAGTGACATGTAAAAGTCAACAACGTTGTGATATATTTTTGTGGTATTTTGTTACTATCACACAAAATAACAGACGATGCATTTGTTAATTTTGACAACCACAGTTGAGTCAGGGTCATCAATTGAGCCAAATGGAACTACATTTTTTTATTCGAAAATGAAAAGCCCTCATTGGTTTCTCCTGTAGCTAAAGATAGGTATATAGTTTGTACCTTTTCATATATACATGTCGGATCCTCAAGATCCCTCCGAGCGGCAAAAGGCAACTTAGGGGCTTTCCAGTGGGTCTCGTGCAAATGAGGAAAACACAAAAGAGGTTTCACTAAGATTTTATTCAAACTGACTTTGAACTTGATTTTGTATTTTGTTGATTAAATCGTGTGCGCTCGGCAAACGCCGATGTAATAATGAGCTCTGTCGCTTTCGTACGTTCCTTTTATATCTGAGCGTCGATCGCTTTGCGTCTTTGTGTAAACAAGACTCGGGCGCATTCATTTGGGTGGCGCGACACGACAGAATACGATTGTATGCAGCCGTACACCTGGTGTTTATAAGCCTTCAATCTCAGTAGATCTGTTCTCCAGATTCATCAAATGACTTCTCTCTCCGACATATATGTGTAGACTGTTGGTAAACCTAATAAAAAAATAATTAAATAAGCAACTGCTAACAATAACAGCCTCAATGCACACTGAAATAGCTTTGTGCTCATTTAACAGTTTTTTTTATTTCTCAAAAATTCTTGAAAGTGAGTTGCCCGTGTTTTCTTTTATACTACTAAATTAGTGATGTGCCTCAATAATAAAGTAGATTTTTTATCGATAAAATAAATGCTCGTTTAATATGTTTTACCAACTATTGAAATTTGATTTATATTATTCGGGAGCCATAGCCTAGCCTAACCTAACTTTCTAACCGTTAATCCAATCACCATGAAGGTATTGGTATGTAACAAGGTAAGTAACTGTTATGATTTTAATTTGAAATTATTCATTTTATGCCATAAATTGGCGACCTCTGTGGCGCAGTGAACGAAGGATCGTCTGTAACGCAGGAGGTTGTGGGTTTGATTCCCGCCTCAGAACAAATATTTGTACGATCTGCAGACATTTGTTCAGGGTGTTCTGGGTATTTTCTATGTTAATAAAAAATAAATATCTATGTAATGTACTGTATTAGGGATATCAGTTATCTAGTCCATAACACAAGCTGTGCTTGGCTTAGGGCTGGATAATCTTGTGTGAACTGTGTCCAGCATCAAAAAATAAAATAAAAATAAATATATATATAATGAAATTCACTTAGGTACAACGTGAAAGTAAACACATCTTTTCGTAAATTCGATGTTCCAGACCTTGATTTACAGCAGAAAATGTAACGATTCGGCATTTCAGTATTTGTAGCACTGTCACACTGTTTTACTCTATGCGTCACACGATCGGTTCAGTCTGGCAGAGCAATCGGCCCATCATGATACAATTTGATTACTAGCAAAAGCAAAACATGCTTGGTGAGGGCTAGCAAGCTTTTTTTTCCTTGATTATTTATATTTAAACACAGACATGAATTTAAATTACTATGCTAAATTACAACGGATAGTTTTTTCGTTAAGTGTACCACAAAATTGCATGGGATAGTAGAGGACTCGCTTCGCTCGCCCTAATGATCGGGCGAAAACTATTTTACTTACACGTATGCCTAAATGAAATTGTGCATAGCCACAGGGGAACGCCTTTATTGATTTGATATCGCCCCCAGCCGCAACCTCCTCGTGTCTCTCTCGTGTGACCTCCAGCGGCGGCCGTGTTGCTCCAAGATATTACTAGCTAGGCTTGCAAGGGCTTCTAAGTTATTTTTACTAGTTTTTTTTATGTGTGAACTTATCTTGACATGAATTTAAATTAACTACTATGTGATATTACAAATCCAGAGGTGTGATAGTTTTTCTTAAAAAGTTGCATGCCTACCTAGGTTGTTGGATACGTGATCACGATAAATTAACAAAAGCATTTCCCAGTATGAACTCGTTAACTCATTTTCAAGAAAAGTCGTGTCATGAGTGTCCTTACTGTGTCGTGGGATTTTCCTATTAAAATACTATTCTTTGATTGAACAAAGAATGAAAAAAAAATATAGCTAGGTTTAATTTTTTCAACGCGATATTCTGTTCAGTATATAAAGCGCTAAGTATTTCTTTACCTACCATTTTTTAACATTAACATAACTTAACACACCCAACACATACCTACATAGTTCTGATCCCACACTAGGATCCCATGTGTTGTGGGATAGTTATGCCTGAAATAAAAAAAAAACTATTTTTACGTTTTAATGACTAATGTAGTTTTTTGGCACTTAGGATCATGATTTTTGGTTTTTGATAATAACAGTGACTGACAGATATCATACATTGTATATTTCGAGGCCAGAACCGACATGGATTATGTAGGTTTGAACGAAGACGGGAGCTAAGTAAAGCGTTTTTTCCTTTCCTTTCCTTTCGTCTTTTGACTTGCCTACCCATAGTTTTATGAAATTATTGTATGCTTTGAACAAAATTATAATTAAATTTTCCCAAGAACTAATCATCTCATGAGCTAGTAGTTGTACCTGGGGTACTCAAAATTTTCTTGATTTTTTCTCTATACTCTAAGTTTCCGTGTTTACCCCCCTGTCTCTCCAGCCTACTACTACCTTTTACTAATCTAAAATTTCATAGTGATCCACAAAATGATCTCTATGTTATCCTCGATAAGTGGGGCGGTTCCGCAACTCCTCCTTCACAGAGAGCGTTCAAACCTTCCCCCCCATCCCTAGCCGCCCTTTAATCCCTTAAATGACCCTTGATGGTAGGCAAAGTAAGTTCCTACCAAAAAGTTATCGATACTATTTATTTATCGACTTGAGTGCTGGAAGTCCCTAGAACGGGTGTTACTGTCAATTTTGTGACATAACATGATGTTTGTACACAGAAAGCATCTATGTGTGTTTAAAGATTTTTGATGTGTTGCTGTTTATAGATGTGTGCGTTTATAGCGATAGAACGACTGGTTACAAAAGTGTGCATTGAAGTGTAAGTGAGTGCGTGAAGCCCCCCCCGAAAATTTCTGAATAAATATGTATCGGTTGACAGCTCTAAGGCGTCTCCCCTCCGGTACGGAGGCCTGCGTTGCTCGATGTATTATTTTATCTGTGCCGAAATTGCAAACAGCACACGGGTATAAACAGTACATGATGCTACCCCTAGATGCTACCCTAAAACATAGACACAAAAAGTAAAACAAGTGAGGAGAGGGTTTCGTCAAAGTGCTTCCATGGCAACCACTCGATCAATTTGACTTATTAGTCCTCGGTGCTACAAATTTTTACGCATTTTCTCTTCACGAATATTTTGCTTTCTAGTGAGATTTAGGGAGTTGGGATTTTAGTTTATGTTTTCCTGTAAATTATGAGTGAGGCCTACATACAGCATTTTTTTTAACATTTTTGTGTTTATTTAGATAGATAGATAGATAAACACTTTATTGCACACCAAATAGAAAAATAAAAAGATAAAAGAACAAAAACAATAACAGTAATCTACAATGGGCGGTCTTATCGCTAAAAGCGATCTCTTCCAGACAACCTTTGGATGGACATGATAATACAAAATAAAAAGACAGCAGTGCGCAAGTAAAACATACCTACATAAATATGTACCTAGACCTAACTATACTTATACACTAATAACTAAACTACAACTAACTAACATATCTACTTATACCTAATAATAACCAAAAAATATATAACAAATTTTAAACATACATAAACTACATAACTTCTATAAATAAAGTACAATAGTTTCGGAGATATGGTGGGGAAGGTAGGTAGTTATAGAATTGAAATCACCGTGGCTATAGGTATAGCGTTTAACTTAGTAGCCTCCTGAGGTATGGCAGCGGCACGGGAGGGTGGTGATTTTCTTATGTCAAATGTCGCGAGACGTCACTTGCCGCTTTAGACAAGACGCACACGAGATTAGCAACCGAAGATGGGTCCTCGGATTAGAGCTCAAACTAAAGATGTTGTTTATAATGTATATAATTTTTTCAAGGTCAGGAAATCTGATCCAAATTCTGCCGAGCATGAAAACGATATAAACGACTCAGACGTACTCATACATTTGAGTAGCGATATGGACATAAGCTAATAAATTGAAAGTTCAGTTGAAAATATTGATATTAGTATTAAATATAATAATTATTTGAACAAGTATTTTATTGTCTTTCGCAATGACTCAGGTACTTATTTGTAAATATCGTAAGATATATCTTCACTAATTTTCATCACGTGTGTAGCCCGACAGTTCTTTACGTCACATGTCACCCCTCCCGTGCCGCTGCCATACCTCACGAGGCTACTGAGTTAAGCGCTAGGCCTATAGGTATTATTTTAGAAAAACTACGACTATACGTCACGTACACTATTCTCCTGCTGACGTTTCGTTGACCATTTAGTCCGGGAAGTAGTGTCATTGGGTACAAAAAAAAGCGATGGTAGCCTAACGGTTCAATAGTGCAACTCAGAATCCAACGATACCGGGTTCGATCCTAGGCTCCGCACCAATGACTTTTCTAAATTATATGCGGATTTCCATCGCTCTGTGCTTCGGAGGGCACGTTAAGCTGTCGGTCCCGGCTGTTATTGATTAATAGCAGTCGATAAGCCATGTCAGAGGCCCTCGGGCGGCTTGACAAACTCCGACACCAGAGGCCAGCACTACCTCATACGAAACGAAACGAAACGGGTACAACATTTTGTTTCGGATGGATTCACTTGGCACAGGTTGTATGATAGGTAAAGCTAAGCTATTTAGCCCGGTAGCCATCCACCACCCCCTGGGGGGTAGGCAGGGGGGGCGTTCAAAGTTACACGCCGCCTCGATTCAGAAAAATAAACATATCAGCTTCTGTTTACCTACCACCTCGTGTGTGGTGTCGTTTTCTGATAAATCGGACATGACGAATTCATTTTTGAGACATTTAATGTATAGTTTCATAGAACAAAAAGAAAATATTGACGAACATATCAAAATCGGTTTGCCATTTTTTTTATTCAACTATCAGTACCTATCTTTGAAAATACTGAATTTTGTCCAAAAATAAAATTACTATCTTAAAGAATACTTACCTAGCTTTAAAAAAAAATACTTTTATAATATATATTTATCATACTTCTATCTGAAAAAAAATCAGACATGGTACGCGGCGGTGTGTAGTCTCACATAATTTGTTGCAAATATTAAGTTGGTTTTTCATGCAAAATATATAGAATACAAATTTAACTTAGCTGTTGACTGTCGCTTATGGTTTGATGCATCAATAATAGTATTTTATATTTCTATTCGTTTATATTTGAATTACTTACAGTTTCCACACAGAACTGCCAAGTGAATCCATCCGTAACAAAATTTTCACCTCGCCATACATTGGGTGACACTACTTCCCGGACTAATTAATACAGAGGGGCAAGTCCGAGTTTACACACACCATCGTAAATATGATCGTAACGGCGAGTGTACGTTTATTGCGTAGTAACTAGCCATTAATCTGTGACGTTTTTGGCACAGATTAATAGCTAGTTATTATGTTATACACGTACGATCGTGTTACGTTCACCGTTACGATGGTGTTTGCAAAACTCAGACTCACCCCTCAGGTCCTTCTTCATGAACACCGGCCGCGACCACGCTCGAAGCCCGTGAGACGTGGTGTATAGTCGTAATTTTTATAACAGGAGGGTTGTTCTAGTAGTAGTAGTAGGAGTCGTTAGTATTTGAGCTTGAAAATCTTTTTAAATAGGTATTAATTTTAAAGTTACAACAAAAACTTAACAAGTCCGTTCATTCGATATATCATTTTAATTTTGATGACAAACTTGAAAAATGATTTTATGTCTGTTAATATGTAATATCAAATTGCAACTTTTTCCATCAGTGGTTTCGGAGCAAATAGGCCGTCACAGGCAGACAGACAGACACACATGGTTCCATTGATAACATTTAAGGTACGGGAGCCAAAACTAATGAATACCAGAAACAGTCAAATTAAAGATCGGCTCATGTTACGACATACCTCCATGGTTACGACTGCCTTTAGTCCATCTTCCTAGGTTACGACCTAGTGTAAATATGACAAACGTCAAAAAAGCGGCCATGTGCGAGTCGGACTCGCCCCTGAAGGGTTCCGTAGCAGCAAGTAACATAATATAAAAGTTCTTGGATGGAAAAACTACTTAACGATCTAGATCTCGTTCAAACCAATTTTCGGTCGAAGTTTACATGGCAATGTTGATCATATTTTTTTTGAGTTGTATCGTTCTTTTCTTTACATCCATAGATACCCCACATATATGATGGAAAAAATGATGATGGGTATGATGAAAAAAAAAATTAGTTTCAGTTCTTAGTATGGGGAACCCCAATAATTTATTGTTTTTTTCTATTTTTGTGTGGAAATCTTAGTGCGGTTCACATAATACATCTACTTACCAAGTTTCAATAGCAAAGCTATTATAGTTTCGGAAAAAAGTGGTTGTGACATACGGACGGACAGACAGACAGACAGACATGACGAACCCATAAGGGTTCCATTTTTTGCCATTTGGCTACGGCATTTGGCACCTGACACTACAACGCTGAATGTGATTATATCGAAATGTGACTGTAACTTGAATGTTTCAAAGTTCTGAGAATTCTCTCTTTCACTCTTTACAATTATTATATAGCACTATCCTACTCTAATATATGGTCGCAGGAATCGAAAGTAAATTATATTGTTGTTATGACGGAGCAAAATAATTTTTTTTCTTTCAATTAAAAATACAGTCTCGATTTGATCAACTAAAATAAATAAGATAATTTTTTTGTGCTTCAAGGTTAGTTACCTACATAAACTAGCTACTTATGTTAAAAATAGTTTAGAAATATCGAAGCGAGGGGCTTTCATGTGACACCCCATTTGATATGATCATCTCACTTTTATTTTTTAACCCCCTCTTGGACCCCAATTTCTCAAAAACCCCTAGACCGATATAGCTCATAACCTTACCAACAAATCGTACTAATACTATCTACCTTCCAATCAAATTTCATGAAGATAGGATTAACGGTTCGGAAGTTATGCTCGGACAAACATAAATACATACATACAAACGCCGATTCTTCCAAGTTGACTCGGAGAACTCGCTTCGCTCGTTCAACAAGAATACTTCTTGACCGTTCCCAAGGAACCAAATAAAGTACCTCTTTATTCGATATTAATACTTTCTTAACAAAAAGTAATCGAGCGACTGAAAAGGCGGGCGTCGCAAGATGGCGCACGATTCCCACGCCCCGCGCTGGGAACGGCTCAGCACACATGTGCCGGTTTACGCGGGAAAACGCGCTAGTGTGTCTGTTTTTTTAATTTCAATTTGTGTCAAGCGCTCGCTCTATCCATAAACATACAATCTACCAGTCGTTCACTGCAATCTAGAGATCCACCAACTTATCTGTAGAATGAAATGTATGTAGAAATGTAGATGGTAGAAAAATGTAGGTAAATGGTTCTATAGATAAGTTGGTGGATCTATACTACACTCACAGGCACAATTAACCGCCCACCTTGTATTTCTTTCAGCTAACAGTAATCAACAAATTAGGACTATTTTTGATGGAAGTTAAGTTAAAAGCAACCATTAAGAATAAATAAAATTACAAAAGTCTTGAAAAAAAACAGTTTATTAAAAAAAATATGGCAAAAAATCTATATCGCGAAAATGAAAATGTACCTAATGTATAAAACTCTGACCACAGATTTATAAGTATAGACTAGACTCTGAGTATCCAGTGATTAAATAGAGTTTTGTCTTTGGCATTGACAAGCATCTTTAAATTCGATCGAAAAAGACAAAAAATGGTGTAACTATTCCAAGGATGACCCGCGTCATGAAGATTCACTACGCGTTGAGGCAGTTTCAATTTGTTGCTAACTATATTCATGTAACAATATACTAAATATGCAGATTTGTTGTAATGACAACAAATAAGAACCTACCGCCTCTTAGAGATTGGTGTCGGGCTTTTTTTTTATACAACTTGAATGACGGAACAATCTGTTGGCCCATTAAGCGGTAACCACTGCCTATGAACAGTGCATTACCGCATAGGTCACGTCCACCTAGGACGCGCCCTATGTAGCATTGCACTGCGCCCGCCACCCTGAGACATAAAGATGAAAAGTCTCATGTGCCTGTAATTTTACCGGCACCCTTACCCTTCAAACCGGAACACAGCAATGCGAGCACTACTGCTTTGCGGCAGAAATATGTATGCTGTTAGTACTTCCCCGGACGAACTCTTTCACAAAAAAGCTCTAATACTACTGCTAACTAAACATAAACCCCAAAAGCAATGGTCTTGGTATGGTGTAATTTTTTTATAAAACCTCAGAATCGATATTATCTGTGCCCTCTCATCAAACCACCAGGTAGATTCTATATTTTAAGAAACAGCTTTTATATGTTAGAAATTATCTCCGATTTTGTTTAATCCTCTTTTATACCCGTCTCCTCCCGTGGATGTCATTGAAGCCAACTAAAGGGTTATTAATTATTGTCTGGGGATGGCCAGCTAGATCTACTCGAGTACACCAAATACCGTGATCACCAGTCCGCCTGCCAAACGTGGTGATTATGCAAATCGTCCATAGAATGCCACGTTTGCTGGCCTCGTCCAGCAGTGGACGTGTAAAGGCAGTGATGATGATGGTGTGATGATGATGATGATGAAAGGGTGTGCTTGGTCTTATGTTAGTCATATAGAGACCAGAGACACTGTGGTCTCATATTATAATACAATCAATGGAAAATAATTCAAAATTCTTTCAGGGAATCTGGTCGAAGCGACGCGTGAACCGAGAGCTGGCTCTTATCTGGCTCAACGCATTAGTATTGCCATTCAGCGTGGCAATGCAGCCAGCATCTTAGGGACGCTTCCGTCTAGTAGTGATTTGGATCAGTTGAGCAACCTTTAGATCGCTAGCAGCGGTCTTCAGGTAGTATGTATTACATGCATACATTGATGCATAAATGTATTACATCAATGGATTGAGTCAATAATTTCATGTGTCATTTTCAATTGATGCTTTTTATTTTGAATACTGAGTCATTGCAACCACTCAACTGCATCGGTTATTGACAATAATTAACAAATAATAAAAAAAAATAGTTGACCAAGCGAGCGAAGTCCTTTGATAATTACAAAATTTGCTTTCATCTGTCCGGAATAGCCCGGATGTATGTCTATTGGTACTCGCGTACGGGTTGTATATTTCAACTTAAGGTGGATGCGCACGCTTGCAGCGCGAAATTCAAATTTTTTGGTGATTTTGCCCATTACAGCTCATCAACACTTCTTCAGATAACGAAAGTTGAGTTCGCGACAACTAGGAGACTTAACTTATAAATATCATAAGTTTAGCTATGATACCTCTAAACACATTTTTACAGTGTTTCTGTTTGTTTAGCGGTATCGTAGCTAAACTGATGATATTTATGAGATACAATCAATTAAAACATGTGTGTTAGGTCTCCTAGTTGTCGCGAACTCAACTTTCGTCATCTGAAGAAGTGTTGATGACCTGTAAAGGGAAAAAAACACCAAAAAATTTGAATCTCGCGCCGCAAACGTGAGCATTCACCTTATCTTGACGAAACTTGATATGCAGGTTCGACATAGTTTTATTTGTGGTCGGCTATGTTTGATTGGAGATGTATTTCCCCTAAAAAGGGGAGGAATTTTCTGCAGCACCGTTTACCGTCCGATTTTTATAATATTTGTCAGAAAAATTCAGTACTCACTCTTAAACAAGAATTTCGATTATGAGGTTGTAGATAAACAGGTTGAGTGGTTTTCAGGTTATCGAAAAGTGACATTAGGAATTACATGCTCGAATTAAAATAATAAATTCTACATAAAAAAGTTAAGGAATTTAATTTTAGATTTTCTGAAAATGATTATTTGTTTGTACTTTATGGATCGACATGATGCATAGTTTTATACAAGTTTGTGCTTGCAAGGTCTACAGTTCGCAGAACTACCTTCTAGTGAGTCACGCCGACTTCTCTTGTGCAAAGCAGAGAGGTTTTTACTTTCTTTCCTGTCTGTGGAGGATGTATCTTACAACTGAATTTTAAATAACTTCTACTAACCGATTGAGATTAAGTTTTTACTACCGCCCAAGTTGCAATGACAATATAATTAATATGGTGAGAGGATTTGATGATGGAGACGGAAGGTGGACAATGGAACTCCTCGATGGTAAATAGTAGACTGGCAGTGTTTGAACTCATTTTGATCAGCTCACGGTTCCGATCAATAAAGCTTGGTTCGAATAAAATATTTGTCTACAATGGCTTATTAACGTAACATAACAGACAACAGTAACATATGTTCCCAGTGGTCTTACTAGTAAGTCTGTTAGGATGAAAATTACCAGTAGTTCAACTGGTAAGACTACTCGGTAAAACTACTGGGAATAGCGTACATATTCCTAATCCCACACTAAGATCACACTAAATCTCAGTTGAATAGCAAGCAACGGGCGGTCTTATCACTTAAGCTGTTTATAATTATAGAAGCCGATGTGCCCCAAGCCGGATATCAAACCGGCACCGTTACTCCAACCAGTTTACACTAATTAGCTGGGAGCACCTACTAACTGTTTATTTACCTGTGGCTATACTTAGGAAGTGTCTAATAACTATTAGTTATTATGTGTCTGTTCGAAGAAATGGCGATACGTGGGTACTGAGTTGAATTCATATAATATTGTCACATACATACATACATACATACATACATAGACACACCCCTTTTTCCCCGAAGGGGTAGGCAGAGCCACAATAGGCCTCTTTTCACAGTGGGTTGCACCATCGTGGAATATAGACGTGACAAGTGGTGAGCTCATCGCCGCCATTGCTTCCCACGACTGACTCAGCTAACGCTTTCTTTCAGTAATAACACATTCCATGATAAGCTACCAGCCAGGACAAATCTTATACCAACGAATCTTATCAACAAGTCCGGGTAATCCCTTAGTCGGCTTTTACGACATCCACGGGAGGAGACGGATACAGATCCAACACATACAGATCCACTAATATCCGAGTACATGTAAATTTAAACACAAGAGTTTTTTTTTGTGAATTGTGAATGCTACTGGATTCAAAACAGACCGCTTAATACGCTAAATGTAGCTAAGTTGAACTCTGCAGCATGTGGTTTCAGTCCGTAACCTCATATACCTAACCTTGACGACCTCTGTGGCGGGGCGGGCGAACGTTCGCCTGCGACGCCGGAGGTTGCGGGTTCGATTCCCGCCTCGGAACAAATATTTGTGCGATATGCAGGTATTTGTTCAGGGTGTTCTGGGTATTTTCTATGTATAATAAAAAATATCTATGTATGTTATATATTGTATTAAGTATATCAGTTATCTAGTACCCATAACACAAGCTCTGCTTAGCTTGGGGCTAGATAATGTTGTGTAAACTGTCCAGCATTATTTATTTATTTATTTATTTATTTTTTATTTTAATATACCTAAGTAACTACAATAGAGCGATGGTAGCCTAACGGTTCAATAGTGCAACTCAGAATACAACGATACCGGGTTCGATCCTAGGCTCCGCACCAATGACTTTTCTAAGTTATGTGCGGATTTCCATCGCTCTGTGCTTCGGAGGGCACGTTAAGCTGTCGGTCCCGGTTGTTATTGATTAATAGCAGTCGATAAGCCATGTCAGAGGCCCTCGGGCCGCTTGACAAACTCTGACACCAGAGGCCAGCACTACCTCATACGAAATGACGACGACGACGACTACAATATAGCTCAATTAAAATCCTTAAGACATCAGAAAACGGATATGATAAAAACTCACATCAAATTTCAAGTATTAGCTTAAGGCGCGATAGGTTCTCAAATGTCTCTTGAATTTTAAAGTTTTTGATAAGAATTTTCATAGTTTTCTATGAAGAAAAAAATATATGATATTCTTGAGCTTTTTATCTAGTGAAATCAATAATTCAATACAATATTTGAATTACTTCACTCGATAAAAAAAATAACAAAGATACCTCCTTTTTAAAATGTAAATGCTATTTTTCACTCACTTCTCTCACGTTTTAATTTTTGATACATTTGGTTACATGTTAGTTATTATTTGAGTTAGTGAATTCATCAACAAAATTAAACATGACTTTGAACGACATTTTTATATAATTTTTTTATACATAAAAACACGGTATCAGAGCGTGCGCTCGCCTTCTTCGCCTCATACAAAAATGTTCGTTGAACCTATAGCGCCTTAATTATATTCGGATACATCGTGAAACAAAAAACCTTTTTCTCAGGGTATCTTAGAATAGGGGCATAATAGAAAAAGCCACGAACACGTGTTTGCCCGCATGTGTTCAAACATACATCTGTTTCTTAATAATCCTGCCAAGTTGTGAGACACTGAAACTTTTAATCGGAAGTGTTATTAAGCAGACATCTCTACCCGTCCGAATATATTTTATTCTGTGAGTGGAATCCAAGAGATCGCTGGAAGTTAACTGGAGAAATTAGAGAGGTGCTCCATGTAGGGAATCTGACAAGGAGTGTTGTGTGTTTTAAATGAGTCGGGTTAAATCTTTGGGGTCAGTCACAATTGACCCCGCGCAGCTGCTGGTCGAGCGAAGCATTTTCATGCGTCTTGATATAAATGAATGTATTTTACAATGAAACACGTGTAAATTGAACATGTAATAAGAGACGCTGCGTGTTGGGAGAGAATTTTCAAACGATATATTATATACAAGCAGTGCCCCGTGGTTTCACCCGCGTTAGTCTCGATCCCGTGGGAATATCGGGATAAAAATGTGCCTATGTGTTATTTCGGAAGTCCAGTTATCTCTATTCCAAATTTCATCCAAATCCATCGAGTAGTTTTTACGTGAAAGAGTGACAAAGATACATCCATCTATACAAACTTTCGCGTTTATAATATTAGTAGGATATTTTTTCTTGAAAATACCAACGTCTTTGCCTTTCTTTTTTTGCCGTGGCGTGTCCGACTTGTGCATTGCCCCCGCCCCCCTCCCCCATACGTCTCTTGGAAGGGGTATGACACAGAGTATGGGCAGCAGCATCCACCTGAGCAATCAACACCAATACTGCTATCTCCAATCTGCCTGTCAAGCATGGTGATACGGCTGATGATGGTGAATGCCTTACTTATATCCTCAAGCCCGTAATATACGTATTACAATTAATATTACAGATGCCATCCAAATTGACTTAGATAATATTTTAGATCGAAATTACTCCTTTCTATTTCTCTGGAAAGACAGGTTTACTAAATTTGCTAGGACTTGAAACTCAGCTAGAGCTTATAGGAATCTAATGTTGAAACTCAGGTAGAGCTTCTTAGGAATCAAAAGTTGAAATTCAGTTAGAGCTTATAGGAATTTAATGTTGAAACTCGGCTAAGAGCTTCTTAGGAATCTAGAGTTGAACCTCAGGTATAGCTTATAGGAATCTAAAGTTCAAACTCAGCTCGAGCTTCTTAGTAATCTAAAGTTGAAACTCAGGTAGAGCTTATAGGAATCTAAAGTTGAAACTCATGTAGAGCTTATAGGAATCTAAAGTTTAAACTCAGAGCTTATAGGAATCTAAAGTTTAAACTCAGTTAGAGCTTATAGGAATCCAAAATCATCTCTGATATTATTCAGCCAGAATACAATGCAATATTAGAACTAATAAGTAACCGGTACTCAGTTCTCATTGAAAGTAATTCATAAGACATCACACTTATGCATGTGGATATTGGGCGTCGCAAGAGATTGGTATATTGTCAATATACCTACAGTACCTAGAGTGTTCCGTTACTAAATCTCGCTACAATCTCGTCACCGACGCGACGCCGACGTCCTGGAGGGCAATTCTGGGATTGTAGAGATTATCTCTAAATTAGAGATAATGTCGAAGCATGAATGTTTACAAAAAAATGTCACGAAAATGTCACAATAACCATCAAATCGTATTCGATTTGAATGATTTTGGTCGACTTATGTCTATTTGTGACATCACGAGAATAGCAAAGTAAGATTTTATTTGACATTCGCCATCTTTTTTCGACGTAATGTCTAATTCGACTTAATCTCTAAAGCACGAGAATTGCCTTCCTGAAACGACAAACTCCAGGGCGCGCAAGACCCAAGGGCGATCTGTGTTTCACCGGATTGAACTAGTTGCAACCCATTCAATCTTCCGAGCCAATAATTGTGGCAATGCCTTTGAATCATCACATTGCATCTCAATTGATGGTGCACGATTATATTCAGATGCGTCATTGGAAGATAATTATATAGATCATACATTAAAAGAATTCATCAAGGTCTCAAATTTTCGAAACAGTCATTCATTTTGTTTTCTTGGAATTAATAATAAAATTTCTGAAAAAAATACAAATCTCATTGCCTTAGTGCTGTGTTGAAGCTACATTTTTGAAATATTTTATATATATATTTATTTATTTATTTAAAAAACACAAAACATCATATACATTACACATTCAAAAAAAATTACAAGGACAAAATAATAAAAGTTGTATTGTATGTAAAAAAAAACTCACAGATTAAGTCATAGAGGACAAAAATAATTCTGATGTGTACAACAATAATGGTGTTCTATAACATTTACCACAAACATTGTACACAAAAGGGAAAATAAAATAACACAAAATTAAGAATAAGAACTAAAAAATAAAGCTAAAAATTACGACAACATAAAAAAAGTTATTATATTTTAAAGACTTGCGATTGACCCAAAGTGGCTCCAAATATATCTTATTGCAGTTTATAATTTTAATATTTTGAGACCTCCCCCATATAATGCAATAAGGAGGGGTATTTGCAATAAATATCATGCTTGGTAAGCAGATTGGTGTTCACGAGAGCACTGCTATGTGGGTTAGGGTTCTTTCGTCATCGGGTAAATTCGTCGCTATGTTACCCCGTAGCCGGCTCTTACGCCATCCACTATATAATATAATATTAACTTTGGCTGGACTTTCATATTTAGTTCTGTTGGAAGTACTATTGCAACCGGATTACAACTAGAATTGTGAATCTAAATGTGTCATAATTAAAAGAGACCGTATTTTTTTCCAATTATTAAAACTGGGCAAGTACATGTCGGACCACGCAGTGTAAGGTTTCGAAATCAAGTCACTGTAATGGATCGAACAGGACAATGGATCGATCTCAATGGATCGAACAGGACAATGGATCGATCTCAATGGATCGAACAGGACTACTCACTGTTTTACTTCTTACATACATATGTATGTATGTACATAGACACGCGCTTTTTTCCCCGAAGGTGTAAATAAAGCCTACATGGGCCACTTTTCACTGTGGGTTGCACCACCGTGTTCATTATACTTCATAGCCCAAAAAAAAAACGACTGAACCAATTTCGATAAAATGTACACAAATAGACCATGAGCTGGATCGAGCAATAGGCTACTTTTTAGTCTGGTAAAACACGAACTAATCTGCAAGTAGCTAGGGGGCCAATTAATTCTACTAAATTAAATTAATACTAAACCAGGGGGGGGGGTAATTCTACTAAACCAATAGTATTTAAATTGTTAATGAATTGTCTCATACCTGTCACTTTTGTCACTTTTGGTATTCTTCTAACATCAATGGTTTTTCAATTGCATTACAATTGTAACCATTTTGAAACAATCATAAAAAAATTCTTCGTAAAAATTCGTAAAATCATAAATTTAACAGCCTATCATTTTTAATGACATTTGTAATTGAATTGTCATTGCATAGCTATATAATGGTTTTTCTTTAAAAAATAGTAAAATTGGGCTCCAGTAGTTTATAATTTAGACATTATTAGCCGCATTCAAACGGTTTAATTGATTTTTTTTTACCATACATTTTCTAAAGTTACCTTAACCGATGTGCAGAAAGCCAAACAAAGTTGTTGTTAATTACCTGTAACACAAATTATAATTACAATTAGAATTTGACTGTCCAAATACTTCTCAAAGGGTACAAAAAAACTAAAAATATCGTGAGGGAACTATGCATGCAAAATATAGCATTATGCTAGAACGCGTTCAAAGGAAATTATCAGTTATCTTTTAAAAAAATGCTTGGATATTATCCCTCATTATATTCGTCTTTGTTCGTCGCCGGGATGGTAGGCATCAACACCCTGGAGTTAAGCCGCAAGTGTGCATTGTTGATGCACTATTATCTGCTGCTCAACAACAGGATTGATAACCCGACCGCGCTTGGCTCGCTGCTCGTTGTCTGCGCCGGACCAGCGGCTGCGCGCGCCGCGCCTGTTTGCGAACCGGCTAACTTATTACGTATCTTGCAATAGCAATGCGATAGCAATATTTGCGCGATTATCGCATCCAAATCGCAAATTCGTATTACGTATCAGCGATTCCTAATACGAATTTGCGATTTGGATGCGATAATCGCGCAATTTTTGCGATCGCATTGCTATCGCATTGCTATTGCAAGATACGTAATAAGCTAGCTGTTGGTTCGAACGCAAACCACTTGTATGCTCCTACGGCTCACGCTCTAAATTTGCTTAACACCCTGGTTGCTCAAAAACCAGAAATCGTTTTTTTTTTCAAATTTTAATGTTTCCTAAGTTCATGTATTCGTTTTCTAAGTTACGTAGTTTTAACCTATTGTTTTGGCTTTCTGCACGCGTTGGTGTACACTGAAAGTGTAGAAAGCAGTGGAATTTAAATAATATTAATAAATAAATAAATGTCCTAAAAACAAAAATTCAAAGGCACGTAACATTTACACAAAAGCAGCCTTTGCGAGGAGCATTGAATCTTTCACCACACTGTTTCTTTCACCATTGGTCACTTCTCGCTTTTTAGGACTACCTTACCTCACTCTAGCTTTTCTCTGAAACAAGGTAACCTTGATTGAATGGTCCTTTGGAATATTTTTGAGAACTACCGCTCAAAATGATTGTTTTAACCTAAAGTACCGGTGTACCAAATTGTTTTTTTTTACATTGTTTGTCCTCGATCTCACCTATTGGTAAGTGACGATGTGACCGAAGATGGAGCACAAAGGTCTAGAAGGCACCTATTCACACTAGTCTTGAAGAGCACCAGATTAAAAAAAGTAAGTGGGTCTTTTATGGGGAATTCTGTTCGGTTCTATAATAAACTTCCAGAAAGTGCTTCTAAACTTTCAATTCGAAGATTTAAATCTTACATAAAGAATAATTTAATTAAGAAAGCGTATTACACACTACATGACTATGTTAATGATAAAGCCGCGTGGCCTGATGTCGCTCTGCCCCTCGACACCTAATTTGTCAATTTGCAATGTCTGTACCTGCATATAATTTATTACTGATGTGTTATTTATGTGTATATCAAGCGTAGTGTGTGCTGCCTTATGAACTTTTGCTGATTCTCTCTATCATCTTACTTTTGACTGCCTACCTAAGTAAGGCTTTTAATTTGGTTTTCCTTTTTTCCTTGAATCAGCTTCAACTTGTTCTCGAGGCACCACACAGGCGCTCCCCACCTAGTAGTAAGAAGGATCATCAAAAGAAAAACAGACCGTGTTTGTTGCCTGATTCTTCTAGGTCTGGTTGCGTTGGAACAGGAGTAACTGTAAATTTATTTTTTAAGACGATTCAAAATGATCCTTGTGATTTCAATGAATAAAATACTTTTGACTTTGACTTTGACTTTTTAAATTATAGATTTCAGGAAAGACAGACGACGGTAGTGTATTCCACTACTTAGCAGTTCGCATTATAAAGGTAGAACTGAAACGTTTAGTACGAATAGAAGGTATACTAATGAGGTAAGGATGGTACTGAGCCGTGCGTGTTTTTTATCGAAGCCCGACCACTATTAGCTTTTACTTGTGTGACATAGGTATTATAAATTTAATGCACTTTGTTTTCTTTTCGGTTGGCAATAAGATGTTTACACTATACCATTTTATAAAGATTGCATTGTTTACATCTACAAAAACAGCCTGTCGTCGCTTCAATTCAAATAAAATAGACATGTCATCTGTAAACAAAACAATCTGGTGAGCATCCATTACAAGTAGGTATAGATTAATGGAATGGTTCGTGTGGTATATTTCAACTTTTTTTTTTTTTTTTTTTAATATTACTTGGATGACGGATCAAGCAAGAGGCCCACCTGATGTTAAGCGGTTACCTCTGCCTATGAACAGTGCATTACCTCATAGGTCACGTCCACCTAGGACGCACCCTATGTGGCATTGCACTGCGCCCGCCACCCTGAGACATAAAGATGAAAAGTCTCATGTGCCTGTAATTTCACCGGCACCCTTCAAACCGGAACACAGCAATGCGAGTACTACTGCTTTGCGGCAGAAATAGGTATGGTGGTAGTACTTCCCCGGACGAACTCTTTCACAAAAAAGCTCTACTACTACTAAATTAATGTTAATGTTTATTAGTAAACACAAATAGGTTTTATTTACTCACTGTTATTGTGGAGATTTTTGTTTTGTTTTGTCATAACCAGTCTATTATTGTTCATATGCTGTGATTTTGAATTAAGCTACGTTATTAAGCTAATTAAGTAAGTCTACAGCAGGGGTTCCCAAACTAATTTTATCTACTGCATGCCCACTTTGAGAATAAATGAATTTTAGCGCCCCTATAATTATTTTTAGCGCCCCCATTTTTTTGTGAGCTATATTAGCGGAAATTAAAATTAAATCGGATTATTTAACAAAAACTTGTTAAAACATGATTGCCCGCGGTCTATTATCTATGAAAATGACATATCTAGGAATACTAATAACTATTAAAATGCGAAAGTGTGTCTGATTTAACGCTCTATTTTTTTTTCTGGGTCTCTTACCGCCCTCTTTGTGCCTACAGCACCCACTAGGGGGTGTCATCGCCCACTTTGGGAACCCCCGGTCTATAGCAACATGCCATGGTGATCTGATTTCCTAATCAATGTTTCATGTCACGATGTTCACAATCAAATGCCTGAGACAAACCTGGTAGCTGGTAGCGTTACTAGTAAGTGGGTAACAGCAGGGTACAAAGAGACGACCACACGTAATTTAACATAACGCCCAACAGTCACACATGGTCAAAACTGTTCCCACATGGTTTCCCTGTGTCTTGGGTACCAGGTACTGCGAGTATGTTGTACCACAACACATAGACGCAATAAAATATTTTCAGAATTTGAAAACATTTGTGCCAAAGCCTAGTTAGGAATGAATGCACGAATGAATTATTTATTTGCGTAGAATGTAGGTATAGCAAATAACATAGATGATAAATATAAATTGTAGTTCCCAGTACATTCTGCCGTTAAGAAGCCTCAAGTCAATTTGAACTAAAATCTTGTAGGTTCGTACAATTCAATTTTTGAAAGAGAGGCACTGTTTAAAATGGGAGCTTGTGCCAGATCCTTTGGTTGGAATTCGAAAAATTCTGCTACTTACTTGCGAAACGGCAATAAACACGCAAAATATTCTAAAACTTGTTCCAGCACGTACGTTTTTTTGAGAAAGTCTTACAAGTTTGTGAATAAAATGCAATGATGAAGTGTTATAAGTACATTATGAACATCCAAAGTTGAGGTAAAATCGTGCAAATAAGCTGATTTTTGAAGGATAAAACAGAATTTAGAGGTAAACAAAAAAAAAAACAAAAAAACATCACGTACATATATTCTTCAAGATACATATTTGTACAAAACACCTGACGAAAAAATTGTTACAACTTCATAATCACGTACGAGCTGAGCGCCAGCGTTTTTATCGAAAGTACTGGAATTGACGGCTCTTAAGCGTGCAAAACAAGCTCTAACCCTGTTTCAGAATTCGAGATATTTTTTGTAAACAAACAAATATCACCGTCAAAGGGACAAGCCAGTGGTACAATCATTTTTTTGCGTGGATCATATTTTACTAGTACTGACCCGCGGCTTTTCCAACGGTATTAAATTTTTGTAATATCCGCCAGCGGGTTCGCGCGCGCGGTATGTACCTTCAATTTGAGGCAAATAAACACAAACCCACTATCTACCTAAGTTTATCTGACGAGTCAATGTGTAAACGGCAAAATGTTATATATAACTCTTACCTATTGATCAGTATGACCATTCCATTGTAAAACTGTGCGAAAAGCACATTCGTATTCGGCAAATGAGGAGAAACGAATGAAATTAACAAAATGGGGACCGTCTTTCAAAACAAAGCCCATTGTTTAGAATCTCTGCAGTGTTCCAAGTAACATGAAATATTTTCTACTAACAAATATATTTTTGCTTGATAACTTTGTTAATAACCAAAGTGATTCAAAAATATACACGACAAAATATTGATTACTTCATAGTTTATCAGATCTGAGTTAGAATAACATGCCTAGCCTGTATATTGGTCTAATTTAATAAACCACCATAGAGCACCTATTCGTTTGCCCTTTGTTTACAAAAAATATCTCGAATTCTGAACCAAATTTTTTTTTTTTTTATTCTGCTTAGTATGACGGAACAAGCAGATGGCCCACTTGATGTTAAGCGGTACCCTCTGCCTATGAACAATGCATTATCGAACAGGTCACGTCCACCTACGATGCACCCTGTGTGGCATTGCACTGCGCCCGCTACCCTGAGACATAAAGATGAAGTCTCATGTGCCTGTAATTTCACCGGCAACCATACCCTTCGAACCGGAACACAGCAATGCGAGCACTACTGCTTTGTGGCAGAACAAGGTATGGTGGGAGTACTTCTCGGGACGAACTCTTTTTAAAAAGCTCTACTACTACAAAACCATGCGAAGAAGACAACAAAAATTCACAAATTAATACATAAATTAATAAATCATAATAAATCAATAATAAATAATGCTGGACAGTTCACACAACATTATCTAGCCCAAAGCTAAGCAGAGCTTGTGTTATGGGTATTAGTTAACTGATATACTTACTACAATACATTACATAGTTTTTTTTATTATACGTAGAAAATACCCAGAACACCCATAACAAATATCTGCAGATCGTACAAATATTTATTCCGAGGCGGGAATCGAACCTCCTGCGTCGCAGGCGAACCTTTGCCCGTCGCGCCATAGAGGTCGTCACATGGCGTCAATACGTTAGGTGTTCAATCTGTTGCTTACAGGGTATTAAAATATGCGCGCGCACAACTGGGGAACAAGGCTGCAGGAAGAAAGCGCCCCTAGCGCTGGAAATTGGAAGTTCAACGAGAATTGCCAGAAAATCAAAGAGAGAAGAGGTTGCGAAAAGGTTACAAAGCTTAGAGCATCGTCGAAGAGTTGCGTGTTTGTGTATTTTCTACCGCATACACTTCGGTGAGTGTGCTCAGGAGCTGCACGATTTGATCCCCTCGTCTCCATTCCGCCACCTGACGACCAGACGTGGAGAGGCGTTTCACCCTTTTGTTGTTGACATACCACCGTCGCGTACAAACCGTTTCTCAAACTCTTTCATCATGCGGACATCAAAGGCCTGGAACTCTCTTCCGGCTTCTTTGTTCCCTTTATCATACAACTTGGGCGTCTTCAAACGAAGAGTTAATAGGCATCTTCTAGGCGAGCGTGCTTAAATAGGCCTCATCGTCACTTCCCATCAGGTGAGATGTAGCCAAACGCAAGCCTATTTTAGGTTAAAAAAAAAAACGCTCGGAAACGGAACGATAACATCTCAAAGTAATAGGCTTTGGACATAATAATAGTTTAAATGGTAAGTAAAACTTATTCTTTTTTAAATCTTTGATTTACCTCTGTTTGACCACAATCCCACCTGTTGCACAGAATATATAAATAGTACAAGCCTGCTGGTAAGTGACGATGTGGCTGAAGATGGAGCACAAAGGTCTCGAAGGCACCTATTCGCTCTAGACTTGAAGAGACCCAGATTATAGTTTTCAGGAACGACAGACGACGGTAGGGTATTCCACTCCTTAGCAGTTCGAATTATAAACGTAAAACTCAAAAGAACCTTATGAGTTAGTGTAGTGTAAACTATTTATAGTGAAATGTAGTGCAAACTGTGCTTGATAATAAGAAAACAGGAACAAAGTGATCTCGTAAGAAAAGTGTCAATGGACACAGTCTTAGGTATAATTTCAGTTAAATTACTTATTAGCCAGCTTTATGGCTAGATTGTAAATGTACAGTAATTATATTGTAAATATATTCCACAAAAAAAAAACCTTGAACTATACTAATTTACTAATTTATAGAAAACTTTGCTATTTTTTTTTTAATGCCGGACACAGTTCACACTACATTATCTAGCCCCTAGCTAAGCAGAGCTTGTGTTATGGGTACTAGATAACTGATATACTTAATACAATACGAGTATATATAACATTGATAGATATTTTTTATTATACATAGAAAATACCCAGAACACCCTGAACAAATATCTGCAGATCGCACAAATATTTGTTCCGAGGCGGGAATCTATTAATAATATTTTCCGCTATTTTTTTAATGTTATATTCCAATATAGTATTTATCTATCTAAAATAACTTGAAAAAATAAGCTAGGTAACAAAATTGAACGCGGCATCCGCCAGTTGGAAAAAATCGACAGCGTTGTCGGGAAATCAGGGGGGTTAGTACGAGAATTTGACAGTATTCGAAACTATATGAAGTTTCGTTTCCTTCCATACATTTACTAGCACAGGGTCTCCAGATTGGGGGTTTTTTTTCGCAATTTTGGGGAAAAATAAAACGTTTGGGGAACTTTTGGGGAAACGAAAAGCTTGGGGAAATTTTTGGGGAAGAACATTTCGTAATAGGGAATTTTGGGGAAGAACATTTCGTAACCTACTACTGAGAAAATGAGGAAAGGTTTTATATTATTTTTACAAAAATGTTGAAATTTCATATGTTAAGACAGGGTAATTTTAAGTTCAGTGAAATATAGCCTACAGCTATCAGTTTTCTTAATTTTACTTATTTTTATTACACTTCTTTTGGCTGATATATACCCGTTTTCTTAATGTGGAATTGCCCCAGATTATAATTCCATACCTCCAAAACAGACTCGGCATATCCGAAAAAGGATAAAAACAGAAAACGGCACGGCAGAAATATTAACAGTTTTACGAAGCATATACAAAGCATACATATGGGTGATAATTATTTATCTTTCCTGTCCTTTCCAATACTGATTATAGTCAAGGTTTACTCCCAGGAATTTTGTAATGTCACATGATTGATCTGAAGTTCTAAATAATGAATATTAATGTCAGATTCATTTAAATTATTATTGGATGATAATGATGGTCATGAGATGAGTTTTGATTTATAAGTAAATTATTTTGTTTTCACCATCCAATTACTTTTACTGATCGTAACTTTCAAATGAGATACACATGTGTTGGTAAACATTACAATAATGTAATGTGGCGTTTTGTTCACAAATAACTAGATATATGAAGGAACAGGTAGTTTCAAGATATCTGGGGAAAAGTTGTCGAAATAGTATCTATTTGGGGAATTTGTTTATCACTTCAGGGGAAATTTCAAAAACTCAATCTGGAGACCCTGTACTAGCAGCGCCCCTAGCGGAAACGAGGAGAAAACTAAGGACGCTGTCAGAAAATGTATTGAAGGAAACGAAACTTCATATAGTTTCGAATACTGTCAAATTCTCGTACTAAGGGTACTGATCAGTATGCCTCGCCGCGTGCCTGCGTAAATTTATTAGGCCTTAGAGCATTGCAGGCGCGTGTTTCTCGATGTATTTGTCCATGGCTTGCTGTTAATGGTGTTAATTCACATTAAAATACTAACTAAAAATAAAAAGTTTATTTTGATAACTTGTCTTATTCATCTTAAATTTATTTATTATTTACAGAATGAATAATAGAACTAATACAAGGTATGTACAAAAATACTTAAATATAGAAACGAAAAAAAAAAAGAAGCTAACACAATAAATTTGGTTCATGGGGCAAGGTGGCAAGAGCACTGGCTGCATTCCCACGTTGAATGGCCAAAGAATTAATTATTAAACTATTTATTATTAAATAAAAATTCATTAAATATTTCTTAAAAATTCGACCTTACTTGGATATGACGGGTAATTATTTTCAAGACCCAATGTCAAAATAGGATCCCTTTTAAGTTTGAGCTTTATGTCGTTTTAAAGGTATTTTATTCACTTACTAGCAGTGCCCCGCGGTTTCACCCGCGTAAGTCACGATCCCATGGGAATATCAGGATAAAAATGAGCCTATTCCGGGAGTCCAGTTATCTTCATTCCTCATTCAAATCCGTCCAGCCGTTTCAGCGTAAAGATGTAACAAACACACTCACACACACACAAACTTTCGCATATATAATATAAGTAGGATTATTTATGTTATTTTTATAGAATAGAAATTACCGTGGCTTGGTATCATTTTAGAAAAATTACGACTATAACTATACACCACGTACTATAATATTATTTCTATTTATATTTATATTTATTTTATAATATTGATTTATATATTATTGTTTACCTGTATTATTTATATAAGAAAGCATTATTATTATTTATTTATTATTTATTCGTTTGCAGCGGTCTGCAGGAAGCACAGCAGTTTCATAAGTATTAAAAAAAAAACTTAGTTTTCTAATATATTTAATCAAACCTGCTATTGCGAACACGTAAAATTTGTAAGCTTTGATTAAGAATAAAATCGCGATTTTAACTAAAATCTACAAGATAATATCATGTTTAATTCACTTACATAACAAGACGAAAAAAACCAGATGCATAAAAAAAAGATACTACATATATTACATGCAATAAAATTTACAACCTATAATTTATAGAAAATGGTGGCAGGTATATATAACTGGGTCTCTTCAAGGCTAGAGTGAATAGGTGTCTTCTAGACCTTTGTGCTCCATCTTCGGCCACATCGTCACTTACCAACAGGTGAGATCGTGGTCAAACAAAGGTCAATCAAAGTAAAAAAAAAAAAAACTTTACCTTCCGTGTTAATAAAGAAAAGGGTTAGGTTCATGTAGCCTGGATTGCGTTGTCTATGTCAGCAAAATTCAATTTTATGTGGGAAGCTTATATCCAGCAGTGGACTTCTACAGAATGATGATGATGATGTTCAAACATGTTTAAAGCGGAAGTAGATATTATAATTATACATTTATTTACAGAAATAATAATATAACTGATACAAGTAGGTATGTACAATAGTTTAGCTACAATAGCCCTAAACAAAACAAAATGTGTTACGGGTATCGTAGCTAAACTGATGATATTTATGAGATACTATCAATTTAAACATGTGTGTTAAGTCTCTTAGTCCTCGCAAAATCAACTTTCGCTATGTGAAGAAGTGTTCATGAGCTGTAATGGGCAAAAAACACCAAAAAAATTGAATTTCGCGCCTCATGCGTGAGCAGCACGGAAATATAAGTCGTCAAAAGATATGTTAGTTTTTTGTAAAATTTTATATGGCGGTAGCATTCGTGCATTTTTTGCTTGCAAATTGCCTTCAATTTTGAGACAAAGTAATGAGTTAGGTTATTTTAAGGAAAAAATTTAAAAATAAAACATAGTATTAAAGCCAGACGTTGAATTCAGTTACCGCTATCAGATACACCTAGACTACGTTTTTAGTGGCACATCCGGTGTTGCATTTCTACGTGATTCGACACCTAGTGCTCTTCAATGATAAATGGCAACTACGGCTGCATATTTCAAGGGTCCGTTTACAAGTGCCAGCAATTCGACACCTACGAATAAAGCCTGATTGCTTAAAAATCCGACACCCGATGATATGTGTAGCATTTTGTAGCGACTAGGTATTATTGTCAACATATTTTCCATTATTATATTTATTTTATACATATTTGTGTCCGGCCTAAGAATAGATCTCTCCGTCTCCTCCCGTGGATGTCGTAAAAGCCGACTAAGGGATTACCCGGACTTGTTGATAAGATTCGTTGGTAAACTACCCGTCATCTGTTTTTCCTGAAAACTATAATCTGGGTCTCTTCAAGGCTAGAGTGAATAGGTGCCTTCTAGACCTTTGTGCTCCATATTCGGCCACATCGTCACTTACCAACAGGTGAGATCGTGCTCAAACAAAGGTCTATCAAAGTTTAAAAAAATAAAAAAAAAATTGTCTTGGCTTCTAGCTTATTATTCAATTCAATTCAATACATTTATTTCAGGTAACAGTGAAAAATGTACATTGTACCTAAACAAAGGCCTATAGTTATATTATTATATTAGTACTATGGAAAATGGTATTACTGGAAGAAAGCGTTAGCCGAGTCAGTCGTGGGAAGCAATGGCGGCGATGAGCTCACCACTTGTCACGTCTATATTCCACGATGGTGCAACCCACTGTGAAAAGAGGCCCATTGAGGTTCTGATGCCTAATCTCCTTCGGGGAAAAAAGCGTGTTTCTATATAATGATGTGTATGTATGCTCATTTACGTATAACTGAAAAACATGACAGTTACAAAACAAAAATCTTTTGATGAGTTTCATCGTTATAAATAGATATAAAAATATAGAAAAAAAACTTAAAACTATCCAAAATAATACCTACATTTGGCGTGGCGTGGACCACCAAAATATATATTGCAAATGCCCCCTACCGTATGGCACACGATCGGACGAACAGCCTGTATGTATACGTTCATACTTCATACCTATATATCAACTGTTTAGACGTTAGGTTAAAATAGTAAAATTGTAAACGTGAGGCCTTCTTGTGAACCAGGCGAGCGTGACGACACAATGGGGCCACTCTGTACTATCGGCAAACCGATTACTGCTACTTGTGAGTTCATACGATTCTCCGTCGATCTATAAGTTATTTGAACATATAATCGAATCAACAGAGAAACGCATTCGTAAAATTGCAAAGGATATTGCATACTGGGTAAGTAAGTTGGACTCGCTGTCTGGCGTGAGGGAAATAGAGGGAAATGGAGTGTGCAAGGTGCAATTCTGTACGTAAATATTAAATGCAAAAATAGAGTACCTATACCATTTTAGTAGTAGTAGAGCTTTTTTGTGAAGGAGTTCGTCCGGGGAAGTACTACCACCATACCTATTTCTGCCGCAAAGCAGTAGTGCTCGCATTGCTGTGTTCCGGTTTGAAGGGTAAGGGTGCCGGTGAAATAACAGGCACATGAGACTTTTCATCTTTATGTCTCAGGTGGCGGGCGCAGTGCAATGCCACATAGGGTGCGTCCTAGGTGGACGTGACCTATGAGGTAATGCACTGTTCATAGGCAGAGGTTACCGCTTAACATCAGGTGGGCCTCTTGCTTGTTCCGTCATCCAAGTAGTATAAAAAAAAAAAAAAAAAAAACATTTGGAATCACAGGGATGCAAATATGCAATGTTTGATTTGACGACCTCTATGGCGCGGCTGGCGATGGTTCGCTTGCGACGTAGGAGGTTGCGGGTTCGATTACCGTCTCGGAACAAATATTTGTGCGATCTGAAGATATTTGTTCAGGGTGTTCTGGGTGTTTTCTATTTATAATAAAAAATATCTATCCATGTATTAAGTATTAAGTATTATTGTATTAAGTATATCAGTTAACTAGTACCCATAGCACAAGCTCTGGCTTAGCTTGGGGCTAGATAATGTTGTGTGAACTTGTCCAGCATTATTTATTTATTTATTTATATCAAAAGTTGTAGGTATTGTTTAGAATAGTACCTTCTTAAATGTTTTTTTTTATACTTTTAAGTGGAATATAGTATAAGCCAGCTATGGTTTTTTATCATCCCGACGTTTGACAGTATCGAGGTGGTTGTCACGTCTGTTAAATTTGTTTATATTTTTGATAAAGTTATGTGTAAAGTTACGCTTACTACAAGTGTTATGTACTGTCGTAAAGCTGATTTTATCGAAATTGATTTTTTAAGAAACACAAGGACAAAAAAACCAGTGAGTTACAAACAAAATCATTTTGCGGAATAATTTCTACCAAAAACATTTTGCGAATCATTTCTACCGCACGGATAACTCACGGGCGGCCCGCAGTGACGTAGTCGCTGTCATTGTTCGCCTGCATACTTGCCTGATACCTACATACCTGCCTATCAATTATTACGGCGTGCATTATTTGCTTCTAATTATGTCTATTATGCCAAATACCTGTATCGGTTGCAAGGGGTCAATCCTAGATAAGGATTCCATGTGTTGCCAGGCTTGCAACCAGACGTATGACTTGTTTAGAGAAATAAAAACATCAACAACAAATCAAACCAAATAATTCAAATACACGCGCTCGACTAAAGTTGCAGTGTTTCCGCTAGCGGAAAATTATTGTGGTTAGTCCAACAAATTTTTAAATATGATTCAACAAAAATGTTTATTTTTTTAAATTCTGGATATTCTATTGTAATGAAAATAAATCTACATACATAAATCACATCATATCTACCTATATAAATACCATTATGTGCATAATTTTATTTTGCATATAAAAGCTGAATCTGGCGACAAATTTACTACAGGGGCCACACTGGCTTACCATAAAGAGCTGCCACTTTATAGTAAATTTTAGTTCCTTGATATTTAATTTCTACTCTTTATGGTCGGACTGTAAATCATTTACTAAAGAGAAGAAGGGAAAATGGTCTTGTCCTGAATGTATTTATGTAATCGGCCAAAGCCAAATGCGGATAACACCCCCGTGCGCTCCACTTCGTCAAATCTCCAATGCACTTCTTCCCCATAGAAGATGGTTCTACCTACTGGGTCGGGGGAGACCTCGTCCAGCTCTTCTAATGTTACTGTGCGAAGGAGGTCACCAGCTGTGGGTTCTTACATCACTGAGTTTTAGACTTAGGGAGATATCGAGAGATGAGATGAAAAAGATTTGAAGTCTGTGATAGATTCTTCAGTCAGGGATCTCTCTGGTCAGCTGAAGACAATCAATGGCCAGTGTACTGACTTTCAGGACTCCTTGTCGTTTGTTGGCTGACAGTACGATGATCTACTGAAGGAAATTGCTGACTTAAAGCAGCTTTTTAGTAATACTTCTTTAGAAATGAAAGGGTTGAAGGATGAGAATAAGTCGCTTAAGATGAGTCTGACAGCGTGCGTTTCTCGTGTGAAGCTTTTAGAGGAAGAGAACCTGAAGCAATAGCAGTGAGCAAGAATTCACTATATAGTAGTAGAGCTTTTTTGTGAAAGAGTTCGTCCAGGGAAGTACTACCACCATACCTATTTCTGCCGCAAAGCAGTAGTGCTCGCATTGCTGTGTTCCGGTTTGAAGGGTAAGGGTGCCGGTGAAATTACAGTCACATGAGACTTTTCATCTGTCTCAGGGTGGCGGGCGCAGTGCAATGCCACATAGGGTGCGTCCTAGGTGGACGTGACCTATGAGGTAATGCACTGTTCATGGGCAGAGGTTACTGCTTAACATCAGGTGGGCATCTTGCTTGTTCCGTCATCCAAGTAGTATAAAAAAAAAAAAAAAGTTGAAATTGCTGGTATTCCTGAGAGTAAGGACGAAATAACCACTGCTCTTGTGATGAAAGTAACCGAACACATTCCCATGCTCTTGAGCCTTTGGACATTAAGTTCGCCCACCGAGTACAGCCTCGAAGCACCGTGCATGCATCCCAAGCTCGGCCTATTGTTGTCCGGTTTAGGCAGCGTATTTCCAAGGACCGGCTGGCAGCTGCAGCTCGTAAACATCGCAACACGACTGCTAGAGATATGGGAATTGGAGGCGAAAGTCATAAAATATTTGTTAATGAACATTAAACAAAAGAGAACAAGATTCTGATTGGTTTATGTAAACGGCAGGCCAAAGAGGCAAATTATAAGTACATTTGGACAAAAAAATGCCGAATTTATGCGCGAAAAAACGACATTTCTCCTCCACTTCTGATAAACTCCTCGGCAGACTTAGTCAAAATTGTCTAAGTGGTGGTTGTACCTGTATATATATTGTTCAATCATTCTTCATTATTATATGGTAGCCTAACGGTTCAATAGTGCAACTCAGAATCCAACGATACCGGGTTCAATCCTAGGCTCCGCACCAATGACTTTTCTAAGTTATGTGTGGATTTCCATCGCTCTGTGCTTCGGAGGGCACGTTAAGCTGTCGGTCCCGGCTGTTATTGATTAATAGCAGTCGATAAGCCATGTCAGAGGCCCTCGGGCGGCTTGACAAACTCTGACACCAGAGGCCAGCACTACCTCATACGAAACGACGACGACGATAAATATGTTAAGTGTACTACTACTGTAACTATTTTGCTCATCAACACTATTGAAATTATATTATTATTACAAAACATAAACAACCTTCTGAATAAAAAACACACTAAGTATTATGATTACACACACACTGATATTACACAACTATTGATATATTATTTACACACTATACTTACATTATATGCATATATGTAATTTCAAACGAGTATTACTTCAAAATTTAAATGTAACCCAAAAATTCCGTTCCAGCGGGACTCGAACCCGCAACCTTGCCTGTGATCGGCAATGCCTTTACCAGTTCGGCCATAGAACACTATGACCCTATAGGTGGCTATGGCACTATAGGTTGCGGGTTCGAGTTCCGCTGGAACGGATTTTTTGGGTTACATTTAAATTTAATGTTATCCATAAAGTGTGGTTTACACTTGAAAAATAATATACTATGAATAATACTCCTAAAAATATATTCTATAAAAATAAAAAAATATTCTAACTTCAAGGCTGTGTCTTGTTCTAGAACTTGTCATAGTTTTATTGTTTTGATGCATTGGAAGATATACTTCAGTTCATGTATAAATATACCTAAAAGCAGATACAGTCAGATGCGCAGGATATTTTTAAGTGCATAAGTGTGCGCGCAAACACAGATGCACTCTCTCGTCCACACTCCCCTTGGCCCGATGGAACGGAAAACCGCTACAATCGGAGGGGAGCAGGATGCAGTGTCTAGCCGACGATAGCTATATGGCCCCTATCGTCACCTTCAAGGCCTTCCACCATGCCTTTGCTGCCTCGCCATTGGAGATGGGTTGCATATTGCCGACACAGACTTTGTAAAATAATACCCTCACGTGCAACTACTGCAAACGCACGTTTACAGTCAAGATAGGGTATGTAAGTCACATAAGAGCGCACCAGCGAAGCTCTTCCATATAAAGCAGGAAACAGTCGCCGTGGCCGAAATCGGCCTGGATGACATCATCATCATCAAATATACCTAATTATCACTTGCGTGTTAATGTATGGAGAGTTTTGGATTGTAAGAAATGGATGATAATGGTAAAATGTTAAAGATTTTTAATCAGAATTCCCGGGGGTTGAGGGCAAAAACTAATGATTTTTATAGGAATTTGAACATACTAGAGTATGACTTAGTAGTCATTACTGAGACATGGCTTTGTGAAGGAATATTAGATGCTGAGCTCTGTGACAAAAAATATAATGTAATACGTAGAGATCGGGGATCACTGGGAGGAGGTCTAATGTTATTTTTTTCGTAGTAGTAGAGCTTTTTTGTGATAGAGTTCGCCCGGGGAAGTACTAAAAACAGTTTGCCTTGTATTTCCTGGGTTTCAGGTAAAGCTAATGTTTATAGTATGGATATAGTTGAAGTATATGGTTATGGTTATATATATGTATATACCTAATTGTATTTATGATTAAACTCTTTAAATTCTTACGCGTACCTAGTTAACTTTGTTTTGTTTTGTATTTTTTATTTTTGTACCATTTTTTTTAGTAGTAGTAGAGCTATTTTGTGAAAGAGTTCGTCCGGGGAAGTACTACCACCATACCTATTTCTGCCGCAAAGCAGTAGTGCTCGCATTGCTGTGTTCCGGTTTGAAGGGTGCTGGTGAAATTACAGGCACATGAGACTTTTCATCTATGTCTCAGGGTGGCGGGCGCAGTGCAATGTCACATAGGGTGCGTCCTAGGTGGACGTGACCTATGAGGTAATGCACTGTTCATAGGCAGAGGTTACCGCTTAACATCAGGTGGGCCTCTTGCTTGTTCCGTCATCCAAGTAGAATTAAAAAAAAAAAAAAAAAAAACATTTTACCTATGCATATCATTTTGTAAATTTAAGTTTCGGTATTCAGGTTGTTATTTTATTCAACACCTTTGTCTGTTAAAAATTTAAAAAAATTCAAATGTAAGTCCGTGAGTTTGTACGTATTTGTAGTTTGAGGGCTGTGGATTATATTCGAAAAAAAAAAAAAAAACGCTAGTCTTAATAGATCAAACTGAAATTCGTACAATTATTATTTAGTTCACTGCTATCGGAAGACCTAATTTGACAATAATATATTTCGTAGTGGGCACTAAGGTATGTTGTTAGGTTTTAGAAGCTACTTTCAGAAGGCACAAGTAATTAATTTTGTAAAAATTAAAAAAACCATCAACGTAATGAAACTGCTGAACCGATTTTGATCAAACATAGCTAAGAACACTTCCGACAAATTCGCCAATCAAACATAAAAAAAATCCAAATCGGTTCATCCGTTCGGGAGCTACGATGCCACAGACAGACACACACACAGATACGTCAAACTTATAACACCTTGTCGTTTTTGCGTCGGGTGTTAAAAAGGTAAGTTTTGCTTACTAATATCTATCGAAGAGTATCTTTTACTAATTGATAATAAATTAGTAGGTATACTTAGTTAGCATAATATAATTATACTAACTAACTAACATTGTGTATCCTTCCTAGTTTAATAAGCTGTTTGTTTTCCATGAAAATAAATAAAATAAAATAAAATAAAATAATTTCTATGCGTTTCTACTAATAGGAATCGTTGGACACATGCCGCCTAAATCCAGTACGGCATATAGACGTGTCTCGACGTAATCACGAGCACGACGGTCAGTAATGAAGCACCTACCTGTTGGTACTAGGCATCGAGCAACAAGGAACGGAGGCCTGCAATGCTCTAAGGTACTAGGTATATAGAGATCCAAACAAGATTAATAATTTATTTTCACTGTAACAAAATAAATTTTGGATTTTGTTGTTGTCACCTTGTTATGGGTCTAACAATGTGGTCGAAGACTCTTCCCGCCATTTTCGAAAAGAGACGTTGTCTACTTTTATTTTATTTCTTTTCCTAGTGTTTTCCTGAGTTATTTTGTGTTATTTTGGTGGCATTTTAACTAATGTAGCTCTTTTAAAAAGCACAAGTTTAGTGAAATGAAATGGAAGTGAATTGCGTGACTTTTGTAATTGGTGGAAATTGTCTACCAAAGTTTTAGTAAAATTGGCCACCGTTTTACTAAAACATGACTCGACTGTGACTTTGACGACTTCGAAGGAGTGTAACGTTACAAAATATATTGAAAATACAGATACTTGAAAATGGCAAATGCACAAGCCGTGCAATTATTAAAAAAAAAAAAAAAAAAAAAAAACAATGTGGTCCCAAAATGTAATCTAAGTAGGATTAGAACTATATACTGAAAAAAATTGCTTAGTAAGTAATCCATCCTAATAGATATATAGAAAGATGAACACTTTATCGTACTCGTACACAACGAAAATATAACACAAGTAAATAATTAATTTTGAAAAATAAAAAAAAACCCACAACGCAATGAAAAGGCTGAACCGATTTTGATCAAACATAGCTAAGAACGCTCCAGACAATATAACATTTCAAACAAAAAAAAACGAAATCGTTTCATCTGTTCGGGAGCTACGATGCCACAGACAGACACACACACAGACACGTCAAACTTATAACACCTCGTCGTTTTTGCGTCGGGAGTTAAAAATAAACATAAACAATTTTTACAGTACAATGGGCGGCCTTATAGTTGAGAGCGATTTCTCCCAGGCAACCTAATATAATTAATGTGTCACTTGGATCCTGGTGTCATGGGAATCAGGAACTACGAGTACCATGGTACCACAACACCCCGGAACAAATATTAGCAGATCATACAAGCATTTGTCCCGCAGCGGGAATCGAGCCCGCAACCTCTCGCATCTCAGCCGGCTACTCGCCTGCTGCGCCACAGAAGTCGTCTAGAATACTCTTCTTCAAAACTGAATGGATTATAATGAGGTTTAAACTGTTGCATAGCTTAATTTTTCCGCAAGCTATACACGCAGGTGAAAGTAGGGAGTGGGGGGGTTACAGAAGATAGTTAAAATTTAGAACTCGCCTGTCATTTATCTTCTTAATAGGGACAGACTAGAACTGCCCCCTTATTCGCTATTGACCAGACAACATGACGCGGGCTCGTTCCGAAATTACATACAAAACATTACGATGTCACACGTTATTGGCAAGGAATCTCCTATGGCACAACAAGGGCCCTGGTATTACTGTCATCATTGACTGACTTTGGGTCATCACTCAAAAGCTTTTATTGCCCGTGGTACTACTTTTGTTACAACCAGTAGTACGACGGGTTAAAAAAAACCCGTAGAACTACCGACCGGTTCAGTAGTTCCACGGGAAGTTTTTTTTAACCGTGTTACAACTGTAAGTCGATATTTTATTTCAAAATAATATAGGTAATAGATTTCGAATTAACACCATTAATTTAATTAGTTGGATAGTAGGTACGTACCTTAAATTACAAATTAATTATACACGTGTAAACTTCTTGGTATAATCTTACGTATACAATCTCCTTTTTACATTGCACCTCCACTGAATAAAGATTAAAATGGACTCTTCCCGCCATTTTCGAAAAGAGACGTTGTCTACTTTTATTTTATTTCTTTTCCTAGTGTTTTCTTGAGTTATATTGTGTTATTTTGGTGGCATTTTAACTAATGTAGCTCATTTAAAAAGCACAAGTGTAGTGAAATGAAATGGAAGTGAATTGCGTGACTTTTGAAATTGGTGGAAATTGTCTACCAAAGTTTTAGTAAAATTGGCCACCGTTTTACTAAAACATGACTCGACTGTGACTTTGACGACTTGGAAGGAGTGTAACGTTGCAAAATATATTGAAAATATAATATAGTGAAAATACAGATACTTGAAAATGACAAATGCACAAGCCGTGCGACGCCAATTATAAAGAAAAAAAAGAAAAAGAGATTAAAATCTTTTCTGTTATATTTTTCAAACGAAGCAAATGATATTTTTGATATTTATGTCATTTTTCAAAAGGTTTAGTGATTTTGTGATTATTGATATCATTTTATAAATAGGTACCGTAGTAAACTTTGTTTTCCTGTTTACGTACCACCTGTTTGCTGTTTGTTTGTTTCTGCATTATGAGTGAAGTAAGCAACCCTGAACTCTTATTTATCCAAAGAAAAGGTGGCACTGTTCTCATTGGCAATGATGGACACCAATATTATATGCTAAAATATTAAGAAAATTGCTAAAGTCAATGTGACAAGTCTTAGTGTTAAAGGGACATGTGTCAAAGTGACGGTGTCGAACTATGAAATGTCGACTAACAGTTGTAACATGGGTAAAAAAAAACTTCCCGTGGTACTACTGAACTGCTTGGTAGTTCTACGTTTTTTTTTTGTACCCGTGGTCCTACTGGTAGTAATACTGGTAGTACCACGGGCAAAAAACGCTCAAAAGGTGTCCGAATTAAAAAAGAGACAATTCGCATAAAGAGGGTAAACTCTGGCAAATTATAAGCACCAATTGCTGCTTGATTAACCCCCGACGCAAAAACGACGGGGTGTTATAAGTTTGACGTGTCTGTGTGTCTGTCTGTCTGTGGCATCGTAGCTCCCGAACGGAAAAACCGTTTTTTTTTTGTTTTTGTTTGAAAGGTTAATTTGTCGGGATTATTCTTAGCTATGTTTGATTAAAATCGGTTCAGCAGTTTCATTGAGTTGAGGGTTTATTAATTTTATAAAATTAATTACTTGTTATTGAATAGGTACATTCGAAGAACTAGATTGTTAACTGGCTGTGGTAACGGACTCATCATTTGTTAACGTTCGAATTTTCAAAGGCGTCATATTATTTTGGTGTTTGGAATGCAAATTCCATCGTAGAGTTATTAGAACGTCTTTGACTGTCATATCAGAGATTGTGTTTCCTTATCGAGTTATCGAGGTTCGCGGGTAGATAGATCGTCACGGCTCGCTGAAGCGTCACGGGCGGGCGAGCTCCCCTTCGGGAATTACTCGGAAACATTCGGGTGAATTCGGCATCTGACCCGAAGATCCCAATTCTTAAGGTGCGCACGCGCTGTGACTCAACTAATTGCATGAAACGATTCGAGAGCAGTACATTTAGAAACAAAAGTAGAATAACATACAGTTTTTGGAGTGAGTCTCCCCCTCTATAGCTAGGGTCTTCTGAAGATGATGACCTAGCCCTGGTATGGGCACTGGTGACTACTTAGAATAAATGTTTTTTCAACACACATGCTCATAAAGTGGCTCTAATTTCACCGCAATTAGGCACATAATGACACCTGTAATCAAACTGTGATTTTTTCATTGCTATTATTCACTAGTGAGTTATAGAGACAGTTGAACATTTACATTTTTTTTTATTTTTTTAAATTTAAATAGTGCATCAGTGAATGTAAATAACTATTATTGTTTTTTCTTGACATTTTGTAATTTGACTGAGATGAATGGTGTGCCTAATGCGTATGGAGGAATGCTAGATATTGTCTTGGTCCAGGAGAGCAGTGATGTGTATGAAGCGCGAGTCCAAGCTATGGACGGTCTAGTGAAGACTGACGCTCCTCATCCCCCCCTAGACATTGTGATTAGTGCAGCCACGGCTCATCAGTCTGATCGCATTGAGCCGAGTAATATTGACCCTCGCAAAGACTGGAACTTTAAAAAGGGTGATTACAATCTTCTTTATTTATTACTCTCTGAAACCTCATGGCACGAGTTATTTAAATCTAACGACGTGCAATCGAGCACTGAACAATTCTGTGACGCTATTTATAATTTATTTGACATTTGTATCCCCATGAAACGTCGATACAGCTTGTCAAGTACGCGCTATCCTGTATGGTTTACATGTGATATTATTCGAGACATCAAACTTAAATTAAAACTACATTCGAGCTGGAAACAACACAAACGTGAGGAATCCTACGAAGCTTTTTCCAGACTAAGAGCTTCTCTCAAGAGTCGCATCTCATTTGCGCATGAGGCATATTTAAGAAGCATCGAGGATGATATCATCTCCAATCCTCGTGGGTTCTGGCAGCATGTCTCGAGCCTTCGGTCCAAAGGGGGGTTCGAGCCTTGTATAAGTTATAAGGGCGAGACCTTCAGTGGTGTCGAGGCGTCTGAAGCTTTTGCTAGGTTTTTTGCTAGTGTGTTCCACCCTGATGTGCCCCGGTTAGATGCTGATAGCACAAATCAACTTGATGGGATTCGCTCTAGCAACTATGTGAACATTTTTGAGTTTACTCCGAGTGATGTGGCCTTTGGGATCAAAAACCTTAAGCCCGGCAGTTCCATAGGGCCGGATAACATTCCTCCGTGGTTTTTAAAAGGGGGGCAGAAGTTCCTTACACGCCCACTTTGCCATATCTTTAATCTGGCTTTAACGGCTGGAGTTTATCCTGCTCAGTGGAAGCTGTCCAGGGTTACGCCTATTCCCAAAAGTAGTAATAAATCGTCGGTTGAGGAGTACAGGCCCATTTCTATATTGTCGTCGCCAGCTAAAGTCTTTGAGAGCATAATACACAGAGAGATCTACAGACAGGTGGAGCAATGCTTATGCAATGAGCAGCATGGTTTTAGAAAGAAGAGGTCGGTGAACACAAATTTGCTTACAGTTGTTGACTACATATCGGCGAGGTTGGACCGTGGGTGTCAGGTAGATGTTCTCTACTTTGATTTCCGCAAAGCTTTTGATAGGGTCAATAATGACCGACTTCTGTTAAAATTGAGTATCTTGGGTTTTGCTCCTGGTCTTCTCAGGTTTATTGCGGATTATCTCAGGGATCGGCAACAGTATGTTAGGTTAGGCGTGTATGAATCACTCCCTTATCATACGCGATCTGGGGTCAGTCAGGGGTCTATCCTCGGGCCTCTTCTCTTTATTTTGATGGTTAACGATCTTCCAGCTGTCGCGAATCATGCCAAATGTCTTTTGTATGCGGATGATCTGAAGCTAATATCAGAAGTAAAGTCTATTGATGACTGTCTGCGCCTTCAGCGTGATGTGGATGCGGTTTATGAGTGGGGGATTGTGAATGGAATGGAGTTCAATTCATCGAAGTGCTACGCCATGACTTTCGGGCGTATGTGGCAGCCGATCGAATATCAGTACAAGATAGATCGCAATCTCATAACAAGGTCCACCACCATCAAGGACCTGGGGGTAACCTTTGATCGAAGGTTAACGTTCCATGACCACATCACCACTGTTGCCAAGGAGTCATTTAGAAGGCTAGGTTTCGTGCTAAGAAACTCTCGAGACTTTCAGGGTGACCGCGTGATTAAGCTAATTTTTAGTGCTCTTGTCCGCTGCAAACTGGAAGCTAGCTCTTGTGTGTGGCATCCGCATGAGAGTACCTACGCTCTTTTAATTGAGAAGGTGCAAAAAGCTTTTCTCCGCTTTCTCTATAAGCGCTTGTATGGGTATTACCCATACATGTATCCGACAAAGTTTCTCCTGGGCTGCTTAGGGTATAATAGTTTAGAGGTAAGAAGGGCAAAAGACCAAATGATAACCATGTTTAAGGTTCTTCATGGAAAGATAGATGCCCCTGATCTCCATGATGAGCTGGCGCGGTTCTACGTCCCCAGCAACTATTGCAGCGGCAGGAGGCATAAGTTACTCTCGGTGCCGTTTTCCCGCACGGTGGCGCGCGCCCATTCTCCGATCCCGCGCACACTCACTGCGCTCAATGCCCTCCTGGACGCAAATCGTGATTGCGATGTGTTTGCGGATGGATGGAAGATGATCCTGTCGGAGTGCTTGGGGTTCTGCGAGGTGAATGTGTGAGAGGGATGTCTGACATTTTGCCATTTATCTATTGCTTGCTTTTATTGTTGTTATTGTTTAGGTTTTATTATTACTAACTATTATTTATTTTTGACATTTAAGTGATTGATTTATTAATTACCTAATTTTATGACTTAAATTTAGTGTAACTGGCCCAGGCCGTACTAAGTTGTTGTATAAATAATTTACACAGAGTGTGTATTTGTGTTTTATTATTATTTTCTTCACAAGTGTGTTGAAAAACGTCGTATGATACACGGCTCGGATAGCTTATTACGTATCTTGCAATAGCAATGCGATAGCAAGAATTGCGCGAGAATTGTGCGATTATCGCATCCAAATTGCAAATTTGTATTACATATCGCTGATACGTAATACGAATTTGCAATTTGGATGCGATAATCACGCAATTTTTGGTATCGCATTGCTATTGCAAGATACGTAATAAGCTAGCCGGTCTCAATGGCGCCTCAGCGGTAATCACCAACATTACACACTTGAACCATAATGTACTATTTTTTTATAAGACCATCAATGTCCAATTTTTTTTATATCCTTTTTTTTATATATACGTTTATGAGAGAAGCCTATTTGTCTCTGACAGCCTCTTAAAATTGAAATCTACGATATTAAATTATGCTGCACGCGACTCTTTAAAATCTACCTGTTGTATCGACTGTACCTAATGATATCATGTGGAGTACTCTACAAGTTTAGTTTCGTTACAACAGCTACTCAGTAAGATTACTCATCTTATAATAATTGAACTCAAAAGACAGATGCGTCGCTTTTTTAGGGTTCCGTAGCCAAATGGTAACAAACGAACCCTTATGGATTCGTCATGTCTGTCTAGACATACATGACGTATGTCACAGCCACTTTTTTCCGAAACTTTAAGGACTATGCTGTTGACACTTGGTAAGTAGATTTATTCTGTGAACCGCATTAAGATTTTCATACAAAAATAGAAAAAAAATAAAAAAATTGGGGGAAAAATTTCCCTTACTTAGAACTGAAATACAAAATTTTTTTTTCGTCAAACCCATTCGTGTCATGTTTGGTTTATGTCTAAAAAAATTATATTAAGGCATCTATTTTTTTTTCTAAACTTTTTTTTTTGCGCGAGAGGCACTTCCAGATTGATAAAATGTGTCCCCCCCCCTGTAACTTCTAAAATAAAAGAATGATAAAACTAAAAAAAATATATGATTTAAACTTCCACCGAAAATTGGTTTGAACGAGATCTAGTAATTAGTTTTTTTTAATACCCTATTATTAAAACATCGATCAAAGTTAAGGTTAGAACGAACTACAAGAACTTTTTAATTATGTTACTTGCTGCTACGGAACCCTTCATGGGCGAGTCCGACTCGCACTTGGCCGTTTTTTTATTAGCATTGACGACTAAACGGTAAATACTCGTACATCGCAAAGTAGTGGCACGGATAATTAATTATCCAACAAAGCTGTGATGTGTCCGGGCTAAGAATGGAAACATCCGTCTACTCCCGTGGATGTAGGTAACGCTAGCTAAGAAATTATACCGGGGGCTGGTCAGCAGCGTGCACCTGAGTACTCAACACCAATTCAGCGATCGTCATCATCAGCTTCATCAGCCTGTATCAGTCCACTGCTAGACATAGGCCTCTCCGAATGCTCGCCATTTAGACCGATTTCCAGCTCTTCCCATCCACTTTCTACCAGCCACCTTACGCAGATCGACGCTCCACCTCGCCAGGGGGCGCCTCACATTACGTTTACCAAGACGTGGTCTCCACTCTAGAACACGTTTACCCCAGCGGTTGTCGGTTCTTCGGCATATATGCCCAGCCAATTGCCATTTCAGCTTGCTAATTCTCTGAGCTATGTCGATGACCTTAGTACTCTCGAGCGTGGTTATTATGGCAAACTAGTGGAATGCCCGCGACTTCGTCCGCGTGTACTTTTCCATACAAACTTAAACACCCCGCTGCACTCCTTTGGGGTTGAATTTCTGGAATTCCTTTCTTAGTGCACCCCTAGACCATAAAAAGAACGTACCCTCCAAATTTTAGGTCTCTAGGACTTATGGTTTAGGCTGGGCGTTGATAGTCAGTCAGTCAGTCAGTCAGTCAGTCAGTCAGTCAGTCACGTAACGATTTTATATATATATATATATATATATATATTGATACATTTATTTACAGAAAGAATAATACAAGGTATGTACAAAATACATATGAAACAGTTGTGCTACCTGAAGACCGCTGCAAGCGATCTAAAGGTAGCTCAACTGATCCAAATCACTACCAGACGGAAGCGTCCGGTTATATTGATTGATATCCTCACAGCATTCTATGGGGAGGCCTCGTCCATCTGTGGACGTCTAACGACTGATGATGATGGTGATGGATCCAACAAAAAACGTGATTTGCTGCAGTTGTGTTAGGAATGTCGTAATGCGAGTTTTGAAGGCTAACTCGCGACACGCGGCTTCACACGCTCTTTGGTAATCTTAGAAAGTTTTTTTTTTTTTTTTTTTTTTTAACATTGATAGACCTTTGTTTGACCACGATCTCACCTGTTGGTAAGTGACGATGTGGCCGAAGTTTCGGGCTCGGCGGACTTTTACAAACTTTTATTTAACTTGATGCTTATATTATTGCGGTTATTTTTTCCAGAGGTGGATGCTCCCACTTGATGCGCGAAATTCAAATATCATACATACATACATACATAGACACACGCCTTTTTCCCCGAAGGGGTAGGCAGAGCCACAATAGGCCTCTTTTCACAGTGGGTTGCACCATCGTGGAATATAGACGTGACAAGTGGCTCATCGCCGCCATTGCTTCACACGACTGTTGACTGTTCTACCCGGACTTGTTGATAAGATTCGTTGGTAAAAGATTTGTCCTGGCTGGTAGCTTATTATGGAATGTGTTATTACTGGAAGAAAGCGTTAGCCGAGTCAGTCGTGTGAAATTCAAATAATTTGGTGTTTTTTGCCCATTACAGCTCATCAACACTTCTTCTGATAGCAAAAGTTGATTTCGCGAGAACTAGGAGACAGCACACATGTTCTCATAAATATCATTAGTTTACCTATGATACCCCGAAACACATTTTTACAGTGTTTTTTTTAGGAGTATCGTAGCTTAACTGATGATATTTACGAGATACTATCAATTAGAGCGATGGTAGCCTAACGGTTCAATAGTGCAACTCAGAATCCAATGATACCGGGTTCGATCCTAGGCTCCGCACCAATGACTTTTCTAAGTTATGTGCGGATTTCCATCGCTCTGTGCTTCGGAGAGCACGTTAAGCTGTCGGTCCCGGCTGTTATTGATTAATAGCAGTCGATAAGCCATGTCAGAGGCCCTCGGGCGGCTTGACAAACTCTGACACCAGAGGCCAGCACTACCTCATACGAAACGAAACGACGAACGACTATCAATTAAAACATGTGTGGTGTTAAGTCTCCTATTTCTCGCGAAATCAACTCTCGCTATCTGAACAAGTGTTGATGAGCTGTAATGAGCAAAAGACACCAAAAAATAATAATTTCGCGCTGCAAGTATGAGTATTCACCTTAACCCATTTTGCGTTACCCGATGGAGTTGTCCCTGTTAGTCACACCAGGTGACAATCTGGTGTGACCACCAGTCGGTACCCAAATTTTTGCACACCAGCTTTTATACTACTTACGGTTATATATCTTGAATGACGGAACTAGCAAGAGGCCCACCTGATGTTAAGCGGTAACCTCTGCCTATGAACAGTGCATTACTTCATAGGTCACGTCCACCTAGGACGCACCCTATGTGGCATTGCACTGCGCCCGCCACCCTGAGACATAGATGAAAAGTCTCATGTGCCTGTAATTTCACCGGCACCCTTACCCTTCAAACCGGAACACAGCAATGCGAGCACTACTGCTTTGTGGCAGAAATAGGTATGGTGGTAGTACTTCCCCGGACGAACTCTTTCACAAAAAAAGCTCTACTACTATGAATATAAAAGCGAGCTGGTCCGTTAATGAGGACGGACAGTGGACAACGGAACTCCCCGGCCATTAATGTATGTTTTGGCTAATTTCCAACCATAAACATTCTTAATATTCGTGTAAACGACTTATATAAATAAATAAAATAAATAAATAAATAATGCTGGACAGTTCACACAACATCATCTAGCCCCAAGCTAAGCAGAGCTTGTTTTATGGGTACTAGATAACTGATATACTTAATGCAATATATTACATAGATAGATATTTGAATACATAGAAAATACCCAGAACAAATATCTGCGTACGCACAAATATTTGTTCCAAGTACGGGAATCGAACCCGCAACCTCCTGCGTCGCAGGCCAAGCTTCCCTTCAGGACTATTCGGTTGACTTTGCAAAATGTTGAAATCCCAAAAATGTATAACTTCCCACAATGTTGATCGCCCGCCGCGCCACAGAGGTCGTCAAAAAATATATACGCCACTTACCTACAATTTGCCGACGATATAGCCATCATGGCAGAAACGCTGGAAGATCTTGGGTCAATGGTCAGAGATCTCACTATATTCGTGCATTTATTCAATGAATGAATATTTTAGTTATAAAAACAGCGTCTAATTGGTTTATTTCTTTCTTTCTCTCTCTCTCTCTCAGAATAATGAATTGTTTTTTTTTATTTTATTTTTTTATTTTTTATGGACATTGATTGTGTATTCTGGACTAAGTTTTGTGGTATTGTATATACCCTACCTACATATAATTATTGTTTTTGTTTTTTTTTTTTTGGTAATTAGTTAGTGATTTTTTGTTGTTTTCCTCGCATGTAACTTAATTATAACTAGCTTTTAAGATTTAATTTTGCACGCTTAACGGCTGAATGTACTGGGAACTTCAATTTATATATACCTACCATCTATGTTTTTACTACTAATACCTACATTCTAAGCAAATAAATAATTCATTCATTCATTCATTATAGTCTCCCAACAGGTGGTTTTTAGATGAACATCATACCAAATGCCTATGTCATATCCATGCCGGTACATACTGGGAATGATATCATCGTTTTTGACCAATCTATTTGGGTTGAGAATCTTCGCCATGTCTCCTCGTCACAGATACCGCAGAGCCTTAAGATGAGTCTATAATCAGTGCATTTTGCCAGTTCACCATGATGTGTTTTTAAGGTCACCCTCACGATGATGTAGTTATGATAGCTATGAAAAGGTGAGTCAGGGTGATAAATAGATAACTAGAGGCCTGACGAAGAAAAAGACATACGATCGAATTTTCGTAATTCTGTTTTTTTCTTTCTTCTTTGTCCTCGCTCATTCCCGTTACTCAGGGTCGGCTTTCCTAATCATGCGGCGCCATGTATTTTGCTGGTTCGTGTCGTCTTTGGTTAGGCCAAGTATTTTCGTGTCATTCTGTACATTTGTCAACCATGTGGTTTGAGGTCTTCCTCTTCCCCTCTTTTTAGTGACAAAGGAAATGCACTTTTTCACTACGTGGTCTTTTGGTCTACGCATAACATGCCCGTACTATCTCAGCCTTGATTCTGATATTTTATTACTTATTGGGGCAACTTTGAAACTTCCTCTTATTTAGTTGTTCCGTACTCTGTCTTAACTCTGATAGTTTAATTAAAATTAATTTAACGTTAGCTTGACTTACTATTTAAGCTAAGGCCAAACCAACGCGTTCAGCCCGCGTCCGCGGTGGCGTATACGGTGGCGATCCATTGTCATATTGATCGCTACCGTGCATGCCACCGAGGACGCCGGCTGAACGCGTTGGCTTGGCCTTAGCCTAAGTCAGGCTTCGACGAAAATAAAAAAGTATGGACGGGGAACGTTAGTTTTGAAGCTTATAAAGTGAGTGAGCTCACTCGCTTCGCTTCAGTCGGTCTTTGTGACGGCAACGAGTGACGTAACGAGCGTGTGTCGTAATTGTGACTTATTTTTCACGTTTAGACGTTTTGTATGGGCGAGGCCCTACTTTTTATTTTGGTCGAAGTTAGGCACCTACGTCACCATAATAAGTTTCGTATTATGGGCTAATTAGCTTTAAAAATCAGTGGCTAGTGACAATGTGGCTGATTTCAGTCAAAATCATTGTAATTTAATAATTTACCCAACCAATATGGGCTATTCAGTATGGACGATAGGCTACGCATAATTTATGCTTGGTCACAACATAATAAAATTAAGGTGCCAATTCTACAACAATAAACGACATGCAGTGTGAAGCGAATTGTGTCGTCATGTGTTCGGCCTAAGAATTGAGTAGTTCTTGAAGATCCCTTTGACTTTGATCCCTTGTCCTGATAAAGTTGACAGACGTGACAACTACTGGGCTTGTTTATTTCGCCTATTTCGATAGTATAATGAGTTATGGAATACTTCTATGGGGGTCAGCAGCAGATATAAATGTAGTTTTTGTCCTTCAAAAAAGAGCTATAAGAGCAATTTATAATCTTAGCTCACGATCATCGCTAAGAGACGTGTTTAACAACATAAATATAATAACAGTTCCTTCTCTCTACATATATGAAAATATTATGTATTTACGTAAAAACATAGGTAGCTTTAGAAAGCGTTGTGAATTCCATAATATTAATACGAGAAACAAAAACAAATTAGTTTATTCAGTATTTAGATTGAAAAAAACAAACAAAAGCTTTATTGGCAATTCAGTGCGTTTTACAATAGTATACCCAATGACATTTTAGATCTCATTTAAACCAAATTTAAGAAATGTATTAAAGATAACTTAATCCACAAAGCATATTATTGTATTAATAATTACTTGGTCGATAAAAACGCATGGTGTTTGCCAATCCATAGAGATTGGCAGACATAATGTGCTGACACTTCCAAACTTATTTGATATAGCTCTGTGAAGCTGCAACTAAATTACATGTTAGTTAGTAAGTATATTAGTTCTTGACAAGGCTTATTTACGGCCACTTTATTATTAAGACTTAGCTCGTGTGTAGAGATTTTTTAACTATAATTTTAATTTTAGATTAGTACCTATCTGACAAAGCCCCTATACAGCTGCAACTAAAGATGTACTAGCTACCTACCTAATTATATTTTTGATGTATGTATTAGCAAATTGACGAAACTAAGTGTTCTCAAGGTCCCTATGGTTTAAAATAAATAAATTTGAATATAAATATGGATAGATCCCTTGTACCTATAATTTTGTTCCTGATAGATGCTGTCTCCGAGGGATCAGTTTAAAATTAACCAAGCTCCGTCCCTGCCCGTGTACCTCATAAAGACGGCTATGGGATTACACTAGGGGCTAGGCAGCAGCATTTAATTGAGTAATCAACACCAATACTGAATCACTAAGGCGGGAAAGTCTCATCAGTCCGAGCATCGGACTAAATAATCGGACTACTGATAGATCTGTCTATGCAGCGTCGCGTGGTGGCGAAATCCTATAATCAGAATCGAGTTTGATTGATCCATTGCTTCAGTGGATAGTTGATTTAGTGGACTGTATATATTCTGTGGTCAGGCCGAGTTATTTGAGCCTGTCTGCAAGTCACCTGTATATGTAATTAGCTTAATAGAGTAACATTAGTACGGAAATTGTGTCACGTCGTGTTATATTTTTCATTCGACATTTTTCTTTCAATAGACTAAGAAAAAACCAGTGAGATAAATATATTAAAAAACCTACTCACCATAATTCCCATTAATTTATTTCGCTGCTAGTACCGTCGACTGGCGCCGTAGTAACTATTCTGTAATCTTTTTCGGGGTGAATTGAACCTGGAGTGACATGAACCTAACCCGTGTTATATGAGTGTTTGGTTATTAGGTATCTTTGTATTTAGGTTATAAAGTGTTAGTATTTTGGTAAGTATATAAAAAGTTAATAAACATTTAATCCGGTTCGAAATGATAATTATCATTGATAATTATCAAGATAAATATAGGTTGATAATTATCTTGATAAGTATAATCGAAAATATTTGACACTGGTTGATTTGTCAAAGCAAATTACAGCAATTGCGAGTACCTACAGCTGTACTGGAACGATGTTTTTCTAAACCTTTGAATTTGACTGGATAATGACAAAGCAGCTAAATTGACATATATTTTTAAATACTTCAATCAGCAAACTGAGAATAATAAAAGATTACCTTGATTGTAAAATGCACGCCAGGAAAGTTGTTTGACGATAGGTTTTCATCAACACACTACGACTGTTTAGCTTAAACAACTCTTTTTGACAGACGTTTTCATACGTTATCTGTCAGTTTGACGATTGGTTACGGAAACCACCGATTTATTTGTTCGTGAACTTGGGCCTTAGTGGGCGTCACGGCCCGAACAGAAAACCTTAGTTTTTCTTTTGGTATTGAACGTGTTTATTGTATCAAAATCATTGAAAACTGGCAAAAAATCTACACTTCTACCACTGACCTCATAGTAAATGGACTTCAGGTCAGCGCCCAAAACGTGTCCGAACCAAAAGATAAACAAACCTTTTTTCCTATAAAAACTTTCGTGAATCATATCAATTATTTTATAAAAAATACTCCGACTCTCGAAACGGGTCGAAACAATGTCGGTGCTTACATCGATTTAACGGTACGTGAAAATTTCCCGTTTTTATAAAATTATAAACAAAACGGATAAAAATAAACAATTCTGTCAACTTTTATCTGTCCATTGCTGCTTGATTATTGTACAATCAATCAGTCATTTATTTCTCGTAAGTAAGTGATTTACAAATAAAAGGTAAATACACATTTTTACAATGTCACGAAGTTAATTTTATTACAAAAAGAAAAAAGACACAATATTAGTTACAAAATAAAATACAGTACCTAGGTTAGGTACTCAAACAACAAGTAGGTTGTACAATAAAAAATATAGCAGTCTTAATAATCATGTGCTGAGCTCCCAGGCTCTTTTGTCATCTATGTAATATTTTACTTTGTAGTAAGCCTTTTTTAATAAAACAGTATTCACAATTTTCTTAAATGTATTTTCAGACAAATTAACAAAACACATTGAAGGACTAGAGTGTGAACCGGCAGTGTATCGAACTCATTTGTCAGAGCTCGAATTTTCAAATGTGCCATATTTTGGCATTGATGTATGCAGTGCTAAGTCCAACGTAGAGTTATTCAAAAGTCTACTTCAATTAGTGTTGGTATACAACCCCGGTCTTACGGGAACACCTCAACACACCATCCACGATTTTCATGTATTTTCTTCAATATCTTTTAAATAATGTATAAAAAATTGTAAAAGAGCTCTTCATTTGTTGAACAGAACAAACATAATCTTTGAATTTTCTAGTTTTCCCACGTTTATGTAAATTTAACTGTTTTCGGCTTGTAGATTTGGATTCAATCTGTGGCAGACAGACACGAGAGAGATCCATTAATGGTTCCGTTTTATCCTTTTGAGGTACGGAACCCTGAAAAGGGTAATGACGGTGACAGTACCTACCTAATGATTTAATTCTCAGGTACTTAACTATGACACTGAGTGTTTAATTGAATGAATCGCGTGTACCTTGAATTGAGAATCTCTAAGAACGGCTATTGAAATGATATTTTCATTGTGATTCTGCAAATTTTGTTTGATAATCTTGTTTTTGTTCTATATTTGAAGGCGTGCCTATAATCGTTTTCATTCACAATAAGAAAGGTGTTGGGTAAAAACTAAAAAAAATATACTTAACTGCATACAATTTGTAAAGAGACAACTAATTTATAACTTTGAAAAATAAGACGTGAGACGTAGTCGATAACTATTGGCCTCATACACAATCTCAAAGTCACGCAGTGGCCTATGAAGAGAGCTATGCTCCGAGTTTCACTACGTGACAGAATAACCGAGATCATCGATATAGTGCTCACAATTAGCAAGTTGAAGATGGCAATGGGCAGGTCATATAGCTCACAGAACTAAGAGCCGTTGGGGAACAAAGTTTATTGAGTGAACGATATTGGAGCCATATTTTGAAGGTCACAGGAAGTCTGTGGATGGTGGCGGCTCAAGACCGGTTATCGTGGCATTCTATGGGGAAGGCCTATGTCTCCCTTCTACAGGCTGATGATGATGTTCTTTTTTTTTATTTTTTTTTATACTACTTGGAAGACAGATCAAGCAAGAGGCACACCTGATGTTAAGTGGTAACCTCTGCCTATGAACAGTGAATTACCTCATAGATCACGTCCACCTACGACGCAACCTATGTGGCATTGCACTGCGCCCGCCACCCTGAGACATAAAGATGAAAAGTCTCATGTGCCTGTAATTTCACCGGCACCCTTACCCTTCAAACCGGAACACAGCAATGCGAGCACTACTGCTTTGCGGATGTATCAAGATTCTGCGCATATTGTAGATAGGAATCAAAATTATGCAGAGTGATGATGAAAAACACGTGTGTGTTCAGGCTTGCCTATTTTTATGTGTTCCTTTAGTCCACCTTATCTTCTACACGTTAAAAGCCCTTTTTGGACCACATAGACGGCGAATTTTTCAAATTCCTTTCTTAATACCCTCCGTTTCAAGTCTCTACGTCCAGCGGTTTTGGCTCGGCGATAAAGAATCAGTCAGACAGTCAGACAGTCAAGTTAAGCTCTTATATAGATGTAGATAATGCGCCATTTCATACATAGACCTTTATCCCCGACAGAGCCTCAATGGGCCTCTTTCCACCATGTTCATTATATGATTTAGTAATTTTCAAGATTTGTTTTGTAATTCAATCACCAATACGAATAATTATACAAAATATTGAGATACAGAATATTTACCTACGTAGTAGCGAGTAGCGAGTACTAAGAGAACGTCAGAATAGTTTAATTGGAACGGCCATGAGAGAAGCATAGATAAAAAAACAGCGCTTCTAGTTATAACGCCAATATGAAGCAACCAGTACATACATTTTTACGAGTACCGGTACATTGATGCGTCTCGAGTGAAGGTATAAGACTTTTTTTTTTTTTTTTTTTTTTTTTTTTTTTTATACTAATGACTGACTGAACAAGCAGATGGCCCACCTGATGTTAAGCGGTAACCTCTGCCTATGAACAGTGCATTAGATTTCTTCTTGCTGATACATGAGACTGACCTCAAAGTAAACGAACATTTGGGACTACTTCATGCAAAATTCACGAAAAAAGTGGACTGTATATTATGATATATATTTGTGGATATTTATGTGGAAATTAAAGAAAGCAAAAATAGGATGTGTGTCATCATTGTCTTGCCTTTTTCCAAATTATTTGGGGTCGGCGCAGTACGTCTTTTTCTTCCACTCTCCCCTGTCAGCCGGCACCTTATCATTCACTCCCTTCTCATTCATATCATCTAGGATGTGTAGTAAGACATAAATTGAAATATTTTGCTGTTTTACTATAAAATTCGAATTTTCCTTGGAATAGTTACCTAAGTTTTTTGTCTTTTGAATTGACAGGTAGTTTCACATTCGACCAAAAGAGACAAACACTGTGTAACAATTCGAAAGATGATCCTTGCCAGCACGGTTAATTTCGCGTGCTTAATGTCAGGCGGCCAAACGGGGGCGAGACTGCTTAGTCCAGTAACTTTGTCGTTTGAAAGTATGGGGTAGTATGCGTCAAATCCGGTAGTTCTGATTTTTTGCAGACTTGTTTATGATGTTGGCCTAATGAAAAATCCAAGTTTTTGACCACGAGCGCCGAAAGCAACCTTGCAAAAAAAATAAAAATAAAGATTTTTTTTCAAATTTTGGCGATTATTACCCTAAAGGACTAGTTTTTGAGAAAATTTTCTTAGGACGTTTTTAAAGTAGACTAAATTTGCTACAATATGATACTAGAACTGTATCTGTAGACATAATAGTTTCTGAGATAAAGCCTTTCAAAGTTTATCATTTTTTTTAAAAACAGCGGGGGATGGGGCGACGGTTTGTGACGCTACCTGTGTCGATACTCTGGCGCCGTCCCATCTTCCGGGTACATCAGTGCGGGCTGGCTCTGCAGAAACATCAGCGGAGTCCCTCAAACGGTGGAAGTATGCATTACTCGACAGAGGGTACATATTTGAGCCGTTTGGCGTGGAAGCTCTAAGCCCGTGGGGACCAGGGGCACATACAATTTTCAAGGAACTTGCGGAGCGTCTTTTTGAGTCCACGCGTGACCGGAATGCAGGCTTTTATTTTCAACGAATAAGCATTGCCATTCAGCGTGGCAATGCAACCAGCATTCTGGGCACGCTGCCGTCGGGTGATGGCTTGCTGATCTGATAGGTAGGTTTTTATTTTAGTTTTGTTTTATTGTCTTAGTTTTAATTGAATAAATGATTTTACAGAAAGAATAATATAACTAATACAAGGTATGTACAATTGTTTGTTTATTCAATTGTTTAAGGTGGGGTATAACTAACGTGACCATACGTCCCGCCTTGGGCGGGACAGTCCCGGTTTCAGGCAGTCTGTCCCGGTGTCCCCAGCAAAGCCAACATAGTCCCGGTTTTGCAAGCAGACCCAATGTGCTAAGTTACACACGTATCTAAAAACAAGACCCGATATTTTAAAAAAAAATGTTCAGGCGACAAATTCAATAATACGACTTAGAAGTCACGCCACTACGGGCTTAGTGACGCCATGTCTTAGTGACGCTTAGTCATGCCAACTTAACTATTTTGTGTTTATAACTTTGATTATTTTATGTTATTTTAGTTATTATGTTATTCTATCTTATATAACAAAATTACTTCTAAAACAAAAAAACAAAAAAACGCAGATGAGTCCCCAGTCTGACAAAATAAATAAATGGTCACGTTAGGTATAACGCAAAATTACCAATCTTAGATTAGATTTTTAAATCAATGCCTGACAGACAAATAATACGTCATCCGCGACTCAAATTACAGGCGTTTAAACGCAAAAATGTAGTGATTCATCGAGTGTTTCAGTATTTAATAATAATAATAACAATCTGCCATCATCATAATTGTTATTTGAAGTCTCAAACAGCCAAAAGAAGGTGTACAGTTTCGTTGATATCATTCATCAATAATTTCAAGATCTTGTAGCACTTGCTACGTAAATGTGTATGTACGTATTTATGTCGTTTTGAGGAGGATGGTCTCGATTGAGGCGCGAAATTCAAAATGTTTGGTGTTTTTTGCACATTTCAGCTAAAATTGTTATTTGAAGTCTCAAACAGCCAAAAGAAGGTGTACAGTTTCATTGATATCATTCATCAATAATTTCAAGATCTTGTAGCACTTGCTACGTAAATGTGTAGGTACGTATTTATGTCGTTTTGAGGAGGATAGTCTCGATTGAGGCGCGAAATTCAAAATGTTTGGTGTTTTTTGCACATTTCAGCTAAAATTGTTATTTGAAGTCTCAAACAGCCAAAAGAAGGTGTACAGTTTCATTGATATCATTCATCAATAATTTCAAGATCTTGTAGCACTTGCTACGTAAATGTGTAGGTACGTATTTATGTCGTTTTGAGGAGGATAGTCTCGATTGAGGCGCGAAATTCAAAATGTTTGGTGTTTTTTGCACATTTCAGCTAAAATTGTTATTTGAAGTCTCAAACAGCCAAAAGAAGGTGTACAGTTTCATTGATATCATTCATCAATAATTTCAAGATCTTGTAGCACTTGCTACGTAAATGTGTAGGTACGTATTTATGTCGTTTTGAGGAGGATAGTCTCGATTGAGGCGCGAAATTCAAAATGTTTGGTGTTTTTTGCAGATTGCAGGTCATAAACACTTCTTCAGATAGCGAAAATTAATTTCGCGAGAACCAGGAGACTAAACACACATGTTTTAATTGATGCTATCTAATAAATATCATCAGTTTAGCAATGATACCCCCTAAACACATTTATACAGTGTTTTTTTTTCGTTTAGGGGTATCGTAGCTAAACTGATAATATTTAAATCAATTAAAACATGTATTTTAAGTATAAAAATGTGTTAAAAAAAAAAGTAAAAAAAAAGTAAAAAGTGTTAGTATAAAGTGTTTTTTAGTTCTCGCGAAATCAATTTTCGCTATCTGAATAAATGTTCATGAGCTGTAATGAGCAAAAAACACCGAAAAAAATTAATTTCACGCCTCAAGCAAGAGTTTCCACCCGTCTTTACTGATCCTACGTCCATCTGTCCGTCTGCCTGTCTGTATTCTGTCACAGGACTATATCTCGGTAGCTGTAAGAGGAAGCCAGTTAAAAAGTTCTCAGTATAATGTGTCGTTGGGCGATGAAAATTGTAAACATATTATGTGAAGATAATTTTCAGAAAACTGACTTGAAAACGGAACCCTACACAATTCATTCCCTGCATACGCACACCTATAGCCAGTTTATTTTATTTATTATTTATTATAGGAACACTATCAATATTATATAGAATAGACCCCTCCATCTCCTCCCATGGATGTCATAAAAGCCGACTAAGGGAATACCCGGACTTGTTGATAATATTCGTTGGTATAAAATATGTCCTGGTTGCTGGCTTATTGTAGAATGTGTTATTACTGGAAGAAAGTGTTAGGTGAGTCAGTCGTGGGAAGCAATGGCGGCGATGAGCTCACCACTTGTCACGTCTATATCCCACGATGGTGCAACCCACAGTGAAAAGAGGCCCATTGAGGCTCTGCCTACCCCTTCGGGGAAAGAGGCGTGTGTCTATGTATGTATGTATGTATGTATCAATATTTTAGTGCCTTCTAGAAATGTTGCTTCCTCATCGGCCACATGATCACTTACTAACAGGTGAGACCGTGATCAACCAAAGGCCTGTAAACGTAAAAAAAATAGGAGCAGTAAAAAAAATAAAAATAAAATAATGCTGGAAAGTATACACAACAAAAAAAAAGCTGTATATTTTTACAGTTTACAGTCTACGAACCAGTTTCATAGTAAGAAGATATGTATCTCATATTTAAATTTACGGTGTTTATAGAGATGGGTTAGAGGGTGATAACCCATTCTTCCCACTTGGGTTAGAACTGGGTTATAATAACCCGATTTTAACCTATTTCCATCCATTTTTCTGGTATTGGTGGTGTGTCCGGCCCAAGAATAGACCCCTCCATCTCCTCCCGTGGATGTCGTATAAGCCGACTTGGATTACCCGGACTTGATTAAGATTAGTTGGTATAAGATTTGTCCTGGCTGCTAGCTTATTATGGAATGTGTTATTACTGGAAGAAAGCGTTAGCTGAGTCAGTCGTGGGAAGCAATGGCGGCGATGAGCTCACCACTCGTCACGTCTATATTCCACGATGGTGCAACCCACTGTGAAAAGAGGCCCATTGAGGCTCTGCCTGCCCCTTCGGGGAAAAAGGTGTGTGTCTATGTATGTATGTATGTATGTATGTATGTAACAAATATTACTACGTCGGTAATCGACTGTACACTGACTATTATTTATTCTCTGTCGGTACTTGCAAGGAAATAGTTAAGTAGGCAATTATAAATCGCAGAATTTTAAGTTTTTTCATCACTATTTCGAATGTAGTAATATATCGAATTAAAAATGTCGAATGACTAATCTCAACTTACAAACCTCGAATAAAATTAAATTTGTGAATTTAAAATCTTGACAGAATAATCTCGAAAACCAAATAGCGAATGAAAAATCTCGATTAAAAATTAAGGAAGGAAAATAGTACTGTAACATTTTTATGCAACCAATTTGTTGCAATTTGCAATATTTTTCGGGGCAACTAGTTACCCCTCGCACCAGCCATCAAACCGGTGAGTGGAATGTAATGGGTGATAATTGAATTACGAGTTTAACCCACCCAAAGATTTTAATCTGGGTGGGTGGCTATCTATATCTATGTACATCGGAATTTCGTTGAACTAATCTCCCAGGTATATAATATAACCGAGTTTCAATAAAAGTAAGTGAAAATTTAACCAAGTTAGCTATGGACACTATTTCGGTAGGTACAAAAACATAAGATGTGACAAAGAAATATGTTTTTCATCCCATCTATTCGAAAAGGACGACTGGGTTCGCCTTTAAGTGCACCCAACGGTGGTGTTTTCTATGAGAAACTTTTAGCGTGCAGTAATGAGTTTTGCGGCGCACTTATTAAGTTCCTAATTCAAAAAGTGCGCGGCAATAGTAGATTGTATCATAAGGGAGCAACATAATATTTTTACGGCGAGGGCGCTTTTTTGAATCAAGAGCGAAGTGAGGGATTCTAGAGTAGAATCCCGAGCGTAGCGAGGGATTCTTTAGTAGAATCCTGAACGTAGCGAGGGATTCAAAGTACGTCGCCCGAGCCAAAAATATATGTTGCCCCCGTGTGATACACTCTGCTTTTCATCACCCACTATGAGAAAATAAAAGGCGCCTCATATGTTATTGTAATATTATTATTTAATAAAAGAAATGGTTGTTTTTTTGTGTTTTTTTGTGTTTTGTGTTTTTTTGTGTCTTTTTGTGTTTTTTTTTGTTTTGTGTTTTTTGTGTGTATTGTGCTTTTTTGTGTTTTTTTTGTATTTTTTTTTGTGTTGTGTTTTTGTGTTTTTTTTTTTGTTTTTTTTTGTGTTTTTTTTTGTGTTTTGTGTTTTTTGTGTATTTTTTTGTGTTTTGTGATTTTTTGTGTTTTGTGTTTTTGTGTTTTGTGTTTTTTTGTTTTTTTTGTGTTTTGTGTTTTTTGTGTGTTTTGGTTTTTTTGTTTTTTTTGTGATTTTGTGTTTTTTTTGTGTTTTGTGTTTTTTGTGTTTTTTGTGTTTTGTTTTTTTTTGTGTTTTTTTTTGAATTTTGTGTTTTTTGTGTTTTTTTTTTTTTGTTGTGATTTTTTGTGTTTTGTGTTTTTGTGTTTTGTGTTTTTTTGTTTTTTTGTGTTTTTTTTGTGTTTTTGTGTTTTTGTGTTTTGTGTTTTTTGTGTTTTGTTTTTTTGTGTTTTTTTTGTGTTTTTTTTGTGTTTTTTTTGTGTTTTGTGTTTTGTGTTTTTTGTGTGTATTGTGTTTTTTTTGTGTTTTTTGTGTTTTGTGTTTTTTTGTGTTTTTTTTTGTGTTTTGTGTTTTTTGTGTGTTTTGGGTTTTTTTGTTTTGGGTTTTGGGCCGTCGTACCAGCCAATATTTATTCAAACAATATTTGCATTCGAATTATTTGGCGGTGGTTCCAAATTCAATAAGTGCGCCGCAATTATCTTTGCCGCGCACTTTTTGAATTAGGAACTTAATAAGTGCGCCGGAAAACTCATTACTGCCCGCTAAAAGTTTCTCATAGAAAACACCACCGTTGGGTGCACTTAAAGGCGAACCCAGTCGTCCTTTTCGAATAGATGGGATGAAAAGATAATTAAAATTAATAATCCAATAAAAAAACCCAAAACACACAAAAACCACAAAAACAAAAAACAACCATTTGTTTTATTAAATAATAATATTACAATAACATATGAGGCGCCTTTTATTTTCTCATAGTGGGTGATGAAAAGCAGAGTGTATCACACGGGCGCAACATATATTTTTGGCTCGGGCGACGTACTTTGAATCCCTCGCTACGTTCAGGATTCTAATAAAGAATCCCTCGCTACGCTCGGGATTCTACTCTAGAATCCCTCACTTCGCTCTGGATTCAAAAAAGTGCCCTCGCCGTAAAAATATTATGTTGCTCCCTTATGATACAATCTACTATTATCATCATTTTGTTTAACGATATAGATCAGGATTTCCCAAAGTGGGCGATAACGCTGCAGGCCTAAAGGGAGGCGGTAAGAGACCCAGAAAAAAATGGGGGCGTCAAATCAGACACACTTATGAATTTTAATAGTTATTAGTATTCCTAGATAGGTCATTTTCGTAGATAATAGACCGCGGGCAATCATGTTTTAACAAGTTTTTGTTAAATAACCCGATTTGTGCATGTTAAATCTCCATTAAAAAATGGGGGCGCTAAAAAATAATTTATTCTTAAAGTTGGCAGTCGACAAAATAAGTTTGAGAACCCCTGATACTCAAATAGCCATTTCAAATTTTTAATATTCGTTGGGATGCAATATGGATTATCTTTATGAAATCAATACAACCCGCTCGTTGCTTTATTCCTAACTAAATTGCACGAGAGAAGCACTTAAAATATTTATAAAGAAAAATTAAACATTTCTTTGAGGTAAATGCATTTTACTGCTTAAACGAGTTTATGAACATGTCTGTTTTAGATTCCTCATTTTTGCTAAATAACGATATTGTGTAGTGTGCTCTCGAGAGGTGCTGGAAAAATGGTATAATTACGACTGATAAACTTAGTTTTTGGGTAAGATGTAGGTAGTTTAGTATTAGATTATTAATTAGATTTTATTAAATTTTTGGTTGACTTTTGTTTTATGATTATTTGTTATTTTGAATAGTAACTGTGTTTAAATATTAAATTTATACAGAAATTGTATACTAATATATTAGAATTTTTATTTTAATTTGTGAAATTTTTAAATTGTATTATTATGTGACTTGCCCAGTGTGACAAACTATGTTACAAGGTGAAATAAATGAAATGAAATATGTTTATTACGTGTACGTAACCGAACATGTAGGTGTATTTATCGAAGGGACACAAATTTGGATTTTTCCCAAATAATTTGCTGGGGAATTGGGAGTTTTCCCAACTGTGGGAACAAGCTAGGTCGTTTTATCAGCCTGAAAACCTCACTATCCTTTGAATTTAAACCCATACAACTCCACGGTGTATTGATCGACTGACTTTGCATAGGATTTTGTATTTTCCCGGGAAAAATATTTTATTGGGATTTTTCCCAGCTGTGGGAATAAGCTAGATCCTTTTATCGGCCTCAAGTCTCACTATCCTTTGATCTAAAGATATTTTTAGTATGAATTCAAAATATAGTTAGATTCGAGGCGGATAAAACGATCTAGATTGTTCCTACAGTTGGGAAAAAATCCAATTCCCCAGAAATTATCCGGGAAAACAACAAAATCCTGTGCAAAGTATGTCAATCAATACATCGTGTGGTTGTATGGTTTTAACATAATATATACGTGGCAGCCACACGGTATTAGTTGTTCAGTGGTGGCAAATGTTTTCAGGATTGTACGAGGAGGAATTTTTTAATCCTAGATATATCATTGGAGATTTATCATTCGACATTTTTCGTTCGACATTTTTCATTCGACATTTTATTTCGACATTTTTCAATCGACATTTTTCATTCAAGATTTTTCATTAAAGATTTTTCAATCGAGACATTTCATTCGAGATTTTTCAATCCAGAGTTTTCTAACTTTAATCAAAATAATTTATCAACGTTTTTATGAACAAATAGCTACCTGTAGAGATTTATTATTTTTACGCCGACTGTACTTCACTAACAAAATCGACAAGGGATCCAAAACGAATTTGAAAGTTGCCTAAAAATGTTAATGGATCAAACAGGACGATCAAGATCCAATGGATCATTCTCAATGGATCTAACAGGAACTACTCAGGCTTTTAGGGGTTTAGAGTTTCAGTGGATGTAATGGTTGCCCATGGTGTGTCCGGCCTAAGAATATACCCACTGAATATAAAACTGACTATGGGATTATACCAGGGCCTAGACCAGGGTAGGCGAACCTTTATGCATCAACGTGCCATTTTTTCTGAAAAATGTTTAACGGGGTCATTGACGTGCCATCAAATAATTTTGAATTTCTGATCATTTGGTAAATAATAATAATAAATACTATCTATCAAAACTCTTTATTAAATAAAGGAAACAAAAGAATATATAATATAATTAAACAAAAGAGGTACATTTTGGAATGTTTTTATTACACGCATAAATTAAATTAATAAAAAATACCTACTACTTAACACATTTTTTACACATGTTTTATGATCGGCGAAGTGCCCGAAATATTGTGTCGCGTGCCATTGGTTCGCCTACCCTGCCCTAGACTAAGCATCCACCTGAGTACCTACTCAACACCAATTCAGCGATCACGTACCCGCCTGCCATGCGTGGTAATTACGGAAAATTCCCCCCATTGAATTGACTGCCGATGATGATGCGTGGTTTTCAGGTGATGTAGGGGATTACAAGGATTATAGATGTTTAATACTTAATATTTTTATTACATGGATTTTTATGGAGCCGTATTTAAAAAATAACTGGGTGATTTTATGGATTTGCATAGGTTGCAGGGATTTCAGTGGTAGTGGAGTTTGTTGGGACTTTCAAGTGTTAAGAGCTTTTAAGGATTTTTAGGGTTGTTCGGAGTTTTTAGAGGTTGTAGGGTTTTCTAAGGGTTATCGTTTCTCCACTAGTTTTACTTTGCCATAATAAAATGCTCAAACTGCGCAGCGATTGAGAAAAATGAGGAAAATCAATATTAAAACATACAACAAAAATAATTGAAGTGCTTTTAAATAAATCGAGAGACTCGTGCATACAAGGAAACCATACAAAGTAAAGTATTCCACTTTCCACAGAAAGTGGTTGCAATGTGAACACAAGCTTCCATACAGTTTGTTGACAAAAAAGGAACCTTATGTTGATTCCTATTGTATGTTGGTTTATTCGTAGTTGATTTCTACTCATATTGCACATTTAATATAATACATTTATTTACAGAAAGAATAATACAAGGTATGTACAAAATACATATGAAACAGTTGTGCCACCTGAAGACCGCTGCAAGCGATCTAAAGGTAGCTCATCTGATCCAAATCACTATTAGACGGAAGCGTCCCTAAGATGCTGGCTGCATTGCCACGCTGAATGGCAATACTAATGCGTTGAGCCAGATAAGAGCCAGCTCTCGGGTCACGCGTCGCTTCGACCAGATGCCCTGAAAGAATTTTGAAAACGCGAAGGGCCCCGGTACCCCACGGACCCAGAGTCTCTACCCCGAAAGGCTAAGTAAGCTCTGTCGAGACTTGCATATTTGCGTCTTTTGAGGTCCTCAAAAGACATATAATACATTTAATTGTTTGGTACCTACAAGTTTTTTTTTTAACCGTGATAGACCTTTGTTTGACCACGATCTCACCTGTTGGTAAGTGAAGATGTGGCCGAAGATGAAGCACAAAGGTCTAGAAGGCACCTATTCACTCTAGCCTTGAAGATACCCAGATTATAGTTTTCAGGAAAGACCACTATAGGTAGGGTATTCCACTCCTTAAATAAATAATACTTGGTGCTATTTGAGTAAAAAATCTACCGTTTAAACATAACAAAATGATTTCAGACCCAAAATACAAAATTAATTTGGCCCTAAACTTGTTGGCTGCCTGAATCGTAACGAAACAGAATTACAAAATTACGAAATTACAGGCACATGAGACTTTTTATCTTTATGTCTCAGGGTGGCGGGCGCAGTGCAATGCCACATACGGCGCGTCCTAGGTAGACGTGACCTATGAGGTAATGCACTGTTCATAGGCAGAGGTTACCGCTTAACATCAGGTGGGCCATCTGCTTGTTCCGTCATCCAACTAGTATAAAAAAAAAAAAAAAAAAACATAATCACCAGCCTATCATGTATGGGGGATTCAACATACCTACACGGTAGCAATAAGTGCTACTTCATAGAAAATTACCAGAATTGGAAGTGTGTTGTAAAAAAATTGTAGCTTTCGAATTGATCCTGTATGAAGGTACAAGTTAAATAATAAAAAAATAATGCTGGACAGTTCAACACAACAATATCTAGCCCCAAGCAATACAGAGCTTGTGTTATGGGTACTAGATAACTGATATAATTAATACAATATATTACATAGATATATATTTTTTATTATACATAGAAAATACCCAGAACACCCTGAACAAATATCTGCGATCGCACAAATATTTGTTCCGAGGCGGGAATCGAACAAGCAACCTGCTGCGTCGCAGGCCAACCTTCGCCCGACGCGCCACAGAGGAAGTTGGTAGCGGACGACATGAAGCTGCAGCAGACGATCTCGTCGCTTCATGTCGCCACGACACGTCGCGTCCTGTCGCTGCAGTCATGACTTCGAACACGAATGCAGACGGCAATAGCAGATGGAATCCAGTTGGTTGAAACTCGCTCGACGTGTCCTTGTTCCGGCGTCAGCGGCAAGGTAGTAGTTTGATAACGGCACTACCTTTTTTTTTTAAAGAGGACTTGTAAGTTTTTAATTTTAATTTTTAGAGCGGCATTGCCCCCCCCCCCCCTCCTCCCCCACCCTAAATGCTCTTGTTGGATTATCAATTTAATATGGGACACCCATATATAGGTACGATAGACTAAAAACTGGTATTTAATTAAGGTTGGCCTAGCAACGTGTCAGGAGGTGTTAAGGTTCTACTTTATTCAGATTTCAGGCAATCTTTTCTTTAACCTGAGATAGAAATTTAATTTAAAATGGAATACTGCTATGACGCTTGCTCTTTCAAGCATCTAGAATTACCTTAAGGTTTATTGTTCCCCGTCTTATGGATGATGAGCAGCATGAAACTAATACCTTTGTATGCACTAGACAGGTCCATCTTAAGGACTCGTAATTACATATTTTAAAAAACCAAATTCCGTGACTATCTACTGCTACTACTACCGTTACTACCTCAGTAAAGTTCGAATAAGTTAGAAAATGACAGAATAGCGCTCGCTCAACGAAAAGTTAACAAAAATCACGAAAAACAGTATTTACAGCGTTTCGAATATAAAAATTGACTATGCCCTCTAAAATGATATTATTTCTTGCTCTTACTATTTTGATCAATATACGCTGATAGGTAATAATAGATATAACTTTTGAAACTATCATGGTTATGTACATAATTTTCACTAGAAACGGGATATTTACCATGATTTTTGAGCCGAAATATCGGGAACATATAAAACTCAAAAATCATGGTAAATATCCCGTTTCTAGTGAAAATTAATAATAGATATATTTACGTTTTCAAAAGTTAAAACATTGATCATTGAACATTGCAAAGTTTCACGATATTTGATCGAGAAAATTTATCGATTTCATGTTTTGTGATCTACCATGCCCTCGGATATATCATGAAGATTAACATATTTTTATTGTCATAATCATATTTTACTATGTTTAAAACAAGCCTATTTGACTCTTGCAGCCTCTTAAGCCTGCCCTGGTATCTCAACGCGGACAACGCGTTGTCTTTATTTCACAACTAGCGACTCGTCCCGGCTTCACACAGGTAGTTTCAGGATGAAAAACAGCCCCCCCTCCTCCTATCCCCTACCTGGTAGTCTAAATCACTCTTTTTTTTTTAACATTGATAGACCTTTGTTTGTCCATGATCTCACCTGTTGGTAAGTGACGATGTGGCCGAAGATGGAGCACAAAGGTCTAGAAGGCACCTATTCACTCTAGCCTTGAAGAGACCCAGATTATAGTTTTCAGGAATGAAAAGGGGAAAAGTACTTTACTCAGGGGGAAAGTACCTTTCCAATGGTGAAATAATTTTTGAAATCGGCACAGTAGTTTTTGAGTATATTCATTACAAACATACACACACACAAACATACAAATCTTTCCTCTTTATAATATTAGTGTAGATGTAGATTAGTGTAGAAGTGTAGCTAGATGGAAACGATGCAGGGTTTGAAATTATCAAGATAAAAATGCACATATTATTTGTACATATGAAACAGTTGTGCTACCTGAAGACCGCTGCTAACGATCTAAAGGGCTACCTTTAGATCGTTAGAAATCGATAGAAAGAAAATTTATTTATTTTTCCCAAGAGGACAACACACACATAAACATAAAATGAAATATAAAAAAAAACCGGCAATAAAAAGTAGATTAGCATCAATGTGTTTTGTGTGGGGTCAAATAGGTCCCTGTCTCAGGATAAGCTGCACCAAACTTAGGTTTAGTGTATAACTTAACAGTCTAGTGTTTTAGTTACTTACCCGTGTTACCTTTTTTTTTTACTAATAGGCAAACTAGCTTACGGCCCACCTGATGTAAAGTGGTCACCGTCGCTTATAGACACCGGCAACACCGGGGGTATTGTCGATGCGTTGCCTACCCTGAAGGAGTTTATGAAATTTTTTCTTGAAGCGACACATGTCGTAACCAAGCGGGAAAACTTTAGATGGAAGCTCATTCCAAAGTTTATAGGTATGGGGAAGAAATGATCTCGAGAAACGAGTCGTACGAGAAACCCAGGGATCTATGATGTGCTTACCTGCTTTGAAACCTCGCTATTCTCGGTTAGATCTACTCACTACGTAAATAGAACTAAATATATACAATATGCTATCTGTGCCTCCATGCTGATGCCTGATTGTCTAAGACTCGGTCGCGTATTACCATACTGTGTATGAGCCAGCGCTGAACGAATGCGAACCCGCCCCTATTGCCTGTAAAAACGAATCAAAAGCAATCAGTTCGCAGTACATTGAGCTGTTTGTTTAGCCTATTTTTTAATGAAAAGAAGATGAAACACGGGGCGCAATGTATTCTAAACTGGTAACCGAAAACAATTACTAGTTTGCTTGTCAATAAGGGGTTCTGCTGATATAATTTTAAGATAGACAAAACATGATACTATTCTATGTAACAACAAATATAAAAAAAAACGTAAATTAGTCACTAGGTAGGTTGGGCGGAAGGTCGCCCATGCGTTGGACCGACCAGGGTGGCTACCCTTGAAACTCGATCGCAATCCTAATTTGGGATTTGCTGTCAAATTGTGCCATTTGGTACTCTTGAATCCAATACTACTTACCACAAGATTGGATGTGACCCTGATGGAATTTTAAGGAACTAAACGAAATCGACTATACTCGAATCCAAGATGTTTGGGAAAATAAGAAATAATTAGGTGAAATAATAAGGATTATGCAAGTTATTTTCAAATGTAATTAATAGTAGTTTTATTGCGTTGTGTGCAGCCACACCTACGTCGGCGTCGTGTTGTTCTCTCAAGAGTCATCACACGAAGCCGGTCGCGTACACGATTTCAATTTTAATTTCTATTTTGATCAAGAGTGCTAAATTTTGTGAAAACTGGATTGGGATTGGGATTGGATTGGGATTGAAAATGTTGTCAAGTCAACCCCAGATCAAGTCTGCACTGTGTGGCAACCTATATGAATGCACTTGGATGAAGGATAAATGGCGAGATACGTGAGGCGAGCAACATCAGCCCCTAACGACGGTACAACATTGGAGTGCAACGACTGAGAAGAAGAAGAGGTAGGTTGGAAGGTACTTTTTTAGAGCGCTAACTCTATACCGGTTTTGAACGTCTATTTAGCATCGAGTTCGGCACAATGTCTGCATGCCCGATGCGCGACGGGCGAAGTTTGGCCTGAGACGCAGGAGGTTGCGGGTTCGATTCCCGCCTCGGAACAAATATTTGTACGATCGCAGATATTTGTTCAGGGTGTTCTGGGTATTTTCTATGCATAATAAAAAATATCAATCTATGTTATATATTGTATTAAGTATATCAGTTATCTTGTACCCATAACACAAGCTCTGCGTAGCTTGGGGCTAGACAATGTTGTGTGAACTGTCCAGCATTATTTATTATTTATTATTTTATTATTATTATTATCTACAGTTTGGACTCACGCGACCCGGTTTTGCCCTTCCACAATACATCTCATTGTTTTCCATAATTATTAAACAGTTGATCCGATTTTATCGTTCATGAGAACATTGCTGGGACCCCATTATTTACGATTGATGCTATGAAATAACAGCAAAGCAGATTAATTATCAACCCAACAGTATTTATAACACCTTTATACCTAGTTTCCTGGAGAACCATGCAAGTCTTTGTATCAAAGATCAAAAGCCCAACCGATTTGGCGAGTAAGACCGACAAGCACCCATATAAATAAATAGTATTTCGTCGTGAAACCGTATTTGTAAAGGAAAAAGTCGCCACGTTCATGTGGGGTCACGAGCAGCGTAGGGTTCCGTAGGTGCCCGTCACAATATGCAGACTTAGAAGGGGGCTTTCCTGTTTTACACAAGTAACAACTACTTCGTGTATTTTCAATATCATTTGCCGTTTTACTAAAGCATGACTTCACTTCGACGACTTGGAAGTACAACCCTTCCAAGTCGTCAAAGTCAAGTCATGTTTTAGAAAAACGGTGCCGTTTTACTACCCTGCTACAGTTAAATGAATGTTGATGAATGCAGAATAATACAAAGACTTCGAAATTTTCCTTTAACTCCAAGTACATTTTATAACTTGTTCGACTATTACTTGTTAACTTGTACAGCTTAGTTAGCTGTGATTGTTTTCCTCGTGATATAACTACTGCTGTGGTTTTTTGACATATCCAAAAACGACCGATTGGTTGGCTTTGGGGACACCTCTAACTAAAATTAGCAGTTTGAATCGTAATATTTCACAAACGGATTCCTGAATCGAAAAATGATTTTCACACACCCGCAATATTATCTGGGGTGTCGTTGAGTAGGTTGTTGGGGTTAGTTCGAGTATTTTGTTATCGTCTATCCCATCAACTTTGAAAACAAAACATCCTCAATTTTAGGCGAAGGGGAGGTAGGTACCCAAATAAAAATAGGTAAGATTTTATATAACCTGTTGGCGTAATATACATATATGCCAAATTACAGCTTTCTAGTACTAAGAGTCTCTGAGCTAAGCCGCGGATAGACAGACAGTCGGACATGGCGAAACTATAACGGTTCCTTGTCTTGATGGCTACGGAACCCTAAAAAACTACTAAAAAACTTCAATCATCACCATCACCATCATCATCAGCTTTTAGACGTCCACTGCTTGACAAGAATCGCCAATTCTTGTAAATACTAAAACAAAATTCGAGAAAAAAGAATTGTACGTACCTTCTTGTATTAGATTGTATTCCTTCTGTAAATAAATGTATGTTTTATAAACTAAAAAAAAAGCGGCCAAGTGCGTGTCGGACTCGCCCATGAAGGGTTCCGTAGCAGCAAGTAACATAATATAAAAGTTCTTGGATGGATTACGATTAATGACGTATTAAAAAAAAACTACTTACTAGATCTCGTTGATATGATATTAGAAACCTCAACATCATTTTTGAAGACCTATCCATAGATACCACATACGTATAGGTTTGATGGAAAACAAAATTGAGTTTCAGTTCTAAGTATGGGGAACCCCAAAAAATAATTGTTTTTTTTTAAATTTTTGTGTGAACATCTTAATTCGGTTTACAGAATACATCTACATACCAAGTTTCAACAGTATAGCTCTTATAGTTTCGGAAAAAAAAGGCTGTGACATACAAGGACAGACAGACAGACATGACGAATCCATAAGGGTTCCTTGTCTTAGACTACGGAACCCTAAAAACGAGACGTGTATCAACGAGCCACGATACCAAGAGTAAGGTGACCGCGAAAGAACCACTGCTACGACAAAGTAGAAGTTCAGATTGGATATACTCGTATAATCTTAGCTCATGACTGCTGGAACCATCGGCCATCGCCCTTCCCGACACCGTGACAAAGCTCATCCACACATCATAGAGCCCTGGGTTTCTCGTACGACTCGTTTCACGAGATCATTTCTTCCCCATACCTATAAACTATGGAATGAGCTTCCATCTCAGGTTTTACCGCTTGGTTACGACATGTGTCACTTAAAGAAAAATTATAAATAATTCCTTCAGGGTAGGCAGCGCATCGACAATACCCCCGGTGTTGCCGGTGTCTATAAGCGACGGTGACCACTTTACATCAGGTGCTGAGCCGTAAGCCAGTTTGCTTATTAGTTTCATTAAAAAAAAACCTCTTTGCAGAGTCGTGACGAAGAGAGTTCACACTCGGTGATAAACACGCATTATCAAGCTGTTTACAAATACCCAGTATCAAGTCATTGCAATTCTGTGAATCCATGTCAGATTGTGGCAGTTGTTTGGTGTCGTGAAAAGAGATAACCCAGGATAACTCGGCGGTGATTAATATTATGTTTTTTTGCAATTTCGCAAAACCAGAGGCTACTATCAGAGTTTTGAGAATTGCACATTAATTATTTGATTGTAATAATACTGCTACTTCGATTGGTCGGTGCCATGACGACCCCGGGTTCCAATTACCGAAGCTAAATTGCAATGGGGAAGGTATTGGGGTGAGTGATATGAAGTTCAGCAATGACCGAGAATTTATTAAAAATTGTCTGGCGCCTCTATAATCAAAGGATTTAGCTCATAACCTTACCAACAAGTTGGAGTAGTTCCTGTTTGGTCCATGTACTAAAACTATCAAACATTAAGATTGGATTAACGGTTGGGAAGTTATAATCAGACAAACATAAATACATATATACGACACATATCTATATATATATATAAAGAAAGTCGTGTTAGTGTGTTAGTTACACTATTTATAACTCAAGAAAGGGTGAACCGTGGAGACTGAAAATTGGTGGGGAGTTAGCTTAGAACCAGGAGACGGACATGCGGGGTAGTGGGAGGGGGTACGAAGAGGGGGCACTGTTTTTCATTCTGAAACTACCCGTGCGAAGCCGGGGCGAGTCGCTAGTAATATTTAAACGCAGATTCTTCCAAATTGACTCAGAGAACTTGCTTCGACAATTCAACAAAAATAATAATATTATACTTGTTTGGGAAAAAAAAACAACACACTTGCTCATAAAGCGGCTCTAATTTCACCGCAATAAGGCACCTGTAATCAAACTGTGACTTTTTCATTGCTATTATTCACGAGTGAGATATAGAGACAGATGAACATTTACACAGATGTGTATTTCTGTTTTACACCTGTAATCAAACTGTGACTTTTGCATTCACTAGTGAGTTATAGAGACAGTTGAACATTTACACAGAGTGTGTATTTCTGTTTTATTATTATTTTCTTCACTAGTGTGTTGAAAAACGTCGTATGATACACGTGTGTATTGGTGATTACTGTCCTCGGCTCTCTTAAGACCCAGCGGTAATCACCAATACTACATAATGTACTAATAATTTTCGAGGGTCACGAAGGGGATCTTTCGGGAAAGCACACAATGTTCTCAGAAACCTTTGTCAGTTGAAGATACCTACTGAATAAAATAACAAAGAATCGTTTTTAAACTCCGACACTGCGAATGGTTATTAAAATATACAGTGTTCAACACAAGGCCGACGCTCATAGATATGTATCGTCTGCGTATTATCGGATAGTATTACCACAGATAAAAGAAACTATACTAGTATTACTGTAACAATTATTGAATCTGAAACTGTTTGTTCTGTTATATCTTTTTGGTATTTTCATGTTAGACACTTTATTTATTATTACAAGCTTTATATTAACTTGTAATGTATGTCCACGTGGAATCTTGCAACTGAATTTTAAAGCAGTTATCCTCAAGCGATTTAGCTGTAATTTGGAATACCTGTCCAATTCCGATGACAATTTAATATTATGATGACAGCGAGCTCATCTGATGATGGTGGACAACGGAATGTATGTATGTCCGGGTGGAATCTTGCAACTGAATTTTTAAGCAGTTATCCTCAAGCGATTGAGCTGAAATTTGGAATACCTGTCCAATTCCGATGACAATTCAATATTATGATGACAGCGAGCTGATCTGATGATGGTGGACAACGGAATGTATGTATGTCCGGGTGGAATCTTGCAACTGAATTTTTAAGCAGTTATCCTCAAGCGATTGAGCTGAAATTTGGAATACCTGTCCAATTCCGATGACAATTCAATATTATGATGACAGCAAGCTGATCTGATGATGGTGGACAACGTAATGTATGTATGTCCAGGTGGAATCTTGCAACTGAATTTTAAAGCAGTTATCCTCAAGTGATTGAGCTGAAATTTGGAATACCTGTCCAATTCCGATGACAATTCAATATTATGATGACAGCGAGTTGATCTGATGATGGTGGACAACGGAATGTATGTATGGCCGGGTGGAATCATGCAACTGATTTTTAAGCAGTTTTCCTCAAGCGATTGAGCTGAAATTTGGAATACCTGTCCAATTCCGATGACAATTCAATATTATGATGACAGCGAGCTGATCTGATGATGGTGGACAACGGAATGTATGTATGTCCGGGTGTAATCTTGCAACTGAATTTTAAAGCAGTTATCCTCAAGCGATTTAGCTTAAATTTGGAATATCTGTCCAATTCCGATTACAATTTAATATTATGATGACAGCGAGCTGATCTGATGATGGTGGACAACGGAATGTATGTATGTCCGGGTGGAATCTTGCAACTGATTTTTAAGCAGTTATCCTCAAGCGATTGAGCTGAAATTTGGAATACCTGTCCAATTCCGATGATAATTCAATATTATGATGACAGCGAGCTGATCTGATGATGGTGGACAACGGAATGTATGTATGTCCGGGTGTAATCTTGCAACTGAATTTTAAAGCAGTTATCCTCAAGCGATTTAGCTGAAATTTGGAATACCTGTCCAATTCCGATTACAATTTAATATTATGATGACAGCGAGCTGATCTGATGATGGTGGACAACGGAATGTATGTATGTCCGGGTGGAATCTTGCAACTGAATTTTTAAGCAGTTATCCTCAAGCGATTGTGATGAAATTAGGAATAGTGTTCCTAAGATAATTCTTCAAAACACATATTTGTACAAAACATCTAACGAAGAAATTGTTACGACTTCATAATCACGTACGAGCTGAGCTCTAGCGCTTGTACTGAAGTATTTGGTGTTGGCCGCTCTTAAGGTGGAAGCTCACGCTTGTAGCGCGAAATTCAATTTTTTTGGTGATTTTTGCCCATTACAGCTCATCATCACTTCTTCTGATAGCAAAAGTTGAGTTCGCGAGAACTAAGAGACTACAACACTACACATGTTTTAATTGACAGTACTTATCTCATAAATATCATCAGTTTAGCTATGATAAATAAACACATTTTTACAGTGTTTTTTTTATCGTTACTCCTGTTCCAACGCAACCAGACCTAGAAGAATCGGACAACAAACACGGTATGTTTTTTGTATCGTATCTAAACTGATGATATTTATGAGATACTATCAATTAAAACATGTGTGTTAAGTCTCCTAGTTCTCGCGAACTCAACTTTTGCTATCAGAAGAAGTGTTGATGAGCTGTAATGGGCAAAAAAGACCATAAAAATAATAATTTCGCGCCACAAGCGTGACCATTCACCTTAAGAATGGCTGTTTCTCTCAGCCATGTTTCGCAGGTGGACAAAAGAAAGCCATCTCAATCAATTTAAAGCATGGCGTGAAACAATGAACGCGCGCCGTATTTGGTCAACAATGTTATGTTTTTTTTACAAGGCTGCTATTTTTGTGATAAGAAATTATTTAACTGACTGTACCTTCTCCAGTTTACCATAATCATTATTACTTAATCTGTGTCTACGATTAGTTTGGGCCGGGTTGACAGAAGGTTTTACATGTGGGCCACGCTGTCGCATCAAGAATGTGGGACAAGAATTCATGAGCCAGGGTGTCAACATCCCTTATCTTTGATTGAATTTCGTTTATGAGAGGTTCAATTGAAAAGAGCGACGGAAACTGATACATGTTGTTTGAAAATATCGAGTTCGACATTATGTCTACAATTCGAGAATCAACCCACAGGCTACCTAAGGGCGCGTTCACATAGAACGTCCGTTAAACAGGTCCGTTTAAACGTATAAATTAAATAAATAATACTGGACAAGTTCACACAACATTATCTAGCCCCAAGCTAAGCAGAGCTTGTGTTATGGGTACTTGATAATTGATATAATTAATACAATATATTATATAGATAGATATTTTTTATTATACATAGAAAATACCCAGAACACCCTGAACAAATATTTGCGATCACACAAATATTTGTTCCGAGGCGAGAATCGAACCCGCAACCTCCTGCGTCGCAGGCCAACCTTCGCCCGCCGCACCACAGAGGTCGTCATATGTTACGTATACGTATATGTTATGTGTCAATCCGGAATACTGTATTCTGTGTGAACTCACTCATACAACTACATACGCTAATAATATATACCGTTTCGGGACTTGGCGGTACACATGTCAAAACGTCCAATTGGTTTAATGGCTTTAACGGACCTGTCAAACGGACGTTCTATGTGAACGCGCCGTAAGTGTTAAAATCCGCAGGTTAAATAAATAAATAAATAAAATGCTGAACAGTTCACACAACATTATCTAGCCCCAAGCTAAGCAGAGCTTGTGTTATGGGTACTAGACAACTGATATACTTAATGCAATACATTACATAGATAGATATTTTTTATTATACATAGAAAATACCCAGAACACCCTGAACAAATATCTGCAGATCGCACAAATTACAGACCTCTGTGGCGCGGCGGGCGAAGTTATGCCTGGGACGCAGGAGGTTGCGGGTTCGATTCCCGCCTCGGAACAAATTTTTGTGCGATCGCAGATATTTGTTCAGGGTGTTCTGGGTATTTTCTATATATAATAAAAAATATCTATCTATGTAATATATTGTATTAAGTATATCAGTTATCTAGTACCCATAACACAAGCTCTGCTTAGCTTGGGGCTAGATAATGTTGTGTGCATTGTCCAGCATTATTTATTTATATTATTTATTTATTTAAATATTTGTTCCGAGGCGGGTATTGAACCCGCAACCTCCTGCGATGCAGGCGAACCCTCGCTGCTGCGCCATAGAGGTCGTCGAGGTAAGTACTACTCGCCACACATACTGTCTACAGTATGGCCGTTCCAATGAAACGTATGCGACATTTTACGCTTGTTATCGGCTTTTGTTGTGCACGTTACAATTAATCATTCACGATAAACGAACATGATAAGAAAATAATATGGCCATGTTATACTTTATGTTATATTTTACCTGGCCTGCCTTACTAATGGAAAAAGGTCTCATCTTTCTCCACACCTTAAACTAGCGAGCGGCCTCCCATTAGTATTGCCATTCAGCGTGGCAACGCAGCCAGCATCTTAGGGACGCTTCCGTCTGGTAGTGATTTGGATCAGTTGAGCTGCCTTTAGATCGCTAGCAGCGGTCTTTAGGTAGCACAACTGTTTCATATGTATTTTGTACATACCTTGTATTAGTTGTATTATTATTTCTGTAAATAAACGTAATTGATCTGTTGCTTGTTATAATACTCCGTAAATAACTGAGTCTTTGTTCTCAGTATCAAACCTATTTTGTTATGCCGCGTCCACACGCTGGCAAACCTCGACAAGCCTCCACAAATTCAAACGTGTGGATGAAGCGTTTGGCTTGGCTTGCCTTGGCTTGTGAGTGCTTGTCGCCGATCCGACCGAGTGTCGGTTTTTTGTGCAAACATCAAGGAAGTTTGCGGCAAGCGTTTGCGAATCATCCACATGTTTGTGCCTCTTTTTAGTATTGCTGGAGCACAGGTGGCGAATAGACGTTAAAAAAAAACATCCACCATCTTCTTTGTCGAATTTTCCGTTTACTTTTCGGCTTTTCACTTTGATATTATAATAAAAATAGGTTAATCCAAACGTTATAGCGGACAAAAGCTCGACGTCCGTCATGCTTGCTTCTTCCAACACAAACACACCAGCAAGGCAAACTGGCAAGCATGTGGATGAAGACCAAAGTTTGAAGTTTGCGGCAAGCGGCAAGCGTGTGGACGCCGCATTACAGTGCGTTCCCAATTAATAAAAAAGTACTCATAAGTATTTATAATAACAAAGATTGTTTTTACAGTCACCACCGCATCAGCGTTATTCATCGCCGATCTCAAAACATCTGCGTTTGGGAACATCGTCATCTTAAATTGAATCTTATAGCATCGGTACAGCTGTTGGATTTAAATGGGTCTGTGAAGAGTATTACTTCTTTTGGTAACGATGAACTAAGTAGTTGATGATTTCACTAGTCAACAGTACCAACTAGGTTGTTCGTCATTCTTATCAAGTAGTGTTATGTCAGTAACGTATTGAAATTGAAGTCACTCCATTGTGCTCCATTTGCTGACATCATTAGGGTCCGTTTTTTTTTTATATTTATTAAGTGGCCATAAAACAGTAACTCATATATTAATAGTATTGTCTTTGCCGTGGTGTGTCCGGCCTAAGAATAGACCCCTCCGTCTCCTCCCGTGGATGTCGTAAAAGCCGACTAAGGGATTACCCGGACTTGTTGATAAGATTCGTTGGTATAAGATTTGTCCTGGCTGGTAGCTTATTATGGAATGTGTTATTACTGAAAGAAAGCGTTGGCTGAGTCAGTCGTGGGAAGCAATGGCGGCGATGAGCTCACCACTTGTCACGTCTATATTCAACGATGGTGCAACCCACTGTGAAAAGAGGCCTATTGTGGCTCTGCCTACCCCTTCGTGGAAAAAGGCGTGTGTCTATGTATGTATGTATGTCTTTGTAATTACCAACACTGTTTTCGTTCTTATATATTTTTGGAGTTTGGTGGGTTTGGCTTTTCCGGGCATTTTTACAGAACATTTTGATAACAAGTAATTAATTTTGTAAAAATTAAAAACAGCCCCAACGCAATGAAACGGCTGAACCGATTTCGATCAAACATAGCTTTGAACAATCACGAAAAATTCACCTTTCAAACAAACAAAAAAACTAAATCGGTTCATCCGTTCGAGAGCTACGATGGGACAGACACACACACACACAAACACGTCAAACTTATAACACCCCTTCGTTTTTACGTCGGGGGTTAATAAAGGTTACATTTCCGACGATTTTTTTAAACGGTGGATGGAGGCAGCTCAGGACCTTTCGTCGCGGCATTCTATGACCAGCAGTGGACTTATGTGGGTCAATGACAATGTTTTTTTTTATTTTTATGCTGGACAGTTTACACTACATTATCTAGCCCCAAGCTAAGCAGAGCTTGTGTTATGGGTACAAGATAACTGATATACTTAATACAATATATAACATAGATAGATATTTTTTATTATACATAGAAAATACCCACAACACTCTGAACAAATATCTGCAGGTTGCACAAATATTTGTTTCGAGGCTGGAATCGAACCCGCAACCTCCGGCGTCGCAGGCGAACATTCGCCCGCCCGGCCACAGAGGTCGTCAATAATGATGATATTTTACTCAGTTTATTAGCTATTTTTAAATTCGTCTGCGTGACTCCATTTATGTGCATTCACACAAATCATTTAGGTAATTTACTAAGTATTATAAAAAATAATTAATTTAGTGAAAATTAAAAAACCCTCAACGCAATGAAACGGCTGAACCGATTTTGATCAAACATAGCGAAGAACACTCCCGATAAATTCACCTTTCAAACAAACAAAAAAACTAAATCGGTTTATCCGTTCGGGAGCTACGATGCCACAGACAGACACACACACGCACACACACACATACACGCACACACACACATACACACACATACAAACACGTCAAACTTATAACACCCCGTCGTTTTTTAGTCGGTTAAAAAGACGAGTAAAGTCTGCTTTGGTTAAGTGGGAGAGTCACATGCATCCGTCAGCTTCTGTTCCGCGTCAGGATTTGAACCTGTAATAACACTTGTGCATGGGATGTTCGCAAGGGGTGTTTTTTTACCTACTCCAGCCAGCTTCCGTTGTATTGACATGGCGGAAGTAAGGAGTAATTGGTATGAGTTTTTGAAGCTCTTGTACGGACCTTTTTGTATTCACAATATAATCAAAAAACTAATACAATAGCAGAATAAAGGTAATATAGCTGTATAGTCTGTTCAGTTGCTTCGTTTATATAATTTTTATTTCAGAACAAGCTTAAAAAGAATTACCTACTTTTTTTTTTTTGTTTTTTTTTTTGAGTTGTCTGATCGGAGCCCTTGGCTGATCAAAATAAGTCCAAACTGCCTCTACATACATGCTGACACACTATTAAAAATAAATAAAAAATAAATAAATGTTGCTGGCATTTATTGAAGTGCTTGAAAAATGGATAAAAAAAATGAAACGTACACAATACGAACGAAGCAAAAAATATATGGCAATAAATAAATAATAAATAATAAATATATAAGCAATAAATATAATATAAATAAATATACAGTTTTATGGACTTTGGTGGACACCGGCTTAGATAAAATTATCTATGCTGGCTTATATCGGTCTCACTCTGGAGACTACGAGACAACCAGGTTGTTCAACTACATATGTGAAGCGGCGGATGTGGCCCAACAACGTTATCCTGATGCCCAACTGGTGATTCTGGGGGACTTTAATGCCCACCATCAACAGTGGCTGTTCCCATACCAGCTCACCGACCATGCTGGGAGAGAGGCGTGCAAACTTGCACTCACGCTAAATCTCACTCAGCTGGTCCATGAGGCAACCAGAATTCCAGACGTTGAGGACCACACAGCCAACTGCTTGGACCTTCTGCTGACGAACGAGCCGGATCACCACTCAGTATCAGTTTTGCCTCCTTTGGGTACATCAGATCACTGTGTGGTGAGGTCTGTATCGTCATACTCGCCACCCGATCCCTCACCCAGAGGAAGTAGGCGAGTGTGGCGTTACAAGTCAGCAGATTGGGATGAGATGCGACATTTCTTCGCTTCTTATCCTTGGCGGCAAACCTGCTTTTCTTCTTGTGACCCGACGGTCTGTGCTGATGCCGTTTCGGAGGTGATCAAAAGAGCAATGGAGTATTTTATTCCATTCTCCGATGCTTCACCTTCAGGCAATGCTCGCCCATGGTTCAGTCCCGCGTGTGCTAGTGCAGAAGCGCTAAAACATGTGGCTTACCTAGCCTGGGTTGACGCAAGAAACGGTAAAACCTCGGATGCACGGCTTAAGAAGAAAGCCTTTAACAAAGCCGCCAAGTCTTGCAAGAAGGTGATACGGAAGGCTCGCTTCGATCGGATTGGCCGTCTGGGTGCTAAGCTTGCCGCATACCCTGCGGGAAGTAAAGCTTTCTGGTCTCTGGCTAAGTCCGTGGAAGCGAACTTCAGCCGCCCTTCACTCCCTCCACTACTGAAACCGGACGGGTCCCTAGCTCACGCTGCGGTTGAGAAAGCAAATTTATTTGCTACTCAATTTGCGGAGGCTTCACGTCTTGAAACTTCTGGCGAAATTCCACCCAGCCTTCCTCGGTGCGAAGCTTCAATGCAGGAAATTCGCATCCAGCAAAAGGAAGTGCTCAGAACGCTACGTGGTCTCGACGTGAATAAAGCTAGCGGTCCGGATGGTATCTCGGCTATAGTGTTGAAAACCTGTGCCCCTGAGTTCTCCAGTATTAACGCGACTTTTCCGCCTCTCTTTTAAAACTGGTGAAGTCCCTAAATCTTGGAAGCTCGCAAACGTGCAGCCTGTACCCAAGAAAGGCAGTCGTGCTGACCCTTCAAACTACCGCCCTATTTCGGTCACCTCCCTACTTTGTAAATGTATGGAGCGTGTACTGAATAGGAAGCTCCTTGCATACCTCGAAGGTAACGACCTCCTCAGTGATCGCCAATACGGATTTCGCCGAAACCGGTCTACTGGGGACCTTCTTGTGTATGCCACGCACATTTGGAGCGAGGCCATCGAGAAATACGGTGAAGCACTAGCTGTTTCATTAGACGTCTCGAAGGCCTTTGATAGGGTTTGGCACGCTAGCCTTATTGGCAAGCTTCCTGCCTACGGACTGCCAGTTCAACTCTGCTCCTGGCTCGCAGACTTTCTGAGGGAAAGATCCATTCGAGTAGTTATTGACGGCTGCTCGTCGGATCAATTGGCTATTAACGCCGGGGTACCTCAGGGGTCAGTGCTATCTGCCACACTGTTTCTGTTGCACATTAACGATCTGCTAATGCCCGGTATCATTGGGTATGCAGACGACAGCACAGTTGTGGAGAGATATGTTTCTACTGCGCGAGCTAGGAAGAATGAAATTCAGGAGTTAAGAGATGAGATGCTGCAGCGTCTGAATTTGACTCTCAAGGCTGTATCCGACTGGGGTGATGCCAATCTAGTCAAGTTCAATGCCTCTAAAACGCAGGCTTGTCTCTTCTCGGCGAAAAAAAGTCCGTTTCTCCAAGTTCCTGTATTCCGCGATGTACCTGTAGCTATAGGAGATCACCTCGAGCTCTTAGGTGTTTCGCTCACGCCTACTCTCAACTTTGGCTCTTACATCGAGTCTAAGGCAAAAACAGCTGCCATGAAGCTAGGCATCCTGAATAAGGTAAAGCGTTACTTCACACCAGGACAGCTTCTCAGTTTGTATAAAGCACAAGTCCGGGCTGGTATGGAGTACTGCTGCCATGTTTGGGATGGTTCGGCCAAATACCAGCTTGCTGCCTTGGACTCGATCGAACGTAGAGCTTTCAGGCTTATAGGTGAGCAACATATGACGGAGACTAAGATCCAGAGTCTCGAGCACCGCCGTAAGGTTGCATGCCTTTCAATCTTCTATCGGTTACATTTCGGGGAATGCTCCCAGGAACTGCACGATCTGATCCCACCATCTCCTTTTCATCATAGGACGAGCAGGCGTACGGCTCAGTACCATCCTTACCTCATTAGTATACCTTCTATTCGCACAAAACGTTTCGGTTCTACCTTTATAATGCGAACTGCTAAGGAGTGGAATACACTGCCGTCGTCTGTCTTTCCTGAAAACTATAATCTGGGTCTCTTCAAGTCTAGAGTGAATAGGTGCCTTCTAGACCTTTGTGCTCCATCTTCGGCCACATCGTCACTTACCAACAGGTGTGATCGTGGTCAAACAAAGGTATATCAATGTTAAAAAAAAAAAAAAAAAAAAAAAAAAAAAATTATTTAACCCAAGATTAACAATTTACTAAAATTTTAAGAGCAGATCTTTCGTATAGCTTTAAAAAAATGCTTTGTTTTAGTCGGCTACCTAAGTAAAGCTTTTAAGTTGATTTTCCTTTTTTCTTTGAATCAGCTTCCACTTGTTCTCGAGGCACCACACAGGCGCTCCCCACCTAGTAGTAAGAAGGATCATCAAAAGAAAAACAGACCGTGTTTGTTGCCTGATTCTTCTAGGTCTGGTTGCGTTGGAACAGGAGTAAATGTAAATTTATTTTTTAAGACGATTCAAAATGATCCTTTTGATTTCAATGAATAAAATACTTTTTGACTTTGACTTTGACTTTGGTGCTAAGATTTAATTAAGTAATAAAAGTTACATAAACGAAGGCTGTTTTTATAAAACTTGGAGTTTCGATATAATATCATAAATCATTAAACGTCTACTTCCAATAAATTATAACAAAACAAACAACAACCACAAAATCTTTATTTTTTTTTCTTTTTATCTCTATTTTATTTATCTTTATTTATTTAATTTTTATTTTAATAAATTATAACGGTTTATAGTGGTTCACAATACAGTAAAAATAAATCAGATACATCAAGCAAGCCAGCAAGTACGTTTTTTTTAAAGAATCATAGAATTTACCGCTATGTCAATTAGAATTGTATGTATGTATGTGTTTTAATTTTTTTGTTATACTTCTTGAATGACGGAACAAGTAGATGGCCCACCTGATGTAAGCGGTAACCTCTGCCTATGAACAGTGCATTACCTCATAGGTCACGTCCATCTAGGACGCGCCGTATGTGACATTGCACTGCGCCCGCCACCATGAGACAAAAAAATGAAAAGTCTCATGTGCCTGTAATTTCACCGGCACCCATACCCTTCAAACCGGAACACAGCAATGCGAGCACCACTGCTTTGCGGCAGAAATAGGTATAGTGGTAGTACTTCCCCGGACGAACTCTTTCACCAAAAAGCTCTACTACTACTAAGAAACTAAGGTCTACTAAGAATTGACCGCTTAGACTTAGACCAAACAAATAAATTCCGGACAAATGATCATGGATGAATCCATACGGCTGTACCCCAAATATTGTATGGTTCCGATTTCAAGTCACAGTTTTCACCACCTACGTAACATGTAGGTACTAGATACTAATAATGTTAATAACAGGATATATTTAATAAGGTTCAGACAACAACACGTAATCTGTGAAACTGTTAACTGGCTCCCTCTTACGGCTTCCAAGTTATACTCCTGGGATAGAAAGCAGAGAGACGGATATTGGCTTATAGGTGAGCAACATATGGCGGAGACTAAGATCCAGAGTCTCGAGCACCGCCGTAAGGTTGCATGCCTTGCGATCTTCTATAGGTTACATTTCGGGGAATGCTCCCAGGAACTGCACGATCTGATCCCACCATCTCCTTTTCATCATAGGACGAGCAGGCGTACGGCTCAGTACCATCCTTACCTCATTAGTATACCTTCTATTCGTACAAAACGTTTCAGTTCTACCTTTATAATGCGAACTGCTAAGGAGTGGAATACACTACCGTCGTCTGTCTTTCCTGAAAACTATAATCTGGGTATCTTCAAGTCAAGAGTGAATAGGTGCCTTCTAGACCTTTGTGCTTCATCTTCAGCCACATCGTCACTTACCAACAGGTGAGATAGTGGTCAAACAAAGGTCTATCAACATTAAAAAAAAAAAAAAAGACGGACGAACGGCGCAACAGGCCCTGTTGGTACCCTTTGGGTGTGCGGAACCCTATAAACGAATTATTGATATAACTTTCAACGAACTCTGATCAAACAAGGTAAACATATTAACAAATTCAATTGTGTACCTACTCGCTTCGATATTGCCGTTATCTGTAATAACAAATAAATTGTATTTAAACAACATTCCTGTCATAAAAGATAATTCATTAAACCGGTTGAGTTGAGCACTTGTCTTTCCAGATTTCACTTCCGTCTCGGCCGATTATGAGAGCGGTCTCCGGGCCTGTCTAGCGAGCTTAGAAACCTCAATGAAAGGTTTTCTCAACTACATCCATGACTCATGTATTTATCTTTCAACAGCTATTACTTCGTTTTAATTTTACCACACTTAGCTTGGTTATCTCGACAGCGACAAACAACTACTCAGATCCTGGAAATTTTTGTCAATTAATTTCACTCTCACAGACCACAAAATATGCGGTCGCTTTTATTAAGCTCATCCACACATCATAGATCCCTGGGTTTCTCGTACGACTCGTTTCACGAGATCATTTCTTCCCCATACCTATTAACTTCGGAATGAGCTTCCATCTGAGGTTTTCCCGCTTGGTTACGACATGTGTCGCTTCAAGAAAAATGATCATAAATTTCTTCAGGTTAGGCAACGCATCGACAATACCCCCGGTGTTGCCGGTGTCTATAAGCGACGGTGACCACTTTACATCAGGTGGGCCGTAAGCTAGTTTGCATATAAGTTTCATTAAAAAAAAAAAAAAAAAAAAACCTCTGCTAATAGGTACTTTTTTTCTTATTAAACACCACGATAGTTTCAATTCTACTTTTTTTCTTTATAATTGGCGCCGCACGGTTTGTGCGTTTGCCATTTTCAAGTAAGTATCTGTATTTTCACTATATTGTATTTTCAATATATTTTGCAACGTTACACTCCTTCCAAGTCGTCAAAGTCACAGTCGAGTCATGATTTAGTAAAACGGTGGCCAAATTTACTAAAACTTTGGTAGACAATTTCCACCAATTTCAAAAGTCACGCAATTCACTTCCATTTCATTTCACTACACTTGTGCTTTTTAAACGAGCTACATTAGTTAAAATGCCACCAAAATAACACAAAATAACTCAAGAAAACACTAGGAAAAGAAATAAAATAAAAGTAGACAACGTCTCTTTTCGAAAATGGCGGGAAGAGTCCTAATAGGTATCTAATATAAATTTTTCCTCAAAGAATCCTAAGCTTGTTACTCACAGACTATTTTCGGAATGATCCAAGAAGTAACCACATTAAAAATAAGTCATTAGACACGCCAGTAAACAAATCAAGTTTATTTAGTTGTAGTGTTTTTTATAGCTCGTGTGATAAGAAAATTACAAGAATAGTACATATTAATCATTCAAAACAAAATATTATTAAAACAAGTATGTAGTTATAATAGGTATTTATTGATTTAATTACTTGTATTTATCGCGTTAATAACTTTTTTTTGTTATTTTTTTTCACTCCTGACGTCGTTTGTTTGTTGATCCCTTTGAGCATTGCAGGCCTCCGAATCGATGATTGATCTCAAGGTCTAAGAATCCTTTCACAGAATTTGGCCTTTTTTTTTTTATACTACTTGAATGACGGAACAAGCAGATGGCCCACTATTAAGCGGTAGCCTCTGCCTATGATCAGTGCATTACCTCATAGGTCACGTCCACCTAGGACGTACCCTATGTGACATTGCACTGCGCCCGCCACCCTGAGACATAAAAATGAAAAGTCTCATGTGCCTGTAATTTCACCGGCACCCTTGCCCTTCAAACCGGAACACAGCAATGCGAGCACTACTGCTTTGCGGCAGAAATAGGTATGGTGGTAGTACTTCCCCGGACGAACTCTTCTCGGCCTAGAGGAACTAGAGTGGTGAAAGGATTAAAAATGCGTCCATGCCTCCCTGTGGCATGCCTGTCTCCCATAATACACTATACGCATTCGTCATCAGTCTTCCAATTTTATCGATTATTGCCAGAATTGTTGCTAGAAACATTGTATGGAATAGAGGCGTGCATCGACCTCAGGCGAGTGCTCTTAATTGTAAGAGTTATTTCTCTCATGGCCTGTCAATTAACATTTATATCTGGGCTTACACTCATAGAATCATAGGCCTCACATCAAAAATGCATACGTACCTAAGTTTATAGAGTTACAAGCAGCGCCCCGCGGTTTCACCCGCGTAAGTCTCGATTCCGTGGGAATATCGGGATAAAAATATGCTTATGTGTTATTCCGAGAGTCCAGTTATATCCATTCCAAATTTTATCCAAATCCATCAAGTAGTTTTTACGTGAAAGAGTAACAAACATCCATCCATCAATACTTACAAACTTTCGCGTTTATAATATTAGTTTAGTTTAGTTTATTTATTAATAACGTTGTTGGTTACATGTCAGGTTCTTAAATATAATTTACAATTAATTGTAAAAGTACAATGGTAAAAAAAAAAAAAGTTAAAAAAAAAAAAAAGTACATGGGTATTAGAAAATAAAATACCTAGTAATAATAATTAAACATTGATTTACAAAATAATAATAATAATACATTGATTGTCCAATTAAATATCATGTTCATAAAAATTTAATTTAATTCAATCAATATTAGTAGGATAGGATAGGATATATGCGTCTTTTAATGTATGTACGAATTGTACCAAGGACAAACGAAAATATCATGAAACTATAGGATTCCCTAAAGCACGGGAAACAGAAACTGCGAGTGCAATATACACACGACTCGGGGAAAATACCTGCAGATCACGAATTCAATCTGCTTTGAATAAAACTCTCAACCTTTTGCGTTCTAGTACACTACTACACTGCTTCGACACGGAGGTCGTTTAATTGTATGTTCCTAACCTGTATTAACTTTTTGGCTACATTTGAGCTGCCTCTAACTCAAACCCTTAAGAGATGGAGAGCTCTAATCTCTATCCGCTTCTTGAAACTGCAGGGCAACTGCCTTCCCTTGTTCCACGTTTCGCGATTTAACTTCGTGACAGACCATGAGGTAAGATATGAATCACGCTCTGACCTCATTCTAGGCCTTCCACGTTACCGACTTGCGTTGGGTGGGATCCATTATGATAGCTACCGCAGACATGCCCAGCCCATTTACACTATATTATTTAGCTATTTTCTGATGGACGTTACAGATATGTAGACCAGACCTGCAAGAGGTCTGATAATTTCACTCCCAAGATACTCTTGCAAATTAGTAGTAGTAGTAGAGCTTTTTTGTGAAAGAGTTCGTCCGGGGAAGTACTACCACCATACCTATTTCTGCCGTAAAGCAGTATTGCTCGCATTGCTGTGTTCCGGTTTGAAGGGTAAGGGTGCCGGTAAAATTACAGGCACATGAGACTTTTCATCTTTATGTCTAGGGGTGGCGGGCGCAGTGCAATGCCACATAGGGCACGTCCTAGGTGGACGTGACCTATGAGGTAATGCACTGTTCATAGGCAGAGGTTACCGGTGGGCCAAGAGCTTGTTCCGTCATTCAAGTGGTATAAAATGCGATGGTAGCCTAACGGTTCAATAGTGCAACTCAGAATCCAACGATACCGGGTTCGATCCTAGGCTCCGCACCAATGACTTTTATAAGTTATGTGCGGATTTCCATTGCTCTGTGCTTCGGAGGGCACGTTAAGCTGCCGGTCCCGGCTGTTATTGATTAATAGCAGTCGATAAGCCATGTCAGCGGCCCTCGGGCGGCTTGACAAACTCTGACACCAGAGGCCACCTCATACGAAACGAAACGAGTAGTATAAAAAATATATATGATAAGTTAAATCTTTATAGAGATGAAAGCTCAGGCACATATCATTTCAAATAAAGGGGCATTAGAAAGAAATGTAAAAATACTGCCACGCTTGCGAAGCAATAACCGCCCGTTGAACAAGAGGTTCAGACTTGGGAGCGGAAAGTTTTGAAAATCGTTTAAATTCACAGGTTTGAATTTTATTCTTTGTCACTTGTACGAAACTTTTCCTGTGCAATGTCTATGTATTTAATCTGGGAAATTTGTTCCACACTTAGAACTTGCGTGCTTATAGAGCCTTTGCCAAGAGCTTTTGTAAGAATTTATATGTTTGAGAATAAGATATCTTTGACATAAAATATTCACATCGTTTTAGACCTCACGCAAAATAAGAAGATTAAATAAATAAATAAATAATGCTGGACAGATCACACAACATTGTCTAGACCCAAGCTAAGCAGAGCTTGTGTTATGGGTACTAGACAACTGATATACTTAATACAACATATTACATAGATAGATATTTTGTATTATATATAGAAAATACCCAGAACACCCGGAACAAATATCTGCAGATCGCACAAATATTTGTTCCGAGGCGGGAATCGAACCCGCAACCTCCTGCGTCGCAGGCGAACGTTCGCCCGCCGCGTCACAGTGGTCGTCTGATCACAGACGTTAGGTCACAGAGATTGATTCTGTTCTGTAGTCATCTCTTCGCTGGGCCAGTGGCTACTTTTGTCAACATCTTAGCTTGCGGTTATTCATTATTAACGTTGTTATTATTCTACCTACAGAAGTCCACTTTAGGACATAAGCCTCCCCCATATAATGCCACGAGAAGCTGTCTTGATCCTCCACCATCCACTGACTTCCTGCAACCTCGGTCTATTGAGCCCAACTCAACCGACGACAGTATATTGTATAGTGAAACAAGCCTGAGACACAGTGTGCTTACAAGCAGTTAATCTCTAGAACGAGAACTCCTGGAAAGAAACCTCTGATATGCACTGAGCTTGGAATATATGATTAAATTAAAACAACTGCACTGCAACTGAAAGTTCAAATTAAAGAAGCTATAATAATATTAATGTAATGTGTAGTAGATATCACGGACCTAGCTCTCTGAAACAATAAATTAAAGTGTCTTGGCCAGGCCATATAACTCTCGGAACCGACAATCGTTGGTGGTGTGAGGTTTTTTAGTTGCGACCACGAACCGAACGACGTAGTGTAGAATTATTAATGTCAGGTTTTAATGTTAGTTTGTTTATATTTATTTACATATACGTGCCATAAACGAAGGATTGACACATCCAATATGACAATACACCTGTCTATCGATATATGATTTCAAATAAATAAGATACATAAAATAGAGAAGATATTGTTTACTCCTTGCGAGCTTATAGGATTATATCCCAAAGAGGAATCTCATATTCTGGAAACTTTAGTACCAAAGGTACTTCAATGCCATTTTGAGTTGTGTATTTTATTGTATTGATTTTATATTAGTGCTAGGCAAACATTTTTCAATGGGAAACTCACTACAATTCTTTCTTATTTTTCCTTTGAATAGTTGTGATAGGATTTACATGGATTATGTTTTTTAGAAAGAAAAAAGAATATACATTTATTTGTCCCTTAGATCATTGCTGGCCTCCGTACGCTCGATGGTTTGTCCCCAACGAAACACAAAACAACACACATACATACATAGACACACGCCTCTTTCCCCGAAGGGGTAGGCAGATCCTCAATGGGCCTCTGTTCACAGTGGGTTTTACCATCGTGGAATATAGACGTGACAAGTGGTGAGCTCATCGCCGCCATTGCTTCCCACGACTGACTCGGCTCACGCTTTCTTCCAGTAATAACACATTCCATAATAAGCTAGCAGCCAGGACAAATCTTATACCAACGAATCTTATCAACAAGTCCGGGTAATCCCTTAGTCGGCTTTTATGACATCCACGAGAGGAGACGGAGGGGTTTATTCTTAGGCCGGACACACCATAGGATCACACACTCACAAAACAACATCCTAATAAAAACAATGGTAAGAGCGATGGTAGCCTAACGGTTCAATAGTGCAACTCAGAATCCAACGATACCGGGTCCGATCCTAGGCTCCGCACCAATGACTTTTCTAAGTTATGTGTGGATTTCCATCGCTATGTGCTTCGGAGGGCACGTTAAGCTGTCGGTCCCGGCTGTTATTGATTAATAGCAGTCGATTAGCCATGTTAGAGGCCCTCTGGCGGCTTGACAAACTCTGACACCAGAGGCCAGCACTACCTCATACGAAACGACGACGACGAATAAAAACAAAATTATTTATCGAAGAGGTTTAAAGTTAACCAGTGTAAATGTGTGTATATTTATGAGGAGTGCACTGCTAAGGCGTTTGGGTACTCTTGCATACAAACGAGGTTAAAAACGATAATTAACTCAAGTTACTGAAATTGCACAGAAATGGAGAAAAGGTCGCTGGACCACTTCTCTTACAAGCCTGCTAACCACACCAAACCTGCTCATAGTCTGAAGGCAGATAAACACAGAAACAAAAAAAAAAGTCGCTAGACCACTTCTCTTAAAAGCCCGACTATCCACACCAAACCTGCTCAAAGTCTGAAGGCAGATAAACATAGAAACAAAAAAAAAAGTCGCTAGACCACTTCTCTTACAAGCCCGACTATCCACACCAAACCTGCTCATAGTCTGAAGGCAGATAAACACAGAAACAAAAAAAAAAGTCGCTGGACCACTTCTCTTACAAGCCCGACTATCCACACCAAACCTGCTCAAAGTCTGAAGGCAGATAAACATAGAAACAAAAAAAAAAGTCGCTAGACCACTTCTCTTACAAGCCCGACTATCCACACCAAACCTGCTCATAGTCTGAAGGCAGATAAACACAGAAACAAAAAAAAAAGTCGCTGGACCACTTCTCTTACAAGCCCGACTATCCACACCAAACCTGCTCAAAGTCTGAAGGCAGATAAACATAGAAACAAAAAAAAAAGTCGCTAGACCACTTCTCTTACAAGCCCGACTATCCACACCAAACCTGCTCATAGTCTGAAGGCCCATAAACACAGAAACAAAAAAAAAAGTCGCTAGACCACTTCTCTTACAAGCCCGACTATCCACACCAAACCTGCTCATAGTCTGAAGGCCCATAAACACAGAAACAAAAAAAAAAGTCGCTAGACCACTTCTCTTACAAGCCCGACTATCCACACCAAACCTGCTCATAGTCTGAAGGCCCATAAACACAGAAACAAAAAAAATAGTCGCTAGACCACTTCTCTTACAAGCCCGACTATCCACACCAAACCTGCTCAAAGTCTGAAGGCAGATAAACACAGAAACGAAAAAAAAAGTCACTGAAATGTTATCGACATAATCTAAGAACTAAATATCTATGGCTGTGATTTGGCAGTTTTCCATTGCATAGAATCCAACAACCATGAATCAAAACCATACAAATCTTTTAAGTAATTATTTGAAAAATCTGACAAATCACGGGTTTAAACATTAGTGTGTTGACTGACCATTATGTACAAAATTTCAGAGTTTTATCAGATGATATCCACACTAATCTACATCTACATCTACACTAATCTACATCTACATCTACACTAATATTATAAAGAGGAAAGATTTGTATTTCTGTGTGTGTGTATGTTTGTAATGAATAAACACAAAAACTGCTGTGCCGATTTCAAAAATTATTTCACCATTGGAAAGCTACATTCACCCTGAGTGACATGGGCTACCAGGGGAGGTGGGATAGGAGGGGGGGGGGGGGGCTGTTTTTCAGCCTGAAACTACCCGTGCGAAGCTGGGACGAGTCGCTAGTCCAAAATAAATTGGATTGCATGCAGAGAGTCAAGCGCCCTGGAGGGCAATTCTCGTGCTTTAGAGATTAAGTCGAATTAGACATATGTCGAAAAAAGATGGCGAATATCGAATAAAATCTTAATTTGCTATTCTTGTGATGTCACAAATGGACATAAGTCGACCAAAATCATTCAAATCGAATACGATTTGATGGTTATTGTGACATTTTCGTGACATTTTTTGTAGACATTCATGCTTCGACATTATCTCTAATTTAGAGATAATCTCTACAATCCGAGAATTGTTCTCCTGGTGCGTGGTGGTATCTAGACTATCGTCTTCAACCTGTCACTAGTCCCCAGTGCCCAATAAAAGTGCTTATCGTATCGTGCGTGTCCTGCTTATCGTTTTACTACGAAACTATTACAAAAAGTAAACAAATGACCAACTTTTAACAAAGATAAGTAATTGCAAATAATCAACAATTTTTACAAAAATGCGACCTACTTCTACACCCTTCTTTCACTTTGACATTAAATTATTATTTCATGTTTATTGAAAAAACTCGTCTAATACATAATCGACTAAGGGACAGTTTATTTTTATTTCTAGGTTATTTGATTGTGTTTTTTTTTGTTCAAATTTAATTTCTATTTGTAGGAAATTTTTGTGATTTCAATTAATTTGTGATAATGTTTTTGATTTTGATTTTTAATCCGAAGCCCAATTCTCATAATAAAAAATAGTTAAATTAAAGTTCGGATCATGTTACGATCTAGTGTCGATGTCACAAACGTCAAAAATGGTATTCCGCTCACCTGACAATACAACGCGGAATGTGATTATATCGAAATGTGACTGTAACTTGAATGTTTCAATGTTCTGAGAACTCTCTCTTTCACTCTTTACAATTATTATATAGCACTATCCTACTCTAATATATGGTCGCAAGAACCGAAAGTAGATTATATTGTTGTTATGAGGGAGCGGAATACCAATTTCTCAGTCAATTTACAATACAATCTCGTTTCGGTCAACTTGCAGTGTGGTTATAAAATAAATAAGAGAATTGGGCTTCTGTTCTCGCTCATCATTATTTAATAGCATGTAGCATGTATTCTGTCATACGTAATTGTGGTAGCACTTGTTATGCATAGCATAATTATCACGTGTGTATTTACTTGTTACGGTGTATACTACGTTGGTGACTCTAATAAATAGATATAAATAAAAATAAATATAATAAATATCGATAGGTCTAATTCTGATGCCTGCACTGCCTTCTAGGTTCTAATGTCTGCACTGCCTTCTAGGTTCTAATGTATGCACTGCCTTCTAGGTTCTAATGTATGCACTGCCTTCTAGGTTCTAATGTCTGTACTGCCTTCTAGGTTCTAATGTCTGCACTGCCTTCTAGGTTCTAATGTCTGCACTGCCTTCTAGGTTCTAATGTCTGCACTGCCTTCCAGGTTCTAATGTCTGCACTGCCTTCTAGGTTCTAATGTCTGCACTGCCTTCTAGGTTCTAATGTCTGCACTGCCTTCTAGGTTCTAATGTCTGCACTGCCTTCTAGGTTCTAATGTCTGCACTGAGACGTCCCAGTTAGGGTATATTGTCCATTTATTTTAATATTTTTAACTTCGTGTATGACGGAACAAGCGGATGGCCCACCTGATGTTAAGCGGTAGCCTCTGCCCTTAACAATGCATTACCACATAGGTCACGACCACCTAGGACGCACCCTATGTGGCATTGCACTGCGCCCGCCACCCATGAAAAGTCTCATGTGCCTGTAATTTCACCGGCATTCAAAACGGAACACAGCATTGCGAGCACTACTGTTTTGCGGCAGAAATAGGTATGGAAGTAGTACTTCCCCAAACGAACTCTCTCACAAAATAGCTCTACTACTTCTAAAAATCTACTGCATTATCGATGCATCAAAATATATTCAGCCGTTTTCGAGAAAATATTAGGTTACAGCAAGCAGTACACAAAATTTTCTCAACCTCTTTGGAAGATGGTATTTAAAAAATAATTGCCTTTGAAAGTTATTCTAACTACATTACCTACAGATTACAATAAAATTGATAGCACGTTGTTGAACGTTCTTTTGTTTTGTCAATAACGAGAGTTAGGTTTCCTTCGAAGTCGTGTCGAAACACTAAACCTTTATGGTGTAACACGAAGTTTCTATAACAGATTTTGATTCGAGCCTTTCATCTACTTACTGCTTGGTTTTCAGATCATTAGCCCAATCAAAAATGGCATAGTTAAGAGCGGATTTTAACTTCAACATGTTATTATAGAACACTAAATCAAATGACCTGAATACATAGCTGTACTGTACCTAACTAGAACTACTATTTTTTCCGACTCGGGTACAAATCTTGGTTTTTTGTGAGTTTGGCAGAGAAAGGCGACACGGGTGTAAGGTCGAGTGGCCTTACCTCTCTCCTGGAGTTCTGCGTTGCAGCCGATGATCACCAGGACGAGCACAAAGTAGTTCCACATTTTTGTCACAGTCACACACAGTTACACACACATGCTTGTCGGTTCTACAGTGTCAGTACGCGTCCGCGTTGCTCCGCTTACAAAGGCAGCCTGTGTGACGTTGTCGATGGCAGTTGCGCGTACGCAGCCGCTGTAGAACCCAGAGCCAATGAATGTGGCGTACAGATGTGACACATTTGTGTTTTCTTTATGTGTTTAATTTAAAGTACTTTGTAATGTAAGGAGTATTTTTAGAAAAATACCAGTTTTTTATCACTTGCAACTTCGTTCATTGCTCGTGTCATGTTTTTTTTTTAAGTTGGTCATTATTACTACGTCGTAATTAAATTATTGAATAGGAATTTACTGTTAAGAAGGTAAAATGTGTGTAAAAATAAAAAAAAACAAACAAAAAATAGTAACTCATTTTGAAGTAAATTACAAATTTAAAATATCTACTGCCGTGGTATATCCGGCCTACAAATATACCTCCCCGTCTCCTCCCATGGATATCCTAAAAACTGATAAGGGACAATGGCATGGCAGGGTATGGGCAGCAGCATCCACCTGAGTACTCAACACCAATACTGCAATCACCAATCCGGCTGCCAAGCGTTGTGATTATGGCAAATCCCCCCATTCCATTCTATGGACGAGGCCTCGTCCAACAATGGACGTTTTACGGCTGATAAGGATGATACACTATTTAACAGCTCTACCCGATAATATTTGAAAACATACTTAAATTCTTTTGACGACCTCTGTGGCGCGACGGGCGAAGGTTGGCCTGCGACGCAGGAGGTTGCGGATTCGATTCCCGCCTCGGAACAAATATTTGTGCGATCGCAGATATTTGTTCAGGGTGTTCTGGGTATTTTCTATGTTTAATAAAAAATATCTATTTATGTATTATATTGTGTTAAGTATATCGGTTATCTAGTACCCATAACACAAGCTCTGCTAAGCTTGGGGGCTATAGGTAATGTTGTGTGAACTGTCCAGGATTGTTTATTTATTTTTAAATATAACATAGACACTGAAATATTATTAACTTGCAACTATTCTACACTATCCACACTCACTAGTGTCCTCACTGAGACACGCCCAAAGTTTACATTCACGTGTCTCCTCTTTACGCTTGTAGTCTTTGACCAAATAGTAGCGGTTCTCCGAGGCTATGTCGTGAAGCTGCTCAGGCGCAGGTAAGCCTTCGATGGACGCTACAGGGGAGGGTATCACGGAGGGGGAGGCTGAATGCACTTGCGCGCCAGACGGGATGAAAGCAACGATCCCAAGCTCGCTTGTATTCATAATGGCGTATTCCTATTCATATTCGGATAAAAGCCGACTGATGTATGAGAAGTTTAACTACGGGACTAAATAATGATAGGTATATATTTCATTTATTTATTCAATCAACAAGGATCATTGGGTTAGTAAAATACATTGTCTATCTACACTACGGTTAGTAAGAATAATTACAATTGAATACTATAAACTAACATTGAAAAATATGACATCATCATCCGCCTGTGGAAGTTCACTGCTGGTCATGTCAAATCATTTAATTATTTAAACAACAACACAGGTTAAATTTAATAAAAACAAATTACAAAAAATTAAAAATATCAATACATGTTATGTCACAAAATTACTAAAATTATTTATAAATATCATATAAAAGTGATTATATTTATAGGTTTTGGTTTCTTTTTAGGGTTCCGTAAAAAAACTACGGAACCCTCATAGATTCGTCATGTCTGTCTGTCTGTCTGTCCGTGTATGTCACAGCCTTTTTTTTCCGAAACTATAAGAGCTATACTGTTGAAACTTGGTAGGTAGATGTATTCTGTGAACCGCATTAAGATTTTTACACAAAAATTTTAAAAAAACAATAATTTTTTGAGGATCAGTTCTAAGTATGGGACTTAGAACTGATCCTCAAAAAAATTTTTTTCATCAAACCTATTCGTGTGGGTTATTTATGGATAGGTCTTCAAAAATGATGTTGAGGTTTCTAATATAATTTTTTTCTAAACTGAATAGTTTGCGCGAGAGACACTTCCAAAGTGGTAAAAAGTGTGTAACTTCTAAAATAAGAGAATGATAAAACTAAAAAAAATATATGATGTACATTAACCATGTAAACTTTCACTCAAAATTGGTTTGAACGAGATCTAGTAAGTAGTTTTTTATTTTTGGGGTTCCCCATACTTAGAACTGAAACTCAAATTTTGTTTTTTCATCAAACCTTTACTTGTGGGGTATCTATGGATAGGTCTTCAAAAATGATATTATTAATATGTTCATCGCCTGATTCCTTAACGGTGTTCTAAAGGTCACGATAATCAGTGTATTGAGGCGGCTGAAAATCGATCATTGTCGAATTCTGCATATGTCCAACCTGTGTCCAACAGTGGACTTCCATAGACTGACAATGCCCTTTAATCACAAGAAACCTACCATGCTTTGCCCTTGATAATATTTTGCACTAGCCTTTTGGCCACAGCTTCGTACACGTCGTGTCAAAATAAAAGCGAGCGTAGCCGCGGGCAGAAGCTAATAAAACATAGCCTATAGTACTCAAGGATAAAGTCATAGCACCCCGTTAGTTAAGTAATTATCGGAATCGAATCTGGAGTTCCAGATCCCTCTAACTAAACCTTCATTATCTATCAAGTCAATATCTGACCAAGCCTTGTTCTAAAGTTGAACCAATTAGCAGGATCAACCGCATATCTGGTTTAACGGGAAGTTTGAAGCTGCTTCCATTACTTCCATTCACAAACAAAAGTCCAGCGGAATAATTGTGCAGATTAATATTACGTACCTTTAGATCAATATGGCCTCCGTCCGGGTGACGTTACGTACTCGTACGAATACGGTTTACAAAGTGATCATAGATTTTTTGTACGTCTTCATTATAATAAATAGTGCAGGGTTCTCTTCCCACTCAACTGCAGTTTGCTCAAACGAGTTTCATAAAATAGTAGATTATGCACTATGGCAGCGGTTCACAATCTTTTTTGGTGATGGAAACCTTTTGGAAAGCAAAATACTTGATGGAACACTACAATAGATAGATAGATACGTTTATTAATAAAAAATGTTCATTACATAGTTCATTATTATGTTGTAACCGCGTAAACCAAGGTAGGTTTGTGATGGTTACTCACATTCGCTTGACTCGCACTATAATTTAAAAGGTACATAAATAGGTAAGTACATAGCATAAACTACACCTCTTACAGTCATACCTATTTACCAACAAGTAGGTAACAACAGCCGGTACAATATAGGTATTTACTAGGTAGGCATGTATGAGCAAGTTTAACACTTTTGAATTACAATTAAGCGAGGTATACTATGCATTTAAATACTGAGGTAGGTAGTCAGTGTAGTAACATAGATACTTACTTAGATATATTATCATGAAAGTGTTTTTTGTATAGTTGTTTGTAATTTTTGTTGTTTATTCTTTTAATTAAATCTGGAGGCAGTGCATTTATTAATGATGGTATTATAAATTCTGCTGTCCGTCTGCCATAAAAATAAAACAATAGTTTTTAAAAGTGTATTCTTTATAAGCATAATAAAAGTACCATGTAACAGTTACGTAGTTAAATTGTTCGAGGCGACTAAGTTCGGCTGCGCCTCGTGAATCGTGATACGCCGAGTCAGATTGGTCGACCAGAGTGAGTTTTTTTCCCTAAATTATTGCGGAACCCCTACAAGGGTATCACAGAACCCTAGGGTTCCGCGGAACACACTTAGAGTATGGCTGCACTATGGCAATAAAGCAGTGTCTTACGGCGCAGGCTGCATATTGAACCCTGAGCGTCTATATAACTCTAGAGTGTACCTAGTCAAATCTTTGGAGGTTTTTAAGGTACAATATTACAATTATCTGTGTAAAGCATAATGTGTATGAAAAAATAAAAAATAAAATAGAGTCTGAGTGAACCGAGGGGTTTATGCTGCCTAAGACAAAGACAGGCTTTATTCCAGAAGAGCATGTTTTTTTTTTTTTTTTTTTTTATACTTCTGAATGACGGAACAAGCTGATGGCCCACCTGATGTTAAGCGGTAACCTCTGCCTATGAACAGTGCATTACCTCATAGGTCACGTCCACCTCGGACGCGCCCTATATGGCATTGCACTGCGCCCGCCACCCTGAGACATGAGGATGAAAAGTCTCATGTGCCTGTAATTTCACCGGCACCCTTACCCTTCAAACCGGAACACAGCAATGCGAGCACTACTGCTTTGCGGCAGAAATAGGTATGGTGGTAGTACTTCCCCGGACGAACTCTTTCACACAAAAAAGCTCTACTACTACTAAAGTACTGTACTCTAAGTACTCTATAGTACTGTAAATTCTAAATTCAAGTCGTAACTCTCTCGCTGGACTACTTGCTCACCATACTCTAGAATCCCTTGTTACGCTCTGGATTTAATATAGCACCCGTGACCTAACACACTGCTTTGTGTCCTTAGTAATCTTCTTTTGCAGGTCTCTCTACATGCTGGTCCTGCATAAAATGATAACCACACTCCAGCCGTTATCCGGACCACATCCGCTTATTTCCACTACTGAGAATTTCCCCACTGTTCGAAGGTTACCTAGGTAACTAGATTTGATTGGTAAATTCAATTTGATCGAGAAACAGTCGTATTTCAATTCAGAGAACAATTTCACTGTTTATTTACTTGAAAGTAAACGAGGCGGGTTAGTAGGGGAAGTAATAAACTGAAGAAACTAGCCACGGCTCTATAATACCATAAAGAACTAGATTTTTGTCCGTCTGTTCTATAATCATGGGGATAGAAAGAAGTAAATTTAAATTTAAATTTAACCCAAAAATTCCGTTCCAGTGGGACTCGAACCCGCAACCTTGCCTGTGATCGGCAATGCCTTTACCAGTTCGGCCATGGAACACTATGACGCTGAAGACGAAATTTGTGGGCACTATCAACTCGGCTATAGCGCCGATGGGAGCCATCTACAGGTGTTTCGTTAGAAACCTTCTGTTCAAAGTCCGAAATTAGTTCGAAACATTGACAAGAGATGACACCACTGCTATATATTTTTAGGTTACATTTAAATTTAATGTTATCCATAAAGTGTGGTATACAATTGAAAAATAATAAACTAAGAAGTAAATTTGTAGTAAAATTATTTTGGTTAATATCAAACCTCATTGTTATTGGGTTTTTTGTATTTTTTATGATATTTTACTATTGCAAATTTGCAATGTTTTAGGCTACTACTATACGTAATCTTTGAAAATCCTACTAATCTTACTAATATTATAAATGCGCAAGTTTGTGTGTGTGTGAGTGTGTTTGTTACTTCTTCACGCTGAAACGGCTGGACGGATTTGTATGAAATTTGGGACTCCCGGAATAACACATAGGCACATTTTTATCCCGATATTCCCACGGGATTGAGACTTACGCGGGTGAAACCGCGAGGCGCTGCTAGTTTAAAATAAAGCTATCTGTTAGACCTGCCATCAGACAGCCAGACAACCATTGGGTACGGAATTTAACAAAAGATACCATAAAAGAATAGCCAGTCAAGTGGGAGTCGGACTCGCACACGAAGGGTTCCGTACCAACGTACAAGATATAAAACTTTGTATTTTTTTTATTATTAGGACCCCTTTTTATTATTAATTTTATTTACTTTTATTATTTGTTGTTAAAGCAGCTATAGTATTTATTGATCACTTTTTTAATATTTTATGTGTCTACCTAATTACGGTTCGAGAGATACAGCGATTCTTATGATAGAGCCAGAGCAAGAAAGCTGTCTTTGACGGCCTCCCATGAATTAGCTTTCCATTACTTTTAACATTATACTTGAACTATCCAATATTCTGTGCTTCTAATAATTAAAAAAATCTTACTCTACTAAAATAGTTCTAAAAAATTATAACCCACATACTGGGGTAGGACACAATTTTTTGTGCCACTTGATTATTTAATTTAATTTAATTTTATAATCAATTGAAATACTCTGGTAACAACTGTCTCCTCATGATAGCCCGCTGACAGAAAGATGGACATCCGAGGCTTAAGAAATAGGGTCCTGTTGGTACCCGTCTACACGTGTGTGTTTAAAGCATAATAAAGTGTTTTTAATATATGTATGTTAATTTTAAAGGTATTTATGTTGCTATGGGCTTATTGTTTAGGTTTTTGTACATTTTCCAATAAGCCTACAATAAAGATATTATTATTAGTTAATTAATTGCTATACCCTTTGAAGGAAAGAAAGAAGAAAGAAAGAAAATATTTTATTTGTAAGTCAATCAAAAACTAAAACTAAACTAAAATAAAATAGAAGACAAAGCTAAAAAAAAGCATTGAGTCACAAAATGGTCTCTGTCTCAGCATGAGCCAGTTGTAAACACGTTACAACCAACGCTGGTCTTCCGACAGAGCCATTTGGGTATGGAACGCTGAAAATGGTTAAAAGCTCTCTCTAAATTCAGTTTAAATTTTACGTGATTTTACTCGTGCTAGACACCTCTGATTAAATTACTGACGCTGCGTTTTAATGCAACTATAGCATATTGAAATATACGAGAAATAATATAAAGCGCAGTTGCGGGCGAGGGTGTATGTTAAATACACAGGAATGGAAACACAGGAGTGCTAAGGAGTGGAATACACTACCGTCGTCTGTCTTTCCTGAAAACTATAATCTGGGTCTCTTCAAGGCTAGGAATAGGTGCCTTCTAGACCTTTGTGCTCCATCTTCGGCCACGTCGTCACTTACCAACGGGTGAGATCGGGCTCAAACAAGGGTCTATCAATGTTAAAAAAAAAACATTCACGATTTGTTGTTACTCAATAATCACGAAATTATCAATGTTTGTTTGTATGCAAACGAGCCGTCCTCTCAATCAAATTGACGGGAGTTTGCCAGTATCAATGAAAACAATTTCTCAGAATCAACATTGAATCAACGGTAGTAACCTATATTCGTGATTTGGCAAAGGACACTATTTTGAAAGAAAGAAAGAAAATACATTTATTAGCCCAAAATCAGCCAGTTAAACAAAATTATTACATACATACATACATACATATATGCATACATACATACATACATACATACATACATACATAGACACACGCCTTTTTCCCCGAAGGGGTAGGCATAGCCACAATAGGCCTCTTCACAGTGGGTTGCACCGTCGTGGAATATAGACGTGACAAGTGGTAAGCTCATCGCCGCCATTGCTTCCCACGACTGACTCAGCTAACGCTTTCTTCCAGTAATAACACATTCCATAATAAGCTACCAGCCAGGACAAATCTTATATACCAACGAATCTTATCAACAAGTCCGGGTAATCCCTTAGTCGGCTTTTACGACATCCACGGGAGGAGACGGAGGGGTCTGTTCTTAGGCCGGACACACCACACCCCACAAAAATAAAATTTTAGAAAAGTAAAAATTAGTAAATACAAACTGATAAATTAAAATTAGTTGTTTGGTGAAAAGGCAACGACTCAGCTTTTTGTGCCTAGTCCGAAAACCAGACGCTGTTTTTCAGTCTTGCAATGGGAGTTACAAAAAAAAAAAACGAGCAATCAACGAAGATGATCGTGATTCGTGTAGACTACATATAAGTAGTGCCATAGTGCTAAAGTATAATTGACATTTGGTCATTTTGAAGTCTAGTGGGAGTATTGGCCACGCGGGCAACCGTAACTCCCAACGCCCGGAGCAAATATTTATAGATCATAAAACATTTTTTTTAGCAGTGGGTACCGAACCCGCATCCTCTAGTATTCAGCCGGCTACTCTGCCGTCGCGCCACAGAGATTGTCCGTCGAGGTAGGTCATTTGTATATTCCGTCATCACTTAAATTAATAAAAAAGTGGCCAAGTGCCAGTCGGACTCGCCCATAAAGGGATCCGCAGCAGCAAGTAACATAATATAAAATAAATAAACATAAATAAAATAAATAAAAGTTGTTGGATGGTTTACGATTTATGATTTAAAAAAACTACTTACTAGATCTCGTTCAAATCAATTTTCGGTGGAAGTTTACATGGTAATCTGTTTTTTTTAGTTTTATCATTTTCTTATTTTATAAGTTACAGGGGGGGGGGGGGGGGGGGGGGCACACTTTTTACCACTTTGGAAGTGTCTCTCGCGCAAACTATTCAGTTTAGAAAAAATATATATTATATTAGAAACCTCAATATCATTTTTGAAGACCTATCCATAGATAGGTACTCACAACACGTATTGGTTTGATGTTTTTTTTTTGTTGAGATTCTAAGTACCCCAAAAATTTATTGTTTTGATTTTATTTTTGTGTGAAAATCTTAATGCGGTCACGGGGTCTCATCCCAAAGAAAAAATATATTGTTCTATTGAAATTCAATAGAACGGCGCAGCAGGTATAGATTTGTTATTGAAGTATGTGAAAAATTAATACTAGGTCCTGAAAAAAATATTTTCTAATATCAAAAAATACCCATAACACGGGAAAATTAAATAACGTGTCACGGCGTGGTTAGTTGTTGTCTGCACGCTGGGAAAGTTTTCTGACTAGAAGCGGACGAAATCGCGAGCGGGTCATTTAGGTGTGGTCAATGTGTGTACTACCTATGCCGCAAGATTCCTAATCTTATATTTGATTTTTAACAGGCTAAATCAAGTACAATATTTAAATTAAAAATATGCATGGCTACTGCATTATAAATCCAAGGGGTCACTGTAAAAGAAACACGATAGGACAATATTTTCTCGATATTAAAAATCCAAAGTTACATCTACTTTTTGCTTAGATTAGATTGTTTATTAAAATGGTACATACTATTGGATAAAACATAAGATAGATAAAATTAATCCAACAACGCCGAGGGTTCACTGTAGGAGTTTTGTAAAATTATCTACATTTTACGAGATATTCAATAAAAACCGCTTTTTCGAGCGGCGGGTGAGAGGCGTTTTTTTGTGTATGAAGATTTCTGCCTGGGGTTGACGCAGTCTTAATAAAGATGTTGAGTTAAAAAAACCATGATCGTCTTAGGCCCGTCGCACATGGAGCTAATGGAACTGACGGAACTAATCAGTAATTACAGTAACAAACCACTTAGAAACTGTACCTCGCACACGACCCCCCTCAATACAACTCATTAGTATTTGAGTAAGCAATGACTACTTTAGTCATTGCTAACTAGTTCTTTTTGACTAGCTCCATGTTAGTCATTGGTACCTAGTTCTTTTTGTGTAGCCCATCTGTTAAGTGTGTGCGCGTTTTACGCGGTAATTACAGTTGCAGGTGATAGGTGGCTCTAGCTATCATTTGCGCTGCTAGCGGCATCTAGCGCCCAGGTAAGGCAACCAAAATAGCCCGCACAATAGCCCGAGTTATGGCGGTCACGTTTCGGTGTATGGCATGAGGTATCTGTACTAGTATAGTATTCTTTTATCTGTGATGCGGTTCACAGAATACCTACATCTACTTACCAAGTTTCAACAGCATAGGTCTTATAGTTTCGGAAAAAAGTGGCTGTGACATACGGACGGACAGACAGACAGACAGACAGACAGGCAGACAGACATGACGAATCCATAAGGGTTCCGTATTTTGCCATTTGGCTACGGAACCCTTAATAAAAAACCACTCTGTCGTTTTTGTAGATATATTGGAGGCTCGGAATACCAACAGCGATGCAATTTCCATTTACCTTTTAAGTTCAAAATTGCATTTAATCAAGGCGAGATAAAAGGGAAATCATATATACGGCGTAGCGGAAATTAGTTTATATTCCTTTGATCGCAGGTTTTCCTTCACTACATGACGATCAGAAAACTAACTGCCCATGACATGTTATCGAAACAGAATTAGCCTCTAAAGGTATGGACCTGTCTAGCTGTAGCCTTAATTATATTAGCCAGGCTGCCTACAAGCTTGTTTACAAGCTAACCTTAGTACCTACAGAAAAATGTTAAACACAAAACGTTTTTTTTTTTATACTACTGAATGACGGAACAAGCATATGGCCCACCTGGTGTTAAGCGGTAACCTCTGCCTATGAACAGTGCATAACCTCATAGGTCACGTCCACCTAGGACGCACCCTATGTTGCATTGCACTGCTCCCGCCACCCTGAGTCATAAAGAAGATAAGTCTCATGTGCCTGTAAATTCACCGGCACCCTTGCCCTTCAAACCGGAACACAGCAATGCGAGCACTGCTGATTTGCGGCAGAAATAGGTATGGTGGTAGTATTTGATGCTTAACCGATTTGATTCGGTGCGAGTAAGAATCTCGTGATTTTTCATTTCTTTTCATTTATTTATTTCTTTAACAATTTACAATCGTATCTGTAAATAGATAATAAAATAACATACAATAAGGACTTGATAGAGGAAATGCCTTTACTTTCTCAGAGTGGTATGAGTTTTAGAAAGCGTTATGTGGTATAATCAAGTCCAAATCCCTTTCGATATCAATGCCGATTGGCAATTTTACTAAACTATACTCAATGAGGGCTTAAAAAGTAGTTCGACTTGGCTCGATAGATGGCGCTGACTCAAGTATACTTGTCAAAATAACAAATGCATTGTCTGTGCTTTTGTGTGAATATCACGAAAATATATCAAATATATGTGGTGTGTCCGGGCTAAGAATAGACCCCTCCGTCTCCTCCCGTGGATGTCGTAAAAGCCGAATAAGGGATTACCCGGACTTGCTGATAAGATTCGTTGGTATAAGATTTGTCCTGGCTGCTAGCTTATTATGGAATGTGTTATTACTGGAAGAAAGCGTTAGCCGAGTCAGTCGTGGAAAGCAATGGCGGCGATGAGCTCACCACTTGTCACGTCTATATTCCACGGTGGTGCAAACCCACTGTGAAAAGAGGCCCGTTGAGGCTCTGCCTACCGCCCTTCGGGGAAAAAGGCGTGTGTCTATGTATGTATGTATGTATATCACTACGTTGTTGACGTTGACATTTCACTTTATTTTGACTAGCTACTTTAGCTTGTACAGAGCTGGCGCCATCTATTTTCAAGGATATAAACATGATGTGAAACGACCGTGAAAACCCCTCATTATTAGTTATACAGATACAGGAATTATTTGGTAGAGCCAGACTCTACCAATAAATTCCTTTTCTTTTGTTTGAATTGCCATTCGGCATTGATATCGTTAGGGATTAATCTAAATAAAGTAAGCTAAAAAAAGCGGCCAGGAGCGTGTCTGGCCGCGTGTATTTAGGATTCTGAAATTGACCGTCACAATACGCGGACTTAGAAGGGGGGAAATATGCGAGTTTGGTCTCGTATAGTTTCCGAAAAATCTGGTTTCGTTATATCAAGATGAGTTGATGAGCTGTGATGAGCAAAAAATTCAGTACAATTTGAATTTCGCGCCACAATCGAAACTCTCTACCTCTGCATCTGAAATAAATACCCTTTTTAGGCCAACCCTGCCGATACTTGGATTTGAACGAAAGATAAGTCTCTAAATCTAGTCCTGTAGTTTTTTAATACAAAATAATGATACTTAAACATGAAAGACAGTAAAATATATTATGTAATGAACCTGTAGAAGAGAGGTAACCAAACTTATTTAGTCTAATGCCCACTTTGAGAATAAATTATTTTTTGGCGCCCCCATAATTATTATTTAGCGCCCCCATTTTTTCACCTACTTAAAAACCACTATAACTTCAGAGATTAAACATGCACAAATCGGGTTATTTAACAAAAACTTGTTAAAACAAAAAAACCCGCGGTCTATTATCTACGAAAATGACCTATCTAGGAATACTAATAACTATTAAAATGCGAAAGTGTGTCCTGATTTGACGCCCCCATTTTTTTCTGGGTCTCTTACCGCCCCCTTTTAGGCCTGCAGCACCCACAAGGGGGCGTTATCGCCCACTTTACGAACCCCTGCTGTAGAATATGTCGCTTTAGATGAATTTAATACACTACAATCACTTACCCTGACTATAACTGGATCGGAAGAAAAATAGCTGCGTAAACTGAAATTAACACTGATCGCCGCCACATAGCTAGTGTATCTATAGCTAGTATAGACTGTAGGGTCCATCTTGGCACAGAATATCTAATCAGTAACTGTAACCGTTCTCAATTCATTGCTCGATTTTAAGGCGCTATAGGTTCAACGATCATTATTGTATGAGGCGAAGAAGGCGAGCGCACGCTCTGATACCGTGTTTTTATGTATAAAAAAATTATATAAAAATATAATTCAAAGTTTTGTTAAATTTTGTTGATGAATTTACTAACTCAAATAATAACTAACATGTAACCAAATGTTTCAAAAATTAAAACGTGAGAGAAGTGAGTGAAAATAGCAATTAAATTTTAAAAAGGAGGTATGTTTGTTATTTTTTTTTATCGAGTGAAGTTATTCAAATATTGTATTGAATTATTGATTTCACTAGATAAAAGCTCAAGAATATCATATATTTTTTCTTCATAGAAAACTATGAAAATTCTTATCAAAAACTTTAAAATTCTAGAGACATTTGAGAACCTATCGCGCCTTAAGCAAACGGCCGTTTTTTTTTAATTTGAATGACGGATCAAGCTGATGGCCGGCCCATCTGATGTTATGCGGTAACCTCTGCCTATGAACAGTGCATTACCTCATAGGTCACGTCCACCTAGGACGCACCCTATGTGGCATTGCACTGCGCCCGCCACCCTGAGACATAAAGATGAAAAGTCTCATGTGCCTGTGGCACCCTTACCCTTCAAACCGGAACACAGCAATGCTAGCACTACTGCTTTGCGGCAGAAATAGGTATGGTGGTAGTACTTCCCCGGAGGAACTCTTTCACAAAAAAGCTCTACTACTACCAAGGCAATAGCCGATATTAAGACACGTCATAATTACCCTATTATGTTAAGAAAAGATGCTAAGCTTATGGTATTTTATTTATGGTGCTTATTTGGCAAATCACTCTAGACAGGTTCTAGGCATCACATTGAATTGTATTGAGGTGAGTATACACTAGAGTATTTACTTGTAACAGAACAACGAGCCGCTTATGTGTCACCTTTTCACGAAACGAACACTGATCATAACGCTCGACGCTTTGTTACAACTTGATGTTACAAACCAACGAGAGTTATTGTGTCACATTTCATCGAGCAAAGACAACGTGCTACCCGGAGTGAGATAGATAGACAGAAGATAGAAAATACTTTATTGTACACCTTACTAGCTAATATTACAAACAAAAAGAAACAAACTTAACTATATAATTAAAAGTACAATGGTCGGTCTTATCGCTTAGCAGCGATTTCTTCCAGATAACCTTTGGATGGAGATAAATTTATAAGTCAGGAAAAATGGCCGGGGGTGTATGTATATTATAGGTGGTGTGGTATTGTAGGTGCGCGAGCGAGACGTAAGATAGAAAGGAGTGTTACAGGTAAATGCTTACTCGCCTTGAGCATTATGTCGAATACATTCGCTGGAACGTGCATTACATGAAAAATTCTAGTGTATACTCACCTTTAGATATCATAACTTTTCACATTTTCAACCAAAAGTATTGCGAATCAATTCTACTATGGCCTTATTTAACTTTATTTAGTTACGGTATTATTTTCTGGGGAAATTCTGTAGACATACAAATCCATTTTTATAATGCAAAAGAGGAGCTTGCGAGTTATTTAGTTATTTGCAGAGTAACTTCTTTATTATGGTTTATATAATGTCAATGTGTCATTGTTGTACCGTCTTGTTCCAACTAACTATAGTTATTCTGGGACACTACCGTCAATTTTGTACGGCGCTTGCTCGCCGTAGTATAGTACGTGTCATGTAAAAAGAACGCTGGAACGTATGAAGAAGTATGACCGCCAGCGTTCTTTTTACATGACGCGCATTATACCTAGTTGTAAAATATTCCATGTCATTTGTTATCGCTCGTGTGTTGTATTGTAAGAGAACCTAGTATTTAGACAAACCTAACATAGGTTTAAGATACTACTAACCAAAATATATGTAGATCAGTTTGTATGATAAATAAAGTCAAGTACTGAATCTACGCAGTATGTTCAGAGATGAAAAATAACAAGCATTTTTTTTTTTAAATTAGTCTCTTTGTAAAATGTTTTTAACCAATTTCAAAGTCGAGAGTTTTTTTTTTTTTTTTTTATATATTTGTATTCTCATTTCACCTTCATAAGAATAATTTTTTTTTTTAACCGACTAGAAGAAGGTTCTCAATTCGTGTTTTTTTTTTATATGAACGGATATTCCATATTGGTCCCATTTTCATCAATTATTTATTCTGTAGTATTGTTTCGAAAAAAAACATTTGCAGGAGACACGCCTTAAGGTAGATACTTTCGTTTCCGCTGTCCGAATAGTTTCACCCTGGAAATAAATTATTAAAAGTTTTTTTTTTTAAATTTTGAACTCTTGTTTTTTATTCAACGAATATTGGTAATTTATTTTTTACCATACTATTTCCTGTTGAATTTATCTCTTGGTAATATATACAGTGGTGGTCACATAATTAAAGACACAAGAAGCATATTGAAATAATGAAGCTATTCCTCCTGTATATATTTTAACAGACTGCCATTGTAACTTGCTGCACTATTAATTTGTATTTGTGTTGTTATTGTGTATTTTTAAAACGAAACATTTACAACAAAACTTGTCTTTTACTCGGTAAAACTTAAATGTAAGCAGTGTCAATAAAAGATAAGATTGGGAAGATCTGGCCATATAATTAAAGACGCTTCATTTCGTAACAAAAAAATTTAAAAAAAATGAGTTTTCATTAAAATTATCTTAGTACGTAAGATTTCTAACACATTTTTATAGAGCATTCCGATGCGTATCAATACTTGGTCGCATGTCCTTTTGCAGCAATAACAGCACGACATCTCTTAGCCATGGAAGCGATCAATTTTGTACAAACTTGTACCGGAATTTGTTCCCACGCTTCTGTAAAAGCTGTGTAAAGTTGATCGACATTTGATGTACGCTTTGCCGCCACTGTCTTCTTCACCTGGTACCACACGTTTTCGATTGGATTTAAATCCGGACTGTACGGGGGCCAATCCAAAACTGTCACAAACTGGTTCCTTAAGAAATCTTTAACTACTTTTGCGGTGTGTTTCGGATCATTATCCTGTTGAAAAGTCCAAATGACCGGTAAATTTTGCTCAGCATAGGGCAGCATGGTTTCTTCTAAAATATTTTTGTACTGGTATTTATCCATATTGCCTTCTATCTTCCTGACAGGTCCGACACCAAGTCCTGAAAAACAGCCCCACACTTTGATATTTCCCCCTCCATGTTTCACTACTTTCTTGGTGTACTTCGGATCCATTTCTTTGTTCGGGGGCGTCTAACATATTGTTTTCCGTCAGAATTAATCATATTAATGTTTGTTTCATCCGAAAAAAGCACATTTTTCCACTCTCGTTCAGTCCAGTGTTCATATTTTTTAGCAAACGCTAACCTTGCCTTAACATTTTGCTTTTTCAAAAGTGGCACCTTCCGAGACACTCTTCCGTACAAGTTTGCCTCACATAGTCTCCGTCTAATTTTCCTTGCAGACATACCCGTCGACCCTCCTGCCCCATATATTTCCGAGCGTATCAGTTCTGATCCTTTGAACGGTACCTTTTTTGCCAACAACACCATCCTAGAGTCTTCCCGCGGAGTTGTTTTTCTAGGTCTCGGTTTTCTGGGTACGTTTTCGGTCGTATTGAACTTCTTGAAATGCTTTATACTTAGCATTCATAAACCATGTCCATGCTCAAATGGTTTGCGATTTTTCTGTATGACCAACCTTTGCTATGAAAGTTCAAGATTATCTTTCTAGTGGACGAATCGCAACTCTTGTTTTTTCCCATATCGATTGGTATAAAACGTATTAATTTGAATACAAAAAGTAAAATGTTATAATTAATGTCGACGTTTCATGCAAATACGCGGCAAAACAATCAATAGAGAAATTTGTTTAACAATGAAAAACAGAATCAGGGTCTCCAGATTGAGTTTTTGAAATTTCCCCTGAAGTGATAAAAAAAATCCCCAAATAGATACTATTTCGACAACTTTTCCCCAGATATCTTGAAACTACCTGTTCCTTCATATATCTAGTTATTTGTGAACAAAACGCCACATTAAATTATTGTAATGTTTACCAACACATGTGTATCTCATTTGAAAGTTACGATTAGTAAAAGTAATTGGATGGTTAAAACAAAATAATTTACTTATAAATCAAAACTCATCTCATGACCATCATTATCATCAAATAATAATTTAAATGAATCTGACATTAATATTCTTTATTTAGGACTTCAGATCAATCATGTGACATTACAAAATTCCTAGGTGTAAACCTTGATCATAATCAGAATTGGAAAGGACAGGAAAGAAAAACAATTATCACCCATATGCTTTGTATATGCTTCGTAAAACTGTTAATATTTCTGCCGTGACCACTGCCTTTTTCGGATATGCCGAGTCTGTTTTGAGGAATGGAATTATAATCTGGGGCAGTTCCACATTAAGAAAACGAGTATATATCAGCCAAAAGAAGTGTAGTAAAAATAAGTAAAATTAAGAAAACTGATAGTTGTAGGCCATATTTCACTGAACTTAAAATGCTTACATTACCCTGTCTTAACATGTGAAATTTCAACATTTTTGTAAAAATAATATAAACCTTTCCTAATTTTCTCAGTAGTAGGTTATGAAATTTTCTTCCCCAAAATTCCCTATTACGAAAAGTTCTTCCCCAAAAATTTCCCCAAGGTTTTACTTTCCCCAAAAGTTCCCCAAACGTTTTATTTTTCCCCAAAATTGCGAAAAAAACCCCCAATCTGGAGACCCTGAACAGAATGTAGTTATTTTTCTTTTTTTTAAATTCAGAACACAGCGTTCACTGTCTTTAATTAGCTGGCCAGCTACAGGTACGTTAAAAAAGTTTGTATTAGGTTCGGGGATAGTGAGCAGTGTCTAAATACCAAGCAACACAACTTTTTTGTCCCCCATTTTTTAGAATACAAAATCATGTTTATTGTGATCAATTAGGGGGTGTCTCTAATTATGTGTCCACCACATAAATAGGCAAACTAGCATACGGCCCCACCTGATGTGAAGTGGTCACCGTCGCTTATAGACACCGACAACACCCAAGGTATTGTTGATGCGCTGCCTACCCTGAAGGATGTATATACTCTAATACAAAACAAATAAGTAATACCTTGTCATTATTATAAAAATCTTTCTATAATAATTATCAATTTTATTACTTAGGTACGTCTGAAATAGACCATAGATATGTAAACCTGTACCATTTTTATATGACCTATGTTCTACAACTGATCATACCTATTTCTGCCTCAAAGTAGTAGTGCTCGCATTGCTGTGTTCCAGTTTGAAGGGTAAGGGTGCCGGTGAAATTACAGGCAGATGAGACATTCATCTTAGGGTGGCGGGCGCAGTGCAATGCCAGAATACGTGCGTTTTAGGTGGACCTAACTTGTGAGGTAATGCATTGTTAAAGGCAGAGGTTATCGCTTAACATCTAGTTAGCCATGCAGCTGTTTGTTCCGTGATTCACGAAGTTAAAAAGAAAAAAAACCGATATTTATAAAGTAAGTATTTCTGACTCTTGCAAATTTTTTGAATACTTTTATATAACTACACTAGTATCTGAAAGTATAAATCTTGTATCTGAACTTTAAGCATCCGAACAAGAAGCACTTTTTTTTCTGTACTTGTACAGTTTTCAACATCAAAGGCTTCAGTAAAATAAATGTTCCGTCGGTTTTTACCTTCTAAACGTAAACAGTGTTTGTTTTTTATTTACTCGATCCTTTTTTTATCAATCTGTCTTTGACTGCTTTGACAGAAATTTATTCGATGGATGTTCGTTTTTTATTACATATTCTGAATTAAAGTTGATTTTAAAGCCTCTCCGATCAAAATATACTATATTATTATTAAATACATTTATTTACAGAAATAATAATACAACTAATACAAGGTACGGACAAAATTAAAAAAATAATGAAACAGTTGTGCTACCTGAAGACCGCTGCTAACGATCTAAAGGTGCAACTGATCCAAATCACTACTACCAGACGGAAGCGTCCCTAAGATGCTGGCTGCATTGCCACGCTGAATGGCAACACGAATTATATATATAATGATATATATATACCTATACCTATATATAATTTATATATATATTATATATTTATTTGTATATTATATATAATCTATATATTTATATATATACATATAAATAAATAAATATTTTATTTATAAATAAGTATTTATTATTTATAGCAAAATCTGTAATGATAAGATATTTATATTTATATTTATCATTTTTATTTATTTATTTTATTTATTATTTTTTATATTGATCTCAAGTATATTTTGATACTCAAAAATATACTTGAGATCACGAACAACTTAGCAGTTCAGTTGGACAAAATTTTAAAAAAAATATGTTAAGGGTACTGGCACTATTTTAGCCTCGAAAGACCTTGAGCGCCCAGAGCAAAGTAGGTACAAGCAATCTTCAAGCGACCTTGAGAGCTCCTACGGCGGAGCAAATGCGCTGCGCACAAGTTCGGGTTTTTTGTGTCATATTTATTAATTATATAGTTAAAAATCATCGAAAAGCAGAAATTGAGAACCTAAAATATAGAAAAATAATTAAAGATTATTTTTTATTTAATGTTACCACGGTGCCATTTAATTTTGCATATTTGGTATTCAATATTTTTAATTTGAGATTGTTCATTAGAGACTGCAATTTAAATATTTGTATAAATAAAATATTTAAGCTAGTAATTACTAATTATAATTACTAATCAACAATGATGTGGAAGCACGATCTAAATGTACAATGTTCTCACAGCACAACCTAACTAGTGTTCCCTATCTGCCACCGAGTTCACTATGAGCGGTATAAATTACTTGAAAAATCTGTCAGTAACGCGCGTATAGCTCACGCAAGCGGAGCTAGCGAACGAACCTGCCTCTCCGTCTGAAAACTAGGGCAGACACTGCCGTCCGCGGCCCGTGCATAGCTCTAGCTCGGTGCAGCTCAGCGAGCGATAATGAATATTTTTGAATATTTTAAACAATAGTTTCATAAACCAATGAATTGCCTATAATATTGAAAAATAAATCATGACAATCGATTCAGGTGTTTGGAAGCAAACAGAGTTCTTGCGTATATCATATATTTAATTAAAAGTGTTCAGGGGTTAAGTGTTCTGGGTGTTTTCTATGTTTAATAAAAAATATCTATCTATATGTAATGTATTGTATTAAGTATATCAGTTAACTAGTACCCATAACACAAGCTCTGCTTAGCTTGGGGCTTGATAATGTTGTGTGAACTTTTCCAGCATTATTTATTTTATTTTATTTTATTCGTATATTTTTATGTAATGTTTAGAGAACAAATAATTAAGTTAAGTTAAGTAAGTATACTATTAGAACACTTCCATTTTTTAAATATTAGAATTTGTTAGGATTTATTTGAATATATTTGAAAAATATTTGAATTAACTGAATATATTTGAGTTTTTGTATTTGCAATGATTTTAATTTTCCTAACTTGTTTTTTTTTTTCAAATCAAATCTAATGTAATTTATTGTGAAACAAAAGCATTAAACATCAAAAACACAAATAAAAATAAAGTCCACTATGTTACCAATACTGTTACAATTTAAATAAAGTTAGGTATGTCTATAGTTGAATTAAATTATACATACAGAATACTTCATTCGAAAATCAAATAACACAAAAATTACAAATGCCAATTATATTATTTTATTTGCATTTGTTTGTATTATTTATTTACATGTATTTGATTTATTTAAAGTTATTGAAATTTATTTTATTTGGATTTTATACAGACAAAACAAGTATTTTGAAAATAAAATAAATAAAATAATAAAATAATAATAGCCAAAATGTGTTTGTTGACATCAGGTACTTGGTGCCTATAAATTTTAATTTGTACCAAATCTATTGGTGAGAAATGGGTTAAGCCGGAATTTTTCGTGGCTTCGACCAAAATATACTTCTTATTTTGTTCGCAGGCTTGCCCCGATAAATTGTATGCGATAGTCGTGTTAGCGGAGCGGTGGGGTGAAGAGGAACGAAATGGTCAAGGTTATTTACTGGGAGTAGTGCCTTATATTCCGTAGCTGCCTTGATTCATGCTGAGTCGGACTCCCATTTGTGACGTTGCCGCGTTGCTGCGGGATGGCGTTGAGATACACTCAATTTACTGTAGTTAAGTTAGATATAAGTACTAAGTTTTTGCCTTTTGTAAACCTATAATGTTTATCTTTTTTATTTTATTTGTCGAGTGTAATTTCTCCTATCCATGTGTGCCGTTCCAAATAAAGAACTTTTCTTTCTTTGTTTCTTTCTTTTGATTCAATTTCAAGTCTTAATAGTTTATGAGATGACATCTAATATGGTCAGGTAATTTGATCATCGATGGAAGTCAAGACTTGAATTACATTTTTAGGGTTTCATAGCCAAATGGCAAAAAAAGTAACCCTTATGGATTCGTCATGTCTGTCTATCTGTCTGTCTGTCTGTCTGTCTGTCTGTCTGTCTGTCTGTCCGTGCGTATGTCGCAGCCACTTTTGTCCGATACTGTAAGAGCTATGCTGTTGAAACTTGGTAAGTAGATGTATTCTGTGAACCGCTTTAAGATTTTCACAAAAAACGTAAAAGTAGAAAAAACGTAGAAGTCCGTAGAACTGAAACTCAAAAATATTAATATTATAAATAGGTCTTCAAAAATTATATTGAGGTTTCTACAATTTTTTTTTTCTAAACTGAATAAGTCGTTTGCGCTAGAGACACTTCCAAAGTGGTAAACTGTGTATGTACCCCCCCCCCCCCCCCACCCCAAAATAATCAGAGTTGTATTGTAACAGGTAAAATTAACATTACTGTAACTTTAAATCAGTTTTTAAATGCTATAATTTTTAAGGACTTACCACAAACAAAACATAAGATAGGCTGTTCACTTTCTGAAAAAAAATACAATACGCGTAGGTATGTAGGTACCACTACCTCTACATTCATGCACTACCTCCATGGTTTCATGGAGGTAGGTCATCGAGCAGCGCAGGCCTCCGTGCCGTGTTGCTCGATGGAGGTAGGTACATACCTACAGATAAAATAATAATAGAATAGTAGTAAGGTTAAGCTTGGACTCTTCCCGCCATTTTCGAAAAGAGACGTTGTCTACTTTTATTTTATTTCTTTTCCTAGTGTTTTATTGAGTTATTTTGTGTTATTTTGGTGGCATTTTAACTAATGTATAGCTCGTTTAAAAAGCACAAGTGTAGTGAAATGAAATGGAAGTGAATTGCGTGATTTTCTAAATTGGTGGAAATTGACTACCAAAGTTTTAGTAAAATTGGCCACCTTTTTACTAAAACATGACTCAACTGTGACTTTGACGACTTGGAAGGAGTGTAACGTTGCAAAATATATTGAAAATACAATATAGTGAAAATACAGATACTTGAAAATGGCAAATGCACAAGCCGTGCGGCGCCATTTATAAAGAAAAAGGTTAAGCTTTAACCCAGAGCAACATGGCAACTTGTTGCTCTATGCCTAGAACTACATAATTCCTATCTGTTTGTAAACCTGGAAAGGTAAAAACATAAAACTGTCTCCTAAAGATGCAGTTCCTACGAATTTCGAAGTGTAACGCCATCTCTGGCAGGTTATAATCAGTCTCAGTGTCCTTAGAGACAATTTTTGTAACCAAAAACATCGTGAACATGCATTACTAATTAATTCCGTTGGGCGATCAGAGATGGCGCTGTGTATAATTTATGTAGGTAGCAGCGTTCTTGCCTTTTTAACCCCCAGAGCAAAATGACGGGTGTTTATGTTTGACCGCTATGTGTGTGTCTGTCTGTCTATCTGTCTATGTGTCTGGCTGTACTGTGGCTGTGGCACCGTAGCTCTTAACGGATGAAATGATTGGAATGCGTTTTTTATTTAATAGCAGGTTTTCTAGCGATGGTTCTAAGCTGTGGTTCTAAGACATGCTTTATTAAAATCGGTTCAGCCGTTTCATTGCATGGGGGTTTTCTACATTTTAAATTTCTTCTTGTTGCTTTAGGTAGGTATGTAGTTTTATAAGTGCTTCCTCAAGCAAAGGTTATGAAGGTAGGTACTTATGTAGGCCTTGTTGTATAGTTAGGTACCTACCTACTTTGAAGAGCATGTAGGTACCTACAGGATAGCCTGTACAATTAGGTAGGTACTTACGTCATACTTATCCCAAAATTGACTTCGTAGGTAGGTACAATAATAGTACAAATCTATTTTCGCTTTAATAAATTGCTGTGATTCTATGGTTGCTACAATCTGTTGGCTTATCTTTAGAGATGCTAGATTGTATTGTGTGACGGTGGTGGGTGTGTGTCGTCACTGGGCAGCGATGGTAGCCTAACGGTTCAATAGTGCAACTCAGAATCCAACGATACCGGGTTCGATCCTAGGCTCCGCACCAATGACTTTTCTAAGTTATGTGCGGATTTCCATCGCTCTGTGCTTCGGAGGGCACGTTAAGCTGTCGGTCCTGGCTGTTATTGATTAATAGCAGTCGATTAGCTATGTCAGAGGCCCTCGGGCGGCTTGACAAACTCTGACACCAGAGGCCAGCACTACCTCATACGAAACGACGACGTCACTGGGCAGTTAGGAGAAATGCATATTACACCTACTACTTATTTACTTACAAATATTTACTGACATAACCCCCGACGCAAAAACGAGGGGGTGTAATAAGTTTGCCCTGTCTGTGTGTGTGTGTGTCAGTCTGTGGCATCGTAGCTCCCGAACGGATGAACCGATTTAGTTTTTTTGTTGTTTGAAAGGTGTATTTGTCGGGAGTGTTCTTAGCTATGTTTGATCAAAATCGGTTCAGCCGTTTCATTGCGTTGAGGGTTTATTTAATTTTTGGTCCAAATAACAAGTATTTAGGGCAGCGAGATCGCCGCCCGACTGACGTCAAGTGACGTCTCGCGACATTTGACATAAGAAAATCACCACCCTCCCGTGCCGCTCCCACACAAACACAAACATACCTGTAATAAATTACTTTTTAAGTTATCTTTTTTTTGAAATAAGCAATTGTTAAAAAAAAAAAATTATGACGGATGGATATTATTTGATTGTATAGGTATTCTATTTTTATTGCATTTAATGTTTTGAAAAAAAAAAAAAAACTTAAAAAAAGATACTTAACCATTATTTAGTTTTGTTTTTATTTTTTACTTAATTCTTAATTTGACATATTTTTTAATTTTAATTTTATTTTGTCGTAAATACTACCTGTTACCTACTAATAATGTTAACAACCGTAAAGGAATATTTGCACGCTTTATAAGCAAAAGTATGAGCACACTGAATTATGTACCGACCCATAACTTTACCATACTTTAGTAAATAAAGATATTTGATTTGAATTATTTTATAAAAACGGGAAATTTTCACGTACCGTTAAATCGTTTTTAAGATTTGTGACATGTAATATTATGATTCCTTATTATTTATTCACTATTATTTTACCTTGTTTCGTTGCCATAATTATTATTATTGAATTATATTGTAAGAATAAATACTATTAAACCGTAGGTTAGAAACTAAAATTATTATTAAAATTGCATGCTAACTAATGGCGAAATATGCTGGTCCTAAGATTAAATAATCTTATTTTTTTTTTCATCCTCTTGTACCATATTTCATGCAATAAATTATTATTTATTATTTCATTATTTCATTAAAATAATTGATATGATTCACGAAAGTTTTTATACTAAAATATTTGTTTTGATCCATACAATACGAGAGGTCTAATGCCTTACCTATCAGTAGCGAAGTATAACCATTAAAATAATTGGTACTAGTTAGTTATTATAAGAACGGCCTTGGTTTATCTATTAAAAGTGTTTCTTTTCACCACGTCATAACAAAGAAACGAAACATCTCCTGATTATTGCCAGAATATTACCGTGGCCAAAGAAGAGTCAGCGAACAGAGGGGGACAAACCCGTTAGATTACCAATCTAGACAAATTACATATGAACCCCTTTTTTACCTGACTATGGCAAAACAAAATACGGGTTATGGTTTAAGCAGTATGTATGTAAATTTTATCAGATTTATTAGCGTCTCTGCCCCTCAGCGCCATCCAAAGAGATTCCCTGTACCTCGCGCCTGGGTCCCCCTACCTTATGCATCTCCGGGTAGAGACAGCCCTGACCGTGAGCTGATGAAAATGAGCCCAAACACTGTCAGGCTACTATTAGTCATCGAGGAATTCCGTTGTCCACCTTCCGTGTCCACCATCAGATCAGCTGCTGTCACCATAATATTGTTATTATTATTATATTTGAACTTGACAAGTATGCAAAATTTCAGCTCAATTCTCTGGGTGGAATTGGTTTAAAATTAAATTGCAAGATCTGATCAGTGCTCACTCCCGCGGTCTATCGCGGTATAAAGAGGGGATTAAAAATCAGAATAAACAGATGAAGTCCGAGAATAGACCCCTGACTTACCCCAGAACGCGTATATAAGTAGCCCGGACCAAACCCATCGTACTTAATTAAGCAAGAAATATGTGATAATTGACTCAGTCGAAAGCTTTCCGGAAATCAAAGTAAAGAACATGACCGCGGACAACTTAATTACCAGATTCGATGGCAAATTGTCGCCATCGCGAGATGTAGCGTCGAGTGAAGCGTCCCCATTTTTCATGGCAACTAAGAAATCTACATCAGCCCACACTAGTCCACTGCTGGACATAGGCCTCTCCCAATATGCGTCACTGAGCCCAATTTTCGGCTTTTGTCATCCACTTTCTGCCCGCCGCCTTTCACCGCTTAGCCAGAGGGCGCCCCACGTTACGCTTGCCAAGACGCGGTCTCCACTCAAGAACTCGCTTACCCCAACGGTTGTCGGGTCTTCTGCATATATGACCAGCCCATTGCCACTTCAGCTTGCTAACCCGGATTGCTAATTGCTATCCGGCCATATATCTATGGTAACTTTCCATGCTTGCCAAGGCTCGGAAAACGTCCACAAGCGCAAGCGTGTAAAGAGGGCGTTTTGCTTGGCTTGCGTGCGCTTGTACACGTTTGTCGCCGATCCAGTCTAGTGTCGGTTTTTGAACACAGATCAAAGGGAGCTTGCGGCAAGCGCTTGTGACGCGTTCACACGTTGGCACGCGCTTAGTAGCTGCTGTGATCTCGCAACGAACGCACGTCTAGTTCTTTCTTCAAAATAAGTGGTTGGTCGAACGTAAGTAAGTTTTTGGAATATTACCAGACCGAAATGTCTATCTGGAACCCCAAAAAGGTTAAATCAAATGCAATAGCCGATACTAGTTCAGTGTCCGCCATGCTTGAATGTACGTAGCACACTGACGCATTCACAAGCGTGTAAACGAGTTCCAAATGCCAAGCGAGATTTGTGGACACTTGGGGCTTGTGGACGCTTGCCGAGCCTTGGCAAGCATGGAAACGCACCATTTGCCGCGTCCACACGCTTGGCAAACCTCGACAAGCCTCCACAAATTCAAACGTGTGGATGAAGCGTTTGGCTTGGCTTGCCTTGGCTTGTGAGTGCTTGTCGCCGATCCGACCGAGTGTCGGTTTTTTGTGCAAACATCAAAGGAAGTTTGCGGCAAGCGTTTGCGAATCATCCACATGTTTGTGCCTCTTTAGTATCGCTGGAGCACTGGTGGCGAATAGACCTTAAAAAAAGTTCTTCGTTGTCGAATTTTCCGTTTACTTTTCGGCTTTTCACTTTGCTTCTTTTTATAATAACAATAGGTTAATCCAAACGTTATAGTGGACAGAAGCTCAACGTCCGTCATGCTTGCTTCTTCCAACACAAATACACTAGCAAGGCAAACTGACAAGCATGTGGATGAAGACCAAAGTTTGTCAAATGTTTGTAAAGGTTTGAAGTTTGCGGCAAGCGGCAAGCTTGTGGACGCCGCATTAGACATGTAATGGCACATCTGTGCGTGTTTTTAGCAGTTGCTCTGTGATCGCAAGGCCGGTGTCGGTTCGGTACCGTTGCGAAACACGCGTTCGGATGTGGAGCGGTCTAAATATAAGCTACTCCCGCGAGACTATCTGCTTATTTCCTCACCTACGTATCACCTGTTGCTTGTTGAGCTTACGATTTCAACTGGATAATATATAACTGGGTCACTCTATTTACTGGCCATTTTATTTACTAGATTTTGACAAGAATATTGATAGATAGATTAAGGCGCAATAGGTTCACAGCATTTCTATAATGAGCTCTAGAGTTCTTACGTTTTTGATAAAAGTTTTAATACAGTTTTTGATAAGAGTTTTGATACAGTTTTAGAGCGATGGTAGCCTAACGGTTCAATAGTGCAACTCAGAATTCAACGATACCGGGTTCGATCCTAGGCTCCGCACCAATGATTTTTCTATGTTATGTGTGGATTTCCATCGCTCTGTGCTTCGGAGGGCACGTTAAGCTGTGTGTCCGGTCTGTTATTGATTAATAGCAGTCGATAAGCCATGTCAGAGGCCCTCGGGCGGCTTGACAAACTCTTACACCAGAGGCCAGCACTACCTAATACGAAACGACAACGACGATACAGTTTTCACAAAGAAAAATATATATGGTATTTTTAAGCTTTTTATGTAGTCAAATCTCAAATAGTGTACTATTTGAATTACTTCACACGATAAAAAAATATATCAAATTGAAATACCATTCTCGAATTAATATTCATACACTTTTTAATTTTTGAAACATTTGGTAACTCATATCTTTTGAAACTATCATGGTTATGTACATAATTTTCACTAGAAACGGGATATTTACCATGATTTTTGAGTTTTAAATGTTCCCCATATTTCGGCACAGTTGCATGCGCCATTTGAGCCTGTGGTAAGAATGTGTAAGAATTAAAAAAGTGTGGTACCTGCTACACGTCCGGACATCGTTAGTGTTGTGTGTCGAGTTGGTGTGAATTGTGACAATGAAACCGATGGTAGTGGTATCGTTCGTAATAAAAGTGTGAGAAAGAGGGTAGATCGATATATCTGCCAATAACATCTACTCGCAAGTACTTTAGTTAGTTCTCCCGTGATCATGGCGCATGCAACTGTGCCGAAATATCGGGAATATTTGAAACTCAAAAATCATGGTAAATATCCCGTTTCTAGTGAAAATTATTCGTTACCTTATTAATTATTATTTGAGTTAGTGAAGTCATCAACAAAATGTAACAAAACTCTATAGGGCATTTATATAATATTTTTTATACACAAAAACACGGTATCTGAGCGTGCGCTCGCCTTCAAACCTCAAACAAAAATGTTCGTTGAAACTGGTTGACCCTATGGCGCCTTAACACTTTATTGTACACCAGCGAAACATAATAGGGTTAACTAAAATAAGCCGTACAATGGGCGATGTTATCGCTGGAAGCGATTTCTTCCAGATAACCTTTGCTTTCTTTTATTTGCGTTCTTATCTATGTAATTATTTTTAAGCCCCGACGCAAAAACGATGGGGTTAAAAAAAGTTAAAAAAAAAAGAGAAATTTAAGTGGCATTGGGCAGGCCATATAGCTCGCAGAACTGATAACCGTTGGGGAATAAAGGTTTTCGAGTGGCGACCACAAACCGGTTGCAAAAAGGAAGGCCCCATTTCGATGGACCAAAGACAGTTAGAGGTCGCAGAAAGTCGAAAGTCAGTTCGTCATGGTATTCTATGGGCGAGGCGCAGCATATAGCAGTAGAATTCTGTACGCTGATGAGAATGATAAGACTGGTTGCAAGACTGGTTGAATTTAACTCTTCGTCTCCTCGGAAAAGCTAACTGAGGGATTAAACCAGGCGATAGGTAGAAGTATCCATTTGAAAACTCGTCACCCATACTGCGATCATCAATCCGTCTGCCAAGCGAGGTGATATGGCTCTCCATGCATTCTCTGTGGAAGGCCTCGTCCAGCAGACGTCTAGCTGATGATGATGATGATGATGATATTCTCATTGAAGTACTTAAGCTAAGGCCAAACCAACGCGTTCAGCCAGCGTCCGGAGAAGCGTGCACGGTGTCGATCCATTCTTACCATTGATCGCCACCATGCACGCCACTGAGGACGCAGGCTGAACGCGTTGGTTTGGCCTTAGCTTTATTCTAAAAATACAAGCTATTATTGTATGAGATTTCGGTTTCATTTATTATGAACAGGTGACTGAAATAGTAGTTTACTCACCTTTCAGTTTTGGTTCCAGGTATCCATTAGGAGTGACACACTTGGCAGAGGATGCTGCTTTTCATAGCACGGAAAAGGATTTTCAGATGTGTCTATAGCTTGTTAGGCTCTTCTATATAATTCCTAGTACATAACACTTAAGGCGCTATAGGTTCAACGAACATTTTTGTATGAGGCGAAGAAGGCGAGCGCACACTCTGATACCGGGTTTTTATGTATAAAAAAATTATATAAAAATGTCGTTCAAAGTTTTGTTTAATTTTGTTGATGAATTCACTAGCTCAAATAATAAATAACATGTGACCAAATGTTTCAAAAATTAAAACGTGAGAGAAGAAAGTGAAAAATAGCATTTAAATTTTAAAAAGGAGGTATTTTTGTTATTTTTTTTTATCTAGTGAAGTAATTCAAATATTGTATTGAATTATTGATTTCACTAGATAAAAAGCTCAAGAATATCATATATTTTTTTCTTCATAGAAAACTATGAAAATTCTTATCAAAAACTTTAAAATTCTAGAGACATTTGAGAACCTATCGCGCCTTAAGATAAAGATAAATATAAGTTTAGTTAACTTAGAATAGGTACAACAAAACATAATTAACATCAGTATTAATTTCTAAGATGTTCGTAAGTATATAGGCACAGATAAAATAATAGTATTGGAAATAAGAGAACTTTTCCTTCCGTGCTAGTTAAAAAACTGTGTTACGGCAAGGTGACGCTTCACACCCCATTTACGAGTAGAATGGTCCATACTGAACCGTTAGTGGCGCGGCTGGCGAAGGTTCGCCTGCGACGCAGGAGGTTGCGGGTTCGATTCCCGCCTCGGAACAAATATTTGTACGATCTACAGATAATTGTTCAGGGTGTTTTGGGTATTTTCTGTTTAATAAAAAATATCTATCTACGTAATGTTTTTTTTTTTTTTTTTTATACTACTTGGAACACGGGTCAAGCAAGAGGCTCACCTGATGTTAGGCGGTAACCTCTGCCTATAAACAGTGCATTACCTCATAGATCACGTCCACCTAGGACGCAACCTATGTGGCATTGCACTGCGCCCGCCACCCTGAGACATAAAGATGAAAAGTCTCATGTGCCTGTAATTTCACCGGCACCCTTACCCTTCAAACCGGAACACAGCAATGCGAGCACTACTGCTTTGCGGCAGAAATAGGCATGGTGGTAAGACTTCCCCGGACGAACTCTTTCGCAAAAAAGCTCTATTACTACTAAAACTCTACTAACTACTAAACTAATGTATTGTATTAAGTAAGTATATCAGTTATCTAGAACCCAAAACACAAGATTGGTGCTAGATAACGTTGTGTGAGCTGTACGGCATTATTTATTTATTTATTTATTTTTTTTATGGAAATCTCGAAAGTAAATTTCCAGTAACCTCAAAATTCTGAAAGGAAGGCTTGGAAGCATTTAGGAAATAGCCTAAAATTGAGGAATACCGTCATTTTGCGAGCTCGCACTTTTTTTTATGAAACCAGTGGGCGTTCTAGCTTACCTGATATAAAGTGGTCACCGTCGCTTATAGACACCGGCAACACCGGGGGCATTGTCGATGCGCTGCCTACCCAGAAGGAATTTATGAATATTTTTCTTAGAGCGACATATGTCGTAACCAAGTGGTAAAACCTCGGATGGAAGCTTATTCCATAGTTTGTAGGTATGGGCACAAACAAAATAATACTATACAGTATGAAGAAGAAATGATCTCGAGAAACGAGTCGTACGAGAAACCCAGGGATCTATGATGTGCGGATGAGCTTGTCCGTTTTGTTTTGTAAATTGAGTTAATTCCAGCTACAATGGAATTAGTTTCCAGAAAGTATTGGAGCGGACCAGAGCTAAATAACACAACAGTTGGAGTCGACGCCTACGCACCTCTATTCTGGGACTCAGGAATGTGTTCACCTCATCTGACGGTAAACTGAGGACTTAACTCAATTCTGGTATAGTATTAACTAGTGTTTTTTTTTTTTTTTTTATTCTACTTGAATGACGGTACAAGCAGATGGCCCACCTGATGTTAAGCGGTAACCTCTGCCTATGAACAGTGCATTACCTCATAGGTCACGTCCACCTAGGACGCGCCCTATGTGGCATTGCACTGCGCCCGCCACCCTGAGACATAAAGATGGAAAGTCTCAAATGCCTGTAATTTCAAAAATTCTTGTAATTGGTTTGCCCTGAACTGAGACCTCACAAATATAAGCGATGTAGGATACCGACGTCCGCCAAAAAAAACTGAGATAATAACATCACGGGACCACCAAGAGATAACTAAATAAATAAATAAATAAATAATGCTGGACAGTTCACACAACAATATCTAGCCCGAAGCTAAGCAGAGCTTGTGTTATGGGTACAAGATAACTGATATACTTAATACAATATATAACATAGATAGATATTTTTTATTATTACATAGAAAATACCCAGAACACCCTGAACAAATATCTGCAGATTGCACAAATATTTGTTCGGATGCGGGAATCGAACCCGCAACCGCCTGCGTTGCAGGCGATTCTTCGCCCGCCGTGCCACAGAGGAGTCATAATTACCTACACATCATTGAAATAACATTTGAATAAGACTAAGCAACGGGGTGGAACTCAGAGCCATCGGCAGAGGATTCATCCGCACACCTTAGAGCCAGGGTGGTCCCGGACTGTGTGGTTTCAGAGGATTTTCCACCCGCGAGCACTCTGGTTTTTGTCGAGTTTTTTCCAAGCGACTACAGTATGGGGTTCTTCAAAAGGGGTGTTTAGAAATTTTTAAAGCGTCAGCAACGCGCGTGTGATGCCTCTGGTATTGCAGGCGTCCATAGGCTATGGTAACCGCTTACCAACAGGTGGGACGTACGCTTGTTTGCTACCTTAGTAGCATAAAAAAATAAAACATTTCTATCTATAAGTATAAGTAGCTGACGAATTATTCGATAACCTTGTTTGGTGAAGTCAGTTATGATCTGCAAATAATCTAGCAACTGTGTCTGATGGCAGTACGAGTATTGCAAGAAAACCTTAGGCATCATTGTAAAGTTTAGTATCAAAGATATTTGTGTCCTGTATAACTGAAGTACAACTTCCTTCTAATTCCTAGAAATGTAAGGTCAACCATGGATTTTATTGGTACAAGTTTTGAAATTCTTTAGAGTTCGTCCGCGGAAGTACTACCACCATACATAATATTTCTATCGAAAAGCAGTAGTGTTCGCTTTGCTGTGTTCCGTTTTGAAGGTTAAGGGTGCCGGTGAAATTACAGGCACATGAAACTTTTCATCTTTATGTCTCAGGGTGGCAGTGCAATGCCACATAGGGCGCGTCCTTGGTGGACCTGACCTATGAGTTAATGCACTGTTCATAGGGAGAGGGTACCACTTAACATCTGAGGGGCTAGTCTGCAAATTTGACAAGCAACTTACACGGGCGTGAGGTGTACACTACACGGATTTTAGTATGGAGAAATCGAAGAGCGCCCCTAGCGGGCACCTTGAGAACCTCAAATCCCGTACAAAAATCCGTGTAGTGTACACCACACGGCCGTGTAAGTTGCTTGTCAAACTTGCAGACTAGCCCCTCAGGTGGGCCATCTGCTTGATACGTCATACTTAACACAAAAAAAAACTTTTCTCTGTATTTGTGTCACAAAATCTTCAAGCATACGTACCTACTAAATTTCAACATGCGTGAGATAGTGGTATGCTGAAAGTACATTTGAAACGTATCAATATCTCACGATCGCTGGCGTGTGTCACATAGCCCTACCCGATTTGTCCCCAATGGGTCAAACTGTAAAGCCCTTCTCCCATTACGATACGCATAGGCGATTCAAGTATCCTGCAAGTATCGAAGGCTCGTCGCCGCCAAGTATCTCACATACATTTGAATGCAGGCTAACACACTAGCCTGCAAGTCTCGGAGACTAGTCGCCGCCAAGTATCTCACATACATTTGAATGCAGGCTCGCACACTAGCCTGCAAGTCTCGGTGACTCGTCGCCGCCAAGTATCTCACATACATTTGAATGCAGGCTCGCAGACTACGCTACTGGTATCCTACGCGTCCGCGACTGGTATCGCACGACTCGCCGTGTTGGTCGCTTGTGCGTCGCGTCAGTTGCGCGCTTGCGCGTCTCGACAAGATGGCAACGGAGCAAGAAATAAATATTAAGTTTGTGCAAGAAGTTGAAAAACATGCTTGTTTATATAGCTACAAATTACCGGAATACATACGGAAAAATACAATAGATACGACTAGGGCAGAAATTGGGAATAAACAATTAATGTTCCTTCAATATTTGCACGCCTTTATGAGGCAGAATATAAAGGAACATTTCTATTTTTAACATCTATTATACCTACATTCTTGTGAATAAATGATTATGATTATGATTATGAATATGTATGAATGAATCCAGTATTTTCTACTCTTGCGTTGACGCCTTCTGTTTCTATAAAACAGAAAAACTGCAAATGCTTCTTCGTCACTGGAATCGCTGGACATAACGTCCGACCACAATAAACGAGTTTGGCAAATGATGAATTTAGTCATTTTTAATTAGCATAATAGATAGAAAATTCTTTATTGCACAAGACAAAAAGCAGTACATAGGCGAACTTAATGCTAATTAGCATTTTCTTCCAGCTAATCTTTGTGTAATGTAGAGTGGGTGGTATTGCTATTAAAATTAATTATAGGTTGAGATTAAATGATTAACATAATTAAATACCTACTCTAAATAACTAGCTTTATAAATACCTAACATAATATAACATATATAAATAATTCAATAAATAACATAAGCTCAATAATATCATTGGTATACCTTCTATTCGCACAAAACGTTTCAGTTCTACCTTTATAATGCGAACTGCTAAGGAGTGGGATACACTACCGTCGTCTGTCTTTCCTGAAAGCTATAATCTGGGTCTCTTCAAGTCAAGAGTTAATAGGTTCCTTCTAGACCTTTGTGCTTCATCTTCGGCCACATCGTCACTTACCAACAGGTGAGATCGTGAACAAACAAAGGTCTATCAATGTTAAAAAAAAAAAAAAAAAAAAAATGCGAGCTTCGGGTGGCGAACAAGTATCTGACTAGTATTCTACTCGAGTATCGTATCCTACAAGTATCGTAATGGGAGAAGGGCTTAACCAGTTGCAACTTTGCAGGATATCGGCAAGTGGGACTTCCTTTGTAGGTAGGTACTAGGATTTCGTGAACTAGATGCGAAATCTTGACATACGTAATCGTTGGTCTACGTTCAGTTACCTACATATATATTTCCGAGTCGAATCAGCAGTGTGACTCATGGTATGTTTATTTCTGAATGATTCATGTATACGCCACCGCTGTATTTGCCTGAATTTTCGGGATTTCGGGCTATTATTGTAACACTGGGAGAGAAGTTGTTGAATGTTATTATTATAAATTCTATGGATGAACGCATCTTGCGTATGGTGTGCGATGTCATCTAATTAAGAACTTTACAATTAAGTAAATACGGGAATCCGCTGTTTTTGAAAGATACGTCTCCATTTCTAGGGTTCCGTAGTCAAAGACAAGGAACCCTTATGGATTCGTCATGTCTGTCTGTCTGTCTGTCTGTCCGTGTATGTCACAGCCTTTTTTTTCCGAAACTATAAGAGCTATACTGTTGAAACTTGGTAGGTAGATGTATTCTGTGAACCGCATTAAGATTTTTACACAAAAATTAAAAAAAAAACAATTATTTTTGGGGTGCCCCATACTTAGAACTGAAACTTAAATTTTTTTTTTTCATTAAACATATACGTGTGAGGTATCTTTGGATGGGTCTTCAAAAATGATGTTGAGGTTTCTAATATAATTTTTTTCTAAACTTAATAGTTTGCGCGAGAGACACTTCCAAAGTGGTTAAAAGTGTCCCCCCCCCCCCCCCCGTAACTTCTAAAATAAGAGAATGATAAAACTAAAAAAAATATATGATGTACATTACCATGTAAACTTTCACTCAAAATTGGTTTGAACGAGATCTAGTAAGTAGTTTTTTATTTTCGGGGCTCCCCATACTTAGAACTGAAACTCAAAAAAAAAAACATCTTACCCATACGTGTGGGGTATTTATGCATAGATCTTCAAAAATGATTTTGAGGTTTCTTATGTAATTTTTTTTTAAACTGAATAGTTTGCACGAGAGACACTTCCAAAGTGGTAAAAAGTATCCCCCCCCCCCCCCCCATAACTTCTAAAATAAGAGAATGATAAAACTAAAAAATATATATGATGTACATTACCATGTAAACTTTCACTCAAAATTGGTTTGAACGAGGTCTAGTAAGTAGTTTTTTTTAATACGACATTAATCGTAATCCATTCAAGAACTTTTATATTATGTTACTTGCTGCTACGATGCTGTGTTCATGGGCGAGTCCGACTCGCACTTGGCCGCTTTTTCAAAAAATAAAACTGTCGAGAAAAGTTTCACCAATCGTGTTTCTTGTTTATGATTTATCTAGATTACATCCTCAAGTAATTACTGTATTAACATCGAGTATGTAACCTTTACTGTTACTGAGTGAGCATGTAACGCAACGACTCCAAAATTTTAACATAGAGTCATCAGTATATCAGTATAGTATATCATAGTATATCAGTTATATAGTACCCATAACACAAGCTCTGCTTAGCTTGGGGCTAGATAATGTTGTGTGAACTTGTCCAGAATTATTTATTATATATTATTATTACATCGGGTCGGCCGAGAAAGCGTTGGCGGGACGATCTTGTAAATTTTGAGAAGGATTGGTGGGAGACTGCCAAAGACAGGGACAAATGGAGGAATTTGGGGGAGACCTTAGCCCAGCAGTGGGACAATATAGGTTAGGGGAAAAAAAAATATACCCGAATCAACGGCTATTGCTTTACAAAGCACAAGTTAGGCCGCACGTAGAATACTGTTCCCATCTATGGCATGGGGCACCCAAGTACCAGCTGCTTCGTTTTGATTCCCTACAGAGAAGAGCCATTAGAATCATCGGTGACCCAAAACTCTCAGATACTCTAGAACCGCTTAGCCAACGCAGAGCCATCGGATCTCTCTGCGTGTTCTACCGCCTCTACAACGGGGAATGTTCCGACGAGCTTTTCGATCTCATCCCGGCATCGAGATTTTACCATCGCTCTTCCCGACACCGTGACAAGGCTCATCCGCACATCATAGATCCCTGGGTATCTTGAACGACTTGAGATCATTTCTTCCCCATACCTACAAACTATGGAATGAGCTTCCATCTGAGGTTTTCCCGCTTGGTTACGACATGTGTCGCTTCAAGAAAAATGTTCATAAATTCCTTCAGGGTAGGCAGCGCATCGACAATACCCTGGATGCCGCCGGTGTCTATAAGCGACGGTGACCACTTCACATCAGGTGTACCGTATGCTAGTTTGCCTATTTATTTCATAAAAAATAAAAAATAAAAAATTACGACAACATAATTAGACTGCAAAAGTACATACATAGATGATTAGATCATTAAACTTATGCGTAAAAGTCACCTTATCTTTATTTTTGGCTGACTATCGTGCATTCCATTACTCACCCTGTGAAGTGGATCGTACAATCGTGAATTCACGACATTGTGCATGAATATAGTTGTTGCACATGACTTCATTTCTCTATGGGTATTTCTTAATCCCAGATCCCTTCAAAAGCAAGCTGATACATACATACATAGACACACGCCTTTTTTCCCGAAGGGGTAGGCAGAGCCACAATAGGCCTCTTTTCACAGTGGGTTGCACTATCGTGGAATATAGACGTGACAAGTGGTGAGCTCATCGCCGCCATTGCTTCCCACGACTGACTCAGCTAACGCTTTCTTCCAGTAATAACACATTCCATAATAAGCTACCAGCCAGGACAAATCTTATACCAACGAATCTTATCAACAAGTCCGGGTAATGATGCAAGCCGATGATGAAGTAAAAAGCGGAAATTTAGAACAAACGGCATACACACACCGGTATACCCTGGAACGTTTTGTTCCAGAGTTATGCGGTCACTACGGAAAACCGAACCTGAAATGCAAAACACACTTCTTCCTAAGGGTTTAAAAAAATGGGGTCAGTGAGACCGACCTGTAGAATATTCATTTTAAACGTAATTTCCTAAATAATTTCCAGCAGTTGCCTCAAAAATGGTGGCATGGCTGTAGCTCGTTCACCGTAAGATGGCACCTGTAAATACACCATGGCAGGTGCCAACTTACAGTGAACGGTCTGTACGTCTGTACCATGAATAAAGTACTACATGGATTAAGTGCTAAAATAGCATAGAGTGTTCCTTCTTACTCCTATCCTATAAGATAGCTTGCTATCCTATGTTAGAGAGAAACAAATATATTGTCACACGACAGTCGTTTTTCCGTTCCGTACCCTAAATATTGGTAACATTAATGTACATCTCCCTAGATTGGTACCATGAATGTAGTAGTAATTGGTACCTAGTTTGACATTTGGCCTGGTACGAGTTACACAAATAAAAGCAGATAGATATATGCTTGTCTCATTCCAACACATGAATACATTCATATAAAAGAATGAGACAGGTATAATCGATACCGGTTCGTTTTTAGCCTTAGTTCCATGCTTTAGTTCTTCTTCTGAGGTCTGTACCAACCCGAATTTACAGAAGTTTATAACGTCAAAATACTGTCGTAGCGTTATAGCGCCATTTTATCACAAACCAATCCATTGTTTTTTTTTATTTTACTATTACAATACAAAAACAATGGCATACATATTTGACATATTTTATAGAAATGTTCGAGCATTCTAAAATGCTCGTACTTTTCTAGCCTTTTAACTAAGCAAAAAACATTAATGGAAAAAAACCAGTGAGCCTTATAATAGTAGTCGCATATGATGTGTACCATCTGGCATCTAACCTCCTTGGTAATAACAAAATGGCTGACAGTAACAACCTTTTGAAAAAATGCGCGATTCCTGTTACACACTTTCGTCCCATTTCACGAACTATAATCTGGGTATCTTCAAGTCAAGAGTGAATAGGTGCCTTCTAGACCTTTGTGCTTCATCTTCGGCCACATCGTCACTTACCAACAGGTGAGATCGTGGTCAAACAAAGGTCAAAAAAACACTCCCACAGATTACAGGAAAGCGAGAGGAAAGTAGTTACACATCAAAAACATGGCCGTCTTCGTCATAAACAGCACATTTCTAGAAGCCAGGCTATAGCAAAGTCAGTCAGTCAGACATACTTATATATGTACAAATTGTTGGCAGCAGCGTCGGTGACTCTTTAATTACGGTTTTCGGGCGTAAAGATCAAAATAAACTTTATCGGTTGTGAAGTCGATGACTGGCTTTGATTTAGGAATACTTTTCGTTTCGTAATTTGGTTCTAGAACATTCGGTATTTGTGCCCTTGTTCTAATAAAGCAGATTTTATTACGCGTATGACTTAGGTGTTATGTATGCGTTTCGTCTGAGTCATTTTTATCCCCATTTATATTGATCTTTACCCACGTCGGAATGGTCAAGGTGGTATTTGCGTGTGGTTGTTTGTGTTTGTGCTGTGGTGTGTCCGGCCTAAGAATAGACCCCTCCGTCTCCTCCCGTGGATGTCGTAAAAGCCGACTAAAGGATTACCCGGACTTGTTGATAAGATTCGTTGGTATAAGATTTGTCCTGGCTGGTAGCTTATTATGGAATGTGTTATTACTGGAAGAAAGCGTTAGCTGAGTCAGTCGTGGGAAGCAATGGTGGCGATGAGCTCACCACTTGTCACTTCTATATTCCACGATGGTGCAACCCACTGTGAAAAGAGGCCTATTGTGGCTCTGCCTACCCCTTCGGGGAAAAAGGCGTGTGTCTATGTATGTATGTATGTATGTTTGTGTTTTATCGCTTATTTTAAATTAAGTCTACGTATGCTTGAACAATTTAATGTAGTTTTTCAATAACGTAGGCTCGTAGAATCGTTTTATCGGCACATATAGCTAGTTGGATCAGTGAAGTGAAATGACTTGCTTTCTGCAATTTATTTTGGAATCGCTTCAATTTCTATTAATTTCTACTGCCTTCGACCAAGAATACAACCCTACTGCATACTATATAGAGTTACATATTAATAGTAGATTATGAACTCAGAGAATAAAGCAATGTCTTACGTCAAAGGCGGCATATTGAACCCTAACTGTAACGAGGGACTCTAATGGTTGTCCTGAGTGAAGCCTGAGTGAAGCCTGAGTTCAAACTGCCCAAGACGCAGACAGGCTTTATCTCAGAGAAGCACACCCTTATTTTCACACATTCTGGTGGGTTACTATGAGCTCTTATTGCCATGCAGTTGATAAACTATTCAGTACAAAATATTGGTTCCGTGATGTCCGCAACTATATTTAAAGGCACAATCGCAGAGGGTCTACAGACTTCTGCGATTAAAGTTATTCAACGATTAAAAATGTCAACGATGAACCGATATTTTGTACTGAATAGTTTTTGAACTGAATGGATATAAGAGCTCATAGTAACACCCCTGAAAGACAAAATGCATTGAAAATCACAGCACTAAACACGGTCTTTTGTTTCACATTCTTTGAATTTTGGTGGCCAGTTCGATTTTCTAATATACCTCTTTACAATGTCATATTGTAATTTTTTTACTTTCCACGAGTATCCACACGAATTCGACGTTCCAAATTCAAATTACTTTATTCCCTAGTGAGTTTCATACAACTTTATGTCCCTTAAAAGATAATGCTTTACTTTACGTTGATGTTGCATGATATGTAATCGGACATTGTCGAGCAGGTGGTGTGAATAGTCATTCACTGAGTACCATCAATGTAGTAGAAGTAGAGCATTTTAGTAGTATTAGAGCTTTTTTTTGTGAAAGAGTTCATCCGGGGAAGTACTGCCACCATACCTATTTCTGCCGCAAAGCAGTAGTGCTCGCATTGCTGTGTTCCAGTTTAAAGGGTAAGGGTGCCGGTGAAATTACAGGCACATGAGACTTTTCATCTTTATGTCTCAGGGTGGCGGGCGCAGTGCAATGCCACATAGGGCGCGTCCTAGGTAACCGTGACCTATGAAGTAAAGCACTGTTCATAGGCAAAGGTTACCGCTTAACATCAGGTGGGCCATCTGCTTGTTCAATCATAAAAGAAGCATCAAAAATAAAAAAAATTCAGCATGATTAAGGTGGTATGGTTATGATTAGGTAGTATATTATACAGTTTCAAGCTCATGTAATAGAAGTTTTTTTTGTACAGTATAAACATTTATATAACATTGAAAACATTCATCATTATCATCATCATCATTATCATCATCAACAAGTAAGCTTAAGACGCTATGTTAAAATTTTGGAGTCGTTTCGTTACATGCTCACTCAGTAACAGTAAAGGTTACAAACTTGATGTTAATACAGTAATTACTTGAGGATGTAATCTAGATAAATTATAGACTAGAAACACGATTCGCGAAACTTTTCTCGATAGCTTTATTTTTTGAAATTGGCTCTTCTAAAGCTCTTTTTAGGTCCCTCCTTCGACTAGAGAAAGTATTAAGCATATTTTTTTATATTATTCAGTAGGTAATCACATTACTTACATTAATTATAGATAATTTATTTTTATATTTGCTACTTTAGAAGCTAAACGAAGTTTTATCATTTGTCACTTACGTCAGTTACTTCCGAGTGGCAAAAATCTATACCTCACCTTTTCCCGGGCTCAAGTAAGCAATAGCGCTGTCACTGTCTTACAGCTATTGTTTTCTTGCTAGACTCCGCCCATTCGGTATTTTAACATATCGCCTTAAACGCTTGATTAAAGACAGTTTCTTTGGTTAGTATTATATAAACTTAGTATTATATTATCTTTATTATATGATTGTGTCGTCTACTGTTTCTGTTTGTCTTAACTACTTATTTATACATGTCTGCGGAAACTTTTAATTGGCCATCAGCGTACTTGTAGCAACTTATGTTAGCTGCATGTATTTATTTAACTTCCTATAGTGTACCCATCTAGCTGTAAGGTTTCCTAAAACTTTAAAAATAAAATAAAATAAATCATCATCTCAGCCCGGAATCACCCAAAGCTGCGTATAGGCCTTCTTTATTTTTTGCCAGCCTCCTCTGTCCTGTGATTATTATATAATGTTAATAACATTATATAATAATAATTATATAACATTTGTGTGAACTGTCCAGCATTATTTATTTATTATTATTATTATTTATATATTTTTTAATTTTGAATAGTATTTTTTGTACCGTTTTTTTTAGTAGTTCTCAAAGTAAATTCGTTCACAGCGTTCGTAATCTAGGTCTCATCCCTAGAAGAACGCGATTTTCCACAAAAAAAGTGGCCCGGTTATGATACGGTTCCAGTGAATTTGGGCCAAGAGTGACCAACTCATTTAGACAGACGCCTGCGCCATCGACCGCGTGGAGTCTTTTCCATACAAATTTCAACACCTGCACCGCTGCACTTCCTTAGGGGATGATTTTCGGAATTGCAGTTATGTAGTTCTTATGGCTTAGTGTGTGTGTAGTAAGAGAATCATTACGAACGAAGTCAGTGAAAGATTTATTACAAGCTTTCATTGTTATTATGTAGTTACTTTGACGACTTCTGTGGCGCGGCGGGCGAAGGTTCGCCTGTGGCGCAGGACGTTGTGGGTACGATTCCAGCCTTGGAACAAATATTTGTATCATCTGCAGATATTTGTTCAGGGTGTTCTCGGAATTTCCTATGTATAATAAAAAATATCTATCTATGTAATGTATTGTATTAAGTATATCAGTTGTCTAGTACGCATAACACAAGCTCTGCCTAGCTTGGGGCTAGATAATGTTGTGCGAACTGTCTAGCATTATTTATTTAATTATATTTTATTTAGTGTGGGACGAATCGGAGATGAATATTCCGACCACGTCCCAGTGTTCGATTGAGCTGAAATTCGGTATACCTGTGAAGTTCCCATGACAATACAATAGTATGGTGACAATGAGCTGATCTGATGATGAAGACAACAGTGATGGTGGACAACGGAACATCCCATTGTTGGGCAATGGCCTTCCTCCATATCCTCCAGTCACTACAATCCTGTGTTTTTGTTCGCCAATCTTTGTCAATAGTGACCATTTCATCGCGCCATCTCCTGCGTGGTATGCCGCGACGCCGTCTCGCTGTGTCAGGGCTCCACATAATGGTATTTTATAGTAACATGGTTAATCTCTACACGTAAGTAAATAACCACCACAGCCTTATATATAGCCTTTGTTCCAATCTCTAGTTGTATAAAAACTTTTATTTAAAAATATATTTTTCGCAAAAAACTTATAAAGCATCTATATTGATCTATATTGACGACCTCTGTGGCGCGACGGGCGAAGCTCGGCCTGCGACGCAGGAGGTTGCGGGTTCGATTCCCGCACTCGGAACAAATATTTGTGCGATCGCAAATATTTGTTTAGGGTGTTCTGGGTATTTCCTATGTATAATAAAAAATATCTATCTATGTAATATATTGTATTAAGTATATCAGTTATCTAGTACCCATAACACAAGCTCTGCTTAGCTTGGGGCTAGATAATGTTGTGTGAACTGTCCAGCATTATTTATTGATTATTATTATTATTAACTAGCGACTCGCCCCGGCTTCGCACGGGTAGCCCCCGGTGAACCCCCCCCCCCCCGTCCTACCCGTCCTACCCCTACCACTATGTCCTATCTCCTGGTTCTAAGCTACCTCCCTACCAATTTTCAGCCAAATCGGTTCACCCATTCTTGAGTTATAAGTGGTGTAACTAACAAAACTTGAAAAAAAAAAAACAAAAAAAAAAAGTATAAACCTCACGGAGCCCGAGACCTTTCCAACGAATGCAAAACCGTGGAAATCGGTTCGTGCGTTCTGGAGTTATAGCGTCAGGAAGGAAAACCCGACTTATTTTTATATAATAGATTACCCGTAATTTCTTCATGTTATAAGATCAGTTTTGCTTTATGTATATTACGTAAGTGCTATTAGTGCCCAAAAGGGGGTGCAGGCACGGCATATGACATCTCGTATAGTCAGAACCATCCATAACTTTGGCGTCTGATAATACGGACCCAGCCGGCCTAGCCAAGTGGCATTCGCTTCGAAGCGATTCCATTTTTACAGTCGTAATTCAATACAAAAGACGACGTGGCATTTCGATAGCATACGTCAATCTCATACATTTTTGGCTTTTCTACAAGCGACATCGCTATTCGATTGTTACTTTGTCTACGGCCTCAGGCCTAGATCTCAGATCATCACACAGCCCGTAAACAAGCTCTGTAATGATTTCAGCGCGTGTTGAGTCACTCAACCACAGAACAACTCGTAGTCACTACGCAATCACACTGCACAGAATAAATATCTCATAGTTACGCTGGAGAGGGGCAAGGGGGAGGGATACGCGGAAAGCACTCGGCCCACTTCGCGCAGGTACGAATATAACCGAATATTTCCCACCTGCGCTGGCGCTCGCACCCGACGACAGACGGTCGTCGGGCGGAAAAGCGTTTTATGTAAAGTTTTTCATGATAATTAGTAGAGGATCCGCACTAGAAACGACCTTCACCCATCTGTTTAATGGATGACAAGTATTTATATCAAATTTAATATTTTAGAAAATATATCTCGAGTGGATTGTCAAAATAAATCCAGCCCAGACTATGATTCGTTAAAAATTTAAAAACCAACCAAGTACGAGTCGGACTCACGCACGAAGGGTTCCGGTACCATTATCTTTAAAAACCGGCCAAGTGCAAGTCTGACTCGCGCATGAAGGGTTCCGTACCATTATCTATAAAAACGGCAAAAAAAACAAGTTTGTTGTATGGGAGCCCCCTTAAATATTTATTTTATTCTGTGTATTTGTTGTTAAAGCGGCAACAGAAATACATTATCTGTGAAAATTTCAACAGTCTAACTATCACGGTTATTAAAAAAAGGAAAAAAAAAATTGTCTGGACAGGAATTTCTTAGACAACCTACTCGAGATATATTTCTAATATATTAAATTTCATATAAAATACTTTTCATCCATTAATCAGATGGGTAAAGGTCGTTTCTAGTTCGGATCTTAGACCAATAGCCCTCATAAGTTCGCCTGCGACGCAGGAGGTTGCGGGTTCGATTCCTGCCCCGGAACAAATATTTGCGCGATATGCAGGTATTTTTTCAGGGTGTTCTGGGTATTTTCTATGTATAATAAAAATATCTATCTATGTTGTGTGAACTGTCCAGCATTATTTATTATTATTATTATACGTATTTATTCTAAATCTCGTAAAAAAATATATATTTTTCACTATAAAGGAATACTATCTACAAAAAATAAATAGTATAAAAAACATTATAGTAAAAAATATAAATCTAAACGGGGAACCACCGACCGCGGAGCGAGGCCCAAACGGTCGGGGGCTAGGGCTGCAGAGAGAGGAACCTCCTGACTATGCGTGCCGAGTCCAGGAGTACCGCCTTCTGGATCTGACCCTTGATCCAACCATTTAGCGAGAGCTTCTTAAGATATTGGTCGAAGCTCTTCGCTATCAGTCCATTTACTGAAACGACTATCGGGACGATAATTGTTGAATCCACATCCCACATGGCGGTAATCTCGTAAGCCAAGTCAAGGTACTTGCTTAACTTGTCTTTCTCGGCCTTCACGAGATTAGCATCATGCGGGATAGTGACATCAACAAGTATTGCCCGGCGTTCCGACCGATCTACCACCACGATATCAGGCTTATTGGCAACAATAGTCCTGTCCGTGATGATAGACCGGTCCCAGTAGAGCGTGGCACGGCCATTTTCAAGAACCGGCTGAGGCACGTACTTATAGTACGGCACCTCAGGTCCGAAGAGGCCATATCGGAGAGCAAGTTGCTGGTGGATGATCCTGGCTACTTGGTTGTGTCTGTGCAGATACTCTGAGTTAGCAAGATGCGAACAACCCGAAAGTACATGTCTGAGGGACTCTCCGGGACGGTGACATGCTCTACAGATATCAACCGTCCCATCCTTCATGATGTACTTTCGATAGTTGTTCGTCTTGATAACCTCATCCATAATCGCACAGACAAAACCCTCGGTTTCCCCAAAGAGGTCACCGAAACGTAGCCAGTTCACTGAAGCGAGCAGATCTACATCGGGCCCTGTGAGGGCCTTGTAAAACCGCCCATGCAGTTCCTTGCTCTCCCATACGGTCTTGCGGTCCTGAGTGCTCAGGGCTAATGGTTTACGCCAGTTCTCGTTTGCTAAGGAGAGCGGGGTAAAGTTCTTGTCAACTGCAACTACATCGTGATGCATCCCGTACTCAGCGTCGAGGAAGTATTCCCTGAGCCTGCACACCTCGCGGTTGTGTAGAGTCTTAGCATTTAAAAAGCCTCGACCTCCACACTTCCGCGGGATGTACATTCTCATTACTGACGAACGCGGGTGTCGCATGCGATGGGTCGTTAACAGTTGACGAACTCTACAATCCACGGCATCTAACTCTGTCTGGGTCCACCTTAATATGCCGAAGGTGTATATGAGCAGGGGCATAACCCAGCCGTTAAAGGCGCGAACCTTGTTGCCACCCGACAAAAGACTGTTAAGTACTTTTGTCAAGCGGCAAAAGAAACGCTCCTTCACCGACTGCTTTATGTCCCTATCTACCATACCTAACGACTCCGACATACCAAGGTATTTGTAGGTTTCGACTTCGGAGAGAGATCTGAGTGACATTGTCTCAGAAAGCTGCAAGTTCGTGGAATTTACAACTTTCCCCCGCTGTACTTGCATGACCGCACACTTATCTACACCAAACTCCATACTGATAGCGTTGCTGAATACCTGTGTGATATTCAATAAAGCTACCAATTCTGTTTTTTTTGGTGCAAAAAGCTTGAGGTCATCCATGTACAGCAGGTGAAAAATGATCTCACCCTCTCTTCGGAGTCGGTAGCCTAGATCTGAATCCTTCAGTAGAGTGCTGAGAGGATTCAGTGCTAGGCAAAACCACAAAGGACTCAGACTATCGCCCTGGAATATACCCCGCTCAATCCTTATTAGGTCTTGCGGAGCAGAAGGATCCCATCGGCTACCTGGATGACTAAGGACTGTTGTCCACTGCCTCATACACGATCCAAGGAAGAATCTTAACGTTGCATCAACTTTATACAACTCCAAGACCCTCTCTAGCCATGTATGAGGCACCGAATCGTAGGCCTTCTTATAGTCAATCCAGGCAGCCGAAAGGTTCCCCTTGTTCCTTCTGACCTGCTGGCTAATGGCCATGTCAATGAGGAGGAGTTCCTTAGTACCGCGGGACCCAACCCTACATCCATTCTGAGCAGGAGCCAAAATATTATTCGCAACAATATGCGAGTTAATTTTAACAGTCAGAATGGATGTAAGTAGCTTGTAGATGGTAGGCAAGCATGTGATGGGTCTATAGTTCTTAGCTTCCGCGGTACTACCGGACTTATGGAGAAGGAAAGTGACACCTGTAGTTAGAAAACTTGGGAGAGATCCAACCTGGAGGGCTTCTTGGAATTGCTTAGCGAGCACCGAGTGTGAACATCGAAACCACTTTAGCCAGAAGTTGTGTAGTCCATCCGGCCCAGGACTTTTCCAGTTCTGAGCCGAGCGGATCGCACAACTTACGTCCAAGGGGCAGATGGTAATAGCCTCCATGGCTTCAATCGGTTCACACTCGGCACTCACCACACTCATCCAGTCACCCTCCGTGTGTTCGACGGGCGCAGACCAGATACCACGCCAGAAGTTATTCGCGACTTCAGCATCTGGCACTCGCCCGTCGTGCACACTTTGGCCGGGTTTCTCCCAACTTCGGTACACTTTCCTTTGGTCACTTTGGAAGTTGCGATTCTGCCAGTATCTATCCACACGCTCTCTATAGCGACGGATACGGTTTGCCCACGCAGAGACTTTCTGCTTCAGAAAGTCGATACGCTCTGTCACACAGGCCAAGTAGTCCTGGGGCCGTGTTTCGGTCCCTGCAAAAGCCTGTGTCACAAAGCGCATCACTCGGGGGCGATGGTTGCCCCCTCTGAAGCAGATTAGTTTTGCAATGAGGGTCATGAACTTACTGATACGTCTCTCGTTCCGTACTTGCCAGGCGGGTGTACTAGAGGCGGGTCGCGGCGCTCGGTTAGTGTCCGGGAACTTGACACAAGCGCCGCGGCACGCCGCAATGGCCCCGCAGTACAGGATCGAGTGGGTATCAGCTAAGTCTTTGCTAGCTATTAAATATGGTACTAGCAAAGGGTTCAGGGCCCCCATTAACATCAAATTCCGTCTATGAGTGGGCAAGCGAGGTAGACGTGGCTTATCCTCGAGAGGTGCGGACCGATACGACGAAATCGCATCCTCCAAAGCCCTCCTCATTTGCTCATTCTCCTGGGTACTCACGCTGGTGTTCTCGCAATCGACGTCGTCAGCTACGGGGTCCGCCTGTGTGATCGCCGATGCCGGAGGTGTCGTAACCGGCGATATGGCAGTCGGGTCCCGTTGCGAGTGGTCGATCACTAGAGCACTCGGCGTTTCAGAGCGTAGCCGATCAAGCACAGTGTCATCCAACAGTTTCAACCGTTGGATGGCACGTACCTGATCCGACAGCCGCTGTGCAGTAACGGACACAGTTGGTTCAAGGGCCTGAAACAAAGGAAGCATCCGGACTCGATACGCGGTCAGGTAGGTTCCTGCCTGTGTAGCCCTATAAAATGCGCGCATGACGTTTTCATTGTTTTGTGTAGTCCATTTCATGCGACGCACTATGCCGTCGACTGCGGAGGCCGGGCGCGGGGCAGAACGCCCCACAGGCCCCAAGCTAGCCGACAGCGGTGGCCGCCCTCGTCGCGCAGGTGGTCGCGGCGGCGAAGGCGACGGCGGCGACCCACTCTCGTCGCTCGACACACAGCTAGTGTCCGGGGGGGTTGCATACACCTCATCCCCAGACGACGATGTGGAGCTCGGCGAGGCAGGCTGCGGTGGTGTTGGGCGTGCGATTTTTGTAGATTCCGCTTCTGTTTTCGTCTTTCTCAATGAGATTTTCTTTGATTGAGATCTTGTAATCATTTTTCATTTTGTGTTCATCTGACATCGTTTGTCACTTTTGGGAAACTTTTGATATTATCACAAAGGTAAATAATATTGTAGCAATTAGCGTAATAATTTGTTTCACCAAAATTCGTGATAAATTTGTATTGTGTGGTATATTAATAAGTACTTGGATGTAAAAAGTAAATAAAATAAGAATTTAAAATCTCCAGAGAAAAATTTGAAACGTCCTGTCACAGCGTTTTTTTTTTTTTTTTTATTATTATTATTATTATGTAATGTTATTATGTATATCAGTTATGTAGTACCCATAACACAAGCTCTGCTTAGCTTGGGGCTAGATAATGTCGTGTGAACTGTCCTGGTATTATTTATTTATTTATTTATAGCTCTCTAAATCATCATTCCAAAGAGTTTTTTTTTTGTAGAAATGACTGAACAAACAGATATTCTCATCTGCCTATGAACGTACGTAGGAGAATATCTAGCTTGTTGGTATTTCCACCTAGGACGCACACTATGCGGCATTGCAATGCGCCTGCCATTCTGAGACAAAAGATGAAAATCTTCAAACCGGAATAAAGCAATGCGAACACTACTGCTTAGCGGCAGAAATAGGTATGTTGGTAGGACTTCCCCGGATGAATCCTTTCACAAAAAAGCTCTACTACTCATCAGTGGTTGCCATCCAATGCTATGAACACTCTTCCTTTTTTTTAACTATGGATGACCTATGTTTGACCTCAATCTCACCTGTCGGTAAGTGACGATGTGGCCGAAGATGAAGCACAAAGTTCTGGAAGGCACCTATTCACTCTAGCCTTGAAGAGACCCAGCTTATAGTTTTCAGGAAAGACAGACGAGGGTAGTGTATTCGACTCCTTAGCAGTTCGCATTATAAAGGTAGAACTGAAACGTTTTGTGCGAATAGAGGGTATACTAATGAGGTAATGATGGTACCGAGCCGTGCGTCTGCTCGTCCTATGATGAAAAGGAGATGATCAGTACTCCATACCAGCCCGGACTTGAGCTTTATATAGACTCAGACTCAGAAGCTGTCCTGGTGTGAAGTAACGCTTTACCTCCTTCATAAAATGCTACAATTAACAGTCTTCAGCCGCATCCATCCACGGACTTCTTGTATATTTGAAATGTCGCCGGTCCATCGACTGGTTGGGGGCCATCCTATATTGCGTCGTCTATTTCGTACTAAACTGCTCACGTGCTCGTAAACTGGCCCTTATACAGGACGTCCCAAGAATATGTGACTTTAAGGGAAAGTACCTTAAATATTGTAGATAGGATATTTAGCGGAAATCAAACTTTATTTTATTTTTAAAAGTTCTTCTTCGTCCTGTCGATGGTGGATCTTCGTTTTTTCTATTGTTATATCTTGTTTTGCCAAAATTTTGCCACTTCTACGGCGTTGTCAGATGCAGTGTATGTGTTACTCAAGGTACAGGTGTTGGGGCACATTGGGCAAGCCATTAGGTGTGCCATTGTTTGAGGATCTGTTCCACAAGGACAAGTTGTGGCTGCCTATTCTGAGTAGCCCCATTTACTCATATTGAGCCTGCAGATGCCCATCTGTGTCTGAAGTCCACGTGCGCCAGGGGAGGTCTTTACCTGGCTGTAAAGTTAGTAATACTGCATTCAAAGATTGTAATCGCCGTCGTCTGTGTTTCCTGAAAACTATAATCTGGGTCTCTTCAAGGCTAGAGTGAATAGGTGCCTTCTAGACCTTTTTGCTCCATCTTCGGCCACATCGTCACTAACCAACAGGTGAGGTCGTGGTCAAACAAAGGTCTATCAATGTTAAAAAAAATAAAAAAAAGAATCAAGCCGAGTTAAATGTGAAAAAAACTCCCGTATTTTTATAACACCAATCGAAAGAAATGACATAAAAAAACTCATAAGTAACACGGTATCTTAAAAAAAAGAAATATCGTAAAATTAATCAAATTAAAAAAAGTACTTAAAATTAATTAATTTATTAATTAATCAAAAAGTTTACTACCAAGGGGTTTTATAAAATGAGAATAAAATGATGTCGAAACACGACATGAAGAAAAATTAATCTTGAGATATATTGGCGGTTTATGATATTATAATTATTACGTTCGCAAGCGTTTTGTAAAACGTGCGTTTCACGCATGAGCATATTAGCAACTTAGCAACTCCTGTCCATCCAAAGGTTGTCTGGAAGAGATCTCTTGCGATAAGACCACCCATTGTACACTACTGTTATTGTTTTTGTTCTTTTATCTTATTATTTTTCTATTTGGTGTGCAATAAAGTGTTTGTATATCTATATAAGCTTACCTCAAAGGTATCATAAGGCGCATACAGCAGCTATTTGTCTTATTTGGAGGCTTTCTCTTCATAGATGAGTCAAAGTTATGTGCTGAAGAAAATATATCTCATTTGAAGTTTTTTTTTTTTTTATTTGTGATTATTTTCAAAAAAAAAAACTCGATATATCTGCCAATAACATCTACTCGCAAAGACTTTAGTTAGTGCTCCCGTGATCATGGCGCATGCAACTGTGCTGAAATATCGGGAAGATTTAAAACTCAAAAATCATGGTAAATATCCCGTTTCTAGTGAAAATTATATATCTCATTCATTGAACTGTAATTAAAACATTTGAAAAAAAAAAATAAGTTCAGCTGTTTTCGTATGAAAATTTGATTCCACCTCTAACGACATAGAACTTTTTCTTTCATCTAAACGTCGGCAATGACTTTATCTTCAAGTTGAACGTATGACTCTGTGATGCGACGGTTACAAATAATTTTTTTTCTTGATTTTCAGTTACATTTCATCCCGCTAGCGCTTTTCTGTCACTTTCTTACTTACCTGAACTTGAATGTGCTAGAAAGTGATGGAATTTGGCCTCAATTTATTTAAATTTGACGACCTCTGTGGCACGGCGGGCGAAGCTTGGCCTGCGACGCAGGAGGTTGCGGGTTCGATTCCCGCCTCGGAACAAATATTTGTGCGATCGCAGATATTTGTTCAGGGTGTTCTGGGTATTTTCTATGTATGATAAAAAAATATCTATCTATGTAATGTATTGTATTAAGTACTAGCGACTCGCCCCTGCCTCGCACGGGTAGCCCCCCGGTGATAACTAACACCGGTCCAGCCGATCTTGAGTTATAAGTGGTGTTACTATCACGACTTTGTTTTATATATATAGATGTCAGTTATCTGGTCCCCATAACACAAGCTCTGCTTAGCTTGGGGCTAGGTAATGTTGTGTGAACTGTCCAGCATTATTTACTTACTAGCTGCGCCCCGCGGTGTTACCCGCGTAAGTCACGATCCCGTGGGAATATCGGGACAAATATGTGACTATTCCGGGAGTCAAGTTATCTCCATTCCAAATTTCATCCAAATCCGTCCAGCCGTTTCAGCGTGAAGAAGTTACAAACACACTACACACACATACACACACACACACACACACAAACTTTCGCATTTATAATATTAGTGTGATTATTATTTATTATTTATAATTTCCATACCGCGTTCTTTATATGACTGTACCATGTAAAATAAAGTCATGATTAATATCACCGGGCTGTATATCGAGCATAATGAAAATGTCTTGACATTATATTATATATAGCTCGATTACCACTCACTGACTGACTGACTGACTCATTGACATGCCCGTTTTCCTAGAAGGACCACTTTTAACCATAGACAATGTTCTAGAGTTTTGTGACGTTTCAAAAAGTGAGTAGAAAAAAAAAAAACTGTTTGTGAAATCCAACATGGCGGCGGCACCAAAATTGGTCCTTCGAGACGGCGCTCGATCGGATGTATATCGAGAATAATGAAAATGTCTTGACATTTTACTTATGTAGCTTCTCGCAGTGACACACAGTTTATTTACCGAAACTAATTAATGCGCAATGAGTTTTGCAATCTGGTGCAATGCATTTAGAACTGAAGGTAAAATACTCGCACCTCCAATTCAACATGCCGATGCCGTCCCAATTTACGAATAAATAGCGACCTCTCTCAGCTTCTGGCTTTAAATGTTTTTGAAAATCGGAATTTGGTTAAAAATAACAGTGACTTGACTTCGAGACTCGACACTAAGCGTCGTCCAAAAGGGAGTTCGCTATGTTATACGACGAATAAACTTGCACGCTTCAAGCTTTTTTCCTGTTTTCTTACAAGCTTTTATTTAACTTGTTTTCTGCATGTGGGAGACAAATCTGGCGATCGGATTTTCGACTACTTTTTTTTTTCTTTTTTTTACTTTAATAGACCTTTGTTTGACCACGATCTCACGTGTTAGTAAGTGACGATGCGGCCGAAGATGGAGCACAAAGGTCTAGAAGGCACCTATTCACTCTTGCCTTCACTTTTTGGTGGAGGCTCTCCCATGAGGCAAATTTTTAGGCATGTTTTAATTCATAGTATCTCATAAATATCATCAGTTTAATTTTCACTAGAAACGGGATATTTACCATGATTTTTGAGTTTTATATGTTCCCGATATTATGTACATAACCATGATAGTTTCAAAAGTTATATCATCACTTTAGCTACGAATACCCTAAACATTTTTTTTTTGTTAGGTATTCGTATCTAAACTGATTATATTTAATCAATTAAAACATGTTATAATTGACATGTTGATGTTTAAGTGTCCTAGTTTTAGCAAAATCAACTTTTGCTATCTGAAGAAGTGTTGATGACATGTAATGAGCAAAAACACCAAAAAAATAATAGAATCACGCCACCAGCGTGAGCATCCACCTTAAATTTGTTTAACGTAATAACAAACGATTAATCTGTGCCAGATATACCACAGATTAATGGCTAGTTACTACGCAATACACACAGGATCGTAGTTTCAATCATCTTACGATGACGTTTGCAAAACTCTGACTTGGGCCTCAGATGATGGAGACGGCAGGTCTACTTTATGCATAACTCATAACTAGCGATTTGCCCTGGCTTCGCACGGGTAGCCCCCGGTGACCCCCCCCCCCCCCCCCCCACATGTGCTTCTCCTGGTTCTAAGCTACCTCCCCACCAATTTTCAGCCAAAACAGTTCACCCGTTCTTGGGTTATAAGTGGTGTAACTAACACGACTTTGTTTTATATATATAGATAGTAGACTGGCCGTGTTTGGGCTCATTTTGATCAACACACGGTAACGATCACTAATTTCATAAAGTGACAAAAACCAAAACATTATTTGTTTTTTTGGATTATTACAGTTTCTTGAGTTGTCAATAATAACGTCCCGCGCTGTTCAATAAAGCATTAATAAATAATAATAAATAATAAATAATGCTTGACAAGTTCACACAACATTATCTAGCCCCAAGCTAAGCCAGAGCTTGTGTTGTGTGTTGTGTTGTGTTATTCATTTTACTTGAATGTAACGTAACATTTAGAATACTGTTTAACTAGGTTTTCAATATTAAGACGCATTTTCACTAACACATTAACGTCCAGTTAAACGGCTGTTTAGCTTAAACAACTCTTTTTGACAGATGTTTTCATACCTTATCTGTCACTTTGACGAATAGTCACGGTAACCACGGATTTATTTGTTCGTGAACTTGGGCCTTAGCCCTCCTAGTATCATCCATTTCTATTTCCAATTTTAAACATGAGTTACTGAGTAAAATTTATTTCTACAATTGCCATTTTGTAAAAATAAGTATAAACTGGATACAAACTAAGGTTACTTGTACTATTATATATTCTGTGCTAAGGTTCTTATCTTACCTCGTTTTTAACCCCCGACGAAAAACGAAAGGGTGTTATAAGTTTGACGTGTCTGTGAGTGTGTGTGTGTGTGTTTGTCTGTTCGATCGTAGCTCCCGAACGGATGAAACGTTTTTTTTTGTTTGTAAGTTGTATTTGTCGGGAGTGTTCTTAGCTATGTTTGATCAAAATCTAATCTAATCTATTTTTTTTAATTTTTACAAAATTAGTTACTTGTTTTTGACCCGTGTTTAATAAATCAGACTGTATGTTCTTTATCAACCCTAACAAAATACTACAGTTCCTAGCAGCTGTAGGTCTTAGCGGTGAACTGTAAACACCCTATCTAGGGGCGGTATGTGACAAGTGGCGATCACAATATAGCCCTAATTGGACGCAGTGACATCATAGCCACAATTAGCTAATAAAAAAACGTTTATAAATCAGAACGCTACAGTAAAGGAACCGTTGAAGACCGCTTGAGGACCTATACATACATACATAGACACACGCCTTTCTCCCCGAAAGGGTACGCAGAGCCTCAGGTATAGAATAAACACTATACCTGAGAATTTAGAATAAACTTAGTTGTATGAAAAAAAATATGAAAAGAAAATTAAAAAATATTTATTACAGCCAAAACAAAGTATCGGGTTTTAAATGGAACATAATACATGTTAAGCTAATTATAAAGAAGGACATTGTTATGCTGAGAACTTAATATCTAGAAAGAGTTATTGATGGCTTCCTCACTAGGCCTGTATCGAGGGAGCCTGAATACGAAAGAGAAAAAAAAAACAAACAATTTTCTGCTCAGCTGACAGTTAGAGGTATAAGCATAGATTATATATTTTTATATCTCTACAGTTCTAGAAAGAAGCCTAGGTCATGTCACTGGTTCTATTTTGGACATCCTACGCTAGGTCATAGTGTTGTATGGCCGATAGTGAAACCACCGGGGGTGAGGGGGGAGGATACAGTGCGCCTGACAGTCTACTTTCAAGCGCAATTCCATGTCTTTTATGGTTCGTATTTTTTTCATCACCGTTTCTGATCACGTAGTCTATAATTAAAGACCTCTGTGGTGTGGCGGCGAAGGTTCGTCTGCGACGCAGGAGGTTGCGGGTTCGATTCGGAACAAATATTTGTACGATCTGCAGATATTTGTTCAGGGTATTCTGGGTATTTTTATGTATAATCAAAAATATCTATTTAATGTATCGTATTAAGTATATCAGTTATATAGTACCCATAACACAAGCCCTGCTTAGCTTGGGGTTAGATAATGTTTAGTGAACTGTCCAGCATTATTTATTTATGAATTTTGTTTTAATGGAGTTTTGTTTTGGTTACGGGTTTCAAACCCATGTCCTTTGGATCGGAATCCGGAGTAACTAGCAACTAAACGAGTGAGGCCACCCGATCCCCAAGGGGATCCCAATGAACTAACCACTAGAGTTCTCGTTCAGATTTCATAATATTGCGGCTAATACAATTTATATCAGATGAGATTTAGTGGATATTTATAAATTAATGTGTAGTTGACACGAAGCTTTAATAATGACTCACTCTAACTCGCTGTGCGATTCATATCGTGGTCTTCGTTGGAACATAGTAATTTTTCTACAATGTTTAAAAGTTTTTTTTGAATGTTTTCGTAAATAGGATGACAAATCCTCACAAAACTTATGAGTTCGAGTGAGAGTCTCGAGCACCGCCGTAAGGTTGCATGCCTTTCGATCTTCTATAGGTTACATATCGGGGAATGCTCCCAGGAACTTCACGATCTGATCCCACCATCTCCTTTTCATCATAGGACGAGCAGGCGTACGGCTCAGTACCATCCTTACCTCATTGGGATACCTTCTATTCGCACGTAATGTTTTGGTTCTGCCTTAATAATGCGAACTACTAAGGAGTGGAATACACTACCGTCGTCTGTCTTTCCTGAAAACTATAATCTGGGTCTCTTCAAGGCTAGAGTGAATAGGTGCCTTCTAGACCTTTGTGCTCCGTCTTCGGCCACATCGTCACTTACCAACAGGTGAGATCGTGGTCAAACTAAGGTATATCAACGTAAAAAAAAAAAGAAAAAAAAGAGTTACGTAATGCTGGGTTTTGTAAATATAGGTACTTAGTTGTTAAGGTTCAGATGGCTACAGTTAATGTAGGGGTGTTGACTTTGTGGCCCAAGGTTTGTAGCCCAATGACGCTGTGGCTTATTTGGAATTATTTTCGTAATGCAATCTATTATTATGTACTAGCAATAAGCACAGATTTGTAAGTATTCGCAAGTTTTTTTTCCCTTTTTTTTATGCTATATGCACATCTAGACTTTAATTTAAATTACTATGTGATACTCTTCGACCAAAGTGTGATACTACATTTATTTACAGAAATAGTATTTATATTTATATTTATTTGAGGTAAAACCAAAGGCTTAAAATTATTAACAAACATACAAAATAATAAATATTATTTTATATGTTTTGTAAGAAATCTTTTTTTCTGCTATGTTTTTAAACTTTGGATTGTTTCCATGTGATCTGCAAATTGGTAAAGAGGAGTGCAAGCCAAGCAGTAAAACTGAAAACAATTCATCGAATCTAAAGGGCCCATATACGGTACGATTTGTCTGTACGATCCGTCGCTTCAGACCGATCGAAACGACGAATCGATAGTGTATATCAAGATCGTTAACGATTTACTTCATCGAAGACGATATCGGAAATCGCAACAAAAACCCATGCAATCATGAATATCGTAACGATGAATCGACAGTGTGTGGCTCTTCAACGATTCGATTTTATGCCAATCTTCTGGATGGAACCTTAATTCCTTTAAAATATTTATACGCGAATACTGGTTTCTCTTTAATAGCCATTTCTTAACCCACATTTTTCTTGGCTTTCTTTTTTTGTTTTGTAGCCGAACCAAAGTTACCGCCACATAGGTAAGGAAAAGAAGTTCATTTTCCATTTTATTAGGCACTTATTGAATTATTAGAACACGTGTTTATACTTCAGTTTCAAATAAATAAATGATCGATCGTTACGACCAATCGTTTCGTGTATGAGCGTCATTTGCGATGCGATCAATCGTCACGATTTTCATCAGATCGATCGTACAGACAAATCGTACCGTATATGGGGCCCTTAAAATGTGACCTTCTATTTCTGTAATAAATGTCAAAAGAGAAACACCTTTGACATTTATTTTAGAAATAGTAAGTCACTGGTAGCGATTTGAAGTTGCATCCTCTAAAGTTAAGCTAAGTAATTATACCGCCATCCTTTTCTTTTGTATATAAAAAGCAAAGGACCGGGTTTGTATTTTTAGTTTTAACTTTAGAGTATACAATCTGAAATCGCTACCACTGGCCACCATCATTTGGTGAACAGAATTCTTATTAATTTAACTGTTCTAGAAAAGTTTATACAGGCAATAATTTCTTAGTATAATACTAAAAATATACAGAAAGAATAATACAAGGTATGTACAAAATACATATGAAACAGTTGTGCTACCTGAAGACCGCTGCAAGCGATCTAAAGGTAGCTCAACTGATCCAAATCACTACCAGACGGAAATGTCCCTAAGATGCTGGCTGCATTGCCACGCTGAATGGCAATACTAATGCGTTGAGCCAGATAAGAGCCAGCTCTCGGGGCACGCGTCGCTTTGACCAGATGCCCTGAAAGAATTTTGAAAACGCGAAGGGCCCCGGAACCTTACGGACCCAGAGTCTCGACCCCAAAAGGCTCAAATAAGTAAGCTCTGTCGAGACTTCCATATTTGCGTCTTTTGAGGTCCTCAGCGGAAAAAAGATTGTATAGGTTACTTGACACCGACTAAATTGCTAACCTTGGTTCATTTCCTTGCAAAACATATTACAAGAAACAACCGAAAATGGAAATTAATAAAGTAAAAAATTAAATCATTAAATGGCGAAGCAAAGCTAAAAAATAATTATATTATATTTTTGTTTGTGTTAGTTAAAATTTCATAAGTATTTTAAAAACTTGAATTATTTAGCTATATTGTGGTCCCAGTAATTAAAGATAATAAAAAATAAAATAAAAAAACCTGATTGAAAAGTTCACTTTTGCCAAGAGTGAGTAGGAATCGCGACCTGAGGGTTTCTTAGTACGGAACTAGTATTTTTCCGAAATATTCTATAATTGCTATCACAGTTCAACTTTTCTAGAAATTTTTGATTATTGGTAGAAATCCAAATGGTAAAATTATTGGGTACTGATATTGATAAACATCGTTTAATGGGGCCCATGGGATTTTATTTGATATTTTTTTTATTATTTGCCACAGATAACACATCATATGGGGCCATACACTCCTCCGGTCATCACATTATTACTTACATCTCCTCCCGTAATCCACAAGTAAATAACCAACATATTCTTTTTTTTTTTTTTTTAACTTTGATTGGCCTTTGTTTGACCACGATCTCACCTGTTGGTAAGTGACGATGTGGCCGAAGATGAAGCACAAATGTCTAGAAGGCACCTATTCACTCTTGACTTGAAGAGACCCAGATTATAGTTTTCAGGAAAGACAGACGACGGTAGTGTATTCCACTCCTTAGCAGTTCACATTATAAAGGTAGAACTGAAACGTTTTGTGCGAATAGAAGGTATACCAATCAGGTAAGGATGGTACTGAGCCGTACGCCTGCTCGTCCTATGATGAAAAGGAGATGGTCGGATCAGATCGTGCAGTTCCTGGGAGCATTCACCGAAATGTAACCTATAGAAGATCGCAAGGCATGCAACCTTACGGCGGTGCTCGAGACTCTGGATATATGGTGTATTAGTTGTCTTTACCTGGTTCTAATAATATTCTAAAGCAATTAAATTTAAATATCGGGTATAACGCAGGTAACAGCAATATAGAGCAAGTTTTGTAGCACCCGTAGAGGTTCTACGAAGTGCTACGAGATTCGTTACAAATGGGTTTAATTAAAATTGTGCATGGGTGTATAAATATCAATCGTAAAATGCTTTAGAAACTCTAAATATGAGAGTAGATATTAATTATTTGGTGAAAACAATGATTCTTCTGAACATTTCACATAATTCCAGCGCAACATTTACGAGAGAAGATTTCACGGAAACAGTTATAATTCAAAAACATACGCGAGAAATAAACAGACAAAATTAAATTAATGTTTGTAAACATCGTGTAGTCATGAGCTGACGAGGGTTGAATCAAAGAAGTTCATTGTTAAGTTCAGCAGTTTGGTGGCATTTGGGTATCGCGGGAGCTGCCAGGGACCGACAGGAATCTGCCAGGAAGTGGCTGCAGCAGCGCTGGGCCGCCCGCGCACGCCACTGCTTGATGCGCCAGCGAGCGCTCGCCACAGCGCATCTGTACACTTTTAGGACTAAAGGGTTTCGCCAAATTTTTAGGCAAAACAAATAAAAGAGAACCGCAACGGCGTCAGACCAGGCGTGTCTATAAAAGGCTGAGAGGGGGGTGTGCGCGGGGGTGGTAACACGATCCGCGAGCTCCAGCCGGCCGGCCGCCCTGGAGCGCGGGCGGAGGTGCGGCGCGCGGGGGGACGCAAGCGCTGCGCGGACGCCGCCCGCACGCGCTCTCACTAGTCGAACGGTGCCCGACCGGTAACGTAGCGCCGACCGCCAGAGAGACGAACCAGCGACAATGTCCAGCGTGGCGAAGACTTCCAAGTACACCTACCGCAGCAGCGGAGGCGGCACCACCGACGTGAACATCGAGTACAGCGCCGACCTGAGCGCTCTCTCCAGGCTGGAGGTAGCCGCGACCTCCGACCAGTGCAGTGCTTGTGAAGTGTGCCCAAGTGTGACATGATACGATATCTTCTATTTTTCAGGACAAGATCCGTCTCCTCCACGATGATCTGGAATCCGAAAGGGAGCTGCGTCAGAGGGTAAGCCGTTCGTGCGAAATGTGATATGCGCGCGCGCCGCCATACAGGGCGCGCAGGTGTGGGCGGGGCGCGCACACCTATTAATACCGCCCGCCCAACGCTATCGCTTCCTTCACACCCTTTGTTGAAAGTGCAAGAACACCCACTCTATCACATTCTGTTTCTTATTATTCCGTTTAATAACTTAACTCATCATTCTAAGTTACTAAGTGAATAAGTAAGCCCACCAGAACAATCTCTCACTAAAGCTAAACAATTTAATTTTAATAAAATCCATTCCTAACTAATAGAATAAAAAAAAAACAAAAAACGGTGATATATTTTTAAAGATATATTTTTTTAAACTGTTAAAAATATTAGTATGTTAGTATTCCAATTTATGCAGTAGATTCATACTAATTGCATACAGTCATCGATTGATCTATAACAATGAAAAAATCCATCGGATCAAGTTATCAAAGTTTCTTGTGCTATTTCTGGATTATTGCACCGTTAGTCGCGCGTCGCGCCGGAGCGCGCGCTCTACGCAGCTGCGTGAAGAAAGTGCGACCAAGCTTCGCGGCTGCCGTGCAGACTTGCCGCAGCGCAGCTCGCACCGTCCACGTTATATTTAGCCACGTAGCGAAAGCATTCTCTGAAATCTCAACTTCTCGCTCTCCGGTCTCACTTTTGAAACTGGGCCAAATGATGCTCGTTCCCGTTGAGAATGCCACAATATTGAAATATAATAATAGAACACGGTATTAGTGGCAAAAATATCCGTGTTAGTCAGAACCGCCGTGAGACACGAGCCGTTTCTTAATATAGATCGCACAATACTGAAATATGTGAAGGACGTGCTACAGTACCGCGTTGCATAATTACTGGGAAACGGTCGCGGTGAATCAGGCGGAATATGTACTGATATTCATTATACGCACGTAACTATTACGATCTTGCTAAAAACTAAACAAACCGTGACCTATCAATCAATATTGTCATCATAGCTGTCGATAAACAAAATGCAACTCAACTATTTTATGAAAGCTTTGCTTATAAACTAAACTACTCACAAGACATCACAAATAGAACAAAGTTTTATAAAATTGAGTCATCGCTTGAAAATATAATTGTATAATTTCAGATCGAGAGGGAGAAGGCAGATTTGAGCGTGCATGTTATTCAACTCTCTGAGAGGCTGGAGGAAGCTGAAGGTGGAGCCGAAAGTCAGGTAAACATTGATATTTATTTAAATTATATTACCACCAGTACTTGACAACTATATTTAATAGCAAAACATAGAAAAAACCAGTAAGAAGAACTTCAAGCACAAGTAGAAGGAATCGAAGGATCTCATGGAAAACCCAAGTGTTATACCACTAAATGTTGGTAATGAAGAAAAACATTTATGAAAGAAGCAGCAATAAGAAGATAGCATTCACGTAATGAAAACAAGAGAACAGAGAAGCCCAGAAAAGTTAAAATTACACCAACTTTTAATACCGATCACACACCTAATTGCTATGCGAAATTCTGTGTACATTGCAACTGCGATTTTGTGCTAAGCGATATTTTACAATTGTTTTATTTCAGGAAACTACCTTCATCTACTATATTATTTGATGATTATTTGACTGTGAATTTTCGATTTTAATGTTCACATAGACCAATGACTATCAGTTTGAAAAAACTATTTAGAAGACACTTGTTTTTTGAATTAATCATAATAATATTTATTTATCCATAGCGTATTTTTTTTAATATTTTTGTCATTGATAGATATTTTTTCTGGGATTTTTATATGGTTAAGATCAGTAAATTGTTTTGTAATTAGTAACCGATCAAGTGCGAGTCAAACTCCTCCGTAGAGGGTTCCATATAAGTACGCCACCTTAGTAACCACTTGACCAAAGTTGAATTTATTTGACTGCATTTTCTCTTCGCGAATAATTTCCCTTTTGTGTGAAAATTCAAAGACTTTAGATTTTCTGTTAGATTTTCCTGTAAACTATGAGTAAAGACCAATATTCCATTTATTAATTATTTTGTTGTCCAATAGTTTCGGAAAAAATAAGCTGTGATAGACAGACAGACAAACAGTCGCGAGAGAAAAATCCTACAATGGTTACGTTGGTACCTTTTGTTGTATGAAACCCTAAAAACCGGTCAAGTGTGAGTAGTCGCCTGGAGGGAGTTAAATACAAGTACAATAACTTAGTACCCACTTGCTAGATCAAATTAACTTATTAGTCCTCACTTAAATGACAGCAACATTAATCTGTCATAAGCAATGCATTTAAAAAATATAAACAAAATGTGTCCCTCATAAGGAGGCCTTTCATTTGATACGTCACATGGTGCATTTGACAAAAGTTTCTATTTAACATCCATATTTCCCTCCCCCCCCTCACCCCTTAAAATCATAATTCATAATTATAATACACGTGGTTGGGTCACTTAAATCTGCATAGGTATGTAACAAATTTCAAAGGACAACAAGACAGTTACAAAAGGAAATAGACGGTAACAGACAGGCAGACAGACAGACACAAAAGTGATCGTTTCATGATTCCTCTGGTATTATACGTATTATTTTATCCCTGAAAATAGAGGTAAATCACATCTTCAGATGGAAAACAATGGAGTTTTAAATTGTACTCCTTACCATACCTATATGAAATCAGTATTTTTTTTATAGGCAGTTTATTTTTTTACCGTTGTTTTTCTATTTAGGTTGTCCTAGTTATTAATATGTTGTATTATAAGATTTCAAACGTGAGTTCCAAACGGCAATTGGGGCCAGCTTTTGAAATGATCCCATACATTTTTCAGTTCGAGATCAACAGGAAACGCGACACCGAACTCACCAAGCTCCGCAAACTACTGGAGGATGTCCACCTGGAGTCCGAAGAAACCGCGCATTTGCTCAAGAGGAAGCATCAGGAAATCGTGGTTGACTTCCAGGAACAAATCGACCAGCTTACCAAAAGCAAAGCCAGGTGAGGGGAATTTCTTTCTTTCTTTCTTATTCTGTGTTTCATCGCTTATGAGCAATTAAACATGGTGAATATATGAGTATATATGGCATATATTTTGTATATATATGACACATATATCCGTATATCCCAGTAGGTACAGCACGAATTAGTATAAGAAGCTATGCGATACAAGCGAAAAGCTGTGCGATAACTGTTTCTTCATAACACATAATCAAAAATCCATACTATTGTCGTAACTTCCCTGTGATTGCATCATGGTTCTCCTTGTCACCAGGTCTGAGAAGGAGAAGTCCAAATTCCAAGCCGAGGTTTACGAGCTGTTGGCCCAAGTGGAGAACGTGACCAAGGAGAAGATTACCTTCTGCAAGACCGTTGAGAGGCTTGAGATCAACATCAGTGAGCTTCACATCAAGATCGAGGAGCTGAACCGCACCATTGTTGACATCACCTCGCACAAGCAGCGCCTGTCTCAAGAGAATGTTGAGCTCGTCAAGGAAGTTCAGGACCTGAAGGTTTGTAATGTTTATACTGTATTTTAAATTTGTGAATAGTCAATAACTTTTAAATTGAGAAACCGGTCGAGTCACGCGATTTCTTTTGTATCTTATCCATTGCGTCGCGAGGGAGTCACTATAAAAATTGGTGGATGGGCGACTCATCACTAAATCGTTAATTGTGGCCTAATGAATGGAGGGGTCATACAATGAATACAACTACAAGAATGCTGATGAAATTACCTACTGGTTTCTTATAAGAAAGTATTTTATAAAAATTTACCTTTATGTTATTTTTACAAAAAAAAAGTCATTTTCCTTACTCTACATTTCTTGTTTGAGGCTTTGCCTACCCTTTCGGGGGAAAAGACGTATGTCTATGTAAATATGCAAGTTTTTGTTTTTCAATTTTATATTAATTAATAGACACGTATTTTTTTGGAAAACGAGTGTTAAATATTGCAAAAATTACTCAAATTACAGTATTTTAACATCAGGTGGGCCATCTGCTTGTTTTTGTAAAAAAAAATACTGTATGGTAAATATGTAAGTGATACCCATATTTTGCTTACCTAATTGCAAAAACTAAAGTATAATAACCATTTCCAGGTGAACATTGAGAACGTGATATACCTGAAGAGCCAACTCGCCAGCCAGCTCGAGGACTACCGCAGGAGGCTGGAGGATGAAGACAGGAGGCGCTCTCTGCTGGAGGCCACCCTTCACCAGGTATTTTCTTGATATGATCAGAAAAAAAAATTACTCACTCATTGAAATTTTTCACACAAGACAACTTTGTTGACAAGACATTCAGTCCATGCCTCACTTGCTCACCTGTTCCTTGTGTCCCACCACCTGCACAAGGGAGGACCTTAACAAAGCCACAGACAATGCTGTAGAAGTGGCTACATTTTACTCTAAAATCGTTTAAACAAAAAAAGGCAATCCGTTGTTACGATAGAAGAAGAAACAGCAGCGTTCAGTTTTCCTACCCGCATTAAGCCCGCATTATTCTACATTTCTTGACCTGCCCTTTTATTGCGTAATTCCAAACCTACTGTCAAAGTACTCAAATCGAACACCAGTGTTCATGCCAGACTACCATCTCGAGGAATTGCCGAAGGATTTTTTCGATGTCCAGTGACGTCAGACTGAGCTTTGATATTGGTACGAAAGACACTAATCACTGGGCTTGAAACTGGCTCATAGTGGGAAATTTGCCGCTGTCAAGTAGTTACACAATACGAAACTGACAGAAAAGTGTCCAGACTGGACTATAAATGTCAAATTTGAAGTTTTACCGATGTTCAGTGGAGTTTAATGGAATTGCGCAATTAACCCACTGTTTTGTTTTTCATAAACCACTATTAATTTAGTGTCATTGCCCAAGTTTTCTACGAGTAAAACTAAACCATGATTTTATTAATTTATTTTACAGGTTGAGATTGACCTGGAGTCTGTTCGCGTCCAACTCGAGGAGGAATCCGAAGCCCGTCTGGACCTGGAACGCCAGCTGGTCAAGTCCAACGGCGAGGTCGCCCAGTGGCGCTCCAAGTACGAGTCTGAGGCTTCCGCCCGCGCTGAGGAGATTGAGGAGCTGCGTCGCAAGTACTCCATCCGCATCCAGGAGCAGGAGGAACAGATCGAGACCCTCATCGTCAAGATCAACAATATTGAGAAGCAGAAGTCTCGTCTGCAGAGCGAGGTAATTTTATTTATCCTTTCGATTTCTGGCAGATTGTCAACGGACTCAGAATTAATTTTGATGCTATTCACTTTCCGTAACATCTTAAATATTCCCCAAGTTGAATTATTTATTACTAGCGACTCGCTCCGGCTTCGCACGGGTAGCCCCCGGTGAAAAACAGCCCCCCTCCCCTCCAATATTTTATTACTTTTTCTGCTATTCGGAGCGGAGAAAAATCCACCAAAAAAGAGATAACTAACATCGGTCCAGCCAATCTTGAGTTATAAGTGGTGTAACTAACACGACTTTGTTTTTATATATAAGATTTAATTCTAATTAAGTCTGATTTGGTTTTTTTTATATATAAAATGTGTGTCCGGTTCACCGTGGTGTGTTCGGCCTAAGAATAGACCCCTCCGTCTTCTTTCGTGAAAATGCAACTATGGTCGACCACCAGAGGGTGGGCAGCAGCATCTACCTGAGTACTTAACACCAATACTGTGATCACCAATCCGCCTGCCAAGCGTGGTGATTATGTCAAATCCCCCAATTCCATGCTATGGGGGAGGCATCGTTCAGTTGTGGACGTCTAACCTGCTGATGATGATGAGATACACTATACAATTTAACTTTTGAACCTATCATTGTAATGTACTTACTTTTGACTAGAAACGGGATATTGTGCCGAAATATCAAATCAAAATTCAAAAATCATGGTAAATATCACGTTTCTAGTGAAAAGTATTATACAACTAGCAGCGTCCCGCGGTTTCACCCGCGTAAGTCTCGATCCCGTGGAAATATCGAGATAAAGATATGCCTATGTGTTATTCCGGGAGTCCAGTTATCTCCATTCCAAATTTCATCCAAATCCGTCCAGCCGTTTCAGCGTGAAGAAGTAACAAACACACACCCAAACTTTCGCATTTATAATATTAGTGGGACGGGATGGGATTTCTTACCTTCAGATGTCTACTACTACGATGCTTTTTTTACTCAATTGTGGTATCCCAGTTCCTGTACAGACGCAAAATTACACTTTAATATCAATTACTACATGTTCCAGGTCGAGGTTCTCATCATCGATTTGGAGAAGGCCAACGGAACCGCTCGGGAGCTCCAGAAGAGGACCGAGCAGCTGGAGCGCGTCAACATCGAGATCAAGTCCCGTCTTGAGGAGACCATCCAGATCTACGAGCAGACCCAGCGTGACCTTCGCATTAAAGTCACTGAGATCCAGCGCATCTCGCACGAACTTGACAAGACCCGCGAGCAGAAGGATGCCCTTGGCCGCGAGAACAAGAAACTTGGCGGTAAGTCTAGACCCAGCTAGATATCCACATCAAGGTCACCCAGATTCAGAGCATTGCGCACAAACTTGTTAACATCTGAGCATTCAATACTTCCACTGCGAGAGCAAGAAATATAAAGTATAAGTATAAAAAGTTTATTTAGGTGTTATAAATAATAATACAATCTTTACAAATTATTGGTAATGTTGCAAAGTGTAAACAAAAACATGAATCAAAAATTTATTTGTTAGTGCGCTAGCTCCCACCCTAGGACACCCTGTGTTGTGGGTAGCTAGCCTCTTACGAACATGAGTCCATAAATAGCGCAAAGTGAAGTAATGTAATGTTACGCTTGAAGAGAGTACAATATGTTCCTAAAGTAATACAATTTAAAATGTAAAAGAATCACACGCAAAATAGTTAGTGTAAGTACCTACTATCAGTTTAAAATTAAATCTGGCCAGCACTTAAATCAGAGATCAAGTGTCTGAGTGTCAAGAGGCGATATAGAATGCTTAAGAAGTAATTCCTCCTCTTAAAGATGAAATGTTCAATGGTATTCTGCAAACTATAATTTATTTTATGTATGTGTGGTGTGACTTTGGGAGATAGAATAAGGAATAGTGTGGATAACAGAGCGTCGAGAAAACAAAGAAGACGTAGTGACTAGGATTGAGAAAGGTATGCTTGGATGGTTTGGGCATTTAGAAAGGATGGACGATAGTAGATTTACGAAACGGGTACATAAGACGAGCGTGAATGGGACAGTGGGAATCGGATCACTCAGATCAGTCAGATTGGAGACGTTCTGGAAAAAGGCCAGGTCAAGTGTACCCTTAACCGACGAGCATGTATGAAGAATATGAGATTGAATGAAGCAAAAGAGGTGTGTCAGGATCGTAGCAAGTGGAAATCCGTGGTCTCTGCCTACCCTTTCGGGAAACAGGCGTGAGTTTATGTATGTATGTATGTATAATTTATTTTTTCTTTGTTTTGCTAGTTTTCTGAGAGAGTCATCTTTTTCGTTTTAGATGACTTGCACGACACCCGCGCTAACCTCACGGAGTTGACCCGCCGTCTTCACGAGCTCGAGCTCGAGCTGCGCCGTCTTGAGAACGAGCGAGAGGAACTCACCGCTGCCTACAAGGAGGCTGAAGCTGTAAGTGTTGCTTTTAAATCCTGGAACTTCAAATAGTTGTGCGTCCAACACAAAAATAATGTAAATGCAATTGGAGAAGGTATTAGTTTTTGAAATTTTAGGTACTTAAGGTTGAACAGCCATGCTTACTCCCAAAAAACATCAGATGTAATCATGTAAATTATGTTGGAACTTCAAATAGTTTTGTGTCCAATACAAAAATAATGTAAATGCAATTGGAGAAGGTATTCGTTTTTGAAATTTTACTTATGATTGAACAGCCATGCTTACTCCCAAAAAAACATCAAATGTAATCATGTAAATTATGGTGGAACTTCAAATAGTTATGTGTCCAATACAAAAATAATGTAAATGCAATTGGAGAAAGTATTAGTTTTTGAAATTTTACTTATGGTTGAACAGCCATGCTTACTCCCAAAAACATCAGATGTAATCATGTAAATTAGGTTGGAACTTCAAATAGTTTTGTGTCCAATACAAAAATAATGTAAATGCAATTGGAGAAGTTTTTGAAATTTTACTTATGATTGAACAGCCATGCTTACTCCCAAAAAACATCAAATGTAATTATGTAAATTATGTTGGTAATACAGTTTGTCAGTTTGCTTATAACGGATGTTGCAGTCTCCGTAGCAACACTTTATTTAAATTGATGCAAGACTTTGGCAAGCATTCAGTCAGCAGTACCCAGACAGAGTTCCCTGCCTCATTCTGCAAATAGAAGCACTATATTAAGAATAGGGAACAATGTTTGCAATAATGTAGGTAATAAGTATTGTAACACAAGAGTTAAAACGAGACACTGAAATTCGCAGATGCGTATCCTACTTTTAGCAGTTCGAAATTGGTAAAAAAATAAACAGAAAATATTTGAAAAATTATCAAGTTCAAGGGCAAATTCATACACACACTAAATAAACACGATAACACAAAAAAAATATTAGATAACAAAATGAGGTAGGTCGGTAAGTGAAAATACATAAGTGGAGGACTCACTGTTCATAGGCAGAGGTTACCGCTTAACATCAGCTAGCTCCGCCATTCCAGTAGCATAAAAAAAAAAAAAAAAAAAAACTCAGGCCGTTATTTAGTCTCGCTTTAGAATGTCTGATATCGTCACTGCAAGGATATTTGAATGCTATCCTGATCCAAGCGATTTATAGCAGGCATGTGATTAGTAGGTGTACCCAAGTGGTACATGAAATAAAAATTGGGGGTGATTTTAGCCATTGAAAGTGGTACAACCAACAAAAAAGTTTCACCTTGAACCTACTCTCAATTATGCAATCAACCATTCCAACTACACTGTTCATAGGCAGAGGGTAGGTACCGCTTAACATCAGGTGGGTCATCAGCTTGATCCGTCATACTAAGTATTATAAGAAAAAAAAGTCGTTATAATATATTATACCCAAAACAGTTTTTTTTTTTTTTTTTTTTTTTTTACTACCTGGATGACGGAACAAGCAAGAGGCCCACCTGATGTTACGCGGTAACCTCTGCCTATGAACGGTGCATTACCTCATAGGTCACGTCCACCTAGGACGCACCCTATGTGGCATTGCACTGCGCCCGCCACCCTGAGACATAAAGATGAAAAGTCTCATGTGCCTGTAATTTCACCGGCACCCTTACCCTTCAAACCGGAACACAAATTAAAATTAAAAAAAAATATATTATTAATTATTTAATTGCTATCAAAATAAAGCGACTTAGAAATCATCGTTTTATTACTTATGGTAGAGATCCACGATGGTAATTTAACAATTATTGATGTTGTGGTCACCAGGGTCGCAAAGCTGAGGAACAACGTGCGCAGAGGCTGGCCACTGAGTTGGGTCAGTTCCGCCACGAGGCCGAGCGTCGTCTCCAGGAGAAGGAGGAAGAAATTGAATGCATCCGGTAAGTGCGTTTAGAGTGAACTAGCTCCAGGTCCATAGACCAGAAAATTTCTCAAAACCAAATATTTCAATGTGACGTGATCTCAAAATCTTGTATTACTCATAAGATCACCAGATTATGTCACCAATTGACATCAATGATGTACGTAGGATATTACTGCTGACGTTTCACACCACTATCTTCTGTTTGGGACTCACCAGTACTGTTGACATATGCTCGCACTAACGACGATAACAATCGACTGAAAAAATTGGTACTACACACACGGCAATCGCCAACTCGGAACTGCAAGGAGTCTTTCAGCACCGAAGCCCCGCTCACTTCTCTGCGCTGAGTGACTAGTGTCATCTAAACTTGCGACAGTCAAACTTCAATCCCAACCATGACCTAAATATGTTATGGATCCACGCCAATACAACGATTGACAGGCGATTTACAAAATCAGCTCACCTGAAAAATACACCATCACATTCCTTTCAATTTATCAAGATTCTTAATATACATCTTCTAAAAACACACTCATAAACCAAATCGATTTTCCTTTCGAAGTCAAGTGCTTAAACGGATAATCACTATAAACGGAATGCTATTGGCAACATTTCTGTTTATATTTAGCGGCGCTTTTGATTGGCGAGTATAAGCGATGATCGAATGAACATTGGCACTCGGGTGCACTGAAAACGTACAAAAGAGCGTGTCCATTTTCTCGCGCCCCCAATTGTACGACCTCGCGCCTTGACATCTCATGTCGGGCCGAGTGATTTTCGAAAAGTTTATACAAGAAAGCTACTAGAGTTTTTATCATGCCACCAGTTAAAGTGCCTAACTATTGTAGCAAGTGGCACAAACCTCCCACTTCCGTCTATGAAGACAACTACGGCTATGGAATCCACTTTTATCAGCCTATGATTGATTATATCAGTGATAAAGAACAAGGAGGCTCATCTAAGCCACCTCACTTACCGTGGAATAACGAGAGAGGACTCGACAAGTACAGATTCGACAAAGCAATCAAGCCGTATTCAGATGAAGATGCGTCTCGCATTTCAAAGGATATTGCAGAAACAGCAAAGCATGATCTCAATGTTTACAAAGTTTGTAAACGCAGCCCTTTTTCAGTGGTTGCTACGGCTTCAGCAGCAAATATAACAAAGCGCATAGGAGTGGAAAGTGTATCTTCGAAGGGTAAGAAGCAGCTTGTCACTAGGGAGAAGTTCAGGGCTGAAAGGCAGAAGAAGCGAATGGAGGAAATAGATAGGGAACTGGAGCTTTATGAGAAAGCAGTGAACGTTGGATCAGAGTTACGAAGTAAAGCGATGATGTACAGAGGCAAATCGGCTAAGGCTATCGCTCAAGTGTTGCTAGATGAAAGCAGGAAGAATGTTGCACAAAGCAGAGAAAGGAACATGGACCTCACTGATAGAAAAGAACAAGTAGATCGTCAGCTCGCTAAAGTTACTAAGAGCATCATGTCTAAAATGTCTGCAGAAACGAAAATGTCCAGCATATCTGATTGCAAACTATCAGAGGAAATTTCTGAGACCGTTAGGTCTATTCGCTCAATATCACCAGTATCGAATTGTGTTATTATCAGAACTGAAATCCCAGTTATTGACTATTCATACGTGGAAAAGATAAATGCACTGAAGGAGACATTGAAGCAGTTTGAATCACTGAACACCTACATGAGTTTTGACCACAGGTGAATTCATCGAACTTACTCTTACGTATTTGTAACCAAATATTTTTAGGTTTCGGACCACAATTAAGACACAGTATTTTCTAATCTAGTGTCTAAAAAGGGTTATTAATGTAGAGGTTCGATAAACTTCTGCTGTCCTGTTTTCATTCCAAATAACATTAGATAACATTACTGTCTTTTGTTCACAGCAAGCAGACCAGCATCGAAATCGAGCAGCTGAACGCCCGCGTGGTCGAGGCTGAAACCAAGCTGAAGACTGAGATCACCCGCATCAAGAAGAAGCTCCAAATCCAGATCACCGAATTGGAGTTGTCGCTTGATGTTGCCAACAAGACAAACATTGACTTGCAGAAGACCATCAAGAAGCAATCTCTGCAGGTAAAATCCAGCAAAACGTTTTATTTTCGTGTAATGGTGCGGTTACCTACGATTTACCACGGCAAGAGTGGTTAGTCATGAAATTGAATTTCGCACTTCTATCTATAATATGTGATTTCATGTTTCTTCTATTTAAAGTCAGGCTTTATCTAAGAAGGTAGGCGTAAACTTGGTTTTCAAACAAACAAGGCTCTAGAATGATCTCCAATTCCCTTGGAGGAGAATTGGAGATTATTCTAGGGAAAACGTTGACTACAACCTTCAGTAAATTCTCGAAACACCATGCTAGTATTTCATTTTATTTTCTCCGATCGTTTATTTACCTTGTTATGGTCAAATTCATATATTCCATTTGTTTACCATAGCTCACCGAGATCCAGACCCACTACGATGAGGTCCAAAGACAGCTTCAGGTGACGCTCGACCAGTATGGCGTCGCCCAGCGTAGGATACAGTCGCTCACCGGCGAGGTCGAGGAGATCCGTGGCAATTACGAGCAGGTACGGAAATATTGTGCTGAAAATTGTACCTTCATTCTTACTGGCCTGAAAATAAAGAACTATAAAAGATAATAGAAAAAACACCATTCTGCAATACTAAATTTTGGAATCTGTAATAGCAGGTATCAGTAACTCAATTTACATGAGTGGCACTGGTTATTTTTTAGTACCCTTGAATTGATTACGTGACCTTACATATGTACTATTGTCATACCTCGGTACGTGCCACTGTATGACTTTCATTGAGGCTTCAATAATACACTATTTTCTTAGTTCTGATTTAAATAATTCATAATATATTTAATGTTGGCTGTGTCCGCTTTGGTTACTAAGAAGTTAATTTGTTGTTTCCAGGCCCTCCGCGCCAAGCGCATCGTCGAGCTTTCCTTCGAGGAAGCGCAGACCCGCATCAACGAGCTGACCGTTATCAACGTGAACTTGTCCTCCAGCAAGGCCAAAATCGAGCAGGAGCTGGGTGCCGTCGCCGCTGACTATGACGAGATCACCAAGGAGCTGCGCGTGTGTGACGAGAGATTCCAGCGCGTCCAGGTATGTAGCAGCCCTTTGGTTTTCCCATACTCGCTTCCTTCCAGCTTTTCCTGAAGACTGTTTCAAACTTTGCTGACGCTGGTATAATCATTTCCAAAGCTAATCAGCACGCTTGGCTAAGTGTGGTTGTGAATCTAATCAAGGATATACTCAAGGGTTCAATAAACTAAACTCATAGTCAAGTCACGCTGACGTGGGAAGATCTTGGCATGATCTGAAATTCATTGCCACAATGTTTGAATCAGGTCTGACTCACTAGATTCTCACGGATTATTTATTTTCGTTTATTATTAACTAATTGGTTCTGCTCCAATAAAGTTTGACTCATGTCTAAAAAGCATTCATGTGACGATGAAAGATGCCCAATAGTCTGTTTAGCGTTCTACCTTCATACAATAGATGCCCTAAATTAAGATTAAAGACTTTTGGCATCCATCCATTTTGCTGACACACGGTAACTACCTGAAAATTTATGAAGCCAGTGTAATATTAAGACCTATATATCCAGCTTTAGATTAGTGTGGGCTGATAGAAACTTATTAGACTTTGTGAATAGAAAGCTTATTCTCTTTTGCCTTTATTTTGGCAAACTGCATCTGTAATCTAAGTCTTATTTTTTCGAGTATTGAATTTTACAAAACCGTTTATTTTATTTTCAGACTGAACTTAAACACACCGTGGAACACTTGCACGAAGAGCAGGAGAGGATTGTCAAGATTGAAGCCATCAAGAAGTCTCTTGAGATCGAAGTCAAGGTAAGATAATTTTCTAAAATACTTTCCGAAAATTACATAAAACATAAAACCCCCAGCAGTTGCATATATAGCCCTGACCCCACACTTCGATTACCTGTGTCATAGGTATCAGGAACTACGAGTACCATGGTACCGCAACACCCAGACCCGGAACAAATATTTGCAGAGCAAAAAAACATTTGTTTTGCAGCGGGACCCGAACCTTCAACCTCTCGCATCTCAGCCGGCTACTCGGCCGACGTGTCACAGAGTTCATCGGATTCATATTGATCCCTCAATCCCTTTTGAATGTCTTCTGATTCATTATTTTCTTTGATTTCTTTCGTTTTACAATTATTCTAACAAAAAAAATATAACTATAACTAACTACAACTCAAATCGTCACTGCTTTTTACTAAGTTCAGCTTATGTCCAACATTTTGTCCCTCTTCGACGATATCAGTTCGATTTCAATTCAATTATGTCTGCTCTCCTTGAAGTAATTAAGTAAACCTTTATTTTTTGTTACTACAGAACATTTCCGTCCGCCTGGAAGAGGTCGAGACCAACGCCATCGTCGGAGGCAAGCGTATCATTAGCAAACTGGAAGCCCGTATCAAGGACATGGAACTTGAAACGGACGAGGAGAAGAGGAGACACGCTGAGACCATCAAGATCCTGCGCAAGAAGGAGCGTACGCTCAAGGAGGTCATGATCCAGTGCGAGGAAGACCAGAAGAACATTATCCTTCTCCAGGACTCTCTGGAGAAGACCGCACAGAAGGTCAACATCTACAAGAGACAGCTGCAAGAACAGGTAAGATATTACTTTCATTAACCAACTAGATTGAGACCTAAGTAAGCTACTTGGGTCGTTTACTTAGATTTTATTAAGATAAAATTGTGTAATTTTGTTTACATCATCGTATTTGTTATATTGTTGGTTTTTCTTATCTCGGTTTTGATCCTGAGCGAGGAAGACCAGAATAGTATCTTCCGGGAATTAAGATGTCACATTTCTAGTGAACAGAAAATGTATTACAGATTTTGCAACTCCTGATCACCCACAGCAAAATGAAGCTTTAACTTCTACCAACATTTATGTATGTATTTGCGTACGTGTTGAACTACATTTCTAATGTGTTTGTTCGTCAACAGGAGGGTCTCTCCCAGCAGAGCGTGACCCGAGTGCGACGATTCCAGCGCGAGCTGGAGGCTGCTGAGGACCGTGCTGACGTCGCCGAGAGCAACCTGACGCTCATCCGCGCCAAGCACCGCACCTTCGTCACCACCTCAACCGTGCCCGGATCCCAGGTCTACCTAGTCCAGGAGTCCCGCGCCATGAGCTCAGAGTGAAGTGGTTCCCACCCCAGCCCCAAAACACCAGCATTTCTTGTAATATCGGGGCGCAATTCCGGTCGGGTATAAGCCTAGTCGTTCGTTAAGTTTCTGGGTCCGGGACGGGGGCTCAGCGCCGCGGCTCGCCCTACGCCGTGTCTCCACACGTGGCCCTAACGCCGACCCTCCGTCCCATACACCATTCTTAAATATAACGCTAATACAATAAAGGAACCAAAATCAATCTTTTAAGCTTTTCTTTTTAATATTTTTCTACTTAAGGTCAACCGGCGCTATGTTATGTACCGTATGGTGCAGTAGTTTATATAAAAGAATTATTTTATATTATAATTTATTTATGGTGCAATAAATAATTGTACGTTTGTAACTTAACTTTTAATAATTTTAAAAATAAATGCTATTTATGTTAAAGAAACAAAAAAAGCAATAAAACATCAAAATAAATCTGGTTTTTCATTGAACGAGCGAAACGATTTCTCCGAGTCAACTTGGAAGAATCGGCGTTTGTATGTATTTATGTATGTATGTATGTTTCTCCGAGGATAGCTTCCGAATCTTCATAGGGTTATGAGCTATATCCGGAGTCCAAGAAGGGGTAAAATCTATAAAAGTGAGACAGTCAGATCAAGTAGGGTGTCAAATGAAAGCACTATGCTTGAACATTACCCGGACTTGTTGATAAGATTCGTTGATATAAGATATGTCCTGGTTGCTGGATAATTGTAGAATGTGTTATTACTGGAAGAAAGTGTTAGGTGAGTCAGTCGTGGGAAGCAATGGCGGCGATGAGGTCACCACTTGTCACGTCTATATCCCACGATGGTGCAACCCACAGTGAAAAGAGGCCCATTGAGGCTCTGCCTACCCCTTCGGGGAAAGAGGCACGTGTCTATGTATGTATGTATGTATGTATGCTTGAACATATCATAACTTATTAATGTAGTGATTGAGATTGTACATCCGCACACCTTGGTAGACAAAGTAAGTTAATATCAGTCAAACTATGTTGTAAATTTGGACTGATATATATTGATATAACTTTTGATATTGATGAGATGATATGAGCCGCCTGACTGGGTTAATAGCCAGACGCGAACTGATTGCACGTGTGGCGTAAAGAGCTTAGGATGCACAATTTTAGTAGGTCAGTGTACGGGCTACTGGCTCGTACAGAGATTTTATGTAAAAACTGAACAAGTAAAAAAATCAACATCTTGTTTTTTTTTTTTTTTTTTTTGTATACAAATGTATGACGGTACAAGCGGTTGGCCCACCTGATGTTAAGCGGTAACCTCTGCCTATGAACAGTGCATTACCTCATAGGACACGTTCACCTAGGACGCACCCGATGTGGCATTGCAATATGCCCGCCACCCTGAGACATAAAGATGAAAAGTCTCATGTGCCTGTAATTTCACCGGCACCCTTACCCTTCAAACCGGAACACAGCAATGCGAGCACTACTGCTTTGCGGCAGAAATAGGTATGGTGGTAGTACTTCCCCGGACGAACTCTTTCACAAAAAAGCTCTACTACTACTAATATTTCCAGCAATCCCACAATTCTGAAATTGGGTATGCTTGTAGCTTTTGAGACACAACTACAGGGAAAAGTCTAAAATTGAACAATTTTGATACTTGTCTATACTAATATTATAAAGAGGAAAGATTTGTACCTATTTTTGTATGTTTGTATGTTTGTAATGAATAGGCTCAAAAAGTACTGGGCCGATTTAAAAAATTCTTTCACCATTGGAAAGCTACGTTCACCCTGAGTGACATAGGCTACCAGGGGGGGGACACGAGGGGGGGGGGGCTGTTTTTCCATCTGAAACTACCCGTGTGAAGCCGGGACGAGTCGCTAGTACACTATAAAACATTAACCAATATAACATCCATTGTTGACCTCTGATTTCTAGGAATTCTGATGACGTTGTAGTTCTGTTATGTTGGACTCAAATTAATTTATTCGGTACACTAAACTTTACAGTGAAGCCTATAGTTTTCTTGCAATTCCACTTCGTAGATTATTTTGAGATGATTACTGACTTCACAAGGATATCATTTAATTCGTGAGCTTTATCTATTTCAGTAGTAGTAGAGCTTCTTTGTGTAGGAGTTCGTCCGGGGAAGTACTACCACCATACCTATTTCTGCCGCAAAGCAGTAGTGCTCGCATTGCTGTGTTCCGGTTTGAAGGGTAAGGGTGCCGGTGAAATTACAGGCACATGAGACTTTTCACCTTTATGTCTCAGGGTGGCGGGCGCAGTGCAATGCCACATGGGGCACGTCCTAGGTGACCTATGAGGTAATTCACTGTTCATAGGCAGAGGTTACCTCTTTACATCATAAGGGCCAGCTGCTAGTTCCGTCATTCTAGTAGAATAAAAAAAAATGGATTTAGTATTTACGCGCGTCTTATACAAAGGTTCTTTCGCTGATGGGTTTCAAATTTTCTCGAGGTGGCCCCGAGAAAATTTTATCTCAGAAAAATTTGATTACTTAGAGCATTGCAGGCCTCAATGGTTGGTTACGAGTATAAAGGTAAAGACAGTAGGTAAACCACATTGCGTGTATTCGCGAGGTCTCAGTTCAGGGGATCGATTTTTTAAAGTCACTAAGTGACTAGAAGTCACGAATGACAAAACGTCATCGATGACTTTGAAATCACTTTTTACCAAATGTCGTATTTTTGAAAGTCATGCCCTGTCTACCAACTTGCAAATATTTCACAGTCGTTGTCTTTGACATACGACGTATCTGTCCATTATTAGTTTGTCTGTTCCACTATACTAAGTCCATGGTTCCACTCACCATAGACAAAACAGTGTACTACGTTCGGACCATAGATAATAATTATGTGTGGGTGGAATAGGAAAGCCACAAGATAAAGACTAAAATTGAGTAAATACTATTCATAAATGTCAGTGCCAAAACAGTCACGGAGTGATTTCAAATCGAGTGGGTAGAGCTACTCATATTGATATCATAGTATGACAATTTTAGTCAGCGGTGATTTCTAAAAATACGAAATTTTGGAAATCGGTGACTAATAGTCATTTTGCTGACTTCTAGTCACTCGCTGACTTTCAAAAATCGATCCCCAGGACGCACCACTAGTTTATTTTTCTACGGTAGTACCTACACAACAGCATCTTAGGGAAAGTTATAACTAGTAAATAATTATATATACTCCCTTAGACCATGGTATTCCTTTGAATAACTTTTACCCGTGAAATAAGTGGACTTGTAGCAAATTCTTTAATTGGACTTCCCACAGACTCTTTATGGTATGCAGATTTATAGAGCATCTTTAGTTTTTAGAGCGTTTTTTACATCGTACGTTTTCTGGGTGAAAATGGAACGCTTGCTACCTCGTCCACGTTGAGTCTTTTTTAGGGTTCCGTACCCAAAGGGTTCAACGGGACCCTATTACTAAGCCTCCGCTGTCCGTCCGTCCGGCTGTAAGAGGGCTGTATCTCATGAACCAGGTAATTTTTCAGTTGACATTTTCACAGAGTGAGTATTTCTATTAATGAAATAACAATCAATAATTAAAATTAAATTTAAAATTAAAGAAGGAAACTTGTTTTATTCAGCGTTAAAAAATTAAAATTACATAGTGTTAAGGCTTGTACGAAGGTACGGAACCCTTTGTGTGCGAGTCCGACTCCCACTTGCTGGTTTTTTTAATCATGTTCATCTTTCCATTGCACCCTCTACTTATAAGATGAATTTTGAAATTTCCGCAAACCTCTTGTGTAATAAGTCCTTTGGGCTCCAAATGTAGGGTTCTTCTTGGTAGCATTCCTAAAATGTCATCGTTTATTTTTTTTTCATCAACTTGTCCTACGTATCTGCTGGTTTGAAGTTAAATACAATGACAAAAGATGCATCGCAAACGTTTGCAGCAGATTTTTGCATAATACTGACGGATCGGCGACAAACCATCGCAAAAACCGTTAAAAACAAAAAGATTTGCAAGAAATCCAATCAAAATTCGAACTATCTTTGAAACAGTTGTACAGTGTTTTGTGTTTTGCATTGACAAACAGTTTCAAATTCGATCGAAAGAGTCAAACCACGGTGTAAGGGCTTGTACACAAAACTGCGATGCGACGCGATGCGAATTCGCAAGTAGTAAGATGTTAGTGTAAGAACTCGCAGATTTTTGCGATATGCGACGTCGCATCGCAGTTTTGTGTACAAGCCCTAACTACTTGACAGATATTCCGCGTTTATTCGTAACATAGGTCTGTGTATTCCAAGTAGAATATATACGCTACACCATATCCCACCCAATTAGAAAACTATTGCTCCTCTTTATCTATCCTTCAGTTCGTGGTAAGAAAGGTTAACAGGTGATACTATCAGCCCAGTAGCTATCCCTCTTGGTACTCTCTCACCGTGCTACTAATAAACGCAAAATATTCCTCGAATACTTTGTAATTTTCAATAGAATATAAACTATACTAATAATCCAACTGTATATACCAATAATAATCTGTTTACTCCCATGCCTAACATACGCCTGTCAGACATGGGCTCTAAATTAAAAGACCCTTGAAGCAATAAGTGTATGCCAAAGAGGTTTAGAGAGGAGCTACATTGGCCTAAAACTCAGAGATAAAATCAAAAATAGCTATATAAGAAAAAAGACAAAGGCAAAAGATGTAGTAAAAAGAGTCTTACACTTGAAGTGGAAATGGGCTGGACATGTGCAAAGAATGGCAGACGACAGATGGTCCAAAATAGTGACAAATTGGTACCCACTGGACAAAAAACGTAGAGCAGGCAGACCCCTAAGGAGATGGAGCTACGGCATCGCCAATGTCGCTGGTAAGGCATGGAGTAGAGCAGCTAGAGATAGGGAGTTATGGAGGCAACTGGAGGAGGCTTTTATCGCTAACAGCGATCCTCTCACTGGAGAGACAAACCAAGATTAAATTAAAAAATTTGAAACTATCCTGGTTATGTTCATACTTTTCACTAGAATCAACTCAAGATTTGATTATTTACATTATTTTATAAAATTTAATTGGTGTTATTTAGGTTAAAAATATTGTGAGAGGAAAAATAAAGCTTATATTATATTATTATATTATTATTATTCAACTTTTACACGGCGTAGAGTACCAAGAAGGATCACTGTGAGACTGATAACTATGAACAGAGGGGCTAGTCTGCAAAGTTGACAAGCAACTTACACGGGCGTGAGGTTATACACTACACGGATTTTAGTATGGAATTTGAGGTTCTCAAGGTGCCCGCAAGAGGCGTTATTCGGGTTCTTCATACTAAAATACGTGTAGTGTACACAACACGCCCGTGTAGTTTGCTTGTCAAATTTGCAGACTCGAGGCTCTGAGGGGCTAGTCTGCAAATTTGACAAGCAAACTACACGGGCGTGTTGTGTACACTACACGGATTTTAGTATGAAATTTGAGGTTCTCAAGGTGCCCACTAGGGGCGCTATTCGGATTCTCTATACTAAAATCCGTGTAGTGTACACAACACGCCCGTTTAGTTTGCTTGTCAAATTTGCAGACTCAAGGCTCTGGAATCGGAAGAAAGAAGGAGCGTAATTATCACACCAGTGTGACAGAGTGGTGTGAAGGTGAGTCAGTCGCGGTTATATCTGAGCATCTTGTATATTTAACTGAGCAAAAGTCAATGCATTTTGCTTCAGCGGAAAGCTGGTAATATACCTTTAAATTGAGTATTTACTCGGGAGATATAATAACCAAGCCATAATAACCACAAGAGATTAAGTAGTAGTAGAGCTTTTTTGTGAAAGAGTTCGTCCGGGGAAGTACTACCACCATACCTATTTCTGCCGCAAAGCAGTAGTGCTCGCATTGCTGTGTTCCGGTTTGAAGGGTAACAGTGCCGGTGAAATTACAGGCACACGAGACTTTTTATCTATGTCTCAGGGTGGCGGGCGCAGTGCAATGCCACATAGGGTGCGTCCTAGGTGGACGTGACCTATGAGGTAATGCACTGTTCATAGGCAGAGGTTACCGCTTAACAGCTGGGCCTCTTGCTTGTTCCGACAAACAAGTAGTATAAAAAAAAAAGAGGTAGAAGTATCCCATGGGCAAAACTTCACTATCACATAAACGTGCTGGCAGTTTTAACAATCGTTATCATGATGAGAATAATCAATAATTAAGAATCTGTAAATATATATCTATATATGCGAAATAAATACAAAAATTGTTCATCGCAAAATATAGAGCCTTGCGAACTTGTTTCATGTTCCTTTGAGTAGTGCCGATTAAGAAAGGATTTTATGAAATTCTTTATGAAAGTTGACGCAAGGAGATAAAGGTGACAAAAGTTTGTATGATGAAAAAAACGCAATAACATCCTGAGCAGATAAAAACGGTATCTAAAGCGAGTATGAAATAAAAATGGCATATTGGACATTGGACTTCAATTTGGAAGCTTTTAGAAAGTTGGGTGTCTGTCTACTGTAAAAATGATATTTTTGTTGACTTCGGATAAGAAAAGAAACAGAATTTAAATAAAAATTACCTTGCAGACGAATTCGCGGGTCGGACTTTTAGACATGTATAAAAATGCCCTATGGAAAACTTGGGGCTAACGCCCGAATACTGAAACGCTACTTAAATAATTGAGATCGTCTCAACTGTTTGAGACGCCGTTATCCTAAAAATTCGTATATTGAAACGTCAATTTGATCATCACTTAAAAATTAAACATGACAGATTTGAGTATGATTGTAATCGCCACTTATGTTCAAAACGGTATTCTCAAAGGATGATTAGCATTTGACAGCTGCGTAAGTACGCCTCAAATTCTATAAGTAGCCATCAAATATAAGAGTACTCACGACCTATCTTAAAATCCTAACCTAACAACTTTATTTTGCACTAAAAATGTCGGTATCTTTGCTATTCTCGTTGTCTGACGAAGAAGTGGTTTCCACCGGGCGGCGAAACGAAGATAAGCTAGATGCCTTTGCAAAATATGACGACCTGCGGTTCAAAATAAGGATCCGCCTCGATAAACAAACTGTGCTGAATTTGTGTTCTCTGTTTGGGGAACATATTCAGCCCCTGACCAGGCGAAACCGCGCGATACAAGCAGTGGACCAATTATTGATAGCGCTTCGGTTTTTTGCTACCGGCACCACCAGAGGGTCATTGGAGACATTTTACATGTTTTTTTTTTATTCTACTTTGTATTACGGATCAAGCAGATATCCCACCTGATGTTAAGCGGTACCGTCTGCCTATGAACAGTACATTACCTATCACATAGGTCACGTCCACGTAGGACGCACCCTATGTGGCATTGCACTGCGCCCGCCACCCTGAGACATAAAGATGTAAAGTCTCATTTGCCTGTAATTTCACCGGTAACCATACCCTTCAAACCAGAACACAGCAATGCTGCTCGCATTGCTACTGCTTTGCGGCAGAAATAGGTACGGTGGTAGTACTTCCCCGGACTAACTCTTTCACAAAAAAGCTCTACTACTACTGTAGAACAACCAACAGTTCACCTTATAGTCCATAGAGTGGCAACAGAAATAGCAAAGTTAAAGGGAACCTACATAAAAATGCCTACCACCAGTGAGCAACTCTGTATCGCTCATGAGTTTTATGGAAATGCTGGGATGCCTAGAATAATTGGTGCTGTGGACTGCATTCATATAAAAATCAAGTCACCTGGTAGGTATTATTTGTACGTAACTAGCGACCAGCCCGGGTACCCGGGTATCCGAAACACTATAATAAATACATATTTTACAGCCTATAACTTGGTATTATTTATTCCTAACTAAATGGTAACTGTTCAAATCAAACAACTGTATATTATCAGCTAACATTTATTTTCTTTGAAGCATTCTATTAATTCTAAGTTTTAGTAGCTCTGATTCCAATTTTTGTCTTTGTGAATTCTTACCCTTTTACAATATCTACAAGTATTTCTTTTTCTGAGGGTATTAATTACACCCCAATAATCTCTCTTCTTTGTATTAGTTATCTCATTCATATTTTCTGAAAATAATAAAATGAACGTACGAAGCACTACTTTTGTTTGGGATAATTTTCACAACAAAACAAACTTTGCTTTTCTTGACTGACAATGACAAGACACATTTTACGTTTCTTTAACATTTAGTAGATACATTTTATTCAAAATTATCATGTTCACTGCGTAAAACGAAACTCTCAGTCCAAAATAACAAGAAATGTAATAGGGAACAAACTTTTTGAAATAATATTGCCAATTAAAGAAAATTTAACGGGCTCTCAGCGAATCATGGTCTCAATGCTACTAAAAGGCAGTTGAGTATGCCACTTATATTTAAGTGTACGTCATAATTAAATAGCCTTTAGCTAATTTGATCAGATGAGTAGCGTTTCAGTATTCGGGCGTAAGTTTCATAAATAATTATAAAGGTATGTGAAAATCGTTAAGATTATTCAAAAATTGGCTTCATAAAAAGCATAAAGCATAGCAGGGTATATAGTTTAATCAGGAAGTTGTGAAATACCTGATCATCAAAAAAAGATCTTTAACCCTTTCGAAAATCTATGAATCAATTGTCTAATGCCCACGTCCGGAAATGTGAAGTTCTTGCTCTCATCCCGTGTTGTCCCGTACCGCCTAAACGTCACGCGCTCAGCGAGCGTGCTCACACGCCGCCCGCCCAGTCGCCTGCCGCCCGCCCTACTGTGCACGCGCCACGTCATAGCCCATCAGGTCAGTTCTGATGCATTTTAACTAAAATACCTTTATGTGTGTTAAGAAAACATGTATTGTAATAACATTCGTTATTTTGGGTAGTTGTATGAAGGTAATTTGAATCCAAAAAGTGTCTAAAAAGTTCTTGAAATGTAAGTCAGTGATTGTTTTATTTTCGTAGTGCATTGAAATGTCTTGTGTTATTTAACCAAAACGGTATTTTATACATTTGCTATGGTTTTTGTAGTGATGGTTACACATGGAAGCTTTTAAAAAAAAACTATTTTAGACCAAATTTTTGTGTTTGTGATCGCTACCGTGACAAAATCAAAACGAGCCCAAACACTGCGAGCTACCTACTATTAATCACCGATGAGTTTGTTGTCCATCTTCCATCTCAAACAGCTCACATATCACCATAATACTGTACTGGCATCAAAACTTAATAGGTATGCAGAATTTCAGCTAAATCGGTTGAGTTGAACTGGTTTAAAATTCAGTTTTAAGACTTGACCACACAATACTGGTGAATATAACTTTTGAAACTATCATGGTTATGTACATAATTTTCACTAGAAACGGGATATTTAAATTTAATTTAAATTAAAAAAAAAAAAAAAATATAAATATGTTTTTTTTTTTTTTTTTTTTTTTTTTTTTTTTTATTTAAATCATGGTAAATATCCTGTTTCTAGTGAAAATTAAATACTGGTGAAGTTAGATATAATATAAGCTCTAAAATGATCGCGATAGTATGATTATTTTTAATCTTGTATTTCTCAGTACGAAGATGCATTCACGGAAAAAGCTTTCCAGTATTAAATATGTAAACCGTGGCAGATTACAAGAATAAACACAATAAAATAGGGGGTATCATCGGTCTGTATACTAGCAAGAGCAGTATGATGTTCTTCTTCTTAGCTTCGGTAATGGCTTCTGTGCATTATTTGCAACAATTTAGCCAATGTCAAGTGATTTATTTATTATAGTTTTATAGTCAAGTCGTCAAGAGTCTCCGTCTAGTCCTAACCCAGTTTAAACGGTGGCAGAAAAACTGAGCTTTTACAGGAAAAAATCCACCATTTCGAAAAGACTCGCAATACACTTAAATTTCACTACATCACACATGTGCCATTTATCCAAGTTACACCGGTTAAAATGCCACTGAAATTACACGAAATAACTCGAAAAAACACATTAAAATGTAATAAAATGAAAATGACGACGTTTCTTTCAATAATGGCAGATTTCAACCCCCAGTATGATGTTTTGCATTAACCAAAAAAAAAATGGGCTCAGTATCCGATCCGTTAATTTTTCATTTAAACGTCATCGTCCTACCTAATTTCCTTTAAAAACTTTGGCCTAGCTATCAACTCGAAATTACAGACGTCTATAACGTCAAAAATGTTTTCTTGACACAATTTCTTCCTTGAAACGTTGTTAATTGCATCTTTATAGTTCACGTTGACCTAATTTTTGACAAGACAGAATGAAAGTTCAAAATGATGTACATTGCAGTGATACCTAGAAATAAAGTTCTAGGCTAGACAAGCTAATTCTAGCCTATAACAAGAACTTATCACGTATTTTATTGAATAACTAGCAGCGCCCCGCGGTTTCACCCGCGTAAGTCACGATCCCGTGGGAATATCGAGATAAAAATATGCCTATGTGTTATTCTCGGAGTCTAGTTATCTCCATTCCAAATTTCATGCAAATCCGTCCAGCCGTTTCAGCGTGAAGAAGTAACAAACACACTACACACACACACACACACACACACAAACTTTCTCCTTTATAATATTAGTGTGATAGTGTGATGTGATGTCCAGCTTAGGAATAGATTATTCCGTCTTCTACCGTGGATGTCTTAAAAGCCGACTAAGGCATTACACCTGGCGATGGGCAGCAGCATCCACCTGAGTACTCAACACCAATACTGCGATCACCAATCCGTTCAGCGTGGTGATTATTGCAACACCCCTCTTACATTCAGGGGGGTACCTCATCCTGCAATGGACGTCGAATGGCTGCCGAAGAAGCTTCCCGACTTATATTGTTCAATTTATAGCGTTTTTTTATACATTGTCATTTATGTGTATAACACTAGCAAAAACCATACACTAGTAGATATACTTTGGAAAACTATGGTTAGATGAGTATAAACTTATTAACCATTGACGGTAAATAAATAGTATATCGGTAAGTTTTAAAACTGCATGGTTATATACGTACTTTTCATTAGAAACGGGATATTTACCATGATTAAATAAATAAATAATAAATAATGCTGGACATTTCACACAACATTATCTAGCCCCAAGCTAAGCAGAGGTTTGATTGTTCCCGATATTTCGGCACAGTTGCATGCGCCATGATCACGGGAGAACTCCCTAAAAACTCAAATATCATGGTAAATATCCCGTTTCTAGTGAGAAGTAGTATCTACCTCCCTAAATACTTTTTCGTAAAGAAACAACGTGATTATATTGCACGTATATTTGGCCAACCCACATATATGTTGCCACTTATATGTAGATAATTTTGGATTTCAGCATAATATACTTTCAAATACTCGGTTGTTGACGGATTTTTGAATGGCCGTAACAATATCAATCAACAAACGTGCCATTTCAGTCTCGGTTGAGACCATGGAGGTATAATAGTAATAGAGTGAGTGCTAAAAATAGCATAAAGTGTTCCTTCTTACTCATATCCTAGAAGATAGCTTGCTATCCCATGTTAGAGAGAAACAAATATATTGTCACACGGCAGTCGTCTTTCCGTTCCGTACCCTGAATATTGGTACCATGCATATACATCTCCCTAGATTGTTACCATGAATGTACTAGTAATTTGACATTTGGCCTGGTACGACTAACACAAATAAGAACAGATAGATTTATGCTTGTCTCATTCCAACACATGAATACATTCATATAAAAGAATGAGACGGGTATAATCGCTAAAGTTTCGTTTTTAGACTTAGTTCCATGCCTTTAGTCCATCTTCCTAGGTTGAGACCATATTAAATGTCGTCTTTTATTGACAGACCAAAGATTATAGTTTCTACTAGGTAATTATAACTGGCTCCGTTCGGATAAGGATTGCAGTTTGCATTTCTGTACTCGTTGAAGGGTTGTTGTTATGTTTTACTCAATAAACATAGAAAACAAAACTCTACGATGGACAAAAAAGGTTGATTTTTAATTATTCTTCGTAAAGTGACTACGTACTGTCCTAATCTTATCTGCATAAACAATAAAATACCTCTCACCGTTCCTTTGTTTTCAAATAAATTAGCTACCTTCGAAAAAATTGGCCCAAACTATGTCAAGTTCGTCTGTAAGTCTGTAACGTTATAATTATTTTATGCTCACGCGCTCGAATTCACTCATTTGTTTTTGTTTTTGCAAACATTCACGGGTTCAGGGATGCCAGATGTTAGCCGAGCATTTCTGCCTAAAAACTGCCTTGTTTTCACAACATATTTGCTACAATAATATTTTTAAAAATGGGAAATATTTCTTAAAATATGTGTGCATTGACAATTTTAATAAAAAAATAATATTTTTCAAACCACACCACAGAGACACAGTGAGTTTTTAGAGCCACAGTGCATCTCATGACAATCCAATTACATTTTGGTTTACATTTTTATTTTTTGTTTTTGTTTATTTATTATTTTTACTATCTGTATCCTTCATTAATGCTGTTTTATTTTTCAGTTTTGTATGTATACATCATCATCATGATGGTGATGTAGTTTAATTATTTGTATCTCTCATTTTATTTCATTTTTCATATTGTATACTGGTTTGTAGTTTTTGAAAGGTTTTCAGTCTACCCAGCCTGTTCACATTTTTATGTAAGTATTATTAATAAATAGATCAACATATTTGTACTCCACTGTATAACTGGTCCAGCCGCGGCTTCGCTCACAGTATGCCGCGATAAAACTAGCCTATATATGCTATCTGTGTACAAAATCGGTAAATTTGTTACGGTATTATTAAATAACAAACAATCAACATTTCAAAATAATATTTGTAGGATAATGACGGCTCAATCAAGCTTATGTAACATAAGTTTTTGTGAAAAATATATTTTTCATTAAAATAAGCTTTTATACAATTAGTGATCGTAACCGTGTGCTGATCAAAATGAGCCTAAACACGGCAAGTCTACTTTTATCCCTCGAGGAGTTCCGTTGTCCACCTTCCATCATCAGATGAGCTCGCTGTCACCATTATATTGCATTGTCATAACTTGACAGGTATGCAAAATATAATCTCAATCGGTTGAGGATAACTACTTCAGTTGCATGATTCCACCCAGACAAACATACATACATTGCAAGTTAAATATAAGCTTTTAATCAATCTTGTCCAATTAATATAACGACAACAAGTAATTAATTTTGTAAAAAATAAAAAAATACCTCAACGCAATGAAACGGCTGAACCGTTTTTGATCAAACATAGCTAAGAACACGCCCGACAAATTCACCTTTCAAACAAAAAAAATATCGAAATCGGTTCATCTGTTCGGGAGCTACGATGCCACAGCCAGACAGACACACACACACTCACACACATATACACACACACACACACGCAGAGAGACACGTCAAACTTATAACACCCCGTCGTTTTTGCGTCGGGGTTAAAAATCGCCAGCTTTGGAAAACCTTAATTAGACATGCTCGCTAATTTTGCATCAGGCAACCCTAGGTGTGATTTATTATCGGCTTAACATCTTCAACGGCAAACCGAGTAATGTTTTGCAGTTTATGAAGGTCTGGTTCTAACCGACTCGAAACTTATTGCAAAACTGAGGCATAGTCATACATCAACTTATCAACATTTATGAGGAACTCTACATAAACTCTAGGGCCTTATTACAAAAAACTAAATTAGTCCTGGTTTAAACCCGAACTACGTAGTCTAGGCTTGCAGCGGTATTTAAGTTATATACAACTTTAATACAAATGCAGATGGTTTGTTTTCCGTTGTCAACTCTAGAGCTAGATAGTTCGATATTATGTCAAAAATGACAAAGTCTCGGACTATCTCTGGTTTTTCTTAAGCCAAGCAGCCCCCTAGTTTTACAATGGTCTAAAAATTGACAGTTGATTGCTTGTTGGACAGAAGTTTGCATATCGATTGTGATGTGACACTTTGACACAAGATCCGTCAGTTTGACACGTCGGAAATATGTGTAGTTTAGAAAATAAACCATCTGTCTTTGTGTTAAAGTTGTATATAGCTTTAATACCGTGACAAACCTAGACTACTTAGTTCGGGTTTAAACCAGGACTAACTTAGCTCTTTTATAATAAGGCCACCTTATTACAAAAAACTACGTAGTCTTGGTTTGTAGCGGTATTAAAGTTATATACAACTTTAACACAAAAGCAGATGGTTTGTTTTCTAAACTACACATATTTCCGCCGTGTCAAACTGACGGATCTTGTATCAGTGTCACACATGGACTTAGTATACAAAAGGACTGAGCGCTCTAAAAAATTATAATACCGAAACAAGACCTTATTCTATTAGGTTAAGACTCAATTTAGATTACCATCATAGATAGAGGAAAAACGAGCCAAGAGAGATGGTTAGAATAGAGGCAGTTTTTCCCTTTCTAACACTTGAAATGATAGCTTTATGATAGCAAGGGTGACCATGACCATTGTATAGGCAAATACTAAGAGGTCATCGATACTACAAATTTAAAAGTTGGCCGTCGCGGGATGCCTGGCAGACGAGAAACATCACGGCATGGCTGCGTCACGAGTCACGCCGTTTGCCGACTTCGAACACTCGGTAAGTAACCAGTAACAAGGTTCGATAACACTTTCTGCGATATTGGAAAAAAAACGTGTTTCCTACAAACGCAAGCCCAGTCCCGAGTCATCTATTAGGGGAGGTCAACATTTTATTTTACGAAATTAACAAAAAGTGTTATCGATTCGTGATACTGATCACTTACCAAGCCTCCAGTATGAATCTGGCTGCATAAATAACTTCGATAATTATTACTATTTATTCTCCACTTTCATAAGTGTCTATGGAAAAAGTTTCCTGGGCATGTTTTTTTTTTATGGTCACCGTATTAGAAAGAGGCACACTGTCCCTATAGTACATATCTTGCTGGGCTCGTTTTTCACCTGCGAGCGCACAGTCCTTTTGTATACTACGTCCATGGTGTCACATCACAATCGAGATGACGAACTTCTATCCAACAAACAATCAACTGTACATTTGTAGACCATTGTTAAACTATGGGGCTGCCTGGTTTAAGAAAAACCAAATATAGTCCGAAGCTTTGACATTTTGTCATAATATCGAACTATCTAGCTCTAGAGTTGACAACGGAAAACAAACCATCTGCCTTTGTATTAAAGTTGTATATAACTTAAATACCGCTACAAACCTAGACTACGTAGTTAGGTAAATTATTAAACCAGGACTAATTTAGTTTTTTGTAATAAGGCCCTATGATTTTTTTAAATATAATCCATAGACTGATATCTAGGCCCGTGGTTTGTAACTTGCTTATACAAATATATGATTTCAAAATCATGGAAATCTTATAGCCTATTCTAGTTTGATCCTATCCCAACAGTCACATACTCGTATATAGTCCTGATCCCACACTATAATCCCATGAGTCGTGTGTATCAGGAACTACGAAAACCATGGTACCACAACACACATACCCAGAGCAAATATTCGCATATCATACAAACATTTGTCCCGCAGCGGGAATCGAACCTTCAACCTCTCGCATCTCAGCCGGCTACTCGCCCGCCAAATTAATTGAATTAAATTAATGAACATAAAAACAGTTAAAAATAATTATTAACAAACCTCAAAAACGTTAATAAATAAGTATGTGAGCGACCGAGGATCGCTAGGATTTTTGAAAAATAAATTACACTCAAAATGTGTTCACCCATTTTTATCCGAAAACTGACCTCGCAGATTATTGCATTATTATATTATCATCGGAACTTGGCAAGTATGCCAAATCAATCGGATATCGGGAAGTGGTCCTAAATTATATTCCAAGATATGATTACATTTTTAATAATAAGTGATGCTAATAAAAGCATTTAAATACTATTATTTTCGACAGACGGTGTTCGATTTTTAACCCCTGACGCAAAAACGACGGGGTGTTATAAGTTTGACGTGTCTGTGTGTGTCTTTTTGTGGCATCGTAGCTCCGGAACGGATGAACCGTTTTTTTTTTTTTAAATTTGAATTTTTCCGGAGTGTTCTTAGCGTTTGATCAAAATAGGTCCAGCAGTTTCATTGCATTGAGGGTTTTTTTTTAATTTTTACAAAATGAATTACTTGTTATATTGAGTTTTTCTTTTGGTTTATACGCCATCACTTACCTTACTAATGCAGAGTAACTTGCACGTTTTGCGTCGTTTTCCAAGTTACGGTTGGATAGTTTGAATGTACCTACTTAACTATACGCGCAAGGTGACCACTAATAACAAACGGTTTTGCCGGGAGCTGCGAAAATAATCCACCCATTCCATGAAACTAGAAGGCATAGAAGCGCTAGTATCAGAACAATACACTGTATAGCATTTACAACTTTAATACAAAAACAGATGGTTTGTTTTCCGAAGTCTCTCGAGCTAGATAGTCCGATGTTATGTCAAAAATGACAAAGAATCGGACTATTTCTGGTTTTTCTCAAACCAGGCAGCCCCTAGTTTAACAAATGGTTAATTGATAATTGATTGGTTGTTGGAGGCTCAGAATAAAGACTAGCATAGAACTAGTGCTACTTACAATTAGTATAAACGGATTAAATATGGTACCGCTCCTTACTGACACAGCAAAATTATTATTGCCAGAACAAGAGAGATATACTATTCACAGGACGGCAATTTAAAAGGTTGTACACTTTTAATTCTATTAGGGATTGGGATCTATCATTATATTAGGGATCTATCAACATCGATTAAACAGTGAAAATCGATTCAAAATCACACCATAGTTTAAAAATATTATAATTGATATTGTCCTTTTATTTTATTTTTTCGGGGGTCCAATGGTACAGTGAATGTCCGTGGATCACCATGATTCATCGACATTATCATCCACATCCGCTTGTAGAGTCACTCCACTCCAGTTCACTGCTGGACATAGGCCTCCCCCCAAAGAATGCCACGACAAATGGTCATAAACCGCCATTCACCGACATCCTGCACCTTTATAATGTTTTGGTCCATCGAAAAGTGGGCGGGCGTTACTGCGTCATCTTATTTGGGTCACTCTCGAGGATTTTTATTCCCCAACGGTTGTTAGTTCTGCGAGTTATGTGGCCTGCCTGCTGGTATATGGTTATATATGATTTGGTATCGAAAAATAACCTGCCGGCCTAGCCAAGTGGCATTCGCTTCGAAGCGATTCCATTTTTACAGTCGTAATTCAATACAAAAGACCACGTGACATTTCGATGGTGTCCGTCAATTTCATACATTTTTGGCTTTTCTACTAGCGATATCGCTGTTCGATTGTTACTTTGTCTACGGCCTCTGGTTTCTATGCCTTACAACTTTATGCTCGTGCTACATTTAAATGGTGTATTTAGAAGCTTCGCCACGGCAGAGAATGTTCGCGCGGACAAGGTGAAATTTATTTTGTTTACGTTCGTGTGGTGCTGCACAGTGTTTACAAGAGGTAATAAGTTGAAACTCTTCGTTTAGTTACCATAGCAAATATAAAGTACATTACTATCTGCAGTCCCGCATGATCATTTTAAAATGATCATACTTTCATCTCTTGCTTGAAATGGCGGAGGACAGATCGAACCCCGACGAACACGTACGAGTATCAGTATACGAGAGCTTAGTATATGATTTATTATTGAACGATATTTTCTATTTGATCGTATTGTAATCTCCAGTTTCTACGGGTAAATAAAACTACGATAAATTAATGGGTTAATCCACTGGGAGCACAGATAGATGCCCGTTAAAAGAGAAATAAAAGCACCAGCGCTGCACTATACCTAGGTCTGGTGCGGCATATCCTGAGACAGGGACCAGTCTCTACTTACCTATGAACTTACCAAAGTTAATTTTCACTAGAAACGGGATATTTACCATGATTTTTGAGTTTTATATGTTCCCGATATTTCGGCACAGTTGCATGCGCCATGATCACGGGAGAACTGACTAAAGTCTTTGCGAGTAGATGTTATTGGCAGATATATCGATCTACCCTCTTTCTCACTCTTTTATTACATAACCATGATAGTTTCAAAAGTTTTACCAAAGTTAATACTAGATTTGATTTATTTTTATTTTTGTCTGCTATTTGCTTAGTAGGTACTTATTAATATTTTGTTCTTGTTTTCATGTTTCAAGTATGTGTTGTTTCGTGGGGAAAAAAATATTGTCTTTCCTTCTTACTTTCTTTAAGCTTTTTTTTTTTTTTTTTTTTTTTTTCAATAGATTGTTAGATCTTTATTTTCCACTGATATTTACATATTAAACATATATTTTTTCCACAATTTGTTGGTGATTCGCCCCTTTGTAGATAAAACTAACAAAATCGACAAGGGATTTTAAATTTGCCTAAAAATGTTAAGGGATCGAACAGGACGATCAAATTCCACAGGATCATAGCCAAGGGATCGAACAGGAACTACTCCTTTCCAGGGCCACCATACCTCAAGCTAGTCACTGACCTAACGCAGGTGTCTAAGAAAGAACCAGTGATACAAAGTGGTTGTAGTTCCGAATTTGTGAATGTAGAAAGAATAGATTATAATATAATAGAAATCAGGGCATCTGGTCGAAGCGACGCGTGACCCGAGAGCTGGCTCTTATCTGGCTCAACGCATTAGTATTGCCATTCAGCGTGGCAATGCAGCCAGCATCTTAGGGACGCTTCCGTCTGGTAGTGATTTGGATCAGTTGAGCTACCTTTAGATCGCTTGCAGCGGTCTTCAGGTGGCACAACTGTTTCATATGTATTTTGTACATACCTTGTATTATTCTTTCTGTAAATAAATAATAAAAAAAAAAATATAATAGAAATAATTTATTTTGAACAGCAAATACACACAGCTTGGGTACACAATATAATAGTCACACCGTCAAAAAATATTTGTTGATGTGTGTATAGTGCCGTCAAAAAAGGTCCGTGCTCAGCATAATGCTGCAGTGAACTGCAGCGCTGATTTTCAGCACGGACATCGGTTGACGCACGGACACGGCACACACACACACTAGGCCCTAGGTTATTATAAATTAAACAATGCAAGTCGTGTACGTAAAGCAGGATTTAAAATAACACAATCGAGTATTTGATGTATATGAATGTTATAAAGAAGAAGATGATGGTGATGTTTAAGATGTTGTTATGTTAAGAGTTCGTCCGGGGAAGTACTACCACCATACCTATTTCTGCCGCAAAGCAGTAGTGCTCGCATTGCTGTCTTCCGGTTTGAAGGGCAAGGGTGCCGGTGAAATTACAGGTACATGAGACTTTTCATCTTTATGTCTCAGGGTGGCGGGCGCAGTGCAATGCCACATAGGTTGCGTCCTAGGTGGACGTGATCTATGAGGTAATGCACTGTTCATAGGCAGAGGTTACCGCTTAACATCAGGTGGGCCTCTTGCTTGAACAGTCATCCAAGTAGTACAAAAAAAAAAAAAAAAAAAAATTAATGTTGCAATCTGATACTTATCTGACACACATTGTTAGTCTTATATTCCTTCATACAATTATTACAAGAACGTACAATATGACATTCCAAGCTATTTTAAACAATCTAAACAGTTGTGGGGTGGGGGTTCTCGATGCAAACGGATATTAGAACAAACTGGGATATATAAAAATAATTTGTCAGGATATCCCATTGCATCGCATGTTGCTCCGTCTATTTATAGCCAGTGCGTTGGATTGTGCCACGCGACTGTTCACATGGGCGCATCTAAATCTACGTTTTAATATACTCAAAATTATCTGTTTGATGTTGATTTACAAGATTTGGAAACGTAACCCAGTACCTACCTAATGATTCCACCTTCTGATTCGAAGGTCGTGTGCTGAAATCCCGATGACAAACTTGAACTAGGTAGATATGTTTTCTTTAGTTCATTCTAAGGGCAACTGACCCGAAGGATTGCTAGAGTGTATGTACCTCATTTGAAAGCGATTTTTTCCATCATTTTTAGTATCAGTATAGAGGCTAATTACTTTTTTCACCAATAGCCAATGTTTTAAGTCATATCTATCTTATCGTTTATGCATACAGCCAGCATCTTCCGTCAGGTAATGATTTGGATCACTTTCGCTATCTATAAATCGTTTGGAGCGTTCTTTATAGCTCAAGGATATAAATATATTTTTTCACCCATGATTGTCCTGCAGGTCTAAAGCTTTCCTTCCCTCCTTCCACTCCTCGTGATTTAACGCATCTCGATGCCAAGGTCTTAAATGAGCGTCAAACCTATGTGTAATTTGTTTTTTTCTTTGTGTTATTTATTTTTATTTTTTTATTAGCTTATTGTGGCTATTATGTCACTGCGGCCAAATAGGCCTCTTGTGACCCATGTGATCCTTGTGATCCGTGTGTGCCACTTGTTACATACCGCCCCTGGACAAGGCGTTTACAGTTCACCGCTAAGACCTACACAGCTGCTAATTTTGTGTATACATATTAGTTGTAGTATTCTTTATACAGCTAAAGAAATATATACGATATGATTCTCATACCTTTGGGTAGTAGGTCCATGGTCTACCTACACTATCTCTCATAGTGAATTTTGGCTTGCGCAAACTGTGATCAGCCTCAGTTCAGTTCAGTTCTTCATTTGAACGCATACAAAACATCGCTTGTAAAGACAGTGTCAACATCAGTCTCTCCGTAGACTAAGACACGTTCTTGGTGATCCCGATGACCCTATCACTGTCGCTAATGCGGTAGAAACGTCATCCAGTCAAGACAGAGAAAACACTCCACCTTTGCACTGACCTCGCCAGCAAGGTCGAAGAACCTTCTAAGTAGCTTCTGTACCTTCGCCTAAACCGGTACAATCATGTTCCGGGGCGTTCTGTCCGATCCTCCCAACCTGGCAACAGCCCAAGCCGAGGTTCGTACCTAAGTGGTGCCCTTGTGCTCGTTGCCCCAACCTAACTTTACAGGTTGAGCGCCATCTGCGCTCACCAAAAGCCCGGTAAAGCAGTCATGGCCCCAGGCGGTCAACTGCATATAAGTCATCCCGAAAAAAAAAAAAAAGTGTCAACATTCTAAACTCTCAATATCAGTCAAACGCACAATAAGAACATACACTAGTAAAAATAATGAGTTCTTCGATAAAATCATTGATTGAAGAGAACAGGTAGTATTCGCAAAGCCGGTTTAAGTAATTGGAGCAGGTTTCGTGTAGGAGGTATGTGCAGGTGTTTTGGCTTCATTTTCCCACAGTTCCTGACAGAAGTCGGTTAACTGGTAGAGTTGTTGCGCTATTTTTGTGCAAATTTTATGTATGATCTCGGGTTTGAATTATGTTCACAACATTGTATAGGTGATCAGATCTTGCTATTGACTTAACAGGTAGTGTGCTTTTAAAATTGATATTTATCGAGCAACCTTACCAAAAAGACAAGACACCAAATTGACATTCCCACTAATGTCAAAGTTACTAGTTAGTTAGTTTTAGTAGTAGTAGTAGAGCTTTTTTGTGAAAGAGTTCGTCCGGGGAAGTACTACCACCATACCTATTTCTGCCGCAAAGCAGTAGTGCTCGCATTGCTGTGTTCCGGTTTGAAGGGTAAGGGTGCCGGTGAAATTACAGGAACATGAGACTTTTCATCTTTATGTCTCAGGGTGGCGGGCGCAGTGCAATGCCACATAGGTTGCGTCGTAGGTGGACGTGACCTATGAGGTAATGCACTGTTCATAGGCAGAGGTTACCGCTTAACATCTGGTGGGCTTCTTGCTTGATCCGTCATCCAAGTAGTATAAAAAAATTAAAAAAAAGTTACAATGTTTGGATATTTGTATGTTTGTTACTCAATCACGCCGAAACAGCTGGACCAATTTCGAATATAGAAGACCTAGATTTAACTATAGGTTATATTTTACCCTGGTAGAAGACGGGCAAAGCAGTGGGCAGACACCAGTATAAAATAAACATCTCTGTTTTTCAACAGGTGTATATCTTTTTAACACGCTTTATTAGCTTGGGTTGTATGTATGTATGTATGTATGTATGTATGTATGTATGTATGTATGTATGTATGTATGTATGTATGTATGTATGTATGTATGTATGCATGCATGCATGCATGCATGCATGTATGTATGTATGTATGTATGTATGTATGTATGTATGTATGTATGTATGTATGTATGTATGTATGTATGTATGTATGTATGTATGTATGTATGTATGTATGTATGTATGTATGTATGTATGTATGTATGTATGTATGTAACTGAATCTTCGAGCATATTTTTTTTATCCTCAAATCAACTTTGTTTAGAGCGTCTTCGTTTTAGATTAAGATGTTTTTCTTATATTTTTATGTCCGTTATGGTATGCAGTGGTTTGTCCGACCTAAGAATAGACCCCTCCGTCTCCTCCCATGGATGTCGTAAAAGCCACTAAGGGATTACCCAGGCTGGTATAAGATTTGTCCTGGCTGCTAGCTTATTAAGTAATGTGTTATTTACTGCAAGAAAGTGTTAGCCGAGTCAGTCATGGGAAGTAATGGCGACGATGAGCTCACCACTTGTCAACTCTATATTACCACGATGGTGCAACTCACGGTGAAAATAGGAATTTTGAGGCTCTGTCTGCCCCTCCGGGAAAAAACAAAGCGTGTGGCTGTGTATGTATGTATGTCCGTTAACATTAAGTAGGGCAGTCGAGCACTTGTAATCACTTTTCAGCGACTTACGAGGTATTTAAAATTAGACTCATCGTATTTTTGGCGTTATTAAGCTGGCTTTCTTCCATCAGTCTGTATATTAGAACTCCTTGCGGAAACTCTATATGTTCCAAGATCATTGGCTTTTGGGTATATTGAACTAAAAGTAGAACATCATTCACGTACCTACTATTTTTAACCCTCCACTAAAAAGCGGGGTGTTATTTGGAGTATTTTATTTTTTGTAGTTTCCCCTGAAAATACTGTCTTTATTCGCAGAAAGAATGACGCTTCCGTCTGGGTATTGATTTGGATCAGTTGAGCTACCTTTAGATCTTTAGCAGCGGTCTTCAGGTAGCACAACTGTTTCATATGTATTTTGTACATACCTTGTATTAGTTGTATTATGCTTTCTGTAAATAAATGTACCTATTTATAACTAGTAATACAATAAGGTATATTCAAAACTAAATGTTCTTAATTTGCCTGATGACTTTGGACTAACATAAATTCTCCGTGGTTCTGGAACCGACTTATACTGCCCTGAGCGGCATATTCCAAGATTATGTGAAGCAATTTATTTTTTTATTTTATTTTATTTTATTTTATTTTATTTTATTTTATTTTATTTTATTTTATTTTATTTTATTTTATTTTATTTTATTTTATTTTATTTTATTTTATTTTATTTTATTTTATTTTATTTTATTTTATTTTATTTTATTTTATTTTATTTTATTTTATTTTATTTTATTTTATTTTATTTTATTTTATTTTATTTTATTTTATTTTATTTTATTTTATTTTATTTTATTTTATTTTATTTTATTTTATTTTATTTTATTTTATTTTATTTTATTTTATTTTATTTTATTTCATTTTATTATATTTTATTTTATTTTAAATTTATTTTATTCGGAAAACAAATAGTATGTATATCTAATAAATCACAATTATAAAAACTAATTACCATTGGTCGAAGCGACGCGTGACCCGAGAGCTGGCTTTTATCTGGCTCGACGCATTAGTATTGCCATTCAGCGTGGCAATGCAGCCAGCATCTTAGGGACGCTTCCGTCTGGCAGTGATTTGGATCAGTTGAGCTACCTTTAGATCGCTTGCAGCATTCTTCAGGTAGCACAACTGTTTCATATGTATTTTGTACATACCTTGTATTATTCTTTCTGTAAATAAATGTATCTTTAAAAGAGAAAAATAAAATTACCATTGATAGATTTGATAGATTTAATTCATTTACACGTATTGCATTTGGAAATCACGTTTACTACCACCCAAGTTTATACACTGAAAAAAATAATATCCAACTGTTTGCAAAAAGTGCACAGTTAAAATTTACACAGTTGCTACAACATATTTTTCATTGAGATCTAATTAATTTACACCGTTGGGGCAACTGCAAAAAAACAGTTAGGAAGCAAACAGTAAATATATATGTATAAACAGTTACAGGAACTTTTTGGTCAATAATAACAACGTATCCTGGCAGTAATTTAAATTTCAACGGTTAAACATCAGTCCGGATAAGACAGTAAAATTAACTGTTTTACTTTAACTGTTTTTTTTTCAGTTATGCTAACGTGTTTAATGTGTTGGCTCCATTGTAACCTCGCAGAACGGTAACTTTTATCGGTTTTCGGGTTACTCGAACTGGATTTTTTTTTCAGTGTAAAGTCACTAATATATTCCCATAAATTACCATATAGAGCAGGGGTTCCCAAACTTACAGTGACTAGTCGGCACTCCGCTATTACCTCCATTACTCCGAAATTCTACTGCCCACTTTGAGAATAAATTATTTTTAGCACCCCCATAATTATTTTTACCGCCCCCATTTTTTCACCTACTTCAAAAACCACTTCAAATTTAATTAATTATTGTGAGTTATTTAACCAAAACTTGTTAAAACATGATTGCCCGCGGTCTATTATCTACGAAAATGACCTATCTAGGAATACTAATAACTATTAAAATGCGAAAGTGTGTCTGATTTGACGCCCTCATTTTTGTCTGGGTCTCTTACCGCCCCCATTTAGGACTGCAGCGCCCACAAGGGTGCGTTATCGCCCACTTTGGGAAACCCTATATCACAGATAAATAATACTACACTAGTACCTGATATAAAGAGATATTTTTCAATCAATTAAAAAAAAAAAAAAAGAAGAATAATGCTGGACAGTTCACACAACATTATCTTGCCCCAAGCTAAGCAGAGCTTGTGTTATGGGTACTAGATAACTGATATACTTAATACAATATATTACATAGATAGATATTTTTATTATATATAGAAAATACCCAGAACACCCGAACTGAACTGAAATGAACTGTTAATTGAACTACTGAAACTTTTGAGTGCCAGTATTGTATTTATTAATTCATCCATAGACATAGTCACATGTACTTAGATAAGTCATTAAAACAAATAATATTATATAGAGTATACATGTCCTAAAGTCTAAATCACATTTTATAACCATAATGATTCTCAACAAATTTCAGCAAAAGCATCGTCGAATCGTGTATAATAATAATAATAATCAAACTATTATGTACTAATTACAATAAAATAACAAATAATTAAAAGTCAAGAACTTTAAAGACTACTCATCAATTAAAATTAAAAAATACAATCAATAAATAAATAATGCTCATTCATTAATATTCAATCTAAATGTAAACATTTCATTATCCGCGAAGGTTCATCAATTTTATAATACGTCTTATCTATTAATTGTCTTCTTACACAAGATTTGAAATTAGAATCCGACATGTTCTTAATATCTATAGGTATTTCATTATATAATTTAACTCCTATACAATAAAAGCTTTTTGAAATTTTTGTGAGCCGTGTTGCGGGGACGACTAGGTTATCTCTTTTCCTGGTGTTAGCTTTGTGTATGTCACTCTTAGTCTTGATATTACTTACATTTCCTCTTACATATAATAAATTTTGAAATATGAATTCACCAGTCATCGTCATTATATTTAGTTCTTTGAATCGCTGTCTACATGAATCCATCAGAGATAAACCTTATATATATCTCACTGCTCGCTTTTGCAGTTAAATTGTTTCATTCAACTAATAATACTACAACGTCTCAGTAGTTTAATCAATTGAACTGTTTTTTTTTCTTTATAATTGGCGCCGCACGGCTTATGCATTTGCCATTTTCAAATATCTGTATTTTCACTATATTGTATTTTCAATATATTTTACAACGTAACACTCCTTCCAAGTCGTCAAAGTCACAGTCAAGTCATGTTTTAGTAAAATAGTGGCCAATTTTACTAAAACTTAGGTAGACAATTTCCACCAATTTCAAAAGTCACGCAATTCACTTCCATTTCATTTCACTACACTTGTGCTTATTAAACGAGCTACATTAGTTAAAGTGCCACCAAAATAACACAAAATAACTCAAGAAAACACTAGGAAAAGAAATAAAATAAAAGTAGACAACGTCTCTACGAAAAACGCGGGAAGAGTCAATTGAACTGTTAATTAAACTACTGAAAATATACCTTCCTGTTGCATAAAGTGAAAAATTCTTATATGCAGCTTCGACTACTTTTCGTATGATGAGAGGTATCAAGTTACGCTTCCGCACATTAAGAGGAGGTCTCGACACGAAGAATAACAGGTGTCATCTGGTTTTTCTTTGAGCTTACGACCATCAGAAGTTCAATGTCTTCTTCCACATGAGACTTTAGTTCCCGTGTTTATTTTTTAACTGTGCAATTAGCCGTAAATTGAGCAATTCCAACGTTTATACCCCTAGAATTAGCCAGTAATTTTGTAGGAAAATGTGCCTGAAACTTAAAAGAGGTTCTGACCATTACCTCTTACAGTGCGGAACTCAGGAAGCTAGTCTAACTCGCGCTTGTCTGTTTATTTCATGTTCAATCTGAAAGAAAAACTAATAAAAATTAATAACATCTACTGCTACATTTCCATCACTCCAACAAATTCTTCAAACAAAAGTCTCCACTTTTCTAAGACTTTGATGAGTGTCGTAGTAAACAAAGTGACGTCACGTGTCCACGTGGCCGTTGGCCAAGTCAGGGAAATTACTCAGTGACTCATGTTAATTTTCGTTTTATCAGACGTGGTGAAGACTGAGATTGAGATAAGATATCACGCTCTAGTTCGTATGTAAAGTGGTAGGAAACTGAGATTTTGCAATTAGAATATTGCGTTGTTGTTGCTTCTGATTTGCTTTAGATACGAAATAATGTTTTAAATCCCCGACTAAAATGAGGGGTTGTCTTATTAAATTAACTTGTCTCAGTAGATATAAATATATTTCCACATCACGCTTATTTCAATAAATTATTATGTCATAATAATGCTTGAATGGTGCTGAGAGACACAAATTTTGTGTATTGTCAAAAATAAATTATTTTTGATTTCAGACTTGTAATACATAATGTATATAAAGGGCTATGTATGTATCCTACCAGGGCTGCCGGTAGGATTTCCCGCCACGCTAGCCTTAATGATATCATTCGCCGGGCCCTTAGAACCGAATGGTCTGCTACGTGACGATGGTAAGCGGCCTGACGGCATGACTTTTGTTCCGTGGGAGAAGGGTAGGCCTTTGGTGTGGGACGCTACATGCGTTGATACCCTTGCGCCATCTCATCTGTCCGGGACATCAGTTAGGGCCGGTGCGGCGGCAGATTCCGCTGAGGACCTCAAAAGACCCAAATATGCAAGTCTCGACAGAGCTTACTTATTTGAGCCTTTCGGGGTCGATACTCTGGGTTCGTGGGGTTCCGGGGCCCTTCGCGTTTTCAAAATTCTTTCAGGGCATCTGGTCGAAGCGACGCGTGACCCGAGAGCTGGCTCTTATCTGGCTCAACGCATTAGTATTGCCATTCAGCGTGGCAATGCAGCCAGCATCTTAGGGACGCTTCCGTCTGGTAGTGATTTGGATCAGTTGAGCTACCTTTAGATCGCTTGCAACGGTCTTCAGGTAGCACAACTGTTTCATATGTATTTTGTACATACCTTGTATTATTCTTTCTGTAAATAAATGTCAACGTATATAACTTTATTTACAGCAAATATATCAGAAATATATACAAAATAAAAAAATACAAATTTACACAGTTGAGCTGTTTTTAGATCATTTTCAACGGTCTTAACATAAGTCAACTATACATCCAAATCACTGCCAGACAGAAGCGCGCCTAAGATACTTGGCTTTATGAAATATAACACAAGTAATTAATTTAAAAAAATAAAAAAACCCTCGACGCAATGAAACAGCTGAACTGATTTTGATCAAACATAGCTAAGAACACTCCCGACAAATTCACATTTCAAACAAAAAAAAACGTAATCCGTTCATCCGATCGGGAGCTACGATGTCAAACTTATAACACCCCGTCGTTTTTGCGTCGAGGGTTAAAAATAGCTGGCTAAATAAGCTCTATGGAAATAATGATGTCTTACGTCTTTTGTCTTAGAATAAAGGTCTATAAAGTTTGATTTGTCATGAGGGGGTTACTATGAGCTCTTATATCCATTCAGTTCAAAAACTATTCAGTACAAAATATCGGTTCATCGTTGACATTTTTCATCGTTGAATAACTTTAATCGCAGAAGTCTGTAGACCCTCTGCGATTGTGCCTTTAAATATAGTTGCCGACATCACGGAACCAATATTTTGTACTGAATAGTTTATGAACTGCATGGCAATAAGAGCTCATAGTAACCCACCAGTGTTTTGTACAGTGTGGTTTATAGTCATGGTCATTACTTCTTATGTTTACACACCATACTAGTTTAGGTGAGAGGGTTTAAGACCTCCAAAAGCGATACGGTGGTTTGTTCTGCGGTTTTCGACTTCCTTGGGTTATTTTACTTATCTACTTCCAAAACGTACATAACACAACAATCCAAGGCTTTGTTTGTCAACACTTAATGTTCCACTTACCTAATCTATACGAAGTAGCACATGTAGCTACTAAAAATATAATTAGGTACGCAGAAACGTATTAATATAAACAGAGGTGAAAAAAACAAACCAGTTTTAACAGGCAACAGATTTTATATATAAATAATGCTGGACAAGTTCACACAACATTATCTAGCCCCAAGCTAAGCTAGAGATTGTGTTATGGGTACTATTTAACTGATATACTTAATACAATACATTACATAGATAGATATTTTTATTATGCATAGAAAACACCCAGAACACCCTGAACAATTATCTGCAGATTGCACAAATATTTGTTTCGAGGCGGGAATCGAACCCGCAACCTCATGTGTCGCAGACGAACGATCGCCAACCGCGCCACAGAGGTCGTCCGACAACAACCCGAGGTGTTATAGAAAGACTTTTTTTTTTAAAACATTTATTGATCTTTGTTTGACCACGATCTCACCTGTTGGTTAGTGACGATGTGGCCTAAGATGGAGCACAAAGGTCTAGAAGGCACCTATTCACTCTAGACTTGAAGAGACCCAGATTATAGTTTTCAGGAAAGACAGACGACGTTAGGGTATTTCATTCCTTAGCAGTTCGCATTATAAAGGTAGAACTGAAACGTTTTGTGCGAATAGAAGGTATACTAATGAGGTAAGGATGTTATTGAGCCGTACGCCTGCTCGTCGTATGATGAAAAGGTGGTGGGATCAGATCATGCAGTTCCTGGAAGCATTCCCCGAAATGTAACCTATAGAAGATCGAAAGGCACGCAACCTTACGGCGGTACTCGAGACTCTGACCCCCCCCCCCCCCTCTCCCTCTCTTGCCCCTGTGTTTTAAACCTGGCCTTGAGGTTTTTCTTATGTTATCTTTAAAAATAAAGCATCCGCGCACGGTTTCGCTCCCTAGGATACATAGGATAGTCATAATCTTGGTGTGAAATGGCAGGGAATCTTTCGCATCTGCAATCATCATCATCATCATCCACAGCCTGACTTCACCCACTGCTGAGTATAGACCTCTCTTTGCCTGTGCCATTCCTCACGGTCCCGTGCCAGTCTCATCCAGGTTCGGCCGCGACGCATGCGATATCGTCTGCCCATCTAGCTGCTGGACGGGCATCTGCAATACTCTCTTAAAATGTCGCACACGCTTCTTATTCTTTATAATTCTTTCTGTTAATAAAGACTTAACATAATCATCTCAGATCTGGTTTTATAGCGACACTTTTAGCTTGGATGCAGGTCATAAATTTTGCGACTGGCAAATTTTATGACAGTCTGTTCGCAAACTTTCTCCGGCGTTAGAAATAGATTATAGTGTATAGGTAGAAAAATCAATCGCATATTTTTGAATTCAAGCATTTATAATAGATAGATAGATGAACAATTTATTGAAAACAACGAAAAAAAAAACTATTAGTACAGTAAAATGGGTGGCGATATCGCTGAGAGCGATTTCTTTCAGGCAACTTTTGGACGGACATAAATTAGCAAGCAGAAACAGAAGGCAGTGCTCAGAGTTTTTATATAGTAAATCAAATTAATTGATAATCTTAATTGGGGTTCAAGTCTCGTTCATAAGGATTATTGGGATCCTATAGCTGTTTAAAAATGACTCTGTACTTTTGTTTAGCTCCCAATCCGAAGGAATACTTAGTACAAAAAACGTGCAGGACAAGCAAAGGTGAGCTTGATTGATAAGATTAAAATAAACTTTTTAAAAGTAGTTTTCACGATTTCTTGGCATTACGTGCCTTGATATTACCATAGACTAACTAAACACAATAGACTGCCAATCTCATACAAGAAAACGTGCATCGATAAATGATTGCCTACAATGACGCTAGATGTCGCCGAGTGTTTTGAATCTGCTATAAACGATTGTAATGCTTTAAATTCGAATAGATCGACCATAGTTTCATAATTAAAAATAAAATATATAAATAAATGTTTATTTTTAAAGAATTAAAAGAGATTAGGTAATTGGTTTAAAATTCTGGTTGAATGATTCCCAGGCTATTTGCTAGCGCCATCTAGAAATAGCCTGGAATTTGTCCTTTTTTGAGTCACAAATTTTTGTTCTATGTTAGCGGTCTATTGTATTTAGTTAGTCTATGATATTACGTTCCGCAGAAAATAACATCGCAGAATTTTTTCAGGTAGGAAATTAGTGTCTTCCCACTTACTAACGTCACTTTCCAAGAAGCTAGACTTGGCACCTGAGGCTGGCCAACACCTTCGGAAGACTAGGCGACCCCATTTCAGCAGAGGCAACAACCGGGAACGCCTCGGAGCAAGCCTGGCTATTCTAAATCGGCTTTCAATGGATATCGAGCTTTATCACAACTAACATTTAATTCAACTTGGCTCGTATGCATGTTTTTGAGACTTATTTTCGTTTTGGAGATAGCCTAGCTAGCTTTATACTATCCCATAATAAGCAAGTTGAAGTGGAAGCTATATAACACGCAGAACCGACAAATAAAATAAAATTAATAATACTGGACAGTCCACACAACATTATCTAACCCCAAGCTAAGCAGAGCTTGTGTTATGGGTACTAGATAACTGATATACCTAGTACAATACAATAGATAGAGATATTTTTTTATTATATACAGAAAATACCGAGAACATCCAAAAAAATATCTGCAGATCGCACAAATATTTGTTCCGAGGCGGGAATCGAACCCGCAACCTCCTGCGTCGCAGGCGATCCTTCGCCCGCCGCGCCACAGAGGTCGTCAAACAGTTAGCGAATAAAAGTCCTCGAGTGGCGACTACGAACCACACAATGTAGTGTAGGAGATCTCAACGAAGGCCGTTCGTCTTGCCGTTTTTTTGTCCTGCAGTGGAATTGAACAGGTGATGATTATCATTTGCGACAGATACACTTATAGACCAAGCAAAAAACACGTATTTAGCTCAAAGCTAAAACATTTTGGGAAGTTAACCAGTGTTAAAAAACAAGGCAGCGCAAGTATGGCGGCCCGTAGGTATAGGTTCCAAGCAAAGACTTCTATTACAAGTAACTAATTTTGTAAAAATTAAAAAAAACCCATCGCAATGAAACGGCTGAACCGATTTTGATCAAACAAAGCTTAGAACACTCCTGACAAATACAACATTCAAACAAAAAAAAACGAAATCGGTTAATCCGTTCGGGAGCTACGATGGGACAGACACACACACACACACACACAGACACACACGCAGACACGTCAAACTTATAAACACCCTTTCGTTTTTCTTCGTGGGTTAAAAACTGAATATTGGTTCCAAGGCGCAATATTTTTGATGTGTCATAAAATGTGTATAACAGAAACAAGTGTTTTTGAGATATATTTAATACATGGAGTACACTTCCCGGTTACTAGATAATTCATTGATATTTGTCAAGAGTGAAACGTCTAGGCGTCTGTAGGTACGTGTGTATTTGGTTCTGTGCTCGAACCAAGTCTTTGACACTTCTAGCCTGCAGTGGGCCATTTATTTTCGTAAAGTACTCCCGACAGAAATAAATCTATTTCCTTAGGTGAGATTTGTTTGAACGTATTGACGTAGTCAAGGCTCCTTTAGTGAGAATGTTTGAAGGTATTGACGTAGTCAGGGCTCCTTTAGTGAGAATGTTTGAACGTATTGACGTAGTCAAGGCTCCTTTAGTGAGAATGTTTGAAAGTATTGACGTAGGGCTCCTTTAGTGAGAATGTTTGAACGTATTGACGTAGTCAAGGCTCCTTTAGTGAGAATGTTTGAACGCATTGTCGTAGTCAGGGCTCCTTTAGTGAGAATCTTTGAACGCATTGTCGTAGTCAGGGCTCCTTTAGTGAGAATGTTTGAACGCATTGTCGTAGTCAGGGCTCCTTTAGTGAGAATGTTTGAACGTATTGACGTAGTCAGGGCTCCTTTAGTGAGAATGTTTGAACGCATTGTCGTAGACAGGGCTCCTTTAGTGAGAATGTTTGAACGTATTGACGTAGTCAGGGCTCCTTTAGTGAGAATGTTTGAACGTATTGACGTAGTCAGGGCTCCTTTAGTGAGAATGTTTGAACGTATTGACGTAGTCAGGGCTCCTTTAGTAAGAATGTTTGAACGCATTGTTGTAGTCAGGGCTCCTTTAGTGAGAATGTTTGAACGTATTGTCGTAGTCAGGGCTCCTTAAGTGAGAATGTAAGAACGTATTGACGTAGTCAGGGCTCCTTTAGTGAGAAAGTTTGAACGCATTGTCGTAGTCAGGGCTCCTTTAGTGAGAATGTTTGAACGCATTGTCGTAGTCAGGGCTCCTTAAGTGAGAATGTTTGAACGTATTGACGTAGTCAGGGCTCCTTTAGTGAGAATTGTTGAACGTATTGACGTAGTCAGGGCTCCTTTAGTGGGAATGTTTGAACGTATTGACGTAGTCAGGGCTCCTTTAGTGAGAATGTTTGAACGTATTGACGTAGTCAGGGCTCCTTAAGTGAGAATGTTTGAACGTATTGACGTAGTCAGGGCTCCTTTAGTGAGAATGTTTGAACGTATTGACGTAGTCAGGGCTCCTTTAGTGAGAATGTCTGAACGTATTGACGTATTCAGGGCTCCTTTAGTGAGAATGTTTGAACGTATTGACGTAGTCAGGGCTCCTTTAGTGATAATGTTTGAACGTATTGACGTTTTCAGGGCTCCTTTAGTGAGAATGTTTGAACGTATTGACGTAGTCAGGGCTCCTTTAGTGGGAATGTTTGAACGTATTGACGTAGTCAGGGCTCCTTTAGTGAGAATGTATGAACGTTTTTTTTTTAGAAATAGTAGAACTTTTTGTGAAAGAGTTCGTCCGGGGAAGAACTACCACCATACCTATTTCTGCCGCAAAGCAGTAGTGCTCGCATTGCTGTGTTCCGGTTTGAAGGGTTAAGAGTGCCGGTGAAATTACAGGCACATGAGACTTTTCATCTTTATGTCTCAGGGTGGCGGGCGCAGTGCAATGCCACATAGGGTGCGTCCTAGGTGGCCGTGACCTATGTGGTAATGCACTTTTCATAGGCAGAGGTTACTGCTTAACATCAGGTGGGCCATCTGCTTGTTCCGTCATTCAGTAGTATAAAAAAAAGGTATTGATGTAGTCAGGGCTCCTTTAGTGAGAATGTTTGAACGTATTGACGTAGTCAGGGCTCCTTTAGTGAAAATGTTTGAACGTATTGACGTAGTCAGGGCTCCTTTAGTGAGAATGTTTGAACGTATTGACGTAGTCAGGGCTCCTTTAGTGAGAATGTTTGAACGTATTGACGATGGTAGCCTAACGGTTCAATAGTGCAACTCAGAATCCAACGATACCGGGTTCGATCCTAGGCTCCGCACCAATGACTTTTCTAAGTTATGTGCGGATTTCCATCGCTCTGTGCTTCGGAGGGCACGTTAAGCTGTCGGTCCCGGCTGTTATTGATTAATAGCATAAGCCATGTCAGAGGCCCTCGGGCGGCTTGACAAACTCTGACACCAGAGGCCAGCACTACCTCATACGAAACGAACGAACGTATTGACGTAGTCAGGGCTCCTTTAGTGAGAATGTTTGAACGTATTGACGTAGTCAGGGCTCCTTTAGTGAGAATGTTTGAACATAATATCGTCTGGTAGGGCTCTCTGTTGTCTTTTAAAAGTATATGCTAGTGATAATAAGTATCTAGACAAACCTTACTTAGGTTTTAAGATACTACTAATCAGATTATACTCATAGATCAGTTTGTTTGATAAATAAATAATAAATAAATAATAATTAAATATGTACCCCACAGGCCACCATCTTTGTATGTTCTATTGTAGTCCCGAAAGGTACTTTTTAGGGTTCCGTATCTGAAGGGTGCCAATGGAACCCTATTACTTAGCCTCCACTGTCCGTCCGTGTGTCTGTCAGCGGGCGTATCTCATGAACCGTGATACGTAGACAGTTGAAATATACACGGAGTGTGTATTTATATTAAACTAGCGACTCGCCCCGGCTTCGCACGGGTAGCCCCTGGTGAAAAATAGCCCCCAAAATTATAATGATGTGTGAACTGTCCAGTATTTTTTTATTTTTTTATTATATCCTTTACAGCGACTTACTAATATAAATCGGAGTCTAGAATGCCAGTTATTGCTCAATTTAATTTAGATCAGGCTAATTTTAAAAACAGAAAAATCAAAAGACCGTTTCAAATCTTTTAGTATTTGAAACATTTAATTTTTCAAATCAAAACCCAACATACTCGTAATCTATTGTTCCTTGAAGTAAGAGCTAATCTCAGGTCAATGACTTTTGAGTTCAATAAATTTAGGGTTGGCAAGTCTAGCTCCCCATGTTATTACACGGCGAAAGCTCTTCAGCCACCTTCATCCACTGTCTTCTCGTAACCATCTCAATATACATCGACCTTATTATACACTACGTCTTCTGATTCATGTCGACACTAAAACTGCCTTAATTTAAAAAAAATTTGGAATAACCTCGTAATAACCTCTCAAGGTACTCCTAGCTGATATTGTAGGGAATCCTAGGCTGGGATCAGTGCTATGGTAAGAAACACCCAGTGAAATTACTGAATTGAACATAACTAGGTCAAATTAATTCAAAATCTTTTCTTAATTTCAAATTAAACCCGATATTATTATGATATTTAATAAAACAAAATACAAAACATGGCTCCTCCATACAAATCCTAGAAAGTACCAAACATGAATCACAAATGAACCAAAAGTACAGATGATATAATAGTTACTACGCTGGCTTTTCTTTGATTACAAAATCGTGACGTCACAAACGGACGCCATGACACTTACTAGCGTTTTGGCGCAAAATTAAAGTTGGTTTGATAAATGCTAGAACGTTAGAAATAGGATAGTTTTGGCAACATTAGAGTCTGTTCAAAAAGAGATCAGTTGTAGGATCGGAGGGCGCAGCCGTGACATTTACCTTTTTTGTTTAGCGGGCAATACAATACCGCGTCTGTTCCATTTTAATCATTTTACAACTGTAACTGTTTATTTAGTAAAAAAAAACAAAACGTAGACAGTTTGAATCCTAGGCTAAAGAAATAGTTAAATAAACTAAATAAAACGTTAGTTCACAATTTGGCCACAACGCTTCTCTTTTTGAACAGACTCTAGTGTAAGACAACAACAGACCTGTAAGTGTAAGTCATTACATTATAGTTTTTCAAAATCATTTTTCATCCCATCTATTCGAAAAGGACGACTGGGTTCGCCTTTAAGTGCACCCAACGGTGGTGTTTTCTATGAGAAACTTTTAGCGGGCAGTAATGAGTTTTGCGGCGCACTTATTAAGTTCCTAATTCAAAAAGTGCGCGGCAAAGATAATTGCGGCGCACTTATTGAATTTGGAACCAGCGCCAAATAATTCGAACGCAAATATTGTTTGAATAAATACTGGCTGGTACGACGGCCCAAAACCCAAAACAAAAAAACCCTAAACACACAAAAAACACAAAACACAAAAAAAACAAAAACACAAAAAAACACAAAACACAAAAACACAGAAAAAAACAGAATACACAAAAAACACAAAACACAAAACACAAACAAAAACACAAAAAATACAAAACACACAAAAAAACACAAAAAAAACACAATACGAAAAAAACACAAAAAAGCACAATACACACAAAAAACACAAAACACAAAAAAAACACAACAAAACACAAAAGAAACACCCAAAAAAAACACAAAAACACAAACACAACAAAAAAACACAAAAACACAAAAAACAACCATTTGTTTTATTAAATAATAATATTACAATAACATATGAGGCGCCTTTTATTTTCTCATAGTGGGTGATGAAAAGCAGAGTGTATCACTCGGGCGCAACATATATTTTTGGCTCGGGCGACGTACTTTGAATCTCTCGCTACGTTCAGGATTCTACTAAATAATCTCTCGCTTCGCTCGGGATTCTACTCTAGAATCACTCACTTCGCTCTGGATTCAAAAAAGCGCCCTCGCCGTAAAAATATTATATTGCTCCCATAAGATACAATCTACTATTTCATGCTTATAGCACGAATTCACCAACAAGCTAATATTATTACAAAGGAGTATACATTCATCTAGACAACAGGTCGAATAAAGCTTCGGTGACCGAAATAGTTCGTATAGTCGTATTCTCTCATAGACGTTGAAATATTATGTAATTACAGTGGAACTCGTTTGAGACCAAGGGTTATCAGCTGAAATATTAAGTTGCGGTGGTATGCTTCAGTTTCTTTCAGGTCGAATAAACTTATGTTTCATATTGGTCACGGCTAAATTAAGACGCTGGTAAGAGTCAAACAAAGCGGCCAAGTGCGAGTCGGACTCGCCCATGAAGGGTTCCGTACCAGCAAGTAACATAATATAAAAGTTCTTGTAGTTCGTTGTAACTTTGATCGATGTTTTAATAATAGTGTAATAAAAAAACCTACTTGCTACATCTCGTTCAAACCAATTTTCAGTGGAAGTTTACATGGTAATGTACATCATATTTTTTTTTAGTTTTAACATTATCTTATTTTATAAGTTACTGGGGGGGGGGGGGGGGGGGGGGGGGACACATTTTACCACTTTGGAAGAGTTTCTTGCGCAAACTATTCAGTTTAGAAAAAAATGATATTGAAAACCTCAATATCATTTTTGAAGACCTATCCAAAGATACCCCACACATATGGGTATGATGAAAAAAAGATTTTTGAGTTTCCGTTCTAAGTATGGGGAACCCCAATTTTTTTTTGTTTTTTTCTATTTTTGTGTGAAAATCTTATTGCGGTTCACAGAAAACATCTACTTACCAAGTTTCAACAGCATAGCTCTTATAGTTTCGGAAAAAAGTGGCTGTGACATACACGGACAGACAGACAGACAGACAGACATGACGAATCCATAAGGGTTCCGTAATTAATGTTACAGAACCCTAAAAAGGCTTCTCACAAAAGAATATTTTTTAACAAAATGAGTGTATGACAGCAATAAAACTATTTAAATTTTCTAAGCACGATTTTGATGAATATTCTCGATAAATATCCGTGAACTAGCATTTAAAATGCGCTTCTAACGAAAATATCAGCTATTATTGATCAATGTTGATAATATTTATGAGTATTGAAGAATATTATTTTTATTAAGAGTTAAGTTGATTTATACTAGTATTTTCGATTTTGCAGCAAATAATTGTTTAAATTCTGTTTTTCGTTCACTTTTCAAATTCCTTTAGCGATAACATGACTGATTTGGATATTAAAACAAAAAATGCCAACCAGCTAGCTTATTACGTATCTTGCAATAGCAATGCGATAGCAAGAATTGCGCGATTATCGCATCCAAATCGCAAATTCGTATTACGTATCAGCGATTCCTAATACTAATTTGCGATTTGGATGCGATAATCGCGCAATTTTTGCTATCGGATTGCTATCGCATTGCTATTGCAAGATACGTAATAAGCTAGCCGGTTCTCAAAAAAAAATAGAACATGTTCGAGTTTTTTTTACCGTGTTTTTATGTAATTCGATCGAATTTAAAACTGCTTGTCAATACAACATACAAAAACACTGCTTAACTGTTCCTAGTATATTTCACGTTTTATAAAAGCATTTAGATGTTGCTAGATAAAAAAAATACAAAAGTTTCAGGGGGCAGGTCTTATTGGTATTACGCGACCTGGAGGCCAATTCTCGTGCTTTAGAGATTAAGTTGAATTAGACATATGTCGAAAAAAGATGGCAAATGTCGTGATGTCACAAATAGACATAAGTCGACCGAAATTATTCAAATCGAATACGATTTGATGGTTATTGTGACATTTTCGTGTAATTTTTTGTAGACATTCAAACTTCGACATTATCTCTAATTTAGAGATAATATCTACAATCCGTTAATTGCCCTCCTGTTACTAGTCTGTATTTTTTCTAAACACTTCGATCCTGTGATAGTTCTATCTCTCAGACTAAGTTTTTAAGATTTAATTGTTTTTTAAATCTCTGATTCATTTTGTTTGATAACCCTAATTAATAAGACGCTCAACGTGGCATGTCCTAGAAGCTTTATTTATTGCTTTCTGGCACTCAGATCGCACTTTCGCGTTATCTTATTATCCCACTAATATTATAAATGCGAAAGTTTGTGTGTGTGTTTGTTACTTCTTCACGCTAAAACGGCTGGACGGATTTGCATGAAATTTGGAATGGAGTTAACTGGACTCCCGGAATAACACATAGGCACATTTTATCCCGATATTCCGACGGGATCGAGACTTACGCGGGTGAAACCGCGGGGCGCTGCTAGTTGTGGATAAGTCTAGATTATAACAATAAATGCAGACACGATATTGCGACCATATTGATATTATAACAATCTTAAGACTCCCTACAAGCGTGGGTTTCGGAATCAGTTTAGTAGTACCAGAATTTGTCACGTACAAGCAAACTTTTTTTTTTTCATACTACTAGAATGACGGAACTAGCAGATGGCCCACCTGATGTTAAGCGGTAACCTACCTGATGTTAAGCGGTAACCTCTGCCTATGAACAGTGCATTACCTCATAGGTCACGTCCACCTAGGACGTGCCCTATAGGGCATTGCACTGCGCCCACCACTCTAAGACAAAGGTGAAAAGTCTCATGTGCCTGTAATTTCACCGGCACCCTTACCCTTCAAACCAGAACACAGCAATGCGAGCACTACTGCTTTGCGGCAGAAATAGGTATGGTGGTAGTACTTCCCCGGATGAACTCTTACACAAAAAAGCTCTACTACTACTATACCTAATATGAAGCTATAACTATCACACCGAAATTTAAATACTTCCTGTATTGTTTTTTGACCCTAAACTGTCGGAGAAAACTCCATCCTTTACGAACATCTATTCTGGTTGTCTGGACACCTGGTATATGAATTTTAGCCAGGTTGCAATAGTGTATCCATTGAAGGTATGTCTACCCCTTCGGGGAAAAAGGTGGGTGTTTTTTGGAATAATTTCGTAGCAAATTGTATGCTGACACGGAGACCTATTTCACCTAACACATGTATTATTTCTATTTCATATTTCTTTGTTGTTTTTTTTTTAAATGGCTTGTTATATTATATTTTGACTTGTGACTCCGTAACGCACCCACATGGATCCGGCGGATGACCAGCGTTGTGTAACTAGTGTACACAACATCATGCTGAGTCGGACTCCAATTTGTGACGTTGCTGCGAGGATGGCACTGAGAGACACTCTATTAATTGTAGAAGTACTTAGTTTTTTTGCCTTTTGTATGTATTACCTATTATTTTTTATTTTATTTGTCGAGTGTGTTTTGTCCTATACATGTGTGCCGTTACAAATAAAAAAAAAAACTTTCTTCTTTCTTATATACCTACCAGTTACTATTTTATTTTTAATATTTTCTCTACTTTCATACATTTCTTCTTCTTGTATAAAAGTAGTTTCATGTGTCTACTTTTGTTATGCGTTTTCTTTCGTTATTTCTTCTTTAATCATACTTTATCTTCTTTCTCAGGAAAGAGAATCTTTATTTAGAGTAATTACCTCAACAAGTAGGTACGATCTGATTGTAGTTAGTTAGTTAGTTTAGTTTACGGCGCTAGGCTAATATAGTTAGTACAATCACATCAACATCTGTCGGTTAGATTTATTACGCCAATACACCAGACCCGAAACACAGGCCAATAATAATTACTTAAGTCTACAATGCAGGTTCCAATGAATCAGGTTTTATTCATGAGACATATTTGTCGCAAGTCTCCCACGTCCATGACTCATGTTTGTTCAGTCAGGTGTAAATTCGTGTTTTTTTAACATGCTTTTTTTTTTCTTTTTTTTTAACATTAATAGACCTTTGTTTGACCACGATCTCACCTGTTGGTAAGTGGTGGTGTTACGTATTTAGTTTTTCGTACAGAGACGAGAGGGCGACACCATCAAACACTTAGTAGTAGTAGAGCTTTTTTGTAAAAGAGTTCGTCCGGGGAAGTACTACCACCATACCTGTTTCTGCCGCAAAGCAGTAGTGCTCGCATTACTGTGTTCCGGTTTGAAGGATAAGGGTGCCGGTGAAATTACAGGCACATGAGACTTTTCATCTTTATGTCTCAGGGTGGCGGGCGCAGTGCAATGCCACATAGGGCGCGTCCTAGGTGGACGTGACCTATGTATGAGGTAATGCACTGTTCATAGGCAGAGGTTACCGCTTAACATCAGGTGGGCCATCTGCTAGTTCCGTCACAAAGTAGTATAAAAAAAAAAAAAAAAAAAAACACTTTATAAAGCGGGCCTTCACACGTGTAAAAAAGTCATATGTATGGGGACAGGGAATGCTATCGTGGTACAAAACCTATAAATACCTAGCTAGAAAGAGACTGATACTTGAACTTTTCCTCAAGAAGCTAAATTATTAATTGAGTACCTACTTCATTAAGTTTTTCACTCTCTATGATACACAATTACATTACATTCTACAGCCAATTAAATTATAAATTTCCCTCCAATTTGTTTCAAAAACATCATATTTGGTATATTTTTCTTATAAAATGATAAGTCTTCGTTTAAGATCTTTGTTTTTATTATTAACTAGTATTTTAAATTTTCTGTTTTAGTTTTCAATAATTACAGCTTTGAAGTTTTTTATTAAAAGTATTATTATAAAAGGAATTGTTTACATTATCATCTACATACTATCGCTTACATACTCGTGTGTAAGGCACGCCTCACCATCTTTTTGTAGGTTCAAGATGATTGGAACATAATGTTTTCATGAAGTCCTCCCAGCACTATTGTGTTTTGTGAAAGTTTAAAAGAAATTAATAAAACGCAGTGCCGAAAAACTTGACCATCCATCTCTTGTTCATTGACTCTTTCGAAATAGGTCAGTCCGGAACTATTTGAAAGTTCTATTTTGAATCTGAAAGAACCGCGCACTGATTGCAGCTCAAGCGGTCAACAGCACTGCCATTTGCGCTTATCCCATTTATTTTATTTTTAGGACACGTAAGTTCAATCTCTCGTACATTTTATTTTATCTAAGGCCTCTGTCTATAGGTAGCTACTACGTGTAGTGATTTACACGATATTTTTATGAAACGGATATCTACACTGCCACCTTGCTTTATATTATCGTTCTGAGGTCAGTATGTCATAATTTAATTCAAAGATAGAACTTATACATTTTAACAAGCCTTTGTCTGACTTGGCTTGTATGTTTGTTTGTTAGGTTGCTATTAAATTCATTCGAGAATATTTTAAGGTCAATGCTCAAGCTTGCGACGCGAAAATAATTTTTTTTTTTTGTGTTATTTGCCCATTATAGCTTATCAACACTTCTTCAGATAACGATAGTTGAGTTCGCGAGAACTAGGAGACTTAACACACATGTTTTAATTGATAGTATCTCATAAATATCATCAGTTTAGCTACGATCCCCTAAACAAAAAAAATACTATAAAAATGTGTTAGGGGTATCATAGCTAAACTAATGATAATTATGAGATACCATCAATTAAAACATGTGTGTTAAGTCTCTTAATTCTCGCGAACTCGACTTTTGCTATCAGAAGAACTGTTGATGAGCAGTAATGGGCAAAAAACACAAAAAAAATTGAATCTCGCGCCGCAAACGTGAGCATTCACCTTAAGTCTCATAGTTCTCGCGAACTCAACTTTCGCTATCAGAAGAAGTGTTGATGAGCAGTAATGGGCAAAAAACACCAAAAAAAATAAATTTCGGGCCTCAATCGAGAGCATCCACCTTATATCAGTTTCCTTTGTTCGATTGAGCTGAAATATTTGGTTACCTGTCAAATTTCGATGACAATACAATGTTACTGCGACAACATGCTGAACTGATGATTGAGATGTGGTCATCAGAACTCCTCGAATAGTTTATAGTAGACAGTGGTAGCGATTTGAAGTTGCATTATCTAAAGCTAAAGCTAACTAAACGTATCGCCATCCTTTTCTTTTATATATAAAAAATCATGAAATCATTTCATTTTCATGAAATCTACATTTTTAAAGAAAGCTCTATGTCGTTGAGAGGGCATAGTCGCAAAATATCACGTGGACCATCCAACACAAACACTGCACAGCACTTCCTTAGTAACAGAGTGGTCCATAATTGGAATGATTTACCTGAAGATGTTGTTACTGCCACATCAATAAACGCTTTCAAGAACAAATTAGATAACTGGTTGCGAACGAAAAAACTGTTAACAATTAAAGACATTAAAGTGTAATCAGTGCAGCGAGTGAAACTAAGACATTTCAACACTCTGAAATAGACACATCAGCGAAAGCTGCTCGTCTATAATTTTAAATAATAATAATAATAATAATAATAAGAAGCTCTCGCTAAATAGTTGGATCAAGGGTCAGATTCAGAAGGCGGTACTCCTGGACTCGGCACGTATAGTCAGGAGGTTCCTCTCTCTGCAGCCCTAGCCCCCGACCGTTTGGGCCTCGCTCCGCGGTCGGTGGTTCCCCGTTTTGATTTATATTTTTTACTATAATGTTTTTTACTATTTATTTTTTTGTAGATAGTATTGCTTTATAGTGAAAAATATATTTTTTTACGAGATTTTTAATAAATGAGTGATATAATAATAATATAAAAAGCAAAGGACAAGGGGTCTATTCTTAGTTTTAACTTTAGAGAATATAATCTCAAATCGCTACCAATGTCTTTTATCATTCCCATTCCTATATTACTAATTAGATATTCATCTTTATCAGCTGGAAAGCAAATTTCAAATAAAACTCGTTTTGAATCATAATCTTTACATATATAGACGACTTTTGTGACGCGGCGGGCGACGGTTGGCCTGCGACGCAGGAGGTTGCGGTTTCGATTCCCGCCTCGGAACAAATATTTGTGCGATCGCAGATATTTGTTCAGGGTGTTCTGGGTATTTTCTATGCATTATAAAAATATATCTATCTATGTAATATATTTGGTAAATACATTTATTTACAGAAATAATAATACAAGGTATGTACAAAATACATATGAAACAGTTGTGCCACCTGAAGACCGCTGCAAGCGATCTAAAGGTAGCTCAGCTGATCCAAATCACTACCAGACGGAAGCGTCCCTAAGATGCTGGCTGCATTGCCACGCTGAATGGCAATACTAACGCGTTGAGCCAGATAAGAGCCAGCTCTCGGGTCACGCGTCGCTTCGACCAGATGCCCTGAAAGAATTTTGAATATATTGTAATATTTGTAATATATTGTATTAAGTATATCAGTTATCTAGTAGGTACCCATAACCCAAGCTCTGCTTAGCTTGGGGCTAGATAATGTTGTGTGAACTGTCCAGCATTATTTATTTATTTATATAATCGGAAGCTCTATTATGATCTAATTACCATCGAATTAACCATTATAACGATCATGAAAGATAAAAAGTTACTGTAAGTAATAAGGACATCAATGGGTACGTTCAGAAAATCTGTTGCCATAGGTAGTAATAAAATCTTTCAAGAGTGTTAATCAGAGATGCGATTTTTGAATGATTTATATAGATAACTAGCAAACCCGGCGAACTCCGTTTCGCCACCAGATGGCTTCGTTTTATGTAACATTTCGTTTGGTGATTATATTTAACACAATACCGGTTTGTCACATGAAATTAACTGAGCAGAGAACAATGAGTAGCTGTCAAACAATGTATCACGCACCGGCGCCATCTACTTAAAATATTGGTTTGTAGTACATGCTACGTATCAGAGATGGCGCTGTATGTGAAAAAAGATTTTCCCGCTTTTCTGTTGAAATTTTTCCTGAATATTCTTTGCTATAAACCTCACGGAGCCCGAGACCTTTCCAACGAATGCAAAACCGTGGAAATCGGTTCGTACGTTCTGGAGTTATAGCGTCAGGAAGGAAAACCCGACTTATTTTTATATAGTAGAAGATTGAAAATGATATCCATAACTGGTGAAGCGCCCACGACTTGACCCGCGTCTTGTATTTTTGTCACAAACCATGTATGTTTATTTTGTTCATCTTTACATATCCTTATAATTATATCTTTTAAATTCGCAGTCGGTTGTTGGAATACAGGTGGATGTGTGGATGGTTTCTTGACGTTTGGGATCCGAACTCATCAGTCCTTCTAGCAGGTTGTCCAGGGTATCGCTTCTCTCCAACTACTTTGTGTCTCTTGGGGTTTTTGAGCCCAATCTGAAGGTTCTACAAATAAAAGTGCCCGAGTTCCCTCTCAAAAATTGTTGCAAACTGATTATCTTTGAAACGGCTGAACTAATTTCTACCAAACATAGCTAAGGTTTGCTAAACAAAGCATAAGATGGTTCATCTTGCAAACACCATCTTTTATAAAAAAAAAACACATTGATATTAAAGCACCCATCGCGAAGCTACGTGGCATGCACCATTTATATATATAAAAAACAAAGTCGTGTTAGTTACACCATTTATAACTCAAGAACGGGTGAACTGATTTGGCTGAATATTGGTGGGGAGCTTAGAACCAGGAGATTGACATAGGGGGAGAGGAGTAGGAGGGGGGGGGGGGGGGTTCACCGGGCCTACCCGAGCGAAGTCGGGGCGAGTCGCTAGTAATACATACACACACACACTATAGCTTCAATCTTATAGCACCCCTATTTTTAGTCAGGGGTATATAGAGTAGAGAAATAAAATGTACTCTACATTAATTTTTTAGGACCCAAACTTTAGGCAGTTCTCTTTCAGTCAGCTAGTCACGCAAATCAAACTAATATTATAAAGGCGAAAGTTTGTGTGTGTGTGTGTTTGTTACTTCTTCACGCTGAAACGGCTAGACGGATGTGCATGAAATTTGGAATGGAGATAACTGGACTCCCGGAATAACACATAGGCACATTTTTATCCCGATATTCCCACGAGATCGAGACTTACGCGGGTGAAACCGCGGGGCGCTGCTTGTAATATCATATACCTACTAAAATAGAAGTGCTAAGAAACAACCTCTTTTATTGAAATATAATCTGATAACGACGTGGAATGATAACATCATGAAGAAACTGTCCTGTTGGCAAGGCATGGCAAATCTCATGGAAATTTCACCAACAAAGCAACGGAACCACGAGTTCCAACTCATACCTAGAAGAGTAGGCATAAACTAATATTTGGTGACAAAATCATTATATTAAAACATAGCATTTGTTTCTAGTTTCAGAACAAACGAAGAAATTGGACCTATCTACAATCATCTCTAATGGAAACAAGCTGTGAATTCGGCAGCCATGTCTTTTAGGAACTATGTAAGTACGTTTTGTTAGTAGCTATTTTGTGAGAGCGATCGTCCGGAGAATTACTACCACCATACCTATTTCTACCACAAAGCAGTAGTGCTCGCATTGTTGTGTTCCAGTTTGAAGGGTATGGGTACCGGTGAAATTACAGGCACATGAGACTTTTCATCTTTGTCTCAGGGGGGCGATCGCAGTGCAATGCCACATAGGATGCGTCTTAGGCGGACATGACCTATGAGGTAATGCACTGTTCATAGGCAGAGGGTACCGGTTTACATCAGGTGGGTCATCTGATTAAAACGTCATATCAAGTTGTATAAAAAAAAGTTTATCTTGGGGTTGAAATCTGCCATTTTTGAAAGAAACGTCGTCATTTTTATTTTATTACATTTTAATGTGTTTTTTCGAGTTATTTCGTGTAATTTTAGTGGCATTTTAACTGGTGTAACTTGGATAAATGGCACATGTGTGATGTAGTGAAATTTGAGTGTATTGCGAGTCTTTTCGAAATGGTGGATATTTCCTGTAAAAACTCAGTTTTTCTGCCACAATTCAAACTGGGTTAGGACTAGACGGAGACTCTTGACGACTTGACTATAAAACTATAATAATTATATCACTTGACATTGGCTAAATTGTTGCAAATAATGCACAGAAGCCATTACCTAAGCTAAGAAGAAGAAGAAGTTTATCTTCTGGAACTATAGATATATGTGCATGTTTATTTATGTTGAGGAACGATGTATGATCACGGAAGATGTGTATGATCAAATGTATCTTGACTTCTTCTTTCCGCGTGTCAGGTTACTTCAAGTTTTTAGTCAGTCTGCTTGATTTATGTATACCTAGTCATAATCATCAGCCTGTAGAAGTACACAGCTGGACATAGACCTCGTAGAACGGTGTTTAACCACAACCATGTACCGACTTGCCACGGCTTTTAAAATACTGTCGGTCCCCCGTGAATTCTTATACTTTGTCGTCCGGTTAGTTCATGGTTGCCACTTATTCCTCAGCGGCTGTCAGTTCTGCGAGCTTATGCGAGCTGTCCATTACAGCATCAACTTGCTAATTTCTTATACTTTGTCGTCCGGTTCTTGGTTGCCACTTATTCCCCAGTTGTCAGTTCTGCGAAATTATACGAACTGTCCATTACAGCATCAACTTGCTAATTCTGAAAGCTATGTATATGGTGCAACGGAATACCTGCTGACAAATACTTTTTTTTTTATCGCTGATATGCCTTTGTTTGATCACGATCTCACCTGTAGTGACGATGTGGCCGATGATGGAGCACAAAGGTCTAGAAGGCACCTATTCACTCTAGCCTTGAAGAGACCCAGATTATAGTTTAATTACTTAGTAATGGTTAGCTGGTTGAGTCGCGCCAAAAAGTCTTACGTAGCCGTCAAATGAGGCATTTATTTACAGAAAGAATAATACAACTAAAAAAAATAAAAGTAGGTATATCAACATTTTTACATATACAAATGGTGCCGTTGGTCGGTCTGAAGACTGTCGCAAACGATCTAAAGGTAGCTCAGGTCGTCAAACTGATGCGTTAGCTATAATGCATGGTAGAATACGTGAAATAAAATCAAAACTACACGTATTATAGCTTACAAATTAATATTCTTCTACTCCTTCATGTCACCGATTATTTCATGGTCACCCTGCGTTAGGTAACAGAGAAGCCTGAAGTTGATAAAATTCCTGTTGATAGAACTCATGCCATCACTTTGTCAATGGTAATGGTACTGATCTTCAATCAAAAAAGTTGTATTCTTGATCGAAAGTACGAGTACATTCTAATTTCGAACTTTTTGATAAAAGCATTGTTTTTTAGTGGTTCAAGAAGATGGGAGTTTTCTTTATTCTGCTTTATCTTCTGGTTATACCTAAAATATTGACATGTTTATAAAAAAAAAAAAAAAAAAAAAACAATCACCTGTAGAAACTTCGAGCGAGTTGATACAATTGTCATCTCTGGTCACTGGTACGTCGGTAGATATTCAGCTGATGGTTTAATTAATTGTGCACTGGTCAGCATTTTTACGATTATGTTACATCAAATAACATAATAAGGTTGACGAACATCATTATTTTAATTAATCTATTAATTACTAAAGGCTATGAGTGTTTATTTGGCGGAACAAGATCAATTAATTCTAGCATCCATACTGCTTGTTAAAGCTTATCTTTCCCTTTTTAGATGCGTACAGGCATTCCCCCGCTATTTATAAAGCTGTGAAAGAAACAACTCTATATGTGATAGTGTTGAGCGATGAATATTGATCTTGATATAGATTTACTACTTGATATATAATCACAAGTCGCTTCGTTTTTTTTTTTTTTTTTTTTTTTTTTTAACTTAGATAGACCTTTGTTTGACCACGATCTCACCTGTTGGAAAGTGACGATGTGGCCGAAGATGGAGCACAAAGGTCTAGAAGGCACCTATTCACTCTAGCCTTGAAGAGACCCAGATTATAGTTTTCAGGAAAGACAGACGACGGTAGTGTATTCCGCTCCTTGGCACTCTTTTGCATTTTTGATGCACTCGGATGTTATGACTATTTGCCCTAAATTTTAGTTATTAAGAAGTTATAAAAAAAAACGAAATAAGATAAAGGTGAAAGTGGCCTTTATTTAAACTCATTTTATACTTTCTCATTTCAGTATGACACGTCATCATACGGACGCAATCGCGACACGGCGAGAAGCACGGCATCAAGTACCACTGATCGTCCGACCACTGTCACTGCCAAATACACCACCACGCCTTCATACAAATCTTCCAGCATACCTATATTGCACTCGGAACGAAACACTGCCGAAAAAGAATCACCGATCACCGCAATCGCAAATAAATACGCCAACTACAACAAAACCGAAAAGCCCACCTCCAAATATGAAAAGAAAGATTACTCTAAACTTACCGTTCCATCTATCACCACTACCAAAAGCAGAGACCCCAGTCCAGTATCAACATCATCTAAATACAACATTGGTCGAACTTCCCGACACTTGAGCCCTGAAAGAAGAACAACGAAAAGCTACAAAGATAAAATTAGAGATCCTAGCCCCGGAGATCGCGATAGAGACATTCCAAGTAAGACTGACAAGTCAACAGGCTACAACAGTCTGTCAAGCTACAAGCTGTATCCTCGAAGTTCAAGTTATACAAGGCCTGCTTCACGAACTGAATCCAAACCAGAAGTTACCGTCAATAGATATGCTATAGCTAATCGACTGTCTTCTAACTATTTGAGGACTCCGCCGGCAGTGAAAAGAAGCTCCGTGTCTCCAGTCAATCACATTGAAATTACTAAACGCGATACTGAAAACCCCATGTCACCTATCCATCAAGTTATTTATGAAAATCCCAAGATTCAAAATGAATCAAACATGACAGTAGAAGAGAATGGAAAATCTGTACAAAGTTATGCTGAAAATGAGACTGAAACTATTACTATTATAACTCGGCATACTTCACCTACACCTCCAGGTTCTTCAGCCTATGTGAGAACCAGAAGAGCTGACATGGCCAAGACTGTTGAAAAAATAGTCACAAGGATGAGAAAGCGACCGGAGATGGTGGATAAAGAAATTCAATCAGATAGATTAGATGATCCGACGAGGTCAAGCCGATTTGGGAGCACCGCAAGAGCAAGCGTCAATAGCTGGTCTATTTTAACGCCAAGTACAAATAGTTATACGGGATATGCTGGCAGATACTCCACACAATACTCAAATACGAGAGAGAATTCTGGCAGTAATTCGTACAATGAAAGAAGTAGTCGAAGTCGGAGTACTGAACCACAACTAAAAGAAAACTCATGCGGGACGTCATATTCAGAAAGTCACAGTGATAAAATAAACCCAATACTTGAATCGAATCCAAAAATTATCACAGCGGTCTACGAGCAAACTAAAGGCGATGATCCCTCGGAAATAATAATAAATGTCAACTTGAAACTAAAACGACCTAAAAGTCCTGCCGCATCGACAGAGTTAGTGTCTCCAGAAATAACGATAACTAACAGTCAATTACCCCCACAGGCGCCGAAAACTGATGGTGCAGTAAAAACTAAGAAAGTGAAAGTACGCAAGACAAGCACCGATTCATCATCAGATACAGGATCAAAAAAGAAAATTGTAAAAAAGAGAAGTAAATCTGTCAGTTCTACAGATTCAGACCAAGGTCATGAAATAAGTAATAAATCTTCAACGTCATCACCAAAAAGTATACCAAAATCTACATCAAATAGTAATTTGACGAATGGGCCGTCAAATTTGAAACATTCCAAGTCACGAGAAAGTAACAGTCCTGAGTCAAGTATAACACTATCAACACAGTCGTCGATAAGTGAAGATGAAATTATATCGAAGTCTAAATCACACGAAGCTTCGAGAACTTCAGCCGATGAGATGTCATTACCAATGGATAGATCTGGCAGGCTTCCATCTCCCCTGTTACAAAAGAATGAAAACGAAGAAGCCAAATCATTTCTAATAAGAGCACTAGCACCAGTAACAAATCTTTTCAAAATGAGGCAAACGGATTCTAGTGAAAACAGCCACTGGCCCGACACTTCAACTGAGTCAACTGGCAAAGATGTTTCAAATCTTTTAACAGAAAGTGGCAGGTCCAATAAAAGCAAAAACGTCGTTGCTTCCAACGAAGACAATCTTGTTCAACTCAAAGGCATCAGGCCACTAGATTCAGGTGAAAGAGCCTGGTGGCTGGACTCGGAGCCTGATAAGAAAAGTAGCAATCTTAGCAATGAAAACTCAAGAACACCGCCTGATAAAAACATTCCTCGAAAAATCAGGCATATAGAATCTGGGGAAAGAGCTTGGTGGATGGAATCAAACAGTGAAAAAAAAAGTGCAAATCAATCTCAGCCTACGAACACACCCGATAGTTCCAATTCTGATAAACCATTTAAAAAGTGTAAATTTTTAGATGATGAAAAACCATGGTGGTTGGATAGTTGCGCCAATATACCAGAAGGTATAGAACGGTTAACTCCCCCCAGAAAATCCTCTAGCGATAGTGACAAAAGTGAGAAGTTTAACTTTTTCAAAGTACGTCGGATAGAATCAGGTGAGCAAAAGGACTGGTGGGCTACCAGTAATGAAAATTCATCAAATAGCAACAAGCTGGATCCTCAAGGCCTAAATAAGTCTGGGTCTCAATTGAGTAAGTCTGGATCTCAAAGTTTGAGTAAATCTGGCTCTGATAGAAACTTCCCTATGAGGCGAATACGGCACATCGAGTCAGGAGAACGGCCGTGGTGGTTAGCGAGCGATAAAAACATTCCAGAAGGCATCGAGAAACTGCCGACTCCTCCGCCTCAAGATGAATCTGACTCGTCCGACTCAGAAGAAGTGCAGGTTTATTCGATACCAACGCACATACCGCCGTTCCCCTTACATCTTCCGGATGATGAACCACTGGGCGCTAGAAGAAGTCCCGAGGGCTTGGAGACTCCAAAAGAAAACGAAGATTACCGGGGGCGGAGTTCTCCATATGAAAACAATCAGTTCAGGCGGAGAAGCTCCACAAATTACCAAAAAGGCGTCGAGAAATATATTTCTCGGTACACAGATATTGACGATATTTTGGGTACGTCTGGTCAGATTTACAGTCCCTTCATGGACTCGATATTAGCTAGAAGAACTGGTCAGATGTCGTATAATGACGATGAGTGTGAGGAGATAGATCCTACTCAAGTCCGTATCCACGACAGCACAGCTCAGCGGCCGGTTATAAAGAAGATCGGTTCCAGGTAAGCTTCTAATTAAAGGCTGCGCCTAATGCCGAAATATAAATTAGACGACCTCTGTGGCGCGGCGGGCGAAAATTGGCCTGCGAGGCAGGAGGTTGCGGGTTCGATTCCCGCCTCGGAACAAACATTTGTGCGATTGCAGGTATTTGATCAGGGTGTTCTGGGTATTTTCTATGTATAATAAAAAATATCTATCTATGTATTATATTGTATATTGTATTAAGTATATCAGTTATCTAGTACCCATAACACAAGCTCTGCTTAGCTTGGGGCTAGATAATGTTGTGTGAACTGTCCAGCATTATATATTTTATATATTATATATTTATATATGATATATTAGAATTTACCAAAATAAAATCATTTATAAATACTACATTACTAGTAGTTTTGCAAACAGTAGACCTCCCGAGCACAAACTTGTAAAAAACTATGCATCATCTCGATCCATATTAACCCAACAAGGCAAAATGTTTCAGTAAAATATTATCAAAACTGGCCGGTAAATGGCGCCGCAGCAAACTTCCCCCTTTTTGGGGGAAATACCCCTACAATGAAAAATGCCTGACGACAGAAATTTTTACACCCAAAGTGTCTTAACATTATTTGAAAAATACTACCAGTACGCGAGTACCACACACATACATCCAGACCGATTAAAGCAAATTTTACCAGATGTTGCAAGGACACCTCGCTCGCTTCGCTCACTTGGTCAATAATTCCGAGGGCTGACGCTAATAAAAATCACAATAGAACAATATTATAACAGTACCTCTAGCTTTTATTTTATTTCCTTTGTTCTCAATATAGTGTTTTTTAACCCCCGACGCAAAAACGACGGGGTGTTATAAGTTTGACGTATCTCTGTGTGTGTGTTTGTGTGTGTGTGTCTGTCCCATCGTAGCTCTCGAACGGATGAACCGATTTAATTATTTTATTGTTTGAAATGTGAATTTGTCGGGAGTGTTCTTAGCTATGTTTGATCAAAATCGGTTCTGTCGTTTCATTGCGTTGACGGTTTTTTAATTTTAACAAAATTAATTACTTGTTTTATTCTGAGTACGAAAGAATACTGCCCCATTTAGCTGTATTTATGAAATGATAAAGGGGCCTGAAAAGTGCCGCAGTGGCTTCGACAAAAAGGTCATACGCTTCGTCCACTCGCTATAGCAATACTAAGATTTTCTCAACGTTCCACAGCGGTATATCTTCAAATATGTATGGTTACAATTGGTCATTGCACGACCCACTTCTGTAGACACTCAAAGTGCTTTCCAGCTATGGATATGCACGCCCGCGCCCGTACAAGCCTAAAACTCCTAACTTTCACCTGGAGCCTAAGCCATAGTCTAATCCTAAGCTGTTTGTCTTTGTTTCAGAAGCGACATCATCGATTACCGGGAGGAAGATCAGGTAAGTGGCAATTCAAATAGATTTAAATGGGAAAACACTATAAACCACCATTCATCCGGGGAAGTACTACCACCATACCTATTTCTGCCGCAAAGCAGTAGTGCTCGCATTGCTGTATTCCGGTTTGAAGGGTAAGGGTGCCGGTGAAATTATAGGCACATGAGACTTTACATCTTTATATCTCAGTGTGGCGGGAGCAGTGCAATGCCACATAGGGTGCGTCTTAGGTTAACGTGACCTATGAGGTAATGCATTGTTAAAGGCAGAGGTTACCGCTTAACACCAGGTGGGCCATCTGCTTCTTCCGTCATCCAAATAGCATAAAAAAAAAAAAAAAAAAAACACTTATAATTGAAACGATCATTAACTAACCTGTAACACGGGTACACTATTTTAAGCCGATTGGGTACAAATATTTACAAAGGCTATTAAAATTAAATGTGGCTTCTGCTAATAACGTCAGCTGTATAAAAACTCGTTGCTGGAGATGTTAATAAGAAAAAATGTACTTAAGTCTAGTATGGCTGGATGGCTATCTAATAGTTATGGGTGCTGTTACAAGGTTCGACACTAATTTTATGTGTGAATTTTCGATTCTCTTATATGAAATTTTTTGCAGTTTAATATATATATTAACAGGCACATGAGACTTTTCATCTATGTCTCAGGGTGGCGGGCGCAGTGCAATGCCACATAGGGCGCGTCCTAGGTGGACGTGATCTATGAGGTAATGCACTGTTCATAGGCAGAGGTTACCGCTTAACATCAGGTGGGCCTCTTGCTTGATCCGTCATCCAAGTAGTATAAAAAATAAAAAATAAATAACTAATTAAGTACTTCATTACTACCTTTAAAAATAACCAGTAGTCGATTGTAAGAATATGTTACCAATAAAAAACTCTAATAAATACGTCTCAAAATCTCTAAAGAAATATTCCATACAAGACTCTTGCGCAGAGGAGGCTTCGCCGCAACGCAGCGGGAGCAGTGAACTGAAGGGTGCACTGCATAGTGTATCCTTGAATCGATCCCCTATGAGAGAGCTGCGCCAGAGAGAGACGCCAGACGAGTCTGCGCAGCTGACATTTCAAAAACGTGACGTCACGGCCATAGAGTCTTGAAACAACAAATGAGAATTGACATCGACGTAAAATTCGTATTTTCCTTGTTATTACTGACTGCCCAGAAGGGGGGGTAGCCTTTTTCGGGTCTGAGTTCATATGGCGGATCTCATCTGTTGGATTTTTATTAATTATGATGTTGTTATTGAAATCTTCTTAGCCTCGACAGTGATACTATTTATACTTTAGATAAATAGCCACCGTTTCGGATTTTCTATAATAACCAATTGTAGTAAGCTGGTACAAAAAATATAGAAAAACTTAAAAAAAATACAGTAAACACAAAACATAACATATACTAAGCATTATTTTTAACAATATGGGCTGTTAGTTTGTTGCAATGCAAATTACAAATTATTGATATATAAAACATAATAGAGTCTCAGATTCAATATATCTAAAGCGCTACTTCTATTAATGAAATTACAATTTATTTAGGTAATGTAACATATATACAATATAAAAAAACCCTTAAGTAAATCTAATACTCAACTAAAAATCTACCTAATTAACAGATCACCAAGCCGTCATCCAACGGCTACTTACTCGTATTATTAGGAGGCACGTAAAGTTAGGCAACGCATACATTTAATAAAAATTACGACATCTAGACATACACGAAAGTACCAAAAACATGATAGGATAAAAAAAAAAGTTCATCATAATATATGATAGGTATTTAATTGGAAATTATTTTGTACATTAAAACACAGAAAAGTAATTAAAACAAAGACCTTAAAATTTTATTAAATTGTATTTGAATACATCATAAACAAGTAGGTACGTATGTACAAAATAAAAAAACAACAGACTTTTAATTGAGATCAAATGAATCATCTATTCATGTAACATAATTATGGACGCGAGCCCATAATCACCACACTCTGGCGGATTATTGATAGCAATATTAACATTACTCAGGTGATGCAGGGATCCTACAGCTTATCTCCTGGTTGCAACTGTGTTTTAAGACATCCACTAGAAGAGAGATAGGGGTATTTCCTTAGATAGAACCCATGAAAGATGGTCCACAAAGAAATAAAACAAAAAAGGTTTCCTAACTACTGTGCAGTTACGTATTTAAAACCTCATTGGTGACTTTGAACCTGGTAGATTGGCGGTGGTACATTCTGGTAATCGCTGCTCTCTACAAGGTTTGCATTCATTGAGTGTTCATCTCACTCTTCGCGACGATGTGATACAACGTTCTTTAGATATAACCTTACCGAGGCGCGTTCGAGCCTTTACATAGTAATCACAAGCAGACCCCGAAGCCTTCTAACCGTAGCAGGCTTATACGAACGTGAAAATTGTACCTGGGATTGTGTCTTGTATGTATCGCTTCACGGAGTTCGGTCAGTAGTCCGTATGACATTGTCAGGTCAGGTTCACACCGGCCGTGGAGGGCACCGGTGGACAATAGTTGGCCATAATAATGCAGTGAAGTTTGTGATTGAAAGACTGTGGACTGATCTAAGAAAGGTAGTGTTTTTAGTTTATTTTCAAGTGTTTTGGATGTTTTAAGTAACGTGGCGCCGGTTTTCAATATTTTTCTTTTTATTGGAGATTTCTACGACTGCCAGTTGCGGTATATTTTTTGGTTTTTGTTTTTTCGGGAATTATTTTGTAAGTATAATTTTAATCAAAAACTTACAATAGTACGTTCATCAATAGGTAATTAATCTAGTCATTCAATTATTACGCCTACTAATTTTTTTTACCAAATGTGTCGAGATCCTTTTATTAATTATCAACACCTACGTTCAATCAGATAGTATATCCATATCATAATAAAATGGTCTGTTTATAAACTTCTAAACTTACTACATACTGTAGTTTCGTTACGAAAAATAACAATCTATAATCGTGCAAGGGTTGAGCTCTATTTTATCGTAAGCTTCATCACTGTGCTGCTGACATTCCATACAAAAGAGGCTTCTAGTACGCGATGCTGAAGTATGCGTGTATTAGGCTTAATATCGAAGTGCTTCCTTTCATTTTGCATAGCCAAGCACCTTGTTTTTATTGAATTGTGAATGGTTTATATAAATTCCATAGACAAGTATAGACAAGCCGTTTTTATCAACAAATACCTGTGAATGTTAATTTAAGACATCCGGCCGAGTTGATAACGATTTTATTGCTTTTTACACCTTTGCTTTAAATCTATAATCGTGCAAGGGTTGAGCTCTATAAGTAAGCATCACTGTGCTGCTGACATTCCATACAAAAGAGGCTTCTAGTACGCGATGCTGAAGTATGCGTGTATTAGGCTTAATATCGAAGTGCTTCCTTTCATTTCGCATAGCCAAGCACCTTATTTTTACTGAATTGTGAATGGTTTATTGAAATTCCATAGACAAGTATAGACAAGCCGTTTTTATCAACAAATACCTGTGAATGTTAATTTAAGACATCCGGCCGAGTTGATAACGATTTTATTGCTTTTTACACCTTTGCTTTAAATCTATAATCGTGCAAGGGTTGAGCTCTATAAGTAAGCATCACTGTGCTGCTGACATTCCATACAAAAGAGGCTTCTAGTACGCGATGCTGAAGTATGCGTGTATTAGGCTTAATATCGAAGTGCTTCCTTTCATTTCGCATAGCCAAGCACCTTATTTTTACTGAATTGTGAATGGTTTATTGAAATTCCATAGACAAGTATAGACAAGCCGTTTTTATCAACAAATACCTGTGAATGTTAATTTAAGACATCCGGCCGAGTTGATAACGATTTTATTGCTTTTTACACCTTTGCTTTAAATCTATAATCGTGCAAGGGTTGAGCTCTATAAGTAAGCATCACTGTGCTGCTGACATTCCATACAAAAGAGGCTTCTAGTACGCGATGCTGAAGTATGCGTGTATTAGGCTTAATATCGAAGTGCTTCCTTTCATTTCGCATAGCCAAGCACCTTATTTTTACTGAATTGTGAATGGTTTATTGAAATTCCATAGACAAGTATAGACAAGCCGTTTTTATCAACAAATACCTGTGAATGTTAATTTAAGACATCCGGCCGAGCTGATAACGATTTTATTGCTTTTTACACCTTTTGACAAAAGGTACAAATAATGCGAGGAACAAAAGGGTACCCACTATCCATTGATAAGGCTTTCAACAGGTGTGAAACGAGGGTGGCTTCGGATATGTAATACCGCATCCGCGTGCGGCTTCGCTCACGTGCTAAGTACTGGAAAAGTAACCTACCTCTCGATGTTATTGAGGCATAATCGACAAATTCGGCGTTTTTTCGTGGTCCTACTAATTTGTCCTATTAAGGCGATAATAGATACCTAAACTGCAATTAGGACCTCTCTTTGAAAGCCTACTTCGCACAAATGGATTATCCAAATAATATAAAAACAGTACATACAATAGACGGTCTAATATTATACGAGCAAAAAGTAATGTTTCAATTTTTGGAATTAATCACTTACTTGAGACAGTTGCGGTTTTTCGTGATTTTTCGCTTACATTTTGTTTCACGTGCTCTATTTAGTCTATTTCTTACTTACCTTTTTCTTTTTTCTTTTTTTTATATGTTTAAAATGTTTTGTGTTTTTTACATGTAGATATAGCACTTCAAAAAACCACAAATGTTTGTAAACAAATAATGTTTTTTTTTTTTACGTGAACCTTCTTTGTAATATTGTGACATAATTTGGGGTGCATTAAGGAGGGGTATGCCGCACAATTCTTATTCTTAGATTTGATTTTAACAGACTAAATCAAGTACAATATTCAAATAAAAATGTGCATTGATACTACATTATACTTACGAGGGATCACTATACTTCTTCTTCTTCTTTTCGTATGAGGTAAGTGCTGGCCTCTGGTGTCAGAGTTTGTCAAGCCGCCCGAGGGCCTCTGACATGGCTTATCGACTGCTATTAATCAATAACAGCCGGGACCGACAGCTTAACGTGCCTTCCGAAGCACAGAGCGATGGAAATCCACACATAACTTAGAAAAGTCATTGGTGCGGAGCCTAGGATCGAACCCGGTATTGTTGGATTCTGAGTTGCACTATTGAACTGTTAGGCTACCATCGCTCACTAGAAACACGATACTATACTAGAAACACGATAGGACAACATTTTCTTGATAGAAAAATAACCTAAAGTTACCTAGAATTTTTGTCTAGATTCGTTTATTATTTGGTTTAAAATTACCAATATTAAATCAATACAACAAAGCCGAAGTTTACTGTAGGGTTTTTGTAAAATTATCTATATTTTAAGAGATAAGTATTCATTTTTTCAAGTAGAGGCAGGCGTTTTTTTTTAATGAAGATTTCTGTCTGGGTTTGGCGCAGTCCTTATAGGACCTTATAGACCTACTTTCTGTCTGTTCATGCTTACGCCCAGGTCATACTTTATCACAATCCAACCAAACGTTTACGTAATCACCTGATGATCAAAGCTGATCAGTCTTACTGTCAAAAGACGACCTGCTAGCTTATTACGTATCTTACAATAGCAATGCGATAGCAAGAATTGCGCGATTATCGCATCCAAATCGTAAATTCGTATTTGCATTGTATTCGTAACGAATTTGCAATATGGATGCGATAATCGCGCAATTTTCGCGCAATTTTTGCTATCGCAAAAATAATTTTAATATTAATTTTTCTAATACACGGTATACGTTAACTAAAATACATAGATTATCTTATTTCCACATTAATCTTCTTAGATACTGCGCACACTGCAGACTTTCTATCGGCCGATAGTTCAGCCGGTTACTTAATTAGTATGAAAATGTATGCAAATCATTGCTAGTGCGTAACGATTCGGTATCGGCCGATAATGCCTCTTTGTCAGCGAACTATCGGCGGATTAAAAGTCTGGGTTAGGTTCATGTCACCCCAGGTTCAATTCACCCCGAAAAAGATTACAGAATAGTTACTACGGCGCCAGTCGACGGTACTAGCAGCGATATAAATTAATGGGAATTATGGTGAGTAGGTTTTTTAATATATTTATCTCACTGGTTTTTTCTTAGTCTATTGAACAAAAAATCTCGAATGAACAATGTCGAATGAAAAATGTCGAATGAAAAATATCGAATGAAATATCTCGAACGAAAAATGTCGAATGAAAAATGTCGAATGAAAAATCTCGAACGATAAATCTCAAATGCTAAATCTCGAATGCAAAATCTCGAATGAGAAATCTTGTCGGGTTGTAGTCTCTTAATGATAACTTTTTATTGCACACCAAATAAAATACCAGACAAAATTCACACAAATAAAAATACAACTAATACATGTAAGTATACACAAAATTTAATAAATACAAATGAAACAGTTTATCTAATTAAATACCGTTGCAAATGATCTAGCTTAACTGATCCAAATCAGTAACAGACAGAATTGTTTCTAAGATGCTGGCTGCATTGGCACGCTGAAGGGCAACCAATGCGTCAAACCAGATTAGAGACAGCTCTCGGGTCACGCGTTGACAAAACAAAAGAATAAAACCAGCCAAGTGCGAGTCGGACTCGCGCACGATGGGTTCCGTACCATTTTCTATAAAAACGGCAAAAAAATCACGCCCCTCTTAAATATTTATTTGATTCTTGTTTTTTAGTATTGTTGTTATAGTGGCAACAGAAATACATCATCTATGAAAATTTCAACTGTAACTATCACGGTTCATGAGATACAGCCTGGTTACATATGGAAAGACGGACAGCGGAGTCTTAGTAATAAGGTCCCGTTTTACCCTTTGGGTACGGAACCCTAAAAAACACCATAAAATGTTGTATTCTTAAAAGTGATCACTTCCAGGTCTTTGGATGTGCAGGATAAAAAAAACTAAAGCGGTGAACAAGTAAAACACACCAACAAAAATATATATACATAAAATCGTTATTGTTTTTACTGTGGGCAGTCCCGAAAGCGACAGGTTTTTCGCAGCGCTGAACCGGTTCCCGCGTCTGCTACATTTAAAAGGTGACCGAACCTAACTGCAGCCGATCTTTAAAATATCGTCATCATCATCACCAGCCCACAGAAGTCCACTACTGGGCATAGGCCTCCCACATAGAATGCCATGACGAAGTCTAGAGTCGCCTACTCCACCGTTTCCCTGCAAGCTTTATAATATCTTAGATCCATAGAGTCGGGCCTTCCTCTTTTGAAAAAAAAACCCGTTGTTGATTTTGACATTTTATTTTCTACTGTTAGAATTTAAATACGAAATAACTTCATAACGTACAGCGAAACACGGGGAACCAGCTAATTTATAAAACAAAAAGTCTTGAGTCGCCTACTCCACCGTTTCCCTGCGAGCTTTATAATATCTTAGATCCATAGAGTCGGGCCTTCCTCTTTTGAAAAAAAAACCCGTTGTTGATTTTGACATTTTATTTTCTACTGTTAGAATTTAAATACGAAATAACTTCATAACGTACAGCGAAACACGGGGAACCAGCTAATTTATAAAACAAAAAGTCTTGAGTCGCCTACTCCACCGTTTCCCTGCGAGCTTTATAATATCTTAGATCCATAGAGTCGGGCCTTCCTCTTTTGAAAAAAAAACCCGTTGTTGATTTTGACATTTTATTTTCTACTGTTAGAATTTAAATACGAAATAACTTCACAACGTATAGCGAAGCACGGGGAATCAGCTAATTTATATAACAAAAGACGGCTAAACCGAGACTTAACCACGTTTATAAATAATACGGGTTATGTAGATTCAAGGATGTTCAGAAAAGATAGATAGATAGAAAATTATTTATTGCACAGAACAAAAAAGCAGTACATAGGCGAACTTAATGCTATTAATAAGCATTTTTTTCCTGCTAACCTTTGTGTAATCTAGAGTGGGTGGTAGTGCTATTCAAAATAATTATAGAATGATTAACATAATTAAATACCTACTGTAAATAACTAGCTATATAAATACCTAACATAATATAAATAACTAGCGACTCGCCCCGGCTTCGCACGGGTAGCCCCCGTGACCCCCCCCCCCCCCTCATACCCTTCCCCCCTATTTCAATCTCCTGGTTCTAAGCTACCTCCCCACCATTTTTCAGCCAAATCGGTTCACCCGTTCTTGAGTTTTATGTGGTGTAACTAACACGACTTTGTTTTATATTTATATAGATATAAATAATTCAATAAATGACATAAACTCAATTTTGTTGGACATTTTACAATGACAAAAAGTATTGGTACAGTTTGGACTTGAATACTCCCATGGAAGCCATGAAAAAATGCAACATGGAGCCCTCTCATTGGGAGTCTATGGCAGAAAAGCGCCCGGAGTGGAGAAGGCTGGTACAGCAGAAGGTCAGGAGTGCAATTCTCGTACTTTAGAGATTAAGTCGAATTAGACATATGTCGAAAAAAGATGGCGAATGTCGAATCAAATCTTAATTTGCTATTTTCGTGATGTCACAAATATAATTAAGTGGACCAAAATCATTCAAATCGAATACGATTTGATGGTTATTGTGACATTTTCGTGACATTTTTTGTAGACATTCATGCTTCGACATTATCTCTAATTTAGAGATAATCTCTACTTTCCGAGAATTGCCCTCCTGGGCATTTGAAGATGACAGGAGGCGTTATATTGATTTAAAGCGCGTTGATCTGAAAAGTAGACCGCCTTCTAACATAGTGCACCATTATGAAAATAATAACCTCACGTGCAACTATAGCAAACGCACGTTTACACTGCGATCAGCGAACTCTTTTATCAAAGCATTTACAGACAAAATTCCGTATAAAGCAGATAAAAACAGTCGCCGTGCCCGAAGTCGGCCTGGATGACATCATCATCACTTACCACCATAACTTCAAATCAATTATTAAAGCACTGATCGTTTATATAGCGGTCACTCGTTATCAACTTATCAGGTACGTATCGATTTTATGTTTAGCACAAAGTTGACCGAGTGAAGTGAGGTCGCAGAGTATAATTGTATTATGTATGAATGTATGTATGTTTTTAAGTATCTGTGTTTGTGCGACGATACTCGTTGCTGCAGAAACGTTGATCCAATCTTGATGAAACTTGGTAATGTAAATTTGTGAAGTTCGAACATTCGTGGGATGAATACGGCCTACATTTTGGTATGAATCCGGAAATTAATATTCGTGGGATGAATCCATGGGATCAATACGGCTGCACCCGAACATGAGCATGATCGGTACTGAGGTTTTTGAGCTAGGGGGGTCGCGATGTCCCCCAAAATAGGGTCGTAGCTAGGTCACAAATTTTACATTGTTAGGTCACTTTGGGTCGTAATTCATAAATGTTTGATACCATTAGTAAAAAAGGTATTGACGGACAGACAGGTAGATGTTTTTTTTACTAGCTTTTATTTATCTTCGCCTTTTCCGTGGTGTGTCTGGCCTAAGAATATACCCCTCTGTCTCCTCCCGTGGATGTCGTAAAAGCCGACTAAGAGATTACCCGGACTGTTAGTGAGATTCGTTGGTACAAGATCTGTCCTGGCTGCTAGCTCATTATGGAATGTGTTATTACTGGAAGAAAGCTGCTGCTGAGTCAGTCGTGGGAAGCAATGGCAGCGATGAGCTCACCACTTGTCACGTCTATATTCCCAACCCACAGTAAACGGAGGCCTATTAATGCTCTGCATACCCTTTCGGGAAAAAGGCATGTGTCTATGTATGTATGTATATGTATCTGTATTTTAATTTTTTAATAAACATTGGCAAACTAGCTTGTGTAAAATTTTCACCGTCGCAAATAGATACCGAAAACGTCGAGGACATTTTCCAAACGTTGCATATTTGGTTGAAGAAAACATTGGATTAATAGCGAAAATAACATCGAAATTACTTATATTGACTAAAATTTCGGTGTAATTTTCGCTATTAATCAACTGTTTTCTTTAACCAAGTATGAGTTGCCGCAAATAATGACCAATATAAAATTCAATTACAGTCACCTCAGTGTAAAATTATACTCTGTTCGCCCATATTTGTGCAAATACGTTTGTATGAAAAAGCAACCACCTTAAATTTAAATTTTCAGCTTTGATCGATCTAAATTTATCAATCAATTTAAGTTAGCTTAAATCTACAAACAAGCTAAACCTAGTACGCGTATAAAAAAGTTTTATTGTTTTAATTGAAAAACGCCTAGGCGATTAATTTGCATAAATAACTAAGGAAACGCCAGATGTGAGGAGGCACGCTAGATATCCTAGACCACCATAAAAACAAGTTTTCTAATGCGTGGTGAATCTAAAATTGGACAAAAAACCAACGATTATGTCATCGATCAACCAACTGAAGATCTTTCCAGCTCTTTCCGGCATTTTAAAACAGAGAAATCGTCTACTTTTGTTTTATTTCATTTCCTAGTGTTTTTTTGAGTTATTTTGCGTAATTTTGGTGGAATTTTAAACAATGTAGCTCGTCTATTAGGGCACTAGTGTAGTGAAATGACATGGAAGTGTATTTTGCATGACTTTTCAAATTTTTGGAAATTGTTTACCAAAGTTTTTGAAAACAGCCATCTTTTTACTAAAACATAACTTGACTGTGACTGTCTACTTAGAAGGATTGTAATTTGTAACGTTGCAAATTATATTGAAAATACAATAACAATTATACTTAAAAAAGCCAAATGCACAGGCCGAGCGACGCCAATTATTTTAAGAGTAATTAATTAGTAATTTTGTAAAAATTTAAAAAACCTCAGCGCAATGAAAGGCTGAACCGATTTTGATCAAACATAGCTAAAAACACTCCCGAAAAATTAACCTTTCAAACAATATAAAAATCTAAATCGGTTTATCCGTTTGGGAGCTACGGTGCCACAGACAGACACACACACACACACAGACACGTCAAACTTATAACACACTTTCGTTTTTGCATCGGGGGTTAAAAAAAGAGAGAGAAAAAGGGTCTTTCCTAACCGTAGAGTATTTTTTGTTGTGACCTATACTCGCCTCATACGTTTTCCATTTTTACACGCATTTCTATAATTAACTTTCACGTCTTTGCTAGTATGTTTGTCTGAAAACAAATATTACGATTTAATTTACGAGCCTACCCGATATCCGATTGGGCTGACAGGTATACCAGTCAAATTCCAATGACAATACAATATTATGGTGACAGCGAGCTGATCTGATGACGGAGACGGAAGGACAACGGAACTCCTCGAGGGATAACAGTAGAACTTTTTTTTTTTTTTTTATACTACTTGGATGACGGATCAAGCAAGAGTGTGCCTCTTGCTTGATCTTATGATGAGCGGTAACCTCTGCCTATGAACAGTGCATTACCTCATAGGTCACGTCCACCTAGGACGCACCCTATGTGGCATTGCACTGCGCCCGCCACCCTGAGACATAGATGAAAAGTCTCATATGCCTGTAATTTCAACGGCACCCTTACCCTTCAAACCGGAACATAGCAATGCGAGCACTACTGCTTTGCGGCAGAAATAGGTATGGCGGTAGTACTTCCCCGGACGAACTTTTTCACAAAAAAGCTCTACTACTACTAAAACTAGACTGGCCGTGTTTAGGCTCAGTTTGATCAGCACACGGTTCTGCTTAATAATTTTACCACCATCATCACCACTTCTTAAAAGTTTGTTTGTAAAGTGATTTCTTTTTATAAAATATCACTTGTTTACTAATTTGAATTATTGGACGACAAATCGTTATTTTAAGGGGGGAGACATTTTTAATACAATATACTTGGAAATAAATTGGGGAACAGGCATACAAATATTAATGTAGAGTGTTATACACTCCTTATACATGCATACATTTTTTTTTATATAAACACAAGCAGCGTCCGCGGTTTCACCCGCGTAATTACCGATCCCGTGGGAATATTGGGATAAAAATGTGCCTATGTGTTATTCCGGGAGTCCATTTATCTCCATTCCAAATTTCATCCAAATCCATCCAGTAGTTTTTACGTGAAAGAGTAACAAACATCCATCCATCCATAGTAGGATAGTAAGTAAGTAAGTAAGTAAAACTTTTAGTTTGACAAATAAAATAAAATAATAATAAAAAATAAAACAAAACGATATTGTTGGAAAACATGTAGGATTCTAAGAACTGATATTATTACAGGGATCTAATGATGAAAAAATTACCATTGCTTAACTATAATACATTTATTTACAGAAAGAATAATACAAGGTATGTACAAAATACATAAGAAACAGTTGTGCTACCTGAAGACCGCTACAAGCGATCTAAAGGTAGCTCAACTGATCCAAATCACTACCAGACGGAAGCGTCCCTAAGATGCTGGCTACATTGCCACGCTGAATGGCAATACTAATGCGTTGAGCCAGATAAGAGCCAGATAATAAATGATAACTATTAACATTTATTATCATTATTAACTACAATATATTAAACAAGTAATACGTAAAGTAGTAAAGTGAAAATAAATTTGCCGCTCTAATGTTTGGAATTGGTTCGAATTCCATTCCCAAAATACACTGGGATCTAAAATTAACTCTAAGGATACTATAGCCTGTTTATTTTTTCTTGTCTAACGGCCAGTAATGTATGACCAATCGCTAAGGAATTTCAGAAGAACGACTATACAGCCTTCGCATGGGACCGCACTCCGCAGTGAAACCCAATGAAGCCTTTTTGCACGCATACTATAATCCCTTTAATTTCACAGTGCAAATCGCACAACGAACATAATTAAATTAAAAAATACAGGCTAAAATAATGACTAAAAATTTAAAACCAAACTGTGTTATTTTAATTTTCACTGGAAACGGGATATTTACCATGATTTCTGAGTTTTAAAAGTTTTATGTTCAAAAGTAATATTGTGTTATTTTATTTTGAAAAAAATATTTTATAAATGTTGCATAGGATTTCAATGAATAATATACCCATCTTTTTAATTTGAAGTAATTTTGCTATCTAGTAATTATTTAAGACAGTAATAGGAAATAGTTGTAATGGTTTCTTAAATTCTGTCTTTAATAATATTTACGAAATATCAGTCGAATTGATGTTTGATATAAAACTATTAATTATTTAAAATCCTACAGCAAGAGGCTATATCTTTACATCCATATCCTTCTTCTCCATCATCTCTTTGACGTCCACTGCTGGACGAGGCCTCCCTCATAGAAAAGTGGTGATTTGACATAATCCGCGCTTGGTAGACGGATTGCAGATCGCACCATTGGTGTTGGGTGCTCAGGTGGATACTGATACCTTTCCTGATCCTTTTCCGACATCCACGGGAGGAGTTGGATGAGTCCTATTCTTAGGTCTAGACAACCAAGGCGGCCCTTTTTCTTATATGTTTAAAAGTGAAACGTCTACTAATTAATTTGTGGGGATGTTTGTCGGTCCTTAACGCCAAATGGGCTTATTCAATTTTGATGAAATTTAGTAATTATATAAATAAAAACCTGGATTAAAGCATGGAGTAAATTTTATCCCAAAATTCAGTTCCCTCTGAAAATTAAAGCGTGCTAAAACGTGGCGACCGCTTGTGTGTTATAAAGTTCCCCTGAAGTATCCGGGCTATCATTTTACACCCGATAGTTATCGGAAATATCTAGAAAAATCTTGTAAAACATAATTTGTATTTTGGACCTTATTGCGATGGAATAAACTTGTGATGACCGGTTTCATTCGTCGTATCTGTTTTCAATTTTGTCGCACGGTCAGTGATTCGATTTACTTGCCGAAACCAGAGGTCAATGTCTCACAAATCGCCTTGTACTCAAATCTGTCGACTCCTACATACAAATATGCATTATAATAAATGTATGGATTGAGATTTATCGTCAGATTCTAATATTTCTAACTGTTGCGCTACAGATTGTCGGTCAACCAACGAACTTAGTTAACTTAATATTCGCCAAAATGTTGTCTGGGTGCGAGATTAAATTATTTAATAATTTATTGGAAACTGTAAGGAGTTGGAATGTTTTTAGAAAACACAGTAAATAACTGTTTTTTATGCAAGGACTTTGCTCGCCTGTTCAACTACTTTTATTACATATTTGTCTAGTTAAACTCAGGTTATTTTTTTACATATAATACGGTAAACACGGATCTTTTTAAGCATTCATTATTTATCTTCTTTTTTTTTAACTTTTACCTTTAGACCTTTAGACTTTTAGACCTTTGTTTGACCACGATCTCACCTGTTGGTAAGTGACGATGCGGCCGAAGATGGAGCACAAAGGTCTAGAAGGCACCTATTCACACTAGACTTGAAGAGACCCAGATTATGGTTTTCAGGAAAGACAGACGACGGTAGTGTATTCCACTCCTTAGTAGTTCGCACCTGAGGAGATGTCAATGAAACTTTGGGAAACGTAAGGGGCTTCCCTAGAATTACAATTAATATGAACGAGATAGTTTGTTCTCATCACTTCCATCAAAATTATCTTGAGCTCTGGTTTGTTAGCATGTAGCACATTGGATAATCCGGAGCGTACTTCGGACTGACGCAGTGGGGGATGGGTATGGAGTAGTTCAAAACGGCCAGGTACGCATCAAATTAAATTTTGAATAGAATACAACGGATTAAGGTGGATGCTCACGCTTGTGGCGCGAAATTCAAACTTTTTAATGTTTTTTGCCCATTACAGCCCATCAACACTTCTTCAGATAGCGAAAGTTGAGTTCGCGAGAACTAGGAGACTTAACACACATGTTTCAATTGATAATATCTCATAAATATCATCGGTTTAGCTACGATACCCATAAACAGTAAAAAACACGGTAAAAATGTGTTTATGGGTATCGTGGCTAAACCGATGATATTTATGAGATACTATCAATGTCTCCTTGTTCTCGCGAACTCAACTTTCGCTATCTGAAAAAGTGTAGATGAGCTGTAATGGGCAAAAAACACCAAAAAATTTGAATTTCGCGCTGCAAGCGTGAGCTTCCACCTTAACTGCGGGGGAGAGACTGACAGACCCTGCCAGACATGCCGAGGGTTAAATGGCGTTGGTCCCACAAGTGACCCTCCTATGAGACGACACTTAGGATACAAATAATCTTGTGGACAAATCCACTTGCAGTAATAACATACATAGACACACGCCTTTTTCCCCGAAGGGGTAAGCAGAGCCACAATAGGCCTCTTTTCACAGTGGGTTGCACCATCGTGGAATATAGACGTGACAAGTGGTGAGCTCATCGCCGCCATTGCTTCCCACGACTGACTCAGCTAACGCTTTCTTCCAGTAATAACACATTCCATAATAAGCTACCAGCCAGGACAAATCTTATACCAACGAATCTTATCAACAAGTCCGGGTAATCCCTTAGTCGGCTTTTACGACATCCACGGGAGGAGACGGAGGGGTCTATGCAGTAATAAAAAATTAAAAAAATTGCTTGACAGTTCACACAACATTATCTAGCCCCAAGCTAAGCAGAGCTTGTGTTATGGGTACTAGACAACTAATATGGGTAATAGTCTCGATATTCGTGAAAAATAACTGAATTATTATTTTATTCCAAGCGCAGTGATCACTGAGCTACAGACACAGGACTGGCTTGAACAGGTCTACTTTCTTTATGTCGCGACACGTAACGAAAATAACTTGATTGGCAAAGGCGACCAAGAAATGGCAGTTTTTATGTGACAATAGCATTCTCGTAATAACATTAGATAAGATAAGATAAGTTTTTATTCACTTAGAATAGGTACAACAAATAATAATTAACAAAACAGATGCAACTTACTATTATTTCATTAGTGCAGATTTTTTTTTTTTTTTTTTTTTTTTAACATTGATAGACCTTTGTTTGACCACGATCTCACCTGTTGGTAAGTGACGATGTGGCCGAAGATGAAGCACAAAGGTCTAGAAGGCACCTATTCACTCTTGACTTGAAGAGACCCAGATTATAGTTTTCAGGAAAGACAGACGACGGTAGTGTATTCCACTCCTTAGCAGTTCGCATTATAAAGGTAGAACTGAAACGTTTTGTGCGAATAGAAGGTATACCAATGAGGTAAGGATGGTACTGAGCCGTACGCCTGCTCGTCCTATGATGAAAAGGAGATGGTGGGATCAGATCGTGCAGTTCCTGGGAGCATTCACCGAAATGTAACCTATAGAAGATCGCAAGGCATGCAACCTTACGGCGGTGCTCGAGACTCTGGATCTTAGTCTCCGCCATATGTTGCTCACCTATAAGCCTGAAAGCTCTACGTTCGATCGAGTCCAAGGCAGCAAGCTGGTGTTTGGCCGAGCCATCCCAAACATGGCAGCAGTACTCCATACCAGCCCGGACTTGTGCTTTATATAAACTGAGAAGCTGTCCTGGTGTGAAGTAACGCTTTACCTTATTCAGGATGCCTAGCTTCATGGCAGCTGTTTTTGCCTTAGACTCGATGTAGGAGCCAAAGTTGAGAGTAGGCGTGAGCGAAACACCTAAGAGCTCGAGGTGATCTCCTATAGCCACAGGTACATCTCGGAATACAGGAACTTGGAGAAACGGACTTTTTTTCGCCGAGAAGAGACAAGCCTGCGTTTTAGAGGCGTTGAACTTGACTAGATTGGCATCGCCCCAGTCGGATACAGCCTTGAGAGTCAAATTCAGACGCTGCAGCATCTCATCTCTTAACTCCTGAATTTCATTCTGCCTAGCTCGCGCAGTGGAAACATATCTCTCCACAACTGTGCTGTCGTCTGCATACCCAATGATACCGGGCATTAGCAGATCATTAATGTGCAGCAGAAACAGTGTGGCAGATAGCACTGACCCCTGAGGTACCCCGGCATTAATAGCCAATTGATCCGACGAGCAGCCGTCAATAACTACTCGAATGGATCTTTCCCTCAGAAAGTCTGCGAGCCAGGAGCAGAATTGAACTGGCAGTCCATAGGCAGGAAGCTTGCCAATAAGGCTAGCGTGCCAAACCCTATCAAAAGCCTTCGAGACGTCTAATGAAACAGCCAGTGCTTCACCATATTTCTCGATGGCCTCGCTCCAAATGTGCGTTGCATACACAAGAAGGTCCCCAGTAGACCGGTTTTGGCGAAACCCGTATTGGCGATCACTGAGGAGGTCGTTACCTTCGAGGTATGCAAGGAGCTTCCTATTCAGTACACGCTCCATACATTTACAAAGTAGGGAGGTGACTGAAATAGGGCGATAGTTAGAAGGGTCAGCACGACTGCCTTTCTTGGGTACAGGCTGCACGTTAGCGAGCTTCCAAGATTTAGGGACTTCACCAGTTTTCAAAGAAAGGCGGAAAAGTCGCGTTAATACTGGAGACAACTCAGGGGCACAGGTTTTCAACACTATGGCCGAGATACCATCCGGACCGCTAGCTTTATTCACGTCGAGACTACGTAGCGTTCTGAGCACTTCCTTTTGCTGGATGCGAATTTCCTGCATTGAAGCTTCGCACCGAGGAAGGCTGGGTGGAGTTTCGCCAGAGGTGTCAAGACGCGAAGCCTCTGCAAATTGAGTGGCAAATAAATTTGCTTTCTCAACCGCAGCGTGAGCTAGGGACCCATCCGGTTTCAGTAGTGGAGGGAGTGAAGGGCGGCTGAAGTTCGCTTCCACCGACTTAGCCAGAGACCAGAAAGCTTTACTTCCCGCAGGGTACGCGGCAAGTTTAGCCCCCAGACGGCCAATCCGATCAAAGCGAGCCTTCCGTATCACCTTCTTGCAAGACTTGGCGGCTTTGTTAAAGGCTTTCTTCTTAATCCGTGCATCCGAGGTTTTACCGTTTCTTGCTTCGACCCAGGCTAGGTAAGCCGCATGTTTAAGCGCTTCTGCGCTAGCACACGCGGGACTAAACCATGGGCGAGCATTGCCTGAAGGTGAAGCATCGGAGAATGGAATAAAATACTCCATTGCTCTTTTGATCACCTCCGAAACAGCATCAGCACAGACCGTCGGGTCACAAGAAGAAAAACAGGTTTGCCGCCAAGGATAAGAAGCGAAGAAATGTCGCATCTCATCCCAATCTGCCGACTTGTAACGCCACACTCGTCTACTACCTCTAGGCGAGGGATCGGGTGGCGAGTATGACGATACAGACCTCACCACACAGTGATCTGATGTACCCAAAGGATGCAACACTGATACTGAGTGGTGATCCGGCCCGTTCGTCATTCGTTCGATGCGTTCTATCTTGGTTCCAATATTTTACTAGTGTCCACACGTGGCTACGCTCGCTTTTTTCCAGGGTAAAAAGTAGCCTATGGCTCATTTCAGGTCATAATCTATGCATACCAAATTTCACCGAAATCGGTTCAGCGGTTTCGGCGTGATTGGGTAATAAACGTACAAACATCCAAACATCGTAACTTACACATTTTTTTTAATAGTGGGAAATGGTATAGTGGGATTCAGAAATATACCTAATCTCTTTGATGTTAAGGCTCATTTTGATCAGCGCACTGTTCACCATGAACCAACAGCCTCACCGGATCATATAGTAACTGCTCAGTGGTCACAGTTCACACAAAAAGGTCACGTCTATTTACTTCTAAAATTTAATTAAGACTGCGCCAACCCCAGACTGGAATCTTCCCACAAAAAATGCCCACGCGCCTCTCGAAAAAGCTGTTTTTATTGAATATCTCATGAAATATAGATAAATTTAAAAAACCCTCAGGGTTGTCCCTCCGTTTTATTGTATTAATCTTATTTATCCAATTTTTGACCTAATATAATCTGTACCATATTGACAAACAATCGAATCTAGCCACAAATTTGAGGTAACTTTGTGTTTTTTTTAATCGAGAAAATTTTGTCCTATTGTGTTTCTGTCTGGGTGATCCCTCGGTATTATAATGTGGTATCCATGCATATATTTAATTTGAATATTGTACTTGATTTAGTCAGTTAACAATCTAATCTAAGATTGGTAATTTTGTGTTATTCCTAACGTGACTATTTATTTATTTTGTGAGACCCGTGGCACATCTGCGGAAATATATAATATATTTCTTTGTTGTTTTACAAGTAATTTTATTATATAAGATAGAATAACACAAAATAATCAAAGCTCTAAACACAAACTCGTTAAGTTGGCATGACTTACTAACTAAGCCCCCAGTAGTGGCGTGACTTCTAAGTCGTATTTTTGAATTTGTCGGCTGAACAATTTTTTTTTTAAATATTCAGTCTTGTTTTTAGGTACGTAACTAGTGATACACTAATGATAGCGTGTACACAGTACACGTGTGTGTACTCAGTACATGATTATACAATAGTTGGGTCTGCTTGCAAAACCGGGACTATGTTGGCTTCGCTGGGGACAACGGGACAGACTGCCTAAAACCGGGACTGTCCCGCCCAAAGCGGGACGTATGGTCACGTTAGTTATACCCCACCTTAATGCTCTTTGTTATTCTACATAGATATAGAAGAATATCGAAGCTCGATCTGCAGCACTATATAATAAAGCGACCACCACTCAACGTTTATCGAACTAATCTCGTCCTCAGTACTTTCCAGTGAAACCAGTCACATTACAAAGCCTTTCTAATCTTTTGTTAATTCATTAGGAAAGCTCAAGTCACATTTTAATTGCAAAACAGATGGACGTAAGACATTGCTATTGAAATTTATATGCATTTGATAGCTCCTGTCTATAAATTTATCTATATTCTCACCGATTTATATAAATTTATAGTAATTTTATGCGCTTACTTTGTTTATTGTTTATTTGTCTAGTGTGATTTTGGATAAATTATCGATTTATTTCTTAAAAGTCTCTTTCTTATTGATAATACTTTAGAGAAATTTGCAAGATTTACTTCACAATCACTTCTCTTTATTATTCTGAAATATTGAAAGAAGAAGGTTAAAAGAGATTTTCTACATCATCGCAAATAAACTATAATTAACTTCGGTCTCTCACTGAAAGTTTTATAACCTCAAATTCAACAACAGCAAAATCTATTCGGTATAAGCTGTGTATGCTAGGCTATAGAAGTCTATTATTAGGAATTTAATAATATATTTAAAATGTCATTATTGCATACTTAAAGCGGTAGAAATAGTTGGTACTTTTTAAAATTAATAACATCTTTGTATGACTATTTGTAGCAAATACCTGTTTTATTGATTGATTGAACTATAGATTCTGATAAAATTAAGATCTAAAAACTCGTAGGTGTGTAACAGAGATAGTCCAGCAGTTGTCTCTGATTAGAGCTTAGTAATCTTAAGGAATTTAAAAAAAAAAATATTTGAAAGCGTTCTTTATCGATATAATACTAAAAAAGCTTCAAAAGGCCTGAGGCCCAATTCTATTAAACCATAATATTTATCTCATAACTGTCACTTTTGACACTTTTAGTATTATACTAACTTCGATGGTTTTTCAATTGAATTATAATTGTGACCATTTATAAACTAACGTAAAATCTACATACAATTTACGATACAATCATAAATTTTGCAAAATACCAATGTAGTTTAATTGTAATTGCATAATATAATAATGGGTTTTCTTTAAAAATAGTAGAATTGGTCCCCTGGCCCCAAGTTTTAGAAGACCGCAATCTCCCCCACTACGCTTAAGGTGGGGGCTTAAGCTCGTGGCGCAAAATTCAATTTTTTCGTGTTTTTTGCTCATTACAGCTTATCAATACTTCTTCAGATAGCTAATACTATGTTGCCGCAAATTATGTGACCTAACACACATGTCTTAATTTATAGTATCACAAAAATATCATTAGTTTAGCTACGATTGTGCTTCTACGATATTTACAGTGTTTTTTTGTTTCAAGCACATTCATAGCCAAACTAATGATATTTATGTGATACTATAAATTAAAACTTGTGTGTCAGGTCACATAATTTGCGGCAACATAGTTTTAGCTATCTGAAGAAGTGTTGATGAGCTGTGATGAGCAAAAAACACGAAAATTTTTGAATTTCGCGCCACGAGCGAAAGCAACCACCTTAAATAGATTGCATTTCAATATCTCGACAAAGATCACAGGTAGGTTAACAAATTCCGGGCGCAGTCTTGTCCTGTCACCCACGCAACTTCTTGTGTTATTTTCCCACGTTGCCTGTTTATGCATAGGCATCCAATACATCTGTCCTACTCATCATGACAAGAAAGGAGAAGGACAGAAACAGGTTAGTGGGTAACGTGGCCTGCTTTCGTATGCGTGGTCATTCTGGACTTATTGCAAGTGCAGGTCGAGTGGTTGAATGAGAATTATGCAGTAAATATGTATTTGATACCGTTTTTAGTAGAAATAATATGCACGAGTTTATAATTATAGAAAGAATAGAACAAGCAGGTTTAAAAAAAAAAAAAAAATTAAACACCGCGACCTGGAGCTACATAAAAACCGTTGCAAACGATCTAAGATAGCTCAACTGATCCAAATCACTACCAGACGGAAGCGTCCCTAAGATTCTGACTGCATTGCCACGCTGAATCGCCAGATAAGAGCCAGCTCTCGGATAATGCGTCGCTTAGATCAACGCCCTGAAATAATTTTGAAAAGGTGAACGTTCTCTTTTCCACACAGATCCAGAGTCTCAACCCGAGTAAGTATGTTCATCATTTTGACAGTACTACAAAAGTTTTTAAACTTGAAAGGGGGAAACTTCCTGACCTAAAACATTCTCATTTTCAAGTTTAAAACTTTTGGCAAAAAACAAACAAACAAACAAACATTTTGACTGCCAAAATGATCAAACTAACACAAGTCACAGGACTCATGCTATATTTTAAAAATAGGGTCAGACTATGGACAACAAAATTTTCTGAAAACGTGTTTCGTACATTTTCTGTTCGTCCGGTTTCATTCCCGATTCATCCAACACCAAAAATACATATCACACGAATAAAATATCAACAAAAATTCCTACCTATAAAATACATGCATGTTTTTTGTATATAAATAAATAAATAAATAAATAATGCTGGACAGTTAACACAACATTATCTAGCCCCAAGCTAAGCAGAGCTTGTATTATGGGTACTAGATAACTGATATACTTAATACACAATATATAACATAGATAGATATTTTTATTATACATAGAAAATAACCAGAACACCCTGAACAAATATCTGCATATCGCACAAATATTTGTTCCGAGGCGGGAATCGAACCCGCAACCTCCGGCGTCGCAGGCGAACGTTTGCCCGCCGCGCCACAGAGGTCGTCAATATATGCAATATGTGCTATGTTATGTATTGTTGTTGTAAAAAATCGGCGGACGGCGTACAAATACAATTGAAATCGTGATATAACAGATTTTACCCAATTATTCGACTATTATAATCAATTAAGGCACATGGCTGTGTCAATTTTAATCGCCTGGGTCCTTGTGCCAATTGTTTGATGACTTCCTATTCATTAACCTATTTGAAAAAGCGATGGTAGCCTAACGGTTCAATAGTGCAACTCAGAATCCAACGATACCGGGTTCGATCCTAGGCTCCGCACCAATGACTTTTCTAAGTTATGTGTGGATTTCCATCGCTCTGTGCTTCGGAGGGCACGTTAAGCTGTCGGTCCCGGCTGTTATTGATTAATAGCAGTCGATAAGCCATGTCAGAGGCCCTCGGGCGGCTTGACAAACTCTGAAACCAGAGGCCAGCACTACCTCATACGAAACGAAACGAAACGACCTATTTGGAGGGTCAGATACGCGCCAAACGGCCTATATATCATGTGATTTTCTCTTTGCTACAGTTAATCTAAATTCAATGGCTGTCTTCTCCAATTGACTGGTCCTTTTTTGGCCACAGCGTGAGATTATATAGGTCCTAGAAATACCTTGTGAACAATATGGTTCTTACTCAACTATGATGATGAGTGTAATGATTTTTTGTGAAAGTTTTTGTCCGTTGAAGTACTACCAACGTACCTATTTCTGCCGCAAAGCAGTAGAGCTCGCAATTTCTGCCGCAAAGCAGTAGAGCTCGCATTGCTTAACTTTGCAGGTTGAGCGCCATCTGCGCTCACCAAAAGCCCGGTAACGCAGTCATGACCCAAGGAGGTAAATTGCATATTTCATTCCAAAAAAAAAAACACGCGCATTTCTGTGTTCCGGTTTGAAGGGTGAAATTACAGGCACATGAGACTTTTCATCTATATATCTCAGGGTCGCGGGCGCAGTGCAATGCCACGTAGGGCGCGTCCTAGGTGGACGTGACCCATGAGGTTACGCATTGTTATAGACCAGAAGTTACTGCTTACAACAGTTGGTAAATCTGGCGATACAATATTCATTCAAAAAAATACAATCATACATCCTTGATGTATTGGTTAGGTCAAATAGTTAGACTTTAGCGTATATCTTTTTGTAATTTATTGCATCAGCACTATTTAGTCTACTGCTGGACATGGCCTCCACAGAAGTCCACACGGACTTCTGTAGGCTGATGATGATGACTCAGTAACTCAAGTTGAACAGTAGCGCATTGATAGGTTACTTCTACAGCTACTGGTCCTTGAAAAAAAACGTGTTCACCGATAAAAAATAGAGGTTTATAAAGATCTTTAAACTCTTTAGAATACAGTTCAAAATAAAACATAAACTCCTAGCATAGTTTAACAATCAATGTAGTGCCCAGAATTGTTAAAACGATACTCGCATTCCTAATTTTAGGGGTCTCCAAAAATTAATAAATTCTCCGTAAATTTTGTTAACAAAGTTAGTAGTAAGTTTTACTATTGTTTATTACACTATACTATATTATACCATACGATTTTATACTATACACCTACAAGTTAATAATTTTAAAGTATAACTTTAACAGTACTACTTGTTATATTACAGTAAAAGTAAAAAAAAAACTGACTTCGGAACATCTTTACTGAAAAGTATGAAAACACTTGTGAGACCATTAATTTAAGAATTAAAAACACATTTGCTTCTGTAAATATATATACGTAGAATGTGCTCACCTTTCTTTTGATACCAAATAAGATAATGTTTTTTTTATTTGTGTTATTCTCTTACAAAATCAGCCATATTGTTTTTTTTAAAATCTATATATATATATATATAAAACAAAGTCGTGTTAGTTACACCACTTATAACTCAAGAACGGTTGAACCGATTTGGCTGAAAATTGGTGGGGAGGTAGCTTAGAACCAGGAGATTGACATAGGAGGAAAGGTAGGAGGGGGGGGGGGGGGGTCACCGGGGGCTACCCGTGCGAAGCAGGGGCGAGTCGCTAGTGCTTTATATTCTATAACACGCGAAGTGATGGCACGAATCCAAAAAGTAGATCGTAACGCGTAGGTACATCTTAAAAAAACGATACTAATCATATATTTCAGTGACCCCCCACTTTTTTTGGATTTAAGATCAATAGCCTTTCAAACTGTTGGTTTCAGATATATTTTAAATCCCTACACAAACATCTCAAAAAACACTCAACCGAGTTTTTTGGTTCAAATAAAAACACATTTACCAGTAAGGCTGCTACGGAACCTTGGTTTAACGCGTATTGGACACGCACTTGTTTGTTTTTGAAGCGGTCGGTATGGTCACGGGAATGCCCATGGTAATAGATGGGGAGGCGCGTTCTAAAGAAAATAATAAATGTTCTTACAGATAAACATGAGGAAGTCTCAAATTATACCTTACGCACATAGCCTAAGGTATGATTTGAATAAGACAGACTGAGACTACCATTCTCCAAAACGCAACAGAGCCAGCAGCGCTGTTTTGTTCAAACTACTTTGCGTCCAACTCTGTGGCAATTTTTTTTGTTTTCTATTGTAGTTCGTCCTGTCTAAGATAAGATAAGATAAGATAAGATAAGATCATTTATTTGTCCGAAACACAGGTTTATATAAAGATGTCATAATAGCTATAGTATCACCATGTTTCGCCTTATTTTAAAATAACATAAAAAACACAACAATTAATTTTAACATAGTGAATAGGTCAGGTAGTAACATAGTAATAAATTAAATTCATGCAATATCATTTTAGAATTGTAAATGTTGAAAAGTCAAATAATTATTAAAATACCGTAGAGCGAGAAATACTATACCTACCTAAAAGCAAACCCTTCCGTCTCCTCACGTGGATGTATTAATAACCAGGGTATGGGTAGCAGCATCCACCCGTACTCAACACCAATACTGTGATTACCAATCCGCCTGCCAAGAATGGGGATTATGGAAACAAAAACCATTGCATTCAATGGAGGCCTCGTCACACAGTGGACGTCTAAAGGCTGATGATGATGATGATGGAACTGAGGAATCTTCCATGAACAAAACTAACCAGTGCGTTTTGGGAAGAGACGGAGTGGTATATTCTAAGGCCAGACACCACGGTCGTTTACATAAATATTTTTTCTCAAAAAGTACAAAACTATGCGAGACTTTTTTTTTTTTATACTACTTGGAATGACGGATCGAGCAGATGGCCCACCTGATTTTAAGTGGTACCCTCTGCCTATGAACAGTGCATTACCACATAGGTCACGTCCACCTAGGACGTGCCCTATGTGGCTCTGCACTGCGCCCGCCACCCTGAGACATAAAGATGAAAAGTCTCATGTGCCTGTAATTTCACCGGCACCCTTACCCTTCAAACCGGAACACAGCAATGCGAGCACTACTGCTTTGGGCAGAAATAGGTATGGTGGTAGTACTTCCCCGGACGAACTCTTTCACAAAAAAGCTCTACTACTACTACTATATAGTATATATATATATACAGTGGTGGCCATATAATTAAGAACGCTGATATAAAGGGAAGATTTTTTCCAACTAAGATGCAAAACTAATTGTATGCATTTGTTTTTATTTCTCTCGGTATCGTAAAACATTTCCATATTACCACTGTATTCATTGATACAAATGATTGGCTAAAAATCAATAGGCAAACTTTTTACACTACTTTTAAACAAAGTATTCCTTATTACTGGCTGGTCACGTAATTAAGAACGCTAAGTAGTTTATACCTTTATTCAAATTTAAATAGAGAACACTCAGTCGATTTGTTACTGTTTGTATAATTTTGGCGCCATTACGTGCTGTAAAAGATTAAAGGTGATTGCTTCTTTCGAAAAAACAATGGGAAAAAATAAAAGTTGTGATAAATCTACAAGGGAAGTAATAATGAAACTTCGCCGGAAGAATTGGTCTTATAAAAAGATAGCCGACCATCTGCAATGTTCAAAAACGATGGTTTTCCACGCTGTAAAGCATTTTGCTACGTATCATACTACTTCGAATGTTCCACGTGTACCTAAACAGAGAAAAACAACTCCTCGAGATGACCGAAACATCGTTCGTATGGCAAAACAAAATCCTTTTAAAGGGTCCAATGAGCTTAGAAAAGAATATTTTGGTGAAAACAACCCTTCAGCAATCTCAGCACGCACTATTCGAAGACGTTTGGTAGAAGAAAAATTGCACGGTAGGATAGCAAGAAAGGTACCCATGATAAAACTTTGCCACAGGCAAGCCCGGCTTGCATTTGCGAGAAAGTATGAAAACTGGACTGTGCAACAGTGGAAAAATGTACTTTTTTCTGACGAGACGAAAATAAACAGAGTATGTTCTGATGGAAAACGATATGTACGACGTCCCCCGAATACACTATTCGACCCAAAGTACACGAAAGTTACATTAAAGCATGGTGGTGGAAATGTGAAAATTTGGGGTTGCTTTTCTGGACATGGTGTAGGACCTGTAAAGTTGATAGAAGGTAACATGGATCAGTTCCAATACAAAAATATACTGGAAGAAACAATGTTACCATACGCTGAAGACGTTCTACCGGTCATTTGGACATTCCAGCATGACAATGATCCAAAGCACACTGCACGCACCGTAAAGGAATTTCTTACAGCGCAATTAGTTTCTGTCTTAGACTGGCCTGCTAACAGTCCAGATCTAAACCCAATAGAGAATCTGTGGTTTGAAGTAAAGAAAAAGGTTTCAAATACAAAGTGTGGAAATTTAAGAGAGCTGTATGACGTTTTTTTAGAAGAATGGAACTCTATTTCTCTTGCAAAATGTCAAAAATTAATAGAGTCAATGCCTCGCCGGTGTAAAGCTGTAATTAAAAGCCGTGGATATGCTATTAACTAAGAATTTTAGTTAAATATTTATTAAATTTCTTTTTATGTTTCCTGTGCTACATAATATTGTGATTTTTTAAATCTAAGTGTCATACAAAACAATTCCCGAGCAGTTAAATAAATCGTTCTTAATTATTTGTCCAGTTTCAGTACTATTTGAATGTGTTACTTTGATAAAATCAATAAAATGTGCAAAAAATAGTTAGCGATTTCATACTTTATTCTTAAGTCAGGTTGCTCTATTAATGTGACTATTATATAACATAACTAGTTGCTTCTCAGAAGGTACACATCTCTGTGTATGATACGATTTAAATAAAAAACTTCTAGAACTTCAAATCGTTCTTAATTATATGACCACAACTGTATATATATATAGTCTCTCAGCCAGTTGGACGAATCGCCGTTTGTATGTATATGTATGTCTGTTTGTGTGTTTGTCCGACGATAACTGCAGAACGGTTGATCCAATCTTGATGAAACTTGGTAGGTAGGTAGAATATGTGAATTTAATTTTTAAGTTCGAACAAGAGCTTGATCGGTACTTGGATTTTTAAGTTTGGGAACAAATATGTAGTTATAATTTCGGGTGTAATAATAATTCAAGTATCATTAATCCGTATGTATTTAATCTATTATATAGTAAAACAATCCCTCAGAGTTATAACTTAAAATCTACGACAATAGATAAACCTTCTCCCAAGGCGTCCTAAGAACTTAACGGCACAGGCTATTAACTCGTATGACTCAATACCATCGCCATAATACTCGCCATTTAAGGGACGTGAGTACACCGACCACGGTACTTTCAACTTTTGGCAAAATTACAGTATTTTAAATGTAACTAAAAATAACCAGAAAGTATAAATTGTGCCCAAAAATTGTGTCGAAAAATTACAAAATGAATATAATATATTTATTTGTATACATGAGCTACACAGACACATGTTTTAAACTAAGAAGAAACAGATATGAAGGTACGAGGTGTAACTCAAGTAAACAAAATGGCTCTGCCTCAGCATGAGTTGGTTGACTAGCAAACTAGCAACCAACGCTGGCCTTCCTCAGAACCACTTGTAGATAAAAAAAAACTCAATATACGTATAAAGATGTATATGAAAAGTAGTAGTTTTAGTAGTAGTAGAGCTTTTTTTGTGAAAGAGTTCGTCCGGGGAAGTACTACCACCATACCTATTTCTGCCGCAAAGCAGTAGTGCTCGCATTGATGTGTTCCGGTTCGAAGGGTAAGGGTGCCGGTGAAATTACAGGCACATGAGACTTTTCATCTTTATGTCTCAGGGTGGCGGGCGCAGGGCAATGCCACATAGGGTGCGTCCTAGGTGGACGTGACCTATGAGGTAATGCACTGTTCATAAGCAGAGGTTACCGCTTATCATCAGGTGGGCCATCTGCTTGTACCGTCATTCAGTAGTATAAAAAAAAAAGAAGAAAAAAAAAAGTAATTTATATCTTAACGAATTGTAACAAAAGCACAGACCATTCGTTTTCACAAAAACCTTGTACGATAGAGACCCGTATCTAAAGCACCCATCTGTGAAATGTAATGAATATTTATAATGTATTGCTTAAACATCAGTTGGACAAATTCTAAATACCTAAATATAATGAAATGAACCTGTAATTAAGATATTTGTATGGATTAGGGATGTACCGTCATCGGGTAAATTCAACATTAAAATATACTCAATATTTATAGGGTAAACTCGCCATCGGTTTTTTGCATGGACTTAGATACATATAGACTTAGGACGAGATTAATAGTTTTTTTTTATTTATTTTTTATTTTTACTTTGTTTGGCCGCTATCTCACCTGTTGGTAAGTGACGATGTGGCTGAAGATGGAGCACAAAGGTCTAGAAGGCACCTATTCACTCAAGCCTTAAAGAGATCCAGATTATGGTTTATAGATTATAGATTATTCCTGATTATTCCTGAAGTTAGTCCAAAAGGGTCTTTCAAGCTCATGTACGGAACTGCTCTAGATTGGATACCTTTAGCAAGGCTTCTAAACGTGTTTACGAAGCTATGAAAAAATACGTGTTTCGCAAAAATCACTGAAACAGAACCGATAAGCATCTCATATCGTGATAATTACGTTTCTGCCAGTTAATTTCTAATTATCATAGTCGCGCAATAGGTGTCTTCCATAAAGTTTTTGCTTGGATTACAGACGATTACGAAATTTGTGGGCAAAGTGGATAGTTTAAATTACATTTTGATAAATTACAGATTGCACAATGATCACGTGGCCATTGTCGTAACAAGTAATTAATTTTTTAAAAATTAAAAAACCCTCAATTCAGTGAAACGGCAGAACCGATTTTGATCAAACATAGCTAAGAACACTCCCGACAAATTCACCTTTCAAACAAAAAAAACTAAATCGGTTCATCCGTTCGGGAGCTACGATGGGACAGACATACACACACACACACACACCTACACACACACACACCTACACACACACACACACTTACACACACATACTCGTCAAACTTATAACACCCCGTCGTTTTTGCGACTAGGGTTAAAAATAGGTTTGCAATTGTAATTACAAACATACAAAAAAAGTCTGATCGTATATCATCATCACCCCACATTAGTCCACTGCTGGACATAGGCCTCTCCAAATACGCGCCACTGAGCCCGGTGTTCGGCTCTTCTCATCCACTTTCTGCCCGCCGTCTTCCGTAGGTCATCGCTCCACCTAGCCAGAGGGCACCCCACGCTACGTTTACCAAGACGCGGTCTCCACTCAAGAACTCGCTTACCCCAACGGTTGTCGGTTCTCCGGCATATATGATCAGCCCATTGTCACTTCAGCTCGCTAATCCGGTGGGCTATGTCAATGACTTTAGTTCTCTGTCGGATAATCTCATTTCGGATTTTATCTTTCAGAGAAACTCCGAGCATATCCCTTTCCATAGCTCGCTGTGCAACCTGGAACTGGTGGATAACTGATCGTATATTCATCAATATAATAGGCAAGTTCTCTGTCAGCACGAGAGTAAGGAGAAGCACGCCATTGGTTTTATCTGAGGTCCTACCACAGGATTGTCTAAGTTTTGCATTCGGTATCCCGACTATCGAATTTCGAGTCGATATTCGTTTAGTTTCGTATGAGGTAGTGTTGGCCTCTGGTGTCAGAGTTTGTCAAGCCGCCCGAGGGCCTCAGACATGGCTATTTGACATAGTCGATATTTGTTTTTATGTATGGTTTTAATGAGTTTCTCAACAAGTCCGCTAGAGGCTCTCATCATTTTCTCCATACAAATACGACATTTCGACTCGCAATTCGGTTTTCGTTATTCCGAGTGGTTGCAAATTACAAACCTGTGGTAGGCCCTCTGGTTGGTAATTTATGTTTTTTTTAATACTACTTGGAATGACGTATTAAGCAGATGGCCCACCTGGTGTTAAGTGGTACCCTCTGCCTATGAACAGTACATTACCTCAAAGGTCACGTCCACCTAGGACGCACCCTATGTGGCATTGCACTGCGCCCGCCACCCTGAGACATAAAGATGAAAAGTCTCATGTGCCCGTGATTTCACCGGCATCCTTACCCTTCAAACCGGAACACAGCAATGCGAGCACTACTGCTTTGCGCCAGAAATAGGTGTGGTGGTTGTACTTCCCCGGACGAACTCTTCCACAAAAAAGCTCTACTACTACTGGAGTCATGATGTCGAGTCCTATAGCAAAAGATAGCTAAGATCTCACTTATAATTAGCGGCTCATCAGTTCGTCACTGTAATATACAAAAAAGCGGCCAAGTGCGAGTAGGACTCGCCCATGAAGGGTTCCGTAGCAGCGTTTATTTATTTTGTTATATAAAAAATATAAAAGTTCTTGGATGGATTACGATTTATGACGTATTCAAAAAAAACTACTTACTAGATCTCGTTTAAACCAATTTTGAGTGAAAGTTTATATGGTAATGTATATCATATTTTTTTTTTAGTTTTATCATTCTCTTATTTTAGAAGTTACGGGGGGGACACACTTTTTACCACTTTGGAAGTGTCCCTCGCGCAAACTATTCAGTTTACAAAAAAAATATATTAGAAACCTCAATACCATTTTTAAAGACCTATCCATAGAGACGTATGGGTATGATGAAAAAAAGTTTTTTGAGTTTCAGTTCTAAGTATGGGGAATCCCAAAAATTTATTGTTTATTTTCTATTTTTGTATGAAAATCTTATTGCGGTTCACATACTACATCTACTTACCAAGTGTCAACAGTATAGCTCTTATAGTTTCGGAAAAAAGTGGCTGTGACATACACGGACAGACTGACAGACAGACATGACGAATCCATAAGGGTTCCGTAATTTTTTTTACGGAACCCTAAAATGTGTTAGATTACTTGATAACTGTAAAGCTTATGTGGAATAAGCACATGCCATCAATATCGAGCTCGAGGCGAGCTGACACAAATGCGTTCAGGAAGTAGTAACTTTGTATAATTTGCAATACATTTACAACATTTTTGACAAGTCCGAAGTACTTAGAAAGCTCTGTAAAATAATATGTTTTGGAAATTAAGATTTAAATTATATATTTAATTTTGGGTCCGAGGGGTTCCGGGGCCCTTCGCGTTTTCAACATTCTTTCAGGGCAGATGCCACGCGTCGCTTCCACCAGATGGTCGAAGCGACGCGTGACCCGAGAGCTGGCTCTTATCTGGCTCAACGCATTAGTATTGCCATTCAGCGTGGCAATGCAGCCAGCATCTTAGGGACGCTTCCGTCTGGTAGTGATTTGGATCAGTTGAGATAGATAGATAGATAGATTAACTCTTTATTGTACACAAATAACACACAGAAACACAAAACATAACTCAATAACAAAAAAAAAATAACAGAAATGTAGTTGAGCTACCTTTAGATCACTTGCAGCGTTCTTCAGGTGGCACAACTGTTTCATATGTATTTTGTACATACCTTGTATTATTCTTTCTGTAAATAGATTTAAATAATGATTTAAATTTCAATGAACGTTAAAAATAATCAAGCAGACAAGAAAAATCAAGTAAGTAGCCGTATTCTGGTTGGCAAGCAGTATGCATCAGTTTCCAATGGAGTCACCATACCTATTTCTGCCGCAAAGCAGTGGTGTTCGCATTGCTGTGTTCCGGTTTGAAGGGTAAGGGTGCCGGTGAAATCACAGGCACATGAGACTTTTCATCTTAATGTCTCAGGGTGGCGGGCGCAGTGCAATGCCACATAGGGTGCGTCCTAGGTGGACGTGACCTATGAGGTAATGCACTGTTCATAGGCAGAGGTAACCGCTTAACATCAGGTGGGCCATCAGCTTGTTCCGACATTCAAGTAGTATAAAAAAAACGAGTCTGTATGGCGACAATTTAGGCTCCCTCTTCAACGCATGCGGTGACCTAAACACCACCTCGCTCGCTCTAGCGGGCTTTATGCGCAAGTGTTATTTTTCCTTACGGCGAAAATAAAGTCATTTTTTTTTTAAGAAATATGCTTTTTTTATACCTTTTTCAGTTATCGTGGAAAGTCTCAAGATCTCGTTCTTTCTCAAGGTTCAATACAATCGGTTTATTGTACAGTTTGGAGGCACACAAAATGTGTCACATTTTTTTTTCTATTGACATAATTTAATGGTATCGTGTTATTGCCTTATTTTTTTTTTTTTTATACTATTGAATGACGGAACAAGCAAATGGGCCCACCTGGTATTAAGCGGTAACCTCTGCCTATGAACAGTGCAATACCTCATAGGTGACGTCCACCTAGGACGCACCCTATGTTGCATTGCCCTGCGCCCGCCACCCTGAGACATAACGATGGAAAGTCTCATGTGCTTGTAATTTCACCGGCACCCATACCCTTCAAACCGGAACACAGCAATGAGAGCACTACTGCTTTGCGGCAGAAATAGGTATGGTGGTAGTACTTCCCCGGACGAACTCTTTCACAAAAAAGCTCTACTACTAACAAAATTCCTAGTAAATTAATATTAACAAAATACATAGTATTAATCCTCATATTTACCATATAGGTAATAGTAGTTTGCGCAGAACTTAACCTCGCGTGGACCTAAAAAAGCCCTGTAACCATCAAGCTCCATTCTTGAACTTAAAAAATTATATTTACTTAACCAAGTTTCATCTAGATTGGACCAACGTTTCTGCAGCTATGTCGGACAAACACACTTACTTACAAACATACGTACAAACGCCGCATCCGGACCTGCAATTGGTCTCATACCTTGCTTCACTCGGTCAGTTAATTACAAAGTGAATACTTTAGTAGGTATTGTTTATGTAGCAGAGGGTCTTTCTAAGGAATTTGTTAGTAGACATACAATTTACAGAAGAGACTTTTTTTATGTTTTTTTTTTTTTATAATTGGCGCCGCATGGCTTGTGCGTTTACCATTTTCAAGTATCTGTATCTTCACTATATTGTATTTTCAATATATTTTGCAACGTAACACTCCTTCCAAGTCGTCAAAGTCACAGTCGAGTCATATTTTAGTAAAACGGTGGCCAATTTTACTAAAACTTTGGTAGACAATTTCCACCAATATAAAAAGTCACGCAATTCACTTCCATTTCATTTCACTACACTTGTGCTTTTTAAACTAGCTACATTAGTTAAAATGCCACCAAAATAACTCAAGAAAACACTAAGAAAAGAAATAAAATAAAAGTAGACATCGTCTCTTTTCGAAAATGGCGGGAAGAGTCCCAGAAGAGACTTATTAAACAGTACATGCCTTCAATTGTGTGTTTAAATGATACGTCTGCACTGTGATGCATCACCGACATCCCATTGTTCTTCGTTCTCATGGAACGTCTCTCAAACCGGTACCATTGCGAACATTCCGCGAAAAATGTATGCAGGTATAGCAGTCTCGTAAAGCATAGCTCAAGACGGGGTCGTCTGCATGACACTTACGGGACTCCAACTCAAATGTAGGAATAGCTTTACCATCGACTGAGAGGTCATACATTTATAGATCTTATGATATGTAGATAGAGTTTTAACTTGACTGCAATATTTTAATGAGATAGAACTTTATTGATTGTATTGCAGCAATTATTATGTAATATCAAGGGATGGCTTTCAATACCTCTGTGGCGCGGCGGGCGAAGCTTGGCCTTCGACGCAGGAGGTTGCGGGTTCGATTTCCGCCTCGGAACAAATATTTGTGCGATCGCAGATATTTGTTCAGGGTATTCTGGGTATTTTCTATGTATAATAAAAAATATCTATCTATGTATAATATTGTATTAAGTATATCAGTTATCTAGTACCCATAACACAAGCTCTGCTTGGCTTGGGGCTAGATAAAGTTGTGTGAACTGTCCATAATTTTTTTTTTGTTTTTTGTTTTAATAATTAACATACATAAGTCAATTATTTTATAAAAACGGGAAATTATCACATAGGTACCGTTAAATCGTAAAAAAAGAAAAAAAAAAGTAGAAGTCAGTTCAAGTAGCTGTTATTGTGTGTCTCGTTGCCTAAGAATAGACCCCTCTGTCTCCTCCCGTGGATACCGTAAAAGCTGAATAAGGGTTACATCAGGGTACATACATACATACATAGACACACGCCTTTTTCCCCGAAGGGGTCGGTAGAGCCTCAATAGGCCGCTTTTCACAGTGGTTTGCACCATCGTGGAATATAGACGTGACAAGTGGTGAGCTCATCGCCACCATTGCTTCTCACGACTGACTCAACTAACGCTTTCTTCTAGTAATAACACATTCCATAATAAGCTAGCAGCCAGGAAAAATCTTATACCAACAAATCTTACTTACAAGTCTGGGTAATCCCTTATTCGGCTTTTACGATATCCATGGGAGGAGATGGAGGGGTCTATTCTAAGGCCGGACACACCACGGCAGGGTAAATGGGGGAAATAGCACCTACCTGAATACCTAACACCAATATTACTTACTGTTATTAATTTAAAATGATCATGTTTTCTGTTTGTTTTAATTAATATCAATTTATTACATTATTTTATATTATTATTTTTGACCTGTAACTATAATCAGTTATTAATAAAGAAACTATGAACTATGAACTGCTACAATAATCATCAATTTGCCGCTGAACATGGTGATCATGGAAAATCCCCCCATTTTTTTTTTTTTTTTTTATACTACCAAGGTAGCAAACAAGCTTACGGCCCACCTGTTGGTAAGCGGTTACCGTAGCCTATGAACGCCTGCAATACCAGAGGCATCACACGCGCGTTGCCGACCCTTTAAAAATTTCCAAACACCCCTTTTGAAGAACCCCATACTGTAGTCGCTCGGGAAAACCTCAGCAGGTAGATCATTCCACAACCTGAGCGTTCGCGGCAGGAAGTTTCTCTGAAACCGCACAGTCCGAGACCACCCTGGCTCTAAGGTGTGCGAATGAATCCTCTGCCTATGGCGAGCGGTGCGGTATTATATTATAAGGTGACAAACAAGCAGACAGCCCGCCTGATGTAAAGCAGTCACCGCCGCCTATGGACATCTGCAACACCCACGGTATTGCAAACGCGTTGCCTACCATTAAGAGCCCTATTGTGGTGTTACTACATTTTGTGGTGGAGACCTCGTCCAGCGGTGGACGTCTACCAGCTGATAATGATGATGATGATAATTGTGTTAGTGAACTATTAGTATTACTATTAGCCCATACTGTCCCATTGTTGGGCAAAGGCCTCCCCCCACTTCCGCCAGTCACCACGGTCCTGTGCAACCGTTTCCTATTCCCTCTCATAGGCGTCCAGTTCATCCCGCCACCTCATGCGTGGTCTGCCGCGACGCCGCCTGGCTGTATTAGGGCTCCATGCCGTGGTGATTTTGGCCCAAAGTTCGTCGGGCATGCGGCAAATGTGGCCGGCCCAATCCCGCTTCAGCTGCGCGGCCTTCTCTCCCACATCGGCGACTTTTGTTTTGGAGCGCAGTATGGTGTTTCGGATGCGGTCAGTTAGTTTAACGCCTAAAATACTGCGTTCCATTGCTGTTTGGCAAACCTTTAGTATGGATTTCTGGTTTTTGTCAAAGACCAAGTTTGTGATCCGTAAGTCAAGACGCACATGCACATGTCTATTAGTTTGCGTTTTAGTACCATTGGAAGGTTACCCTTCATCAGCTCCTTCATCGACCAATAGCTCCTCCAGGCGTTCTCAGTGCGTCTCGCAATTTCTTTATCCTGCCTGCCCGCCTGGAGGGAAACTATTTGGCCGGGGTAGATGTAATCTTGGACATAGTGCATCGCTTCACCGTTGACTGTTATTCGATATTCAATGTTGTTGGTCACTAATCTTTTCAAAAATAATGAATATGTATTTGCAGATAAAAAACAGAATATAACAGCATTAATCCACAAAAACCTTGACCTTCCAAAATTTCCAGAAGATTGAACTTAATTTCTAGAACTAGACAAAAATACATTTCACATTGATAGAAACGCGACTCCTACCGTTAAGTCCAGCTTAAACATTGAACCCATGACCTTGTCAATAATAAATTGTTGGTGCAAGCCACAAAAAATCAGCGAATGAGATTTCAAGACATAAAATTGACACGGTTTATTATGTTCATTTATTTATTCTGTTCCGTTCTGGACTGTTCTGTTCTATTTTATTCTCTTCTGAGCTAATAAAACATAGCCTATGCACCTAGGAACAAACAACATAGCTTCCTGGCTAGTGAAATTTTCGGAGTCAGATCAGTACTCTTAGTACGAATTTGGATAGTTTTCGAAACTATATGAAGTTTCGATTCCTTCCATACATTTACTTGCGATTTGGGCGCTGTCGCGAAATGTATGGATGGAAATGAAACTTCATATAGTTTCGAAAATTACCAAAACTCTATAGTATAGTATATAGTACTATAGTATATTTATAGTAGTAGTAGAGCTTTTTTGTGAAAGAGTTCGTCCGGGGAAGTACTACCACCATACCTATTTCTGCCGCAAAGCAGTAGTGCTCGCATTGCTGTGATCCGGTTTGAAGGGTAAGGGTGCCGGTGAAATTACAGGCACATGAGACTTTACATCTTTATGTCTCAGGGTGGCGGGCGCAGTGCAATGCCACATAGGGCGCGTCCTAGGTGGACGTGACGACGTATTATCTCGATAATATAAATATAGATTCCATCTTTCTTTGAGTCTAAGGTTTGTAGCTTTAATCCGGGTTTTAATTAATAAAAGAGTGATCTTAGTTATATGGTGGAAATTGGTCAGCTGTTTCCTGACTCAAATCTACACTAAAATTATAAAGAGGAAAGATTTGTATTTTTGTGTGTGTGAATGTTTGTAATGAATAAACTCAAAAACTACTGTGCCGATTTCAAAAATTCTTTGACCATTCGAAAGCTACATTCACCGAGAGTCACATAGGTTACCAGGAGGGAGGGATAGGAGGGGGGGCAGTTTTTCATCCTGAAACTACCCGTGCGAAGCCGGGACGAGTCTCTAGTAAATTATAAAAGAATTATAAATCAGCTCGCAGTTTTTTGAAGGGAATTTAGCCATTATTGAGGCTAGATTCCTATCCGTTCGAGCACATATGTTCATTTTGGACAACATCAGGTGAGACTTTAGGCGCCAGGGACTGATGATGAACAGGATCTAGGATACTACTGAATCTGAACAAGTTTGAGTTTCCTACTCGTAAGAAATAGTTTTTTGTTATATATATGCACCACTGGAAACTGTCGGGTCTTTATTTTTAACCTCCGACGCAACAACGACGGGGTGTTATAAGTTTGACGTGTCTATGTTTCTGTCTGTCTGTCGCATATTAGCTACCGAAAATATGAACCGATTTCGTTTTTTTTTTATTGAAAGGTGAATTTGTCGGGTGTGTTCTTAGCTATGTTTGATCAAAATCGGTTCAGCCGCTTCATTGCGTCGAGGTTTTTTTTTAATTTTAATAAAATTAAATACTTGTTATATGATGTTTTATTACATAAAAATAATCTAACGTTGACCACATTGGTAGCGTAAACAGGAATTCCAAAAAGTAACATTCCTATGGCCCCACCAGTGGCCTTGGTAGGACAGGTAGGACGTAACCAAATTTACTTATAGCATCGTAAATTGATCACTAAGCTTTTTTAACCCCCGACGTAAAAACGAAGGGGTGTTATAAGTTTGACGTGTCTGTGTGTGTGTGTGTCTGTCTGTCCCATCGTAGCTCCCGAACGGATGAACCGATTTAGTTTTTTTGTTTGTTTGAAAGTTGTATTTTTCGGGAGTGTTCTTAGCTTTGTTTGATCAAAATCGGTTCAGCCGTTTTCCATTAGGCGTTTTTTTTAATTTTTACAAAATTAAGTAACTATTTGTTTATGGCCACCTTACCTCAAGCTGGTCCCTGACCTAACACAGGGAGAGCAAGAAAGAACCGATGACACGAAGTTCCAACGCAGTTATTGGTTTCATTAATTTCTATGTTCATCAGTCACTATAACTTGCACCAATCCCTATTGTACAGTCACGGCCAATCTCGTTAGCACATAGCACGCTCACGTGCTGTGACGTTAACGAAATCCTTTTTAACGTCTTCGCTGTTTATGCACGTGGTATAAAAATAAGTCTTTTGCTGCATGGCGTGTGATCATCATTTAGAAAGGCCAAGTGCGAGTCGGACTTGCCCATGAAGGGTTCCGTAGCAGCAAGTAACATAATATAAAAGTTTTTGAATGGTTTACGATTGATGACGTATTAAAAAAAAAATACTTACTAGATCTTGTTCAAACCAATTTTCGTTGGAAGATTTCATGGTAATGTACATCATATATTTTTTTTAGTTTTATCTTTCTCTTATTTTAGAAGTTACGGGACACACATTTTACCACTTTGGAAGTGTCTCTCGCACAAACTATTCAGTTTAGAAAAAAAGTATATTAGAAACCTCAATATCAAGACCTATCCATAAATACACCACACGGCATGGGTTTGAAGAAAAAAATATTTTGGATTTCAGTTCTAAGTATGGGGAACCCCAAAAATTTATTGTTTTTTTTCTATTTTTGTGTGAAAATCTTAATGCTGTTCACAGAATACATCTACTTACCATGTTTCAACAGCATAGCTCTTATAGTTTCGGAAAAAAGTGGATGTGACATACACGGACATAAAGACAGACAGACAGCTTAGACAGACATGACGAATCCATAAGGGTTCTATTTTTTGCCATTTGGCTACGGAACCCTAAAAAGGGTCTACACTAGTCAGACAGTCTGCCTTTCTTGTTGAGGTACCTACAAGAGCCAGAAATACTAAAACTAGCATACGGCACTAAAATAAGATGATCAATCAAACTAATATCCGTAAAAGTTTTGAAACAATAACCAAATTCTCAATTCCAATCAAAATTAATTGAAGCTCACTCCTAACTACATATTGCATGATCAGAATTATTCAAAGGTATATCTAATTTTGTAATCGAAAGACTTTTTCGTTGCATCATCCATTAAAATAGAAGAATGACGTCAGATGTCCGGAAGTATTCGAACGCGCAATACAGAAAGCCAGCCTCAGGACTATGCATTCCAGTCACACGCACTGTGATGGACTAGGTGTTACTGAATTGCCCACTTGCGCTGGAATAGCTTATTTCGTAAGGCCAACCCACGGGTACTTGTTCAATATAACTAGGTACATACATTATACAGACATAGACACACGCCTTTTTCCTAAAGGGTAGGCAGAGCCTCAATCAGTGGCGTAACAATAGGGTGGCAGGGCCGGCAAAATGCCACGGGCCCCCGACCCAGAAGGGCCCCGGCCCAAGAGGCCGCGAGCCCAAAAATATTTTTTTACATTGTACCTGAGTGTTTTATTTTATTTGAAAAGTAGTTTTTTATAAGTTCTGCTTAAAATCCAAAGTGAGACAAATACATTTTTTAAAATTTTTGAATTTGTTACTGATCCACAACAGTTTTAAAAAAAAAAAAAAAAAATCACGTGCCCAAAACTATTTTTTTTTAAATTTTCCAATTTTGTCACGGGCCCCAGATGGTTTAGTTACGCCACTCGCCTCAATGGACCTCTTTTCACCGTGGGTTTCACCATCGAAAAAAAAAAAAATAACCATAACCACCAATAACCAAAAATAAAACTAGGTAATTTCCATTTATTTATTAGTTTTTACTTAAAAGTAAACAAATAAATATGAATTGGTTAGTGTTTTATTTAAAAGCAATTTATTATACAAACATAATTTATTTTATTTTACTGTTACTAACCCACTATGGGTCATTGGTCGGAAATAAAAAATATATTATATTATTATTATTATGTTATTGAAACCTCAAACTTTGTATGAGAAACTGTTTTAACCCAAAATATCCCAAATATTAATAGTTTTAAATTATTTCTGAATATATAAATATAACACCCAATAAGCCACAATGATATCATTCTAACTTAATTTCATTACACAAGCACCTTTCACCGGCATGCTAAATAACAGATCCCCACCTCTTCACTATCGTAAAAACGACTAAATAGACGATAACTTAAATAGTGTGAGATAACGATGTTATTTTCGAACGCTAACAGTGTGAAGCGTTGAAGCAAGCTTCTAGGAGTTTTCAGAAGCAATTATAACGATAGAACTCCGGTACGGAGGCTTGCAATGCTCTAAGGCTCTAAGCAATAGCAGGAAAGATCAAACCAAAGGTTTGTTGCAGGCTAGATTTCAGCTTTCGACAAACCACGTGTACCTACAGCTTGTTCCCCGTAAGATGACACCTGTACCACAGATAAAAGAATACTATACTCCTGTACATACTCCATGGCAGGTGCTAACTTACGGTGAACGGTCCGACTCGTTCACCGTAAGATGACACCTGTACATACTCCATGGCAGGTGCCAACTTACGGTGAACGGTCCGGCTCGTTCACCGTAAGATGGCACCTGTAAATACACCATGGCAGGAGCTAACTTACGGTGAACGGTCCGGGTCGTTCACCGTAAGATGGCACCTGTAAATACTCCATGGCAGGTGCCAACTTACGGTGACCGGTTCGGCTCGTTCACCGTAAGATGGCACCTGTAAATACTCCATAGCAGGTGCCAACTTACGGTGAACGGTCCGGCTCGGTCACCGTAAGATGGCACCTGTAAATACACCATGGCAGGAGCTAACTTACGGTGAACGGTCCGGGTCGTTCACCGTAAGATGGCACCTGTAAATACTCCATGGCAGGTGCCAACTTACGGTGAACGGTTCGGCTCGTTCACCGTAAGATGGCACCTGTAAATACTCCATGGCAGGTGCCAACTTACGGTGAACGGTTTGTGCACACGTTTTACACGATCTTAGAGCATTGCAGGCCTCCGTATTCCGTGTTGCTCGATGAAAGACAGCTTGCTGTAGTTGATTTATTCATGAGATGTTAAAACTTATTGCACTTGTGTCCGGAACGAAGTCTTAACGCGATGACGTTATAATGTCTATTTAGATCCAAGGTGAATTCGGGATGTGGTTTGATCATTTTGTACCATATTCCTTTTTTTGGGACCTCTCGTTGAAGTACTCTTTCCAAAGAGATCCTGTTTAATTTTAAGAAGGTAATGAGGGCTCTTCTATCATTGCAGGCCTGTTGCTCGAAGTGATAGCTTTTCAGTAACGAATAAAAAAAAAAGTAGTTCGATTTGGCTCGATAGATGACGCTGACTCAAGTATACTTGTCAAAATAACAAATGCATTGTCTGTGCTTTTGTGTGAATATTTCGAAAATATATCACTACGTTGTTGACGTTGACATTTCACTTTATTGTGACAGAGCTACTTTAGTTTGTACAGAGCTGGCGCCATCTATTTTCAAGGCTATATACATGATGTGAAACGGCCGTGAAAACCACTCGATGACTCTTCCCGCCACTTTCGAAAAGAGACGTTGTCTATTTTTATTTTATTTCTTTTCCTAGTGTTTTCTTGAGTTATTTTGTGTTATTTTAGTGGCATTTTAACGAATGTAGCTCGTTTAAAAAGCACAAGTGTAGTGAAATGAAATGGAAGTGAATTGCGTGACTTTTGAAATTGGTGGAAATTGTCTACCAAAGTTTTAGTAAAATTGGCCACCGTTTTACTAAAACATGACTTGACTGTGACTTTGACGACTTGGAAGGAGTGTAACGTTGCAAAATATATTGAAAATACAAAATAGTGAAAATACAGACAGATACTTGAAAATGGCAAATGCACAAGCCGTGCGGCGCCAATTATAAAGAAAAAAAAACCCCTCGATACAAATTGGGGAAAAGTTATAAGGAATACCTCTGATATGACTTGCTTGGCTAGTAGGTCAGCAATCTAGTTATCGATCAGGCCAACATGAGATGGTATGTATGCTGTAGGACTATATTTTTGCCATGTGATTGAAGCTTCAAAATAAAGTTGGAGTTTATTTTATACTAGCGACTCGTCCCGGCTTCGCACGGGTAGTTTCAGGATGAAAAACAGCACCCCAACCCCTGGTAGCCAGATGTCACTCAGGGTGAATGTAGCTTTCCAATGGTGAAAAGAATTTTTGAAATCAGCACAGTAGTTTTTGAGTTTATTCATTCTAAACATACACACACACAAAAATACAAATCTTTCCTCTTTATAATATTAGTGTATTGTAGATTGGATGCGTATGAAACTCGATCCCACGCATGCGCGCTGTGCGATTGCGTTGCGCTGTTATTCAATAAACTCAAATGTATTGGATGACAGCGACAAAGTGCGACTTCACGCGATGGAGCGTAGTTTGATCATTATCTAATAAAGTTTTTAATTTTTTATGTGTTTTGAATATCAACAAGCCGACGGCCCAGCTGATGTTAAGCGGTAACCTATAACAATTCATTACCTCATAGGTCTAGTCCACCTAGGACGCACCCTATAATTAATTACACAGCGCCCGCATAAAGTCTCATGTGCGAAACACAGCAGTGCGAGCACTACTGCTTTGCGGCACAAATAGTTATGGTGTTAGTATTTCCCCGGACGAACTCTTTTGCAAGAAAGCTTACTACTAACGACATATAAAAAAGATAAGGGCTCACTGTGTCTGAGCCTACTGTTTTTGTTTCAAACTTAATTTTCTTACATCCGTTGCATCAAAAATATCTGACTAATATTACAGACGTTTAAACGTAATAAATAGATTAAGCGAATCATTTTTCAAATCAACTAACATAATCATCTCATCTGTCCGGGACATCAGTTAAAGCCGGTGCGGCGGCAGATTCCGCTGAGGACCTCAAAAGACGCAAATATGCAAGTCTCGACAGAGCTTACTTATTTGAGCCTTTCGGGGTCGATACTCTGGGTCCGAGGGGTTCCGGGGCCCTTCGCGTTTTCAAAATTCTTTCAGGGCATCTGGTCGAAACGACGCGTGACCCGAGAGCTGGCTCTTATCTGGCTCAACGCATTAGTATTGCCATTCAGCGTGGCAATGCAGCCAGCATCTTAGGGACGCTTCCGTCTGGTAGTGATTTGGAATAGTTGAGCTACCTTTAGATCGCTTGCAGCGGTCTTAAGGTAGCACAACTGTTTCATATGTATTTTGTACATACCTTGTATTATTCTTTCTGTGAATAAATGTATTTATTACTAACATAATGACGCAGGTGGTTGCGGGATCGATTCCGGACTTAAAATATCTATCTATGTTAATGTATATCAGTTATCAGTTATTATATTAAGTATATCAGTTATCTAGTACCCATAACACAAGCTCTGCTTAGCTAGGGGCTAGATAATGTTGTGTGAACTGTCCAGTATTTATTTAATCAATGGCAATGAGCAAACGTCATCTAAGCGCAGTTTTGAACTATACGTTATTTATTACCCGCACCTTTCAGTATACATAGATATCTACTGGCTATATACGAAGTCTCTTCGACTGTAAGCACCGAAACGAAACCAATGATACCCATTTTGTCTCAAGACGCAGTATCCAGCACTGGCACTATGTCCACGGCGTTGCACAACCGGCCGCATTCGCCTGGCTTACGTAACTCGTTCGGAATTAGAATAGAATACCAGCTAATGACGGCCATCTTGTCAAAATAATGGAACTTGTCATAACAGCTACAATGCACGTCGATCCAGTGATCGATAGAGGCATAATAGGTGTGTCGGTTGAAATCTGCCATTTTTGAACGAAACGTCATTTTAATTTTATTACATTTTAATATGTTTTTTCGAGTTATTTCGTGTAATTTTAGTGGTATTTTAACCGATGTAACTTGGATAAAAGCACATGTGTGATGTAGTGAAATTTATGTGTATTGCGAGTCTTTGCGAAATGGTCGATTTTTTCCTGTAAAAACTCAGTTTTTCGGCCACCATTTAAACTGGGTTATGACTTGACGGAGACTCTTGACGACTTGACTATAAAAAACTATAGTAATTATATCACTTGACATTGGCTAAATTGTTGCAAATAATGCACAGAAGCCATTACCTAAGCTAAGAAGAAGAATAGGTGTGTCAATATCTTAATAATCGGCGACTAATAAAAGTACCCAAATTGTAATACATGCCACCCTTTGAAAACGTACTTCTGATAAACGGATAATCAAATCTATGTATCTATCTGTCAATCTAGTCGGTAACACCCACTGCTGAGTAAAGGCCACATCTCTATAACTCAAATTTATAATAAAAAAAATATAATAAGCATGTACGAAAGTCAAAACTATTTTGATTAGTTTATTTTTTAATTTATTATTTCTTTTTACAGCAGAAAAAACAAAGTTTCTTCTGATTTACGCAAAAAAAATTAAAAAAAACCTAGTGCTTCCTAAAATACTACTTCGGACAGTTGCTGTTTTTTATGATATTAGCTCACTTTTCTTTTCGCTCTGTCACTTTCTTACTTACCCGAACTTTAACTAGTTAGACAGTGACAGAAACTGAGGTGACTCAATACCTTGGTAATGGCCTTAAGTACGATCTAATAAAAAAAATGCAAACGATAACTTACTAACAGTTTTCACGAGGATGAAAATACTTTTATAACTACTGACTAGTACTGTACCAACAATACATCTACCGTCAACTACCTTTGCTGTCTTTACTAAGTATTTTAACTACGACTGTATAAATCCCTAAACAAAATAAATACTAAAACTTTACTGTTATGTAAGTACTAGCAGCGCCCCGCGGTGTTACCCGCATAGGTCTCGATCCCGTGGGAATATCGGGATAAAAATATGCCTATGTGTTATTCCGTAAACGTAAACGTAATTTTTTGCTTATTGTAATCCTACTAATATTATAAATGCGAAAGTTTGTGAGTGTGTATGTTTGTTACTTCTTCAAGCTGTAACGGCTCGATGGATTTGCATGAAATTTGGAATGGAGATAGCTAGACTCCCGGAATAACACATAAGCACATTTTTATCTCGAGAGTCTAGCTAACTCCGTTCCATATTTCATCCAAATCCATCGAGCCGTTTCAGCTTGAAGAAGTAACAAACATACACTCACAAACTTTCGCATTTATAATATTGGATTACATACATAGACACACGCCTTTATCCCCGAAGGGGGGTAGGCAGAGCCTCAATGGGCCTCTTTTCACAGTGGGTTGCACAATAAGCAAAAAATTACGTTTTCCAGGAATTCATGACAACAGCTGTATTTGTTTATACTGAGTACACAGTTCAAACTGATACCGAGGCTAGGGATACTATCATTAGCGGTGAGTTTTTTGGCGCCGATAGTGGTAATGTTGATGACAATTGTTTAGCTTAAAACATTGTAACTTTAAATATTTAAATAACTATATTGTATAGATGATGCATGTTGATTAGTCTCATTATGTTCATAGTTTTTTTGTTGTTGTACTATTCCGCTACCTATCCGTGAAAACCTTCAATAAGCTTTCTGATATTTATTAATTTGTAAGACTGTTAAGCCTTTGGTTTTCCTTCAAATAAATATAAAATATATAAAATATAAAATATTATCTGTAAAATTTGCATGAGCAACATGTCCGATGTAGAGCAATTTACATTTACATATTGTATACAAGCAGCGCCCCGCGGTTTCACCCGCGTAAGTCTCGATCCCGTGGGAATATCGGGATAAAAATATGCCTATATGTTATTCCGGGAGTCCAGTTGTCACCATTCCAAATTTTATCCAAATTCATCCAGTAGTTTTTATGTGAAAGAGTAACAAACATACATCCATCCATCCATACTTTCAAACTTTCGCGTTTATAATATTAGTAGGATAGGATATATAGCCATTAACGACGCTACCTGGAATAAAAACACCTTTTTTCTCCTTGGCATATAAACAGGAAGGAACCTAAAAAACTTTAGGGTGCTTTAGAATAGCCTTCAAACAGTATAAGGAACTTCTTTTGAAACTAAAAAAAAAAAAAAAAAAAAAAAGACTTTATTTCAGACACACAGATCCATAATTTGGTTAGTACACAAAAATACAGCACTTATGAATAAAAAAAAAAAAAAAACAGGCCTAAAAAAACCTAAAAAACCTTAAAGGCTTACGAAGACTTACAAGGCCTATTTAGGCGTGACGTCTACGTTAAAATAAAATCTTGCAGTCATTTAAAAACCTCAACCAAAATGCAGCGTTATAGACAATGCACATAGCAACACCTATAGATATAGTTATCTACTCACAAAGAGTTACAACAATCGTGATCGCGACTAAACACGACGCAGACGCTAAAGGCGCCTGCACACAGAGCTGGCATCTGACAGAATATTAGCTTGTACGGTCAAAGACAACACAACAATAAATAACAATAACAACAATGTTTTTTAGTAGTAGTAGAGCTTTTTTGTGAAAAAGTTCGTCTGGGGAAGTTTTTTTTTTATTTCTGCCGCAAAGCAGTATTGCTCGCATTGCTGTGTTCCGGTTTGAAGGGTAAGGGTGCCGGTGAAATTACAGGCACATGAGACTTTTCATCTTTATGTCTCAGGGTGGCGGGCGCAGTGAAATGCTACATAGGGCGCGTCCTACGTAGATGGACGTGACCTATGAGGTAATGCATTGTTCATAGGCAGAGGTTACCGCTTAACATCAGGTGGGCCCCATCAGCTTGTTCCGTCATTCAAGTAGTAATAAAAAAAAACATGACATGAAGAGAAGTACTAGACAAATTCGTTATATAAAATCAAAAAATCCTAGACATGGCTGCACCAGCTTCCACCGAACAGCTAAGTACACTCACAAACACCATAAAAAAACCGCGATAGATTCAAAGTACCCTGCTGGAGCTACGTGGCAACAAAGAAACATGACATACAGACAGACAGACATAGGTACATAGAGATATAGAAACACACTATGGCTTCAAACTTATAAGTCCTTTCTTTATCGGGGGTTAATATATTTTACGAAGACTGTAGCTTCAACACATATTTAAATAATCGTGATACAGGTTTGACTATCCTGTATACCTAATTTTGGGCATAAAGCTGTTCTATCCACGTGCAAGTCACATAGCCAACAAATGAAATAACAGCGTGGCAAAGAAACTTGAAGGATTAACTTGTGAGAATTATGGCAATGGGCTGAGCATATATATATGCCGAAGAACCGACAACCGCTGGGGTAAACGTGTTCTAGAGTGGAGACCACGTCTTGGTAAACGTAATGTGGGGCGCCCCTTGGCTAGGCGGAGCGACGATCTGCGTAAGGCGGCTGGTAGAAAGTGGATGGGAAGAGCTGGAAATCGGTCTAAATAGCGCGCATTGGGAGAGGCCTATGTCCAGCAGTGGACTGATACAGGCTGATGATGATGACGATGAAAGAAACTTATAACAATTACCAATTTTTCGTTCTTGTTCTTCTTCGACTTCTTTTTTTTGGCGTGTTCAGCGGACCGGTAGTGGTGCCACAAGAGTTTGCCAATGACAGGTGATTAACTTGACATAAAACCAAAAAAGTGCTGGGAGTTTGAGGAAAGATAAAGGTACGGTTTAAAGGGAGATTCGTTCTTGTTTCTTGTGTGAAGTAGGATTAAATAAATTAATATTTATCTGTCAAATTCTAAATTAACATCAATAATCCCGACTCCCGAGATTTCAAGAGAATGAAGTTGCACAGGGGACCGATGTGGGATGAAATTGAGATGGGAATGAAAATCAAAACTTAACCATTAAACAGATCGACAACGAACATTCTCCTCTAAACATTCATGACTTCTATGAACCGAAGACTTCTCAGCAACAACACGATGGTCCGCAAGAACGGGAACTCAGCCATTTATTTGTTCTTATCTGCTCCAATTACAAGCCATGTAAACATGCCTTGAGTTCAAACCATCGGGTCACCGCGACCATCACGACCTTACAAATGGCCATTGAAGTCATTGGACATTCGAAACTGTATGATAATTACCCGAGCTTATTTTTTAAAATTGTAGCGCTTCTTAGCGATATAAGAGAAAGGAGTTTGCATTTTTATAACCTTGTGAAGAGCTTAAGACGTAGTAGAATGATGGGTTTTGTTGTGGAAGCTCTATTTGAGGACGCGATAGAGTAGGAGTGACGGCACATTGAACATGAGCAAACTAACAAGTACAGACTTGTTGGATCAACATATTATGTGTCTTTACTTTTATTCTTCTATTCGTTTATCATGTCCTTGGTTTCTAGGGTTATGTAAAGAGTACCAGTAAGCTTAATACAAAGCTTCCCCGCCTGCCGCAGCCGTCTGTCTGTATTCTGTGGTAGACTCAGCAGCTGGTAGCCAGTTTTCATTTTCACAGATATGTTGCTGTGGCATTAATCAATATAATGCCAAAACCAAATCCCAAGGGGCACAAGAGTAAAATAAACTTACGTTTGATAAAATGAAGTGAATAAAAAGGTTCGGCTCTCAATCATCACAGCAAGATGTAAATGTCCACGCCTTGGGCCGGTTATATGTGATGGTATGTGCATTTTTTAATAATTGGTATCACATGGCTTGTACTGCATTTGCCAGTTTCAAGCATTTTAATAATTTTATAAGTCGTCAAAGACGTCAAGTTATGTTTTAGCAATTCGGATGCAGGTTTTTTTTTATTTGTTATTATGGATCTGTGTGTCTGAAATAAAGTCTTTTTTTTTTTTTTTTTTTTTTTTTTTTTTTCTAAAACTTTGCTGGTAGTAAATTTCCACTCATTTTAAAAGTAATCCCTCATATTTCATTTCACTACTCTTCTGCTTTTTAAATAAGCTATACCGGTTAGAATTCCACCAAAATTACATAATATAACACAACAGACAATAGAACATTAAAAAAAAAGAAGGAATAGACCCCACTGCGGATTAGGTAGACGTGACTAGGTCGATGTCTACAGTCGATATATAATGAACTGATTTGTGGCATTATGACAGATTGCATATCAGCGCCTCAGTTCCCAGAAAAACCAGCAAGAGTTGTTTTAAACTGACTAACTGTCACTGTCATTGTAAAAACCGTGGGAAATTCAGATAATTATGCCTAAACAATATACATAATGAGTCACGACATTCATACAGTGATATCATCTTCAACTGCTTACTAAAATTGAAGAATTGCTGAGAACTCCGTGTATAACAATGATACAGTTACGAACTCCAAGAAAAAGCTTCTTAGTATGCTTACAACTTCTATTTTTTTTGTGAAAGAGTTCTCCGGGGATGTACTACCACAAAGCGGTAGTACTCGCATTGCTATGTTCCGGTTTGAAGGGTATGGTTGCACCAATTTGGATCAGGAAAGTCTAAGACACGAAACAAGTGCTCTGTAAAAGTTTCCTTTTCGGAACGTTAATTTTTTTTTTCATTGGTATGATTATTGTAAAAAAAAAACTTTCTTACCTTTTCTAAAAGTACGTCAGTGGTTTTTTGAAATTTGAGCATACCTTACTTTTCTTTACCTTATTCTTATTATTAGTTTTCTTTATGTTAGTTGTGTGTATAGTCGTTGCGAATGGTTAGCCGTAACGCCAACAAGTGGTTCTGCCGGAAGACCAGCGTTGGTTGCTAGCTTGCTGTCAACCAACTCATGCTGAGGCAGAACCATTTTGTTACTTGAGTTACACCTAGTACCTTCATATCTGTTTCTTCTTAGTGTGTTCTGTGTTTCTGTGTAGCTCTTGTATACAAATAAATATATATTCTTTCTTTCTTTCTTTCAATTTCTACCAAACATAGCTAAGAACACTCAAGATCAAGACACAATTTAAAAAAAACGGTCCATCCTTTTGTGGGCTACTATACCATATTATGTACATACAGATACACAGATTGGTACATACGTCAACCATAAAACACCCCTCTTTTTGCGTCGTGGGTTAAAAATATTCGGACAAGAGCGTAGAAAGTAGTTTTTTGTTATCTGTGTGAATGATGGAACTGGCTTATGGCCCACCCGATGTTAAGCGGCCTTTAACAATGCATTACCTCATAGGTCACGTCCACCTATGACGCCTACCCCCATGGGAAACAGGTGATTGTTTGATACCTGTTTGATGTACAGGAGTATATTTTCAAGAAGATTAAAAGGTATTGAAATGCATGTTACGACTCTAACCCTCAGTTTTTTTTTTTAACCCCCGACGCAAAAACGATTTGTTGTATTAAGTTTGACTTGTCTGTGTGTCTGTGTCTGTCTGTGGCATCGTAGCTGCCGAACGGATGAACCGATTTCGTTTTTTGTTTTGTTTGAAAGGTGATTTTGTTGGGAGTGTTCTTAGCTATGTTTGATCAAAATCGGTTCAGCCGTTTCATTGCGTTGAGGGTTTTTATAATTTTTACAAAATTATAATTACTTGTTTATAATGATAGGCCTTTGTTACCACGGTTTTTTTTTGTTCTTTCTCATTACAAGGAGTAGTTTTTTGACTAAGGAGGTGATTATGTAAGAGTCATTCTTGCGCGTCAGTCATAGCCCATGGCGTGGTGTATCGAGGCGCGTGCACCGGGTCGATGAACCCGTCGATTTCCTGACCCTCCTGGAAAGATTGCTCGAACGAAACCTATGGATGAACTTCCAATAAAATTTCCAAGCCATAGTTACTTAGCTTCCGTAATTTAGTGATTTGGATCAGTTAAGCTATCTTTAGATAATTTGTGACGGTGTTCAGGTACATCAACTGTTTCGATTATACTTCTTTTTTTTATAATATTGTTTTAGTTATTTTTTGTTTATTTGCCTTATAAACCACGCGTGGCAGTCGGAACAGTGATTGTAATATTAGTGTTCTCAGATGGATACTGCCCCTGGAGTAATCCCTTTTTCGGCTTTTATGACAAATACAAATACAAATACTCGTACAAATAATTTATTGACAGGTCAGAAAAGGTCAATATAAAAATTAATATATTGACTTAATATAAAGGTAATAAAATAATGATAAAATACATTTATTTACAGAAAGAATAATACAAGGTATGTACAAAATAAATATGAAACAGTTGTGCTACCTGAAGACCGCTGCAAGCGATCTAAAGGTAGCTCAACTGATCCAAATCACTACCAGACGAAAGCGTCCCTAAGATGCTGGCGGCATTGCCACGCTGAATGGCAATACTAATGCGTTGAGCCAGATAAGAGCCAGCTATAATGATAGAACAGCATATCATTTGATATAATTTAAATATTGGTAATACATAGAACTCTGCTACAGAATAAAAAATACTGTCCAGAAGCCATTTCTTCAGTCGATTTTTAAAAACAGTTTTTTTTTTTTTTTTTCTTTTTTTTATACTACTTGGTTGACGGAACAATCAAGAAGCCCACCTGATGTTAAGCGGTAACCTCTGCCTATGAACAGTGTATTACCTCATAGGTTACGTCCACCTAGGACGCACCCTAGTTGTGGAAGTTGCATCCTTAATCGTGTCCGGCAGCCTGTTGTAGACCGAGGGACCCATTATATAAACGGACCTCTCCGACTTGCGCAGCCGGTGCGTGGGCGTGACATCCACGGGAGGAGACGGACGGGTCTTTTCTAAGGCCAGACACACATCACATACAAGTATAATTTATTTGAAAGACTTATAAAGATGTCTACTTTGTCCAATTGAAGCATCAATAATATCAATTCCAGTCACATTTACAATGATTTGAATGTCCCAGAATAAAAACACTTTCTATCAATATTAAGTGCTCGGTGGTTGCAATGTTTTTATAGGGTTCCGTTACAGAAAAGTAAAAAGTAAATCCCTATGGTGAGACTTTGATATCTGCCCGTCTGTCTATGACCTATCTGTATTGTCACAGAGAAGTTATTCCTGATTCAGACCCTTAAGCACGCCCCGTATTAATAAACTAAACTCAAGTCTAAGAACGAGCTTAAGAGTGTTCCATTTTCAAAATTCCCATACAAAATTACATTTGGAGGACTCAGGAGGGCAATTCTCGTGCTTTAGAGATTAAGTCGAATTCATACGTCGAAAAAAGATGGCGAATGTCGAATAAAATCTTAATTTGCTATTCTCGTGATGTCACAAATAGACATAAGTCGACCAAAATCATTCAAATCGGATACGATTTGATGGTTATTGTGACATTTTCGTGACATTTTTTGTAGACATGCTTCGACATTATCCCTAATTTAGAGATAATCTCTACAATCCGAGAATTGGCCTCCTGGATCGTTTTCAGAGTCGAGTTCAATCTATTACTACTGGCCTAGGACTTCAATGACACACTTATGGAGTACTTATTAAACTTGAAGAGAACCATTTCTGCCGTGCCTGTAAACTTCTTAAGGTTTATTTGTCTACAGAAGCTTCAATGACATGATCTCAAAAACATATTTTTTTGCATCTTGTTCTTTCTCTGATTGTTTCAAACAATAGACTTAACTCGATTAACTTCGGAAAAAATGCGGTCTACGGATCCGCATCGCTAGAGCCGAGGTATGTTCGAACCACAGACAGAGAGACAGGCATTATGAAATGATCCAACAAATTCCAACATTCTCGACCTTCATACGAGGACCACAAAGGATTTGAAAACCCCATAAATTTTTATATAGGTGCGTCGTAGGATATGGAACCTATTATATGTGCTCTAATGTCTGTGAAGCTATCAAAACGACTACCTCTCTACCTATAAGTTTAATTATTTTACATAATTATGTATTTAGTTATATAAGTAGTCACAGAAATTAGAACAAGTTAGATTTTTTTAAGGAAACTATTACTCAACCTCAACCTTGCACTAAATCTGTACGAAGATAAACAAACTACAAGAATAGATAATGATACAGGTACAACGTTCACTTTACCATCTTTTGCACATGTTTCGAATGACGTGGAATCAAGAGTACCGTTACGAAATCCATTCGATAATCAAACCCAGCTCGTTAGTGTTCGCAGTTCAAAAACTTCAACCACATCCTTTCGTTCGATGTAAAAAACCTAATCAAAACATCTTGCACGCTTATCGCAAACCGGCAATCGGGCGAAAACGTGCTGCCATACCGCAAACATGGCACAGGCCAGTCGCGTCGAATCGCGATTACGCACAACACTGGCCGAAAATTACAAGGAATAAAAAATATTGAAAACCGGCGCGCCAAGTTTAAATTCGAACGTTCTCTGATTTTATATTGCTTACAGTTTTTTATTTAAAATGTGATTAGACTGTGATTTACATTTAAAAATAGTTTTTAAAATGTTTGAACTGTTGAAAGTGAGTGAAAATAGGGTGAATGGGGCGATGCGGGACCTGAGTGCGGTTTCATTTGTATGTCGCGTGCAGTACCTGAATGATTTAGACCCTTTTCTGGAGTATAATGTGAGGGAACCGCCAAGAGCTCTGTACCACACCTTCAACACGACGATTCCTCTGTCGTATCAGATCGCGGCTGTGCACCGGCTTCTGCAAGCTCCACATCGGGTGAGTTCATTTATTTTGTTGAAGATATTAAAGATCAAGGATTTAAAGGTTGCAATTCGTTCGAGATACGCTCGTCGCGTCGGGCGTAGGTTCAATTGTAAGAAATTCAAGGCAGTTGCTGCCTGTTTTGTATGCATTGCATCTCTGCTAATAGAAACAAGATCAGAACAATGTAGACTAACCATAGAAGGTAATATGGTTTTCAATTTAACTATAATTACGCCTAAAATACGTCCCTGCTACGGTTGATTGGTGAAGTAAAGAACCTTGAGTGGTAAATCTTAGCAGCTTGCTTTATTTACATAGTAGACAAACAGTACAGACAGACCTAGGAAGATGTACTACATGAAAATAAGGCTATAAACAAACCGGATTCGATTATACCAGTCTCATTCTTTTATATGAATGTATTCATGTGTTGGAATGAGACAAGCATATATCTATCTGTTCTTATTTGTGTAACTTGTACCAGGCCAAATGTCACACTTGGTACCATTTACTACTACATTCATGGTACCAATCTAGGAAGATGTACATTCATGGTACCAATATTGAGGGCACGGAAAGGAAAAACGTCTGTCGTATGACAATATATTTGTTTCTCTCTAACATAGGATAGCAAGCTATCTTCTAGGATAGGAGTAAAAAGGAACACTCTATAAAATAATAATACAAGGTATGTACAAAATACATATGAAACAGTTGTGCCACCTGAAGACCGCTGCAAGCGATCTAAAGGTAGCTCAACTCATCCAAGTCACTACCAGACGGTAGCGTCCCTAAGATGCTGGCTAAAATTAGTGACTATTTTAGAACTCAATCCATGTACTACATTCATGAGACAGACAGACC